>CM051624.1:38779379-39979379 GCA_028020825.1 Podargus strigoides | reverse complement strand
AGGCTTCTCACCGCAGTAGTGGAGATCACAATATTCAAAGTTGGGTGGTTCATCTGTGACACACCAGACGCCCTCGTCATCTCCGTCAGGGTTCCGACAGTAATTCCCCAGCAGCTCCACCTCTGGGTCAATGTGTTTCCCATGAAGCACCTCTTTAGCTTTCTCAGAGTTCCATGGCAGGCACTTAGCTCCAGACACAGTGACCGAGAGGGTCCCGGTGTAAAGCATGCCCTTCTCTTGTTCACAGGGCCCCACTGGGGCTGGGGCTGTGACCCGTGGAGTGAATTCAACTGTTGTCCTTTCTTGACCTGGAAAGACAGAGCATTGTCATTTAAGCCATAGCTTTGCACTCAGAAGTACTGTTAGCAAACAGCACCAGAGCCCTTTTACTAAAGCTGAGTTCCATGGAGCATCCCATTACGTTTGGGAGCTCCACTGTGCTCCCATGCATGTGGTGGCCCTCCACAATATTGCAGTGTCAGAGGTGGTTCTTTAACCAAGAGATAAGGTGAGGCTGGCACTACTCATTACATTTCTCTTTGCCATTAAGATGTGGGGGGCAATATTCTGTTTATTTCTGGAATGTCTTTGAGAGCAAGCGCAATGCTGCTGTGTTAGAGCCTCCTATGCCTTTTTCTCAAATGTGTAACTAGACCATACTTGGGGGAGCCTTTTACCGTGATACGCTTCTAAAATAGCAGATTTAACTTTTGCCAATGTTTCTATATCTAATGATAAGAGAAAAACTTCCCTACCAGACTTTCCACACTTTTTCTTGCAAGTGTCCTAATGGCTGCAAGCTTTAAGCAGCATTTGCTGAGTGAGTGGGCACCAAATAATCTGTTCTGTGGCAGTTGCTTGGCCGCAAGCTGCCTTCTCCTTGTGCACTGGGGGAATCCCCGTATGAAGAGAGACCCTCTGACTACTCACCCTGGAGCACAACAGCCACTGAGCAAGTAGCATTCACCTTAATCAGTGAGACTGCTTCTGTGTCAGGTTGACTCATGTCAACGTGATTGCAAAGGAACTTGCAGGAAAACAAGGCTTTTCTAGTGCTGCCATATGCATGCACATGTAAGTGGAACAGTAGGCTACTAACTAACGAGTGAACTGAGCCAGTACAGACGCCTGATTGCCCCCAAACAGAGCAGTCCTCTCTTTCAAGTTTGCTATACTGCAGACCAGGGCAATGGTAATGATTTTTAAAACGTCATCCCTTGGTCAAAATGATTACTGACCTCTCTGACTTTCACTTATAAGAGTCGTTGCCTCTAGTCTCTGGTTTTGAAAGATAAACTTCTGCTGTGAGAAGGTTCTCTGCTTGCTACCGGTTCTCAGACAGAGGCCAAGCCCCAGGGGAGACAGCTCTGCATTGTGGAGAAGTGGTAAGGTATAGTTGTAGAGGGATGGTTCTCCGTCCTGAGTAATGATGAGAGAAGGGCACCTTCTCTGCTTTGAGACTGTGTATATTAAACTGCACCCCCCCTCCGTATGAGTGAACATTAAGGCAGGCAGTAAAGCACAAGCTGCAGTGGTTTTGTCCTAAAGGTGGGAATTTAGACCAAAAAAACCAGTGTGACTCATTGCAGCCACAAATTAGAGGCAGCTGAGCCAGGATTTTGCAGTGCTCTTGACTGGTAGAACTGTAGTAGATTCCAGGGGACTGCTGACACCAGATCTAAATTAAATCTAGATTAGTGTGGTCTAGAGAAAGCAGCACATTAGAGGAATTTAGCCAAGGTGGATGTATGGGCAACTCAATGACTTTTCCTCTCAACTCTTTTACCCTTTAAGAAACAGCTCCTCTACTCCGAATGACCTCTGTTCATGTCACATCCCTCCCTCCTAACCCTCTCCCCTTTCTTGACACATTTAGCATGGGGCTCAGTGCAGCGTTCCCTGCCAGTGAAGGGCTTGCTGGGGTGCAGTGCTGAGGCATACCACACACTGGGATGGGACACTCCTCCCGTTCCACTGTTGGGTCTCGGGTGTAGCACCATGGGCCTTCTGAATGGTTGTCTGGGTTTCTGCAGTAGTTCTCAATGAGGTTTGGATAAATGCTGGCATTAAATCTATGAGAAAAAGCTGGTTAGGCTTGGAAGGAAGGACACCCTGGAGAACCCTTTAGGGGTGTGTGGGAGATGAACTTACTTTGGTATATGTGGATATTTGCTTGTCCACACTTGACATTCAATCCCTGATTTGGTGTGACTAATTGTCCCCTGATAGTTCTGGCCCAGATCATGAGAGCAGTTACCTGTTAAAATCCCGACACGGTGTAAGCCAGGACCAGTGGAAGTGGATGGTTAGTGGGGAAATAAAGATGAAGAAAAGAATTTCAAACCCTCTCGTGCTATTTTTCTTTCTAACCAGATGGCTTCACCATCTTTAGATTATTTTTTTACCTTACAAACTCTGCAGGAAGCAAGTTCAGGGCACTCACTGTGTCTGGGAGACTGAGGTCAACATGAATTTCTTACCTTCTAAACAAGCATCCAGAGCTGTCCTGGACTTTCTCAGGCCCTGACATGCTAGCAAAATAAGAAGAAAGAAACACATTATATGGAAGGAATCCAAATAAGCATCACAGTTTGAACCAGTTTATAATCTAGGGATGAAACACAAGTGCTTCATCCTGGAAAGTGAGCTCTTGTAAGAGGGTAGGGTGCCACCTCTCCATGGCGGGACAGTGCATCCGAAGGGATAGCAGAATACCTGCAGGACTTGAAGCAACTCACCTTGGTATTTTGACCAAAATGCATCCTGTAAAAACAAACAAACAAACAACAACATATTTAAGAGTAGAGACACAGAACATCAGACTCTGCTTAGCTGCTGCAATTCAAACCAGTAACAGAATGCCCCATCACAACAAATGGAACAAACTAACCTAGCTCTGCTGATATCAATTACTGTGGAGTCCAACAAAACAAAAAATCTGATATAAATCAGGAATCAAGAGTACTGTTGTTTCTAAAAAGACCAAAGGTGCTTACAACCTTCATCAACCTACAGAGGAAGCAGAGCCTGAAGAAGTCCAAGGAGTTGAACCTAGAACTTCTCAGGCCACATGTAGGTACAGCTCAGCAATTTGGATCTACATCTCTGCTGTGCAGCCTCGGAGTGATGGCTTTAGAGGTTGTATCTTGCTGGCTTAGGCTCCTAACTGCTTGTCTGTTTACTGTTGTACTTATGAGTGCGGAATTCAGGATGGATACTGGCCTTGGAGCAAATCCCAAAGGGATGCAGAATAAATTTAGCAGAGTGAGTGAGTCTGAAAGCCAGAAAAAGGGACAGACTATGCCAAAGCTTCAAGCTCAAAGGCACCTACAGTGAGCGTTCAGTTGCTAAACCAGCTCTTCTGTGTGTGGCTGTGGCAGTTCAAATATGTGTGGCACCGTGCTGAACTAGTGGAAGATGCGATTCGGGACTGATGGTCAAGGGAAGACTCTCTCCTTTTCACTTCATGCTTAAAATAGAGAGGGAATGAAAAGAATGCAGGCTTTGAGCTGTATCCCTGGAGTGGCTCCTGGAGGGAAACTCCCTAAGGAAGCCTGAGCTCTCTCTGGGGCACGTGGGCATCAGCCTCATCTTTGTATCACAGAACTGAGCCTTATCACCCCAGCCCCTGGCTGTGTGTGCGACCTGCTGGTCTCTCACTGCAGGGGTTGGCTTGGGACCGCCTGTGTCCCCTGTACGTACCATCTGAACAGTGGATTCAAGGGCTTCAAAAGCCTCCTCGTAACTGCACGTCTCCTCCAGGCACTCTCGCTCCAGGTTTCCCTTAAGCATCTCTTCCAGAAATCCCTTGTTGGCACGTCGTGGGCGCTTGAGCAGTGACAGTGCCTGCCCCTTTTCCAGGAAAACTACCGGGTCAGAACACTGCCAGTCAAAGGGGTGCTCGCAGCAGGAGGGCCCCTTTGTCTCCCCTTGCAGTTCCCAAAAGTCACACACAGCTGACGTGATGATCCCACAGCCCAGCCTCCCCCAGTGCCCCATACAGAGAGGAGAAGCCCTGTCAGGACCCATCAGGTCCACCCCTGATGATCAGAGCAGCTCTCTATAATTTATCCATCGGGACTGGCATCACTTGGGTAACAGAAGGGATGGGAATCCTCTGCTGCCCTTGGCAAAGCTGCTCTGCGCATTTGCAGCGAGGCAGAGACTCGTTTGCTTGGAGACTGCTACTGCTCCCTGCCAGCCACTCTATTTCTGTCTTGCCAACCTCAGACCACTGTGATAGGTGCAGCTTGGTTCCATCTTCATGTTCAGAGATCCTAATTTGAGACCTGTAGACAGGTCTCCCCCTCACAGCAGTAGGTCAGAGAGGACCTCACCTCATATTAAGAGAAGATAGATGAATTAGAGGCTCTGAGAAGAGAAAAGGAGCAGTGAGCAGGAAGGCTGCGTCCTGCATATGACCTAAAGTTTAGATAAGGGACAGGTGGGGTGGCAATGGAGAGCTGCAGCCACCCAGGTCACCCAAAAAGGCTCACAGTTGTGCTACACAAGGTCCTGGACTGAGCCACATTCCCCTTCTTCACTGTCTCCCAGGTGACCCACAAAATCCACTGAGCTGCTGTCAGCAGCTTTCCCTGCCAGCTGCCGGATGCTGCTGCATCCCCCTGTGCAGGAGAGCCCTGTGCTCACTCTGCTCTCTGTGTGTGCACCTTTTCACTCCCAGCTTCAAGCTTTCAAAAGCTCCTCCTGCCTTACCAAGACAACCTGCCACCAGCTTCACCCTTGGAAAGAAATAACCCCACCTTTCTTCCTTCTGTCACCCACTGGTCCTACCCTTCTCCCCGTGCCCTTGAGTCTTACCTCCATCATGGCTCAGTGTGAGGTGCAGAAGGCTGGAAAAGAGCAGGCCCCTCAGCACGCTGGTTTTGCTGTGCGCCATGCTGCACAGCCCTGGCTGCGGGGAAATGCAAAGGGAGCAGAATAAGCGGAGTCACAGCCCTGCTGGGTTAATATTGAACCAGAATGAAGAAACAGGACTCCAGAGGTCGTGGTGTGTCAGGGACAGTGGGCCTGAGGCTCCTCTTAGCCCTCCTCTCTTGGCATCAATCCCTCCCTTCAGGGCATCTTCATTTTCTTACTTAATTGGTGGAAGCCAAGCAAAATGTCTCTGGATCCCCGCAGGACCAAAATTAGCATCCCCTTTGGTAACAGGGAAGATGGTGGGAGGAGTGAGAGGACAAGCTTGTCCCAGGGCACAGGGAGAACAGGCTGGCATGGAGAGGTCCCTGCCAGCTCACAGCCATCCCAGCTCGAGCCCACGCCACTCCTCCTCCCTCAGTGCCTCTCTGCTCCCCTGCAGCTCTCAGCACTGTCATGGCCTCCCCGCCACGCTGGCTCGGGTTCCTGCCGCTGACTCTTCTCGGAGGCTGTGCTCTAGTAGCCTCGCATGCAGCAAGACTTCAAGAGCTCCTTAGCTATTCCCAGTCCTTCTCTTTTTAGCTGCAAATACCTCACTGCTTTTTCCTCCAGAGTCCAGTTGTCTTTTCTCCCTGCGGCTATCAGCAAGCTCAGCCCCAGCTATTTTGGCACCAGAACACACAGCTTAAGTCTCCCATGCCAAGAAGCAGAAGGGGTGCCGGCGACAGCCTATGTGGAATTTAAATTTTCCTCCCAGCTAGGTCAGCAATGCCATTGGCAGTGCATACTTCCCACCACATTCCCAGCGAAGGGGAGGAGGGTGAAGTGGTAGGAAGTTTGGGCTCCCCCTTTTCTTCCCACACCAGTGGAACGTGCAAAAGTACATCCAAAAGGAAACAGAAGCTCTGATGAGCAAGGAGCCCAAAACCAACCAGGAAAACAAGAGCTTCTAGGAACAGGGAGGCAGGAACAGTCTGGATATCATGACATCAAGCTAACAAGTCTTGATCTGGACTACCTGAGGTGGCAAAGCTCTAATGGTTCTTACAACAAGCAGAAAATTGGCAGAGTGAGAAAGGAGCAGAAAGCAGGGCATGGTGGTGGTAGTCTCAGGAAGTGCTACATGGCATGGAAGTGCTGTCTGCCAGCTGGGAGCATGTTTTGTGCTGTGCCTCCGTGCAGCAGATACATCTGTAATGTTTATCTCCATAGAAGGAGTGCAAATATTAGCATTAGGGTGGCTGAGGAATGACTCTGTGGCCACTGGTACAAAGAGCAGTTGCAGAGGCTCCCTCCCTCATCTAAGAATATCTCCTGTTCTCACCCACACACCTCCCTGGATTTTGGAGAGACACCTTGAGGAACAGCTGGGATGACCTGGTGGAGGAGTGCGTGTGTGTGCCCAGGATTAGGCACAACCCTCGAAACACCCCGTGTTACTTAGCAGAGGGAAGCAGGGAGAGCAGGCAGGCAGGGACAGGAAGGAGGCACGTGGGAACAAACAGGTTTTGGAAGAGTGGTGAAATCAGAGCCACTGCCGTCCCACGCAGAGCCACCACCACCGCTCCTCGACGTGGGAGGAGGTGCAAACAGCCCCATGTCTGGCAAGCAGGAGGGCCTTGCTCAGCTGGCAAGAGAAAAGAGGATGGCAGCAAGGACACTTTCTTTACTCTCTAAATGGTAATTTAGTTTTGGTCTCAAATTGCAGGTGCGACAAGTGACCTTACGGCTGCTTTCACCAGGCATAACTGAGGAAGCCCATATGGATGCAAATGCAAGGAAGAAATACCACCGCAGGAAGACTGCCACCCATCCCCCAATTGTAGTGATGAGAGAGACAGATGCTGCTGTGTTTTATGGAGGTGTAATGCACCAGTGCCAAGTGTTCCTTAGGGATATCAATAATAAAGGCACCCAGACTCTGTAAATCAGTCATTAAAATACTGTTTGTTGGGGATAGTGCTAAAAAGGCAAAATGGGATAGCATTGGGTAACCTTGGGAGCACCAAGTAGTACAGCATCAGCCCATGCCACGCTGCACAGAGTGTCTGTGCTGAAGTTCAGCTGAGTCATGGTCTTCAGGGTTTATATAGGATTTTCTCAGAAGTAAAACCAACTCTATTTGTCATTTCTGCTGTCAATCAAAGGGATGTTCACATAAGAATAAGCCAAAGACAAGGACACAGTGGTGGCATCATCACCAGCTGCCAAGCAGAAGCAACCTGCAGCCGCCCCAGCTAGGTTTAGCCAGCTACGTTTATCCTGTGGTCAAGTGGTATGTGTGGCAATTAAGGCATGGACTTCCCAGGCAGTGCAGAAGGAAAGACGCTTTATTAGTACATCAGCTCCAATTTATACTGTTACTGTGGCTATTAATAGGTCGGTGCACATTTATACTGTAGCTATTAGTAGATCAGTTCATATTTATACCCATAGCTCAGTAGTTTACCTTTAATACTCCTATCATCTTGCAGGCTAATTGAACACATGCTACTTATCTGCTTCTTGTTCATGTTCTGTTATTGTTTCTACCTCTTATCTCTATGCAAGTAGCTCATTCTTGTACTTTCCCGCTAGCTCGGCCTTGTCTTGCTTCTCCACAGGTATGTGCAGCACCAGCCTGCACCTTCTCATGTCAACTTGTTATATGGATCACCAGAGTTTTTCACTTCATCAGTGCTTCCAATAATCCCAGTCACTTTTTTTTTTTTCATTCCTACATCTCTCTGTGTCTATAATAACAAGGCAGCCTTTACACTGCAGCTTAAGTCAACACTGTTATATTTAAGCATAGATTTTTACCATCTTCTTGTCGGTCCTTTAAAGGAAAGGTGTTAGCAGCTTTCATGGTATCATGCATTATATAGGGTTAACTTTGAGCAACACTAAAGTACAGTTAAGAACACTAGAATGTTTCCCAGAAGCAGCCCCCCAGCCCAGCCATGCAGGCAGCCATGAGCAGCCCCGAGTCAGCTGGGAGATCCAATGAAGACAGCTGACCCACAGGTGTATCCCACACCACTTCATCATGCTCATTATAAAAGGAGGGAGTTCATTGAGGGTGAGAGTTCTTCCTGTGGTTCTTCCCTCATTTCCTATTCCTTCTACTGCTCCCAAGGACCAGGCTGAGTATAAGCTTGTATAATTTATGTTGGTGATTGTATTAGTTTTGTTATTTCATTCAGTCTGTTTCTACTTCAACCCACGGGGCTTCTCCCTTTTTCCCCTGATTCCCCTTCTCAGCTGGGGAGGGGGCACCAGGTGGTAGAACAACTGCTACAGGTTAGCCCCAGGTACAGGCTAAACATAGACAAGCAGTTCAGCTTGGTTATCAGACACATCTGACTATCCTCTCATGCTTACCTGTGCCATCTTCCTTTAACACTGCATCTGTTCTGGTTCCTACATTCATTCTGTTACTTAAGCACTTGTTTAAAAAAACCTTACCGAAACCAACCATTCTGTTGGTGTCTGGTTGGTGTTTTTCCAGTTGCTGTTTTTGTTTCCCCCTGTAAAACAGGACAAACCCACCTACCAGGGCCATTAGGCTGTTAGCTGTAACCACTGAAACCTTTTATCTCAAGATTACTCATGGTTACATCTATCACTTAAGTTTCAATTTAAGGGTTTGGCCTTGGTCTGTTTTCTGGGGCCTTTGTCTGCTCTAGGAGAGCTACAGTTTGCTGGCTCAGTAGTTGAGGCGTTGATGAATATTTTCCTGAATACAGTTTGATCACCCAGTGTAACACTTTGAGTGCAGGCACAAAGAGCCCCAAGGACAGGGGAGCCACTGAGCAGAGAGGACTTCAGGAGCCAGAGACCTGTGTGCTTGTGGCCTGGTGTAAGGGTGACAGTGCACAAAATCCCCAGCCAGCAGCTGATCACAGAATCAGAGTGGTAGGGTTGGAAGGGACCTCTGAAGATCATCCAGTCCAACCCCCCTGCTAGAGCAGGATCCCAGAGTAGATCCCACAGGAACACATCCGGATGGGTTTTAGATGTCTCCAGAGACGGAGGCTCCACAGCCTCTCTGGGCAGCCTGTGCCAGTGCTCTGTCACCCTCACAGGAAAGAAGTGTTTCCTTATGTTAAGATTGAACCTCCTGTGTTCCAGTTTGTGCCCATTGCCCCTTGTCCTGTCACTGGACACCACCCAGAAGAGTCTGGCCCCGTCTTCCTGACACCCACCCTTGAGATACTGATGAGCATTGATGAGATCCCCCCTCAGCCTCCTCTTCTCCAAGCTAAACAGACCCAGCTCCCTCAGCCTCTCCTCAGATGGAGATGCTCCAGTCCCTTCATCATCTCGGTGGCCCTGCGCCGGACTCTTTCCAATAGATCCATGGCTCTGCTGCCTGAAGCAATAATGGTTATCAGTATTACAGTGCAGCATATTGTGTGAGTGTCCCTGTGCCAGAGTATGGGACCAGGCAGGCACCCATCCCTTTCTGTGCTCTCCTTCTCCCAGTAAGGCATTTCTCACCAGGATCCTGCCAGCCACACCAAATGGAATGCACTGGCACTGTCACTGGGTGCCCCGTGGGAGCCACCCATGGCCCCTCTGTCGGGACCAGGCACTGAGTGTCCCCTGCAGCCGGGCGCTGTGCGCAGCACGGCACAGCCCTGTCCCCGCTGCTCAGAGCCACTGCGGGGTGAATCCTGCTCCTGCCAGCACCCCCACAGGCAGAACTGCTCCCACTTTTCCTCTTCCATTATCTCAGACTAAAGGAGGGAGTTCCAGGGCAGCAGACTGAGCAGTTGGGCACGGGATTCTCCCTTCCCTTCCCCAGTCCCCCCCTTCTCTGCCAGCGGTGCTGGGACAGAGGGGACACGCTGCAGACACAGCCCCGCTCCAGAGAGTTTAGGCTCCTAAACATCACTTTTTTGGGAAAAGGCAGATGTTAGAGAGGGGCAAGACGGAGAGCAAAACCAGGTAAAAGTGAGGGTGCAGCAAATGAGAGGGAGTGCAGGGTGGGCGAGTCTGGAAGCCCTCTGTTAGGGCTGGTGTCCTCAGTCTCTTCCTAGTAGGCCACGTTCATGTGGCACTGGGAACTGTGCACATCCTTCCTGAAATGGGACCAATTTCCTTCAGTGTAAGGCCAGGAAGCTGACAGCAAGCAAAACAGGTGACAGTGGAGAAGCAAGACTCAGCCCTCACTCCAAGGCAGGACTTTGCTTCTGCTAATTGTGACAAATGCCCTTCAAAAAACCCACACCTTGTAAACAGTCGGGAAGCCGCTTCCCAGCAATGGCTGGCATCAGCGTCACCTTCAAATGATCAGAAGTGCTGCTGAGCTCCGAAAGTAAAAGCCCAGGAATGTGCTTGAACAGCAACAATTAGAGAAAGAAAAACTTGAAAGAAAGGTGTTGTTCAAAGCCGCTGCTTTGAGACTTTTCCTGCCTTCCCTTCTGTCACCCACTGGCAGCATAAGAGGCAGAGCAGAAGCACGGGGCCTTGTTGCCACAGAGACAAGAGAAGTTTTTTGTTGTTTTGTTTGTTTGGTTTTTTTAATCCAATTTTAATATGTACAGAAGAATATCAGCCAGGGCAGGCTGGGATTGTCAGGTCCCAGTCTCAACCTCCACCACTTCTGCCACTGCTCCAAAGCCCACCCCCTCCTGGATGATGAGCACGTCGCTGGGTGAGCCCTCATTCTGCACTATAACGCACTTGTCCTCGTGCTCGGAGATGGTGATTTGGATGAAGTCCTTTGCCAAGGGCAAATGCCCGGCAGGCCTCCTGTGTACCCCAGGATCTGGGGGGCTGCCTTGAGACTGGTAAGTAGCAACGCAGTGACTGCCGGCTGTGACCAGCAGCTCAGCCTCATTTGTTGGCCCTGGCACCTCCACCACGAGCAAGGTGGGCTCTGCCACAACCTCCTCTTGCTGGCCCTTCCTCTGAGGCCTTTTCCTTGCTGCCTGGGGCAGGTCCGCAGCCAACGAGGCCCCTGCAGCGGTGAGTTCCTCAGGGTCCTTTTCCGCCCTGTGGGCGAGCACGTGGCGCGCGAGGCTCTGGGGAAGGGTGTAGCCCATGCCACAGAGCTCACATTTGTAGGGCTTGTCGGCCTGGTGGGATTTCTGGTGGCGCCGCAGTTTCGTGGCCAGCGTGTAGGACTTGCCACACTGCTCACAGCGGAAAGGGCACTCGCCTGTGTGCAAGCGCTCGTGGGCACGCAGCGTGTGGGGGTCCCGCAGCGCCTTGCCGCAGACACTACACAGGTGGGCCTCGCCCGTGTGGGAGATGAGATGTCGCCGCAGCTCTGGCATCTTGGGGAAGGCGTCACCGCAGAAGCGGCACTTGTAGGGCTTCTCGCCCGTGTGCAGCCGGAGGTGCTCGCGCAGGTTGCTCTGCTGTCGGAAGTCCTTGCTGCAGTAGGGACAGGCGTAAGGGCGCTCCCCCGTGTGCAGGTGCATGTGGTTGCGTAAGGAACTGGGGCTGGCCAGGTAGCGTCCGCATACGGCACACTGGCACCCCTTGGGACCAGCTGGGCCGGTCGCAGAGACCAGGTGGAGCTTCCTGTGAATGCGCAGAGAGGGCCGGCGCGCGAAGGCCTTGCCGCACTGCTCGCAGGAGAAGGGGCGCTGGCCGCTGTGCAGGACCTGGTGCTCCTGCAAGTCTCGCTTGGTGCGGTAAGCCTTGTCGCACTGGGTGCACTGGAAAGGCCGCACACCCCGGTGGGCCAACAGGTGGGCCCTGAAGTTCTCCTGTGAGCTATAGCTCTTGCCACACTCCGTGCAGAGGAAGGGTTTGTGGCCAGTGTGGACAAACTGGTGCTTCTTGAGGTGGCAGAGCTGCAGGAAGGCTTTGCCACACTCCCCACAGCGGTACCTGCGCTTGATCATCTCCTTCTGGGACAGAGCTTCTGGTGGGGGGCCTGGGCTACCAGAATGACCCTCCACCAGCTCTGCGTACTCCTCCTGCTCCTCAGGCTCCCCCAGCTGGCCCTTTCCCCCATGCTCTGGGGATGCCGGTTTGGAGTCTTTGGAAGCTTTGCTCTCTTCCTCGCAAGTCTCTACACTCTCGCCTTCAGAAGGACTGGGCTGCCAGGGTTCCTGCTCAGCTCTCCTGTCACCACAGTCCTGCAGGCGCTTCTGGAGCTGGCTGGCCAGAGCAGGCGCCTGGCACGACTTGCCAACCAAGTAAGGAGTGAGTGGAACCCCGCTGGAGGGTGACAACACATCCAGATCTCCCGGACATACCTCTTTACGCCCCATCTCTGCTTCTTCTCCTGCAGACCCAGGATCCACACCCTCATCCAATTCTTCCTTGCGCTTGCCATTGGCCTCAAGGGTTGAGCTGGTCTCGAGGCGCTGATTCTCCTTGGCTCGCTGTGGCTCATGTGTGGAAGCTGTGCTTTCCTCTTCTTGCAGCCCATGGAAACACACAATCACCGACCTCCTGACCTCAGCAGGGACAGGGCGGACTGCGGCTCCATCAGCTACCCCCTCGGAGACGCTGGGATCCCCTGCACAAACACAGAACAGCTGTCAGTGATGCGAATGCTGACTACTGGGGTACGGCACAGTTGTTGCGGCATCAGAGGATCACGAAGCTCGCAGGCAGATGCTCCGCGGCCCGGTAACTCTGCACCTACCTGCGAGGGGCCCTGCCGCCGCCCCGCCGGGACCGGCCCCGCACACCACCGCCGGCCGCCCCCTCGGCGCCGCTATCCCCTCGCCTCCGTCCGCCCGCCGCTCCTCCGCCGCGGCCCCGCCGGCCTCCTCGGGCCAGTACAGCAGCTCGGCGCCCGCCGCGATGTGCCGCCGCGCCCACAGCTGCAGCCGGCCGCCCGCCCAGCCCAGCGCCACGTTCGCCGCCGCATCCTCGGGGCTTCGCCGCACCAGGCTGCAAGGCACGGCCACAGCGTCGGCCGCGGGCACGGCCGGCCGCCCGCCCCGCCGCCCCGCGCACTCACCTCCTCCACTCCGGCCCCGCCGCCTCCGGCCCGGCCCCGCCGGGCGGCCCCAGCAGCGCCCCGGCCGGCAGCGCCCGGCCCACGCACCACACGCCCGTGGCCCCCGCCTGGCACAGCGACGGCCCCAGCGCCAGCCCGGGCGGCAGGCCCCGCAGCGCCGGGCAGGCGGCGTCGGGCGGCCCCTCGGGACCCTTCCCGCCGGGGCCCTCCATGCCGGCGGAACGGTGCGAAGGGGTGGTGGGCGCGCCCGGACACGGACGGCAGCGGGCGGGGCGGGGCGGCGTTCCCCCGGCGACGGGCCGCGCTTCCGGCGGGCGGCGGATGCCGGAGCGGGTGGCAGGCGGGCGGGCAGGCGGCGGCAGGTACCGGCGGCGGGCCGGGGGGGACCCGGCGGGAGGGGGCTGAGGCCGAGCGGGCCGGGGTCGGGCCGGGGTCGCCCCCGGTGATCTCTGCGGGAAGGGCCGAGCCGTGTCCGCGCTGGCCGCCCCGCGGGGGGCGTTGCGGCCCCGTCCGCCCTCGGGGAGGAGGAGGGCTCGGAGGGTCGGTCGGTTCTGTGGTGGCGGCGGCCGGAGCGGGGCCGTGGGGCTCGGGCCCTCGCTGCCGGCTGCTCCCGCACCCGGCGGTGTAACGGGGCGGGGGGCGGTGACCTGCCGTCCCTTGCGGTGCGGGGCTGCTCCGTGCCCCTGCGTCCCGCAGCCGGTGTGTGCGGTGGGAGCGTGGGGCTCCCCGCACCGGTGCCAGCAGCAGCTCCTGGAGTTCCCGTTCGGATCCTGAAGTTGGCTCTGGGCTGTCACAGGGGTAACGGGAATGGGAGAGGATCGGGCGGACGGAGGAGGGGTGCAGCCCCCCCCCAGGGCTCTGTGTCCCCCGTTTCCCCGCAGGGTCCGCATGTGCTGGCTGGGTCCTGCACAGCGCTGGCAGCAGCCTCTGTGCGCTGTGCTGCGGCTGCCGGAGGAAGCTGGGCTGAGCCCCACGCTTTTGCTGGCAGCCCCTGCAGATAACCACCGGGAGGAGGCTGCTGGCCGCCTGGCATGGATTTCCAGCTGGGATGGATTTCCAGCAGGCACGGAGGTGGCCTCCAGCAGAGGGTTTGAGGTGACTGGGGAAGGAAGGCTGCTCGTTTAAAAAGCTGCTACAATAACAAAGGGCCAAAGAGTTTCCTCGAGCAATAGTGTTTGTCCTGAGTTATTTGGCTCGGTGTGCCCGGCAAAGCCGGTCTGGCTCTTGACTCTTCAGTTCTTCCAGGGTAGCACTGGGGTGGTGATGCTCTTGGTGGTATCCTCAGTCTGGACCTGAGGAAAGACTTGGGCTGGACTTTCTCCGTGAGTGTCAACCCTGGGGCTCGCTCACGCGAGGGAGGACTCTGAAGGTCTGCTGCTGAGTAACTCCTTCCTTTTGTTTGCCATGTGCTTGATATTAAGACTGTGGCAAAGCGCGGGGACTTGATTGGTGTATGTAGGAAAACAGACACTTGTGCAAACAAAACAAAACTGGGAGGAGGTGCAGATGGCAGCAGGGTCAGAAAAATGATACACTCATCCCGGAATTGGGATTCCTTTGGGTCTGAGCATTGCTTGTTAATCGGGCAGGGAAGAAGAAGCCACTTGGCTTTTGTAATTCTTTATTGTGTATAAGTACAGGTCCAGGGCGTGGTAATACACACATGGATGTATTTTGATGTGTAGATTAACTTCTGAATTAATAGTACATCTGGAAGAAAAACAGGAAAAGGAAACTGCCGAGTAGGTGCAGCTTGGAAATAAATTATGGAAAAGTAGTGAAACTGGAACTGTAGAAAAAAATAGTCTCACGTGAGAAGCAGTTACCAAGAGTTCATAGATACAAGTGAACTGTCTTCCCTGGGTAAATTCTGGAGGGGTCTTGTATAGAGTCTCCAGCTTAGAATTTGTATGAAAATTGTATTTTAAAGGGCTGAGGTTTTTCTCCTTCAGCAGAACGTGCTGCTCTGCAGCACATATCTCTATTATAAGGAAAAATTTTTATTAGACAGCAAGTGTTCAGGTTAACCAGTGTAGATGCAGAAAACATACTTAAATGCTTGGTAAAATGGAAACAATCGGCTCTGTAGAGCCTGGCAGTAAGTAAATGCTTCTGATGCTTTAGTTTTTAAATGTTTGGCTAGGCTTTTTGCTTTTTTAAATCTAGGTACATCATCTTTCTTACCTTATGATTGGCTATACAGGGTGTATCATTTGCATCTTATCATGACATTTACCTAAAACAAGCAGGGCTCTTAAATTGTGTTATGTCTGGTGAAACGCTATTTTTGACAACCATTTCACCCTCCTACTGATACAGGATGGAGTTTCCGTTCAATGACAGATCCTGTTTATGGGTCATTTTTGTGAAGTACACAGGGAAAAATCTCATGCAGCTGCACTGTCAGGAGGTAAAATGTATCCCCTTATCCTAAGATCCTCAAGTCATTTCTTAAGTCCTAACTCCAGGTCTCTCCTCCTCAGTGCTTGCTAGTTCCCAGGCATTTAGAGGATTATAATTATCTAAACTGTTCTAGGATTACCTCATGTGAGACCCTGTGCTTTTTTTCCTTCACACTGTTGGGAAAGGGTCTGGGGAAAATTCTGCAAAAGCCTTCTAGAGCTCTATGGGAGCTACGGTCTGTTTCACAAGAAGGACCTGAAATCTAAGAGGTCTTCTGCTCTGGATCCCCTTTCCATTAATACTTCTGCCATGGAGCACTGACCTAGAGCAAAGGAATGGAGCTGCCTGCCTGGCTGTGAAAAGCACGTGGAGATATCTGGGAGTCTGGTCTGCCTTGCCCAGGGGTACGGGAGGTCTTGGCAAGAGCACTGTCTGCTGGGCTCTTTTGTCCAGTGTGGAACTGTAAGGGTCCTACTAATGATTTCCTTCTTCCACACGATGCCACTTTAGGATTAACCTTATGCCTAAAGGGAAATCCCCCAGGGCTGTCTGATAACCAGCTCTTCTGCCTCTGATCAAGCACTGCAAGTTGATCATGAAGCCAAGTCGAGATCCACGTAGGGACAAGCAAGGATGCTTGATGCCTTGCTGGCTCTGTGGCTGTACCCTCACCGCACTGTGGGAAGATAGATTTGGTCCCTAAGTGCTCCAGGACCCTGCTTTGGGGACACTGTTGCTACTGAGTATCCCCAGAAATCTCACATGAAAGGCATCTGAGTGGATGGCAGCAGTTGAATGTAGGTGCTCTGTCCCCATCAGGCTGGGAAGTCCATGGGAGCTGGGAATGTTGAGGGGCTGCCCTGGGGAGCCATGGATGCTTCTTCAGATGTGCTGGGTCGTGGGGCTGCTGAGCTGCAGTGGGGAATGCTTTAAGCACACTGACTCATAGGAGTTGGTGCCTGGAGTTAGGGGTGGGGAGTCCTCGTCCGTTGGCTCCACTGCTGCGTGATTGCAGCATGAGCTCACAGTGCAAGGGAACCTGATTTCTTGCTGCTTGTCCCTTGGAGATCAGAGGAGGTCAGGCAGACCAGAGGGCAGGGAATAATGTTGCTTGGGTCCCTGCTTGGCTGCAGTGGTCAGACCCTGTTTGTTTACCGTGCTGTTTTGGTGATCCGCTGCCCTTATACATCTTGCTCTTTCATATTCTGTGAATCTAATTTCATTTGCTTAGCAACAGCTCCCAGCCCTTTGGGAGCCCCAGAGAGGTGAAAACTGGTTGTAAACTGGTAACAGATAAGGGAGCACAGGATGTAGCAAGCAAGGAGTGATCCAGAGGGAGAGGACAAACACTGAATATCCAATTTCCTGTACTCTCAAAGTGCATCCCCAAGCTCGATCACAAGTGTTGCCCCGAGCATAGATGTTACGCCTTTGGATGCTCAGTCTCTCACAGTTTTTATTCTCTGTGCCCACATCAAATTAACTGTTTCATCATCTACTCTGGATAAATATACACGTTCAAGCTCTAGGGATGGAAGATGCAAAGCATCGTTTCCCCCTTCCATCCTGCTAAAGGAAACAGCATTACTGTGAATATAATCTTTCCACACAAAGGCGTTGTGCCTTCTCAGATCGTCTTTGAACCCTTTGCTCTTGTTGAAATGCAAAATGAGCACGAGCCCGTCTGAGAAACAGCATTACAGAGAGTCTTGCTGATGCAAGGTGTCATTTTGTTTTGCTACAGTTCCTCTTGGCTTGCTGCCTGTTGGCCGCTGAATTACTGTCCGTGTGGTCTGTGTGAGCAATCCAGGTCTGCATACTTGTCCTTTCTAGTGTTTCCTTGCTTATTTCCAAGGATGCTGACTTTAGAGGATAACGGCTGTGCTAGCTCAGTCCCGGATTTGACATACCTTCTGCTCCAGGTGATAGTGAGAGAGATTTGCAAGCAGTAGCAAACACACTGAGCTGTCTGTTTCTTGGACCTTCTTAATTCCTTGGTCTCCTCAGTATTATGGCATGCTTGGTGAAAAAGACTCATCATAGCAATATGGCTTTAGATTAAAGAGATGATTCCTTGCTGCTTGCTGTCGTGTAGGAGCAAGGATTTGCTGGGCGATGCTGAAAAGAGATGAGGTGGTATGTGTATTGTTCTCCCTGCCTTACTAACTCAGCCTGCAAAATCCTGTTTTAAGAAGCTGTTCACTTCTGCGTTCAGATCCCAGCACACTGAAGCACCCACTTCAGTGCTGCTGAGAGCTCTGGGCCTTCCTTATGGGGAGAAGGGGGGTGAATCCTGGGAAAGCTTCCAGCACTGGGCCAACTGTGGAAAGAGCTGGGCTTTGAGCCAGCCCTTGGGAGGGAGGGGAAGCTCAGGGCTGGTACAGTGAGTGTGTCAGGCAGGGGCTGGTATAGCCTATACATTCCGCAGTGTCTTGCTGCTGCTGCTCCTGTTTCAGGAGAGAAGCTACGCTGGGCAGAGCTGTGGTCAAGCTGTGACTCGCTGAGAGGGTTGGTACAGGCTCCTGATGGCCTTCGATAGCAGTTGGCACAAAAGAATCTGACATATGTTGGTGCTCCTGGCTTGGAGGTTGAGGAGAAAGAGTTCCTGCCTGTGTTAAGGGGGAGGGGAAGTATGATCTCTAGATAAATAAAGGAGGATTTGGGGAAAATCAATGAAAGAGGGAGATCCTCTGTGGGGAGGTAAATTTGTGATCTCTGTGTCTCACCTAGCAATCTCTGCAGTCCTTTCTAGACGCTGCAAAACAAAGTGTGGTATTTGGGGACCATGGCTACAGACCCGCTCTCAGAGCTTCAGGATGACCTGAACTTGGATGATACCAACCAGTCCCTCAGCCAGCTCAAACTGGCCTCTGTAGATGATAAGAACTGGCCAGCAGATGAAGCCCCTGCTTTTCCCAAATCAGGTAAGTATCCTGCTTGTTTGGGGTCCGGGTTTTGCCCAAAAAGGAATTGTTGTCCTGCAACATTGTGGTCATATCTATGTATACAGAGAGCCCCAGCTCCATATGAAAGCTTTGTAGACACATTAATCCTGCACCACACCCAAGTGAATTAGCCCTGCCATTGAACAGCACTAAAAAGCTCAGAGGCAGCTGATGTAAATACACACTTCTCAGTCCTGTGGCTGGCTGCACTTTGGTGCTGACAGTACAGACATGCTGTAAGTCCTTGAGTGTCCTCTGTTATGGTCTGCTGCAGGATAAGTTTGGCCTTCCTGAGTGGAAGGGTCTTGAACATCCATGTGGAAGGTGGGGCTGGAGATCTGAGTTGTTACTCTGAAATCCTGTGCTGTGGATTGCTGCCCAGAGAGGTCAGGGAAATTAGCTGAAGGGCATACAGGATGGCTGTCCATCAAGGGATGATTTAAGATCCTCCTGTTCTAAAAATCCACGACGGTGCCCTTGGCACCTGGGGTTTGTGAACGTTTATGACATATCTGAACAGCCATTTTTGAGAGGCTGTGCAGGCTGAGGGACATGTTGGACCTCATAGGATTGACAGGTCTCTTCTGAAGTCATTGCTGCTCTTGCCCACTCAGAATTTCAGCGGTGGGTTTCTGAGGTGGACACGTGCATACGTTAGTCCCTCCCATGTTGAAGATCCATTTTTTCTCATCCCCCTATCTCTGTTGTACCCCTTGCCAAGGTGCTCCAGATCCCTTCTTCTAATTGCATGTTCCTTGTGTTTTGTGCAGAGGACTCCAAAGGCTCCCCTGAACCCATCACTCACCTGCAGTGGGATGATCCCTACTATGATATCGCCAGGCACCACATCGTGGAAGTAGCAGGTAGTGGTCTGTTTTCTCCTGTGATGTCTTTGCAGCTGGGCTGAGGAAGGGTCTTTCTAATGGGGGTTGTGGGGGCATCTGCTATATGCCAGGCTCAAGTGGCAATGACAGTAAAGAGAAGGAGCACCAAACTTCTGGAATGTTTGCAGTATGTATAATTTTCCATTGGGCTCGGTTAAACTTGCCTTCCTTCTTGGCTCTTACAGTCTTGATTCTACGATTAGCAGGACTTGGTTGCTTTTGCTGAATTGTTTTAGATGTGCTTCTTCAACTTGTGACTTGATTCATGCTTCCTCCTTGATTATCTATAGCCACCTCCTACCCCTCCTATTGCCATTTCCCTGTACCTTGGTCCCTGCCCCACACGTGAACTTGAGCGAAGCAGAGGCACAAGCTGGAGTCCTCCTGATTCAGGGTTGTTTTGCAGCAGGGTCTGACCACAGAGGGAAGATTCTCAGGCACTTACCTTGTTAAGAGTTGTGCTGGCATCATTCTTTTCTGGGCTGTCTTCCAGAATGAGCTTGCTTTCTCGTAACCTCTCATGTTACATCTTTTGGGGAACAACATGATAATGGCAAACTCGAAACTAAGTTGTCTCCTTTGTGTCTCTGGCTGCTCAGGGTGAGAGGCCAGATATTTAGCATTGGTCTTGTAGATTTGCCACAAGTGCTTTCATTTGCAAATGCGTTACTAACCTTCTTTTCCATGGGGCTGGAGTTGTAGGACTGGGGATGAGAGGGGTCTGAAACTGAGAAGTGACAGATGTGTGGGCTCCACCTTTTCCGTGATAATAGCTAGAATATTTGGAATGCGAATGGCCGAGGTAATGGGTGTTTCTGGACTCTGGGAGTCGGGGAGTTAAAGGATACTGTTGCTCACTTCAGACAAAGCTCAGACAAAGTGCTTAGCAGAGACTTTAGATCAGAGACGCTGATAAGACTGGAATGTCAGCCCAAACCGAGGATATACTGTGTGTGCTGCCTCCTGACCTAAGCGGGATTTCTGTTCTCAGTTAACTGATATTTTTTTTCCCAAGCTCTCTGAATGGAGTATCACTCCAGTGGAGGTGTGTCTCAGTGGCTGTTGGAAAGCAGCCATTTGACACGTTCTCTAGGATAGCAAATGAAGAATTATCTAACTTCCTGAAAGGATTTTGGGGTGGTGTGATGGCTGACTGGGAGGTGTGCCTGCATTCTGTAAGAGATGTCTTCCCCATCGTGGTTTAAATCTGTGTTTCTAGCAAGCTCCCTGTCCCTGTCCTGTCTGTATATAGCGTAGAGGCAGCTCAGAGGAGCTTCTGTTGCTGGCTGCTTCTGGCCACTTCTCACCAGTGGCTGGTTAATCTGAAAGCCTGGGATGGTCACCCACACAGAATCTCGTGCAATGCCTTTCTTGGCATTGCAAGAGCTAGTGGCACAGCTCTGGATACTGGATTTGCTGCCATGTAGTTTTGAGACTCCGTGGTGTCTCCTCTCCTAGGAGCAGGATCTGTGAAGTTGATCAAAGGGGCCTGAGTTGTAATCTGGGCTCTGGGGTGAAGCTATTTGTTCGGTTTTCTTGGTCAATAATTAATAACGTTAACTGTTCAGAGAATCAGACAGGGTAATGTTCTCTGGGACTGTTATTCGAGGCAAACAATCTGGGAAAAGCTGAAAAAATCCTATGAGAAGTAGCCTGGAGAATCAAAACGGAACTGTTTGGATCTGGCTCTACTGACAAGTTGTGCTTGTCAGCACCTTCATGTGCAATGAACGTTCGCCACGCTGAGCCTGAAACAAAATAGCTCCACCCCATTTCTCTTGTAAATATTAGCAGATGGCAGCAGATCAAGGGTGGTTTTATCCATTCTGCTGATTTATGAGGTTTCTTTTCATGTCCTTCCGTATTCTGCACTTCAGAGCAGAAAGCATATGGCTAACTCTGTTCCTGCCTTCCCTGAAATATATTTTGGGCTGACGGTGCTATTTTGAGACAAAAGCAGAAGGCTGGTTCCCATCCTTGGGCTGAACTCCATGATCCCAGGGTTATCCTGTGTGGTCAGAAAAGTAATTGCTGCTTGCAGGATGGGTACGCAGTGTTAATAACTTACTAAAGGCCCCATTTTGATGAAAAAAAAGCACACTCATTTTCTAGCTGACCTTAATTTCTGAATCGGTTCAAGGCATGCTGGATTTGAATATCTCACCTAAAGAGGGAAAAATATATTGAAAAACATTTTGCAGAATTTGTTAAAAAAATAAACTTTCTGGTTTTGTTTTTCACTTAAAAATAGTGCAGCAGTTTCATGGAGACTCTCCTTTGCGCCCTGTGCTCCTGTCTCTTCTGGGGACTGGGATCTTCCTGGAAGAGGCTGTCCGTGGGGAAGGAGCAGGAGTGTCATTGCTGTCCCATGTGGTGGTGTGTCACAGGAAGATGGCAGCAAAAGGCATCCAGGCCATTGTTCCAAGGGAGTACCATGGCATTGTTATGAATCAGAGTATTTTAGTTTTGGGAAATCATTTGGTTCTGGGTTTCAATGCTTTTCTGAAGGAAAGAGATGATACTCTGCCTGTCCTTTCAGACCCGCCGTAAGGTGTGTGTTTCTGGAGTCTTTTATGCAGGCTCTGGAGAGGTCTCTGCATAGTTACGCTCTTCTTGACTCCGAGTTCCTCTTTTTGTGAGCATTATAGCAGAGAAATTCATCTTTACATGTGGCTAAGAGTTGGAGCAGAGGTGGCTCGATTTCACTGCACAAACCACTTCTGCAAAGTGTGGGTTTTTTTCCTTGCTCATGCCACATAGTGTTCAGAGGAAATGTGGGCTTATGGTTGAAGGCTGCTGAGGAACTATCCCAAATTTCTGTTACGTTTGAGAGTTTCTGTATCCTGCTAATTCTTATATGGCAAAGGTGCTGCTTCCATCTTCTTTGGAGTTGAGGCAGAATTGCAAGAATATGGCAGATAGTTCGTAACAGTCTGAAGAGGAGGTCTCTGGAGATGGCAGTGCCTACTGGAAACCTGGGGCTGCGTGGGAAGAGCAGGGCTCTTAGCTCTGTGGCAATGTGTTCCTTCCTTATTGTATTGCCCAGTCCGAAATACTGGTCTCACCTTTGCGGTCAGTATGCAAAACTATAGGTATAAGGTGCATCAGCGTTCCCCTTTTACACAACAACTGGATTCCTTGTGGGACAAGAAAACTGGGGCTTAACATGCGATTGGTATATGAATTTTCTGCCGCTGTGGAGGCCAGAAGTTGGTGTAGCAGTTGTCAGGAGAGTGGCCATCACTATCTACTTCAGCTATGTAGTCCCCTGCCAAGTGACTTCAAAGCTTTGCTGAAGCTCAGAGCATATTTCTGCTAGTTTTTGTGGGAAATCTGCTGGCTCGCACCATTAACTGACAGTCTGCAGGGCTACCCTCGCAGAGAAGGTGTGATACTAGTGTGTGTAAGACCTGTGATTGAAGTGGGAAAGCAAGGTGGGGAGTTGGGGGTGTAACTTCTCACATGTTACTAGGTTGAAACTGCAGTTTCAGCAGTGAATCTTTTTTTTCAGTGGTGAATCTGGTACCAAACCTCCCTGAAAAGCATTGTGGCTGGCTGTTGGCTGCAGGAGCCAAAGTTATAACTAGTGCTGATGCTTTGCTGTTGCTGTCGATGATTGACATAGAACTGCCTTGGTTAGAAAAGACCTCTAAGGTCATCAGGTCCAACCATTAACCCAGCACTGCCAAGTCACCACTACACCCTGTCCCTCAGCACCACATCTACATGTAATAGAAGGAGCTTGACTGCCGTAAGACAGCAACTAAATGCATCCCAGTGGCAATCTGACTCTGAGACTTTATACTCAAGATTACTTTCTGGGAAAGAGTGAGAAGCTTGGCTTGCTATAACTTTGTTTCTGTTCCTCCAGACCAGGGTGCACTTGATGGGGTCCAACCAGGTAGGTAGTTTTTTTTGTGGCACTAACATTTGGTACTGTAGATCATGGTATTCCTTTAGCATGACTGTGGCCTGTAGCTGGACTGTCTCAGGGGAGCCCAAACTTTGCTCAGCCTTAGGCTGCACTGACAACTTTTCAGGAGTCCAAAGGCTGCACAAAATTGTCATCTGAGGGCTAGACCTCTGCCTCAGGCACAGCAGAATCACCTGAGCCAGATTCGGCATGTTGGCTTTACTTTGGGCACGTTGGGGCTCTTGGGTCTCAGTGTAAATCCTGTTCCTCTTCTGTCATGGTGGTGGCCTGCTTGGACAGTTCATTTTGAACTCAAGATTTACCTTGTTGTCATATGTGCTTTGAAAGTTCATCCTAGAACTGCTTCCTATTACTTCATATGATCTGCTCCTGCACTTGCGTGCTTTTCCAGCTGAAAGCAACTCTTATCTATTTCTTCTCCATTTGGTTGCAGAGATGTTGTGTTTTGGTAACTTGTTCCTCATTCTAGCCTGAAGCTGTGCTAGACCGCTCTTTGCTTGCTAAGCATTTGTTAATACTCTCTGGACTTCATTTCCAAGCCTTAAGAATTTGGCTGCCGGGGCTTTCACACTTCTCAATGTAGATGAAAACTTTTCTTAGTGTGAAATTCTTTCTGCTGTTTCTGAACAGCAGGCCAAGACCTTCACACAGTCCATGGAAATGCTGATCCTCACTGCCTCATGACGTGGGTGTTTCCCCCCCTTTTGCTATGCTCTCAGGCATCCTCCCATTCTGCATTCTTTAATCTGACCCTCTAGTATATTTAGATCAGTTAGAGCTGTAGTCCCTTGGTAAGGCTTTATGATTCTGTCAGTGTTTGGATATCAGGAATATCTAGGTGGACGATGTCATGTATTAAAATCCTTCTACTTTGAGCTCCTTATCTTCTTCCCCTGAGTGGCTAAATCCACTTTGGAATTCAACAGGCAACTAAAACCTACTATACTTAAACACTGCCTAAGCTGTCCAGCTTGGCAGGAACCAGAAATTACATTAGAGAAGTTTTTACTGACAGTGGCTCCGATAAACATCCTAAGCTTTGTGAAACTTTGTAGTAATGTTCCAGAATTATGTAGTGGTGTCCTCTCCTTGACCCTGAACTGCTAACTTTGCTGTTTTACCAATAACACTATCTTTTGGTGGCAAGTTTTATCCCTCTGCATTCTCCCAGTATCAAAGTACTGGGATATTCCCAGCTGAATCTTCATCGAGGTGTGGGCCCTCAGCTGAGGGTATCCAATGAAGGCAGGAATGAGCAGCATCCCTGGACTGCTGTTGTGCTACCAGTGAGTAGTGTGACAGCCTCCAATCATGGCAGAAAGGCTAATGGATATATTTCAGGAGAGATACCTAGGAATACATAGCAGGATTTGTAAGTCAAGCATGTATTTCTGTCTTGTCTGTACAGATTGATTTAACAGAGTCCTGTCTCAGGACAGTACTACTACCTTGATTTCTGCTCTGATACATTTGTATTGCTGCAGGTTTCAATCTGAAACATTAGACTCAGTATTTAAACTTCAGCCCCTTTAGAAGTGTGGTCTTGCACTGATGGCTTTGAAGGACAGCAATGATGTTCCTTGCTCTTTGTCTCAGAGGTGCACTGGAAATGCTGCAGAGGAAAAAAACTGAGTTTGGGCTTTAAAAGCACCATAACCATGTTCAGGAGAATTGGCACGTCCTTGCTAGAAGTTAATACCTCTTTAGATGAGCAGCTCTCTTGATTGGAGAGGCTTTGCATATTGGCTACTGTCTTGCTCCTTGTCATTTAAATAAATGTATCTGAATTACATCCTATAGGGAGGTAGTTAAATTCCAGTGTAGATGGAAAATATTTTTAATGTATGAATTTACTCACAAAGGTATGCACATTGTTGGAGTGCTCTGTGAATACTGATGGTATTGTAATTGCTTCTTTGTTGGTTTGTTGTTAACTATTGACCATTCCTCATCTGGCAAAGGCAGAAAGCAGCCTGAGAAGCTGACTGATTACTTTATGGTCTCTAGTTGTGTTCAATGGAAACTTTAGCTATTTGCAATTACAAACAAGGGGTGAAAACCTAGATACATAAGATTAATACTGCAAACAGAAAAGCAAACAGTACAAGGGACAGAGCATCTGGGAAAGATCAAATGTGGTAAGAATCTGTTTGGTCGGAGGCAGAGAGGCCACCTGCAGGCAGTTTCCTCGACAGCTAAGAATGCATGGAATGGGCTTTAGGTTCTTGTATATAAATTGGAATAACTAATTGTTCAGCTTTGATGCTGAATTTTGAATTTTGTCGTGTCTGGAGAACCAGACTGATCTGATGGTGGAAACAAGATTGTCAGTTAGTTGTTTTGCAAGTGTCTGTGTTGACAGGCTGAGCTCAGTGTGATGAAACCAGAGTGAACCCAGAACTCAGTAATGGGCATGCTGGTCCCTGTGTACCTCTCATGCATTAATTCGTTCTGATTTGGAAGGCAAAATGGGCCTCTCCTTTTTCAGTCATCCAGGGGTCTACAGATTCTCTTTGGTGTATTTGGCCCTGGAAATTATCCAGGGGAAACATTCCATCTCCCCTTTGGCAGAATCATAGATTGTCCTTTTTTTCTTTACCACCAACCCCAGACCTTTTCACCAATCTATATAAGGAACGAGATTCTAGACTTTACATAGGCCCTGCCATAGGCTTTCATGTCATTCCAGAAGAAGGTGTTTAAGCAACGTGGTTCCTGACTTGCGACTTGTCAGGTCTGGAAATCAGTGCCCAGGAGCCTGAGCTGAGTGTGTGGCTGCCCACAGCATGGCGTGAACATAGTGCTGTGCTGCAGTTCTTCACAACCAAGGCCTGCCTTGATCAAGCTTGCAATCTGCTTCTGGCCCTCAGATCATCCACTCTGGTGTGAAATGCAGCCACTCAGTTAACTGAAGATAGCACCTATTCTGACTTGAGCACAGAGCAAAGATCTGTAGTCTTTCTGACCATTCTCTTTCATCACTACAAAACTCAATAGATTCTCAGATGCTGCCATCCTCTTGCTGCTCTGTGCAGGCAGGACTCTGTCTTCCAGATGGAGACATATGAGGGCCACTTGGAAGGGTCACAATATTCTCTGCCCAGGACTTTGTAGCCTGCACCTTTGTTTTATAGACAGCTTATATGCATTAGACCCAGCCCTAAAACTCATAGCAAGCTACCAAGAAACTCTGGGCTAGGCAGAGAGTGGGCTACCGTGGGATATGCAATGTGATGTTGGTCTTGTGGCCTGGCTGTGACTGTATCTGGTTGTTCCAGATGAGCCTTGCATCACTCTCTCCTAGTCCTGCATTCTGGGTCATGCGTCCTCCCTAACTGCCCCTTACCTCCGCATGTGTATGTCAATGTGATGGCCTATGCCACCCCTTTCCTGGTCTGTACCCAGTGCTGCCTCAGTGTCTCGAGCTTTTGTAGAGGTTCTGCCTTGTGCACACCAGTAAATTCTGTCTCTTGTGTTGTGTGGGGAGTGACCTGAAAATGGGACTTGTGAGGGAGAAATATACATGAGTAAGTAGCAAGATAATCTGTCCTTCTGGCCAGGATGGGTGTAAAAGAGGGTTAGTGGCATCTGAATGTCATGGCTGGTGTGTGCGAGTTCTCTGGCTGCACCAGTGGTCATCCATTACTAACAGGCAGTGTTCCCAGAAACCTCAGATTTGCTGTTCCAGGATTCAGTGTGAGATCTGAGTTGCTGCATGGCAAGGGGAACCAAGTGGTAGTTGCGGGCCAGAGCCCGTGCAAGGTGAGAAAGTGGCTGCATGCTCTGAAAATTGTAAATCAGTGTGGGGAAAAGGGTGTCTTTCAAGAGGAATGATGTATTGCAGGACTGTCCTTCACACTAAAGGAACCATTTCATCTCCACTGGTACTAAAAAACAAGTTATCCTTATGGAAATGGATTGGGTGATGTGTTTGGGAGAGAACCAGACTTTCCCTCCAACTCCCATGTGTCCAAAAGATTTCTGACCTGGTTTGTTCTTACCTAAATCTCTCAATTCCCTTCACGTGTCTGCTAAGCTTGTCGATGCCCATCTGCTCAGGTTCACGGGGCTGAGATCTCTGCTGGCAGAAGTCCACTGACATGCAGACTTGACTTGTCCCTGAAGCCTCAGGCGGTGGCTGGGAGTGTCCTCTGTGAGATTAGGGTGCTTTATGGGTTATTTGGCTCCAGTATGATGGGGACTCTTTTCTGCTGGGTTTTTACATAGAATGCTTTGTTGTACTGTACTTTGTGGTTCCTTCTAGCTCAGGATGGAAAAATATCTCTGTGGATGGAAAATCTAGGAAGCGGTAAACAACTTGTCCTGCATTTCCCCTGGAGAATCCAGCAGCCCTACTTGGTCCAGCTGTAGAAGAGGCTTATGATGATGCTTGCTTCTCATCTCTGGGATGTGGCTGGGACTGCCCTGTTTCTAGGAATTTCTCAGCTTCCAGGGTATGAAATGGCTTTGGTCTGTGTACAGGACTAAGCTTCAGGTGAAGCAGGAAACAAATGCATCAGACCACAAGCAGTTTGTCCAGGACTGTGTGCAGGACGGAAGGAGTGGTTATTGTGCCTGTGAGGGACAGTTTTCCCTGTTCCTCCCTGGGCATACAGGGAACCCAGTGCATCAGGAGCAGTGCTCAGGGGCAGTGTTGAAAAATTAATGCTCTGAGCACTCTGTTCTGTACTTGAGACCTCCATCCCTATGTGCCCCGAGGCATTCTGACTTCCAATCCTTCTTTCGGGGCTGGAGCATGGTCTCTGTTCTCCATTCGCATTGTTGACTTGCCAGGTCCTTGGTGTTCAGGTTTCTGCTTCTGTACTAGGCCCATGGTAACTGCTGAAAATCAGGTTTAGCTTTGCTGGCGGCTGTGGCAATCCAGACTTGTGCCTTGTTATGGTGGTTTCCCATTCTCTGTTTATCCCTTGCTGCCAAGACCACAATGTAGTCCTTAAACTCCCTGTAATCTCTGGCATTTCATCTGCAGGTGATGACAAATATGGAAGGAAAGTAATTTTGTTCAGTGCCTGCCGGATGCCCCCAAGTCATCAACTTGATCATGTGAAACTGCTGGGGTGAGTAGTGTCTTAGGAGGCTGCTGTTAACTTCTTAAGCCTGACATAATTCCCAGGTGCTGGGTTCCTGGGTCAGATCTATCTGCAGTAACTTCTTTAGCTGGACATGTCCTCCCAAAGTGCTTGCCTCCATTTCCAGGGATGCAAATCCTCTGTTATAGCACACAAAAATGAGGCCCCAAGGGAGGAAGAGCCTCTCTGTGGCAGACTATGAAGTGAGTTCAGCAGTTGTCTCTTCTCAGGTACCTGAAATTCACACTGGACCAGTATGTGGAGAGTGATTACACACTGGTGTACCTGCACCATGGCCTGACCAGTGAGAACAAGCCATCCCTGAGCTGGCTGCGGGATGCCTACAGGGAATTTGATCGCAAGTGAGTAAGGCTGCAGCAAGCAAGAATACAACCTGCTGTTCTGTAGCCTAAAATAGATCTTCCCCAAGCCCCCCATGTAGCTTGGTGATCATCATTTACTATCACTTATTTCTGCTGCTTGTGGAGGAGGGTTTGTTGTTTAATGCAGGCTGACCCATGGGATAAGCAGCTCCTTCTGTAGTTATATCCTGTAGGCCAAGAGGCAAGCAGCAAAACCAGGACCCAGTGCAAGTGTGTGAGCCCCGTGGTATAATTGTTTCTTCCTGATGAGGCTGCTCACTGCTTCTCAGGGAATCTTGCAATACAGTAGAGCGTGCCCTTAGGCTGCTGAGTGGCCTGACACAGCTACAAAGCATGAGAGAGCAGAGGCTGTGGGTGCTGGGGAGTGGTGAGGCTCAGAGCAAAAGGAATGGAGCACCTGAGGTGCCTTAATTTTGCTTAAAGTGCAGCTCATCCTTACTTAGCTTCTCTTGGCAGGTACAAAAAGAACATCAAAGCCTTGTATATTGTGCACCCAACCATGTTCATCAAGACCCTGCTGATTCTCTTCAAGCCTCTGATCAGGTAGGAAGTTCTATAGGAGGCTCACCCAGGGGAATAATGGAGCTTTCTCAGTGGGGCCAAGCCTATCCTGGAGTCTCTCACCCTATGCTATCTCTCCCTGTTTCTGTGCCCAAAAATATTCAGACACAAGAAGTACTGCTTTGGGAACCTACAGGGTTGGCAGCTCTGTGCTGCTCCCTTTCTATCCGGCCAAGTAAATCTAAAGTGTTGCAGGCTCTGCTAATAATAAAAAAGGGAGTGAGAGCATCAGTTCAAATTATATCTAATTCATTGTGTTGATGCTGAAATCCTAACTCTAAAATAATTGCAAACAAAACTTTCTCCAGCCTACTGCTGGACTGAGGAAGGAGAAATCCAGGTTTTCGGGGAGCCTGCTGCTGCTAGGGTTTCTAATGTGACTTGGAAGGTCTTGGCATCTCCTGGTAAAATACGTGGAGCCGGAGAGCTACGTGGGTGACATCTCTGCTGCTCAGCCATACCTGCCCCTCTGCCCCATTGGTGTCTTTTGCAGACCCCTGCTCTCCTTGCCTGTAAGAGGTCTATTCTGATATTGGATTTCCTAATTCCTCCTTACTTTTCTCTTGTTTTTCAGCTTTAAGTTTGGACGGAAGATTTTTTATGTGAACTTCCTTAGTGAGCTGGAGGAGTATGTGAAGCTGGAACAGTTGGGGATCCCAAGCCAAGTGGTGAAGTGAGAATGCTGCATGTCTCCCATTTGCTTTTCTGGAGGAACTGCAAGGGGAGGAAGAGATTGTTCCACTCAGGCAGTGGTTTTGGAGGGAGCGGTGACAAATTGCCTTAAGGACTGTTGTTTCTCTCCGTGCTCCTTCCTGTGTGTCCTTGGCCCCAGTGCCCAGTTGTGTCCTTGAGTTAAAAA
This sequence comes from Podargus strigoides, assembly GCA_028020825.1. Lineage (NCBI taxonomy): Eukaryota > Metazoa > Chordata > Aves > Caprimulgiformes > Podargidae > Podargus > Podargus strigoides. Next base: position 39,949,527 of record CM051624.1, on the reverse strand, counting down.
TCCTCCTCCAGTGGAGCATCAGTCCTGCCTCTCCCAGTCACCCCTCGAGGGCTTTCTGCAAGCTGCTGACCTCAGCACTGACCTGGAGCTCGTGGTGCGCATCTGCTGCATCTGGGCACCTGCTTTGCTCACTCTGCACAGTTCAGCTTGTCTGTGGGGCTTCCCAAAGCTGCCACAATCTTGATCCTCCTGGATTGATTTCCTGTCCCTCACATGCAACTGTCTCATCACAAGCAGTGCTGTCCTGACCTCCTGCCCATGCTGCCTGTCACCCTCAGCTACTCCAGTTCTTGATTCCAGATAGATACTTCTTTCTCCCTGTTTTTTTTCTGGGAACCAGATGTTTGTTCTTGTTGCCCCTGTGCTCCAGAGCTGCCTGTCCTGTTTTTGCATAGGTGGAATCAACCATGCTAGGCTGGAGCTCTTACCAGTGGGTGTGCAGTGGGTCACATGCAGTGCTGCGTTCATGCTTTTTCTGGGAGGTGGAGTGGCTTTTTACTAGTCTGTGTTTTGTCACAGATACGATGAATATCTGAGATCCCTGCAGAAGCCTTCACAAGTGCCCCAGAAGCCAACACCCCCACGCCCTCCGCTGCCAAACCAGCAGTTTGGAGTCTCGCTCCAGCAGTGAGTATCTCTGGATTGTGTTGCTTGTACCCTGATACAAGGTTGCTGTATTAATAACTGAGCAGCAGCAAAAGTGGCTGGAAAATTTCTTGCAGTTCAGACTTTCTACTAAGTATGAATCACTCTTCTGAGGAACTCTGTGCTCATGTTCAGATCCTGACTGACTCAGTTCAGTCTCACCCTCTTGATTCCCTGGCTGGATTGTATCTAAATTCGGATGAGATTGTTTCTGCAGTTAAGGGTCACTAAGGGAGGAGCAAAATAAGGGCCATGGGGACGGCTTTATGCCACTAGAAACTTCCTTTAAGCAAAGGAATTCTGTAGGAGGCTGATGGAGTTGTCTTTAGGGCTATGCTGTTTTGATTGAGCAGTGCTGCAGATCTGTTTCTTAGTTTTTTCCATATCATAAATTCTATTTTAAAAGCCCTTCTATTTGCTGTCCGACTGATTCCCACCCCGCGTTCCTGCGTGGTGACACAGGCAAACACAGACACTGGCGAGGGCCAGTGATACTGGCTAAGTGTTGGAGGTATTTTTAACTTTGAGTGTGATTTTGCCTCCCGGGGAATGAGGAGTAGCCAGTCCTGTGTGGCTTCAGATCCTCTGAAGCAATCTGGGAACACATTCCCCAGCTTCAACACAACATTTCCAAGTGTAACCCCTGTGGTGCTGCGTGCCTGAGCTTGTTAGTAGTCTGAGAGGGGTGAACAGCTCCATGCTATCAAGGGGTATAGACAATCAATGTGAGGATGTTAGTGAACAACTTGGCATCACTAGGTCAGCCATTGGGTTGATATATCTTCTGTTACAGGAGTGGGGTGGGTAAACTTATCCCATATATATTTCTACTGTGTCAGCTTCTTTCTGCCCTTGCTGCAGAAGGAAAAAGGAAGCTTAACCCTTTTCACCTGATTCATAACTAGCAGCCTTGCCTTCTGGGAACCCCTTTGCCCTTGGCATCCACAGGCTATCATTTTTACAGAAGACAGGGAAATATTTCTGTGGTGTAGTAATGAGCTCACACTTGCTCCAGCGAATGATGTAGCATGAGGGGTGAAGAGGAGAGAGGACTGAAATAATGGCTGAACCAGGGACTGGGAGAGCAAGATCCTGTGTGGGCAACTTCAAGACTCAGGGGCTACATGCAGGGCAGGAGGAAAGTCACCTGTAACCTTTTGTCTCTTCCCACAGTCTCAGGGAGAAGAGCCCTGATCAGTCTCCGGTTCCTCTGGTGGTCAGAGACACCATTGCTCATTTGCAGGAGCATGGTAAGTGTTCAGGGTAAGCTGCAGCCCCTCTTAATTCCATGTCACTGGCCTCTCCTCCACCCAAGTTCCCATACAGAGTGTGGTAAGATATCAAAGAACAGAAGTAAAGAATAAGGTTTAAAGGCCTGAATTAGGTGAGAGATTGTGTGGGGTTTAGGTGACCTCTTTCTTCCAGTTTTCCATACTGCCACTTGTACAAGAGTAGCAAAATACTCCTTGTATCCTTTGCCTGATAGTGGAAGCAGAAAGAATCACCGTACTCTAAAAAAAAGGATTTGTTGACATCTGTCTGAACACCCCACAACATGGATTTATGATTCAGACCAGCATTTTTAGAGACTCTCACACGGCTGATCTTTCTCCTCCATCTGCTCTCACTTCACAGCTCTTGCTACAGAGGGGATTTTCCGGAGATCAGCAAATACGCAGGTTGTCAGGGAGGTCCAGCAAAAATACAACATGGGTAAGTGCCCAAACTGGGCAGAACCCTTCTCATTCCCTAACTACTACTGTTCAACTGGAGCTATGTTGGAGCTAGTCCATCATGGCTTCTCCGATAAGCCTCTAGGTGAGGCCCCATCAGGGTATAACCTGAGTTGCATGGGAGAGGCACCTCATACTTCTGCTGTGTGGAAAGCATATTGCCTCCCACTCACATTCCCCTCGCTGCCCTTTTCCTTCCTGAAAATTTCCCTGTTTCTCCTGGTGGGATATACCATCTTAGTCTGGTTCTCCTGGAGGGACTGAAGATGACCAGGAAGAAACTTGGTCATATGTTTCATTTGATGACTTCTAAAGAGGTAGTGCTGGATTCACCAGTGCTTTGCATATGCTTTGGGGACACATTTTTCCACTCTGCTGGAAGATGTGGTGCTCCAGTACCCTCTCTGTGTTCTTCTTTAAAATACTGTTTCCCCAGTTGTGTGCTCTGACCACCATGTCCCATTCTTTGTCTGGAGGAGGTCCTGCTTTGACCAGTGAGCACTGAGTCTCCACTCTGCTTTCTCAGGTGTGCCGGTAGATTTCCAGCAGTATGAAGATGTCCACCTCCCTGCTGTGATTCTCAAGACCTTCTTGAGGGAGCTACCTGAGCCCCTCCTCACTTTTGGCCTCTACAGCCATGTTGTCAGCTTCCAGAGTGAGTTGTAACAGGAGTGTGCTACTCCCTGAATGTTGCACTGGCCAAGGGCAAAGACATCTTTGGGGTGGGGGAGTTGGCAGTCCTGCATGAGATACCCTGTGACTGCAAACAGGGTGGGTGTTGAGGATTCCTCATGGACCTGCTTGTCCTGTCTCTTGATTTTTAGGTGTGGAGGAGGTGAATCGTGTCAATGTGGTTCGCAAAACGCTCCAGACTCTGCCAGAAGAAAACTACCAAGTGCTCTGTTTACTGACAGCCTTTCTGGTGCAGGTGAGTTGCTGCAAAGGTGGGCAGTCATATTCTAGTTCAGTTGCCAGTGCCTTGTATCAGCTTTTTGACTGCCTGCTCCCTATTTTCCTTTGAGAGGAAATGAGTCTTAAGCTAGGAAATTGCCTTTCTTTACCTTATGTGCTTGTTATACAGAGATCAAGAATGCTCATGGTGAACTAGCCTAAACAGTTGCTTCTCACAACGCTGAGAGGTGCAGGCAGGCATTAAGCCCGTGTGGTCTGTACCGAGGAGGCTGAAAGCTCCTCAGGGCAGAGGTACAACTGCAAAATAACTGAGTAGAAGATTAGTCTAGAAGAGGGGTCTCTGATCCACCCTACAGGGAAGCCACTGCAAGACTATTCTAACAAGAGGGAAGATTATTTCACTTAGAGTGGTGATCTGGACTGTAGAGATACTGGCTGACGGTGCTCTTGGTCCTGTTATGATATGGCCTGGTGGTTAAGCCATAGCGGCAAATGGTGAGGAGCAATATCTTGCCTCCTGAATGCTGGATGTCATGTGTGTTTCCCCCAGCCATCTTCTGGCATTAGGCCTTCAGCTTCTCTCCTCCCATTTGCCCTTGAGAGTCTGTCAGCTCTGGCTTTGGGGAGGGTAGAGGGTAGCTGCTGTGTTGTTCTGTAGGATTCACAGTGGTCTCTTTCCTTCCCACATAGGTCTCTGCTCACAGTGACAGGAACAAGATGACAAACACCAACCTGGCAGTTGTGTTTGGCCCAAATCTGCTGTGGGCTAAAGATGTAGCCATCACCCTAAAAGCCATCAACCCCATCAATACCTTTACCAAGTTCCTGCTGGACCACCAGAAGGAGCTCTTTGAGGATGTGGAGGCCTGAATCCAGGCCAGCCCACACCAGCACACTGTGCCCACCTTCCCACCTTCTTTCCCACTTTGTCTTGGAGCTATGACCGAGCTGTCTCCAGTGCAAAGGGACCATTGATCCTCTGGGTGATGAGCAGAGTGAGGGCTGTGCAGATGGTGGAGAAAGTGTGTAAGTAAGTGAGCAGGAGACCTGCTGCTGTGGATGGGGAGGGGAGCTGGTCTCCCAGCTGCAGAGTGGAGCCCTCACCCACCTGCCAGTCTGTGCAGCTCCTCCAGGGCTCATCACCAGTCTGTTGCCCCATCAGATGACCTGCCTTCCTTTCCTCCTTCCCTCATATATGTTTTTTTCTGCCCTCCTGGTCCCTTCCTCAGCAAATATCTTTTTTGTTTAAGCTCCCTATAGTCCCAGCTCCCCTCCCTTGCCTCAGCTGGGCTGTCTGGGCTAGGGGCAGGCTTGCTGGGTTTGGTGGCTGAGATGTCCTTGCTGCGAGTGCCATCTCTCAGCACTGAATGTGCATCCTGCCTTTTCCCAGCGGCACCTACAGCAGGGAAGGGAGCCGGGCAGTCCTTGTGCTTCAGGTAGCAGCGTGTCCTGCCCTTGCTAACACCACTGCAGACCCCATGTTTTTGACAGGCAAGTGAAGGACAGGCTCCTGGCACATGGGCTGTATCACCTGTCAGACTCCAACACAAGGAAGCTGGATTTAGCCCAGACCCCTTTGGGATCACACGCTCCAGATACTATTCAGTGTTTGCTGGGGTGTAGTGGGTGAGGTGCCTCCCACAGTTACCCAGCTTGGGTGTGTTTGTCCCTCCAGCAGCATTCCCAGCCCACTGGGATGGTTCATGCCAGACCTGGCTGTAGTTGGGGCTGGCTGGGGCCCTTTGACAGCTGGTGAGTCTGAATGGCAGGGAGCAAGTGCCCTGGTGACATGAGGATCACTGCCTTTCCCTGCGGTGGCAGCAGCACAATGCCTCCTCTCCTTCATGCCTGTGTATCTCTGCTGCCTGGCACAGATTGCCTTTGCTAGTGACCTTTTTGAGCAGAACTTTCCCCAGCACAGAGTGACAGAGAGCGTGGCCTTGAGGAAAGGTCTAAGGATGGGGCCAACCCTCACCCTGGAGCACGCCAGGCCTGGATTACAAATTCCTGCCCAGGTGCTGAGCACTCATGTGCCAAAGCTGTGGGGAACAGCTATTCCATGCCAAGGGCCTTTGCCCCGCCTCCCCCTTGGTTCATACCTTCCTTCCATCCTACCGTGGGAAGCCTGGGCAGACTCATCCCATCCTCTATTCCCTGGGCATGGCTGGAGAGATGGAGTTGTCTGCAACGTGGGCTCAGAGCAGGGTGGGCCTGGCACCTTCCCAAAGCAGCTGCAGTGCTGTTAAGGCATCACTGTTGGGTTTGGGTGGCAGCATTGCCATTGCCTGAGTTCAGAGTGATCCCACACCTTAACCTGGGCCCGGCAGGGTGTTAGTAGGGAGCTTCCAGCCTTACTTCACTGGTGTGTTCTATCTTTGTCTTGTGCCCTGCGTGCCTGGGCCAGTCCCACCTGCTGCCTCTGGCCACAGGGACAATTCTTTTGGACCAAGCAGAACTAATTTTTAAAAAGCTACCAGATGCTAAATAGGATTTGCTTTTTCATAATGTTTTAGCCTGCCTTTAAACACTGACCCAAGGCTGTAATCAAAATAAGTGACATCTGCTGCAGGAATTCTGGAAATTGCTCTTTCTGCTAAGCTCTGGAACAGGGATGGGTGTGAACGTAGGCAGCTCTGCGGGGCAGCGCAGGTCCAGCCAGCTGGCTCGGAGGAGGCACGGCAACACGTGGGTGAGAACAGCGAGCAGGAGACTGAGAATTACTCAGGCTGGAGCAAGAGATGTCCTAGGAGAGGGCTGGGTCTGATCCCTTCTAGATACCGCCCTGTGGAGGCTACAAGGCTGCTTAGTCGCCCTCTTCCAAGAGTAGGAGCCTTCCCTGTTTGGCCAGGGTATGAATTATTTCAGGCTGAGTAATTCATGGCAGTAACCAAATAAATGTTTTGTAGGTAGAGATACTCAGCTCCTGATTTACCTGTGATCTCTTGTTAGACGAAGTTATGAGGGCTGATATGCCGTGGAGTAATCTGGGATGGAGTGTGGAGAGAGGTGTACTTGCCCCAGTGACTGTTTTAAGAGACAAGGCTTTGTGGACAGCCTAGGAGGAGCATGGAGGCTGAGGGAGCCCAGTGCAGCCCCTGTTGCCCTGCGGGCACCCCACTCTGTGTAGGCTTCAGTATGGGGGGAGACTCAGTGCTCTGACTGTGTGCAGCTGGCACTGGCCTCGCTCACATCCCCCTAGAGGAAAGGCAAACCCAGCTGCCTTTTCTGGGGACAAACAAGCCCAAGGTCAGCAACTTGGAACGGAGAGTGCCTGTGTGCTGGGGCACAGGCCATGGCCCTGGCACAGCCCTGGCTCCCTGGGGAGGGTGACACGTTCCAGCCGTGCAGAGCAGCAAGGACTATTCCCTGCCCAGCAGTGAGAGGAGCAGTGCTGAGGTAGCTTAGCTCCTCTCCAGGGGGAGAGCAGGGATTGCTGGAAGTGTTCTGGCTCGAGTTTGTTTGGTGGGTGCTGCTTTTTTTTTTTTTTAAATACTGAATTCTTGAAATAATCTTTCCTTTTTTAGCAAAACGGAGCCTGGTGCATCCCCTGCAGGCAGGGATAAAAGCCTGCTCCAGTTCAGTGCCTGCAGGGAGCAGATCTGGAGGGTGTTCAGGAAGCTGCTACTGCTCATGGTGGGAAAGTGCTTGCAAATCCTGGAAGGGACCCAGTGTAAATACCCCCTTTGCTGCTCCTCATGCTCGAGCTGCTGGTGGCCCTGGAGCAGGCACAGTAACGAGGGCTGCTTTTGCTTGTGCAGCCTGCTCTCCTGTATGCCTTGTATTAAAATGGCCCTCCTGGGACTTGAGCAGGGGACTAGCCTGGGCCTGCCTGCAGCCTGCACTGGGTGGGCAGCTGCCAGCGCCTGCCTCTGCCCAGCCCAGGGGGTGACACCCCCTCCTCGCCTGGGCAGCCTCCCCAGACAGGCCAGGCTGGGATTCTCTTCAGTATCTGATTGGGGTGCTGGTCTTTGTGGGTTTTCTCCTTGCTGTAGAGCTGCCCAAGGGTCTCTTCCCTGGTCTTTCAGGTTAGTTATTAGCCATTTCTCCCCGTGGGGGTACTTGTTCTGCTTCCACCCTCTCTGCTTTTTAGCACCCAGACCATTCCCCTCTGCTAAGCCTCCTGCTGTCTGAACGGCCCCTCAGCACTCCCTGTGCACTGGCACCAGAGCTTTTGGGTGGTGCAGGGGGCTGGGGCCATCCTGATGCCTTGTGGCAGTGTTTGCTAATTTGGCGAAGAGTTGAGGGACAGTTTGGTCCCCGTTTCCTCCTACATGCACGGGGGCTCCTGTGCAAAATTTTTGTCTTTGCTTTTGTTGCTGGTGTTCCCTGCCGCCTTTTCTATTGATGTTCATCAGGTGCAGGGCTGGGGTTTTCACAGTTCACATTGTTTATTTCCTTCTAATCTGCACCAATCGTATATTTCACGGTTTGCACTTTTTGTATTTCAATAAAAATCAAAATGTAATCCCAGATTGGGGTGTCTCTGTCCAGTGGCAGCGGCTGTGGCACATCTGCACGAAGCAGAAGTGAGGCTGGCTGTGCTGCCCACCACAGTTGTGCAGAGAGGGAGGAAAGTGAGTATGAAATGCTTCCTACGTGAGTAACTGGGAAGAAAGAGCAGTTTGCAGGAGCCTCAGGCTGGAAACAGAATTCAAACAAAAATGAAGTATTGCAAGTGTGGCTCTTTCCTGAACAGGGCTGGGGTCCCATGTTACTGCCTCCCTGTCCTGAGGAGCAATCTGCCTGGGATTGCCCTCTCCCAGAGGCGGACCCAGGTGGCTGCACAGGTTGGGGTGTCACCAGGTGCCACCTGCAGGCTCCCCAGTTAGGACTGGCAGGGTGAGTTTATCCCATCCAGCACAGGCCAGCACCTTCTCATCTCCATTTACGTGGATCACTCACTCCTCGATGTGCAACAGCCTCCTGATCAGGACCACTCCCTTCCACCCTTCCATCCACATACAGTTAACTCCCTTTTCCTAAAGACTCTAATTTGCTGCTGCCATCAGTAAGCTTTTTCGCTAGTGGAAAGGCTCTTATGTGCAAAGCGACCACTACAATTAATAATACAAGTGTAGCAACAAGCAAACCAAACACTGGGAATGAGAGCAGGAGCAGAAGGGAGAGCACTGGCAGCATCACTGGCAGCAGCCTGAGCCCTGCCTGCTGGCCCTGTGGTCTGGATGATGTGTTAATGGTGATGTTAACAGTTGGGTTTTTACAACAGCTTTTCAGTTGCTTTTCAGTTTTTACTATTGATAAGCCATCCAATTAAAGGCTTCCCAGAGCTGCCAGTTCTCCCTCTGTGTGTGCGTGACTCGGGACGAGCTGTCAGCCGTACACAAGAACCACAGGTTATTTTTTGCATCTGTTCACAGGTAATGCTTTGCATATGGTCCTTGTAGTCTGATTTATTCATTTCCTTACCTGTTGTAACTTACTGGGCAGTACTTTAGCTCTTAGAGTTGAGAGGTTCACTTATTTCTCTGGGGCCTTTTCACGTAGATGGTGCTTTTGGCTACAGTCTGTGATTTTCCAGCCCTTGGACTGCGTTGCCCCCCTTCTGTAGTGTGGTTAATAGCTGTGACCATAGAGCAGTGTCTCAAACCTCCTGTGAGTGCACCCGTTGGTGCCATCCCTGGGCCTGGGCACAGTGACCTGCTGTAGCTGGCAGGACGTACGCTATGTGTACCCACACGGGCTGTACCTAACACAGTGTAAACACCGTTGCAACTGGATCTGTTTTCATGTGTAGCTGCCCTGTGGACTTAAGGACATTATTCTGAGACCATTTTTCTTTTTTTAAATATGTACAATAGGCTCACAATTGGATGGTAACTGATTGTTCAGGACCTTGGTGATCAGTCATCCTTCTGTGACTGATGGTTTTTCCAGTCCCTTGTCTCACTGGTGATGTGGTGAAGAGGGCAGGTACTGAAGGCCCTGCAGTGAGGCCCAGATCCCACTGGGTGGTTTGTGAGTTTGCCAGCAATTCATCCCTCCCCACATTGTGCGGTGTCTAAGCGCGTGCAATGACACTCATAAACACACACACATACCCATGCATGGAATGTAGATAGATCCGTATCTATGGGGCTGCTCAGTTTACTGTGTTAGGATAAAGATTGTTTTTAATAGTTATCCTTCTTCCCCAAGCTGGAATATTATTTCCCCTCGTAGATGCTGCCAGTATATACACAGTCATTTTTCTCTTTTTTTTTTTCCCATTCCTGCCATTTCATCCACTGTTGCTTCTTTACAATAACCAGACACCCTTTACACTGCAGCTTAAATCAGCAGTCCTTGTATTTACTCGTAGATTTTTACCATCTTGTCTTTCCTTTCAAGGGAAGGTGTTAGCACCTTACACGGCACCGTGTGTTACGTAGGGTTAACTTTAAGAATACAGCTGCTAAGTTTGGTTATCAGGCAGGCATGAACTTTACACTGCAAGCAGCATGCTCTCTCCCCAACATTCCTTGCTGCTGGGATACCCACACTAATTTTTTCCATGTCTTATTGGTCTCATCAACTCTTCCATCCCATCAAAACATTCCCACGCTCCTTTTAAGCATGTTAGTAACAACCAAGTACAATGCAGATTCTGCTGGGGTTTTTTTCTTCCTTTCCCCACCCCTTTCTTTTGGAGTTGAGTTACTATTTATTTCAGCTGGGGTGGGACATGCAGGTAATTGTGTTTCCCAACTCACCCAGGAGGTCAGTAGGGCCAAACACTGTGTGAGTGTTCCCCTGCCTGCATTTGGGACGAGCCAGGCACCTGGTCTGTTGTTTCCTTGCTATCCTCCCAGTAAGGTGCTCTCACCAGCATCCCGCTGACTACGCCAAACATAATGCACCACGGCATTTAACCTTGCTGCTGGAGGCAGCAACTTGCTCCATCCTGCACTCATTGACAGGCAGCTTTCTGACAATCCCCTTTCCTGGAGGAGAAAGACCTGTCAGTACATGCAGAGAAAAGCAGGAAACACAGCACTGCTTACGTAAAAGTTTTATTGGAAATTCTTTGAATATTTGATGTACATTGGAGACTATTTCCAAAACAATACAATTTAGGAGCCTTCCCCTTCACCCAAAGTATCTGTAAATCAGCAGCTACATATATACTGTCCTTAATAAAGAATTGAGCAGACAGCTGCTAAAATAAACAGCCTTCATAACACAATCTGTGGCAGGCCACAGCAGCAGCTAGATCTTTTCTGAAGGAGAGCATTTGTGCAGTGGTCAGGGAACTCGCAGCCTAGATGTAGCAACTACGTGTTGAAGCTGAGGAATGTCCAGAAAATAGGCACATAACTCAGCCCTAGAGAATCTCTTTATTGCTATGGCCATCCAGCTCAACACTAGCAGCTTATATAGGCAAATTTCCAGCCTTTTGAAGTAGAAAAAAAACAAACGTGCCACGCTGACATTCTGCCTTATGAGATGTGGGAGCAGTAGCCATGTTAGGAACTGCATCAACAAATGAGCACGAGTATTTGGTGCAGGGGACCTTCTGGACAGGGTTAGCAGAATGGCATGCTTCCTGCCAGCTCCACAGCTTGTCAGTGTGAGAAGAGGACAGCCGTAGCACTGGCTAGATGAAATACAACCTACTCCAGTCTTCTCCATGAATAGTGTGAACCAGCACTTTACTGCATCTCTGCCAGCTGATCTGTTAATTACCTGTGTTCCTCCACCCTTCTGAAACCTTTCCACCTGTAAAACAAGGTGGCTTTAGCTGTGGGGATCAAGTCTTTATTTGTTAACACCCATGTGACTTAAGCCCTCCTGTCAGCTCTTTATCTTGGAAGCTTTCTTAAATGTTTGTGCATCTTATTTTGCAAGGACTAAGTGATTTCTCTGTGAGGTTCCTGAAAAGCTGAATTGGTTGAGTATACTAAAAAGGTTCTGGTGGGTAGCTTTCCTTCAGTGGAGCTCTTGCCTAGAGTTTTAGAGCTTGCACAGCCCACCACTGAACATATCACTCAACAAAAAAAAAAAGCTGGTTAAGTTCAAAGCATCGTGTTGCTCTGACCTTACAATAGCTCTTTTCTCAGCTGGGTTACTTGCTCTAGCAGTGGTACAGAAATAGTGTTCTAGAGAGGAGGTGGGGTTCCCTCGTCATCTGCTAGCAAGCTCTTTCAATTAACAATGCAGCTCAGCTGAGAAGCTGCCACATAGTGCTAACTGGAAGGCTGGTTACTCAGCCACTCAGAGGAAACAAAGATGGTTCCTCAGTACTAAGGCAACACAACCCCACTTCTGGAGAAAGAAAGGAAGAAGAAAAAAAAAAGTGTTTTAGGACAGTAAGGGGTCTTGCAGTTGCTCACTCTAGTTACACACGGGAGGAGGGAGAACCACAAGAAGTGCTACCTTATCTATGTTTCTGTTTAGTGTCACTGGTTCTCCTCCCATGCTTACACCAGGCAAAAGACACGCAACAGGCAAATCAACCACAGAGCACTGCATGGATAGCCAGCTCATTACAAAAATAAAATTTCAGCTAATCAAAAGCCAGCTGACTAAAAAGTACCATAAGCTCCCCCAAAATGTGCTTCTTTAAAGAAGCTGTGTTCTGAATGGTGGAAGAACACTGCAAATTCATCCATGCCTATCAGAATACAGCTTTTCACCAAGTCCCTGCCACCCCACTCCACTATCGTGTGCATTTCATTCTAACAACGGGCCCTGACTGGATGTAATGGACACATAGTCCCCAGAACAGAGTATCATATGAGAATAGTCAAGTCTGTCTTAGAAAATAAATATCTTGGATATTTTCCTGCAAAGAGAGACCAGTCTCACTGGCCAGGGTTCCATGGCACACCTCCTGTCTGCAGTGATCCAGGGCAGAAAGACCCACATTACTACATGAAAACAGAACATCTTTTAAATATAGGTTTCTTTAAAAGCAATAAATATTTTTTGATTCTTAAGATTATCTACTAACTATAAAGCAGGAAGGTTTGCAAGGGTTAGAGGAAAGAATCTTGGACTAAGACTCCTAGTTACATAACCCTAAAGAAATAGGATTCCTAGTATTTACAGTTATATTTCAAAAGCAGAGACTATGAATTCAGCATTGTCACAGCTGCTACGTGCAGGCTTGCCAACAGTCAGCACCGGTCAACTCGGCATGGCCGAGTGTCACTGCACTCAGGAAGGAAATGTGGAAAGAGCTTCTGTAGTTTCGTTCCTGCTTATCAGCAAGGGTAACAGAGGGCCTCACACAAAATGACTGCGTAGAGACCCAGCTCCTCAGAAGCAGGAAAACAAAGGTAACTTGTATTACACAGGTCCCAAAGCTGACGCCTCTCCCTGCGCTCCAGGCACTCAAGTCAGGATGAAATGCCCTGTTCTGCAGAATGCATGTCCCAGACTTATAACTGTTGAAGCTGCTGAACTCACAGACCCTGGAAACGAACCAAAGCTTTCTATGCTCTATCAGGATCGGAGACTGTAGGGAAAAGTCTGTTAGCAAGAAGCTACACCTAGGGAACTTACACCATAGGACCGCTGGAGGAAGCACATGGCAACTTTCCATGGAGCCCCTCCACACAGAACAGAGACTGCGGAGAAAGTAAGTTTCATACACTGGAGTTTGACTTCTTGTGTCCCTACTGAAGTCTTAAATCCCAAACTGACTGTGAGCAGGAAAAGCAGTCCAGAACTATGCAGTGGTGTAGCTGAGGAAAATCAGCAGATGAGCTGTATCTGCTGTTGAAGAGAGCGATCAAAGAAAGCTCACTTGATGGAAAGAACTAGTCCAAGTGAGACAAAAGGCAGAGCAGGGGTGATAGATATTTGTTGATGTCATTCTCCAGGATGCCTTGAGGAGGAAGAACTGCTGCAGGAAAACTGCTTCACTGCAAGGTTTCTACAAAGGCATCAAACTCTTTGACGTTTTTCTCGTGGACTGCCAGCTTCTCTGGTAACGAGTCCTAGAAGGGCAAAGAAGGGTGCAGGTCAGGGCTCATTCACAGCAGATCAAAGGAAGCTTTAAAAACACACTCTAAGGGAAAAATTCTGCATAAGTCACGCAAACTCTCTCCACTGCTCTGGGCTCCCCTTCCCACGTGAGCAAAAGCAGGAGTCCTCTAGCAGCATCCAGTGAGTGACCCTGAGAAGGGCACTCTGCCCAGAGCGTGTTTGTTCTGCAGGAACAGTAGGTGCCCTGGGGCCTCGCCTTGTGCAATTCCTGTCACCAGCTGCAGCACAATAACCTGCTCATGTCACTGCCTTCATCCAGCCACTTGCAGCTCTCAGCCTCCTGGTATTCATTTTTCCCCACAGCATGTGACAGTGCCTACAAGCCCGATGCCCACTCACCCAGATGTGACTTACACTGGCCACAGCAGGATTTACCTCTGCTCAGGCCTGCAAGATCAGGTCTAGTTTGCCACCAAGTTTGACCTGCCAGAGGTAGGTTTAGTTTTGGGGGTTTGAGCAACAGCCATAGCAAGCATGCAGCAGCAGCTCAGCTTGAAGATAAAACACACCAGTTTCAGAGGCTCAGGTGTGCCACAAACAAATCTGCATTTGTCTGGAATATATTAGTGAGGGACCACCTTTGGGCAGGGTCTCTCTTCTGAGAAGTACAAAAAAGACATGGACCTGTTGGAGCTGGTCCAGGGGAGGGCCACAAAAATGATCAGAGGGCTGGCACACCTCTCCTATGAGGACAGATGGAGAGTTGGGGTTCAGCCTGGAGAAGGCTCCAGGGAGAACTTACTGCAGCCTTTCAATACTTAAAGGGGGCTTGTAAAAAATATGGGGACAGACTTTTTAGCAGGGCCGGTAGAGATAGATAGGACGAGGGGTAATGGTTTTAAACTAAAGGAGGGGAGATAGACACTAGGTACAAGGCAGAAATTTTTTACAATGAGGGTGGTGAAACACTGGCACAGGTTGCCCAGAGAGGCTGTAGATGCCCCATCCCTTGAAATATTCAGGGCCAGGCTGGACAGGGTTCTTGAGCAACATGATCTAGTGGAAGGCGTCCCTGCTTATTGCAGGAGGGTTGGACTACATGACCTTTAAAGGTCCTTCCAACCCAACCTGTTCTATGATTCTATGAAGATACAACTTTTTTCAAACTAGGAGTAGGGAGAACATTATAAAGAACATATGATTCCCACACACAGAACTTCAGGGTTCCATACCAAATCCTCTGCCATGGACTGTGCTCCAATGTCAATGGAGAGGCTGCTGAGTTGAGGGGGGTTCTGAAACTCACGGTAAAACGTCCCCAGGTCCATTGGAAGAATGTCATCTTTTGAAAATGCTGGTTTCTAGAATCAAAGATAGTGCTGTTAATTCCCAGAGACACTGGCTTCCCTTTTGCCATAATCTCAGGTAAACTCATTACCTGCTATCAGTAAACACCTTGGCATTGCAACTGTTGCTGCAATAATGCAGATTAAACAACTGAAGAATAGCCTAGATCTGTGCTTGCCTGAGCATTTGGAAGAGAGTATTTCCTTGGAATCTGGCTCTTTTAGGCATTAGAGAGAGGACACCAAGCCCAGGTGTTAGTAGGGAACTGAAAGAGTATTTCATTTGTTCCTGTTGGTTCCAAGTATCAGTGTCTTTGCAGATCTGGGACTGTCAAGCTCTAGTTTGGAGCTGTGAATCATGGGTCTTTCCCACCCCCACTGAAAACTACCAGCAGCTGAAGCCCATCTAAGATGCAGGTGTTATATGAGAACGCTGATGAGGGCACTTACAAAGTCAATCATAACAAAGTCGTCATGGGTGTTCCCTGTGCTGCTGCCACTGGAGCCCTCTGAGTGTAAGCTGCCTTGTAGAGGAGATTCAGTTTCTGGGGAGTCAGGAGGATTGACCTGCCCAAGAAATCAAAGATGGTGAGTACTGAGCTTATGATCATGTCTGTCTGTGTATTTTGACAGTGTGGGGGCAGTTAGGAGGTTGGACAATAAACACATGCTAGAGTGGGGGCAGCAAACACATACTGTTATTTGCATATCTAGAGAGCCAAAGACTCAACATAGGAGATTTCTTGAAACCAAACATCTGAATAACTAGTTCTTTGCTCAAAAAACAAAGTGTATTCAAGGCAGGGACACAGCATGGATGTTGTATAAGGGATGCTGAGGAGGCACATATTATACCTCTGGAAGAGGCTTACCATGGGGTCGTTATCTTCCAGCTCAACATTCTTGGGAGCAAACATGGCAAAAGGAATGTCTAAGTTGGCCATGGTCACCTGAGGAGATTCAGCAAACAGAATTTCACTAAGATGCTCTGCTTACCCAGCACAGAAAAGGATATTGAAAATCTTTGTCGGGCCTGCTAAAAACTGCCCAAGATCACGTCAGCAGTTAGGCAGGAAGCTGACAACCTTATTTAAACAGCATAAAATAGGGAGATTGTATTCAGCTGACCTAATGCAGATATATACCCTGAGGTGGGATTGCTTATATACATCTTGTATGATACAGGAAAGGATTAACAAACTGCTAAAAATTCAAACAATTCTCCTTCATCCATGCAAAAGGCCTAGAAAAGGGCTTAAGAAACATATTTAAGAGCAGCCCTAGGAACTGGGCAGACCTCCAAGCTGCCCTAGCTCAGCTTAAATGCTTGCTTACTTGTGATGGAATAGTCTACTGTGTGTCCCTTTAGGGTAGTGGGGCTTGCTACCAGCTTCCCCAGTTTATGAACCTGTGGTAGTGGCACATTATTGGGAGACTCGAGTGGAGTATTGAGTCTTCCATACCCAAACAGGGTATGGAAGTGCTGAGAGACGGCAAAGCAGGGCAAATTCAATGGCTGTGACAAGAGCCTGTAGGGAAATGCAGCAGGCAGGAATATGCACTCTGAGTCTCCGGTGCTGCCTGGGCATTGGGGTGCTTTTTGCTCCTCTGTGTAGGAACAGATGGGAGAAGCCGGGTATTATGGTGCCCTCTGAGAAGATCTACTGCTAGTTACCTGGTTAATGGGCTTGTTGACAAAAGCTCCCACCTTCCGGATAAAGATGGTCTCCAAAAGGTCATGTGGGGAGCCACACTTCCCGTCGCTGCTGTTTGATACTGTTTCTGTGTCCTCGCTGGGGGAGGAAAATAGACTTAATTAGTGACTCATGGCACAAACAATATCAAATACACATGGTTTACTACACTCCTTCATTTTTCTGGGTTTACTCCTAGTACTGGAAGCAGGACAACAGAAATCCCTCTACTTGTACCACATCACCTTCCTCAGTCATGGGCTCAAAAGGGAAGTGGGACACTTGTGGGATCAGATTTTTGTTTAAAGCTGGACAAAACTGTTTAAGTTGAATGAAAAGTTGCTGCCATAGGCTTTTCTTTTTGGAGATGGACTTTTAACTTCAGAATGTGCATGTTCACAGCAGTTCCTGTTCATCACTATTATTTTTCCAGTAATACAGCAGTCACTGATTTGTTAGGTCAGGGCAAGAACCAGAATTACATCTGTCACTGAGGTTACAAAGGCAGCGGTCTAATGCATCACAACAGCCACTGCCAGTATGATTAATTCACTGCGTGGCTCTTACTTATTTCTATGACCTGTTTTTTTTTTCCTACCTCAGGTTTTCAGAACTTTAAAGCAAAACAAATGCTTTAAAGTCTTCTGGAAGCGGTCTACTTAGATAGCGTCCCCAGGAAAAGTGCTAGTGCAACTGTGATTTTTGGTTTCCTAATAGCAAAATCTCTGCTTAAGAGATCTGACTCAGAACTATGTGACCCCATGAGAGACTTCACAAGAAATAAATATGCTGACCAAAAGGATTTAATTAGCTGAGAGGGAGGTGATTTAGGACTGTTTAATGTTGCATTGTTTCCTTTTAAGTAACTTTGTGCCTAATATTTCTTAGTAAAATAGTGAACAGATTTGTGGTAACAATTCGCATTAAGTCTCTGAAGAATTTAAGACTCACTTGTGAACTTTATTTTTTTTTCTTTACAATCAGCAAAACCAGTGGAGAGATTAAAAAGAGATAAAATTGATAATAAAGTTGAAGCTGACATAAAAAAGTTGCAAGGATGTTACAGTGACCACCAGGTGTAAGTAGATGGGTGACATGGTTATTTGGAGAAAGGCTGAAGAAGCCCTAATCAGAGAAAGCTGCTAGTTGTTTTGGGGGATAGAAAGACAGTAGTTATACTACAAACAACAGATAATAAAAAGGGGATAACAAAAGGTTTTTTCTTAACAGGATTATAAATGGTCTAGTACAAGTGGTGGGTCATCTAAAAACCAACCTACCTACTAGAAGGAGTAGCTGCTGAGTAGTGGACTCCATCCAGTGGGGTGCACATCCTCTCTTGGTCAGCTTGAGTGCCATGTGCTGGCTGGCTAGGAATTGGGGGAACTCCCCCCTCTTTGCCTGGACCAATCAACTGAGATGGAGAGGAACAGTCAAGTTAGATCTCAAAATCAGGCCAACACCACAGAGCAATACGAGAGCAGATTCTGTCATTTTTGGGACTAGTTGTGGGCTTTTTGGCATATGATTGGGCTCTAATCCCCCATGAGGCAGAGAGGTGATCATGACAATACAAACTCTTTTTCATTCCTTTCCTACTCCACTCCTCTCCCCTTCAGGCCTGTTTTACACTGCAGAGCTCTCTGGCCATAGGTCCTCTGCCTCAAGCAGAGGGGAAAAAAAAATAAAATCATATCCTCTTGCTACCACCATTGTGTCAGCAAAACTCTGGTGTAGAAGCAACACCACAGGCAGAAAAAAAGACTTCTGTGAACTTAGCTTATTTTGTCTGGTGAATGGATGCAAATATGCCAGTTGGGACTGACTGCCCGTGTTCCTGTGTGTAGGCTACAGTGCCGTGCTCGGACAGCTGCAGGTGCAGCAGCTTGGTCAGCCAGCCAGCGTTTGGGACCAGTGACATGCTGGTGCAGGCAAACAGGTCTGGTATCTGCTCTCAGCATAGTTTCTCCACATGACCCCTACTCCAAAGTCAAGGACACTGAGGAGCCAATTCCCAGCTCCTGTGTGAGTTATGCTTTCTTTTTACCCTAGATTCTTTTCATTCCTGACTGACAGGATATCAATGCATGCACTAGTTTCAAGACCTCTCTCAGATGTCCAAGTGACACATAATGGGTTGCAATACCAGCCATGCTTGTTCTAACCTCTACAAGTACCTGGTGAGGGTGTGCAGCATTCAAGCCACCAGCAAAGAGTACAGGATACCCCATGTCAGCTGATCCAACTCCCAGGGCAGCAGGCTGATAGGAAAGGCGAGAGCTGGAAAGCTAAGAAAGAAGAGAAAAAACAAGAAGGGCAAAGGGAGAGGGGAGAGGAAGGGGAAGGGGAATGCCCCACAGTCTGAATAATCATCAGTCACTGAAGAAGGAACAGGAAAAGTCAGAGGCACAGCACAGCATTTCAGGCTGGCAGAAGGATGATAGATTTTTATTGCAATCAATCATGAAGGTTATTATTCTAAAAAGTTCTTAATGCAGGGGACTAAGTCTGGGCCTTGACAAGAAAATGAGCTGGTTTCCTACACACAGAGGAGGAGGCTGTGCAAAGTATGACTGACATCCAGTCACGGGGAAGCTCTGCTCTACAGAACTGTTTCACATACTGGAAAAAGCATGAATGCCACCATCATGTTATTAAATAGCTAATATTTAATATTTTTCCCCTAAAGCAACTGCATGATCAACTGTTTGAATCCATTCCCATTGCATGTTAAAACAGCTGATCTTCAGGGCCTGTTCAAATAGCTTCAGTCAAAGAATAGAGTCCCATAAATATGCTAGGTAAAGAGAACTGGAAAGCTAACCCTTGTGAGATTGCTTGAGGAATGAAGTGCCAGCAGCAGTGAAACCCAGAAGTTCCTTAGCTACCTTAAATAGAAGTCTAGCTGGTGGGATTATAAAACTTTCCTGTTTTGGCTTGCTTGACCTCAAGAGGAGCACTAATTTCAGAGGTCTGCGTGTGATAATCCAGCAGTGCCAACGCTGACATAGTTTGCAAGGGTCTGAATGATCAATGGCACTTTTATGCATGTGAGGATAGTTAAGCTGAATGGAGCAATCTCAAGAGAGGAGCAGGTATAATTTCATTACATGTTTTGCTCTTAGGTATCCAGCCAGCTTGACTCTTTTTGAAGAACTGGTGTTGCTTTGAAGATTACACTCATGTTCCTGTAGAAATCCCTTAAGCATTTCTAGGGACTGCTGCCACTGGTATTACCTCTGTTTAAGAAATTTTCAGTATCTACAGCCACGCTTCTCCATTCTTTAACCATTTTTCCAAGTCCTGACTTACGGGCATTGTTAGCATTTGAACTATAAAACTTTTAACCTCAAACTGCTTCATTCTCCACCTGCCTTGGAAAATCCTCTGGCAATTCTGTGGAGCCTAGGTGTTCATGTTTTAAAAATATTTCTGTGTCCTCTGTTGTGAGAGACTTGCACAAACATGAGGAACATGACTTTAGACAAACCTGTGAGATGTAAACAAAGAACAGTAATTTAGGTCTTCATAAGCTGTTACTTATAACCAGGAAGACAGAGGAAGTGAGATTTTAGGTTTGTGCTTTTATTTTCCCTTCCTCCTTCAAATTCCTCCTCCCTTTTAACCAGGAAAAGTTCTATCTGATGACTGTGCAGGTTCTAACTGATGACCATGCAGGTTCTAGGGACACTGGCTGTTAAGAGAAAACAGCACTGTGCCTTACTAATTGTCTTTCACTTAAAATTAATCATTGCAACAGCTGTTTTTTATCCAAGGATGCTTGCCCTGTCTTTGGGAGACCTTCATCTGCAAAGGCATTTAAGCAGTCTGTCTCAATAGTGTGCCTGGCCCATTTCGGGTTCACCAGCCTTTCCCCTGTACAACAAACATTCCATATTGTCACATTTGTACTTTCCTGTATTTGTTCTGTCATGCCAGAACTACATCTGGCCATGTATAGCATATTCTGTTGACAACTCACTTGATGTGAAAAGGCCAGTCCCATCACTGGGACCTTCAAGGTGTCCGTCACCACAGGAGGAGGGGTCTGAAAGTGTGCCTTTGTGACAGTAAAAACACACTGTGCACAGACACAGACACACAGAGGAAACAAGGAAAAGAGAGAGTGAGAGAAGGGGAGAGAGAAAAAGAGGGAGAGAGAAAAAGAGAGAGAGAGGGAGAAGGACTTCAGAGAAGAACTATAAAGAGTTGGATGAACTGAATGCTTGTGAAGAGGTTTTGGCTGCAGCAGCCACACCTATGCATAGAGCAGAAGTCTCAGTATTGCCAGAAGCACATTTGTTTTGTAAAGAATTGACTGTTTCCCTATCTCAGTGAACCACTCAAAACAGGTAATACTTTAGACTCCAGTGAACACTGACAGAAAGTAACTGCCAGAGACTCTGTTCCACAGCTAATTAGAATTGGTACCAGCTAATTAGCAAGGAGAAGGCTGAGTGGATGCCAGAAAAAGCCAAGAGTGATTTATTTTTAATTTTTTTTTTTTTTTTCAGAATGTACAAAATACATGTATTTCAATACCCTTCATCCATACACACTCCTAATCTTCCAGCATTCTGAGGGATCGCATCTTGGCAGGTCTGTGCTGCACTCTTAGAATAAAGGGGACCCAGACTAAGATGCAATTCAAACACATTGACATGAGGGAGAACTCCATCAAGAGGAGTGATGCTCCAGAAGTAAACATTGTCTCATAGAGGATACTAATGCAAAAAAGGGCAATCTAAACCTCGTTCAGTCCCATACCTTCTCCCAGTCATTTTCCTACAGTTTGCAGTTTTATGAAAGCTTCATTTCTGGGTATTACCCATGGCCAGTCCTGAATTTTGGGCTATCCACAACAGGCACAGATGTGCTAGGCAAGCTCGCAGGGAGAAGGTAACACCTATTTCCTTGTATCACACAGGTTAGGCCCCATTTCTGCTGGGAAGGCAGGCAGAGATTGGACAATTTGCCTACAGAACCACTTCCCAGTATCTCCCTACACATTAATTTATATATAGAAAGATGGAGAAAGGAATTGGCTTTTTCCCGCCCCCCCCCTCTAATTTACTTTAGAGACCACTCTGCCAAGACAGCCTTACAATTCTAACTGTGGTAACAAAGACTGGCAGTTGCTTTATAAATAAGCAAATAGCAGCATATGGCAATTATGAGCCACAGGAAAAGGAAGAATGTAGGCTCATGCTTCATGTGAATCCTCAAGGTTCATCTGGTTTCATAAAGCTTTTCCCCTCAGTGACAGCAAAGCTTTGTGTCCCCTTGGGAAATGTCACATTCAGTGTATTTACATACACTGTTACTGTTAAGTAACACTGGTATGAGCAAGCCAGCAAAAATTTCCTTATGAACTTTTTTGCATTTTGAGAAAAGACAGGACACAAACTCATCTCCTGAGCTGTGTATCATAGAATAAGAAAAGCTTTATTCCATCAGACTTACCATGAGTGCTGGCTGATTAGTTCAGCATTGCCTGATGCCCTATCACCCCAAATCCACTTGGCACAAAAACGCTTCCTAAGAACAGCTCATTTCTAGCTCGTTCATACAGGAGAATGTGTTCTGCCAAACCACACTAATTCCTCTGAAGCAGTAGAAAGACCCATAGCAAATTCTTTCAGTTTGGAACAGTGTTCCAGTTATACTTCATTCTATGTTTCACATCCACAGCAAAAGAGATTTAGAGTGTTTAGATTGTATTTAAAGTTCAGTAGAGCCATCTGCTTGGCTGGACAAGGCAGGACATTCTTGAATATTTAAAGCTATAGGAAAACAGCAAATCTGGCCAAGTCTTCAAAATACAGAACTGTGGCATCAGATGTATAAGGACAGTAAAAGAAGGAGGAATTGGATCTTCTGTTTTGGAGCTTCTGTTTTTTTGAGATTCAGAAGGAAACCATTATCTATTTATTTTAAAATTGAAACTGAAATGAAATTTGCATGGGTAGGTGTAAGTACAGAGTATTAAGCCTCTAGTTTATTACTATGACCCAGTTTGTTTGCTGATACTTATTCCTGCTGCCCCAACTATTTTGAGATGGTCCCAACAAATCCGGCTTTTGTCTTTTTCCTGCTTTTCCATTCTGCAGTGCAGAAAATACGACTGTGCCGTAAGTATTTTCCTGATATTTCAGTGTTTCCTTCTCAAGTTCAGTCTGTTACCTTACTTACGCTGCCTGCCCTCAAGCTCTTGAATTCCTCTTCTTGCAGTATCGGTATGTGAATGTTTAAGTATGCTGCTATCCTCTTGAAGCACATCTCAGCCCAGCTACAGGAGTAGGTTCTTTTCATCTTTCTCAGTAATTCAGTCTTTCTATTCCTCTAGCATTTTCTTGAAATTAGTATCTAACTAGGTTTTACTCGGAGTATAACGATATAAATAACCCACACATAAAATTTTAATGAGCAGCAGGAGGCTGCCTGTTTGCACAGTAGTTGATGTAGGAGTGTGCACACTACCTTAACAGTGATGGGTCTATCTAGGAGTAAAAAGAGCCTGGTTTCCCTTACCTGAGATGGAGGAGAGGTGGAAAAAGATGTGGTACACACTTCTTGGGAATCTTCTACTGAGGGGTATACTGCACCATTGTCCTCACCAGCTCTAAAGCAGCAAGAAGAAAGAAAAACTTCCTAACTGAAAATATTCCTTAAAACAAACAACTAGTAAACCACACTGGGACAAACACTGCAGGGAGGTTGAGTGTATTTGGGTGGAGTTGAAAGGAGAATTATGAAGGGCTCTGATAATCTGCTTGGCAGAACTGAGGAAAACAGAGTATAGAAACTTTGATTTCCCCCAGGCGCTCCTCTTCTACCCCCAAATAGCAACACTTCTCTCTGTTTTTTTTAACAAAAAGTTCTGTTATACCAGCTAATGCTACTGGCTTTGGTGTTTAGAGAACTATTGTCAAACAAAACCACTGGTCCCAATCTGAGTGTACTCATGTGCGTTTTGGAGAAGACAAACCTTTCATCTACAAAGATAAATTTAACTCTTATCTTTTCCCAACTGAAATATCTGGAGACGCATGCCTCTGGACGTGTAGTTCTACAGCAGGATTAACTGTTACACTTTCAAATTCCCAAAGGCAGCCAAGGTTAAACATTCTTTGTGCCCAAGTGCTTGGACACTGGGAAATGTCCAAGGAATTTGGGAAAAATCCTGGGGCTTGCTGCACTCAGTCTTCCAGACATGAGAAGAAAGATGCCACCCTTCCTCATATGCTCAACCATGCCAATATGACTGACACTAATCCTCCAGTCTTCCTTCCCATGCAGTCAGCAGGTAGTGGAAAAGGCTCTGTATTTGGGCATAATTGATGCCTTCACCATGGCCCATGACTTCAACTCTATTTCCTCACCTGTAATTGCAGGGATGCATGGGCGAAGAGCTGGGATAGGGCCGGTCCACAAAGTGATCAATGATAATCCCCATGATAGGAGGGGTCCTCTCAAACTGCCTGCAAGGCAACAAGCAATGGTGTTATTAGCAAGGCTGCTTTTTCTCTCTACTCTCATCCCAATTCATGGTGCCCTCACAGAAAACCCTCATGTCTGTTAATGGGACCAGAGCATCTTTACAATTCAGCCCTGCAGCTCCAAGCATGCATCAACAATTTCATGGGTCAGGGCTACCCAGATACTTAAGCATGAGAGAGAGAATATTCTACATGAAGGAGAATCTTGGCAGGAAAGGATAAGAAGGGAAAGATTTAGGGGCTCATAATATGAGAGGCTTAATAGTACATTATTCTAGTAAAACAGTGTCTGGCATGATCACGTTTTCTCACCTGGTTGACATGAAAGCGAGGTTGATTCTGTAGGCACAAGACAAAGTGATGGTGCCCACTGGGGTACCCACTGTCCCAACACGGACTGTCTGGAAACCTGTAAGGTTAAGGAATGATTATCAGTTTCACCAGTTGTTTATGTTCCATACTGCCCTATTCTGAGGTTACATTATCTTATTTCTATAGTGTTCCTGTTATCCCTTGCAATCTGAACTCCAAACACACATACAGAACCCATAACAAAACAGCAGCACTACCTTGGTGGTAAGCTTCATCTTCAAGACTTCTGACATTGCTTCCTGTCTTGGTCTAAAATATTGCTCTAAAGTGTTTCTTGTTCCTAGGTAGATCATGATCTCCTTCACCAGTCCTGCCTCTTATCAACATACCTCCATATTCTTATTTCAGTTCCGGATCACTAGAGTCAAAATGGCAATCACTTGAGGTTTTGTCAAAGTACCACCGCTATACCTGTCACCTTATGACATGACCCTTCACTGACAGGTCCAGATAAAAAGCATGTGTAAAACCTCAGGCTTAATTTTCCTTGTGGCACTTAGGAATAGTGATAAATGGCTAGCCAATATGAAAAACAGTTCTGCTCCAGTTTGTTGCCTAGTCATACCTTCTCCCAAGCCACTCAGCTGCACTTCACCAAAATATATCCTGCAGGAAAAGGCAAAAGAAAAGGTATTAGGTCCAGTGGGCATGTAATGCTATACATATCCATATTCCTTATTTAGTTTTATAAGTTGAAATGTTAGAACCACTTTTCCTCTTTAGAAAAAAACAAAACAAATGCAGTGGCTAGAATGCTTATCTCAAAAAACCCTTATAGCTACTTCAGAGGAAGATAGTTCACTTAAAAGAAAAAGGAAGAGAAAATGGTAGCGTAAGCAGAATTTTCTCTTAAGTTTTTAAGTCTCTGTGGCAAGTCTACAGTTCAGAGCAAAAATGTGAACTGACAGAAAGGTCTGAGTCGAAAAGCTGATACTTAACACCCAATATAAAAGATTAACTGTGCTGTAAAGAGACCCGCTCTTAAATATGTACCAAACCAGCAATGAAAGCACCTGTGCAAATGATAACAAACCTGAGATTTACAAACATCTAAATTAGCTATGCAAACATGTCAAAGACTTTTCTCAAAGGCAAAAGCAAAGACTGGAAGGTGATAAGCATGAAACCACAGGCCAAACAGAGTTCAACTCAGTATTTGGATGATTAAACTGCAAGAACTCCAGAAAGCAGAGCTGAGGATGCATCTTTAAAATGGAATAGCAGGAGACAATCTGAATCTATACTGCAAAAGTATGCATTGCAGTTAACAATTTATCAAATTTATAATGATAATTTATCAAACACAGACCAGGCACTGAACAAGTGGATGCTAACAGCCAATTTATCCAGTGCTTGCATGTAAAATTTTTGTGCTCTTTTCAACACAATATGCAAACAACAACGCTTCACAGCCTGTGCTTTTCTTTCAAAGGCTCAGATGGAGGCTACAAGGTAATACACAGCCTAGAGTTCTCTTCTGTCGCTGATCAGCATTATTTAAATCCAAAACATAGGAATTTGTATCACTCATCCATTTTTATCAGATTTATAGCTGCACTCTGCAAGTCTACAGTCTCTGCTGTTTGTATTTCAAATGAGGAATTTCACATTGCATTT
The DNA here is from genome assembly GCA_028020825.1 of Podargus strigoides. NCBI lineage: Eukaryota > Metazoa > Chordata > Aves > Caprimulgiformes > Podargidae > Podargus > Podargus strigoides. The sequence goes on along the minus strand of CM051624.1, from coordinate 39,923,779 downwards.
TACCTGTACAATATTACATATTCATGGCCTTGTTTCCTTGAGAGTCTGTAGGCTGGAGTTACTCTGGTTATAGCAAGCAAAGACTTCAGCAGTAGAGACAGCCTGTTGTATACAGTGTATGAAACTTTGATTTCTTTGTCACACCTATAGAACACAAAGGAAAAAATTAGTCTTTTGTTCTCAAGTAAGGGGGGGTTGGTAGGGTATTTTTTGGTTTTGTTTTTAAATCAGAGTCCGGGCCAATTGTTTAATGTCAGTTTTATTGCCAAATGATAAAATAAAGCCCTGGTATGGCTAACTGTTACTGACCAACCAGCTAAGAGTCCTACTTCAATCTAGTCACTTGTTGGAGAGGTAGTTGCTGAAAAAATGCCATGCAGCCTTCTAGTTAGGGAGAAATGTGTTTTCAGTATTAAAAACATTTGTAGTTATTGAGTACGTGACTTCTTGTATCTGAGGAGGCAGACTAGTTGCAATGGAAGAATGAAGAAGGAATAAAATTACTAGTTTCTTTTCTTGACACCAATATTAAGCAGCTTTACTGCTGCACTAGACAAAGAGGAGGGGACTTCCCTCTGAAGTGTTCCAGGCAGCACAGCCATCGAGCTCATTCATCACCGTGGACTGAGCACTCATCAGCTAAAACAAACACACACACAAAGAAAGTGTGAAGAGTGCACTTACTTTTCATTCATTTCTAGACACCAAATTTCCAGCTCCATGGAGTCCCCCTGGATCAGAGAAAGGACAGCAAACAAAGGCTCATTTCAGAACACAAACCTTTTCACATCTCATTAATGATTAGCAACAGCCACACCTCTCAATGACTGTTTCTTCTGGCTCCCACTTTCTTGTAAGGCAACAATAGAAAAAGGTGCACTGGAAGTCTCACTGCACTACTAGGTCACCTGGAGGAACATCTTCCTCAGAATGGCTAAGCTCTTCGTGGGCTGAGAAAATAAATTTTGCTGCTCTACCATTTGTGTGTTTGGCCTCAGCCATTTGCAGTGAATTGCACCTGTTAAACAATACATTTCTCTTCATTAGCATACTACCTAAATTCACAAATGAAGATATTTTCACATTGTCTTGGACTAAGGGGCAGGAGCTCTGGTAGGTGACCTAAGATTCAAGCAGAAAAAAAACCCAACTCCATCTATTTGGACTTGGTTCTCACCTCTGAGGTTTTGAGGGAAATCTCCACGCACATAGACCGTCCAACAGCAGGTAGTTGTCCTGCCAGGGCTTTTTTGGCTTCATGAGTAACCTCTGGTATATCTTTGATTGCTAAATTGAACTGCAGAATGAAAGAGATTATTCCTTTTTTTTTTTTTTTTTTTTTTTTAATTTGAACAACTGCCTAATGGTGTGCTGCAGACAGACTCATAGACCCATTTATAACATTCTAGGTCACTGTCCACTGAAATATTTATGAAGCAGAAAATTCCCAGATGGGCTCAGGCTTTTCATATTTGCAAACATTTCCTTGGCTGCTAATTCAAATGTTTTTTCTCGATCCTGCTAAAAAAATCATGTTCCTTTTCCCTCACGTGAGTCCTGTGTTCATCCACAGAGTATCTCAAGTCTATTCAATTATAATAAAGTCCACTACTTACAAAGTAAATTGCAAAGCTGCAAATTTCTGACAGGAAAGAACCCCACCCCCAGCAGAAGTTGGAAATTCACCTTAGCTGGCAGAAGTTGCTGAGAGGTAACATTTATCTCTCTTCTAATCAGCTCTTAAGAGCCCAGAGTGACATATTGCATGTCAACAACAAAACAAAACCCCCAGCAGCAATGAGTATAATTGAAGATAGTAGTTATTCTATGAATTATAGTCTGCCCAAGACTATAACAACTACAATGTGTTCTCAACACACATGCATGCGCGCACACACACAAAAACCTCAACGGTTATGGAGCTCCTTTAAAAAACCCATGACTTTACCCAGTCAGAGCCTGTTGGGGAGGATGATGATCGGGTACAGATTTTCTCTCCAAGTCGGGCCTGGACAATTACTTGAACCGTCTGGAATAGAAAGGAAAAGATATACACATTCATGTTCTGAGCTCAGCAGAGCCCTCAGTTCAGTACCTGAGCTAGACAAATTCCAAGTAAAAAAAATGAAAGGGCTGACCAGGATGTAGAGAAGTAGAGTTTGCTATGCTAATCTTCCGGTGTAATCAACTTCAATTATTACATATAACAGGTAAATGTATTTCAGACAGAAAATCATTTTAAGCTGACCTTTCTTGGTAATAACATGAAGTGACTAAGTCAATTTTGTGATCAGGAGTTGCACAGTTTTCGGTAATTCTGAAACAAAATTTACAAGTATATCCTGAACTTGGAAACATAAGACTAAGTCAGGTGAATCTGTACATTTATAACCATTGTCAGAGTGTCTCCTTGCATCTATGTACCAAGCGAGGCCAAAATTCATAATTACATATCAGCATAATTCAAAAACAACAGCAAGTATGGCTTTTCTTAAACAAGAAAGAAGAGGCATTTGCCCACAGGTGAAAAAGTTACCTTTAAAGCAAAAAATTTGATGAACTTGTCCAGGTCCTTCCTGTCCTGGGAACTGAGATCAGTGTCCATTGCATATGGCAATCTGAAATACAGCACAGGCATGGGAATGAAGTCTTCCTTCAGCTTTCGTTTGGATTTCAAGATTTCAAAATATTTTGCCATTAGAAGCTACCTCAAGAGAAATTATAAGCACCAAAGCCTCTGCCTGTCAAAATCCCAACGTGTGAAGAACTTTGGAGGGTGGGTGTGAGGTATAAACATGCATGAATAGTTTCTCTGGTCAGTGCAAAAGATACTAGAAAAGAAACAACAAGAGGGAGCTCACAATTAAATCTGGGTTCAAGTTTTCCAGTTTTGCTAGCTTAATTAAAAAACAAACCCACCAAAACTGCACTGACTTGGATTCTATACCAAGCTATCCATCAGACATGGCAGTCTTCGCTTCAGAAATAATGTATCTCCAGTTATCACTGCTGGTCAAAACCAAGCCAACTTGATTTTTTTTGAGTCTGAAATTCTAAAAGCAGTATTCTAGAGGTATTTCAGCAGATATTGAAATCTATATAATAAACCATTGCTGGAACAAGCTACAATGATTCTTTGCTTCCAACAAATAGTACTTGCAGCAAACATGTTCAGCTACAAATTTACCGATAACCAACTGAAAAGACATATTTTTGCCAAGGGATAGACCAAAATTCTCTGTTTGCTTCTCTTGAAAGCTCTGACAACTAATACTTAGTTCCCACATTCACACTGCCCTTGTTTTTCAAAATACGATTGTTTCTAGCAATACAATGAGTGGGCACAGTGCCTGAAGCCAGCCAGGCCAAGGCACTAAGCAGATTTCTGCCACCATCACGTCACATGGCCTGGGATAAATCACAATTTCTCTGTCTCTCAGTTTCTTCATGTGTAGGTTAATAATCATATAGAGACCATGGGAAGGAATGCCTTAATTAACAGCATTAATTGTACTTTTGTTGCTCACAAGTCTTCAAAGTATTAATTCACTCTTAATTTCTGTTGTTGTTTTTGTTCTGAGACAGCTAATCAGCCTGAAGCAGCTTGTCAAACATCACGTATTTACGGAGCGTGCTGCTCATCACAGCAACGCTGGCAGCCTGAGGTCAGCGAGCAGGAGCAGCTCAGCCATGCACAAGGTTACTCAGTGTTGAATCTTCAAGCAAAGACTGAACTTGCAGCAAGGTATGCTATTTATACAAATTAAAGCTTAACAGGAAAAAGAGGCCAATAGCCCTGTTCACACAGAAAATATCATAGAATCTTTATTGACTATACACATCCAGAAATTCTATTTGAAATATCTCACTTAATAGCAGCCAATGCCTATTTTAATTAATGCTTTAGGAGCATCACCCAAGAAGGGCTGCTAGATAAGAGTACTGCAATTTATGGAGTATTTTATAGAGTGCTGCTTTCTGAATGACTCAATAAAAACAAAGTTGGACATCTAATATAGTTAAAAGTTCCTAGGTTACATTCACACTGCATCTTCTAAAGCTGTACTGTTTTCATTCCAAATTATAATTTAATTTGAGAACTAACAATGCAATTGTTGTTCAGTATTAGATGCATTATCAAATTATCCTTTGGATATTTTAACCTCCTCATCACAAGTATTATACTTTCTTTCCCCTCCACTAGACAGAGATTACAGATCTTTTCTCCTGGGGGTGGCGAGTGCAAAAAGAAGTCAGCACTTAAAGCGCTAGATGTTTAATTGATGCAGCACTCTGATTTAAAACAAAAAAAAAAAAAGCTTTTAGTGTAGACACTTCCCACTACAAAAAAAAACAGGCGAGAATGACCTGTTGTTATTCTTTTGACTTTGCTAAGTAAAACACTGAAAGGGTTGAGGAAACCTGAGATCTACAACAAGACCTGGCTGATGTGGGTAATAAAATACTGTACCTTTTTCTCAGCAAAGAGAATGCTGACATTTAAATACCAGGAGAAATCAAATTAGCTTTTAATGCGAAAAGAAGCGAGTGGGCATTTCTATGTGACCCCTGGAGAAAAGCCCAAGGAAGTACATACCCTGCTGTTGTAGGAGAGCTGTCAAATAAAGCACCTGCATTTGCCTTATGGGGCTGGAAAATAATTCCAGCATAGACTATTGCAAGGCATTTGGGAACTAATGGAAGGTGTGAGGCTCACTGGACTGGTAGGAAGGGAAACAAAGCAGATCATCAGCGTGGTTTTCTGTGCAGTACAGGAATTAGTTCTGATGACTATACACCCAAGTATCTCTAGAGAGGAGAGAAACAGCCACCAGAGCCATGTCTTAGATTCAGGGTTCAGAGAACGAGAGCTTCATGGTTCTGCAGCAGAACTGCAGTTCTTCCTGCAAAATCTCAACCTATCTGTAACATTCATGCAACATTTGCAGATTCATCCTCTTACCTCTCAAGCTCCAAATGCCAGCAACAGTTGACTCACCAGAGCCTAAAGTAGAGCAGAAAGTTATCAAGCAAGGTTTCCTGTCAGGAATCTGTAATTTCGGGGGGAAACTGGGACCTTGGAGCTCATCTCCTGACACGTCTAAGGGCTGTCAGCTGATGACCACCATCTCCTCATTTGTGCAGTAGGGCCTCTGGTGATGACCTGAGATCTGCTAAGGCTTAAGACACTGTTCACCTTTAGAATCATTCTTGATGAGAGTCAAGATGGGCCTAGAATTACAGCAATGCCTCGGTACCCTCAGGTTAGCTGCACCAGCTGACCTGAACAGGAAGGAAATCCTTTAAACTTTGTTCCACCAAACTCCTTCAACCTCTCAGGCCCTGTAGGTTGCAACGCCAGCACAGCTCCTTGTTAAGTTCATGGCCTAATGGTTAGGAATATGATGGGATAAAGGTTGGACTTGATGACCCTGGAGGTCCCTTCCAACCATAATTATTCTATGATTCTCTCCAGGCATGTGCTTAGCCCAAGAGAGACGCTGTCTAATTTTACACTGAATAACAGCTAGAAGGAAGTAACCTTTGGTCTAGGTTAGAAACCCACAGATGAATGATTCCCCCTCAACCGAGTAATCCCTTAAGTAAACTGATACCTCACTGCTTTAGCCTCACATGCAGGCTGTTCACAGGTAAAAACAAGCATCTTGGCCACACGGTTTTTTGCTTTGTATCCCTCTTCCTGCAACACCCATTTTCATACCGTCAGCTTTATTTATGCGCCTTTGTCTCCACTCTCCTCTAAACAAAAATGTCAGAGACAGATGTTCAAAGGAGAACTGCCACCTGTGGCTCTTGTGACTAAAGCCTTCTTCTTTCTCACAAGGTTATGAGGCAGAGAATACTGGGCTTATCCAACAGTTTAACATGTAAGCATTGTGCCTTATACACTCTAATGATATTTATACTCTCCTCCTCCAAGGAGGACACATCAGCGTAGGCTGATGGCACCCTGTTTGCATGATGCAACAAACTGCAAGAGCCCTCCCCTGCATGCCTTAGTACAGCCCACAGAAACTACAGCTCCCAGTGAGCCAGGCATTATTATTGCTGCTGGGGAAAGTATATATAGGCTGCTTCCATCACCTCCCTCCTCTGGGATTTCACTCTGAGCCATGGCTGCTACAGCTTAACGTCATCATGCTCTCCTTCCAAAGATATTTACCAATGCAAAATAATTACTCATGGTTCCTATCCCAGAGTGAAATTGAAAAGAGCAGAGGGAAGGAACAAGAAGGGCTGCTGCCATGAGGCTGTGGACAGCTCTCATCCCAGCTGCCCATTCCTGGATATCTGACTGCGCTCCCCAGAACAGGCTCTTTGTCCCTACCACTCTTCCAGAACTTCTTTATTAATGTAGTACCCACATCCAGTCTCTAACGATGTCCTATCTGAAGCTCCAGAAAAGCCTTGTTGAATCATCAGGTAACCAAGAAGCACATAGAAGCTTTTAATAGAGTGCCTTTGATAAATAGGCTTGACTGCCAAGAAAGCTTTCCTAGAACACCCCCTTCAATGACCAAGAAGCTTCGCTGCAAGCAGGTATTTTGAGCGCATTAATAAGCAACTATAAAAAGATCTCCGCAAAGACAGCGCTCTGTTTCAAGGCTGAGCCTACAAGTCAAACTCCAGTATCCTACAATTACTTAAAATTAATCTCCATTTTGCCTTCTTAGTAGGTTAGTCAGAAACCTGGGGAGAGGGAGGGAACAGTTCTAGATTTTCAGGTGTGCCACTCATTCTTTAAAGTTTATGGATTTTTTTTTGAAGAGAAGACTAGAGTAGATTCTAGGAGAAAAACTGTTTCACATAATATAAATATTCTGATGAAATCAAAGGCTCTGTAGTTCACTATGTGGTGAAGTTTTGACTGATAAAGAAGCAATTTTTTCCTGCTGATCAGGAAATAGATTTACTTCATAACTGATAAATGACCCCCCTTCATAGGAGATATCTTAGTAAATCCAGCACTGCCAGCTCCACTGACTTAGTAACAAAATTAAGTAATTCCTGTTGACCAGCAGTTACATTCTGTACTTCCCTAAGGTCTAAAAATGGTGTCAGTTCCAAGGTCCACGCTCTCATTTTGTTTGTCAGGCCAAAGTATACAGACTAGAGCAGAATCTGCTTCTATGTACTCTGTCCTACAACCACCAATATAATGACCAGGTCTCAACTCTGGTGTGAACATGTGTTCAGAAAAGTCCAGGTTATACAATACCATTTAAGGAAAACAAGGTGATCCTGTACGATCCTTCCAGACATCCACATACAGCCTGGCTCATCTGAATGACTAATTTCTTGCCACAAGAAGGAAGGTTCCACCAGGTCAGGCCACTCCTGCACTAATTGGGAGATGCTCTGAAGTTCATTTGCATAGCCAACTAATTTGCAGCTAAGGCAGTAATGTACCAGGTTTTCCCCTCCTTGCGACGTGCCCCGTCACACCACTTCTGGGCTCTGTCAGGAGGTGGTTTGTAGGCTTCGTCCAGAGTGTCCCTTTCCCACCTGTTCACTGAGGTGGAAGGGCTTTCTGCTCTCACTGAATCCCTCCGGCAGTGCCCCGAGGGAAGAGAGGAAAGAAAGAGGCGATCGTTTGTAACCCCCTGACCTCTCCTTGCCGGCAGCAAATTCACCCGCTGCAGGAGAGCTATGCAGCGACCCTGGGCTCCCACGGCCTGCTGTTTCCCGCAGGCTCTGCACCACGCTGATGTTCAGGCGCGGCTGCAGCGGGCCACAGCCACGAGGCCGCTGCCAAAAGCCGCGGACCCCCGTCCGACAGACTCCCGGCGCCCCCACCCCCGGCCCGGCCCCGGTACCTGCGCGGGGGCGGCAGTGCTGGCGGCGCGGCGGCTCATCCCGCGCGGAGGCCCGGCTGCCCGAGGGGGGCCCGCCGCCCCGCTCCCCCGCCGTCCCCTCAGCGCCTCGCCCGGGCACGGGGGGGACGGGACCCCGCGGCCCCGGGCCCGCTCGCGATTCCTCCTCCGCCTCCTCTTTGGTCCCGGGCCCCGGCGGCTCGCCGCGGGTGTCAGCGCCTGCGGGGGTGTGGGGCCAGCGGCGGGGGTCGCGCGAGTGCTGCTGCCCTCAGAGCCGCGGCCTGCGCCGCTCCGCTGCCATCGCCGCCGCTGTTTGTTTTCATCCGCTGCGGGCGGGGGAGGGAGGGAAGGAAGGAAGGAGGCGCCTGGGTGTCCGCGGCGGCACTTTCCACACGCAGTCACCGCCGCCGCCTGACCGCCCCCCGCGCCGCCCCGGGCCGGCGGGCGGGCAGGGGAGGCAGCCGGGGCCGAGGGAAGAGGGGCAGCGCCCGCCGCCGGCCCCGCCGGGACTGTGGCGAATCTGCCGCGGCGAACGTGGCGGCCTCAGCGGGGTGGCGGTACCGGCGCCGCCCGCCGCGGGGCCGGGCGGCGAGGGCCGCGGGCTCCGGAGGGAACGGGGCACCGCGTGGAAGCTGCCGCGGGCGGGTAAGGGCCGGGTGGGCGCCCGGCGGCGGGGTCACTCCGCGGTGTGGGGCAAGGGCAGGGCCCGGCGGGGCTGTGGCACCCGCCCGCACGGCTACCGGCGGTTCGTGTCTGCCGAAGGGGTTGGAGCGTGGTCGGGCCGGCGGGGACTGGGGACGGTGGCCAAGCCCGGGGAGCGGGTTCCTGTCAGTGCCAGCCCCCCCCCCGCCGCTTCGACCCTCGTGCTTTTAAAAGCGGCTATAAAGAAGCAAAAAGCTGTGCTGGATAACGTGGGTAAAAGGGAAATGTTAAGGGAGTCTGAAAGCTGCATCACTAAAACCCATTCTGAGTCTGTTTCCCCTTTGCTTCGTGCAGGTGGAGGCTCTGGGAAAGCTCCGCAGCGGAGGAGCCCCACGGGACCCCCCGGCCGCTAGCCATGGCCGTACCTATTGCGGTTCTTGACTGCGACCTCCTGCTCTACGGCCGGGGACACAGGACGCTGGATCGCTTCAAGCTGGAGGATGTCACGGATGAGTATCTAGTGTCCACGTATGGCTTTCCCCGACAGTTCATTTACTACCTCGTGGATCTCCTGGGAGCCAGTCTCTCTCGCCCTACGCAGCGGTCCAGGGCCATCAGTCCGGAGACGCAGATACTTGCTGCATTGGGCTTCTATACCTCCGGCTCCTTCCAGACTCGCATGGGGGATGCTATTGGCATTAGTCAAGCCTCCATGAGCCGCTGCGTTGCCAACGTAACCGAGGCATTGGTGGAAAGAGCCTCACAGTTCATTCACTTTCCTGAGGATGAAGCTACGGTACAGAGCCTGAAGGATGACTTTTATGGGCTGGCAGGCATGCCGGGAGTGCTGGGGGTGGTTGACTGCACCCACGTGGCAATCAAAGCGCCAAATGCTGAGGACCTGTCCTACGTGAACCGAAAGGGTCTCCATTCTCTGAACTGCCTGATGGTGTGTGATGCCAGAGGAGTCCTCCTGAGTGCAGAAACGCACTGGCCAGGCAGCCTGCCTGACTGCACGGTGTTACAGCAGGCAGCCCTTACAAGCCAGTTTGAAACTGAGCTGCCTAAAGATGGCTGGCTACTTGGTGAGTAATTTTTTCATGCCTTCTCTTTTGGCTAGACAACTAAGATATTTTGTATCTGTACTACCAGAAAACCAAGGGTCAAGTGCTGAAATCTGTGGTTAACTGTAGGTATGTAACCTGTCCTCTTCCTTTTCACTGCTAACAGGTGACAGCTCCTTCTTTCTCCGCACGTGGTTGATGACCCCTCTGCATATCCCCGAGACACCTGCAGAATATCGTTACAATATGGCTCATTCCGCCACTCACAATGTCATTGAACGGACATTCAGGACCATTCGGTCGCGTTTCCGCTGCCTGGATGGGTCCAAAGGCACCCTGCAGTATTCTCCAGAGAAATCCAGCCACATCATTCTGGCCTGCTGTGTGCTCCATAACATCTCCCTGGAACACGGGCTGGACGTGTGGTCTTCCCCAGCCACGGGACACATGGAACAACCAGAAGAAGAGTATGAGCAAATGGAATCAATGGACTCGGAAGCCTGTCGTATTCGTCAGGAGCTTTTACTTACTCATTTTAGCTAATGTTGTGACAGAGGGAGAGCTTCTAATGGTTCATCTGGGAAGATATACAGAGGAAATATGCCCCTTCCTCTTCTTTAAGTTTGTAAGGACTAAGCAGGTGTGAAATGAGGAGAAATTTTACTCTCTTCATTTCAGGTAGTACTTTGAACTTCTCTTGATCTCTTCAGAGATGCAATTTAATTGATAAATTTTTACTGTTATGTGTATCGATTCCCTTTCATCTGGCTTAGAGAACAATGACTGAGGTCAGTGGGGAAACTTGAGAAATCGTTTTGGTAATAATGAAAAATCTGTAAGCCCTGCATTGTTTTACAAAGCAATAATTCTGTGCCACTTTGTAACCCAAAACATTTATGATTGATTTTTAAACAGTATTTCACACAAATTAAGCTTCCACGTGGACTCATATCTACCTTGAATTCACGAGCAGCAAAGCAAATGTTTATCTTTTGGTTTGCAGATACAAATTCTTGCTAAATACCATTTGGCAGTTTTGCACATCTCGCAAAACCCAGCGATTCCTCTGAAAGCTGACAGCTGTGTTCTGGGAAGGGTCTGGCTTTTTTCTGGGTACACATTAGTGCTTGACCTTCTAAGGTCCAGAAGGGTTGAATGTTTCTTCTTTCCCAAACAGACTCGAGAAGATGTTTGGGAACATCTGTGGTTGACTCCGTCAGTTACTTAACAGATATCAGGAAATGGGCTGGTGAACCTAAGTCTTGTTCTCACTAGGTATGTCTGCCACAACAGAAAACTGCTCATCTTGTTGGCTGCTGTAAAAGAAATGCCAAGGACTGGCTGGGTCACAAAAACTGAACTGATTGCAGAAGTTCTCCATTTACATCACAGCTGAGGTACAGAAAGGCCGTTCTCCCACTGCTGGCAATCTACTCTGTGGAAAAAGATGACTAATGGACACAGTTGTTGCTGGCACAGGACTGGAAAGCTTCCTGGCAATGTTCACATTCCAAAAGATGCAAGTGTTTCCAAGGATCTCTTAACAGCAGTGTGAGAAAATTTTGTTTCTTAGATTTTATTGTTTACTGGGCAGTAAATGAACAAAAGTGGTAGGGAATGCTGCACAAATGTAGCTACCTAAAGTAGCAGTGCAACCATCCAGCACAACAGATTTGTCCTTTTAGAGGAAATAAGCCTGGCTCATGCCCCATATTTGAAGAATAAGAAAGTATGGGACACGTTCCTAAGTGTAGGCTGGAGATGCAGGATTAGGTATAGTTCTGTCAGGTTTGCAGTGACAGTAAGCATTTACTCTCTTATTGAAAACCAAGCTTGCTTTATGATGTATAAGCAGCATGCTTTCATAAGCCCTGATGAGAACTGTAACATAATACAACAATCTGAGATGTAATCCTGTTTTCTTTACACATCTTCCCTTGAAGTATCACATAAGAACTACTATTGCTCGTTGTGGCAAAACCCCCACTCCCTTTTACCTAGGAAGAAGCAGACAAGCATTGTTTTATTAAAAAAAGCATTTTTAACAGAAGAGTTGCTGCTGTATGTGGTACCTGATGGCTCATAGTCACATCTGACAGTCTGTGCTGAAAATACTGATCTTTAGACCTGAACACCAGCAGACACTGAACGAGCTGCGTAGGTGACGTTAAAGTCAAGTGAGATTTGGACACGTGTAGGTACAAACACTGTCACGTAATAATGAGCTGGAGTTTCTCAACTTATGCTATGAATAGCTCTTCTCAGCGTGTGCGTTCTCAGAGTGAACTTGAAGTTGAGGCACTTCCCGGAATGCATTTGCTGCTGGGTTTTGTCTTCCTTCAGTCACTGTCACCTTTGGTAGAGTTTAATTTCAAAACTGATCTTGCTGCTTATCAGTTTGGGCAAAACCTGCATCAGGCTGCACCAGAGAAGACCAGTCCGCACCACAAAACTGCTGTTCTTCCTTGCGTCAAACATCAGTAGTCTTCAGTTCGTTTGGGAAATGGAACTTCCTCATCTAGAGTAGAGTTTGCCCACGTACTCCTAAGCAGCTTCTTCAAAACAATTCATCTAGACTTTACCCTTTTCCCTTGGGTTTAGACAATATTTAAATTTGACAGCTTGTTATTCACGTTTCTTTTTTTGCTTTCCTGCTCCTCTGTACTTTCACTTCATCTTGCCAGCTGCATTCTGGAGTACCTACATGTTTGTGCATTGTCAAGGCTTTGAAAAGTAAAGTCTACCCGTACCATATAATGTCTGATAAATCTCAGTGACGTGCTGGAGGATGACAGTGACTCACTGTCCAAGGTATTGCAGTTTTCACTCAACTAAATTCCTTGTAAAATCCCATCACCAGCCCTTTTCAGTTTTCCTTTACGATACCTCAGCAGACACTCTAGCTCTGCTGCAGGCTCCAGTCCTGTGCATTGCAGCAAACCTCAAGCCCTAAATGTCACCTGTCTGGGCCTTTTGACTCTTTTTCTTCTTGCTGACTTACTGCTGCAAACTGCCCTGGCTTGCTTAGGTTTTCCTTCCGACATCCAAGTCCTTCCCAAGCCTCTCACTTCTCCCATACACATGAGGCAGGAAGATTGTCGCCTCCCTGGAGCTTCTCATTGCTGGGTGCCTCTCATCCAAAGGGGCAACGTACACATTTTGTGTCTTCACCATCCACGATGTTGAAGATCAATATATAACAATAAATATAAATACTGTCTGATTTCAGGAAAAGGAATCTTTTCAGCTGCATCTATCTGATACCCTTATATTTGTCTCTATACATGTGTTTGATACCATCTGTCTTTTCTTGCCTATTTTTAATTACTTTTTTCCCACTCTGTATCAGACTTGCGAGGACAAAACCAAACCAAACCAAAACATACATATATATATATATGAGACGTGTGAGATGTAAGAAAAACAGGCCAGGCAAAGAGGGAGTGTAGCGCAGCCTCCCTGAGAGGCTTCCTCCCCTCGGGGGCAGGCCGGGGCCCGCCCGGCACACCGTCATTTTTCCCTTGACCGACTGCCTGGCACAGCGCGGCTCCCAGCCTCCATCCGCAGCCGTCCTGTCCGGCGGAGAGCCCCGGCCGCCGCGGCGCGGGGTGGCGGGCAGGCCAGGCGTGGCTCGGCCCGGCAGCGGCACTTGCTCCCCACCGCTCTCCGGGCTCGACTCGTCTCGCCTGCCCTCCGTCGCCCTCAGGCGGCCGCGCGCAGCGCCGCACCGCACCGCGCCGCGGTGAAGAGCTCTTGGCTCGGCTGTTGAGGCCTGGTGTGGCGTTCTAGCTTCGGCTGCTCGGGCCTTGGTACCGCTCTCGGCGCTGCTCTTCGGGTCCGGCTCGGCGCTCGGCTGGTTCGCCTGGCCGGAGCTCGGAGCGGCGGCGACGACCGAGCAGTGGGGGCTGCTCCTTCCGGGCCCGGCCCTGGCCCCGGCACCGCTCCGCTCCGCCCGCCCGGCCCCGGCCTTTCAGCATCAGGTAGGCTTCGGGCCTACGCGCTCGGCCCGGCTCCAGGCCCAGGGCCGCGCCGCCGCTCCCCAGGCGGGCAGGCGCGGTCGTCCCCGCGGCGGCGCCCCGGAAGGTGGCGGGCACCTGCCCATGGTCGCGGCGGCCCTCCCGCACGTCCTGCGGCAGGCCGCGGTCCCGGAGCTCCCGAACAAAGGCCCCAGCAGCCAGCCCCGGCCGACTCCCCGGCCCTGCTCCGCCCGCCGCGGCCCGGCGGCCCCCGCTCCCCGCGCTGCCCCGGGCCGGCCGCAGCCGCCGGCGGGCCAAACCCGCGGTGGTTGCTTCCCGCTGGCGGGCCGGCGGGGCCGGAAGGGGGGAGAGGCCTCCGAGGGAAGCGGCTCCCGAGTTCCGGGGAGCTGCCTCTGCCCCGCCGGAGCGCTCCCAAGCCCGGGGTGTTGTGTCCCAGCGCTGCCCTCTCCATCGCTGCCCTCCCGCTGCTCCAGCAGGACGGGCCGGGCCTTCCCGCACCCCCCGCCTGGGTGAGCTCGGGCTGGGGCTGCGCCTTCCAAATAATAAATGTGCTGGTTGTTGCTTTTTTTCCCCCGGCCTTAGCCGTAAAATGCGAAGTAAGTGTTGTCTTCTCTATTTCTCCTTCTCTTTTTCACGGGGTGTTGCAGAACACTTGCTTGTGTAAGTATTTTGCATAAATTGCGTTTATGTGTGCCTCTGTTAAGATGACACTTGATTACCTCTTGTGAGGCAGCCTACCCAGGTCACTCACTCACTGTAGAAACAGGGTTGTTTTCTCCTACAGTACTCCTCTGGACAACACAAGCATTTCTGTGGTGTTCATGAAGATTATTTCTGTTTGTGTCAGTACCATACTTTCCACTGTCTGTACAAAGCAATTGCAACACAATTCCTGCACTAAAACAGCATTCCATCTTCAAAAGGATGGTTATGTATAATTTCCCCCAATACAGGATGATACTGTATGTTGTAAGAGACCCGTTCCAGAAGAGCTGTTGAGGTGCAAGCCAGTCCTCAGGAAGATCAGCTGTGCGAATGTAGAGTCCGTATAAATGTGTTCAGGAGGAGTGCTCAGTGCTGCTCTGTTTTCTCCTGCCTGTGAAATGTTCTTAGATCTTTATATAAAAACCCGATGTGTTTTTCTATATTTGTCCTTGTTTACTGCTCCACCCGGTTTGGTGTCCTCTGCAGATGTCGGCTGGCTTCTTTGCCTTTGCCACTCCCATCCTTTTTCAGATTGCTAATGGGAATGTTATGGGACCTGAGAATGACCTGCTGGTAATGCACGCTTGCTGCCAGTCCATTACCTGACTCTTTAATTTTTGTTGTTGGGTCAATTTTCAGACTGTGGTATGGGGTTAAACCCAGGCAGATTTGAATGCTTTATGGGTGATGTGGGCACCAGTACCTGAAATTCTCTTTTTAATTTAAAATCCTTGTTTGTATTCTGAAAGGCTGCTGTAACATAATTTCTAACGTTCGTAACTCTTTGGTATTTCTTGCTTATTAGTTCTGTAGTCCACAGTTGGTGTTGCTGTAGATAAGTTATGTTTTAAAAAATTGGTCCATTCATGTTTTGTCGGTAACAACTATCTCGTGCTCATCTGTTGATTTGTGGCAGTATGGACGTTAATGGGTAGGGCAGTCCATTAGCATTTATATTTTTTTCTAATACTTGGAATGAAGAATATATTTGGATCCAAATATCTGGACTTGCCTTTTCAGATTTAGTTGCTGGGGAGTTTATGCGGAATGTTTACTTTGCTGACAGCTTCTTCTTAGTTTGCTTTCTTTTTGCCCTTTTCTGAGTCATAACTGACCCTCTGGATTCTTGTTTGGTTGTTTCCTACTTTTCCATTTTCTGTGCAGCACTTTTAACTTCTACGCAGCTGTAACAACCAGTTACAAAGAAGGCAAGCAGCAATACTGTCTGCCAGGTAACTTCAGTATTGTTTTATGCCATGGTTAGCAAGCTAACTGGGTTCAAAGCTTTTACAAAGTTATTGTTGATGTTAATGCTTATTAGTACTATTAACACAAAGAGCATTAAGGCACTTTTTGATTTTCCCTATCGAGTTTGTATTGTTGGAGACCTGCTAAAGGGTGTAGTGCATGTTAATAGTTACCTGGTGTGTTTTGTGTTCGTAGCCCTGCCCTAGCCCAACAAGGAGGGTGATAGAAACAAAATATTAATGAGGTGAGGACAAAAGAATTGTGGTTTTCAAAAGCAAATAGCGAGGTGATGTGCAGTGGAAGAGGATTAATCTTAGAAACATTTTCATGGAAAGTTGTTAAATGATATGTAAAGGGTGAGTGTCATGAGGATGGAGCCAGACTCTTCTCAGTGACATCCAATGATAGGACAAGGGGCAATGGGTGTAAGTTGGAACATAGGAGGTTCCACATAAATGTGAGGAAGAACTTCTTCACAGTGAGGGTAACAGAACACTGGCACAGGCTGCCCAGAGAGGTTGTGGAGTCTCCTCCTCTGGAGACATTCAAAACCCGCCTGAACATGTTCCTGTGTGACCTGACCTAGGTGTTCCTGCTCTGGCAGGGGGATTGGACTAGATGATCTTTTGAGGTCCCTTCCAATCCCTAACATTCTGTGATTCTGTGATTCTGTGATTCTGTGATTCTGTGATTCTGTGATTCTGTGATTCTGTGATTCTGTGATTCTGTGATACAGTAGTCACTTAAAGAAAGATCCATTGATTAGGTTGCTTAAAACAAGTCTGCCTCTTGGGATTTAACGTTGGTTGTGAAGAACTCTGACTAGGATTGTTGTCTGGTAACTGTTAGTTGTCTCCAGTGCTTGTAAATGGTTTCTTGAAGGATGATGAGGTGCCAGGCCTAAGCGTGGAGAGAGTCATCTGAATCTGTGTGCTCGCACAGCTCCACTTTGAATGTTCTGAGTGAGGTCTTTTGGGCTGTTTGGGCAGAGCAATTCCTGCTGCTCTCTTCCTGGTATGGAGCACTAATTCTCCACCTTGAGCAGTGCAGTGCTGGTGGGAGGAGTCCTTGATTAGTGTTTCGGGGACACTTCCCCCCTCCCTTTCTGTTTCTCCCACAGTCTCAGTCCAAGGCCAAGAAGGGAAAGGGTGTCAAGAGTTGTCTGTGTTTCTTTGTTCAGAGTCTAAATCTTCTTTGTCTCCCACCTCTTCTTTAGCTCTGATACATCTGTGCGTGAAGACTTCAGCTTCTGTGTAGGTCATTTTTGCTTTTTGGCTTGTTACCTTATTTGATTATTTCCATGTGAGCAGGAAATTACATGAACTGTGTTTTTAAACTATGTTCTCGCTTCCAGTTGCTTTTTCTTTCTTACTTGGATAAGGTGCACATGCCTTGAGTGCAGCCTTGAATGCATAAAATACTTTGTCTTCATCTTGTGGGTACTGATGCTGTTTCTGCTGCTCTGTAATGTTGGTGCTCCCAAATTTGCTTGTATGATGTCACTAGGGGGCTCTTGGCTGTGGCCTCTTGAGCTTGAGGAACCTTCATGTGACTTTTGATGTAAATACTGGGATTTTAGATTGAAAATTCCTTTACTTGCCTTTCTAAATGAGAATAATTCTCTTAAGGGGTTAACCTGAGTTTTATGTCGCTCTATTTGTCTCGATGTATTTCTCTAGTTCTCTCTTTTCACCCTGACCCTCCTTTCCTGCTGTGTACAGTTCTTAACAAAAGATGCCATGGTCTGAGTATGAAATTGGGGAAACCAACTCTTAATCTTCTGGATCTCAGTTCTGCTGTTTGACTTTATCTCACAGCTTTGTAAAATGATATTTATTCTCTTCCTACCTTCTGGGTTGGAACTAATATCTCTTTTCTCAAGAATTCATTAAGCTTATGTGGAAATGGTAATAATAGTCATGAAAGTGTTCCATAGTCTCATTGGTAAATGAAACTGTCAGGCTGCAGACACAGCTGATCATTTTTATTTTTATTACTTCCCTTCTTATATTTACCATTCATTTTCTGACCTTTAGGATTTGCTCTCTGCAAGTTCCTCTTCCACTTCCTCATCATTTTGCTGTAAATAACTAGCAATTTAATGTATTTGCCTGAAAAGTTCTCTTCAGAGTATTATAGCTCATTTGATGCAGACTGGAAGACAAATTAAGATTCTAATGGCAATCAGCTCCTTTTTTGGAGGATATTGAAATGACAGTGTACTGTTGACAACTTTGTAATGTAATTGAGTTTTCTGAGCTGTTTGTAGTTTCAATTTAAAACATGACAGTGAATTTTTTAATCATGAAGCACTAATACAAGTTATTTTTCTTTAGGAATCCTGTTCTGATTTATGTGGAAGCACTTAGAGCAGTATATCTAGCGCATCTGCAGAAGATGTGCTTGTGAATTACTTTTCAAATCTTTCTGGCCTTAATCAAGGGAAAACTTCAGTTTACAGGATAATACTTTGGAGAATATCATAAAAACTTTGAAGACTAATACCAGGACCATATAATGAAAGTGCCTTCATGGTATTAGTTTTGGACTCTGTTGTATAGTTGCATCATAATGTTACTTTCTCTCCTTCTAAGGCTTTTTTAGTGGGATTTTTTTCATGTTTTGAGGCACTTAGTTGAAGACTATCTCTGTTCCCTAATGTCAGGAATCCATGTGGTTCTAGTGTCTTAAATTAAGCTATTTTTTTTCTTTTTTAAAGCGTGATCAAGGACACGGAAGTAGGAACTGAGCAGAAGAATGGATTCTAGTTTTACTTCTTTCATTGTTTTGATTAATCATGCTTAAGATAATTGTTATACCTCTGTGGAGTATTTTTGTTAGTGGGTTAGCCTTGTTTAAAGATTCTAGTGCAATGTAACTTTATTTCCAATTTAACTTTATTTCCAGCTTTCTGTTCATTTAGGTATTGCTGCAAGATAACTTGAAGTTGTCTCTATGCAAATAGTTTTCTGGTTTTTGTTTTGTTTTTAACCCAAGAAGAGCTCGAACCTCTGAGAAAGGTCATAAAGCTCACATAGAAGTATCACAAATGGAGTTAAGGGAAGACAAATCATGATGTTTGAGGAAAATTTAAATATGTAGCTGATCAGGTACATTGTCAGAAATTCATGTGGCCCCGTTGCTTACTTCTACACATAGTGCAGTTCCTTCAACACTTGTCATAAGTTTTGATCTGTGGAACTGCTTCGGATATGAGTCATGGCACTTTTTTTTTTTTTTTTTTTTTTTTTACTGATTTTGTTGTTGTTATAGCATTGTTCACATTCCAGTGCTACGTAGTTCGATTACTTACCAAACTAGGACTCTTTGCCTTGTCTTGTTTGTTGAGTTGATGTGGTGCATAGAGGGCAAATCAGCTCTTTCGTTTTAGTTTATGTAAACTTCTTATTTTGCTCAGTCTTTCAAGTGGAGACATGGAAAGGATTGGCAGGAATGGCGTGACACTTGGTGTGAATTGAATCAATATTTTAAATATAACTGCTAGTAGAATTCAGATCTTCTATCCGGGATGGTGTTTCTGGAGCTTTTTACATGGTGTTGTTTCGTGCAATTTAGAAAGATGTTTGCATCATAGTCTTCGTATTGCAGAGGGAGGAGAAAAACTTGGAGTGTAAACAAGGAAGGGAACTAGAAAGTCCCTGGAGCTGTGTGGTTGCTCACTTATATTCCAAATTAATTTTAGGCATCTGGTTCTTTATTGGAGATCTCCTGTCTGTGGGTCTCAGAAGCAGGTTTTATGGCTTTATCAATGAAGCTCCTGTAAAAGAAGGGGGCTGTGTAGTCTGCAGTCACTGGCAAGATGATCTCTGGCTGTCTTCAGTATGCACAATGTTTATTTCTTTGCTCTTTTGAGCTTCTGAAAGGGATAGGGGTCTTGTTAAAGCAATTTGCCTCAAGATTAAACTGTAAAATACAAGGGAAATGGATTTGTTGTAGAAAACACTTTGAGGAAACAGTGTGTCTTGTGACTGCAGCCTACGTGAGGATCGCTGGCAGGGAAGCATTTGGGCTATACTGCTGCATGCAGTGTTTTCACGCCTCTCTGATGAGCTTCTGATCGTTCGTGGAGAACCCACCCACACGTACAACAGTGGGAATGCTAAATGATTACTAACATTTAGTAAATTACTAAAATTTATCAAGTACAATAAAAAATACTCTTGAACCCTTGCTGATATTCAGAGCCTGAGGTGCTTCAGTTTAATTTGGAATATATGAAGTGGCAGACTTCATCGTTAGCGCTGGACACTTTGCTTAAGAACAGACGTTTTTGAAAGCAGAAGTTACTGGCTTACAAGATAGGTAGGCTCATGGCCAGAGCTGGGATAGTTCACACTACTAATAATCTGTTTCTCTTCTTTTCTGGAGACGAGTTTGCTTGCATTTTTGCAGGTCAGGGACACGCCTTGTTCACAACAATTTTTAATTTTTTTTTATTTTTTCCCCTATCTGTGTTCTTTTAATACAAAGTACATGGCTCACACTGGCCCATAACCTATGTGGATCATACCCATTTTACAGTCAATGTGTTCTGGAAGTCTTAGAACTTGACAAAGGGACTCTGAGATAGAAACTACCAGCACATGCTTTTTTCCTCTCTGGTCTTTGCTAGGGAAGCTTATACGTGCATTCTTGCTGTGTATCCCAGATTGCAAAGCCAGAGACAGCTTTTACATTTCACCTAATGTTGCCTCTTTCTTCATCAGTCACTTGTGATCTCTTTGGGCAGCAAAATTGTCTGAAATTATGTGGACATTTGTATCTTTTGGATAGAACTCCTGTTATAAATAGTGTTTACTGATAGTGTTTTTTCTTTTTGAACACTGGTAGATCTGTTTATACTGTTTCCATATGCACACAGAGAGAAGGCTTTTAGTGTCGGGCTCAGCATGCAACCAAGAAGTCCTTTGGAGTGGTAATAGATTTGTAGTCTGAGAGCTGAAGGGCACATGAAATAACTTCTTTTTCCCCCAGTGGAGAATTGAATAACATGAGGTGGTACTCCAATATTCTTCTTTATATCAAAGCCAGCTGTGCTCCCTGAACGGTGATACTGGAATCTCCACAAAATTAATAGCTAAAGTTTCTATTTGGAAGTGGTAAACCACTGCATAATGCATAATGTATCTTGATGTCCTTTCTGTATGGTGATTTGAATGTGCTGCTTTTCACTCCTCTTCTCTCCCTACCTTTTTGTCAGTGTTTTCATGGGGTCCTGTACCACTATGAAGTATTACCAATTTGCTGCTTCATTTTGGTTTTCTAGAGGTTCAGCATCAGTTCAGTAAAAGTGACAGTTATAAGTGAGCTTATGTTGCTCTGAAGCTGGAATTCTTGAGGCTTCTTCGAGGACAGCTGGCGCTGAGCAAGTAAAAGGCTTGGGGTTGGGCTGTGTAATGCTCTTTCCAAAATTGTAAACAGCCCAGCATGCTGTCCTGAAATGCCCTGAAGGGAGAAAACTGTAAAGGAAACAAAGCTGCCAATTATAGAAAAAATTTCTGACTCTCCACTTTCAGAATTTCTGTGGTGCCCTGGACCATATCCAGGACATCAGCTAATCTTCCAGTTGTTGGACTCGACTTTTGGTCATCCTGATTTAAAAAAAAGTAATGAAAAAACCCCCAATGATGATAAGAAAACAGAAAAATCCCAATCTCTGAGGAGTTCCTTGTTTTGGTGGTCAGCTCTTTATCAGTTGTGGTAGCATGGGTATTTGTAATAGAAGCTGTTACTGAATCAATCCACCACTTGTTTGGACAGGTTTGATGTAGTGAGATGCAAATTTCCTTCCTGCTGTGGCCCAAGAAGTATTTTCAAACCCACTGCATTTCATTTAAACTTTGTTAATCAGATGGCTACTAGGTAGCTATAAATATGGTTGATACTTCCATGGTTTATCTGGTAATGGTATTTAATAACATGCTGTTATTATTTGACTTCTTATATTTGAGCAAAATGTTTGGAGTTGGTGGGTATCTTTACTAGATGAGAGAACAAGCTCCATTAAGAAGAAAACAGCTCACACCTCTCTCCCCTCCCCCCCCCCCCCCCCAAAGTAAACCCCCCAACAAACCAACACAAACCCAAAACAAAAAAAATCAAACCAAACCCAAAAAACCTGAACATATGATCGAATAATAAGGCTGAAGGCTTCCTGCTAAAGTGAACAAAGCTAACGCCCATGTCTACACGGCATCTATTTCTCCTTTTGAACACCCTAATTTTCCTTGTCTGAAGTGTTGCTGAGTGTGTCCCTACCTGGTGGAGAGCACTTACTGTATTTATAGAGTCTTCACCTGGGCAGGAGTCTTGTGACCTGGGGATGTGTTTTTTAGCATTATAATGAAGGCAGCTTGCTTTAGGATACCTTTAAAGTTAGTTACAAAGCCAAGTTGGCTGATGGAATGACTCCTTTGCCAGGTTGTCACATAACTCTTTTCTTGATACAATCAGTCCCGGATGTTTCTATAGCTAAAGTCCGAAAAAGGAGCAATACAATATCCTTGGGACTGCTACGTATGTTCTGTTTATAATTAACTAATCAAGTTTTATAGTTAGAAATAAGGCAGTACTTAAGCAACAGAAAGTTCTAAAGAAGTTACAAAGCAGAACCAATTTGTCCTTTTACAGCTGATTTTTATGCACTATTACCCTAGACTGTACGAGAATATCTAAAAATGTTTATTAATACAACTTCCTAAACCTAATAATGTTCATATCTAGTATTAGTATCATATTCAGGCTGATTCAGCTAAAGGAGTAAATGTTCCCCTTATGAGGCATGGATGAAGCTTGACTACTGAAGGCATCCAGGGTACTGTGTAGGCATTGGAGCCCTGAGTTTCTTTTGTTTCCTCTTGGGATAAAGAGGTGAGTCAGAGGAAGCTGAAAAACCAAGGGACAGTGCCTGAGGGAAAAACATCAAGTTCGAACACGCTCAGGAGGCTCACATGGGAAGTGTTTGTTATAGCCAAATTAGTTCAAGAAATGAGTACACATCTGCAAAGATGTAGATAAGCTGTCTTAAGGTAGGTACTGGTTTTATATAGTGAAGATGACTTTCAGTAAGGTGAATACAAGAGGTTCACTGGCTGAAGTTGTAGGTGTTATCTGTTTCTTTATTTTACAATATGTAAACTTGCCCGTGGCATAAATAAACATAAAGATGTTTGTTAAGACTCCTGATTTCCTTGTTGCTGTTGTACTTCAAGGGAACATTAGTCCTTCTAATAGGACTGAAATGTTCCCAAGTTGTCAGAGCTTGTTCTTTCTTATGAGCAATTGGGTTGTCCTGCTTGTAAATTATCAGGATTTCTTAAGTTATTGAGGGTATTTGTCCTGCACAGCTGTCAAAAGGCTATTCCAAAGCTTCATGTATGAGGTCTCTTCAAACTTCCAGCTTATTCCAGCTGCAAGTCTGATCTGCTGTTCGTGTCTGGTTTATATGTTTGTTCTTGGATTGTTGTAGTCCATACTCCTTGAATGCACCCATACAGAATACTCAGCTGCTGTTCTCTTCATTTTACTAGATGAAACTGGACTTACAGGAGGAAACTGTGAAATGGGCTTTTTATTGCCTGTATGGTTCTGAGCTGTCCTTCCCCTCTGTGCCACTGACCGGCTGAATCCCGTTGTCCCTGAACATGGATGACTGGTGCTGTTTGCAGAATCCACATGAGGGTTTCTCAGCATTTAGTGAAAAAAGATTTTTTGGTTTAGTGATTCCTGTATTATGCTGTGCTTTTGGCTGTCTCTACTCCAGTTATCCTTTTTCTAACTTCTTTGGGTTTTGGGCTTTTTTAATCTCTGCAGTTGCTTTTAAGAATCCGCTTGCAGCGTGACATCTTTAGTTTTTGTGTTACTTCCCAGTAAGGCCTTGATTTTGTAGAATAATTCCTACCTAATGCTTGGCTGACTTTCACAGGTTCTCAAAAAAAAAAAGTCTTATTTTATGCTGCGGATTTCAAGTTGTCTAAAATAGATGATCCCCATGCTGTTCACATTAAGCATCAGGGAAGTTCCAGCTAGCTTGAATTTCTTTGTGGTGAATTTGTTTTCTAGGAAGATGGATGCCTTTACTTGTTCCTCACTTCAGTACCCTTTATTATACTTTTACAAATGAAAACTGGTCTGCTCTATTAGAGCTCATTTTCCTGGCTTATCTTTTCAGACAGCTCCTCCCTGTAAGTAACAGCTGCCTTAAATCATCTGCTCAGGAGGTTTTTTTTTAGGGAGAGTGGGAGGAAAGAAAGGTTTGCTAATGATGGTTCCGAGTTCTTCCATTTAGCAATTCATCTCTTCTTGTGTACGTGCACCTTTTTTCCCCTGTATGTGTGATTTTTTTGCCTTTTTAAGTTACCGCTTCCTTCTCTGTTGAATATTGATGGTTTTGTTCAGTGTAACATGAACTGAGGTGGATTTATCTTTAGATCTTTGCGTTCTAAAGAGATGACAGAGTAGTGTGCACGCTCTGCTGGGATCAAAAAGTAATAGTGTTGCAGCAGTGTTTCTTGGTGTTTATATTCTAAGAAAGTTCTTGTTTCTGGAGAGCTTTTGGTGACAGGCTCCAGTGTATGAGACCATTCAGAAGCTGTGAACTTGGTTGTTATTAGCGTTGCTATGTTTAGAATTAACTTTTTTTTTTCTTCTAGAAAACAGGTATCGATGCTTTCTTTAGCAGCTCAAAGCGTACTAAAAGCATTCATCTTTGCCATTGTGCATTACTTGAATGGACTGTTGTTCTAAGATCGATGTAGATGAAAAGATGAAGTGCAGACAGGCGATATGAATCATCTTGATGGAGTTGGCCAAGATGCCACTGCAGCGTAAGGTTTTGGTCTGATACATGGTTGTTTTTGTACATTGCATGCTATTGTGATGGAGTCGAAAGTAATTTGGACTTGAGGTCTGTCAATCATCTAACTTTTTCAGTGATAATAATTACTGTTACTGAAATTTGAATAATTCCCTGGAGACTCCTCTGTCATACTGTCGATTTTTTTAACACTATAGCTATCAGTCACCCTTCCCAGGTAGGACCTAAATCTTCAAGGTGTAAAGACGTCTCTTCATAAATCTTTTTTTTTCTTTTTTATAATACAGCAAGAGACGGGAAGAGTTTCAAGGACGTTTTTTTGTTCTCTTTAGGTGTCTTGTGCCTAGGGCATGTGTGTAAGGAAAGGGCTAGATGCTTTCAGAAACCTTTCAAAGTAATCTTTGGATGCAGAAATGTCAAAATTGGGCCTCAATAATGGAAGAAGGTAGCAAAGGCTGCAGGAGAGGATAGATTTTTCTCTTGGATCTAGTCTTTTGGGATTTAAGGCTCTTACTTATCTAGGTGATCAAGGTAAAAGCTGCCTTCCTTATCATTTTATTCTCTTTCTAGGTTTCCATGAAGATAAACAATTGAAATGCGGATAGCCTATTTGTAGCTTGGTGGTGGTTGTCATCTGGAACCTGCTGGTGTCTCCTCCCAGTAGCTGGTGTAACGTTGGCTGCTGAGAGCCATGAAGGTTGTACCAGAGAAGAATGCTGTCCGCATCCTGTGGGGTAGGGAACGGGGTACCCAGGCCTTGGGTGCTCAGCGGCTTCTGCAGGAGTTGGTGGAGGATAAAACTCGATGGATGAAATGGGAGGGCAAGGTAAGGTTGTGAGATAGAGGTGTGCATAGCTTGATCTTGAAGTGGGGGAAAGGAGGCAGGGATTTGAAATAAAATGTCTCATGATTGTGCATTTGTTGTGTTACGCTTGATATACTCTCTGGCTCTCTTCAGTTCCTGCAGTGATGTGATAACTAGATATGTTCCTGCAGCGGGTTCCCCTTGTTGTCTGTGTGGTTTACAGTAAAAGTATGATCATATGACACTTGCAACACTTCCTGCTTTGTTGGCTTTTTCAGAAAGTTGAGTTACCAGACAGTCCACGCTCCACCTTCTTGCTGGCGTTTAGTCCAGACAGGTAATTAACTCCTAGTTCGTTCCCTGTTTCAGCAGTCTCCTCACACTCACAAAAGTGATGGAGGCTTGTGCCCGTTGAGTTGTCCAGTCCTGAGTAGCCGACTGAAACTTCTGGTTCCTGACATGCGTGGATGGAACGTGCGCACCTTCCTAATCTCACAGCTTCGAGCATAGTTGGTGTTTAATTTCTGAGGTACCCAAGCAATGCGTAGTTCTAAGGAAAAAGGATCTGTGCAGCCACCGTGGGATTTCCTAAGAAACTTGAGGGAGTAAAGGGTGTTTTTAGCACAACATGCCAAATGATGTGTCACACCCACTGGGATATCTAGGACGGCAGAGCAGAATGGAGGTGGGATCTCTCTTAGTGTCACTTGATTTGACAGTGGTTGAGATGGTGTGGAGAATTGGGAATATTTATTTGCCCCAAACTGTCACTCAGGTGTTCCTTCTGAGCTGCATGTTCACTCTGACTTTCAAGGTCAAGTTTGTGCTTGCAGATCGGATGATCTCGTGTTTGCATGAACCCTGAAATCTGGCTACAGGAAGCTTTGTGGCAGTTGCTGAAACAGTAGCCTCTTGCCCTTTGAGCTCTGTGTGGGAGAGCTGCTGGGTTAGGTGTGAACAGACCCTGTTGAGATGAAGCTTGCCATGGTCTGGTTTTCCTGTACTCTTCTCATGCTCATGTTTGTCCTACCTTCTGCATTCCCAGGACCCTAATGGCTTCCACACATGTGAACCACAACATCTATATCACAGAGGTGAAAACAGGCAAGTGCGTTCATTCCTTGGTTGGACATCGCCGCACTCCCTGGTGTGTCACCTTCCATCCCACCATCCCGGGCCTCATTGCTTCAGGATGCCTAGATGGGGAGGTTAGAATTTGGGATTTACACGTAAGTCTTTTCTGAAACATTTGTGCCTTTGGTATTTGGTGGGTGGTGACTTTCTTTGTCTGAGTTTGTTGCCTGGTAAGAGAGCTCTTTGGAAGCTTTGCTGGGACCTGTCTCTAAAAGCATAGAACAGATCATAGCCATCCTCTTCTGTCTAGAGAGGAGGTGACAGATTCTTCATTCAGTCCCACCAGGTAGGTCATGCTCCTTAGCCGTGCCTGTTTATTTGGTTAGAGTGGTACAGATAATGCTGGAGAACTTTGTGCAAGGTGCTTGCTTAGCTTATGTGAAAGATATGCCAATTTTTCATTCTGTATCTGAACTCTTCATTAGAGAAGCTGCTGCTCTGCCAGTTCTACCTCGGCTGGTGATTGGCACAGAGACAAAGCACGTGTACTTACCTGGTTGCTTTGAAATACAGGCTGCTTGAGCTGCACTTACCTGCAAAAATACATCTGTAGTTATTGTTGCAAGCAGTGTTCTGTTCTAGACGTGACACATGACCTTGTATGAGAGCAGCTGTTGCTTCCATGCTCTAGGCAGAGTCTTAGAGAGATGGCATGTACATGGAAACCTAATGATTACAAACTTTGTGATAAACTGCTGTGATTCTTGACTCCTCGCTCAGGGTGGAAGCGAGAGCTGGTTCACAGATAGCAACAATGCCATCGCATCGCTTGCTTTTCATCCTACGGCTCAGCTCTTGCTGATTGCAACTGCCAATGAGATACACTTCTGGGACTGGAGTCGTCGGGAGCCTTTTGCAGTGGTGAAAACAGCTAGCGAAATGGAGCGGGTCAGGTGAGTTCCTGTTGCTGGGGGAAGAGAACGCTTGTATGTGAAAAATGGTCAGATTTGGGGAACATGGAGGGTTCCTCGGGGATGCTGCACCCTCTTCACTGAGGCAGCAGAGAGAAGCGTTGCTTGCAGCTCCTTGACTCAGCTGGTAGGAAAACAGTTCTGTGGACAGGGAAAAAAGCAATTGGAAATAATAGATCAGCTTGGTTATTCGTATTTGTAATCGGCCGTGTGCCCAATAAATGCTCAGACTCTTCATGGATGTTTGTAAACTCAGTAATTAAACTTGTCAGCCGTAAGGATGAGAGAACCCAGAAGTTGCTGGAAGAGAGTGCTGAGCTATTACTTTGGTGCAGTTAGAGAGGAAACTGCGTTACTGGAAACTTGATGCCTTGTTTTGCGCAATTTAAAATCAGACAGTGATGTAACATTCAAGGCAAGTTAATCTCTCCCTTTGTACCAAATTCCAATTTGTAATGTATACTTGCATATTCTGTAAAAATTGCTGTTTCAATTGATACAGCAGTGCTTGCTTCCAGCTTTTAACTTCTATACAGTGTTCCTGTGGACTATAAAATAGCTGCAGTCTTCAGCTAGATAAGTACGTTTTCGTCTTCTTAACACATAAACTTTTTGACATCAGTCAGAAGAAGGTGATGGTAATGTAGTAATGTTCTCATTGCAAATATTTCACATGGGGTTTTTTTGCTTGCTGCGTCCACCTGCTGTGTCAATGTGGAATGTGAACTGATTGATACTCTTTGCTTTTTTTTGTTTTAGGCTCGTACGGTTTGATCCCTTGGGACACTACTTGCTCACAGCAATTGTTAACCCTTCTAACCAGCAGGTAAGGGGAATGTCAGTACCTGTATTGACTGGCTAATTCCAAGATGCTCTGCATACATTAACCCCAGTCTGTTCCTAAGCAGCTTTGTGCTTTTCTGAAAACCTGAAGTCCCTCTAAGCGGGGTTCTGTCTTGCCTTAAGTGGTCTCACAAATGTTCTTGTGTTATGTGGAGGGCTATTAAATCGCTCTCCGAAGTGTGTTTGTTTTGCCCTCACTGGCTCATTAGTGGTGAGACAGATGTCTCAATGGCCCTGCTCTTTCAGTGCTCTTGTGACATTCTGCTGGATTTGAAGCTACTCGAGCTATTAACAATGCTCCCTACAGCTGCTGACCCTCAGATGCTGATGCTTCTGTTTGTATGAACAGTGTATTGTCAAAGCTCACTGGGCTGTAGGAAGAGCTTGTCTGGATTCATATAATGAACTTTGACATAGTCTCAGCTGGTTTCCTGCAAGTCAAGGCCTGTAGGAAGGGACTTCATGTGTCTGGGATGGTAGCTGACTTTTTGCTGTTTATTTGGAGGTACAGGATTTTGCTGTGAGGTGACTGAACTTTGATTGCTTCCTTCTGCAGAGCGACGAGGAAGTGGAAATCTCCGTGGACAGCACAGAGATGCCGCACTATCGCCAGCGCGCTATCCTTCCGTCTCAGCCTGTGAGGCGCACGCCCCTCCTCCACAACTTCCTGCACATGTTGTCCTCCCGCTCCTCTGGCATACAGGTGGGAGAGCAAAACAGTGTTCAAGACTCTGCTACCCCGTCCCCTCCACCGCCTCCACCACCACCACCTCCGCCTCCAGCCAGTGAGAACACAAGGTCATTTGTCAGGCTCCGGGAGCGTGTCAGCTATCCCACAGCAGAGTGCTGCCAGCACCTGGGGATGTTGTGCCTTTGCAGCCGATGCTCTAGTGCAAGACTTCCTTCTTCTCTCTTCCCACACCAGGAAAACGCACCCTCCACGTCTTCTGGGGCCACTGGTACTTCCTTCTCCTCTGTGCAGACAGAGCCTTATCAACCCCCAGAGCAGGCATCCGTAGCGCAGGAGGAGCAGGGGATACTTAACAGGCCCTCTGCTTTCAGCACAGTTCAGAGCAGCACTGCTGGCAACAGCCTGCGCAACCTTAGCCTGGGCCCCACGCGGCGGTCCCTCAGCGGGCCCTTGGCAGGCCACCAGTCCCGGTACCAACAGTCTGCGAGAGAGATGGCTTCGGGCTTAGGAGGGTCTGACTGGTCCAGGACAGTGCTGAACATGAGTTCTCGGTCAGAGCTGGAAGCCATGCCTCCCCCTAGGACCAGTGCCTCCTCCGTGAGCTTGCTGTCGGTGCTGAGGCAGCAGGAGGGAGGTTCCCAGGCATCGGTCTATACCTCTGCAACAGAAGGGAGAGGCTTTCTGGCCCCAGGGGCTGAGGCGGACAGCGGTAGTAGCGCTGGCCCGAGCAATCCAGCCAGTATCCGTAATGAGCTCCAGTGTGATTTGAGGCGATTCTTCCTGGAATATGACCGGCTTCAGGAGTTAGATCAGGGGATTGGTGGGGAGCCCAGCCAGTCGCAACAGGCTCAAGAAATGCTCAACAACAACATTGAGCCTGATCGGCCGGGTCCCTCCCATCAGCAGACTCCACACAGCAGTGAAAACAATTCCAATTTGTCCCGGGGTCACCTGAACCGCTGTCGCGCTTGTCATAACCTGCTGACCTTTAACAATGACACGCTGCGCTGGGAAAGAAGCACGCCTAGCTACACACCAGGGCAGGTCCAAAGCACGTTTGAGGGTGTGCCTCCAAACACCAGCCAGGTGCAGCCTGCAGAGAGAACCGAGGGCAGAGCTCCTGCCTCTAGCAGGCTGCAGCTGGGCAGCTCTTCCACCCTGCAGGAGGAGAGGACCGTGGGAGTGGTCTTTAACCAGGAGACGGGGCACTGGGAAAGAGTTTACAGCCAGTCGGCTTCAAGCAGACCTGGGAATGTATCACAGGAGGCCTTAAACCAGGAAATGCCTGAGGAAAGCTCAGAGGAGGATTCACTCAGGAGGTAAGATATATATGCTTGGCCTTCCTCCTCTATCTTTTCTTAAACCTTTCCCATGTAGTCTGAGTTCTTCAGTATTTTCAGAGCTAAAAACCTTTTCTCATGTGGTCACGTGCTATTTGTGTAGTTGAAAATAGAGGCGTTGCATTGATGTCTTTTATAGCTGCCTTTGTCATGTTGCAGATACGTCCAGAGAGTGTCTGCAAGGGCAAACACCAGACCTCTTGATGGGAAAGGAGAATGGTAGTACAGGCTCTGGCAGCAGATCTCTGGGGTGAACTGTGCCTTCTGGTGTTTCCCAGACACTGCAGAAGGGTGGGAACATGGGATGTGCTACGCTGCCCTTTGTGCCCTGTACCATGCATGTGCTGCACATGGAGAATCTGCCCAGAGTAGGCATGGGAAATAGAGCAGGAGTAGTGAGAACTGTGTTCTTGAGTGCTGTGTCTTGTTGAGGTTGTAGTTGTTAAGTTGGAAGGGTTAATGATAATTTCCTTGGTGTTGCCATGTAGGGTAAAAAAAGTCAAAGCTCTGTCTCAGTGGTTTGGGTATGTACCTTAGGTGCAAGTGTTCAGTCAAACGTGTGCAGGTCGCTTGCCTTTGATAAAGAGCTGAGATTTGAAAGTGGCTCCCATTGACCTGAATCTAGGGTGAGCTGGTTGGGGGTGTGCTGATCACTGAAAATTTTAGGCTCTGCTATATTCTTTTTTAAGAAAGTTATTCTCTTTTGGAAGGAGATATATATATATATATATATATATATATTTTTAATACTTCAGATGTGTTATAGGCAACAGAATGAGCTAAATCAAGCTTGCAATGGGAAGGACCCGTGCTTTGTGTGAAAGTATCTCCACTGGCTTGTATGAACGATTCGGCTACATTGGTACTTTGGATAGGTTTCCCTTCTGGATTTCAGTTTGACATCCTCTCTGTCAAGTGGTTTGTGCACTTATCAGAGGAAAGGTCTGGTCCTGCTGTTTTTTGGAAATGGATGCTTTGTGCTGTAGGAAAGCAAAGTTTTCCAGGTTGGATCCAGATGTAACTGACTGGGGAGGCTTTGTACACAGGAGTGCCTGAGGAAAGGGAATTCTTTCCTCCTTCCTGCAGATAAGCCGATTATACTCATGCTGGAACAGTGGCTGCCTTTCTTGTTGCTGTAGTTGCATAGCAAATAAGTGGTGGTGGTCATGAAATTATTCATCTGCTTCTAAATCCTTGCCCCAGTTTTTCTTTATAGCCTGGCGTAATTAGAGTCTCAAGCTGATTACGTGGTAACTACTTCTTTCCTGGGCCTGGACTTACCTGCTGTTAATTTAAATCAGATATCCTCTAGTTCCCTATTAAAGGGCAGAGAGGTGAGAAGGAGCTGACAATTTAGCTTTAAAATGGCACTTGAGTAAGTCTTGCATTATCTTTCTTTTGAAATAGCTGTGCATGTTCATAGTGCTCCGCTGTGTTGCTTGTTCTCTGAAGTGTCAGAAATACTGGGGGCAAATAACCTTTTCATTGATCAGGTGATTGGCACGTATTTGGACAATGAGGCAGAGTGGGATCTGTAGATGTGATCTTTTCTGTGGGATCTGTATAATTTAAAAATGCCCTGAGGCATATAACATGGCAGTGTGCGGGAGCTGGATGGGATGCTGTCTAACAGCTGGAGTCCTGTGACTGAATCTCTGGGTCACTTGGCCTGCTGCCCATGGTGGGTGCTGCTGCCTGCTCAGTAGCATCTGTGCAGAGTTAGTTGCCTAGCTGGTTGCCTGTGCAAACAGATGCTTTTTGCCTGTTTGGGGTGTGTAGTTAGATGTGTGAGCTCAATCACAGAGGAATTCCTACAAGGTGAAACCCTTGGTTGAAACCTTTTGGCAGAGGTTGCTGAGAAGCTCATAGGGACCCTGTTTTCCCAGTCTTCTGCTTCTGTTATCAGGCCTTTCTCAAGAACAGGCATAGCAGGGGCTTCTACTTCCCTTCTGACTGAAGTTAAGGTAACTGTAGACTGGTGAGGTAAGGAAGCTGACAGCAGTGAGCAGTCTGGTATTAAATGATCATGGCAATTTCCTTGAAGTAAGACTTCATTTCCTTTCCTGTTAAACACATTGGGTGGACTTGTGGGGAGCTTTATGAAATTTTTCCCCTTAAAAGGAACCCTGCATGTGGGACAGCTATATCCTGCAGGTTTAATTTTTTTTCCCCTTCTCAAATTGGCTGTTATGTTTTTCCTTATAGAGTTACAAGTCAACAAGCACACACTTAAATGATTTTTGCAGTAGAATGAACATCCTCAGGTGCAGCCTCCTTGTCTCCCACCATTGGAAGTGCTGGAATCACTCCTGCACAGCACAGTCCAAAATGTCTATTAACCTTTGCAGCTGCAGAAGCGTGCAAAGGGGTGACTAAAGTTTGTGAGATGTAAGCTGTGTAATGCTGGAAGTGCTGGGGAAATAGCGGAGGGAAAGAAAGCCTTCACACCTGAGGGTGTGCAAGTGATAACTGCATATGCACTTTCAGTCGATGTAATTTTGTCCCTCTGGACCTGAGGTTAGTTCTTAGCGTTGGGGGACATGCATGTATTTGCTTGTAACCCGTTTTACATTCTGTTCTTCTTTGTTTCTCCATTAGATGTCCTCATTGGGCAATTGAGCTTGGTATTCAAAGGCTAGCTGAAAAACTTAAAATAAAAATTGCATCTGGAAACTCTGTATGTTCTCATTCCCTGCCCATGGGCAGGATCCATTCCTTGACTTGGCTTGCCTGGCTGAGAAATAGCTTGCTGGGAAGATACTGCCATAGAGGGTCAATTAAGTTAATAGGTAGTTTAATGAAGGCTGTTCCTCTTTGAATCGTTGATGCGTCTGTGCCAGCTGGGTAGGGAGAGAATTCTGCTCTTTCTGATGGTGCTGGGCTAATTGTCTTGGGCTAATCGTGAAGGGACTAATAAGCATGTAATGAAGCTATTCCTGACTAACAGCTCTGGCACCTCTGTTAAGAGAAACATGTCATTGAGAGCCTCGGCAGTACAGTGGTCCTCACATTCATCTTGGCTTGAAAGCAGCACTGAGCTGTGTGCTTCCTGAAGCTGTGTCAGTGAGGTATGACATTGGGGAAGGTTTATGGTCTACCTGAAGCAGAAGTTGGTGAGTCTGAGCTTTGGCTTTTCCAGGGTTCTCCAGGCTGATCATTTTAATTCAAATGTAGGGGGTGTCGTGTCCCACCCCACCCCTTCCGCCACCCCCCCCCCGTGGATCTATCTTTCCCTTACTTCTAACATCAAAGTGAAAGGAGCCTCAGAAATCCCTGAAATTGTCATGTGAAATGTGCTGCATAAAATTAGTGATAGAAACTGTTGGCAAAATCTGGATGAAGGAAGTATAACTGAGCAACACATGATAGCTAGTTAAATTTTTCTCTAACTTCCTGTTAATTAAAAAATGGGTTGAGGGAGCATTGTGTTAATCTTAGTAAGGGAGAAGATCCTGTAAGTACTTTGTGCCATTGTTGCTGTGTGGGCCAATTCAGATTGATAATGAAAAGTTGAACAGAGGTTGAAAGAGGATTCTTCTGCTCAGCTGCTTGTTTGAGAGGAGCTAGTACCACCTTCTTAAGAAAATGATATATGAAATCCTAGCAGTGGTCTCCACTGAAATATATTTCAGCTCATGAATTAATGACAGGTACAGTGCAATGCTGTCTAATAAAACTGATCCAGATCTTCAAATGTCATCTCTTTGAGTATTTTAATATGACACAAGTGATATCTACGGAACTGATGTGTTACGTCACAAAAAAGAAAATCCTCTGGTTTGGATCTAGTGGTGTTTCTTGGTTCTGGCATGGCACCCCAGGCCACAGTCTTCCTAGAATGGATGTGAGGAGCAAGTAGTGCCATGTGTGTCCCTGTTGATGTATTTCAAACCTTATTCTCTGAAACAGTCCCTAGGAACTGGGAAAAGAAATACACAAAGGGAAACTCGTCCTGTATACGTTCAAGATTTAGCTGCTTGTAATACACTACAGGGGCAATTTTGGTGTTGTTTACCTGTCTATTTTGACTAGAGATTTGCATGAGATACTGCAGATGAAAGATGAGCCCTGTCCTATTGCCAAGCAGGTTTGCATGAAACCCATGTTTCATGAGTAAATGCTTATTATCCTTCCATTAAGAGGCTTTGTCTGGCAATTATGTTAAACTTCTCTAACCACTCCATGGCACACATTCCAGAGGTCAGATTCTGTAGGCTGAGGTATTGGATAAGTTCTGTGCCTGTGTCCCATGAATGCATAATATTTTTCCTTTGCCTCACCTATTTAGTTTGGCAGACAAGATAGACTATTGAAGTTATCTGAAAATCTGAGAAGTCTTTTGAATTGTTCTGGGTGATGGTTTGTGCACACCAGTAGAAGTAGTGAGAGATGGGGGAATTTGTATTGTCTGGGGACACTTGTATAAACTCCTTTGTTTTGTTCATGAGTGTATAAAAGTGCAGAGTCCACGGTGCTGTGCAAATAATTGACCTGCTGAAGTTGCACAGCTGACCAAAGGCATTGCTCGCTGGTGTGTTTTGGTCTGTTGGATGCAGCATGTACCAGTGACACGTGCAGACCAGCTTCCCTGGAACCACATAACAGGGTCCAGGGTGAAATTCCGTCTTTCCTTTTGCCAGCTCTTGTCTAAGGGTTGAGGTCCCTCCTTCCTGCCTTCTTGCTACACGATGTGAACCTTGGCAATCTAGGACTTCTGTCTTGGTGAGACGAAAAAGCTAAAGGATTATGGATGTGATTCAGTCATCAGTGCTATACATTGCCAATGAGTTTGGCTGTGTTCCCTTTCCTTTAGAAAGGTATAAATGCTCTACCTGTGGTTTCACCTGTTGGCCAAAAGCAGACCTCTGTGCCCTGCTCCTGCCAGGCATGTAAAGGCCTGAAGTAACGCCAGGTGCAGCAGTGTCATTGTCACCTGCCTGGGCAGTACAGTGACTTGAGCTCATAGTATGTGTTTATTCAGTCTTGATGGCTTTTCTGGCAGCACGTAGCTCTCTATATATACAACAGGTATGAAACTAAATGCCTAGTCTGTTCCTATTTGAATTTCTCGGAATTTATTTCATTTCCATATTGCTTTGCTGCCACAAGGGGGTAATGTTGCTTCTGCTCCATGCTTTCCTTGCCAAACCAGAAAGTTTCTGAGTTCTTTTGTATAAAGAAAACAAGGTAGCTTGAGGACCCTCCCCCAGTCCTAAATTGCAGCTTATCTCCTTAGTTACCATACATTTGCAAGTTCTTCAGTGTTTGGGGAAAGACATGAATAGAGATCCTGAGAGGAAATGGCTCTGATACAGAATGCAAGCAAGGGAGCAGCTTATCCCTCTTGTCTTTTGTAAGGGTTTGAAAGGGACAGATGTGGATCTCGAGGTGAAGCAGGTATTTTGTGTTTCTGGCATGCAAATACCCATCAGTTAGAGCTGCAAAAGACCAACTTTGCAGAACTCTCTTCGACTTCTTGCTCATTGCCTGCCAGGCCTGGAGCAGACCTTTCTTTGCAGTCTACCTTGTCAAAGGTTTTGTTTGCATTTAAATGGTTGCTCATCCGTCGTCAGAAGACTTCCATAATATGGGTTTATTTTCTGGAGGAATGTTTGGCAGATGTTGACTGATGTCTGGGTGGTCACCTTTTCCATGGGGCTGTGTTTATTTTCTTGTTCAAGTATGCTGGGAGCTATTACCTAAATTTTTTGGCTTTTCCATAAGAAGGCTGTGAATATGTTTGGGTTTTGTTTTTATTTTCTGATGCAGATATGTGTGGCTTACTCATGGCCATGAGGGGATGCCTCTTCCGCTTCTAAATTGTAGTTATGGTGTTGACTTGTGGTCAAGCTGGGACTGGCCTGTGGTTAAAGTAGATTGACAGGGTAGGAACACTCCTGTTCCTGGCCAGCAATGGTGAGTGCTGTATGTAAAATGGAAAAGAGTGTAGTCAACGTTACAGCTTTTTCTTGAGTTCCTGCTGGAGCTTAAGCTTCTGATGCACTGCTCTGGTTTTTGATTTAATGACCAGGCTGTTCAGATCTCTGCATATATTGGCTTCTCGTAGCTTTCTTGCTGTGTAAAGCACCGAATGAAGAGGTGCATGTCACTCATATCCTAGCCTTAAAAACAAAACAACCAGAACGTTTCCTTGCCTCCTGCCGTGGGTACAGAGTTGCCTGCTAGGAGACAGTTCTATGACTGAAATTTTCCATCAAAATAAGGGAAGAGGGTAGTCCTACTCCCTTTAGTTTTTGGAGGGAGGGAACTAAAGCAGAAGCCTTACCTAAAGCTAGAAAATGCATCTTGTGGTGGAGACGGAGCACATACCCAGTGTATTCCCTCTTGTATTGTTCTTTATTGCACAAATCCTGCATTGTTACTGCTTTTTTCCTAATTGCTTACAGCAGTTGTGGCTTGCTTATTCAAGCATTTAATATCTATTGGGGCAGTGGTGTGTTGAGTTCACTGAAGAAGAGGGACCTGAGGAGGAGGAAGGCAGACCTCTGAGCTGTGGAGAAGAGACAGCAGTTTGATGATGGCTGCTCAGACCCTGTGTCAGTGGGAATGTGGCACATGCCAAATCTAAATAGACCTGGTCAATATCATTTCTCACCACCCTTTACACTCAGGCCCACTACTCATGGAAACCTTGCTAGCCCAGTGTCCTGTCATTTGTAATTTAGGCTCAGCATTTTGTTTAAACTTAATGTGTAGACCTTACCTGTGCCATGGAAAGATTTTTCTAGCAGCCTTGTAGCCTCTGTTTGTAATGTGATAGTTTTGGAAAAGTTTATGCTGTGCTGTTTTCAGGCTTGGTAAGAAATAATTCCAAATATGCTTGTTACAGTTCTTGAAAATGATGATGATAGAGATAAGTAATATCTCAGTGAGGAACAGTGAGGTGAATAAAAATTACCTCTGTTTGCAAGCAGAGACAACAGGTTCGGATTTGTGGTTCGGAAAGAAGGGCTTGAAGGGAGAAGCTCAAAGTTTTGGGGTGGGGGAATGATTTCTGGAAGTGTTAGCCTGGACACACAGGCATGAATGAAGACTTAATTTGTCAGTGCCAAACATAAAGTGAAGTGATAATCTGAAGGTGACATGAACATTTAGACAGGATAATTAGCTGTAGTGATGGGTGAGATATACAGGTTGTGGACAAACTTGGCAAGTATTGTTTGTTTGGCTTTTTCTAAAAATGGAAAATACAAAATAACATGAGAACATAAGCACAGCCTGAACTGCAGGAGAGGCTGCCCTGACATCTGAATGGCTAGTTGATGTCTACGTGAGCTCTGAGGTTTTTGCTGCCACCCTTCCAGCTCTGTGTTTTTTTCCAGACTGAGCCTGCTGTCTCTGTGTGGGCTGGAAAGACTTTGTTTTACTGTGTTCAAGCTCTTGAATGCTCTGGTAGTTGTTATGTAGAAGAGCAAGTGAAAGAGGTGCCTGTTTTCTTGCGCAAAGGTTCCTCCCCCTGCTTTTGCTGGTTTCCCGATTTAAGAATAATGTAAAGTTGCTAGAGCCCTTTTAGTTCATTATGGAGAGCTGGTGGGGGGAAAAAATGATGCCTTGTGCTTTCTCTCTTACAGTGACTAATAGAGGTCACTCCCTGCTGCGAAGCTTCCTCGAGTACTTCGGTAAGCTGAGCGTGTGCAGTTTTCACCAAACTTGCAGAAAGACTTAAACCTCCTTTTCTTTTTCTTGGCCTAAATTTAAACATACAGCTAGGGCTGTAGCACACTAAAAGAGGAGATTCTTTGCCTCGTGTTATTCTTGCAGCAGCTTGGCTTGCAATTTAAGCACGTATGGAAAGAACTCTGCTTTCTCAAATACCTTCATGGTGTTTCCCCAGTCAAACCACTCTCCTTGTCCCACCAGGTTTTTTGGTAGTCCAGGCCTAGCAATGAGGAGTTCACCAATAAAAGAAATGGGTAACCTTTGTTTCTCTGCAGTCTTCAGGAAACAGAGACCTGTTTCCCTACAGCCATCTATCTTTGGGATTGTTCTGGGACTTTGTGCTCACCTGCTGCAGCATGGCAGCAAGGGAACTTGTTGAAACTGGATTCCAGGGATGTATTTTAATGAGGATGGAAGAGGTACATTAGATGGCTGGCTTAGTTTGTTGCTTCTACTGAGTAATGAGACCTAGAGTTGGGTGGGTTGTTTTGGTTTTTGGGGTTGGTTTTTGATTTATTTTTTTCTTTTGAGGAAGGTCTGTATGGTCATCTCATACAACAAAGGTGTTAGATAAAGACAGATTGCTTAGAAGTTGAAAGAGAGCTGACTTCAAATAGATAGCTATTTGAGGATACCATAAAACATACCAGTTCTCAGCTTTCCTACAGGCAGGGAAGAAGTGTGAATAGCTTCCCTCTCTTGAAAGCCATCCTTTGTCTGTCTCCTGTGCTGTCTGCACTCAGCTTCCCTGTGGCCTTCCTGAGCTGTAGGGTGGACAGCATCTCCAGACAACCTCACTTGACCTATAACAGTTGCTTCTGTTGCCATTTTTTACTTGCATGCAATCCGTTCATGTACTTGTAGTATTCTGTCTAGGGGATGATGCTCAACTTATGATTAATGGTGGTCTTTGACATGCTTAAACTGTCTAGCTGTGATTCCTGGAGCTTGTTGTCTGGCTTCAGATACGTAATGTTAAACCAATCTCCAACTTTTATTTTGGTTTTGTTTTCATTCTGCCAAGAAATAAGTTATGGCAGGCCCCCAGACCTTCTATTTCAGGGCTGCTTGCTCAACTAAAAGCTCTGTGTAGCTTTCTTGAGCGTGGGGAGAAGCTGGAGATGTTGGCAGTAGTGTGTGCCTCTTTTTTATGCTAATACAAGCCCTTAATCGTTAGATGTGCAGTCACCTACATATGTTGCGTGCATGCACTCATTCCTTACGCTTTTTATAAATGCACACAGCACGGTGTGCCTGGGGACAAAGTGTCCTCATCCCGTTATTCACTCCTTATTTACAGGATCTAGGCTGGAGAACTTGCAGTAGAGCAGCATGCACCTACTCTTTGGGCCTGGAGCAGGAGGAGAGAGAGGGACCTATGATCTGACTCAGTAATACAACTGTAACCAAAATAGTGATGACTCTAGATTTCTCCAGTTGAGCCATTCTGGTCTGTTGAATAGCTAACATGCATTTTAAACATTTTCCACATACATATTTAACTGATTGCGCCAAATGGCTGTTTGTGTGATGATGTAACTGACCCCCTCCCTTGCTCTTCTTGAGAAAGCACCTGCTGGAACTGAAGGCTGTGAATAAACAGGGTTCATCATCTGCCAGGAAACTGACTCATTTTTCTGCTTGAAATGCATTAGTATCAAATCCTTCCCCTGCCTTCATGAAGTGGGAGGGCTGGGGTAAGTGGCTGAACTGCCCTGCCAGTCATCTGTTGGCCTGACTCTCTTCATGACTCCAGCCTGAGCAAAAGCATTTTAAAGGAAGTGATTGATGTGTGGTGGAACCTCTGTTTTTGTAGCCTTAGAAGCCTATGGAGATAACGGTATGGCTTCTGCCCCCTCAGGAAAGACACCTCCTCTTCAGTTCCCTATGGAGAAGCAGGAGCCCTATGTAATTATCCCAGAAGCTGACGCAGATCTGCGTGCGTGGGTAAGCAGAGATTTCTGCTGTCCACACAATCTGTGGTATTGGGAACTCCCAGAACAAGGAAAATTTGAAGCAGACATTATACGTATAAAGGTAGGTAGAAGAGCCCTCAGAAGAGTAAAAGCTCTCTGCAGGCTGAGGGAGTTCAGTGTGTTGACTATGTTCAGGCCACGCTTTCAAGCCTGTTATCATAACTATGATGACTAGGAATTGATTCCCTCTAGCTATTTCTGATATAATCACATGTTGTTCAGGGTCTAGGTGGACTGCAGTGTCTGTCTTCAGCTTGGCTGAGGTGTGTGCCCCATTCTGAACACTGGTGTAAAACTGCCACTGTAATGCAAAATAGCATGTGCAGTAGCTTGATTTGTTTCTTCTCCCCTCCCAGCCACTCAAGTTTTGTTCCTGCAAAATGAAAGTGCAAGATCTTTCATTGTTCTTTTCATGTTGGAGTTATTGCCAAACTAATCAATGCTGCCGTAGCTGTTCTTGACCCTTCTGATGTCTATCATGGATGTGTGCTTCCTTTTGCCTGTTGAAGTAACACATTAATCGTTCCCTGTGTGCTGTATGGTGAGGACCTCTGCGTAATGCTCACTCATCTTTTGTTCTGATGCATGGCCTTTGTCAGCAGGTAAAGTAATAGATTAACAGTGCAACCTTGGAACCACTTTAAAAAAATCTGTCATCTTCCTCAGAGCCACTGACTTTCCCCATGATGGGGTCCTAAGGTGCTGTGTAGCTCTTGTGACATCAGGTGGTAAATGGAAGTTGAATTTTCTAATCCCAGGAGCAGAGGTGCAGTAACAGTGCAGTTAATCATGTGATATTACTTTCTAGTTAAACTGAATCAGGTAAACTTTAAAGGGTTAACTGTGTTCTTCTTGAAACTCTGCTCTCTGCCTTGTGATTAGAACTCAAATCCCAGTGCTTGTTTCTGCTGTTTGACCTCTAACCTGTGGTTCTTTGTTTTGTGTAATTGTGCTCCTCTTCCCCGCTCTTTCCCTAACATACTCCTTCCCATCCTGGCTGAAGACCTGACGTGCTGTCTGTTTTCTGACTGAGAAATCCTTAAAGCTTATTTTCTACAGGATTCTTGCCCAGAACCAGTGAAGGGGAAAAATGTTTTTTGTGGTAACTTTTGTCCTATATCAAACCTGCTTCTCTGACAGCTCCACACCTCCCTGGTTGCCCTTCAGAGTTAGCACAAGTTCTTTCTCACAAACAGGCAAAGTGTTCTACAGAAGCCATGTTTGGAATGTATCTATGATCTCGTATTGCATCTTTGCTGTCACTTCTTTCCCCAAAGAGAGGAGACTTTATTGCAAAGGACGTTGTGGAATTATTATGTGGAATTATTATGTGGAATAATTTGATTAAAAGAATGTCTATCAGGGCTTGGATACTCATAAGAAAGGCAGCCACCAGCTCTTGGTCCTCACAGAGGATGAGTTGTATGGCAAAGATGTGAACAAGGGGATGGAAGAGCTAACTCAGAGAATGGCAAAAGTGAGTGCTGAGGTTTTCAACAGTAGTGAAATTCTCAGGGTGTTTATCTCTTGCAGATGGTTACAACTGTCTTAAGAAAAATTTGACCATTTTGTTTGTTTCTTCTCTTCTAATCATCTGCTTCTGACCTCTCTTAATTCATATTTTGATGCCAGGATAAATATGTCTAACCATAACCATGTGAAAGCTGAAACAGCAGAAGTGTTGGAACAGTAGAGGTATTGGAATAGATTATGTTAAAGACTTAATTTTAGAAAT
Source organism: Podargus strigoides (assembly GCA_028020825.1). Taxonomy (NCBI): domain Eukaryota; kingdom Metazoa; phylum Chordata; class Aves; order Caprimulgiformes; family Podargidae; genus Podargus; species Podargus strigoides. The sequence continues at coordinate 39,882,357 of CM051624.1, read as the reverse complement.
CATATTTTCAGTCATTCTTTAGAACTGCATACTGATTGCTTTTTTTTTAAGTTTAAGCTTGAATATGAAACTGGTGATAGCAATAGTGTTTTTCTGTTTGACAAGAACTAGAAAGCTTTTATGGAAAATGAAGCTATGGAACAAAACACTTGATGGTATCTCCTTATGTGATTTCAATTTGCTCTTTGAAAGTAGGCAACACAATACAGAGATGTCTGAAATAATTTTTCCATATTCTTCAGAGAGAAGGAAGGGCAAAAAAAACCCCCAAACAACAGGCTAGTGGATTGGGTTGTTGGAGATTTTTGTTTAAAATAATTTTCTAGTGTTCTGTTGAGGCTATAATTGATCTCTAAGAATTAGTTGGGCTTGTTAACAGTTGATAATTGAGCCTAGGATTTGAGGGAGGGTAGCAGTACTATTGGGCAGCTGTAGAATGTTCAGCTGTCTTCATGCTTCAGCTTTCTTGTCATCTTTAGGTTAAAGACTGTCCTGCAGTAAGAGGAAGATGACTGAAGGGCATCTAGTTTTTAAACTGTTGCTATTCTTTACATTCCTATGAGGAACCACAGGAGCACATCCATAGGGATGAGCACTCAGGAGAACTGACAGCTGGCTGTAATTTGGAGAGCTGTGAAAGGAATGTAATATGAAGTAGTGTGGTAATTTTGCCTCCAAATGGGCAGTAGGGAATATAAAAGGCTTTCCAGGGAAGATATAAAACCGAGAAGGAAACTCACAGAAGCTGCCAGTGTTGTCATATTGCTTCAAAGGGTAACGATGAATTGCTCTGTACTAGGCCCTCTTTGCAGCTGAAGGCTGGGGCTGTGGGAGAGGCAGGAGTATTTGCTTCATTTTACTGGTTTGCTCTGGTTGTCAGTATGCAGCAGCATCTTAGGAGGATGGCAGCTGACTGAACACCCTTTAGATTTTAAGGGAACTAAGCCTTGGTGCTCTTTGTTAGCGCCTCCCTTTTGGATGGGGAGGAAAACCCTTCCCTCAGTGTCGTGTGGAGTCGAGCGTGTGCTGTGACAGCGAATCTAAGATGTGGTGTGGGAATTGTATATCCTTAGAAACTGTTACTGAGAAGTTAAATTTGTAAGTAGCTTCTCAAAGCCTACTGAGATGAATCACACTGTCCCAAGAGGCTTTTGGTGGTGATCCTCGCCCCCGTGGGGAGAGTGTGGGTATAGGGCAATGGCTGATGTGCTGTGAGGAGGTTGCTTCCATGACTATTTTTTTCCCCTTGAGCTGCAGCTTCTGGCATTCGGCTGCTTCATTCCTGAGAAGTTTCCGTTTTCTGCTTGTAGTTGTAGTCCTGTAGCTTGGTCCTTGTTCCTTTTCCCCCTTGCTGTTTGCAGACCCAAGGTAATAGAGCAGTGGTTCTGTAGCTACTGATGTCTGACAGAGGAGGAGTCTGCTGAGGTCTCAGTGCTGCTAAACAGAGGCAATTTATATCATCTTGTAGTAGTTTTAATAAAAAAAATAAACCAACAAAAACCTACAGCCCCCCTCCTCCTATTTTAGCAAGCTGGGCCAGAAGCATCTCAGGGTGAGCAGAGTTAATCTTCATCACTGTGGCATTGACTGACAACCTGGAGGATGATAATGTGTGATTTTTTTTCTTTCCTGAACGGGGGAGGAGAGTGGAAATTGCAGTTTCTCTGCTAATTGTACTTTAGATGTCATTTGTGACAATTTCATATTGTCTAGACGGAGATAGTGGAGCAGTTTCTTCCACAGAGCATAGTGTTAGCCTGTTACATATCTGGGTAGCAAAAATGGGGGGGTGTGGGAGAGGAAGAGGGTGCTGTAGGCTCTAGAAAGGATTTGAGAGTCAAGCATGATCTACTCAAAGGTTACAAAAGGAGATGCAAGCAATATGTGTTTCTGTTCTCTCTTGGCGTGCTTCTCTGTTGGAAACTTAGATGTTTAGTGGCTAGCAGTTCCCTGTACCAGAGCTGCTTCTATTCATCTATGGATTATGTTTGTCATCCTTAACAGAATTGCTCCCAGCCTCAGTATTTACCCTGGTAGGATATTGGGCTATGTTACGAAACAAATAATCTGTGTCTCTTCTGGGACTCTGGGTGGCAAAAACTATGAATGTGGCGCCTAAGACTTGATAGAGTGCAGCATGCTTACTTTAAAAACATGTATCTGGGCCTTCCTGGGAGACAGTAGGTTACACTACCAGTGTCACAGATGTGACACTTTATTGATGATTATGGCAGTGTGTCTATTATTGAACACATTTGTCAGTGCATTTGGATCTGTAAGTTGGGCCTCAAGGGCTCAGTCTAGAATGAGTTAGCTAAATAATAGATTTTATTTGTGTTTAGTATTCTGGTTTCAGTACAGATATTGTTATTTGGAGCATTAAGCACAGAGATGGTCCATCTGGATCTCAGGAGATGGCATGTTGCCTTGTTTTGGTTGGGTTTGCCTACTGTATATATTTATATCCACCTGTTCATTGCTTTGGGACCCTGTTGTCCCAAAAAGCAGGGTTCTTTACCTGGTATGCAATGAGCCGATTAACATACAGTCAAGATACTTGTTTATTGTGTGTCTGGGCAGGGATGGGTGCAGGGGGTCACTCCACAAAGCCAGCACACCTTGCCGAAATACAGGAGTTCTTTTATAGAACAAAGTGTGCAAAATTACCGTCTCTCTCAGTGTACCAATAATCTATGTGATTAACTAGTATTTCCATTTAAAGTGACAGCACTTCTGTCTTTATGCTGAGAGGGTAGGGGGCTTTTGTCAGTAGGGGGCTTTTCCAGCCTAGGGAAGGGTATTTTAGTATGTTAATGAGGTTAAGTTCACAGTAAGTTTAGCACTTTCTACTATGAGCTCTTGAGATTAATGCTCAAGGCTAAGGACAACCATGGGTAGCATATCTCCTTCAACTCCTCAACTTATCAGGATAGGCTCCAGTGAACATCCTCTCCCTCTGGTCACACTGATCTATGTTTTCTTTTGACAACAGAGATAAATTGAACATACAACCCAGGCTGTACTGTCCTCCTGACATCAGCCTGAGAGGGCACAGTTGTAGGTCAATTAAGAACTACCATTCAGGCTTAAAATCAGCTGTAGCTTTTAGCAGTTACTGTTAACTGAGTTAACTTTGTCCACCTGATCTGAATGTGGCCCAGACAGTGCAGGAGCCGAGTTTGGTCCTGGCAGACTTGGAAGGCTCTGCTAAGACTGTTCAACTCAGACAGTGCAGCCTCAGAGAGGGTCCCAGGGAGCAAGTTTAACAGAGTGCATCTGTCATTCTGCTCCCCACAACCCCATAACATACCTGGCCATCCTGTGGTTCAGGCAGCTGTTGGTTTGTATTTTATTAAGTAATGCATACTGGTTCACATCTGAGGTGCCAGGTACCTGGTAGATCAAGGCTCTTCAGGTGTTTATTTGAAGGATCAGATGGGGTGTAGAGATGAGAACTGTAGGTTCCCTGAAGTGGTGTTCCTGAGCCAAGAAGAGGGACTCCTGGCAGACCTGTACTGAGTACTGCTATGTGTGCCCTTCCCCTGCTTCCACACCGTTCTGGTCCCTCTGACTCATATACATTGTGATTTCCTTCAGTGCAGCTGCTGGCTGCTTTTTGAAGGTTGCTGCTCTTCTCAGGCAATTGCCAGCCTTTCCAAAGGTGAGAAATGTGGCTGGAGAATATCTGGAGACTCCTTTCTAACAGAGCCTGCTGGGACACACAGCATGTACTGGTCATCTTCCCTTCTGGCTCTGATTTTGTTGTGTCATTTAGGGGATAGACACTGAAAGGCCACGAAAGAGGGTGGCATGTGTAGTGTATAGGTGCCAAGATTTTTGATGAGGGTGCTGAGGGATGTGGTTTAGTGGTGACTTGGCAGTGCTGGGTTAATGGTTGGACTTGATGATCTCAGAGGTCTTCTCCAACCAAGGCTGTTCTATGATTCTATGAGTTTGATTAGTTGTGTGTGCACGTTGTCGGGACACCATGGGCATTGCAGGAAAATCAAACAAGCCACTTGAGTTGTGTGTAGGTTGCTCACACCTGTAAGGAGGCAGCTGCTGTTTGATTGTGGCTCTGCCAGTCTCTGCATGCTCTTGGAGTTCTTTCTCACCCATTAAGACCAGTGATTAGGCAGGTCAGTCCAGTTGGGTGGCAGCCTTGGCACATCCAGGCTGCTTGTGAACTGCTGGTTTTGGAGTGCTCTGCAGAAGCAGCTCTGAAGAGCAGACTTCTAAAAAGCATGTTGGCATTGCAGTGGCAGTAACCCAGTCTCTGAACTCTGAGCCAGTAGTTTAGAAAGGGGCCAGCTGACTGAATAGGTAGGATAGACCTTCTGCTAATTTTAATGTCTACCATTCCCCGTAGAAGCACGGTTTATATATGATGCGGGCGATAGGTATAGGACTTCAGATATACCTCATAAAGCTGTTGCACTGTTTGTTCTGGATTAGCTGCTTTTGCATATATTGGCTTACATATTTGGAACAAGAGAGAGGGTTTGGTAAGGCAGGATTTGAAGTACGATAACTTTCTGGGGAGCCAAGGGATTCCTAATATCTAGCAGTGCTGAAGGTTAGAGCTTTTGACTCAATAACCTGGGGAATTAATTCATGTCAAAGTTTAAGAGATTTAATAACTGTTCTTGAACAAGACAAATGGTTGCCAAGCAACTTTGTGCAAGAGAGGACAGGATTTCTTACTTTCTGTAGAGTCCCAGTGCTTTGCAGCAAGTACTGAGTCTCTTGAGCTGACACATGCCTTTCCAAGTAACTGGAGCAATCTCTTGGTATTTTCTGTATTCTAGATTTATACTGTAAAATTGAAGTCTTTTGGGTTTTTTTTGTAGTTGCTGGAAGGCAGTGAAAAGTTGTCTTGAGATCCTGATGGGGGAGTTGCTGCTGGTAAAAGCATGTCTCATTTGCATTTCTACTGTCCTTTATCTGGCTAGAAATGGGAAGTTGGGCATGGATTCTATCTGGTTCTTCTTCCTGCTTCCTGTGTTGACGCTTGCTGTCCTGCATTGAAAATGCTAGTTGTGAATTAGGAGTGTGGGACTAATACCGATAGATTCAGATCTTTCTTGCCAATTGTGTGGGGGCAGGAACAGAGCAGATGTGGTGGAGCAGATGTTGGACCTCTTTGTCTTTCAAACCACATTGGGTTTCATTTAAGTTACAAAGTCTGGAAAACAAAATTTAGCAGGAGTTGCAAGGCAGAAAGACTTGAAAGGGAACTCAGCAGCCTTATAAACTTTGGCACTTGCTCTTTCCACTTTCCATACCCGCCCCAAATCATCTCTCTTGTAATCTAATGGCTGCAACAGGCTTGAATGAGTCAGTCCTGAAACAATGCCATCCTCTGCTTTATGACAAGAAGCTAGATAGAGATGCGTGTAGAAGCTGGGGTGGAGGACATGTTCCTGCTATATACTTTTGATTCTGCTGCCTTCATGACTCAGACTCGCTTCTCGCATATTCAAGCTGTCTGGCTGAATTTGCATACATTTACTTCTTGAGTGAATATTTGGTATCTCTCTCTGGCTGATTAAGATCCAGAGGAAACGAACATTTTTTTTTGTAGCTGAAGACCTCTCTTCCTGAGCCTTGAGACTAAGATTGAGTATCTTACTGTAAATAAACACCCTTAGAGTCCACATGCCAAACAATGTCCTTTGTCCTGGGCTCCTTGGTCCATTCCCTCTGTAGCCTCCTTTGAGTAGGTAAGAGTTTGACAGATGGCCAATGCAGCGTTAGTGTTTATGGACCTGGCAAATTGGGATGGCTTGTCTCCAAAGGAGAATTAGCACCTGCATCTTTCTCTTGAAACTTGGAAATAGGTTTGGGACCACTCTTCTTTCTTTCTCAAGATGTTCTTTCTCCTGCGCAGTGAGAATATTACACTTTGAATAGCTGTGTGGTGAAAACACTTATGCCATCAGTGAGTTATTCAGTATATTGCAGAATTCTCTGCACTGATGGTAGAAATCTTCTTATGAGGTTTCAGAAAGTAGGGCACAAATAGGGGAGGATGTTCCTGAATGGTCTTTGACTTTGTCATTTGTTTTTCCTTTCTAGGAGGTTGCTGGAGTCTTCCCTCATTTCATTATCTCGCTACGATGGAGCAGGGTCCCGGGAACATCCAATCTACCCAGATCCAGCAAGGTAAGAGCAAAATACAATCTAAAGGCAGTTAAGTTTCATAGGCAAAAGCATAACTTTGGCATAACTCACAGAATCCTTTGGGAATGGTTCTAGTATTGGGCCTGTCTCCTCCTCAATGACTTGACATGGGTGCAGGGTGCAAACCAAATGGGAAGATGCTGTTAAGTCTGGGAGAGAATGAGGAAAAGAGGAAGAAATTGCTATTGAAGTAATGACATAAGGATTCCTGAAATAATTTGGGATGGAGAACACTAGGTGGCAAGCAGGTCCAACAGTAAATGAGGTGATATCAATAAATTTGAAATCACTTGAGGAAAAATGAAGAAAGAACAAATAGTCTATTCAGGAGTAAGGGAGAATGCAGTAAAGGCAGTTAGGAGCTGGTGTGAACAGTGTGCTTGGAAGAGTGGAGTGTCTCCATAAATGTATATCTGTGTGAGAGAGCACAACCAAGAACAAAGTACTGACAATGATTTCTGAAGAGTCATGAATCATTGACATTAGACATAGATTAAGCAGCACTACAGGTGTTTCTACAGAAGAGGTGGGAGTGTTTTGCAGGACTAGAAAAAGCAAACATGGCAGAGTTATCAAAAATGGAAAGGAGTGATCTTTGTAGTTTCTACTTGGTGTATTAAGAAAGCGACAGATGGGATAATGTGACCCTCAGACTCTGTCAGAAGAAACGATAGAATCGTGAACAGCAAGCAGCTTTGGAAGCTTTCAAAGAATAAATCGTGACAAATAAGCCTGCTTTAGATGGGTTTAGCAAAGCTATGAATGAGGAAAATTCAGTTAGTGTAACATATATCTGAATTAGCATCTTAGGGAACTTCTGGCATAGCTGTGTGAACTGAAGGCTACTAGGATTTATCATAAAGGAGAGTGCAGAAATACAAGTATATGAAAATAGCTAAGTTGCTGAAGGAGATGGGGTTTTGTATGTTTTTTAAAAATCTCGTTCCTTTTTACATCATTAACAACAAAATCTGCATTTTTATACAGATTATGTTTTTAAGTACAAGTTCTGAAATAAAAGGCTGTGTTGTGAACTGACTACATGGCATAATTATGCTGGTAAATAGCTCCTTTCTAGCTGTCTCTGTAAATAAAGCCTTGTGGAAGTGAAATCTTATTGCAAAAAAAAGTTGCTTTGTAAAGATAATTCAAAGGCTCAGGAATGATGTATATAAAACTGTAGTGAGGTCAGAGTAAGATGGAGTGTGCTAGCTATATGTCAGGCCCTTGGGAAACCAGCCTGGGTAACTGCAGAAGGTCTTGGCAACTGCATGTCAGAATGCTGCTGATAAATGTAAAAGCTTTCTAAATGGCAATTGATTAAATGACTAGTAAAGGGATTGATTTACCTGGAAAGATGAAAATGATATTTTACAAATGTTAATTAAAAGGTATTACTACATACAGGTCAGTTTATGAATGCCAAGGGCTACTAAATGGCTGGAAGTGCACTGTTCCTTATTTCTGGAACATGTAATCCAAAGCAGGCGGATTTACTGAGCAGGGATTGCAAGAACTGTTTTTGGCTCTCTGAGAGCTGCCTTTGAAAAAAGAAAAGGAGGGCCTGCCTAGGTTACTGAATTATTTTTCTTTCTTCTGTTGGAACTCTGCTATGATGAAGCTCAATAAAATGTTTGAAAAGAAATCGCTGCCTGAGACATTTCCTAGTCTAATAACATCAAAAATATTTTTCTACCTGAAGCCATTTTTCAGCTAGTATTATGCTCCTCATGTGCCAGTTCAAGTGGGTTTTAGGTTGTGGTGGAAGCCACAGTAGCTTGAGTTTTAAGGAACTTTGGAAGAAAAGTCCCGTGTTGAAACTCCTCATCTGTTCCAGTAAGTGTCACTGTCCTTTTCAGACGATGAGGTTCACAGATGCGTAATAGGCATGAGCTGGAAGTATGAGTGGGGTAAGATCAGAGTCTTCCTTAAAAGTTGTCCATAAATGTGGCCAGCTGGATTGGATATCTGGCTGTAGCTGAGGACACTGTGCTATGTAGTAGCTTGCTCTTTATGCCAATTAGAGCAAGATACTCAAACTTTACTAATGCTAGCAAAACCTTTTCTTTCTTCAGTTCCACTTCTCCCCAGCCAGCAGCGCTGAATGCCTAGAGAATGCATGGACTCTTGCTGACAAGATGGTTGAATGAGACAGAAGCTGTTCGGTTCTGGTTTTTGCACTGCAGCATTTCTCCCACTCACTGCCTTGTTCTGTGGCGGTCATGTGGGGCAGCATAGCCTCTCCTCCTCCAAACCATCTGCTCCAGTAAATGGGATCCAGTCACCTCAAAGACTAGGTTAATTTAGCTCCTGTGGTGCTGTCAAATACAGCCTACTGTCCTGTGGACACCAAGTTGGTTTAGGAATTACTGGATAACCTCGATGTGTGTTTTGTCGCTGCTTTGTTAGAAGCTTAGGTGAGAAATAAGCAGAGTAGGCAGCCTGCTGTGACTGGTGTATTTAGGCAGCTGGTAGACTAATTTTGGTCAGGGGCTGATTTCCAGTTGTGTTCAATAGCTGAATGCACTGAAGAGATGTGTTTAATGTTAACTAACTGCTATTTCTTGTGGTGCTTTGCAACCACCTTCTCCCACCAGGACGGCTGAATCTCTTCTGCTGGCTCTCAGCTCTGGTTCCAATTTGTGTCATAACTGTATTCCAAAGACAGACAGCCTGACAAATAGATTTATTCTTTTTTGCCCTGCATGCATGCATCTGCAAAGATTAATTCTATAGCCTATTGCTTTGAATATGTTTCTCTGCTGCCCTTTTGTATTTTATTCCATGCACCTTTCTCTCTGTGTATCAGGCAGTCTATCCAGTCTACACACCATATGCTGTCAGGAAGCTGAGTCTGGCATCTCGTCATCCATTATGGCCAGTCTTTGGTGCCTACTCTAACAAGCATCATTGTGGTTTTTTCTTGTGATGTGCTGCATAATTTGAAAAGACTAAATGTCTGCAAAACTCATTCTTCATATCCTTCTGTAAAACTCTTCCTTGGTGTGATATAAGCAAAGAAAAAAAGTTTAAGTGATTATGCTGCCTGCTAAAACCACTGTTTGTGTTTTCCACTGTTGTTTTTATTTCTGTGTTCTTTTCTCTCTCTGTGTGCACGTATTCTGCTGTAGACTTCTTTTTAGGCATACATAGAGGCTTTGGCTTATGGAAAAGACCAAAGAAGAGAACAGCTCTTCATTTATGAGTGCAGTGCTGTAATGCCTTGCTTTTTTGTACTTGGCCTATTAAAGTCTTCAAGGAAGTAGAGAGAAGTGCTGTGTTTGTACAGTGAAGCCTCCTACGTTGTATGAGCGTGCACAGCTTTAACTCATCAAACAGTGCAGAAAAGATCCAGGAGGAATCCAAAACAGTTTGTGTGGTTCCCTGTACCCTTTTGCTGCTTATTGACTAGATTTTTTCCAACCCTGAGCATGTTATCTGTCTCCTAAACTTATCTCTTTACCAAGATGGCAGCCTAGTAGGGTACAAGGAGCTTACTCTGGGGAAGACACTCTCCCTTTGTGTCTACATGACTTCTAATTCCTTCTTTCTTGCCCCCTTCTCTTTTGCTTGTATACCCTGAATGTATGGCAGGATGGGGGACTGAATGTCCTTGATGGGCATCTGCAGCCAAAACAACATTAATACAATCTGTCCCTTGAAGAATTAGTACATTTCTTTCATGGTGCTCTAGGGAACAGTCTCTAGAAATACTATTAAATGTAGTTTTGCATTGAAATATGACTTTAGGGATAGTAGCAGAGCACTTTATCAGACCTGGTCTGATTGTTTGTTGCTCATGCTGTTGTGGATGCAAAACTTATCCATATAAATGCAAAATCTTATTCCCAGTACATTCTCATAGAATCAGCACAGCTCTGGAAGGAAGGAAAACCAAAAAGTCTTTTAACAAACATATTACCAGAGATTATTATGGAGTTGCATTTTTTGTTGCTGGTTGTAGCATAACACAGTGAAACTGTATTGTACTGGTCACTATAAAGTTAAATGTATCCTTAAGAGTCTTCATGGCTGAGGGTGAGGTCCACTATAAAACAAACTTAGGGTGAAACTGTGTTCTGAAGAGGAGTAGCATTCCTGTAAGGCAGACAGACCACCTCTCTTTGTGATTGCCAGTGAGTATATTTTCATCTCTAGGCTATCTCCTGGAATTCACTGTTAATTTGAGGGGGTTTGTTTTGTTTTTCTTTGTTTAAAGCTGTTCACACTTCCATTTGTAGATTAAAGTTAGCACTTTTCTCTCCATTATCAGCCTCTTACCTGTGGTGCCTTTCCAGGAAATGAGATTGCATTTTCATGACCCTGGGAAGTACCAGTCTGGTAACTTGTGTTTACTTTTGTTCTTTTTTATTCAATTCATGTATGGAATGGTGGAGGGGAAGCTAGAAGTTACAGGAATAGATATCTTAAGGTCTAATTACTTGGGGAGGGGGTGGTTGTCATCTCCCCTCCTCCCCCCAAATTAGAGTTCCAGTCTAAACCATATAAGGCTAAAGAAATGATTATTCAAGCATCTGAGGTGTATGGACTTCAATACTGAGTAACTGTGTCACCGAAAGCATGTGCTAGGAGCTGGGAATATGTGCAGGGTAGGAAAAGAGTGTGTTTTTACCTGTCTAGCAGCAAGGAAATGGGTAATACTGGCACCTGATAGTTGATGCAAACAAAGACCAAGTTCTGCATGAGATTTAAGAATTAATTTCAGGTGGGGTGCAAGGCTTTTAATGTTCCTCTTACTGTATAGTGGATCTGATGAAATTGCCACTCTAATCCCTACCATTTGGTTTACAAAGTAGTTAAAGCTGTTAAACCTTTTTTTTCTCCTGCTTGATACTTTATGATGCTCTATTTGAACACTGGTGCTGTTTGGCATTGCAAGCAGAGTTCACATTGGGAGTGGGCTTGACTCTTACCAGGGATGCTTGCTGGGGTTAGTTGTGTGAATTGGTGATAAATGAAACAACGGGCTTCAAAGAGTCCTGAGAAGCAAACTTCTCTGTGCTGTGGATGAGCTTTTTGTCTATAGGTGCTGTGTAGTGCTTCTGTTTGCACAAGGGAATCACGTAGGAGTGTATAAAGGGAAAATGACTTCTACTTGCTTGCTTTATTTACTCTGTCTTACTCATGGGTAAAATGCAAACAGCCGATTTTGTGATATTCTGTTACTGTCCTGGAGCTTGGAGCTCAAAAGGAAAACTAGGATTGGCTGTCATTCTGTACTTGTGTAATGGGTGTCTGTGTATCTCTCCCTTACTCAGGTTGTCTCCTGCTGCATACTACGCTCAGAGGATGATCCAGTACCTTTCCCGGAGGGACAGTATTCGACAGCGCTCTATGCGATACCAACAAAACCGTCTCCGCTCTTCCTCCTCTTCGTCCACTGCAGAGAACTCAAGCCCATCTGTAGAGGGAAACGATCTGGAATTTGAAGATTTTGAGTAAGTGTGCATGCTGCCTTGCCCTCTTGCTTGAGTCTGTTGTCAGCACAAGACTGCTTTGTGACTTCCTACTGTTTACCAATCAGAGACATCTCAGGCTTCCTGTAGGAACAGGTTAAGTCAAGTCATTCCATCAATAATTAGAGCACTGATTGCTACAAATGGGTCTTGTCATTTCTGTTATGAAAATTAAGGATGCTTTAGGCTACCTTCAACACATCAGGCTATCTGAACCAGAATTAAAAGAGTGGTTAAATAAAGAAAAGGAGAATCTTTTTCTCCCGTGGAGCAGATGGGGAGCCAAGAGTTTATTAGACCCTTCAGATCTTGAGACAGAACAGGAACCACTAAGAGGCCTTGCAGGATTTGGTTCTTTGGTCTAAGGCTGTAGGAGACAGCCAAACATGTTCTGTTCTGCTTGCTCTATCTGTACAACTTTGTCAAATTTGCTGAAGTTCCTGGGACTGTTTTTTTGGAAGACTTGGTGATTGTGAGTGTGTGTTGAGCCTTAGTTTCCTGTAAGGAGAGCAAATGGTCTCTTGTGTCGAAGTGAGGAACAACTCTGCATCCAAACCTTAGAAGAGCATTCCTGTAAGCCACATATTTCCCTCTGAATGGTTCTTCTGACAAGCTTTTAAAGTCTGCTCTCCAGCATCTACTTTTGGACTTCCAGTGATACCCAGTGTAATCCCAGCAAACATTTATTGCGAACCCTTTCCAGTAAATGGAAGTATAGATGGATTGTTTAGGTGGCATGGAGACCAAAAGCTCAGGAATTTAGATTAACAGCCATTTTAACAGAAAAGAGAATATGACCTTTCTAGTCTGTCTTCAGTCATTTCCTTTTAAATATGGGATTTTCCGCGAGTACTTTTAAGTATTTAACTGATTTTTTTCCCCGCTTTGTGTATACTGTGAGTAAAACATAGCATGATTCTGAGCATGATCATAGAAGTGGCCTACAGTGGTAGTGCAGTAGGGAGGGGTGTTTAGTGGGAGCTGTGAACTCCTTAAAAATCTGGGCTTTTGGGTTGCTGCTGCCAGCAGAGGATGCAGCTTTGCTACTGTCATAACTTTTATGTTCGCTTATTGCAGTGGTACATACTTGAGATGGCATGTTGTTAAAGCTTCATGTCCTTTGTGTCAGGGTGAAGTCCCTTTATGAAGGACACTGGTAACACTAGCTATTCCCAGAAAAGCAAGATATTAATCTCTTTCTAACTCGTTAAGTGCTAGTAGACTTTTTTTTCCCTTAGAATGTGAAGCTGTCATTTCATGCTCCAGCAATTAAATATTCAGAAGTACAGGGTGAGTGAATGTCTTCCCCTGTCATCGTGGCCTTGTTTGTGTGAGATGTAAATGAGGGGAGATAATGCAGAAGAGTCACTGCCTGGTAGCTTTTCCCAAGCAGCTTTGTGGTCTGGAAGAGCAGCAATATGGTGGCTGCCAGGCCCATTTTGTGAGGCAGGTGCATTGCAAGCACAGACCTTTATTTACATTATTCCCTTTCGTTTGTCTGGAGCAGCTTGTTCTGCTGGGAAAAGATGGAAACTTCTTCATTCACAGAGCCAGGCAAATGCCTGCAGAGCAGTGTGTTCCCCTGCAGATAAAATTCAGGCAGTAAGAGCACCCAGTCAGGGAAGCAATTCAATCAGCCATGCAAAGGTTGTCTTTCATTTCGTACTGAGCAAAAAGAAGTGTTTATTCCTTACTGTGCAGTGGCTGAATTTGTTGGTTGAATGTTTCATATTGAATTCTGGTCTGTGCATTCAAGACATGCTGTCTTTTTCCTTCTTGGCTTCATTATTTCTCCTGGCTGATTAGAGTGAGCTGCTGTGCAGGGGGTCCTTAAGAGCTGGAACTTATCTCATGACTCATTTGAGTTCTTTTGCTGACACTTCACAATGAAATCTCTCATGCAGAGTTCTTACTTCTCAGTTTGGCTCCTGTATCCTTCCTTTGCTTGCTCACCTGAGCAGAGTCATGTATTTCTTCGTGTATTTCTTCTGTGCCATGATCTAGGTGCTCTGGCTTTGCTGTTTCTCCAGATCTGATGTAGGACAGGGAGTTGTTACTGTGTATAGCTGTCTGCAGCTCATGCTTTTTTCCTGGAATCCAGTGATTTATTTTTAATGTAAAAGCCATAGCAGATTGCCTTTATCTTTCTGAACTGGTTCATGTAATAGGTAAATATTCGCTTTTCTTTTTCCTACAGAAAGCTGTAAGGGGCATTAAACACAGTTGGTTTTACTATACATAGAGCTCTGGGCAAGGGAGAGCCCTGTGTTTGTGTAGGATGCCTGGGTGACAAACCTTCCCCAGCTCGCATCTTTAGTGGGGTTCTAAGGGTTTTTTTCTCCTGTAACATTCACTGTTGAATCTTTTCAGTTTTGCTTACCTAATGACCTATTAAGGGGCATGAAAAACTTGTCCTGTGCACTGTTTGTGTACAGCTTCTGAATTTAACCTAAAGTCTCTCCTCCTCTGTGTCAGTCTAATGATGCCTTTTTCTCCATGCAGTTTTTCCAGAATCTCATTTGAATTCATTCATGAATATATTTAGTTTGCGATAGCAATAGGAGTAGTGTTGGTCTAAGAATGTGAATTAGTGTTTTTTATACATATTGGTAATATCCTTCTATTATACCAACTTTCATGGATAGGGGAGGCGGAGGGAGATACAAGCTGTAACTGTGTTATTTGGTCTAATAAGATGTTATCTCTCTACATGCGCTGCCTGTGTTTAACCTGTCACTGTTGTCATCTTACTGCTTATTGAATACAACTGACAACTGTAAACTTAGTCATGTCTGCATGAAAGCATTTAATACAGTTTCTAATAGATATATACAGATTGTAATATTAGGTTTTTAACAGATAAATTGATATGAGAGGGTTTTAAGGTTAGCTTTACTGGAATCCTTAAGCTAAAATGAAAATGTTTCTTGTATTCTGGGATATGAATCTCTGGATGGAGAATGATGTCACTTTAGTCTTCCAGCATAACTGGTAAAAATAGATTCTTTATAGACAGGTCATAGATGTTGAACTTTTTAATGTCAAAGTCTTTTTTGAGTGTCTTGTGTTTGGATCACATAGTAAATTTAGATTTTTTAGAGCTAAACTATCTTTTCTTTTGACTTTGACAAGTTTAACTGAGTGTCTTACAGAGACTTCCTTGTGTCTAGAGCAGCTCTGATGCTAGAGACTGTGGGTGATGCTTCTAGGACTCTTTGGATAGTGCAAACTAATTTTTTTATGTGTAAGTCTAAATCTGTCACCATAATCAGAATGTGAAGGTGTTCTGGAAGATGAATTCTGACCATCTCTGTCCCTTTTTGTCTGCAGTAGGCGTGGGAACAAATGCACAAATACCGGTTCATTTTGTCTGTCAGACTGAGAAGCATATATATAGGGACAGTGCACCACCTCCTCGCTGTCTGAAAGCCTTGCTCAAATCGTTCACTACAGTTCTAGAGAGGCTTTCAAGCCAAGGCTAAAGGTGTAACTGTCACAGACTCCTCTGTCTGCTTTTGAGAATGGTAAAATATAGATATGAAGGGGTTTGGAGGTGCCACGCTTTTTGATGTCTACAGCTTTTCCCCTTTCTATTCTCTCCTTTTTCCTTCCTTCCAGGAAGGTCTGTGCTGGGGTGGATCCATTCAGTTGTGCCACTGCCACAGACTAGGGAGGTCTTTGTTGTGTCTCTACAACAAGAAGGGCTTTACCTCACAGGCATGAAATCTTGTTTTGGTGCTTTATCTTTTTATTTCTTTGAGACACCACTGAGTGCTCAGAGAATATGAGCACTGTAGGCACTGTTTTACTGAGATCATAAAGGGCATTCTGGTTTTGTGGAAGCAGGCTCTTGCTTTGCAGAAATTATGAATCATTTATGGAAAGCTTACAAGATTCAGGGTGATGTTATTTGGCTTTATTTGTCAACTTAAAACCCTTTCCATGAAGGTACATTCTGGATCAAGACTTGTGGTTTCTCAGATGAATGTTTTACAGGGGTCTCTTCATAAGTGCATAAGGTACATGAGTATCCTCTGTGCTTGTCTTCTGCCGTTTTTGGTTGCTTTATTGACACTGTCATGGCAAGAACTGCCAAGTCTAAGTTCCTCCAATAGCCTCTTGCCTTAAGAGGTTCCCAGATTGCAAGCTGACTGCCACTGCGTTTAACGCAGCTCTGTTAGGACTCGGTTCCAGTTTCTTGAATATGATTTTCATTTATTTTGGAGAATAAAATGCTAGATTCTTTTTGATCTCTTCCACAGATTGTTTTGGGCATCTGTTTTGTGTCATAGTCAGTGCTCCACTTCAAGCAGGCGCTTTAGTTTTACTTCTTTATGTATTAAGGAGAAAAGTGCACAGGTGATTAGACATTCATGTGAGATATCCAGGCAATCGCCCTTCTTTTGGAATGTCTTAATTTAAAGCATCTTTTCTTGTTAGCTTCTTTAAGAACCTTGACATGTGCATCGGTACCTGCAACTATTAGTTAGGAACTACTTGGAAACAATTGTGTCTGAACTAACATTATTGTGAGAGAGACAATGGCTGTGTCAGTGTGGTTACTCAGTAGTGTGCACTTGGGTAGTAGGTTTGGTTTGGGTATTCTGTTCTCCCTGTTACTTCTCAAGTAGAATGATAGAAGTGGGTTTTAGGGAGGGAGTTGTGTGTCATGGCGAGAATAAACATGAATGGCTGAGACAGAGATTTTGGAAAGTTTGAGCGAGGGGAGAGAGAAGTTGGAGATTACCACTTACTGAAATTACTTCTTCCCTATCCTTGTGAAAGAATTTCATGCTTGTGTTTCAATGCAGTCACTACTTTTCAGTCTGAGTCTATATCATTGTTTGCTAGAGATTGGCTAAAGTTTTACGAGAGACTTGACATAAGTATGGAGCTTTTAATCTACAGCTCCAGAACAGTGAAACAAGTTCTGTCCCTGTGGAGAGAGAAGTGTAGGGAATCCCATAGGTAAGGAAAGAGGTTTACTCTGTAGGGTGACTATAGCTTGAGCTGACACCTCAGGATGGATGGGATGCCAAATGCTAAGTTCTGACAGGGCATTGTGAAGGTGGACAAGAGAGGTGACTTGATCAATGGTGGCCTTTTGGTGCGGTGGTAAAAGGTCTCTAAAAGCAATTAGGCTGGATTTTTTTTTTTCCATTTTTCTCCTTATCCTGATATTTACATTTGAGGCTAACAAAAGACATGGTAGAGGATGTGAGAATCTATATGGGCTCTTCGTGTCACTTGAATGCTGATGGAAATGGGTTTTTAGGATCTGTGACACATCAGTATACTGCAGAAAAAAGCAGTGATTTTCTGGAAGTCTTAGATGGGACAGTTTATCTGTCTCTTACTTGAGCAGCTATGAATAATATTCTTGTTAGTAATTTGTTATTTGAGTTCAGGTAACAATATTAAAAGCAGGATTGCTATTTGTAGTGTGTACCTGCCCTTGTTGTTTTCTTCCCAGAGCCCTTTTATTTGTGGTTTTGATGCTGTTTCTTCTGTGTCTTGGCTTATATGGCTCTTCCTCATTTTTTTTGATGAAGATGGACCTTCTCATAACTGGCTTTCAAGGAGACCTCAATTTTGTGGAAGTTGGTGGTCACTTTCCATGTTGTGTTTTTCCTCTTTGTTACAGATTTCTAGAGCAGTTAGCACTGGGATGTTGCTTCCAGATACATCAAAATTTGTTAATCTTATTTATCATCTTAAACACTGTTGCAGGCTAAGAATACTAACCAGTCCAGGATGAATGGGAATGATATTGAATCTACTCTTTGAACTTCATTTTTCAAGGATTAGTGAGAGTCTTAGCTTGGCTTGTGATCTATTCACAATAGCCTGCAGCTTCATTTTCTCTATTCTTTTTATCTTTATCTTTTGTGAGTGTCTTTTATATTCTCCTTATCTTGGTCTTAATGTCTAATAATAATGCCTGGATGCAGTGTCAGGCAATGACTATTTCCTTGCAGCAGTACTGCAGGATATTGCTAACCTCTCCAGCATAATGTTGTTTTACCATTAAGTCACATTCCAGCAAGGCAAGTGTCGTCATAGCAGGGTGGTGAAAGAATGAGTGCCTTTGGAAAGATGACAGTTGCCAGAGAAGCTCCCATTGTATTCCATACTGTTGGTTGCCTGGGTTTGTAGAAACCATTTTGATGTCAAGGTGGTACCCTTCATCCATCTGAGGTTTTCCTACTACTTAGGAGCTGTGTTCATTGTTTTCCTTTTGCTTTTATTTTGTGTCTGTGAAACTCTTAAGGCAAACTAGGTCACCTAGTAGGTGACGTCTGGTGTTAATGAGAGTGATTAGGAAACAAGCTGTTACTAGCTTGTTTCTGGCCATGCAGAACAGGCAGTGGTTAGCGTTCTTCAAGCCTGTAGATCTAACAGATTAGGGTTGTTTGTGCACTTAGATTTTTATTTCTGTTTCCTTCGGAAGAGCAGTAGCATAATAGAGCAATTTTTTTTTATTTTTTTTTTTTTTTTAAAAAGTTTGTCCTTACTTTTGACACTTTATTCTAGTATTGAAGCCTGATGGTGCAGCCATTTCTATGTTTGTGCTAGGAACTGTGTTTAATGAGCATCAGTTGTGAAGTTTCCAAGTGATTAGAATTAGCCACAGTGATGTTTTCCCTAGTCATGCTCATGTTAGGATGAATGTTTGAAAATGACTAATTAAAGGGCTCTCAGAGGAAGGGTAGTTGCAGTGCTGGATGCCCTGTTTCTTTATAAAGCACTGAATACAGTGGTTTCCCATATACCAGGTCTCGACTGGGAAGTAGGGATTCTCTACCTTTGTCTGGTCCCTGATGTTCCTGTTTTCTAATGACTCACTGTAGCCATGGAGTGTATCAGTCTTGTTCTGAAAGGTGTCATCAGTTTGTGAGCCCACCACCCAGTGAGGTGATTAAAACAGAGACAACCGAGTACCTGTGCCTAGATAAGAGCGAGTGCTTCATTCCGGTTCCAAATAAGTCTTTCTCTGAAGCAATTAATCCTTGGCATTTAACGGGCAAGTGGTGCTGTTTCTCTTGACCAGGTGATAAATTCTCTCTTATGTGATGCTTCTCTGAAACGCTTGATCTTCTGAAGTGCCATTTTTAATCTTGTAAATACATTTTCCTCTGAACAGCCCTCTGAGAGGTAATCAAGGCTGGGGGTTTGTTTCCCGCCGGTCAGGAGAGCCATTAGTAACTCAGCAGTCTGCTGTTTTATAGGAACTTTTAGCTGATAAAAGTTTTCCCTAGTGTTCTTTTGAAAGAGCTGCTAGTGAAAGGCTGGCATTTTAGCCTTCAAATGAACAGAGGAAGATGGAAAGGCAGCATGTCTTGGGTGACTTACCTAACTTCTTCATCAATTACCTTATTAAATAGCTACGGTAAAAATCTGTTCTTCTAGTTCCTGTCTCTCCAGCTGGGCAGCGTTGCTCTTTACATTTTCTCTAATATTTTTATTCTTCAGTTTGGCTTCTGGTGTTATACTTTAGAGTTTGCTCACAGTCCTAATACATTTAGTGCCAGAAAAGGCTTTTTTTCTGTGTAGCAGATGCTTCTTTTTGCTTAAATTTTCTTGTTTCTTGTTGTCTCCTTCTGTTCTGCTTTAAATACTTATCCTTCAGCAATGGTAATATCCTTCAAAGATGGGTAGATAAATTTATACCTTTCATTTTTACCAGATTATATTTATTCTTTTAAATCAGTGTTTTCATCATTTTAGTGTCTCTGGATGTCAATACTTGTACCGCTTTTGATAGGAGCAATGCTCCTGATTTCTTGTTTGTATTTACTTGTGGAAAAAAGTCTCTGCTCAGAGATGTCAGTTGTCTTGAATCTTTCCTCTTAAACATAATCCTGTTTCTAGGGAAAATACCCTTGTTCTCAAAGCCGTAAGTAGGGTGGTCCCCTCTTCCTGGGTTGAGTTTACAACTTCTCCAAGACTTAGGACTATGAGTAAAGTAGCTTATACCGAATGAAACCTGTATTTTTTGATCAAGAGACTAGTCCTACTGATCCAGGTGATGTTATTCCAGCTACTGTGTTGCAACCAACTTGCAATGTGTCTTTTCCTTTTGTCTTCTAGAATACCTGTATCTCACGGAAATATTCAGTATGTCAAGGTTTTGTTTACTTTGTGTTTACTTCTCTGACAGGCTTATTTCCTAGAAATGCTCCCAGTTTTCTGTAACTTCATTTGTAGGAGATGCTCAGGATCTTTTCAGATCAGACAGAGGAACAACTACAGTTTTAATATCTTCCGGTATTTGCTGCTCCTCTCAGTTGTAAAGCTAGTAGTTAACTTTCTATCATAGCATTCCTGACACTGTACCCTTACTCATCAGGATGGTGCTGGAAAGTGATTGCCATGTTCTTAGAATCATGTAGGGCACCACCTTTTTTCCTACTTTGTTTCACAAAGGTTACAGAAGTACACACTTTATCTTGTAGTCCTATGCATCCCTGGAGGTATTTAAAAGACATATAGATGTGGTGCTGAGGGACATGGTGTAGTGGTGACTTGGCAGTGCTGGGTTAATGGTTGGACTGGATGAGCTTAAATTTCATTTCCAACAAAACCAGTTCTTGTGAGTACACCCTTCCCAGGATGCACGTCATCTGTTTCTGTCTAAATCAGCAGTGAATCCTGTGAAGCAAACAGTAAGGTTTCAGGATCTGTTTGTTCTTTAGTATGGCCAGTTTAAGATGACATCTTCCAGGTACTCTCTTTAGAGTCAGACTTGACCACCCTCTAAGGCTAAATAAGTTTGCATATTCTGGTAACCTCCTCTGAGCTCCTGATATGATCTTTGTGCTACTTCAGCCCTCTGTGCTGTCTCCTCTGAAGTAACCTCCTGCAGTCTTAAAAAATTGATAGCAAGTAAGTGGAAGTACTTAATGTTTGAAATACCAAGAAAATGTTGTGTTTTCCTGTTACATCAAGATGCTGCAAGTGAATCCAGTGCCAACCCTTACGGGTATTAGTAGATGCCACTTAACCAGTTATTTAGCATTTCTATTGTATGTAAGTGTCTAACTTCTGCAATAGAAATTGATTTAGCTTTTTAAATTGGATGACATGAAACATGATAAAATGCTGAAAATATTGAACAATTGGCCTGCTCTGATATAATGTGATTCTTGGGAACTTTCATGGCTTACTGATGCCGACTCTGATAATTAAATGGCTTTTCAAAATGGTCATTGTTGACCTAATTCTATTGGCAGTATAGTCAGTGGGAGTTTTGACTACAATGGGAACAGTTAGATGAACAGATTGTATTAGAAATCCCATGCTGTGTGTTTAATTTCACTTCCTGATACAACAATCTCTAAATATTAAAGAGAATTCTTGCCAAGTTAGAAAAGCAGAACATAGCTTTTTTTCCTTTCTGACAGTCTTGACTATCTTCTGTATCCACTCAGTTATCTGTGTGGTAGCCACGTTACCAGATGAAAAAGAATGCCTTTTATTTGAAACTTTAGGATGCAAAGTTTTCCATCTCTGTTTTCAGAGGTGGTGTTCCTGCTCCGTTATATTTACATTGGTCAACTTTTCTCTCAACAAGCAAACAAAAACCATAGCAGAAAAATCCAAGGAGATTTGACTGTCTTATCCAGTGTAGGATAAACTACCATCCTTCTTGTGCCATATTAAAGATCCATAAATCTCTTGAATGTTTTGGAATGGCTTTTTCTTCCTGCTCCATTCTGTGTTAATGTTAATGCTATTTTCCCTACCAACTCTTATTCTCCATATCACTGTTTTGATTTGTCCCACACTGGTGTCTGAATAACCTCAATTTTGAGCCAGACCTTTAAAGTTGTTTTGACCATTTGGTGGTTCTTGCAGTTTTCCTCCTGAGACAAATTAGTCTGTTAATAATTATAGTATTAAGTCTCCCTTGTCACCTTACACACTGATTACTTCTGATCCTTTCCCTGCATCTTGCTCAATGGATTGCTTAGTTCCTTCATTATTATTTTTTTCACTGCAGAAGGTTCCCTGTGCTGTTTGTTTGCTGGTGTAATTAAAACAAAGGGCGTTGCAGGACACCTTTTCAGCCCTGTTACAGCGCTTGCTGCGGCACATTTTTGTTTCATTTAGTTTTGCAATTTTATTGAGTTGTTTTACAGAAGAGGCTTTTTTTTTTTTTTATGTAGACATACACACTCTGAGGGATCCACTTTTTCACATTGTGTTAATTAAACTATCCACTGCAAATTATTAGCTAATGAGTCTGTAGGTAGTTGAGACTAAATAGAAATTAGAGCATTAGATCTTCACAGGTACTTTAGAGAATTTTGGAAACTTTTCATTTCAGTGCTTCACACTGGCACTGCAGTCCTGCTAACATCTGCTCTCCTCCCTCTGTCAGCAGGCTGTATGTAGTACAGAAATAACACAAAGTGCCACCCATCTTCACTGAGCTGTAGGGTTGCTTTTTTTTTTTTTTTTTCCCCCAATTTTCCTTTTTAGACAGTGCCGAAATAATCTTCAGCTGGCACCAGGGTAATATCAGCTGTTCGAGCTTTTTCAGCACTAGGCGCTTAAAAACACTCTTGCATGGAGTTGAGCATGGCAGTTTAGATATAAATGACTCTGTAAATTAGTGATTCAGGCTAACGTTTATTAATATTCTTCTTTAGCACAGGGGCGTGTATCTTACGCTTCCATTACAGTAAATAGGAATTCTGGCATTCGCAAAGGATAGTCCCTGTTTATCACTCCCAGTTCTGCTGTTTGAGTTATGGCAGTTGGGGTGTGGTGTTCTTTATTTTTTTTTAAGGGGATGTTAAAAATACATTGCTGTCTCTTGAATCAGTAGAGGCTGTGTCTGCCATGGTGAAAACTGAAGAGCACTCTAGTCGGTTTTTTCCCTTTTAGGCTCTTTGTTTTGGAGGAGGGTCATAGGCACAGTGAAGGGGACAGCACAGGATGGAGTTCTCGCATCAGAAGGTCTTGTTGATTGGAAAATTTGTGTCCTAAAATGTTTTAGGATGCTAAGAGCGTTGGCTAGTGGCATTTCAAATAACTTGAACAAATAGTTGCTTGAGGTCTCTTGATTTGGACTGTAGGAGACATTGCACCTTTGTTTTCTTTTGTTTGTTGGAGCGAATTCCTCATTCCTTTTGAAACCTGCTGCAGAGATTCTCTTCAGCTGGGGAGTTCTGCAGGGTGTAGTCCTGCTATTCTCTTGCTGATATTTGTCACTTTCAAAAGCATCTTCTAATTCTAGTAAATGTCCAAGGCAAATGCAAACCCTGAAAACCATTTTGCTGCTTTTCTCCCAGGACTACATATTGGCATTGTTTCAAAAACTGCTACACAGACTTTTTAAAAGTGTGTTTCTTGTCTGACTTTTACTGACTCTTACTGTAGGTGTGGCAAGGTCTAGAGCATGACACTTCTTTTTCTGTTTGGCCTTTTCTCTTTAGCAGGAAAAGTTGATATGTCAGCACTCTGAGTTCTGTAGGATTCCTTCTGTTATTGATCCGCATCTTTATAGGCTGGAGGTCTCTGATGAAAGAACAGTAGCTGCTTTTACACTGCTGATTTCAGGAACCCTGCTGGTATCACAGAAACCTCAGGGTGAGGTGTGGCTTTGGCTGTGAACTGCAAATGCTGCCTCTGCAGTGGGAGGAGAAATGGAAGCTTTGAGGTTGGATTTAGATTTGGGTTTGGTGAAATAGCTTGAAATGCTAACGAGCTTTGCAGAACAACCTCTGCTCTTGTGTTCCTGGTTCCTCGAGTGTGTGGGAAACAGCCACGTAATGGACTCTCTTCTCAGCCCACGTTTCTTGCTCACTGACTTTAAAAAAGTAAAACAAAAAAAAATATAAAATTATAAAATGCACAGCTTGCTGGAGTGGGTTAGGAATGTGCTGCTAGTGTGTTGCATAAGGAATATTTAGTTTCCTAGTGATTCCAAGGCTCTGGAAGTAATATTCCCCCCACAACAGCCTGGAAAGGAGAAGAGTAGGGCTGCAATTACAGAGGGGGATCTGGAATCCAGGGAGAACTGATTTGCTACTTGTACAAGTTCCTGCAGAGAGTAAATTTCTGAACGGAGAATACAGCGCCGCAGAGGTCTGTTTCAGACCTCCAGAGTCACTGATGGTGTCTCATTATTTTTCTTGCGGTTTTAGTGCTGTATAACTACAGGTCCTCTTGTGACCTATGAATGCAATATGAAGAATTTTGTTTGCTGAGGACTCTGGAGGTCCTCCAGTTTGGTCTCCTGCTTGTTGTAGGGTTGTTACTGCCAAAATCAGACTGAGCCAGCCATGGCTTTGTCTAGCCCCTCTCTTGAGACTTCCAAGGATGGCAGCTCCACAGCCTCTCTGGGTAACCTGTTCAGAGTTGCACTGCTCTCCTGGGGAAGACTTTCCTGTGCAATTAGACCATGTGTTAGACCCTTTCCCCTCATTCCCCAAGGCCCAGACATTCACTGTGAAACAGAATGAGAGGGTTTTGAGTGAGTACAGTTTTGTCTGATACCACCTAAAATTTCTGGGTTCACTGGAAAAGCTTGTGAAAGATACTATCTTAAGCTGTAATGGCACTTAAACTGGACTTTGAGGGGAGGAGTGCAAAAGAATAGCCTACAGATTATGCTCTTTTGCGTGCACTTCGGGAATGAAGAGGTGACACTTAACAGAAAGTTCTCATCAGGGCTGTGGTGTGGTTGCTGTTGTTCTCCCAGTCCAAATTCTGAAGTTTCTTGTTCATTTGCTCAGGTGTTGGCATTGATTCATTGACTCTCTGTGGTTTTGTTGGTACTTTTGAGACATTGTCAAACAGTGAAGAAAGTGGACATTAGGTTACCCATATGTAAAGCTGTCAGGAGTCTTTGGTACAGTAAGCTGTATGTATTTTGAACATGAGAAGCATGTGACTTACACAAGAGAATCATTAAATCTCAGTGGCACACTCAGGATGACTAGGTGACCTTGGATTCTTTTCTTGGAGAATAATTTATTACGTAGTATTTTTAATGTACAGCTTTTTTTTTCTTTTCATTTGCTGAAGGGACAATGGAGACCGATCCAGGCACCGAGCTCCCCGGAATGCCCGCATGTCCGCACCATCGCTGGGGCGCTTTGTCCCAAGGTAAGACTTGCACATGTAAGAGTAAAAGGCTGTGGAAATCCTGGAGGTACCCGTTGCAGTACAGCTCTCTTGGTGCTTTCAGATGGATTCCTTTTATTGCACTTGGCTGCTATTTTTGGAACCCCTGAGATGGTATGTTAGTATGATCCTGTGACACTTGAAGGACAGCATGGTCTTAGTGCTTCTTGCCTGCAGGTTGGAGCTATGGTGTGAAGGCAAAATAGGAGGGAAAAAGAATCTGATGGGAGATTCTCAGCACAACATGCTGGTTTGAGATTGGGAAGCTGTTGTGGAGGTGAAGGATTTGCTTAATGCTGATCTTCACAGCCACGTTGATCAGAGGAGGATCTAGTCTGTAACTTGCCTTTTGCTTGAAGCAGTGAAGTGTTGGTTAAGCAGAGGAGTGCAGCCTTCCCCTACTGTAGTCTGCTGGAGTATAATCATATTTCCTCAAAGTAATTGCAGCTGCTGTCCAGGGCTATGGTATACTGGGATGTCTTTCTCCATGTAAGCTTACTGTCTTTTTTCTTGCAGACGCTTCTTGCTGCCAGAGTACTTGCCTTATGCTGGGATTTTCCATGAACGGGGACAGCCTGGCTTGGCCACCCATTCCTCTGTCAACAGGGTTTTGGCAGGTAATGAGATCTCCTTGCTTGCGGTAGTCATGTATATTAGTGGTATTTTTCTTGTGATTATGAGCAGAGGAGGACTGATGAGGAAAAGGCTAATTCCAACTTTCAAGGTTCTATTTAAGTTGCCTGAAATAAGAGAAAGGACTGTTGAAGTGGTGTGGTGAGCTGTCATTCAGCTGCTTGGGCATTGCAGATTCCACACTTCAAGTATGTGTATGGGAGTCACTGCATGAATTGGGGAGGGGTGCTGTAACAATTCTCCCTTTGTTTAACTTCCTCCCTTATTCCTAGCTGTCTTTTTCTGAACAACCTGACAGACTAATGATCAGCTTGCTGCAGGTCCTTCTAATTGAATTACAGGGTGCCTTGTTCGTGTTCCGACTGGCAAGACGCACACAAGGCAATGCGGGATTCAATTAAGATCTTAATAAATGCATATTAAAAACCTCATCTGCCACCACATACAGCACACAGGCATCTGGGAACCTTAAAGGGCAGGTGGAGGTGGGAAGGGAGGTGGGGGGAAGAGGATGAGTATGGCACTCTGGCAGTTCATGAATGAGATGGTTATCGATGACACATCTTGAGGGTGGGTCTTTCTTTGGCTGCACCTGAGTTGCTCTTTAATTAACCCCGGTGCAGGGGAGTCATCTTGGAGCTTGGGGGAGAAATGAGGGATGATGTATGGACAGGTAGGTTGGGATGTGGTTCTCTTCCTTCCTGTAGGTAATCATAGAATCATTATGGTTGGAAGGGACCTCCAGGGTCATCAAGACCAACATTTATCCCATCATATTCCTAACCATTAGACCATGGCCTCAAGTGCCTCATCAACCCGTTTTTTGAACACCCCCAGGGACGGTGACTCCACCACCTCCCTGGGCAGCCTGTTCCAGTGCCTAATCACAGGACCACAACTGAAAGGAGTGCTGAAAGGTTTCTCAGGAGGCTGTGTGACCCTTTTTCTTATCCTAAGACATGAGCAACTATGCCTAAACCATTTTGGACAGGATTTATCTAACCTGTTCTCAAGAGTCTTCATTGGCGTTTTCCCAACCATTTTGGGATGGAACTGTTGTTGGTTTAGTATGGCAGTGGTCTTATCTTTCATAACAGATTTCTGGCATATCCTGGACTTCTGTCTCCCTGGATGCTTTGGTTTGAGTGCATGGTTCATAGGCCTTGGTGTTGTAGTAATAGAGCTCAGCCAGAGGCTAGCCTCCAAAGCACCTCTGCCTTTTTCCCCTTAGGAAAGAGTGGAGCTCGCCTGTAGCTTTAGCTGACGCACATACTTTCCCGTGCTTACTGCTTGTGTGGGCTTTGACTGTTGGCACATGAAAACAGCACACTGGCAGATAATTACTTGCTGCCAGGCAACACTGCAGAACTCTTGTGTGGCCCTGCTTTGCTGGAGACACCTGCCTTCAACCCTCCTCCAGCCCTCCTCACAGTTTCCCTGTTCCTTAGTAGTGGCTGGGAAACAGCCTGTGGTTTTTTTTTTTTTTAATCCTTGCACAGTTTAGGGAATTGCCAAAATACATGTGCTTGCTGTTTGTTGTATGTACGCCAAGATTAGCAAAAGAAGGCAGAAGTTGTAGTCATGGGATATTCAACAAACAAGATGAATCTTTGCTGTATGTTACTGTGCTGAGCCACCTTAAGGCAAGGTTTGTCAGCTCCTACAGTGTCATGGAACCCCACACTGGAATGACTAGGATTTCACAGTAAAGGCTTTTATTGATTGAAGTATACAATTAATTCTCCTAATGCAGCAGCTGCTTGTGATATGTTGTTTTAATATTCTGTTTATTTCAGTCTGTATCTACACTTTCAGCTTTCAAAATATTTTTTACATTTGTGCTCAAAAACATGTTAATGTATTGCAGAAACCAAGAGAGTTTAAGTTATAAATTTTAGGTGGAGGCGTGAAAGATAAGAATTAGAAAATGAAGTTGCACTTGTGGAATAGCCAGAGAATTCCTTGTGTCCATTATGTTGGTCAGCAGCATTGTCATTTTCAGTATTGTATTTTGGAGCCATTGAAACTCACAGTGCTGACAGTTATGCTTTCCTTTTTAGTTAGCCTGTGCCAAAGCTTGTGGTAGTTCATTCTTCACTATCATAGTGAAAAACCTCTGCTCAAGCTCAGAAGTATTTTAACCCTGGCCTGGTAGTTGTGGGTGAGGTTGCCAGCCTTGACTGAGGGAAATGCATCTATCTTCCTATTAACACAGGCTAATCTAAGCTTGAGTGCCTTAAATTGCTTCATCCTACCATGTATCCAGACTGTCATTTCTGAATTATGTTTAAATGCATAAATGCCAAATGTATTTCTTACGTAACCTCTACAGCATTTGAGAAAAGATGCCAAAAACCCACCATATTCTTAACCTGACAGCTTTCTAAAAACTGACAATAGGCTTCTGTGGTCAAGTATGACTGAGAGCTGTTGTTTGGGAAAATACACCCAATTACACTTCTGTTCCTGCCCCACTTACTGCAGAGGAAATCAAAGCAGTAGACAGAGATCTTATGGGTGTGTGAATTCCTTTGGTGTGCTGACTAAATTTCCTAATGTCAAAGCTCTTGCTGTCAGGTTCTGTCCATGTTTACTTTCAGCTGTCTGCTTTGTATGAACAGCTTTGTGTTAAGTATCGTTCTCATGAAACTGTTATGGACAATATCTCCATGCTAGGGAAGGCTGCCTTGTGAATAAATTCTTAGAGCAGTCTGGTTTAATGAACCACTAGAAATTACAGATTATCTAAGCAGACAGGCTAGTACAGC
Organism: Podargus strigoides; assembly: GCA_028020825.1. Taxonomy (NCBI): domain Eukaryota; kingdom Metazoa; phylum Chordata; class Aves; order Caprimulgiformes; family Podargidae; genus Podargus; species Podargus strigoides. The sequence continues at coordinate 39,854,159 of CM051624.1, read as the reverse complement.
AACACAGTATGTTTGGCAGAATGACTCTTGACATGCCAAGCAGGGTATAGGTTAGGATTAGGGAATTCTTCGTTCCAGTCAAGGACCGGTGGCCATCCCTGTGCCAATGCACTTCCAGGCAAAGCATAGGAAAGGTGACAACAGATGGGTAGAGTAGGTGGGAATTCAGGGGGAGAACGAAGCGATACTAGTCAACATGAGAGACAGAGATGTCTCCATGCCAGCAGCCTAATTTGCATGTAGCACTGAGTCCCAGTATCACCTTCCTGCCTGACTCCTTATCTACTGGTGCAGTTTAGATCTCAGCTGATATGATACGCTGCCTCACTGTGCTTTCTGGCACCGGGTAAAACACCATGTGAAAATATATCACATCAACATTGCTACCTTTAGTGTTCAAACTTGTAATCACACCCAAAAGTGTTGGTAGTTTGACAAGTTATATTTTCCTGTAAAGTCTTACGTTGATTGGCAGTAATTACACTGTCCTCCTTTAATCCTTTATTAACTGAGTCTTATATCAGCTTTTTCATTATTTTGTCTGGAATCAACGTCAGGCTGACAAGACTGACATGTCTCATCCTATTTCAACCTTTTAAAATACTGATTTTAAAACACTAGCATATTTTTCAATCTTCCACATTCCCCTTTTATTTCAAGACTCATCAAAAAACCTGAGAGTTCATTTGGCAGCTCTTCAAAGGCTCTTGGTAGCGTGGGCTGTAAGCTACCCTCTGGACTCCCCTCTCCTTGGTGAACTGCCATGAGTGATGGGGTTGTGGTCTCTAAGGAAACATCCACACAGTGAAAGCTAGTTCAATTGGTTGGTTGCTAAAGTTATGATGAAAGGAGTAAATACATTTTGGCTTCTCACTTGATAGGACTGGTCAACTGCATCTGGCAATACAAGTGGAATCCTGCATCTTGGGGTTGTTTCAGTCTTCTAATCTCTTGGGTTCTCTGCCATTTGCAGGTCAACAGTGGGGTTTCTTTTTTTTTTTTTTTTTTTCCCTCTGTGATTCCCAGGAGATACCAAAGAGTTGTTCTATGCATTGAGGTTACGCCTTTTGTAATGGGAGTTAGTACTGCTGCAAAGTTCAGTGGTGTTAACATGCCTGGCTCTGGATCCAAGGAACACAAAACACAGTATTGTTTACCACCTCCTACTGCGCTTTTTTTTTTTTTGTGTGTGTGTTTTTCTTTAAGCTAAATGTTTCTGCCCACTGTTTTGTTTGGGTTTGTTGGTTTTGTTGGTTTTGTTTTCTTTTGTGGTTTTGTTGGTTTTTTTTTTTAAATAAGTTTCTCTTTGTCACATTGTGAGCAGGACGCTGCTAAGTAATTTGAGGGTCAGGTCATGGATATTTTTTGACATCTGGTAGTAGACAGGTGTACATTTTAATATATTTTTTAAATTCAGTAAATGCATTTTAAAACAAAAATCTACTTCATTGCAACTGAAGTGCTTATGACCTCTTGTTTGCTTATGTGAACTTTTCCTTTAGACTTTGTAGTAATTCACTCTTTTGGGATGGACAGAGAGATGCTGATGGTATAGTGGAACAAAGAAGGCTTTAGTTTCAGTTCAGTGCAAGTTTGCAGGAAGAAGAAAATCAGTGTTTCCAGGGAACTTTGCAGGAGGCTTTAAAAATTGACACAGATGCCAGTTTGCTGATGTTCCTGTTGCTCAGCAGGAGACCCACAGATGAAGGTTTACTGGTTTATGATAGTTACCTAGCTTTGTGGAATGCCTCTGTCTCACCTCAGCAGTTTGTTTTAGTAGGCATCTATTCAGTTATGTGCATCTTGACAAACAAAGTATTTTCCCTTGTGTGAACAGAGATCATGTTTGTCTGTTCTGGCTTTGCCACCAGGCTTTATCTGTTTAGATGGAATCCAACACAGTTGAGTCCTCCACTTCATGGGGAGATCCAGATTCGGCATGGCTTGAGGGACGAGGGATACAACACTCTACAGTTTTTGAGTGATTTCATTGTTATTTCAGGGTCATAGATTCAGACCAGAGACTGAAAACTTACATATATTTGAAGAATGAGCTTAATATTACAGATTTTTCTGTACCACATGCCTACTCAGAGTATGACCTGCTACAAGAGTGATAATGGTGCAGCTTTAGATATCTCTGCTGGACATCCCAAACAAAGCTGTCTGTGGCCTTATTACACTGGGGTAGGGCTAAGGCTGTAGGTGAAGCTAAGACTCAGTTGATAGCCTGCCTTTAATTGGGATCTAGGACTTCAAAGTGTAATGTTCAGCTGCTGTTTTTCCAAAGTCACATAAGCTATCCCATTCTTCAAAGCTTGGCTCCCTGGGGGAATTGTTAGTCATGTGTCTTCAAGTAAATTTCTATACTTCAGCCAGAAACTGTTAATGCACAATTGTTAGAGCATTTGAAGTTTCATCAGGATTAAAATGAGCTAAGATAGTGTTGTCCTTCCTCTGGGACAGGAAGATATAATTGAGGACATGGTATTTCTCCTAATGAGAATTAGGGTAATCTCTCACCAGTCAAATTTTTGAACCATACCCATAGCTAAGGTGCCTCCTGGTGCATGTTCCCAATCTGTTGATCACTCTAGCTATGTTAGGGGCTAATGTTCAGATACAAGTGAATGGCTCCAACCTAAGACCAGTTAAAATGGATGTTGATGAGCCTGTGATCCAGACAATTGGATAGAGTATTGGTTGCTGCTGCAACTAGAATTAGCCCAGTAACCTTTCACTTTTGCTCTAATGATGAAAGTGATCATGATAAGAGACTGCTCTGGTTGCCTTGGAAACCATATTGCAGGCAGATTCTCCAGTTCTTTGGCATCACAGGTGTGATTGCCTCCTATGGCTCCAGTCTCCTTGACCTGATCCTGTTCTGTCACATACAGTGTCAGTGAGCTGTGAATTCTGTTCCGAGATGCCCTCATCCTTCAAATGTGCTTGCAGTGATACACAACTGTATAGAGTAGGACTCAGAGAGATGACTTGAGAGTGCTAGAGGCCAGCGAGAGTTGATTGAAAGACTCATCCCAATTGTCTCTGATGTACCCTTATTTTTTGCACTGTTAGCAGGTATGTACTTCATCTGGCAAGGCTTTCTCCATAGTTCCCTGAGACTGCATGTTGTTTTGAATCCATACCTTCAGCTGGCAGTCATTAGCTTTTTGCTGCTAGCTTGCTTCTGCCTTTTCCTCTAAGGCAGCTACATGAATTTGGATTAGTGTCTTGATCTAATCCTCCTTTTCACAGTAGGCAGATCTGTAGGGTAATACAATCAATGAACATAGCCATGTGGCTTTCTGTGCAGTTTGTGTCTGTTATCAGTCTGTTGGGTACTGCTTAATATGGGAAGACATAAACCTTTGAGTAACCTCATTCTCTATGGTGTCTCTGAGATACCTCAGTGGACACTAAACAACGTAAGAGGCTTAAAATGTGCCTCAAGTTCTTCTATGACTGGAGAGCTATAGATGTCTGTCACTTTCATCACAAACTTGAGAACTGTTTATAATTTCTGTGAAAGTGCAGCCTTTCATGCAGAAATGTAAGGAAGAAAAGAGGCTGTAGTGTTGAAATGCATATGCAGAAACTGATTACAGTGGGGAGTGGAAAGTGTGCCTTCATGGAACTGGTGAGAGGTATCCTTCAAGTTCTTGGTTTCCTCAACATGGTACTTAAGCTTCTGAAGACAGTAGGATTTTGAAATTGTGGATAAGACTTGTGTGATATTCTCTTATTTAAGTGTTCATTTATAAACTTGCTTCATGTGTTCTAATAACATACGTGCAGCCCTTGAACTTGTGTGAAGCTTAGCTGCTGGACTTCAGCTCTCATTTGCCTTTGCCTCCAACTGCTGCTCTCCAAGAGCAGCTTTCAGCTGTGAAAGTTTTTAACATTGCTACTTGATCATAGTGGAGTATCTCACAGATAAAATCTCCTGATAATTTGGTGTCGTAGGTGGATTGGCAGAATAAAGTCATATACTGTAGGTTAAATTTATCTTGGTATTAGATCCATTGTTGACTTCTACTTTATAGATTCTGTAGCTGTGACTACAGAGTTCTACCACATCATGGCTGTGGTCAGCAATGAACAAACATTCTTCACATGAAATCCCTCTCACAGAAGGTAGAAATTGGTTTGCTAACGAGTAAAAAACCCAAATCAACCAGTAATGTGTTACAACTTGTGGCTACACAGGGGTGGTATAGCTGATCCACAGGTACTACATTCCCTAGCAGGTCAGTCTTTATAGTATATCAGTCATTTTTCATTGTACTGTAAGACTCCAGTTAGTTTTTTTTTTTCCTTGCTCTGTGCTTTAATTGGCAGTCCAGCTACCACTTGTCTTGTACTGTAATTTGTGTCATCCTGTAGCATTGCACCTTGGCACAATGAAGGCTGAAAGGTAGTTGATGTTATGAGTATTTGGATGACCTACAGGCCATCTCTTTTGAAATACTAGTTCTGTGCAAGGACCCCACAAAAGTTCCCAAGCTGGTGGCACTGGTTTTGATGCAGATAAATGCTGCTCAGAGCTAAAGGGGGTTTACTTCTCCTATCTAGCTAGACATCTCCTGAAAGTGGATTGTAGGTAGTGTTCAGAGAAAGCCATTAATATATGCATTTATGTGATGAAAAAGGCTGTGTGTTGTTTCCAGTTAGCCTTTCCTTCCCATCCAAAATATCAAATTCTACAGTGGGAAGCTGTGCAGTTACTCATCCTTGTTTTGATGTCCGCTCTTGCTGTACACTGTCATATACAAAAAGCATAGATAGCTAGAAAGCATCAGGTTACTTTGTGTGCTGGAATGGAAGAATGTTAATCTGGCTGTCTGCTTGTGATGCTCTGCTTGCTCTATGCCTCTGTTCACTTGCTTCTTCAATTTAGCAACAACAGTGCTCCATGGGCACAAACTCTCCTCTGTTGTCAGCTGCGAACAGATCCAGTTTGAATTATTTGGATGGTACATTAAGAGTGCAAAGCAGTAGAGATTGAAGAGCAGAGGGAATGAAATTTCATCAGAACCCTTGGCAGGTGCTATCCCCTATTTGGTTTCAGAGGCTGGGTGCTCTACAGGCTTGAGTGACTCCAAAACAAGTTTAATTTCTAAAATAAATTTGTAGTAATATCTTGTATGTCAGTGTCTTTATATGGAAAGAGCTGCCCCTTCAAACCCGAGAGCTGAAGGTGGTCCAAAAGTCTCTTAAATATTGCACAATAAGGGTGAACTGAAGAGTCAAACTATTAGCACTTTAAAGTCTTTTCCTCTTCAGTACTTTTTGTTTTTGTCTTTCCTTTATGCTTTTTCAGCTCAAGCCAGAGTTCATCTCAATCTGGGATTGTGTTAATTGAGAGAGATGTGAGTCAACTGAAGATGAGAATCAACAGCTCTGTGCGCCTTGGGGGGTATTTACACTGTAATTTTTGGGGCATCTGACTTGGGAGGCTAAGCTTCCTGTATAGTTAGCAGAGAAAGAGAGGCTTCTGTTCTGATTCGTCAGCTGAAGTGAGCTGAGCTTAAGTGCTCTGAATCTTCTGTGGAGCTGTCCAGTCTATTTATCACTGATTGTTATAGGGAGCTTTGGAAGAGTACCTTTCTGCTGTGGATACTTTAGATGCCTAAAATTAGGCTGGTTGCATCCTGATGGATGAGTGCAGGAAGGATGCTATTTAGAAGAGAAGCCTGAGCAGGAGGGATGAAATGGAAGTGGCAAAGGTGGTATAAGAAACTAAGAAAAGCAAAGCAGCAGCAGTTTGGTTTGTATGGAGAGTGTTCTTTCATGTGTGCTTTGCTTCCAGAAGTAAACACTGCTTGGAAGAGTGGCAGTGCCAAGGTGTAGTATGTAGCTTTAGTGTTGATCAGTGCTGCTCACCTGCTTGCTTTATTTTCTGCATTTATCCACAGAAAAGGTAGAGTTGCTCTCCACCTCCCTTCCCTCCCAGAACACAAACCCTACTGCTGTCTGCAGCAGGTAATCAAGTTTTCTTAGGCAGGGCTGTACCATTTCTCTGTTTCTGTAGCTTTTTGTTCTGTGGGTTTTGAGATTTTTTTTTTTTTTTTTACGCACTCTAGACTGCAAGTAATGGAATTTTGAGACCAGTCAGACACTGCATGCTTAACTCACTGCACAAGACAAATGAGCCTCGTGCGATAGGGACTTTTTTTTTTTCTTGTTTCTGCCTGTGCAATTGGAAGCTGGTTCTGCCACTGTCACTCAGTGTGCAGCACTGTTGCAAATTTAATTCTGCTAGCCAGGAGTATGGAACTTGGTTTTACAGTGTGACTGGATGTGCCTGCTGCAGGAGCCCTTTCTCAGACCACATCAGTCTCAGATACTCAGTGAAGACTCATGTGACTTCCTCCTACATTATGCTCCTCAACATTTATGCTTCCTATGTAGCACAGTGCTGTGACTTGTTTATTAGTTTCTTCTCCTTCCTGCTCCATGTCCCTTCTTGCTGTGTGTTGTGCATTGATGCAACAGACTGGACCTGTCAACAACCTGTATTTAATGGAGTAGGCAAGAAGCTCTGGTACTTGATCAGCAGCTGTGCTAGATGCAGTACAAGGAGACTCATCATAGGTATACTCCTTGCTGCTACTTGGTGCTGTGTCTTTTCCACATTTCATACTCACACCATGGCTACAGGACTCAGCAGGTAGGGTTTTGGTATTATGAGAATCAAAACTTAACATCTTGATGTAGGAAGATAATGCGGCAGTTTTATTAATGCAACAGAGCTTTTTGCAACTGTTCTGCAGCTCCTGGATACATTTAAATTAGTTTCTTGTGCCTCACAATCTAATGTGTTAAGTATGCGAATGCACGAAGACTGTAATCAAGTTTTATTAAGTGAATTAGACTCATGTCTTGCAACTGGATGTTTTCTGGATCTTTCATCATGCCTTGCTCTTTTGGTTTCATGCTTCAAAAAGGGGTAAAAGGGGCCCATTTTGAGTATATGTAGATAAAAAAGGACAGCTTCAGGAAAGCAGGCTTTGGCCGGTTCAGGGATCTGCTCAGCGCCGATATATGCTGTTTAGCATCTTCATTCATCAACTGGATGATGGGTTGGAGTGCACCCTCGACCAAACTAGGAGGATAACGAACCAGAAAGCTGTGCTGCTATTCAGAGGGACCTTTATAGGCTGGGAAATGGACCAAAAAAATCTCATGAAGTTCAGTGAAAAGAAATGCCAGGTCCTGCAATTGGGGAAGAATGACCCCATACACCAGGACGGGCGGTGGACCTACTGGCTGGAAAGCAGCTTTGCAGAGAAGAACCTGGAGATCCTGGTGGCAACATGTTGAACATGAGCCAGCTAATGTCTTCTTTTCTGCAAGGCCACCAACAGTATACTGTGTTGAATTGGGAAGAGCATTGCCAGCAGATTGAGGGAGGTGATTCTTCTCTTCAGCCCAGTACGTTATGAATATAATATACAACTTTTATTTGCAAGTGAGATTAGAATGAGCGTAACTTTTGAGGTCAGAGCGAGTGCAGACCACTTTGTTTTACAGCATATGCTTGATGAGGACTGAGGTGTCAGGGGATTGATTTTTGGCTAGTATTTGGAAATGGGACTGCACTGAGATTAGCAGTAGTTGGAAAGATCTGTGTTTACTCAAGTGTGCCAGACACTCTCTGTGACTGGCTGCATTTCAGGAGTTGTGGAGATGTTAGTGGTAAGTTGTCCTTGGTTGTACTGCCCCATGAGAGAAGTTTGTTAGAGAAATGTATATGACTTTGTCCTCCACATGAGAAAGTCCTCCTAGAGGGTTAAGAGGTCCCAAATACAGAGCCTTGAAGTGCTAATTGCACTTTAACCATTATGTTTCCCAGAAGAGATGATGGTGCAATTGCAGGGTTATTGTTACCAACCCTTGTAGGTGGACTTCCATATGTATTTGTGGAAGGCGGTTCAAAATGGTAGAGTTGTACTCAAAGCCTTGAGTTAGGCTGAAACAATACAAGATTTTGGACAGTTAAAGGGAGCAGTTTTCTGGAATTACTTTGGGCCAGAGGCAGCACGTATTTCAAACAAGGCAGCTGTTAAGCCCTCTTAAGAGCCTGGAGTTCAATGTTACCAATCTATTGCTGTTGGCCTTTCAAAGAACCAGGTGTTTGGGATCTGGAGTCAATGCATTTCTGTCTGTAGATAGTAAAATACGAGTGTGGCAGTGGCAATCTCAATCTGTTTATTTGGAAGGCAGATCTCTCCTGTAGTCCCTTCGTTCCCAGTGACCATCCAAGCACCGGTACATTATGGTTAAGTGAATATCATTACAGCCAAGAGTGAGATTAGATATGTTGGGACAAGTAACATGTATCCCATTTGCAGTTTGGGTTTGTTTTGGGCAAAGTTGTGACTCTGAAAATGTCTTTGGGGAATTGCACATGAACCAAGGCAACGTGAATTCCTGTCATGATGACATAACTCTAAGGCAATACATAGGCAGGCAATATCAGGGAGTATGAAACTGCTGTTATCTTTTTATATGATCTTATTAACACCATCCAGACCATGTGCAAATCCATGCACAACTCTTGTATCTGCACTTCAGAAGGGCTCAAAGTAGCTGAAAGAAGAATCAGCTGAGGGAAACTTCAGCTATAGAATGACATAAGCTTAATGTACTTAGCCAATCAAAATAGTAGGTAGTTGTTATTTGATTGGTTTAGGTACATCTATGTGGGGGAAAGATTTCTGATAGACCACCCTTTAATTCAGTAGAAGGCATGGAAAGATGCAGAAGCAGACTGGAAACAAATGGCAAATGTTTGAGTGGTGGTGTTAGGGCTTTTTATTTCTTGAAGTCCTGCTGCATAAAGTTCACCACTTAACCTTGTGGTAACAAATTACTGAAACAGGTGGGTTTTTTCTAGTACCTGGAGTGTTTAAAATTGTTGCCTGGGCTCAAGAGGAAGTTTATGAGCATAGTACTGGTCCCACAGTTCCTGGTATATGTACAGGAGTATTGATGGGATGTCTTCAGTGGTCCCAGTGCAGGAGATGTTCCACTGGCTGTTTTCATCGTGTTACAGGGTGTAGTCTGTTCCAGTGCCACGCGATAGAAGGGAGCACTGACTCTGAGAAGGTCTGTATATTGTATTTGCTGATGCTGACTGTCCCAATAAGCCTTTCTTTGTACTGGTGACTGCGAAGCTGAAGCTGTCTTTGAGATTCACAAAGGCATTGGAGAGAGATGATGATGTTCTTAAAAGTGAAGGTGCAGGCTGATTCCTTTTGTGTGCATTGTTAAAGCGATGAATTTCTAGATATCATTATATGAGAAGGGGTAAGGCTTTGCAGAAGTGCTCATCTTTCTGTGGGCGGTGATGGCCCCTTGGGGACCTGTCTCTTTGTGGGTGGTAAAGCTCACTTAGCCGTAAAAGTATTTTCCCACAGCTTGCTGCCTCCTTTTTAAAAGGGGGAAAAATAAGAATAAAAAAATTACCCACACTCCAGAGCAGAGAGGGGAGGCAGAGACCTGTGCGATCTGCTGTGCGGAGGGGTAGGAATTCTCAGTGGCTTGCTACGTTTGGCTGTCGTCTTAGAAGAGAATAGTCATGATTTTTGCTTACATGTTTTACGTGGAGGGGGGAAAAAAGAACAACCACCACAAAGCAAACCCTGAGCCAGATTTGCTACACTCAATATAGAATATCTTCATAGGCATTTTTATAGCCACTCTGGCATAAAGATGGAGGAAGCTCTTGCTATGGCAACACAGTTGTATGTTGTATAAGGGATCTGATAAGCATGCTGTGTTCTGATCTCCAGATCCCTTTCCCGGGTAGATGGGATTGTACCATTGGATCCTTCTGCACGCTACCCTGGAGGGCTTTTTTCATAAATGAGCATTAATGTATCAATCTGTTATCACTTAATGTATACAAATTGAAGGTTGTTGCTAGCTTTCTGTCTTGGTTTTATGCTACTGGCCTGCTGGCTTTCCTTGATTATGGGTGAAAATATATGGGAAGGTATTGTAAGGTTAGTCACAACCTGCCTGCCTCTTCAGAGTTACCTTTGACGTGTGAGTTCATTCATCTCAGATGGGTTTACCTTACATGTTTGGTTTACCTTAACGTGAGCCACACTGAGAAATCACCCTCTCTGTGTGGAGGCCAGAGGAGTTTTAGAACATGCCCTTGGCAAGGGCAGACCCTAGGGAAATAAATTTAGGCTGTGGACTTTGCCCAAAACATGAAAGCTGCATTTGTTGGTGGTTTTGGGGTGTTAAACATGTGGTAGGTGCTAAGTGTCCTGCGTGAGACAGAAATTCCTGGAGAAAACCAAGCAGAGGATCCAAACAGTATTTGTGCAGTAGCAAACACAGGCCCAAGTCAGGATGAGAGTGCTGTATAAACTCATACCAGCTTTTTAGCTCGTTTCCTCAGCACTCAGTCAAAAGTAAATGCAGACAGCAGAAGATTTTGTACACTAACAAATATAAAGAGGAAGCAAGGGTGTAGGTGTACTTCATATGTCTCCCCTTCCCTACCCTCTTTTTTTTTTTTTTTTTTTTTTTTAAATTAGTATACCACCACTTCTGGAGTGGGGCAGAAGAGGGAATGGTTGTCAGTGTCTGCAGGAGCTCAGAGAGTTGCCTGTGAACTAAGCAGGAGCTGCAAGTCAATGCTGCTGAAGGAAGCTGTATTTTGCTTTCTTGTGCAGTAGGTTGACACACTCCCCCGCTGAGCTTGGTGTGGCTGCAAGCCAGTGGCCCTGGCACGCAGGAGTTAATTGTGTATCTGAGAGTTCAAAATCAGCAGGAGCTGTGAGCCAGCCTCTACAAATGTAATTGCTCTGAGCTCTCCAGTCCTGCTGGGTTCCCTGGTAGCCTGGCTCCTGAGTCCAGCTCTTGCTGACCTGGGAACCAGGTTGGCATTTCTTTCCCTTGCTTCAAGTGCTTCCTGAGACTACGTGCAATTTCAGCTGCATCAGGCTGCTTCAACCCACTGTTTTTGCAGCAGTGGGTGGGAAGGAGTATATAGGTGTGGCTTGTGACCCATTAGAAAACTTCAGAGCTGGCAGTGAGCACAGACATCAGTGTGGAAGAAGTTGTGGTGATGTTCAGAATTGCTCATTTGTCTCCTTCAACATCTTTGGGGGTGGCAAGAGTGGTAGTGGTGGAGGTCATTCAAAGAAGGAAAGGGAGGAGTAATCCAAGAATCAAAAATGTTATCACCCTTGCCAAGTAAGAGATAATGATGGTGGTTAGACTACTAGTCCTGAGCTTTGATCAGAAAGGGGGTCACTAGAAGTAGACCAACTTTGGTAGTATCAGAGAGATAGAAAGTAGACTGGAAAGGATCCAAACTGGACTTGTCAGAAAAAGGAAAGTGACTGCTGGGAGTTCTCATGGTGCAGTTTGAGAGCTAGAGATGAAGAGAACATGGGGGTGAATGCATTTCCCCTTCTAGACATCCAAACTGTGATCCCGAGTCTCTGAGGAATTTAGAGATGCCAGAAGATAATGCATGTTTGTATTGTGAGAGGAAAAAGAAGAGCATACAAATGTGTACTGTCAAATGGCAGGGGGTGGAAATTGGCACGAAATAGTGAGATGGGGATAAAATCAGGGAGGCAGGTGGAGTGCTTAAAAGAACTGGGAAGATGCATCTGTACGTGATGGGAGGAATTGCAGGAGGGGAAGGAAAGGTTGAAAGGACAGAGGAAGCAATGTCACTTTGTAATTTTCTTATAAGCAGCTGAGATTCTGCACAGAGAGAAATGGAGGCTGGAGGAGGGGAGAGTTTGAGGAATGAGTCAAAGGTGGTGATGAGGCAGCTGGGATTGCAGGCGTGGGTTTCAGTTAAGCTGGAGAAACACTTTGTCTTCTTTCAAACAATTGTTCATATTAGCATTCATGGTGTGGGCATGCATGCACCCATCCACGTGATGTCTCCTGGTGTGCTGCACACACAAGTTGTTTGAGGGTCTGTCTTTTGGTTCATGACGGACCAACCCAGTTGGATCTCTGTCTTCCCTGAGGTGCCAGAGTAGAAGAGTTGTGTAGTGGAGGAAATTAGTCTGGTGACAGTTTTCATTAGAGTTGTCTTGCAACAGATGATGTAATGGGAATTGGATTCAGGGGTGCATCAGGCTCAGAATCTGATGAGGAGCATGACTGGGGGAAGGAGACAAACAGCACACACACACACACACTCACCCCCCCACACCCCCCATTATAAGGACACTGAAAAGCATGAAGGAAATTGAAAATTACTTTGACAGAGAGGAAAGTAAAGAAGACATGGGGGAAAAGATTGCTGAGAGCAGACAACTCACAGTGCTTATAGACTGAAAATCATAGCAAGATGAAATGAGAGAAGGGCTGATGGCAAACACTGGAAGACAAGTTGTACTGGGGAGTGAGTCAGTAACAAAGTTTAGAGAAAGATCTTATAGGCCACATGGAATGAACAGATTTGCAAAGATTTTGAAAGGTGAGGTGAGAAAGCGTGTTGCTAAGAACTTGATTGGGTTTTCTATGTGGAAGGTGTGGAAGGGGTGCAAGGGGAGTGTGTTCCTATCTTTTCCTGGACCAGCTTGGCCACTGAGGTTCCACAGACGACCCCTCGTTTGCTAGGTACGGGTGTCTGTTGACACAGGAAACAGTGAAAGCTGAAGTCAAAGCTCTGTCATAACTCCTCTGCTTGCAAAGAAATGAGCTGTAACTGGATGTCAGTCTTCCCAGTCCTGTGATTTTAGTGAGCTGCTGCCTAACTTCTCCTGTCCTCTGACTTGTGAGGCCTAATAAAATTGTCCTTTAGGACTGAGAGGCTGACCTGGGGTGTTCATCATCTTCTAGGCTGTACCACTGCTGATTCTTTGATCTGGTAGGATCAAAACCTCTGGCTCTGCTGCTGTGAGGATGAAATCTTGGAGCCTCTCACCATAGTTTCTCTTTAGCTTGTGTCCCCTACCTCCAGTAAAGAATGGCCTGCTCCAAATCTTGATTGTGTATAATTCTAAGATCTTACCACAAACTGGTAAATTCTGATTGCCCTATTTTCAGTGGCTGAATTCTGCTCTACTCTTGCTTATAACTGCTGTGTGGAGTAGCTGTGGTGGTTATATTGTATAGCAGCTTCTTGGACAGGTCTGCTTAACGTCCTCTGGAACTATTATGAGCTAATTCAAGCTGGATTAAGGTCAAGTCTGCCCTAAAAAGAAATAAAACCCATCTGAAGAATCCATCTGTTGTGCAGGGCTGGGCGTGTATGCTGAGTAGCTGGGATGTACTTCCGCTGCCTTGAGCTTAGATCTTAGTTTGACTTTTAGTATTCCTTAAAATAATGAGATAAAGTGCTAGTCTCTTTTCATCTTGTAGTTGCTTTTGTAATTGCAGTGGACTGGACCTGTCTGGGTTGGACTCAGCAGTGGCACCGATTTACAGAAGTCACTGCAAGATTATGGGCTTGGCTGAGCTCCTCGATGGAGTCCTTGGTGCTGCCCTCTGGGAGCTCTGACCTGCGTCGCTGTGCTGATTGTCACACGTTGTTCCACAGTGGTCCACTGGGGGGGAGACCAGCGTGCTTCACGGTCCTGCTCAGCATACTCTGGGGTCTGGGTCAGCCCTTGAGCCTGAATCTCTGCACTGGCTCTATGCAGAGATCCCTGCGGGTTTGCCGAGGTGCTGGCACCTGCTTTGTGCATTAAACCTCGCGGCGATAAGGAAGGAGCGTTGCTCGTTGCTGTCATTTAGATCATGCCAAACTGCCCTCAAAACTTCTTCCATTAGAAAGTATTCAAAACGTTGCCAAGAGGCAAGTACTTTATTTGCTGTAGGTTTCTTTTATTTTCTGCTTTTTTTTGGTTGTCTCTCTGTTCACCACGTTACCTAGAAAGCAGCGAGCCCGGCTGCTTACTTCGCAGTCCCTGTCCTGCCTTCTCTTTTTTTGTTCATCACATGCCTCATAAATTGTTCCCTTTAGCGATGTCTTTCCAGCTTTGTGTTCCCTACGCACGGTTAGTGCTTGTTTTCTTTGCAGACACAGCAACTGTGCAAGACCCACCGGTCTGAGAAAAGGCTCTTCTCAGCACACCCTTACAATACATTTCAAAAATGCCACCTGTCAGCTCTTCATTTGCACTAAGATACTTTATTAGTTTATGTCCTGGTGTTTATTTAAGTTGTCAAGACCTGCATTGTTATTAATGGAGGTGCATTTTTCTCTGAGAGCATCTTAACCTCCCTAGATGAGTTCAGATTCAGAACAGACAAGTATTTCCTCAACAGACCTATCCTGCTTACAGGATATTATGACTGTGAAATGTAATCAAGCACTGAGTGTGTTTGGCTTAGTGCTGTGTATTGTGGTGGTAGCTCAGTCCCTGTTGCTATGCTGACAGAGCATTTTCATTGTGAGTTTGGATGCACAGGGCTTGTGCTGTGACATAGCAGTCCTGAAATGTATTTAAGGAGAGTGAAGTTTTTCAAGTTTTCCATTCACTGGCAAGTACAAGGTTTTGAATGTGTTTCTGTGCTTGGGAGCTTTTATTAATACTGCATGCTGCTATTTCCACAATGAAAAGCGGCTCCAGTGTGGAAGCTTGGTGTTGTACTGATACACAGTTAAATCTCAGGCATTCAAAGCCTACTAGGGAACATACTGCTTCTTGGATTAGTGAAAGTTTGTATTACTGCAATGTGGTGGTTGATAAGGCATGCATGTGCCTTACAAAGATACTGCTGAGTTTTTTTCCACTGCAGATGAGTGTTTTGGCATAAGACACACACGTTTAAAGTTGTGCTAAGTACACATTCTTGCAGTAAGAGCTGCAGAGGTGGTAGCAGGCATTTGGCTTGCCAATTTGTTTGGATTAATAAGATTTCATGTAGTTAAAATGCACACTCACAATGGAAAAGGCTCTTCTGTGTAAAAGCAGTTTCACTCATTATTTTTGCATCTATTCTGCATCTATCTGTTGGCGTAGCTATATTGGTTAGATGGGAGTGCTGTTACAACACTATTTGAGCCTCTGCTCGGGAGAGGAGTTATTCACTGTGAACTGAAACTGTGGCCACACTTTTCTAAGCTATGGAGTTGATGATAGAGTGGAACCTGTGTGGAATATAGGCTAAAAATGGCAGTTGTCTTGGCAAACAGTCCCTGCAAGAAAATGTCAAGAAATTGCAGGAGCTCTTCTAAATTACCTAAAATTATATACCACAGTTTTGGCAAGGCTGGGTTAGTCTGGTACTTCGTTAGCGTCTATGTTAGACAAGGGAACTGCAGTAGACCTAGTAGACAGTGTGGGTAGTGGAGGACAAAAGCATTAGCCTTGGATGGTAAGGACATTCTGGTTAGGCAATGAGAGCAACCCTGTTAAGTTTTTTGTTGCTGCAGTAGAAATACTCCACTGAATCCAGACAAACTCTGCTAGAATAGAAAGTCATTTAATGATTGTTGGAGGCAAAGGTGTCTTAATACCATAATGATTTGATTTCTTAGTGCCAGTGTTATTGGCTGAGGCACAGCTAATGGAAATGCTGGCCCTGGATGGGACCATGCAGATGTTTTCTTTGGTAAAAGAACTGTCACTGGGATGCAGACAGGCAGGTGAGACTTAAAACTCAGATGTTTAGCTTTTTTTGCTTTGACATACAGTGGTGATATTAGAAGACTCTGCCCAGCCTGAGTTACGTTGCACAATGAGCTCAGATGGGCTCTTGTGCTGCAAGAGCCATTTAAGCAGGAGAGGGCAAGTCTGGGAAGGGAAGTCCATGTTCCTGGTATAGCTACTTGGGGAAGTTTGCCCTTGTGTTCTTCAAAATGTGGCAAAGTGAGATGGGAGCTCTGGAGACTGAAGAGCTTAGCGTCTGCTCACAGCTCCTTGGTGGAAGGCTGCCCCCTTTGTCTCATCTCTGCAAGACTCTCCATCTGAGGCAATTAGGATTAGCAGACGCATTTCATGCTCTGAAAAGTCAGAAAGGGAAAGAAGGAGTTTTACAGAAGGAAATGCCTGCCAGGCACAGATTTCACTCTGTTTTTGTGCAGAGAATAAACACAGACGTGAAGGTTAAAAAGCAGATTTCCAACAGCATTTAATGAAGGGCTTGGAAAGGATGCAAAGGGCTTAGTGATGGGAGAGAGCGGAGGCATTGCAAGGGGCAGAGCTGGCAGAGGGAGGAGCCCGAGCGGCACACAGCACAGATTAGCTGTTGAGACCTTCCTAGTTCACCTTCACGGGGATTTTGTTAAACTCTGGCAGAAGAGATGTGGCATTTCAATTTGGAGAAGTCACCTACTGTTTCTGGAAGCTTAGAAGGGAGGAGGGCTGTGAACGTGCCCTCATGCGTGGGTTCAAACAGAGTTGAAGGAAGAGAATGCATGTGTCTTTAGAAACTGCAAAATTCATCTCTCTTCTGCCTTTTCATCTAGCAGTGTGTCCTGGTCTCGTTTGCTTTCCCACCCAGTTTAATTCTGGAAAACACTTCTTCAGTATCAGTTGCTTGGGAGCTGATTTCAAATATATTATCATACTGATTTTTTAGTAGATTGATACGAACCTCCAGATGGAGAGATGATTGTAACCCAGAATGTTGTTTTTCCTCACACTGACAAGGTAAAGTTGTCCTTATCTCCCCGTATTTTTGAATATATAGGTTTCTGACTCCTATGCCAGAGTAGTTGCTGATGGCTCTTATAGCTGATTCTATGAGTATCAGAGGATTTTATGGAGCACAGAATAACAAAACTTAAGAGGAAAGTGTAAACCCCTTTTTCCAACCCTTACTCATTGTTTTTTCTTAGAACTTCTTTATGCATACAGACAAAAATCATCTAAAAGACTGAAAATATGCAGAAAAGATTGAAACAAAACATTAGTTAAATAAAATGCGGATTGGGATGTATTTATAGTGCTCGAATATTTTCCCTAAAAGGCTATACTGTAGGAAACATATTTTACTGCTTGAATCATATGGTAGGATGAGGCATGCTTTTAACACATGCTGTCACATGGAAATAAAGAAATGGTCTCAAAACAAGCAACAATGTCTGCAGAAACTTCCTTTAACAGCTCCAGCAGTCAGCTGATTGGAAAACTCCAGCCTTGATTCCCCTTCCCAGCAAGGGGCCCAAATGAGAATAGAGAAAGCTTGTTTGCCCACCTGCTTTTCAAACAACTCCTGAGTTGTTTCATCCAATGGTAACAGGTGTTTCTTTTTGTTTCCATAACCTTTTCCTGTCAAGCTCTTTGGATGATACAGCATCTCTATTTGCAGGAAGATTCCTCTTGACTGCCTAGCCTGATAACATTTATTTCCACCTGCATGCTTCATGGAGCACCTCCATCTCTTTACACACTGTTCTGGTACTGCACCCAGCATCAGAATTCCATGGGTCTCACGGTGGTCCCTAAACAAATGGGGTTTTGCAATTTAAAATGTGTATGCATGCGCGCCGTTGCATAGTGTACAGCATCAATATAGTGGAGCCTTCCCACTGAACCTCCCATCCACTGCAGCTGAAAGCCTCAGAAATGACAAACAGCTGAGCCTAAACAGTCCTTGTTCATAAAGGTTTTCTTATAAAGAAGAAAATTGCACTTACTGGCTTAATTTGAGTTGTACAAACATAAGAGCACTGAGACTTGCAGCTCTGCTCTTTTTGCAAGCAGGATTTGAGGCTTCAGTTCTCTGGTGAGTTGTACGTACTACCCTGCAAGAACGAACTTTTAAACTACACAAACAAAGTATCCTCTAAAGCATAAGCTAAATAATTACGCTTCAGTAACAAGATACAACTACTACTTTGTGTTCAGTTGCCAGTCAGGCTCTCGCTTGTCTTGTTCATCTCTTCTCTATTCCAGCAGTTATGTTGTTCTCCACTCATCACTAAGGTGAAGTATGAGTAAGACACTTTGCTATGCCCACAGTTCAGATGGTATTTCTCTTTACCTTTTTTTTTTTTTTTTTGATGGCATGAGAGATTATGAATCTTACAGATAAACAATTTTTGCACAATAATTTTTTAAATCCTGTCAGACTTTCATTGTGACAAGGCTGTACTTGAGGTGATGATTGTTAGTGATTTAGGAGCTAGAAAGAAGGAATTCCTTCCAAGTTCTTGGCAAGGTGGAGACTTAGACCATGATCTGTTGCTAGCAGTAGCTGAGAGGGTTGAGGTAGCTACAGCAAGGAAAGGAAACTGCTTGTTCCTTATTGGTCACTGAGTAGGATGAGGACTTCTTGAACAGTGACATTTGCTTGCTCCAATGTATATATGCAAAAGCTGTGATAAGATACCTCTGTTTGTCACTGAGGATAGTACAGGGTTTTCCTCATCTGAGACGTTCTATATGAATATTGCCGGCTCAACTCTTGCTGGTTCTGGAAACTCACTATGCAGTTTCATATCTGATTTTTCCAACTTGCATGTGTAGCAGGGTGACATGAGCAGAGGCATCTGAAGAACAACAAAGAAGCAGGAATTTTCTTTCTTAAGGAGAAAAATTATCAGCTTGCTTGGTGAAGTGCAAGCAATTAAGATAAGAGAAAAATGCATTTGAAAAGGTCCTTAACCTCTTCTGGTTTACCTGAGGGAAAACTGGACCCTACTATCAAAGACAAATGCTTCCCAGATGCATTTCTGTGCTAGGTGTTATATGATCAGACAAAGGAATGTCTCTAGTGTCAGGAAGGTAAGATGTCAAGGGGCCATCATGACTGTACTGAGGATGGAGGCTTTGGACAGGGCATCTGTTCATTTATTGTTTGTCTTATTTGCAAATAAATGGATTTCCTTTTGAAGTCTGAAACTCGAGGCTGGAAAATTCCCTTTCCTGTATGACGCTTGCATTGTTCACAATGTGAGTGAAGCCCCTGGGCACTTGACTGAGCTCCTATTAGGACGGTCGTCTTCACTACCTGCAGCTGAGGCCCACTCAAATTCTCATAGCTGATAGGAGTGTGGAACTCCACAGGCTGAGTATTGCCCCTTTTTTAAAAGGAAATTTTGCAATAGGAATGAGCATGAATGGGGAATTGCATTTCTTCTTATTTTGTACATCTGGGCTAAAGGAAAAATAAGAGGCTTTTGAAGGGTTCAGCCTTCAGAGAGCATGGACGTCTTTGAGGCTTTCTTGGTTAACATTGAATCTAAGATCCCTTCAGTGCTCAGCATATGCTGAACTACCCTTAGTAACGTGTTGTGCATCCATTCATGAAAATCATCTTGCCCACTTCCTATTTACAGCTTGCTGGTACATTGAAAAACAAGCAAAATAAATCCTGAAAATGCCAGGTTGCTATGCATACTGTTTCTGCAGCATTCGCCCAGCGTTAGATAGTTAGCTCGGCCACTTCGAAGGCAATGTCTTCGTGGCAGCCTGGGAGAGAGATTTGCTGGGACTTGTCAAAGTCATATTCAGGGTTTAATATATTCACTGTGACAAAAGGTAGTCCCCAAAACTAGGCTGCCCCATAAAATGCTTTAGGGTCAGAGATGTGCAAGAACCTGTTACCTCTCCACTAGACTTCAGAGATCAGTAATCGTATTTCAGCTGAATTCAAATTGTTTCAGAACTGGTTGAGAAGATCTGGTGTATTCTTACAGCAAAGAGCTTTATCCTTGGTTTGTCAAATAGATTTGTCCTGTGTTTTGGCCTTCCGGGAGCCTGGATTATAGTAAACCTAGAACCAGTAAATGTACAATTTGTCAGCTCTGATAGATCCTTTATGCAAGTGTAGGGTAACCTCAGGATGATCAGCTACAGTTAAAACGGGCTCATAAAGAGGTAACTACTTTTGAAAGGTTCTCATGCTTAAAGATGCAAGTACTAATCTAGGGGGAATAATTTTATACCAGGGCCTAATCACAGTCTCAAATTGAGTCACAAATTAGCTCAGGGACTTCTCTAGCTTCCTCAAGCTTATCTGTAAGCATCTTAATAAATTTTTCTCTTCCTATGAGGGGAACTGCCAGACACTAAAAACTTAAGAGTAAGGGATCTAGTCTAGGGGGAAAAAAAGAGGAGCTCCGATTTCTGTTAAACACGTGGGAAAGAAATTCCCATAATACATAGATGTTACATGTTGTACCAACTTGTACCCCAACACCTGTGTAGCTCTGCAGTATTAGCTCTTCCTCTGAGAGTCTGATGGTAGTAGTCTGGAAGTGTCCTGTCCTTCACTGACAGAGGGCTGGAGTGCCATGGGAAGTGGTTTTGCACCGCTTTTTCCCCCTTCAGTCTAAACTCAGACATTGGCTTGGTACGTAAATGAGCAATAGCTGACTGGCAAAGGTTCAATTCTCCACATGCCAAGATGAGTTGGACCCTCTGAGGGGATTGAGACTGACGGATAAATATCTGCCACGTGTAGGAGGCCTATAAGAAAAGATATGAGGAATTTTTTTTTTAAGTCTTTGTTAAGACTTTTTTCCCCCCTACTCCTTAAACTCTCTTGTCATGTGCTGAGTGGGGGTGGGTGGGGATCGGGGCGGTGGGGAGAGAAGGGCGGTGCTGCTGAAAGCATTTATCTTCGTTTCTGCCATCACTCGGTGTTTATTACGCAGTGATAGACAGACGCAGGAAAGCTGCCAATCAAACCTACGTTCACTGCATTTCAATTGGCCTTCACTTTGGATTTCAGCATTTTGAAATCTACATCATCTCTGCAGTAAAAGGTTGTTCTCTTCTTGGGGATGACAAGCCCGAGACCCTCAGGTACCCACTGCAGTCACTTGTGATCCCATCAAACAGTTGAAGACCCAGGAATGAGGATGGACTGTCAAGTGCTTGGTGAGAATTGTTGCCTGGAAGAGCTGATCTGCTGCTACCCACATTTAAGAAGCTGAAGTGTGATGTTTGCCTCCAGGTTACACTAGAACTTAGGAGGCACCAAAACCTCCTTCTGCTCTCACCCAGGCTGAAGCCCTGACAGGGCAGAGCCAGCTGAGAATGAGTTCTCATGCTGCACAGTGAACTAAAGCTCTGTAGGCAGGATTTTAACTTTCTGAAGTTTTCCACCCATGGTCTCAAATCTTCCCTATCAACCAATGGGAAAGTGAACAACGAAGGTTAGGATAGAGTAGCTGTGCACAAGGGGGTAATTTCCTCCCGAAATCGAACGTCTGAAATGTTTGCATGCTTTTAATCGTCTTTACTGTAGGACGGTGCACACGTGCATGTGGGAGGCTTCTGGCAGGACTTATGATACCAATATTATTCCACTTTGTTATATGTAGCTAGATATAATTTAACAATTACACTTCTCAATTACATAATTAGTATAAGTAGAGGTAATTACTTAATAAAACCATGTAGATCATGGATTAGCCACTAATGTTAGGCACACTGGTTTGGAGCCTTTGAGAGATGGACCAAATCCTTTTGAACATGCACCTTTCACTCTGTGAACCTTGTTCTGTGTCCTAATCTTTTCAATAAAGGTGTCCAGTACCTGAAGCACTAGCATTAGTTGATAGCTTTTGCTGGCTCTGAAATCTGTCCTGTAGATGGGGAGGTATTGCTTTTTTCCATTGTTAGCTTTTCCGTGTAGGATGTGGCTGCCTTTGGAGGTGAAACAGATGTGAGGTTTAAATGAACACCATAACTAACCTGAAGGTTATAGGGAAAGGGATGAAAAGTGCAGAATCTTTATAGAAAAAAACTCAAACACATTTGCCAACAGCTTTTTTTATGGTACTTGTAGCAGTAGGTGCAACAGTTGTACGAGCCAGATGAACTTGCTGTTTGTGGAGCAGTTAGTGATGTTGCTAGGCTTCTGTGATGCAGAGGGAGCTCACGATTACTCTCCTAGGGTATGTTATTCTCCAGTTTATATATTACTTGCTATGCTTACAAAGGTTGTTCTCATTGCAGAATAGATGATGACTTTGTAATGTTCATCTGTAATAAGATCAATCTTCTGGAATTACGTGCCCTGAGTAGTACTTCTGTTGCCTATCTTTGCAGTTGTCCGTGTCTGACTCGGTCCTATAAGGCAGTTGCTACCTAGTTGATGGCATTAGGAGGTGCTTCCCCGCAGCAAGTCCCCACTGCTTAAAATTTGTACAGAAACTAATTTTCTGTTCTCCACCTGGTGGCTGGAGGCAAGACAGCAGAAGAGCTGCCCTTGTGTACCAAACCTGGGCTGACAAGGAGGAGACTTCTAAAGATGAAGCGACATAAAATTTAATTGTCCTTCTTCCACTTCTGGTTGCAAAATGTAATTTCATTAATTCATTGAATCTGCTTTCCCCAGTGCATATCTTTTGTGCAGAGGACCCCTTTGTTTTGAGGGATGTGGAAAACAAAGCCTTGGGCATATGTAAAAGTAATGGAAATGTTCTTAATTCCGCTCTCCAAGCAATATGTGCATGTCTGACAGAGGCAGATATGACAACTGAGCAGATGCACGGTGGAAGTTTGTTGACTGTTGGAGACCTGGCACAACACAGTACAGTGTAAAACTGTCTGCTCAGAAATCTTGGTGTGTTTCTGAGCTTTCTCCAGAACCAAAGATCAGGACTCGAGACAGTTTATCGATGAAAAGAGGACTAGCAGCAGCCTCATCGGTGTCTCCCTCTTTATTTATCAGCACTGGTCTAGAATCTGCCTCTTTACTTTGCCCTATCTGCCTTGTTCTTTACTTTGCAGAGAAAACATAAACCCTGTTTGTGTGTATTTGTGTTTTCAGGCCTTTTTTTTTTTTTTTTTTTTTACATTCCTGAGCATTCTGCTGGGATTTTATTAGAAAAGTAAAAATCCAGCCACCTTAGTCTCCTCGTCTTCCTACTCACCACTTCCATTTACTAGCAGTTT
Organism: Podargus strigoides; assembly: GCA_028020825.1. Taxonomy (NCBI): domain Eukaryota; kingdom Metazoa; phylum Chordata; class Aves; order Caprimulgiformes; family Podargidae; genus Podargus; species Podargus strigoides. The sequence continues at coordinate 39,831,357 of CM051624.1, read as the reverse complement.
GCAAGCTTTCAGCTCTCTGCATAGGCAGCTGGCCTGCTGCATACTGGATACAGAGGTGTCTGTGGCAGCAGAGTTCTGAGCCAGTCCTTCTGGGAAAGTGAAGTCACTGACTTTCCTGTGTGCTTCTCACTGGGGACAGTGTGGAGATGCTGAAATCCAGACTGCATAGATTCTGGAGGCTGTGCTTTTCCTCTTTTGGGCTTGGGGATGATCTCATTTTGCTCTCCCTTAGCAGATTCTATTACCTTGCACTTCTCTGAGTGCCAGCATGTGTGCGTAGTACAAGGGCTGCATGTATACGAAGGCCTTAGAGACTGCATATAGCATGAGATTTTTGACTCTGGTACTGTTACGGGAGAACCGTTTCATCTCTCCACTGGTCTCCCTGGGGGTTGCATTTAATGCTTATGAGCTTTCTCAAATGTATGCTGACTTCAGTTACCAGTGGCAGTTCCTTTCTGCCTGCAAAATGATGTTCTTTGTGCTAGTTTCTGCAGTATTCTGCTTAGCCTTCTGCTTCAGGCTGTTGCCCAGATCCTTGGGGTGGTTAGCATGGGTCATGTTGTTTGCCTAGAGTCAGGGCAGCCCCTGCCTGCTGTAGGTTGGGCCACCCAGCACAGCAAAGGGCCAGCTTGTAGGTCTTCCTCGCTAATATTTTCTTACAGTCCTTATTGTGGCAAATATTGTAGGCAACCTACATCTTCTGAGTGGAGTTACAGGAGTAGCAGGGAGTATGTCCACAAATGTGTGTGATTTGCCAGGGCAATGCTTTTCCTGAAGTATATATTCTGGTCTGCCTACATAGCTGTACTAGAAAATTTGGGGTCTGTAAAAATACAGCTTCGCTAGTAGCAGTAAATAGAATGCATTTGCACCAAACGAATTGATTAGGATTTCTGCCTTGTGAGTCTGAGCAAGTCTTATCTCTCAGCAACTTTTGTTTTCTTTGAGAAATCTGTTGCAGGGAGGTGCTTTCCTATTCATTTCCTGTGCTCTGTGGCTTATTTAAGAGATGTTGCCATTTCTGTAAATAATGTTTCTTTAAGAATCTAGAGTTTTGTGTACTGGATTTTGAAAGTTTTTCTGTGTTTTTGGTCTCCCTAACTCTTTTCTGGATAATCACTTGGAGGTTAAATTGCTAATTATTTCCCCCTTTCCTGTAGGTGCTGTGATTGGGGATGGACAGTCAGCTGTGGCCAGCAACATTGCCAACACAACCTACCGGCTCCAGTGGTGGGACTTCACTAAATTTGATCTGCCTGAAATCAGCAATGGTAAGCTGGAAAGAACACCACTACTTTCTTTTAAGTCTATACCAAGCAGAGCTACAATAAGCTGTAGGATCTTCCAGAGGTAGCTGTATGTTGCAGGCCTTGGGTTGTTTGATTGTCTTGTTGCATTGGGAACTGTAAAATGTTTAAGCCTTTTGAGAAAGCTGACTAAAAGCACACAGGGTTCCTGTGCTGTCTAGGCTGTGTATTCTTGCTATCAGCAAATGCATGCATAAATGGGACTTTTTTGTGAGCATTCTCATGGGAATATACAATCCTCTTAGAAGAATTCTGTATGCAATCTCGTTCTTTTACCAACAAGTTTCTAGAGGGAAATTGTCTTTATACCTTTACATTAGAATCTGCTAGTGAATTGGGTCTGAATTCTCCAAGTTATTGACATTAGTGTGGGTTCAAGTGCTGCAATACATTTGGGGAATTGGAGTTGCACACCAGGGGAAGTAGATGTAGCTTCTAGCCATTTACAAAAGCAGTGATTCATCCCATATCTCAGGTGAAAGCTTCTTCTGCGTCAAGAATATGAGCAATATTGCTGATTTTACTTATTTATTTTCTCCTTCCCTTTGTGAAAATTAGACCATAGTTTTGCATGTGCTCTATGGCATAAGGTAGCTCTCGCACTGGAAGAGATTTCTTTATGCAGACACAAGCATATTTGATGCTTGTGGTCAGCTGATCAAGGATTGACTTTTTCGGGCCTAAAACTAATTTGACTAGAAGGGCTATTTTTAACCCGGAATGGTATCCTGATATAGCTTGCTGTACAGCTGCAGAAATATTTGTGGCAGCCTGGGATGAAGATAGGAGGTAGATATTCATGACTGTTTCTTTGTACAGCAATCTTTCGCTTAGGCCATCTCTGTGCATATGTGACTTGACTCTGCATTGCTTGGCTTAGCAAAAATAGATTGTGTTCTGCTTTAAAGGACTGACTTTTTTAGAGAGAGCGGGGATTCTGTTTTCAGAAGATCTTCTGTTTCACAGGTAGCCATTACAATGAATTAAAAAAAGGTTTCTCCCAGTCCCAGCCCTGTCTGTTCTGCAGTTCTAGAAATAATGTATATGACAATAGAGATCTCTGTGGTGTGCTGTTCTGTTGCTTAAAGAACCCACAAAAGGAGCACATGTAGTGACACAATAGCAGCAGAGATGTGGGGGGTTGAAATTGGAGAATTACAGAATGGTTTGGGTTGGATGGGAGCTTTAAAGATCATTGAGTCCACCCTCCCACTGTTGGCAGGGTTGGCTTGCAATAGATCAAGTTCCTTGAAGCTCCGTCCAGTCTGACCTTAAACACTTCCAATGATGGGGCACCCACAGCTTCTCTGAGCAACCTGTATGGGGCCATTTCTCTCCCAGTCCCTGGGAAACCAGAGGAGCTAGGGGAACGCCACCAGTAGCCCATCCCACTACAAAAAGCTTTCTTACTGTGTCATTTCTACAGATGAAGTATCTGGTGTTTCTGTCTCATCTTCTTTCTTAACATGTATAGAATATTGTGGTGTGATGTTTACATCCTGGTGGGAAATAAAAGCCCTGCTTCTAGATGCTATCCCTTGACATTGTAAAGGGGGAAGATGCTTTATATTTTGTCCTTGAGAGCCACTCTGACTCTTGGGAAGGAGCATGCAGTGTCATTTGGAAAGCAGAATACAGTGATGAACTTGTCTGCCAGTGCTTTGATGTGTCTTATTAAGTGCCAAACTTTGTAGTACTATTGTGAAGTTGTAGACTGAGGATCAGTGCTCAAGGCAGAGTTTTGCCACGTGGTGGCAATACTTTCCGTGGTCCAGCCAGGATGTGGAACAGGATAAAGATGAAGTCAGAGGGGGAAGTATCTTGCTGCTGACTTAAATTCTTCGGGACTTCTCTGCAATCTTGTGAAGTATTTGAAGAGTGCAACAGCTGCTAATAGCTTTTTTTTTTTTTTTTTGGCCTCATCTGGCTTCTGAGGAGAAGGCTGCTGATTTAAAAAAAAAAAAAAAAAAAAAGAGCGTAAGATGTTTGTTTATAATTTATGAAATCCCATAGAAAATAAGAACCATCTGCTACTCGAGACATCAATATTTCAATCTTCTCCCTCTCCCCCACCAGGACACTTCCATTCTGAAATAACTTCCAGTTAGCTGGAAATTGGGCTATGGCTTCTGTTGTTGTCGTGCCCTTCTGGCAGGCAGGGTTCCTGCTACAAGCCCATCGCCAGCCCTTCTAACTCCCCACTTTGTGCTTCCTGGTACTTGGCTGGTCTATCTTGATTTATTACCGTTTGGAAATGTTCAGTTTTACTCTGCTTCTTCCTTCTTGCATGTTGAGACCAGCTCTGACATTTCTAGATTGTTAGCTATATCTCCCTCTGTTAAAGTCTAGTAGGGATCTGTGAAGATGTAGCAGCTGTGCTCATCCTAAAACAGGGATTTGCCAAGCTTGCCTAGGCACTGAACAAAGGCAAGCTGCAAGTTTGCCAAGGTGCACAAAGTTGTAGAGATATTGTGAAGCTAAATGTGTAACAATGGAGAGGTGGGTTGAAGGAGGGTTTTTTTGACTCTTCATGATCTTGGAAAGAAACTGTTTTCCCAGTAAAACACGTGGCCTCAATAGCTGCTTTTTTTCCCCATCATTTCCTATAAATCAGAGGTAGTCATGTGAGAGTCTGCTTACACAGAGGGGGCTATTGCACTTCCTGGGACTGACTTGAGCCACAAGTGGTTTGGGAGTTCAGGCAGATGAAATGATGCAGCTGAAGTTTGGGACTGCCTGCCAGCTCCACTCTCCATCAAAGAGATGACTTTGTGGCCAACCTCCATCTCCGTGCGGCTCTTCTTCCTGTTACAATTAAACAAAGAAAAGATAGTTTGGAAGCAGGATGTTTTCCACCAAGGCGGACACATCTGAGCCAGTGACAGCAGCGTGATGAGCACAGTCCTGTGATCTCAGCACCCTCGGAGCCCTGGGCTCAGGACTCGGCTCCACAGCAGCGACCTTGCTAATGCTCAGTCCAGCAAGCGCATGAAAGAGGACCCGGATGGTCTTGGGGAAATGGCTTTGCAGGGACTTGTGGGATTTTAGTCTCAGCCCTGTCTTTCTCTATTAATTGCAAAATGGAAAAAGATGGCTTCAGATTTCTTCTCTCCTTTTGCCAGCTTTGCTTTTAATAACTCTGAATTGAACATGACCCGGTGTTAAACTGTAATTGTCAGTTGTATCAGCCTTGGGGTGGGGAATTTATTTGGCGGAAGAGACAATGCTATCTCTGGCATTTAATATTCTTCTAGTAAGTGCTGCAGATGCTTAAAATTTCCCACAGCTAACAGGTAAGTATTTAATCGGTGAGCAGTGTAGAATATAACTTTTCCACAGATAAAATATTAGAAGATTTTGCCTCTTCTTTACCTCTTTTGAGAATAGTTCCTCTTATGCTACTCACTGCTCGTTATTTCATATTCTAGCTATTGTGGCTGAACTGGTCTAGTTCTTCCACATTTAGTCACACCTCAGGAGTTTGTCCTGTTCTAACAGTGACTGGGACATGAGAAACGTTATTTGTTCAATACTTACTGATCCACAGTGGGATGCAGAAGAACTTAAAAGAAGAAAAGGATTTAAAAAAAAAAAAAAAAAGCAGCATGCTAAAAAATACATAAATAGGAGCAGCTGTTAAGAAAGTGTCATCCTTAAGTGTGGTCAGGAGAGGATGGTGCACCCAGCACTATTCTCCTTTGGCAAACAGTGCTGTTGCTGCTGGCATTCCAGGCCTTCCCCAGCTTCAAGCATAATTATGCTGTAGGTATAAGCACTCCAAGTTGGCACAACAGCTTGATTAATTTGTTCTCTGATGTTTCTTTTGATCTGTTCTGTCAGCTCAGTGGTTGCATTAACAGCAAAAGAAAACAAGAGATGAAAGGGCAGCCTTGTTGTAAATGTTTTTCCAAAAATAGCAGGTTTTTCCCCCTAAAGTCTTCTGTATTGGCTTAATTTTCATAGATCAGGCCTGTGGCTTTGTCAAATGCATGGGTATCTTCGTCCTCCCTGTGTCTTGGGAATCTCTTAGATGCTGTTCCTTAAAATGAAACCTTGCTGAGATCGCCACCTCTCAGAATGAGACATTTTCTGCTGGCACGGTAGGATGTCATGGTTGTACACGTAAGTGCCACCTGAGTCCCTTGTCCTTTGTAAGTGAGGGAAGAGCAAAGAACCGTAATGCCAGTGTGAATCACATCTTGAGAGACTGAAATAAAGGGCACTCTTTCTTGTTCAACACAACTTGCATCTGTGATGTTTTGTGTTCCAGGCACACATCAAGGGGGGAAGATAGTTCACTTCTGGCAGGGGAGCTCACAATCTGTTTTGCTTAGAGGCATTGGCCATATGCAACAAACTTTAGAAAGAACAAGACAGTTGGTGTCATGTTGGCCGTCAGTGTGGACTGCTCACCGAAAACCTCAGTGCTGTGCTGAAGGAGAGGCAGGTGGGAAAAAAGAAAAAAAAATTGTGTAGATAGAAAATGAGTGAACATGTGCTATATGTTAAATAGGCTCCTGGTGATTCAAACCCAACATTGTTTTAAAAAGACATACAGTAGATGCTAGATGAGAAAGAGGATTAGAGACCTGGAAAGGTAAAAAATAGCCATGGAACTGTGAGGATATCTATTAGACTTGGCAATGTCCCTGAAACTGTAAATGGTACAGAAGAAATACAAACATTTTTTACCTGTGTACCTGCCTGTGGCAGGGGGGTTGGAATGAGATGATCTTTGAGGTCTCTTCCAACCCAAACGATTCTGTAATTCTATGATTCTTTTCTTATGAATGTCCAAGGTTACATTAGATGAAAAAAAAAAAAACCAAACTGTAAAAGCTAAGAGGAGACATGGATTCTATAGACTACGATTTTCAGTAGTTACAGGACACCTATACCTTTGACCTGATGAAGCAAGTATACAATATCTCTAGTTCCAATATTGAGCATCAAAGGACAGTAGTTAACGTTGTAGAGAAACTGTGGCTACCACATGGAAATTGCATCCTGAGCCCAGAGGTGCAGGACAAAAACTTAGATATCTAGCAGAATAGGCATGACAGATAAGAGTTCTTAAACCCCAAAGAAAGGGACTGGGCTGTATTTTCTCTTCCAATAGTTAGTTTTTTGCAGGAGTGGTGGTGGGGACATGTTTCATAGTTGTGTCTCTGACAGATGCTGTCCCCGTGTAATGTGGAGTTTTGCTCTGTTGCTGGCCTTCTTGCTTGGCTCTCTTTTAATAGCTAACTTGAGTTTGTCTGGGAGAGTCCTGATATTCACCTGTCCAGTAAATTCTCATTTCCTCCCCCACCCCCCTTTTTTTTGTCAATTTTTTAGATCAGTGCTGATTAGATTACAGCTACAAAGATTTGTTGAGAAAGGACCCCCTTAGCAACTGAGTCTAGCTCTCTGCTGTCTTAGGCAAGCACATCCTATAGTTCCTCTTATTCTGTCTTAAAATCAATTAAATTATTTGCCCCTTTCACTTCTGTTGAAAGACTATTCTAGAATCTTGCTATTCTGGTAGAAATCTTCCAATTTCTAAACTTAATGGCTCCTTTTATCCACTTACTCACCTGTCAACATTATCTGTGAAGAGAAGTGATGTTTTTCTGGCATGTGCTTTCTGGTATTTTTTTGTAAATACAATCCCATTTCCTCACAATCTTTTTTTTTTTTTTTTTTTTTATATAAAATACATGTTTCATTTTCCCCAGTCATCTTCCTAGCTCTTTGCTGGACTTGTTACTATTTAAGGTTTAATCTTTCTTGAACATGGCAGACCAAAACTGTGCCCAGTGTCCTGCATGCAGTCTCAGCACAAGGTTGTATGTTGACACTGATATTTCTATTGTAAGTGCACTCCCTAGAGCAGTTTGGGATTGCCATCTCTTTCTCTGTTACGCTGGGAGGATGGCTCAGTCTTTGCTATGATCACCAAAGTGAATTCTCTCATGTTTCCAGCTGAGAAGCTCCTAGGTAAAGGAGAAATACGTACACGTTAACACCCTCTAGAATTCTTTCACTTCTGTTATGTCTCTGTGTGCTTCATTTCACTGTGTGGTCTGATCATGTTCTGTTGATGAAATTACCCAACTTTATCAACAGAATTCTTCAGCCAGCTCGACTGTGTGCATAGCTCATTGACAAAGCTGGTGAATAGGACTGGGTTTGAAATGAGTCACTGAAGAACTCTGCAGGAATCCTCCCAATTTGATGGGGATTACAACAGTGCAACCTATATATCCTTTAGCTAGTTCACAGTATATACTGCAGTTCAGGTGTTGATGCCCATCTTCTCTTGTGATGACATGAGTACCAGAGTGAAGCCTAGAATTAAGAAAAGGCAAATTAGAATTCTATCTTTTTTTAAAATTAGGTAGTATAGTCTTTTATCTTTATTCTGTTTTCTTTCTGTTGAACTAGCTTCAGCCTAAGCCCTCAGGAGTTTTGTCGTCTTTTGGACTGTCTGTTCTTTGAAGGGCCATGTGTATTTTAGATTCTGTTATTACAGCACTGACAGTGACTACCATTATTTACCTTTTCTCTGTTCAGCACCTTTCTGTTTATACTAGGCTGAAAATTACTGTTTTTAGCAGCTTCGAGACTGGAAAAAAAATGGTTGAATAAATTCAGAGTACAGGTGTAGGTGGTTTGGTACAGAATGTAATTACATAGTCCACTTTTTATCCTCATCTTCTTTTTCATCACAGTTTCTTAAATGGAACAGTAGATGTTGATACTAAACCATGTAGGAAAGCAGTTCCAGGAAAAGTGTCTTTGAGACCAGGAGAACTGAAGATGAGATTCAGCGAGTGCTTTAAATCGACGGTGCTGGAAGAAGGAGCAGTCCTGTCTGCTCCCTCTGGTGACTTCTTTGCTGCTGCAAGTGTCGATGTGGCCATGTGGCATACCAGGCTGGGAAACTCTTCTGGCTAAAAAGTGGCCTAGACAACAGTTAGTAATGTCTCGGCCATACTGGTTCCCTGATGTAGGTTTCTTTCCACGAAAGTGTTGGAAATAAAGGGCAGGGATTGTTTCTTCTGGCAGCAGCGCCAGTTTGTTGAAGCATTGAGTTACAGCCTTAATTTGATTTGGAAGTTCAGACTTTCAGAAATATGCACAAAGCATTCTTGGCACTGTTCTTTTGTTGAACTAACAAGGAATCTAGCACAAGAAGTGCCTTCAGAAACTCATCTGTAATTTTAGCTGAGCAAATCAAAGCTGCTTTGAGGCTGGGCGTGATCTGAAGGTGTAGAAGAGAATTCATGGACTGTAGAAGTTGACATAGTGCTCCCCAGGATGCTATGGCTTCAAGTATGTGAGATGGGGTGTTCAGTTTTTTAGCATGAGAAGCTTCTGTATTGCAAACGTGGACTTAATTTTTTTATATTTCTATCACCTTGAGTTTGAAAATACTAGAAACTGAAATTCCCCCAACCTCAAAATAGTGTATGTGGTTTCAGCTTGAAACCTCCAGGAATAATTGCAGCTGTTTTAGTGAAGCACTGGTGCACATTTAGGTTAGGCTGAGGGAGCAATCATAACTCCAGCCTTGTCTTAGCAAGCCACCATTGAACTCTTGGTGATGACGATGCTGAAGGCCTTGGAACCTCATTGTACTAGGAATGGCACAAGTGCGTAGTAAGATTCAGTAGCCCAAAGAGCTTATGGCCTGCACATGCAAGGCACAAAGGGGAAAAGATTTGTATGAGGTCATCCAGCAACTCACCAGCAGAGATTAAAGTAAAACTTATGTTTTCTGAATTGCTGCTCACTACCCTGTCTGCTAAACAGTTATTTCACTGATTGCATGAGTGTCTCAAATACTGGAATAATTAAATAGAGGACTGGCTGGAGAAGTCTCTGCCCTTTCTCATTTGCTTTATCCAAGATTGGTGTAAAAATCAGCTGTCAGAAATGAATGTCTGTATCTGCAGGGAGGAATTTTTTTCTCATCTCCTGTTTATTAGAGATAAGGGGAGCTGGAACTAGGGACTGTGCAAGAGAAGGGGAAATGAATTAAGGTGTACTGTTTCCAGTGATGCCACTGCTGGAGTTTGTCAGAGAGTCACTATTTGGGACTTGTTTAAATTTTACAAAGGATGGTGTTACACTCAACAAAGGAGGGGTTTGATAAAGTACAATTGCCACTATATCTTGGCTGAAGGCTCCAGGAGGTGAGTAGATTTCATTGCCTGGTCTCATTGCAGTGTCTTATGTCCGTTTTGGAGCAGGTTTTACATTAATCAGGGTATTAACATTTCATAAACTTTTGGAGGAAGCTAAATGTCTTGAGTGTCTTTTGCATGTGGTGTCCGGTCTCCAGTGTGAGGTTTAAATCTTGCTTTATTCTCTGTTGAACCTGAGTGCTTTAATCACTGTTCCTTTCTTCTTTTCTTTACAGCCTCTGTGAACGTGCTTGTTCAAAACTGCAAGATTTACAATGATGCTAGCTGCGATATCTCTGCCGATGGGCAGCTGCTGGCAGCCTTCATTCCCAGCAGCCAAAGAGGTTTCCCAGATGAGGGAATACTGGCTGTGTATTCTCTGGCACCCCACAACTTGGGCGAGATGCTTTACACGAAGCGATTTGGTAAGCGTGCAGCAAGAAGTCAGGGTGGGTGGGAGTGTGAGGAGTTATCTCAGAACTCAGCCTGCAGTGAGAAACGAAGTAGACTGAACATCAGTGATTGTAGTAACAGGAAATATATTAGTGACCTTCCCAGCCACAAATATAGTACTGCTGGGGAGAAGCTTGTGGTACAGTCTGGATTTGTAAGGTGCTGGTATGGGGGAGCTGTTTTTTATTCCTTAAAGAACTTCATTGTCTCAGTGGGAGGACACTTGCTGCAAGGAAATGTCTTGCAAAATTTGTTCTTGTGCAGGTCTCCTTATTCTTCTGTGCCCCTTATAAGGATGAGCTCAGTATTCCATATGTTATGGGAATGCTGGAAGGGAATGAAGAAGCTGTGAGGATGAGGCATGGGAAGGAATGTCAGCCTGTGAGAGAAATAACTCCTCTTCTCTTTATAGGCCCTAATGCCATTTCTGTCAGCCTGTCCCCAATGGGCAGATACGTAATGGTGGGACTGGCTTCCCGACGTATTCTGTTGCACCCCTCCACGGAACACATGGTTGCTCAAGTCTTCAGGCTGCAACAGCCCCACGGTGGAGAAACCTCTATGAGGGTGAGTGTGTGTGTATTGTCTCTGTGTTTTCAGCAGTGATGCTGTGTCATTTTGGCTCTAGCATAGTGGGTGGTTGCTGGGTTATGATAGCAAAGAAGTAGAGTGCTCCAGGCTTGCTTGAATAATAAGCACATGAAGGAATTTATTACAGAGGTATGCAAACATGGCAGGAGAGCTTAAGTATAACAGAATTGTGAAACTTTACTCTGGTTTCAATGAAGACAAACAAATATATTCCATGTCGTGCGTGGTATCCTAAGTCGAGGTATCCCTCGTCGTACCTAGTAGGTATTTTGTACTTCTTAGGGTAATGTGCATATTGCTTGTGGTACTGCAGTTGGCTTTGCTGAGGAATTTCTTCAGCTGAGGTTTCAGGATCACAGAATCACAGAGTAGTTTCAGCTGGAAGAGACCTTCAAGATCATCAAGTCCAACCTTATTCCTAGCCCTGTCAACACCACTAAACCATGTCCCTAAGCACAACATCTACCCAGGGATGTGACTCCACCACCTCCCTGGGCAGGCTGTTCCAATGCCTGACTGCCCTTTCAGTAAAGAAATTCTTCCTAATATCCAGCCTGAACCTCCCCTGGTTCAACTTCAGCCCATTTCCTCCTAGAAGAATGGCCACCAGTTGTTTCAGGAAGGGTAGTGCCAAGCTTCATGTCATACTCGCAGACTGAAAGTGAGACTTACTGTGCTTTTGCCAAACAGGCCTTTTTTGGCTATTTATTAATGAGTTTTATATATATATGTAGGCCTATTTTGGCAATGGAGTTACCTTTCTGTACTTGTGCTTTGTGGGAGAACTGAACTATGACCCACCCTGACGCATTTAGTATGTGAGGAAAGATCTTCATCTTTTTGCAAACTGGCAAATAGAATAAAGAGAGCGTGTGTTTTGCGTTGTTCATCAGTGGAGCGCAACAGCTATTGAGTGCTAGTTTGGGATGGAAAAAGCCATGTCCATTTGATAAGGCACAAAGAGAGTTGAAGAGGCAGAAACAGGTAATTCCTAAAGTTGAAATTTGGATTGGATTCAAGTTTTAGGCCATGTATTCAGGTACAGGAGATGAAAAATATCTATTGAAACCTTTTCACTTTGGGGAGTAACTCAATCATAGTGCAATTCATTCCATAAGCAGCTTTTTTTTTTCCCTTTTCCTCTATCTCTCTCTTTTTTTTTTTCCCTTCCCTTTTTAAAAATTTCTTTTTTAAAAAGGCTCTGATTATTATTACTTCTGGCAGAGCTTTCCAAGTGTAAAAGGGCTGCACTGAGCCATTCACTTTGTGGCCCAGCACTGGGGAGAGACTTGTCTCTGGGAGAGATGGCTTGATTCACCTTCAGACTCTTATGATTGCTCTCCAGACTGCTCACGATTCAGAGAGGGTCATCTCAGCTGCGTCATTACATGAGCTGCTTTATCAGCTGATATAAAACTCTTCTTTATCATCATCAGTGTTATAATGCAAGGGAAAAATCAATGGTAAGGATTTTCTTTGGTGCACCAATCAGCACTTTTTTAGCCCTGCATCCGAGATACTGTTCTGGTATGAGATTCTTAAGGTAAGAGGCAGAAATTAAAAAGTATTTATGAGAAAAGCACAATTTGGTTAGCTGGTATGGTTGGTGAAGGCTGTGTGGATATGATAAGATCACTAATTGCATGGATTCAGTATCCTGTTAGATCCTTTTAAAAGCATAATTTGCCCTGGTACTGTTTCTCTTTTTTCAGTTATGTTAAGATCCTAGTGAAATACATAGCTTTTACTGCCAGGTACAGGAGTGTCCCTTCCCACAGTCTTTTTACTGTATCATAGTAAGTTAAGATTGAGAAGCCCTGTTAGCTAAAATCGTGTCTCTTCCCAGAAAGAGCTATGGTAGGGTTCTTTCCTCTCATCCATTTGCTGTAAGCTCCAGTTGCTATGGCTTCTATCTAGCCCTTCCTTTTGGAGATGGTTTTTTGTAGCCAGCTAAATCAGTAAGCTTCTGTCTGAATCTTCCATTTATATTTCTTCTTCTCCATTTCAAACATATCTTCTTTCCCTATGGTGTGTTATACTCTTCAAATGCATGTACCCTTGCTTTTAGTCACCATTTAGTGAAGTAATGCTTTGTATTCCCTTAATCTTTTCTTGTAATTCAATCTCCCAGCTTTCATTTTTTTCTCTTCTGAATTCTCTCCAAAATACCCTTCTATTTTTTTTTTTTTCCTCATTCTGGGATATGTTTAAATGTACGTAATGTGATAAGCATAGTCTTACCAGAAGCCCTTAGAGGGTATTTTTTTCTGCTTTTTTTGGACTACAGGACTTGACTTATGCAGTCGAAAACTGTTGTTTTTTTCTTTGCTGTTATGGTGCACTGAAATTTTTGTACAGTTTTTCCCACTCTTGCTTTTCAGACTTGCTCCACATCACTGCACTCCTGTCTTTCTCATCTGCTGTAGTTCTGGATTATTTTTCTCCAGATGGATTGCATGTATTCTAAAGGTTGCTTTTTTCATCTTTCTTGCACATGTATTTTTAGCTTCCCAAAACCTTTCCCCCACGTTTTCAAATCTATCCAGTCTAGCAAGATTTGCTAACTAATTTGCTGTTTTCCCCTTTCCCACATCATGTTTAAAGAATTAAAAACATCTCATTTCTGGCTGCTTTGGACTTTCATCTTTCTGCCTAAGAGAGGGTCACAAGTAGACCAGTTTGAATTAATTAGGTTAAAGAGCCTTCCTGTGGAATGATGCGGAGTATTGTTTCAACGTCCTGGTGTGTTGTCGGTCATCTGTCAGACCGAGCTTGGAAAATATAAAACTGTTAACTTCATAAATATTATTCCTTCATCTAGTTGTAAAAATTAGTAGATCTAGTATAGGTGTTTCTTCTGTCTTGAATTTTGCAATAAGGTTGCTCCAGAAGTTTGTAATACTTCTCAGGACATGCAAAGTAAAAATAGAGCTTTAAGTAGGAAACTTTATAATATTCTTAGCACACTGTCTTCAGCACTGCCATATTCATATTCAGTTGTGTAAAAACCTGTTTGCAGCTTGGCCAGCATGCAGTAGAAAAAGGTTTAGGAAACCTGGTGAAACTGTGTTCTTCTGTCTCTCATTTATATGAGATATGAGGAAGAACTTCTTCACAGTGAGGGTAACAGAGCACTGGCACAGGCTACCCAGAGAGGTTGTGGAGTCTCCTTCTCTGGAGACATTCAAACCCGCCTGGACGTGTTCCTGTGTGACCTGACCTAGGTGTTCCTGCTCTGGCAGGGGGATTGGACTAGATGATCTTTTGAGGTCCCTTCCGATCCCTAACATTCTGTGATTCTGTGATTTATTGTGCACATTAGAGAGAATCAGAGAGAATCCTTGTTGCCTCTGTGCCAACAGCTTGTAATACAAAGCGATTGTTACTCAACTTCTTAATTAAAAATAAGTCATAGCCATGTTTTGAAGCAATGCTTTGTAGATATTTTAATTTTACATTACTTGCAAAACTCCCAAGAGAGAAATTCAAGAGAGAGGCTACATCAGATTCTAGGAAAATCTTCTAAGTTGTCTCACAATTGTTCCTTCCTTCCCTGATGCCCTTTGATTTGCAATCGATGAACCAGGAGAGCATGGCTCGGCAATGTGGCCTGCAAGTCACCGCAAAAGCATGGCACCCTGCTGAGAGGTGAAATGCAGTAATTATTTCTGCTTCCAATTAAAATGGAAAGACCCTTCCTCGACATCCTTGACTAGCAGTCAGTGGAATGGAGGTTTCTATTCCTCAGAGAGGTTCCTCCATCTTACTGTTGAAATAGAGGTTTTGAAGATGCAATTAATTAGTTTTGTTACATGAAACTCTAATACGTTTAATTGCACCTAGAAATCCACTGATTGCTGGTGTAATTTTCAGAGTTGGAGAGAAATGTTCTCTCCAAGAAGTACAGCCCTTTTGTATTTTATGAAGGAGCATCTTGGTTATATGAGTGTACATTGTCTATATACGTTTTGTTCCTAATACTTCAGAGAGATTGGGTAGAACTCTATGGGTCAGGGCTGAAGTGGTTTGACAGTTGTGAATCGTATTCAGAAATGGAGTAAAAGTAGTGAATTGTCATCAAATATGGTAGAGTCATGAGCTAGAGGTTCATGTTCTTCCTGTCCACTCCCTTAAGATTGATCTGCTTAGCATTTCAGATGGAAACCTGGCTTTGTTAAACAAGTTCGTTTTTCAGACTGAGGCTTAAAAAGCTCTCTAGTAGTGTTGACTTTTAACAAGAGCGGTATCACAGAATCACAGAATGTTAGGGATTGGAAGGGACCTCAAAAGATCATCTAGTCCAATCCCCCTGCCAGAGCAGGAATACCTAGATCAGGTCACACAGGAACACATCCAGGCGGGATGCACGCACTTCATTTTTTGTTTGTATTTGTGATTTTGTTTTGTTGGTTTTCTTTTTCAAACCTATCTAGCTCTCCTGTAGCTGGAGAGTACAAGGAAGGAATTGCTTTTAGCAGATCTCCAGCTTGGAATCATACAGGTAGCAGTGGTACTGGGAGTTATCTGGAATAATTTGAGTTTCAGAGATGGGAAGTTTGGAGAAAGGACTCCAAATATGGAGTAAGAATAGGTTTTGCAGCCTATTTTGAAAGCACAGCTGAAGTTGCTCTCCAATAAAGAGGATCTGTTTTCAAGTTGCTTGGGTCTAGGGTGGTCTCTGAATTCCTTGTGATTCCAAGAGCATACAGAGGTTAGAGAACTTTAAAGAACATGAAATTAGAAACTTGATTGGAGCTTAAGTTCCTTAGAAATGAAGATGATCATAAGGATCATATTGCCCTGGATCTGTTAGTAGTGGATATTAGTGAGAAAAAAGGCCAGAAGGCAGTTTTATTTCTGGCACTCATAAATTCTGATGCCCTTGCAATGCTTAATGTTTCTCATTTTACCCAGAGGAATCTAAATATCAGAAAAACATGATTACTGTAATCCAAATGAAAATAAAACTTGGAAAGGGACTTTTAAGCTGACGATACAAAAAGTGAGTTGGGTGATAGGAACAGTTGACTGACAAGGCTATTCTATGACTCTGTGACATGAAGCTGAAGAGCAAATCATGCAATTTGTGGGGATAATTTGTGGGACTTAACCAAGCCCCATCTCAAATACTGCATTGTGCTTTGAATCTTGAGGGAAATTCAGACTGTGGAGATCTGGAATTAGCTCTTCACAAGACTACTGGCATTTGGGAAACATCCCGCTGAAGTAGTGGGTCAGTAGCCTGGATGGAACAGAATATGTGTACATTTCCACTGTAAACAGATTCCAAATCTTGCAGGAAGAGGGGCTTGAAGCACAAAGACACATGGAGTTTTAGCACAGAGCCAAGTTTTTTTTAAGCATATTAACTCTTACTGAGGACTGTGCACAGAGTATGTGAGAAGGTGGACACTTTTCTTCTGAGCTTCATGCAAATGCCAGTAGAATGGATGCAGTATGGTCTGCAAAGGCTGCTGCTAAACCTCATTGCCTCGCTGGGTGAGCTGTGAATGCCCCTGCAGCCATAAACAAAGGGCCTTTAAGCCTGAAAGCAAATGGCTGTGCACATTTGCTTTGCTGGGGTGCAAGTTACAGTTTTGTCAGAACCCTTGATAATGTGAAAAGAAAACTGAGTAGGAGAATATATGGAGATGGCTTACTGTAACGCATTACCTCCAGTGGAAAAGTTCCTATGAGCTAACATACTTGAAAACAAGAGTAGTTCACAAGAAAGAGAGTACCAACCTCTTGCTGTGTTATTGAAAAAGCATGCTTATTGGTGTGGTCCCTTCTGTCTCCATTTGAGAGAGCTTTTGACATCTTCAGGTCTGACAACTCTGAGTAGAACTGCAAACATTACATTCAGTTACTGCCCGAAGAAATTTCTCCCTGTTGGCAGAAATTGAACCAGGTAGATGTTTCTTAGACTTGTACCAAAAGTACAAGCAGAGTCACAGTCTGTGTGTACTTTTGATGCTAGGAAGATGGCATGGGGACAGAACCCTTTTCTGACTGATATGGGACATCCCTCCTTTTGATATGAAGTAGAGCATAATAGACTGGTTGAGGCCAAATAGTTTTATATGGCCTGTGTATCTGCAGATTCTGGCAGGTACCTTTATGGAAACAGAGCATACCCAAGACTCATGTTGGTAAGCACTGCTTATGTAGGCTGCTGTAAGAGCTAGCTGTATTCAGTGTCACTGGGAAATGCAACGCCACCTTGGTGTTACAGAAGGTGTGAAGATTTGCACAGATGTGCACATTTGAATATAGATGCAGGAGTGGTATGTTTTTAGAGTTGGTTAAATTGCTATCTTGACCAATTCACCCATGTCTGCGTGAAGGCTGCTGAGACAGAATTTACAAGAAACTGTAGAAGCTTAAAACTCATTAAGGTCCCTTCATAAAATACTGTGTTAATATCTCATGCAGTGGTGAATTATTACCAGATTTGCACTGAACTGGCCATGGGCTGAGGTTTTCAATTTCATGAAGATTTTTTTTTTTCCAGTACTTCTTCCTACCACCTTTCTTGAATTAAATGTAAGCCAACTCTTTCCTCCAGTATTTATTCCTTCCAGACGTGTAGGCAGCTGGATGACAGCCTCTTTTCACCTAGATGAGGGTGCATGTAGCTCTGTCATCAACATATTGTTGACACTTGATCTTGTATGCCTTCCTATTGAGGCTCAGCAGACGGAGAGTGGGGTGGAATGGCATCTGTGTGCAAATCCTTTGCTCTTGTCATTAGATCTTTAACATACTGTAGATTTTGCTGCTACAGTCTCAGCGTGACATTTAATGGGAAATTCACAGGTACTGCTTTTGATTTGCAGTCTGAGTTAAAGGCAAAAATGAAGAAGCTTATCATTCCTTTTGCTGTAGAACTGACCATATTTTCACTGGATTGTTCCAGCATTGAGAGCTGTAGGTGATTTTTGCGAGATGGCAATAGCTGGGGGCACCGTCCTGCTTGCACAGTTCAGTTCACTTGTGCATCTGCACTGAATATATACGTGTTCATCTCCTGTCACGCTAACACCCCCTTTGGCATTCCTGTTTCTCTCCTTTCATCTGTTCCGACCACACGCATGCACAATTGAAAGGACAATTGTTTTGTTTAGCAATTTCTTGCTTACTCAGCCCTACGTTTCAGATCTCGGCTTGGACCAGGCCCCTCAAGGGCTTTTTGGAGGTATTACCCTGGGTTTGCAGCCTTTGGGAGGCAGGTGGTAAATTAATGGACCACTCCACTCTAAGTATGTTATTTTCCTGAGAGAGACCTTTGTTACCCAAGGTGATCCATTTTTTCGCAGCACCTAGTTCTTGATAATGTTTAGAAGTTTCCCACTAGTTGTTTTAAAGTTCTTTCTCATGTAGTAGTTGCATGGCAGGCTTGTGAGATGAAGTACCAGCTGATAATGCCAAGAGGTAGCCTAAAGAAAGAAAGGGTTAGGTGTGCTGTAATGAGGCTTCTTCTGATTTGAAAGATCAGCTATAAATTATGTGATCAAGTATGGTCAGGAAGAATCAACAATGTTTTACCTTTGCGTGAAGTTTTTCAGCCCATCCAACAGAAATTTCTGGTGCTGTCCGGTTTTAGGAATTAAATCAGGTATCCTCAGTTAAGGTTTCAGTTGTTGCTGAAAATTAAGGGTTAGTTCTCATTTAACTCACCGTGGCTCAGAAAGCAACACTAGGATTTTCTGCACTGACAACAGGTGGGCAGAAAGGGGTTTGTTGTATTGGTGAAGACTGGAGAAGAATTTCATATATGATCCTATTGCATCTGAGGAAGATAAGTGGAGTTGAAAGAAATTTTATTTGTGCAGAGCATTAGATGATAACATCCATTTGAGGATAAGACTGACAAATTCAAAAAGATAAGTGCATTATTTTTTCCTTCTTCCATTTTAACAGAGAAGATCTAATGGAAAGACGTGTATGTCGTTGGCAGGAGTCGGCTGTGGGGGAAGGGTTGAGAGCAGCATAGACCAACCTGCCTAATAAGAAGAGACTGGGAGCAAAAAAGCAATTTTTTTCCCCCCCTGTCTGATCATGGAGAAATGCATGCATTTTTCTTTGCATCTGCATATAGATACAGAAAGAAGACTCCTTCTAAACAAAGGGGAGACTTGCTTTGTTTCAAAATACCGAATACATTGTCTTATGAATAAATGTATTGAGCCGTTGGTCGATTATCCCAAGGAGTGTTTGTTTTGCTTTGCATTCAAGACCCTCTGCTTTGAACAAACTAGGCTTGAATTCTGCCGCAGAGGGCTCTGGGGTTTGTGGCAGTGCAAGGCAAAAGCCTGAATTTCAGCAGTGTGAAATTCATAAATAGAAGGCAGAGTGAAGAATGTGATCTAAGCAAAAAAAGGGATGGTGTTATTTATTAAGGAGAGAAGGTTAGGATGTCTTTTTATGCTTCTGGCCCTTAAAAGCCACAAGCTTGTTCAAACTAATTGGCAGCATTATAGAAGTCAGTGATGCAGGTGGCTTCCTGGCAGCTAAGCAAAGGATGTATAGTGCTTTTGGTAGAGTGGTAGTTGCTTCATAGCAATTTGTCTGATATTCTGGTGTCAGAGGTGAGCTAGTTAACACATTGACATTAAAAAAAAACAACCCCAAAGCAAACCAAACCAACCCACCAAAAAACAAGATGAGATCTTTCAGTGGCGACACCCTATTGGGATGAGTAAGGCAAAAAAGAAAAGATAATGAATTTATTTAGGGGCTGTTCAGTCTCAGTAAGGTGCTTGCAATCAAAAAAGATAAGGCGAAACTTCCAAGTTCTTGTTCAAGGTCAGGTTGTGGAGCAGAAGATGAAGGGCAGATGGGGAAATGCAAAATGTGTGCAGCCCTAGTTGGAGTGCTGTTGGGTTTGCTCTACTTGTGCCTTCATCCTGTCACTGCACCTCCTCTGCCTCTGCAAACACAAGCCTACTTTGTAGTTTTCTGCATGTTTTTTGAATGCTCTTTTCGTTGTTCCATACTAAATGTAGGCTTTGCTTTGAAGTGTGCTTTCAGTGAACTTAATATTGTGGATTGGCTGTTAGGTAGCTTAGTTTGTTCAAGTGTATTACAAAATGAGGTACCTGCACTGGCCAGAAGCTGTAGCGCAGCTGCAGTTGCATTGGCAAAGCTGTGCAGCCTCCACAGTTGCTGTGGTCGTATAACCTGTATCCATATGAAGAGCATTTTGTTTACCACCACAAACTTTAGATCTGTGCTGGCACAAGATATAAACATTGGCTGCCAGTACAGCCATACCCATCCAGCAGAGATCAACACTCCTTTCTAAAGCACTTTTCTCTGCAGCCCAGGTCAGAAGCGCCACGAAGCTGTGGATTTTACCAGTCCTCCTAGTAAGTGGTTTCTGTTGGGTTTAGCACTTTAGATGTTTCTCTCCTTGTGTGTTTTCACAGTCAGCCAGCCTCTAGTGACAGCATAGATTCAGTTGAAAATTAATAATTAAATAATAGGGTAGTGCCTGATAAACCCACCTGGTCTGCTCCAGCCTTTCCTCTCCCTTTGCCTGTCAGGATGGAGCTTCACGGACAGCAAGATTTCCCCACATAAACAAGAGACCAGCTGCACCCCCTCCCCACACAGTCTTTGTCAAGGCTGATCTAACAGCCCAGTTTACTGCTTGGGCTAAGCAAAAGTAATGGCTTGAAATTTATTGGCATCTTGAAAGGCGATGCATCTAGTTGAGAGCAGGAATGTCTCTATTGAATTTAAAAAGATAAAAAGCAAGAGTTCCTGCTGAGTTTCTCTACCCGTTTGTGCCAACTTTCTTTTCTCCTTAAGCTTCAAAACATGTTTGTTCTTTCTTGAATGCCAGAAAGGAGAAGAAAGGTCCCAATCTGCCAAACAAGTTGTGTTCAGCACTCCTCTGCCTTCCATTGTTCTCCTTAGAAGAGGGAAGGCCTTGAGCGAAGAGATGGCTGTGCAGGTGATGTGGTGCCTCTGCTTTGGCCAGTGCTGCTCCGACCCAGCGAGTGGTGCAGCTCCATTGCCAGCTGGCACCAGTAGCAGAGGCTTGGGGCAGCCTGCTGCTGCTCTGGTGACCGACATGACCCTGGCCATTGCCCTGTCCAACTTTTTAATGTTGGCACACCCCAGAAACACAGGGGAAAGGTGGAGTTTGAAGAGGATTATTAAATAGCAGCAGCTTTCCTGGGACAGAGCAGGAGAGGAAGAGGGGAACATTAGGTAAATAACTAAGGCTTTGCAGAGCAGAGGCTTTTAGCATAAAGTTTTCTTATCCCTCCAGGGCAGGTACAAATTGTCTAGCTCTGTGCTTCTCTGTTGTGCCCTGGGCCCCCTTCTTCCCACGTAAATACGGCAGCTTGACGGCGAGGAAGAGATCACTGGGGAAGATTCCTCGAGGCTGTTGATTGTCATGCAGCCTCTCCTGGCTCTCTGCCATAAGTAAATATTTAGTTTAATACCTAAGCGGTGGCTGTGACAGGTGCTACAGAACTGATGTGCCAGCACTGACAAGTTGGAGGGGGAGCAGCAGCAGTGGACTTGAGGTGGCCTTTGCACTCCTCATGCAGCTTGTTTGTTGGGCACTTTGAGGGCTGCTTTTTTTTCTTTTCCTCATGCCTTACAGCCCTGCTTTCTCTGAGCCATCTTCTCTCCTGCTGAATTCTGCGTTGAAGTGGCTGTGAAATGATGCAATGAGCTTTAGGGAGTTCAGTAGGTTATGTATATGCCCATTCCTGTTTGGGGAGGATGGAAAAGGCACACCAATGAAATAAGCAGTTGCTTCTGGTGTGGTCTTTGAAAATAGAGAAGTGCAGACATAAAATACTCAACCAAGTCTTTCCCCGCACTTCATGGTTGCAGGGATGTAGAATGGAAGCAAACAGCTGTTTCTTTAGCAGTGAGTATTGCTTTCCCTTTTATGAAGCTCACCTTTTGTGTGGAAGTCTAGCTACCCAGGCAGTTTGGGTATTTCTAGAGGAAGACTTTTGTCTTGCTGACATCCCCTGGACTCAGAGGAGAAATAGAGTCCCTGAAATGACAGAATACTTCTGGAATCTCCTGTGAAGTGTGAGGAGATCACCAGAGAAAGTTTTCTACAAACATAAGCACAGGTCAAGCAACTGTTCTGTGTAATCCACACTGGGTTGCGTGGCCCTAAAGGGAAAGGGTAGGACCTTTCCTGCCAACTGAAATGACATTTGTGTGTTTATGTTGTTGCCAAGAAGAGAACACCTTGCTAGACTTCCGTTGCCTGTTTGGGCTTAAGCTTCTGTAGGGCTGTTCTGAAGCTCCCACTCCTCAGACTTCACAGTGTTTATAGTTAAATATACCATTCAAAACTCTGTTTGAGAGCAGCATCTGGAAACAAATGCAACTGCCAACTTCATAAAATGCTGAGTTGCCACATCTAATGGTGTGGCCATGTGTTGTTGACTTAGTAGTGTAGTGATGCTAAGAGCAAATTTGATATTGGTAATGGTGAAGAGCTTGGAAGCTTTCTGTGACTGCTGGCAGTGATTATGGGCTGATAAAGTGTGATGCTATATATCTGTCCTAAATTAAAATGCCACCCTATTAAAAATAAACTCTCTGGTGGCTGTGGTGGGCACCTTAAAGATTAATGAACTTTTACAACAGGGGTTCTAAACTGGTTCCTGAACCATTGCCCATCAGTATGGCTATTACACATGGCCTGCAACTGGTCTGTGGGCCAGCCCTAATGAAGGAGAACTGGTGAATTATCAACTTCATGCATTCGTATTGGTAGTTTTAAGAGTGTTTGATGGTTGGCATCAATTTCTTGACCTAGAAGCTGGAGAATCTTGTTAGTGTAGGATTCCTGTAATAAGTTGAATGTTACTCTTACAAGTTCAGAACTACAAAGCATGGACAACCCCACTGGCAAAGAGGTATGGTCATTCTGTGGTATGTTTTCAGGCTGGCTACTTTAATTGAAATATCTCAGTAACTTTTTAAAAGATTTAGCAATGGAGACAAAAAGACCCCCAAAAAATAATTCTGAAGCAAATTAGCTGTGATCTGTGGAGAATAGTGCTTCCTGGCAGACTGCTGACCTTCTTTGAAGAGAGGGACCTGCCGATGTTGAAGGAATTTCAGGGGTTTTTTTCTGCTCTGTGGATAGAGTAGGGGGTCTTGCTAATGGATGCAATTGCAGCAGCCAGTCTGTATGACTGCATCAGATTGATTAGCTGGGTTCTGGTTACTGCTGCGAGTGGTGATTATGCCAGTACAGCTGCTTTCTCTTTTTATGTACTAATTACCACACGCACGGATGTCATCACCCTTAACACTGCATGGAGTTGTCCCATTAGCGTGGGAGTGGGAAGCAGCAGGGAAGGGGAGCTCTTCGGCGTGACAAGCTGTTTAGAAGTGAATGGAGTAGAGTGATGAAGCAAGTATTCTTACACAGAATTTTTAAGCCATCTTGTCTTTGAGATTCTGCCCTCAGCCAACATTTTTGCAGGTTGTCAGAACCAAGCCCATGTCCTTGGCAGCACTTTCCACGAGGTGCTATTTACTGCCGAGCACCCGGATGCTGAGCTAGTGAGTCTCCCCCTTTGACATGGCCGGTTGTGGAGCCCGTGGAACAACGGCTGTGCAAACTGACCTAGCCCAGGAAGGCAGCTTCTCTAACTGTGAGCAGGAGGAGATAAACCATTTGTTTCTGACTTGCCAAAAAAGGAAAGCCCTTACTGTTCTTAAAAGTTTTGGAATGCTTATTTTATGAATTTATGTTCCCAGCTCTGGTGGACCCCTCCCTTTCCTCCCCTTCCTCCTCAAAATCCAGTCTCCCCATCTCGGAGTGCACCATAATCTCCATGGTAACAGGTGTTATCATCATACATCTTATTTATTTTCTCCCCCCCCCCCCTCTTCTTTTTCTCCCCATGCCCTGCCACACACAGCAAGCAAGGTGGGGAGGACCCAGGGCAGACATGACAGAGTTGGGTAAGAGCTAGATAAACCCCTAAGGGCCTTTGCCTTCCATCCAAACACCAAGCTTCTCTGAATACACTCGCTGCTGAGTGATAGCCAGGGCAAAGAGTGACCAGGTTTTGTCATACAGAGAAATCCTTATGGACGTTTTTTCCTCTAATGTCGCCTCTTCAGAGGAGAGGTTAAATGTGTTACTGGTGATGGGAAATAATGTGGCTATATTGTGTTACTCTGACTGACTTTGGTTTTGTTACGATAGTCAAGATGAAAGTTCTGGGTACTAGCTACTGGAGGGCATACAGTTAAGTAGTCTCTGCCTCAGACTCTGAAGTTAAATTGTCAACCAGACAAGATGTGGGGTGGGCTAGTAGAGCTACGCAGACAAACAGGCTCGTAAGCTGTTGTCTGGGGTCCCAGTTTGTTATACTATCTGATGAGTCCTACTCTAATGAGACCCACTCTAATTACTTCAGGCCACCTCAGCAGCGCAGTAGTGGTTGATCTGCATTCCCATCTACCTGTATCCTGTTGTTCCAGCACATCCTCCTTCCCTTTCCTGCTTCCTGGTCCAGCATCGTCCCCTGTTGTGAGGAGTCTGCAAGAAAGATTTTGGGATGGATGGATGGATGGTTGCCCACCAGAAAATCTAATGAAAACATATCTTTCACCTGAGACTTATCCCATTGAAAATCTAGACTTGAAACCTGTGTTACCTGCAGTGATTACAGGTTTAAATCCTAAAGAAATTTCTGCAGAAATTCTGTTAATGATTTGGATTTGTAAATGCAGTTTTCAGTTCTCCCATTCTCTGAAGCCGTGATGGAACGTGCTCTGACAGCCCAGTCCACCGAAGCAGCTTATCCCTGTCTATTCCTGGTAGCCAAACTGGCTCATTACCCCTCTTTCCACTTCCCATGCCTTTGTTTTTATGATCTACATGCGTCATATTTTCTGGCTAAATGGAGTACTGCCAGTATATCCAGTTCTCATTGCTGGATGGCAGGATGCAGGAAAGCATTGTGCTATACAAAGGACATTAGCTCCTTGGAGTAGAAGGAGGGTATTGACATAGGTATAATCTGTTCCACTTCATCGTTCTTGCTTTTCAAGCTCATACGCTTCAGAAACCAAGCTAGTGCAGACCAGAAAGCAGAGCTTGCTCTTGGTTCTTTGTGTGCACAGAGTTTTGATTCACCTGCATTAATGCAGCATTTGGGAAGCACTGGCTTGCAGCCGTGCTGACTACCTGCAGTCTTAGCAGCTCTTCAGCTTCTTACCTCACTGCAGGTGAAATGGATCGTGTCGGAAAGACCCTTGCATTGAGGGATTTGGTACTTGTATACTTGTGTTATTCTCATAATCTCTGGATCTTAATTTTCCTTTGAGCACTGTTGTTGTGGGATTGGTCAAACTCTGAAACGTGTTCAGGAGGCTGTTTAAATGTTTAAAAATGAAGGAATTGTATATTATTTTTGCATAAAGTTTGGTTTGCTTAATAGAAACAATAAACTTTTGATGCTGAAATCCCATGTACTTGCCAGTTTCCTGTGGCACCCTAGTGAGTTGAGAGGTGAAGGCTGGAAGAGTCCCAGTTGTCCTGCTTTCTAATGACTATACCACTTGTCCCCATCACTTTGTTGAATTAGTTTGAATAAGAGGACTGTCAGCCCACTGATTGACATGCAGCTTCTCCTGGGGTCAGAATTTCTTCTGCTCTGCAGCTATGTGCCAGTGAGTCTGCTGGACACTGAAGGGCACATGTACATGCATTTCTAGCAGCTGCTTACTCTCGCTGCTGGATTAGTGGTTTCTTGCAGCATCCTGTTAAGTGACATGTCTCCTTGGCCGGGTGCGCTGCTGCAGGGAGACTGGACATTTGTTTGAGCCTCCTTGGCTCTCCTGCCTTATATTGTCTTGTCAAGTAACCTCCTGTTATTGTTTCAGAGAGTTTTCAACGTTCTGTACCCAATGCCGGCCGACCAGAGAAGACATGTCAGCATAAACTCTGCCCGCTGGCTGCCTGAGCCAGGCCTGGGATTGGCATATGGCACCAACAAAGGGGACCTGGTGATTTGCCGACCAGAGTAAGTGGTGGCTTTACATGAAGTTATAACTGCTTTGGCCGTTCTGTTGCTAGGGCAGTGGGGATAAGATGGCTTCTCACTGCCTGGTGCTTGAGAGACCCAAAAAACCCAACTCCTAACACTCCTTTTGGACTGCCACAGTGTTTACCTGAGTCTCTTACAATCAATGTTTGTTTTGCTGATTGTGAACTTCTGACGCTGTTTGAAGTGCATCTCATTAACTCATTTTATTTCCCATGTATTTCTAGGCTCTCTGCGTGTTTCCTGTATGCCTAGTGCAGTGTCTGTCAGTCTCTGTGGATTGATGGATTTCTAAAACCTTCCAGTGAGAACAGCAAATTTGGACTGTTAGTGATATGCTTGCTTTCCTCAGCTCTCATGGCCCCTTTAGAGTCTACCAACCAGATTGAAAGCTGCTGACCTAGCCTTTTCAAATACTTGTTACAGTATTCAAGCGTGAGATTCTATGAACTGCCAAGATTTTTGTCATGATTATGAGCAAGCCAATGAATTGTTTTGGTCCTCACTTGAAAGCCCAATAATGTAATGTGTAGACTTTAGCTCTCTTGTATTTGTACAGCACCATGAAGGGTGTAACTTGCAAATAAACACAAGTTAATTTAAATGTAGTGTGACACAGATGATGACTGAGCATCTGAGCGGTGAAACATGTGTTGCTTTCTTGGGGAGTCTCTGCACTGTACCTTATTGAGACCCTTTTCTCCATTGTGTTGTGCAAGTGCTTCTTCTGGAGCAATTTTGTTTTATGCTGAAGGAACACTTCAGGAATTTCTCTGTTTCAGGTATTTCCTCATATTTCCTCCTAAACTACCTTGGTATTCTTTTGGGTTATGCTTCACATGTTGAAGTTCCTTGTAACTTAAAAGCTGGCAGCTAGAACCTTGCAGCACTGCTGGTGATCTTACCACATGCATATGGACTCCATCTGTTGTGTGTGAGATCAGGCATGTAGTGCTTGAGGAGGGTCATATGGTCAGAGTAGAACCACTATCTTAAATCAGAAGAGACGTATACAGTTGTAATAGTGACTAATTCAGTACAGCCTTCTGGCGAAGTCTGTGATTAGAATTCAGATTGTCCAGTTTCAGTAGTACAGAATGCTAGTGCTCTTCAAACAGCCCTCTTGTTCTCTTGAACATAATCTTTCATCAAGGGCCTTATTTATACATAAAGTTCTACAAGATATTATTATGGAATCAGCTATAATCACACTCTTCCCGGATAAGTGCCTTTCTTTAAGAATAGTTGCTGTACTTTCTCAGCAGAAGAATTATTCGGGAATAATGGCTCTGTTCTCGAACTCTAGAGAGTTATTCTTAGTTATTTTCAGTATAGAGAAGTGATAAGATCTAGTCTAGTGATTATGGCTCATGAGATGAAACTTGGACGAGAACCCAGGGAAATGAAGTCTGTCTGAGAATGGATGCTTTGATTGAGTGCTACAGTGTTGAGCTTGGTCTGCCTGTCCTGGCTTGCCACACCCCACATGAGGTATCCATTCTGGTGCTTGCAGTAGCCCCATGCTAAGTGGCATCTATGTTCTTGGCACCTAACTAATTAAAGACACAACAGGAACACTTCCATGGCATGTTATGGAAGCACTGTCAGTCCTTCTGGAGCATCTCTGTGAAACCCTCTTAGCTTACCATGTTGCTAGGGCACTCTTCTGTCTTCTTAGTTCTGTCCCAGCAACAATCATGCACGATTCCAACAAAAATAAACTTTTTGTATACAAACATGAAACAAAGTGGCTGTAGAGGTGGGAGGGTTTTTGGTGGCTCAACAGAAATACTTCAGTAGGTTTCCTGCTGGTGGATTGGAGTGACTGATGCTTCTGGTGAGTATTGCAGACCTCACATGGAGCGATGGGTTATTTCTGGAGCAGGATACCTGATATCTTCTGTTCTCAACTGCACCATTTTATAGGCCAGTAACAGCCAGAGAGACTTAAACCCCTCTTCACAAAGGTATAGTTATTCACCAAGCTGAATAATTTGCATTGAGGCTCTAACATCAGAACACGCAAATGAGTGAAACCCTATCAGAGCAGAAGTGGCTTGAGGCTGTGATGTCTGCCCCAGATCTACTTGGAAGATCCTCAGAGAAAGGAAAAATCTCAACACGTAGATGCCATCTCAGTTGTTCTTGGCTTAGTAGATGTGGTTTGAGATTGGCATATCTGTTGACTTTAACTTCAGAAGTGAGGGAGAAAGATGAAAAATACTTGTATAGTTTCTATACACAGCAATACAGAGGAAGAGAAATATTAAATAAAGGATTTGGCAATCGATAGAGCACTATATGTGGGATAGCCTAGCAAACAGCAGGGATCAAGAAAACACTGTACTGCTGAAAACACCCCCACTGTTCTAATTTGGCAAAGAAAACTGGTCAGTAGCAAACAACTGAGATGGTTATAATTCCCTGGGTCTTTATTCCTATGTACAATGGAGGCATTTGAAACTGAGTACTACAGGGATCACATAAACAGGCTGGAATAGCAGCTGTGCCTCACATACAGGATTTGACAAGCTTGTGCTTGGGGAAAATGAGATGAGTAGACTAGAAGTATGAGCTGGCCAAAAAAAAGGCATAACTTAAAGCTCCATGGGCTCATAACGAGAGGACTGTGCAAGCAGTCTTTCCAGAATTCTAAAGAAACAGTAATTAAAATCAAATGTTTTGGGCTATATTGTTAAGTTGGGGTAGCACCAATGGCAGTTTTTCTTGCAAATGGAAGTGGGGAAGGTCAGGTTATATTGGCAATCCATAATGGGAACTTGGCACACAGATTTATGGGGTATGTTTTGAAGGAAAGGAAAATTTAAACCATAGAAAACAGGATCGAATGCATTGTGGTTTGACTAATGTGGAGTATAGAAGGTTGGATACCTGTCCTTGAGAATTTTATGTATTTATTTTTAATAAAAGGGGTCAACTAAGGATTTGCTCCAGGTTTATTATGTCTGTGTTTTAGTAAGGCAATTCCCATGTTGGAACTACAATAAATCTAGTTAATTTGTAAAGCATTAGGATTAGAACAGATCTGGTAAAGGGCCTGTCTAAAGGAGAGTCCAACAGGATTGAGAGCTGAACTCTGTTATAAAAGAGGTCATTGATGGACCTCTTTAAGAACCTGTTCTGAGGCTGGTTATTGATACTATTTACAGTAATTCCTTGTAAGGGTGCGCTGAATAAATTTGCAGAGGATGTGACATTATCCTTGTCATTGCAGAGAAAGAGCATAGCACAAGAACTGGGTTGCCTTGAAAGTGACTGGAGCTATAGAAATGAGATAGAATTTAATAGTACGAAGTGCACTTAGTGACTAATAACACTGAGCTCAGTAGTTAAAATGACAGAGGAGGAGAAAGACCCGAGGTTTTAGTTGGTCATAGGTGATTGAGCCATCAATAGATGAGGCTGTAAAAACAGCAAATTTAGTTCCAGGATGAGACACAAGATGCTTAACAGCAGAGATAGCAAATTGTTACTATCAGTGTAGAAGAAACTAGATATGTAAACTGGAACAGTTTAAAATTCATATATCCATGTTCAGAACTGCCTTTGAACTGGTACAGTAGTTGAGAAGAGCTGCTAGTGGGGTCAGTGGAACATTTTCATCTAAGAAAACATGCAGCGTGGGGTCTTTAGGAAGGCTAAAAAAGGAGGGGTTTAGAGCCTTCCATAAATCTCCAGGGATGGAGAACTGTCTGCATTTATATATTTGTTATTAGAGAAAAAAGAGGCATAAATTGGCTATGACTAGGTTGTGGCTGCGACCTAGATAAAGGCAGGCAACCAACTGATTTCTGCAATAGCCTATATGTTGGCTGGGTGGGTGCAAAAGGTTTAGCAGTTTGGAGTTGCAGCTTGGCTGGCTTGTGGGGACAAGTGTGTGACTTGAATACTTGTGACTGGGGGTGGGACTGGACTGCTGAACTGTGAGGCACTTTTGCAGTATTTTGAACCCATGGTCCATGTCTGAACAGGTGTTGACAAGTTGGCTCTCGGAGCTGTTGTGCTGTAGGTAGGTGAGGTGGTGACAGCAGTGTTCGTCCACACTTGGAATTGCACCTAATGGGCCTGAAAGAAGCCTGTAAGAGACTGGAATTCATGAGCCAGTACAGTAGCTCTGAGGATAGAAAAATGTTTCTATTAGCTAAAGATATAACTCCTAGCAGGTTTGCATTCTGATGAGTTAAGGAAAGAAAGGACGATGTGTATCTGCTTCCTTAGATTTCATAGTGACACTCAGCTCACTAAACTGCTGTAGAAAAGCATCAATTTGTTCTCTCTACTTTTCATGTGATTAAATTGGAAGAAACTTTTAATGTAACATCAGGAAAGTTCCTCCTTTCCCAGACACTCCAAGTTCGACAAACTTAGGTTGTTCACTGATGCGTTAGTTTGAACATGCAGATTAGATACAGACTTGTATTCAAAACCCAGAGATCCCAGTTGTCAGTGAATGAATGCTATTCTGAGTAAGGATAACGAATAGCAAAGTGGTAGAGCTGGTGTTCTGCAGTGTTTGTCCCTCATCCATTCTTTTCTTCTGATTGTTTAGCTGCTGGTTTCACTTGCGTGCAAATAAACAAATTATCCATGTTAGAGCAGATCTCTATGACCTTTTTAAAACTTTGTCTACTTTTCCTGCTGAATTACTGTCCTTTTGAGGAATGGTCTGTGTGAAAGAACCCTGGGGACTGGGTTCCTGTGGGACAGCAACCCAGCTTTTGGAAACAACTTTCTCTGCAAGTGACCAATGGGACAAGTAGTTTACTTTTCAGGAGTCTGATCTTTCATTTTGGTTTGAAAAAATCATCAGCCACCATGTAAGAGAAGGTGCCATTGGGAGAAGGTTCATGGAAGTGACCACTGGGGACAGAGAATAAGTACAGGAAGCTGATCCGAAGAAAGGTGTCTGCAAGTTCTGAAGATGCATGGAGTAATCAGTGGAATTGAGTGGATCATAGTGTCTTCAGGGGATGTTTCATGCTTGTCTTGTTGCTTTTTTAACCAGTTGCAGTGGTGATAGGCTGGAGCCAAGGGTACTCGGGTCTGTGGTTCGAAGGCGAGTCCTGCTGATAAGAGAGTTTTGGCCCTCAGATGTGGGTTGGAAACAGACTGCAGTCTGTATGAGGTTGTGGCAGTCTGTTCCTTTTTTGTGGGTCCTGTAGTTCACTCTTGTCATGATTCAGTATGTGCATGGCTGCCAACTGATAGACTTTGCATACATATTAGATCACGAGTCTGATATCTGCTTGCACGTGGCTTCACATTACCACAGGGCAGTCTGTGCTTTTTGGATGCAAGCTGAGTTTGTGTTGAGTCTGGAAGTGTGGTACTGAAAGCTCTGAGGCTGCTGTGCTTTAAAGGATGGGCACCACTGAGCTAAATCAAGACACTAAATTCATGACACTAACATTCATTGGGAGAGCTGTGCAACATGAAAACAGGAATCTCTTCAGGCACACCACTTGAGGTAGTGTACTCCATTTAGCAACCGAACTACCATGTATTACTCACTGTGGCCTGGAGGTCTGTTGCAGGAGGTAGCACAGAGCTGTGAGAATTCCCCCCACCTCTCCGCTGTCCTGCTGCACACTGACTTTTCTGTGTGGCTGCTAGTGTGTTTTCAGCCTCCCCCAGGCTGCTTCTCCCCCCTCACATGCTGCCTGACATCCCTTGTAACTGTGATCAGTGCTAATGCTTGCTAAAGTTTTGTACATCTTTCTTGGCTCTGCGTAGTTCAAGGTTTGATTCAATTCCTGAATCTTTGGGTTTTGCAGAATGGAATTAAATTCACAGTGTCTTGTACTGTAGAAACACCTCTACTGAATTAAAAAGGAATTTGGTTTTTAGTGCTCATAACCTGTCCTATCCTGTCACATCCTAACAAGAGATTTCCCATTCAGAAACACCCCTGATGGGGCTTCTCAAACATTAATTGTCTCATAGAACATGAACAGGTGAGAGGGAGAGTGAGGAGGAGCAGACTGCATGCTGCTTATTGCCCTTTGCTGGCTTCTCTTGTGGAGGACTGCCATGGGAGAAAGGCAGGGGGTCTACGTATCACTTCTTCCTCGTTTCATCTTGAATGGCCCCCATGCTGAGGAGCAGGTTCTGGAAGAGCTCAGTGCTCACATGCTTTTGAAAATACTAATCTAAAAACCTCAGTTTTCTAAGAAAACTGTTTCAAAACTAAGCACTCAAAGCACCATGTCTAGGGCTAGCTGTGTAGTGCAGGCATCCACAAGAGGAAGGATTCCTTCAGCAGCCAGAACCTCTGGTAACGGCATTAAAATACCCCCAGAAGATGTATCTGGTTCAGAGGCAGCATCCCTTGGAATTCTTTCGTTGGGAAGTAGGTGTGGAGAGTCTCAAATTGATTCAGTGCTATGCAGTGGGCATATTTTAATTCTTTGTGGTGAGATCTGCCTCTAAAGTGAAATTATTCTGGGAAAATTCTCTTCACGATAAAATCCTATGCATTGCAGAGAATCATTGCAATTGTCTGTCCATGCCAATCCATTTTATTTTTTTTTCCTCTGAGAATTGCATCTCCTCTCATCTAGTAATGGGGACAATGTGTCTGCATCTAGTTATCAGCACTGGTAAAAAGATGGTCATCTATCCAACTGCCTGGTGTGTTGTTTGCCTCTTATGAATAGCTTCTGGAGGATGAGTAAACAAAGAGACAGAAGGAGGACCTGTCTCTGTGTGTAACAGAGGGTTGTTAGCAACCCTGCACAGGGACTGTTTTCACAACTATTAACTGGGGTGGCTAGAGGTACTGGTTGTGTCCAAGTCCTCTCTGCAAATGGCCTTTTGAAAGGCACCATCTGCACAGTGGCCTTTGACCATGACTAAGCGAATGCATGTCCTGGACTTTTGCTGCCTGTGAACCACAAGATGCATGGAATTCTCTAAATGAGGGTAAAAGATGATTTTGACTGATAAAAGAACTGGAAAGGGAGGAAGATGGCCAGTTTTGCACTGAAGATGCATCCTGAAAGCTTACATTTGGGGTTTCTGATTCATGCACTTAAGAAAAAACTGAAATTATTTATTTCCAAATTGTGCAGGGAAGCCTGGGTATCCTGAGTGCCGAGAGGCTCAGTCATTGCAGATGCAAGAGAAGTAGAGTGGTAATAGAGAGGCTTGAAACAGGATCTCCATTCTGATATTGTCTTTTATTCCATTTCTGTTTCCGTTTCTGTATGTGAATTTGATATCCAGGATGAATGATGGCATTAGGTGGAAGATGCCCTCATAAAATTCCACTTAATATGTCTATGAATCCTAGAGATAAATTCTGAGAGATGCTTTAAGTCTTCAGTTATGAGCAAGTACATTTCCCTCACCCAGTTCTTCAAGACAGGCTGAAGCACTGACTAGGTAGTGACATGTATTTTCCACCATGAGAAAGGGAACTTGGCACCGAGCTCAGCGATGGAGAAACTTAACCTGCTACTTGCCAGTTTGTGTACTGTGTGACTGGGCTTCTCCAGGTCCTTACTGGTTCTCAGGTTGGGTGGCAATCTTTCTAAGAGCATGACCACTTACTCTGACAGCCGTTACCAACTGCTGCACTTTTATCTATTCAGATCACACCTGCCGCCTTTTATTCCTTTGCTTTTTTCTAATTCTATCTACAAAAGCAATTAAATTTCATGCAAGCAATTATTTGACTTACTGCCTACTGCATGTGGCTCACTCTTTCATTGTTTTTCATATATCATCTTTTTTCTCTTTGTTATATTACTGTCTTTAAGGATAAAAGTTATGCTTAGGAGAGAGTAATTGTCAATTTAAGCATGACTTTTGTTTTGAAGAATGCTGCCAAGTTGGCTTTTTTGGCCTTTTGTCTCTTCCTCAGTTCTTTGTAATGTATTAAAACCCAGGTGTGAACGGCTCCAAAAACTTAACTTCTTCATTTATTTCTTTTTTTTTTTTCTTAATGAGTGCAACTAGCTGCTATGGCTGGCTTCTTTTCCTACTCCCTAATAGCGTACGTACCTTTGGATAGTTTTTAAGTGGAAACTTCAGAGGGAAAATTCAGTATCTCGTCCACTTTGAGTCATCATTGATTTTTGTCCTTAGCCTCACTGATGAATAGACCTTTTTTTCGTTCTAGTACCATTTTCCTCGTGTTTATTTTTAGAATGTCTTTTCCCTCCTTGGCAGCACCAGTCCATCCTGCTTTCTTCCAATCTTTCTTTTCTCCACAGGTCTATACTAGACCTTCCTTGTTGGGTTGTTTACTCCCTTGGCTTTCCAATAAGATCATCTTTAATTTTCCGGTCTTTGATCCAGGTTATTTGTGGAGTTTTATTCGTTTTCCCTTATGCCTGTGTTTTCTAGCAGGTCCGTAGTGAATCCAGCTAGCAAATAGACAACTTTTCTTCATTTTCTTTCCCTTTTTTGAATCTTCAAGCTATCTTGATTCTGTAAATGGTCTCAACTCAATATCTACAAACTGTGAGTGATTGGAGTAATAATGGTGAATTTGGGTTTTTGTTGATTTCCCCCCCCTTCTTTTTGGAGTAGGTTTCCCTTGTGTGCTAAACAGAACACTTTTTAGTTGGCTAATTTCAAAGCTGCTGAAGATTAAAAATATAAAACTTGGCTTGCCATGTGGATCTCGTTGAGATTAGCCCAAGCCAAGATCTTGGTTCTGGAGCTTGGCAGCTTTGTGTGTGCACATTGCAATGTTCTATTAAAAAAAACCTACATTTGCTATGCTTGCTAATTTTAAGCATTTATTTTGAAGTTGATTTCTCCCATTCTAAATGCATTTTCCTGGTTTGGTATAAAACAAACCTACTTCGAAGTTGCCTTTCAATCAATGTAAATGTTCATTTCTGCTAAAACACTTGACTTTAGTCAAAGGTCACTAAAGAGTGACTTTGTCT
Organism: Podargus strigoides; assembly: GCA_028020825.1. Classification (NCBI taxonomy): domain Eukaryota; kingdom Metazoa; phylum Chordata; class Aves; order Caprimulgiformes; family Podargidae; genus Podargus; species Podargus strigoides. The sequence goes on along the minus strand of CM051624.1, from coordinate 39,796,849 downwards.
GTTAGGACTTATAGCAGTTTAAGATGTTTAAGGCCTGAGAAGGTTTAAGCAATTTGCACTCCCCCAAAGATTCCCAACATCCTAAATTGTCTAAGCTACTAGAAGAGCTGATAGATCATAAACAGCTTAAGGTATTCTCAGGGTTCAAAGCTTATAGCCTGCCTGTAATCACTTTAAGCAATTAGTAAGCCTTTAGCTTTTCAGAGGACTTTAGGCAAGTGATCCATCTTTAGAGCTTCGTTTAAGGTGGTACCAAGCTAAATTGATCTTATATAAGGAACTTAAAGCTCTGCATTCTGGAATCTGTTATTTACCTTCCAGGGGGTCCCTGCATGCTACTTGGTGTGGTTGGAGCCACATAAGTGAAGGATACCATGGAGTACTGGCAAGATTTTGAGTGAGAAGAAAATCAGTGAAAATTTAGGAAATTCTTGTTTGGTCTATTTCTGCCTTGTTTATTTCAGGCTATTTGGCCTGGGTGGTGTGTTCTTATTCACATAAACATGCATTATTTATTTTAACAGTGCTAAAACTACTGTGTAGTTCACTGTATGATACACAAACTCTTACCAGTGTCGTAAGAGCAAATCTTAACTCTGGGTCTTCCCTGCACGAGTGTTTTGTCCATCTCCTTACAGTAGTGCATTAATTCAAATAATTTGCATTTAGTGATGGCCTCAGTATGACCCCTCCAAATTGGGATATCTCTCTTCTAAATGTCAAAATAGCTCATGTCTAGTTACGACATCTGTAGCATGACAGTCACATTAGGGACTAAGAGGGTTCCCCTTGTACTCTCAGGCACAAGTTACAGCTTCTTATGTCACGCTAAGAGTGGTGTAAAAAAGCTCTGGGAAAAGCTGCTTTAAAAAACTGTTGGGCGTTTTGGTAGGAGAATTGATGTTGGCATGAAGGCTGACTGTGAGGGACTTCTCTTGTCCTTATTCTCAACACAGGTTCTGCTGTGTAGCTTTGTGTCCCTTAAGGGCAACACTCAACCTCAGTATTTGTACTTGGATCCCAAGATAATCAAACATGCAGACTGCCATACAACACTCTCTCCTTCTGCGCTGTCATCGTCTTGGTGCTTAATTTACATTTATCACTCCTGTCCAGTGTGGTGGAAGACTCTTAATGTAAGACTTGCTCCCTTGGAATGTAAGACAAATTCCTCTTGTGCTTTCTGTTGGTGTGTCTTCTGTTTTAGCTCATTATATGAGTCTGCTCATCTGCTACACAAGCTGTAGGTAGGTTAAAAATGCTGACTCCTGGAAACCACTTGGGTTTTAGCTGTAGTGACCATATGGATCAGAAGAAACCATTCTGTTTGGGTTCTACCTGCTGTATTAATCTCCTCTCTCTCTCTTAGGTGTCTAGCAGCTTGGCTGACTGGTGACTCTCTTCTTTAGCTGAGATTCCACGTTTGTGCCCAGGGAAGATGACTGATAGAGGTGTACTTTCTATCTAAATCTTATCCACTGGCCGCAAGAGCATGGATGGTATCCAGCTTTAGTTGCCCAGCGGTGGGCAGAACAAAGTTGTGTGTATTCACGCCGTTGAGGCAGAAAAGTGTTATTAGCTACCGATGTCTCCAAATTTATAAGGCTGACCTCATTTAAATGGTGTGAATTTGAACAGAGCCTCTTCAAAAATCCCAGTATTTAACCTAGCTGGCAGGACTGCACAATCAAATAAACAGAGCCAGTCATCTTGCATAGTGTTCTGAGTTAATTGGCATCCTCCCTGAAGCAGGCACACAGCTACCAGCTGCACCAAGCTGCTTGCTGTCCTGCTTCTGCAGCACCTTTGGCTGTAGATGCCAGTGTCAGGATGTGTCAGGACGTGTTTCTGCATGGTTGCTGGTTTCCAGGCGGGTGAACCTTGGAGGATTCTGGAAAATTAGTGGGCTGTATCAGTGTATAGGGAGTAAAAAGGCACCTGCTGCTAGTTGAAGAGAAGGGGTGACCTCTCCATTGTTCCTCTGACTGTGATGAATAGGATAATTTCGTACATCACTTAAATGTCTGTGTGGCTGTTAGTCAGAAATTGCAGGTCTTGTGTTCTGTACGACTTACCTTGTTAGGAATTCCTGTTCTTGGTCTCGTGCTCTTCCCTTGGGTAGTCACACATAGGCTGTGCTCCAAGGGTGTGCTCTGAAATAGGCCGGTGCCACTGAACTGCCACCTCTTCATTGGTCAAAGGGAATTACTGCCCAGCAGAGCTACTCCAGGAATCCCATTTACTGGTTCCATACAGTTTGCGCTGCAGCCAATTTTCACTTGGATTTGTCTCCACACGTGGTTCATTGCCTGCACAGAAAGCTAAATATTTATGAAGTTAGGGTGTTAGAAATGATTGTTTTGCTATCCAGGCAGCTGCTGGGAGTGCCAAACTTCGCCTTGTACTGACAATACGATTGCCTAGCTAATCACGGGAGCCAGGGATGGGCTTGCTGTGCTAATCATCACACACCAGCAGAAAGAGATAATGAGCTGCTGACAAGGATGCATCGGGAATCCAGCCGAGCATTGCATTGCATGAGATACTGTGTGCTGCTGCTTCCTTCTCAAACCAGGACAATGGATTCCTGTTCCTTAGCATAGTGTCACCTTGCTCTCTGGAGCTTACTCTGTGTTTTGTTGATAGAGTTTGAATGGTTTAAGAATGACAAGTTCACATAAAGGGAAGAAAGCACATCTTGGGGAATTCACATCCTTTGTAAACTAACCTGGTTTTGTACGCCTGCTCTTTGTGTTCTGGAATGGGCAATATATGTGAGAAATCAGTTTTAAAGAATAATTTATTTTCTGGAGAGAGCAAACCTTGGCAGCATGAAAATCAGATGTTCACTAGCTGCCTGCTGCATGGCATCACTTTGCAGCTAGTCTTCTCCATGTTGGGCTTGCCACAATCTTCATTCTGGTAATGGGATTGTGCTGATATTTTTAGATGGGATTGCAGGCAGCAATGTCTTAATCAAAATTTAATTCAGTGCTGTAACAGACAAGTGTGCTAGTGTTGGGCCTTTCCACGTGGTGGGATTTGAAGGCGGAGAGCAGTGAATTTGCCCATTACCTTCTTCACTGTTGGGGATGGCTTAAGTGAAAAGACAGTAAGTGCTATTTATGCCTTCCTGGACATGCATACCCTAATTGGAAATTATGGGTTTTTTATCTTGCCATCTTGCTCCTGAGCTGTGTTGTTATGGTAGAGTTGGGGAACTTTTGTCCTAATCCTTTCTCTTCTTCAGCTCCCAATTTTGGATATGCCGTTTGGGGGGTACCAAGATGTCAGTTTGTGTTGACCCTGTGCTTATTCGATTTACTTTTCAAACACTGGTTAAGCCAATGCAGTAAACTGTATTTCAGCTTGCTTGTCATGTATGAATAGTTTTGTCATTAATTCCTAAGGCTTGGTCCTAGTTTCTTCAGGGGAACATACCTGAGCTGTGTGGGTAATGCCTCCATCCAGAGGGAGAGACTATGCTGCATAAGTTGTTGGCTCTTGGTACTTAACAGGCTCCACTCTGAATCTTTATTCAACTTTCAGTAAAGCATGCAAGTCTGTGCCCTTCATCCTCCCCAACCTCATTAATAATGTGAGCTGGACACAAGCGTGAAGGAAAAGTCCATCTCGGAACAGATCCCTGCTGGGAAAGCCAGGCTGTGAGCAGCTCTGCATTTAACAAAGCTAATGGAAATTTCCAGGGAGGGCTTAGAGAGCTTAGTGACAGCCATAAAAAGGAAGAAAATAAGAACTTGACTACGTGGACTTCACTGTCCATGATTGACGCGGTGTGGAGAATTGCAATTTTTCACCCTGAAGCCCTGGGCAACAAATGTCCTCTTTCCTGCATCCACATCCAAGTGGCAACATGCTCCATGCTACAGAGAGCTTCTACCTTATGGCTTGGAAAATGTAAAGTGCTTCCAGCATTTCCATGTCTAGAGTTTGATGGAGCAAAAGTTAAATGCTTACATTACCTGAAAAATATTCATTTCTCCAGTGTAAGCTCTGCTTCTGTGAAATGAATAGTCAGGCCTTGATTTGCAAATCTCCTGGGAAACGTACTGTGAAAGGCTTGCTAATTTACAAAATTCAAGCAGTATTTTGCAATGGGAGTTAAAAACCTTTAGACTTTCTGACAAGGGAGATTGGACTGTTTTAAATAGGTGTGGTTAAACCAGTGCAAATCTTTAAGCTCAATTGAAAATCTGATTTAAACCAAAGTAATTGTGGTTGTTGCACACATCTTGTTGTGTATTTGAGTTGGTTTAAGGTGCAATTATGTGACCAAGTTTCTAATGCAGGTGTGGTCTTAAAACTGGCACTTAATCCATACAACAGCAGCATTTCCTATGATGAAATCTTTGCTCATTAAAAAGTGATGATCTTCATATAAAAGATAGTGCCCAACCAGTTCCCTCTGTTGAATTCAGGTGTTTGCTTTCCTCACAGTACCTTGATGCCGTCTGGAACATCTCTTCTGTAGGCTCAATCAGTCATCCAAAGGCTGGAAGACCTAATGGGGAGCAAGCTGGATACTGGTTTTAGGGCTGTGAAGAGGTAGATGTGGGTTCCAGGTCAGAGAGATGCAGATGCATGCAAAAGGGAACAAAGATCATGCTGAGGGCTTTATTGCTTGAAGTCTTTTGTAAGAGGTGGAGTTGGGAGAGGCTAAGTTGGTTAGCTGGTCAAGGGAAGAATCTGCTGAAAAGTAACAGATGCTCGCTAGTGCAGTTGGGAGTACCAGTTGTTTATTCTGAGCTACTTTTTTGGCCTTGCAGAGAGACATGCTCAGTCCAGACTAAAAAGCCAGTTTCAAGTGGTGCTGAGGATGTTGAACTCCCATCATGGCCAAGTCTAGTGACCTTGGCTTAAGCCTGTTCATCAGTATTCCTAGAGTCAGCAACGGGAGCAGTGGCATCAGCTGCTATTGGTCCTCCTTCTGGGAAAGGAAAGCAAAGTCCTTGATTCTCTGGCAGTAAATGAGTAGCTAATAGGACCCTGGCAGTGAAACTCAGTTGATAAATGGCAGCATTTAAAACCAGTGTGCAAAGTTCTATATTTAATGGAATGGCTATTGATTTCACCATATAGGGAAAGGTGTAAATTAACAGCGTGGAGTTAGAACGGACTTTCCTGTCCAACAACCCAACTGTACAGTAGTGAGCCTCTAAAGAAAAGGTGGGAGATGGGATGAGAGTTCCTAACCTCGTGTACTGCATGTCAGCTTGGTACCGTGATACTTTTGTAGAAGTAAGGTGAATCGGACTCAAAGAACCGTGTGTGTGCAGGAGCTGAGCTTTCTGTGTAGTACAGGAACACAGTCTTTGGGGGAAGAGAGGAAATGCAGTATTGCCAACTCATATTTCAGCCTAGGGAAAGCTTTGCAGTCTTCTGGTTTCTTGTCTTGGGAGCTGGCAACATGGCAAAGATGAGTAGGGTGCATAGAGCACCTTGGCAAGGAATACCAGTCGTGTAGGTGGCTGTGGGGACCATGCCTGTTCTTTGGAAAGCATGAAGAAGTGTGGAAGGAGAGTGAGAGCAGCATGGGTCAGTTAGCTGTGTTGTGTAATAGCTGCAGATACCAAGCAAATGAGACTTTTTATGGAAATTTTGACTGCCAGGTCAGAAAATCTCACTTGCCCAGGGAGTATGCTGCTTTGCAGACAGAGAAGTCTCAGTGTATTAGGCAGGGGATGGAGCAGCCAGAGGGGCTGGCACGAGTTTAGTGACAGGTTACCATCTGTCAATTAACTCTGAAGCCTTTGTAAATCAGCATCTCTCTGGCAGCTGCTTTCATGGGGTGTAATGTAGCGCAGGGCTAGCTCAGCACAAACAAAGTGATGACTGATTACTTCCTGTAGACTCCACGCGTGGTTTTGTTGACCTACTTTTCTCCAGCTTTCGCCCTTGGTCCTGACCTGGGGTGCAACCTAGCCCCAGGCTTCCAGCACACACAGCTCTCCCATTGCAGCATGTCTGACCTGCAGCGTCTTCTAAGCTGGGTTTCTTGCCAGCTCTGCTGAGGCATCCCATTACAGGGACAACAGCTTTTATATGTACACAAAACACCATGTTTGTGCCCGAGCCATGACCAGCTACCAACTACTTGCCCTGCATCCTCACCTTGTGGTAACCACTGCACAACACTGTTAACTCTTCATGTAGGAGAGGTGTTTGCATGAGGTCTGCATCAGGTGTCTGCAGTCCATCAGCCATGTGGTGGTTTCAAAACCCCCAGGCCAGCTCACGAGGAGCTGGCGTGTCAGCATGGCATGGCAAAACACTGTACAGAAAGTCTCTTCCACAGTGCTTCTGGAGGTAGAACACTGCAGTAGGTGGGAGATCTCCATACTGTGCAGCCCAAGGCAATGTGTGCTTGTCTTCTGACACCTCTGTATGGCACAGAATAAGCTGGGTTTGCTCTTACCCTCTTCCAGTCTAAGAGCTGTTGGGCCTTAGAAATAGTGGAAGATGCACTTGCTGCGTTACGGTTTCTGTGATTGTCTGTAGTCTTCAGCAGTGGTGTGATTGATTAGCTATACATGGGTAACCTCACCTGTTCCTGCAAAGTGATTAGCCAACCTTGGCTTCACCTATCTTTTTGGGGAATGCACTGTGAAAGCTTGCCAGAGCATTGGCTGTTCTGTTTAACTTTCTGGCATTAGTTATAAAATTTTGGGGTTGGACTCTTTGGACAAACATGTAGTTGATCCAGTACAAATTCTTTTGTGGAAACTTAATAAAATACCCTCTACATCTGTCCTTGCTCCACAGCGACCATCAGAGAGGGGGCTGTGTAGAGGTTTATTTATAGGTAGAATGAGAACCCTTTGTGAAGAAACTAATTGTCAAATAAGAGCAGTTTTACCTAGCATTTACCTAGTGCAGGAAATGCTGGCAGGCACCACAGAGAGAATTGGCCTTCCCATTCCAATTTTGTTCAGTCACTTGAAGTTAGGGTAACCTGATTTTATACACACAGTTACATGTCTTCATTTCCTGAAAATCTCTCTGCTCTTGTTGCTATGCCTCAGCGCTAATATTGAATTGAAATGAATGGAGTATTCCAGAGCAACCTGGGTAATACAGCACTCCATGTTTGCAAGGCTCTTTATGGAGATGAGCCCTTCTAATGAAAATGTGAACTCAGCTAGAACTGCAGTTCCTGCAGGGCAGGAATCAGCACTGCCCTTCTTTTTGTGGGGATGTAATATGTGCTGGCTGGAATAGTGTCCTGTCACACTAACATTTTTTCCTTCTTTGGTGTTTTAAGGGCCTTGAACTCTGGAGTTGAGTTCCACTGGGACCAGCTGAATGAGAACGTCTTCACTGTGCATTCCAGCAGCAGGAGCACTGAGCGGCCTGGGTGAGTCTCCTGGGTATGGGTTAGAGAGATCTGACCCTTTCTGCTGCTTCTGTTACATCTGACAGCACCACTTCTTTGTTCTCTTAGAACTGGCAGCTTTAAATATGCAGTTTTCTCCCTGCTTTGACACTGCCTAGTTGTGTCAGCTGGCCTGCTTCCAGCAAGTAGCATGCAGTGCCCAAATGTGCTGCCAGTGACAGTGAAATACATGTGTCATCTGTGGCTTCAGTAACATCCATGAGGAAGCTGCAGGAGGAGTGTGTGGGGCTTGATGGATCAAAAATGCCATGCAAAATAAATGGCCTTTGAAGGATAACTGAGGAACCAGGGGGTTTCACAGAGATAAGTGCAAATCCGTTGGGCAGTCCTGGTGGCTGATTTTCGTCCCTTCAGTTACTGGTCATGGGACAATTGTTTCTCAGCAATTTACTCTAAAAGTAAAGCTAAATCCCTTGACAGCCTTATTGTCTGCTTCATCCAGTCTGTCTGGTTATGCACACATTAGTTATTCTAAACATGGGGTTGATGCTGCAGTCCCTTTTTTCTTGCCCCAGTGATGAGTACTTCTCCATAAGCCAGCTGTTCTCAGCAAGAGGGTGACAGGCTTGTTCCTGAATTGTGAGCTCCAGGATCCCAGGGAAATTGAGCTGGTGTACAGGGCACTGTCTGTGCTGTCCCCCAGCCTTGTTCTGATTGAGGGTGAACAATAAGCAGTAGAGATTCTTTACTTTGCCATGTGAGTGGATATTGCCACTACTCGCATTTTTTGACAGCGCATATCAGTCTTGCATGATGAGCTTAGGAGCAGCTCGAAGGCAAAAACACTGCTCAAGAATGAACTAGCTCAAAGAGAGAGCAAGAAAAGTGTGGCAGGTTTCAAAACCTTATAAAAAGAGGTTGTGAATAAGGTAGTCTTTCCTAGAATCTCTTTACCATTCCCAGCCAGCACTTAAAGCCAGAGGTCAGTTTTGGAAAGAGTATCCAAGCATTGTCAAGATTCAGCTCTTGTAGCATCCCACATTTCAGCTGTTCAAATCTGAGAAGCTAATGAGCCTTGGGGTGGTTCCTGACGTTTGCTTTTGAGAACAGAGAATTTCTCTTGTCCAACTGGAATGGGCAGAAATGCTTGCTGGAGTGCATTCATGTGTGATGCTTACAAACTAGGAGGTCCAGAGGAGGGAAGGGATGTAGGCTGTGTCCTTGGGATGCAAAACCACCCTGCTGATGCACAGAGGGAGGCTGTGTTTGTGTTTCTGGTCCTGCGCTGCATGTCGTGTTGCCTACCCACCTGAGTGACCCCGAGACAGAGTTCTTCTGCAGGCTTAGTGATGCTGCAGGGATATCTGTCTGTGCCTGCCAGACATGCTGCTACTCTGGAAGGGTGAGTGGATTGTAAGACTCTGTTGGCTTAAAACTCGAGCGACCAGCCAGCTGAGGCTGGAGAGGGGTGTCTGTGAGTGTGTAAATAAGTGGAGGTCACAGTTCCCTCCAGCCCCATCTGCATAGTGGCTAGCAGGTACCTGGTTGGAGTGGAGGCAAGAAGAGGCTCAGGTGGATGCTTCAATCTTGCTGGGACACATTGCCTCCAATGCTCCTGGTCTTACTTGTTTTTTTTCTTTTCAGAACCAGCAGAGCCACATGGAGGACAGACAGGGACATGGGCCTGATGAATGCCATAGGCCTGCAACCCCGAAACCCCCCCACCTCTGTGACTTCGCAGGGTACCCAGACCTTGGCACCTCAGCTGCAGAATGCCGAGACTCAGACAGAGAGGGAGGTACAGGAGCAGGAATCCGCCTCTGCAGGGACTGGGGAAGGTAGGAGCTCAAGCAATGATTTATCTGACAGAGCTTACCTGGTGAATGAGGAGTTTCCACATAGTTTCCACATACTATCAATGCACTTGGACACTCCTGTTCTCTCTTCAGCAAAGATTTCTCCAGCCTGATTTGCCTGTAGCCAGGCCAAGGTGACCAGGAGAGCAAATCTCTGTCTATATGCATAGAGAAATTGTCTTTTTCTCATGCTTCTAGAGAGCAAAATGAACTCATCTCCAGATCATTGTGTCTTTGTAGGATCAGCTGTACTGGCATCACTCCTCACAAATCTCCTGAACTCTAACCATCAGCAAGGCTGCAAACTGTTGAGAATTATCCTTTCTGCCTCTGTGTTAGAGTTTAGCTTGGTCCTTCAGCCTCTGCATTTAAAGCCTGTGCAGGCTTCACAAACTCAGCATCACAATACAAAATAAAATACTGTAAATCACTTGTCACAAAACAGGTACGAGTATTCTATTTAGTCTGATTGATGAAGGCAGTGATAAGTGTCCAGCTCGGCTATTAAAAAAATGTCTCTAGTGTTTTCCAGTCCAGGAAAACCTACCAACATGTGAAGAGCTGGAAGCAGCTGATGTGCAATTCCTATATGATGATAAAGTCTCTGATCTTTTGAAAGCATGGTGATTTTGTCCAGGCTTGGCTCTATACTGTAGCATTGTGCTTGAGTCCAAGTCTGAAGGCTTGGCTAGGAAGGAGTTGGGCAGTATAGACATAGGAAAGACAGAGAAAATCAAGGAGGCAGTTCTGAAGTTGTTGGTTCATGATGGCTTTGGGAGGCAGCCCATAACATGCTGGTTTGTACATATATGCTGCCTTGTGCTCTGTCACTCTGAATGATGCTTTTTGGCATGTGACTCTTCCACAGTTTCTGCTGTGCAGTGTCCAGCATGTGTGATAAGGTTTGTGTTTCTCTGATCTTGGCTGTTCTGTTCAAAGTTAAGTGCCAAATTCCTGACCTGTGAGGTTTCCCATCCTGTTATCTCAGCAGAGCTGAGATTAACCTCTCTGGAAGGTTAGTACAGTTGAGGGCATGTGAATAAGGCTGGGAGTGTAGGATGTCTGGACAAATTCTGAACTTGTGGGAACTGATTCTTCCACTGCATGTGGTATGCAGACTGAGAACAGGGTACTGTTTGGGACCGTCTTGCATCAAGGCTGTGGTGGCTGATGCTGCAGGCTTGGGTGTCTTTCTCTGCTCTGTTAAACCACTGGAGTTCTCCAGTGCTGCTTCTCTCTGCTGCTGTTCTGTAATCATCTGAAAGTTTCATTATCTCGTTCTTCCTAGTTAGCCTTTCAGTTTTCAGATCTAGATCATGGTTTTTCACTGGACCATTAATGAGATGGGGAAGGGTTGTCCTTTAGCAGTGCCTTGGGTTGTCCTTTAGCAGTGCCTTGGGCAGGGCATCTCTACAAAGAAGCAAAACACATAGCATTTGGAAGAAAAGGAGTGTAGATAACAAGCCTAGGACAGAAACTTCTCTTTGTCTCTCTTGCTTGCTTGGAAGAAGATTGGTGGGTTCCTCATGTGGTGTGATTTCTGACTCAGATGCTGACTGATCGCACGTCCCCTTGCAAGTGGCCTCCTATGCAAAATGGACTGTCACACTCCTGTCTCCTATGTGAGGATCTTTATAACAAAGGAGTTATTCCAGTACAGATGCATGCACTGGAGATGAGCAAAGCGGTCTTAACCTTGTAGTTGATCAGTTCTTATGCCAGTTGCATCCTCAGTGGAAATTCCTGTGCAGAGAGGCTCAAGAGCAGCTCAAGACAGGGAGCTGTCAAGACACTAACTATCAGGAGCGTGTAGGATCCAAAAAACCAACTGTAATCCATGACAGAGAAATAGTATCATGAAGCAGAAAGACAAATGTTCAGCTGCTGTTACCAACGCCTCAACCAGTTAGCCAGGGACCTGTGGCACCAGTGGTCTGGTTCATCCAAGAGTCTTTGTGCTTCACATTACCCTTGACCCCCATTGCGCTGCTTGTGATGTTAAGGTTACTGTTTTTCCAGCATCATAAACTCTTGTGATGCTCGTCCAATGTGTTCTGGCAGGGTAAATGAGATGCTGTGCTGCTTTTCTGATGGTTAATTTGCCCACTGTATCTACCATAACTCTTTGCCTGTTTTAAAGGGAAACTGTTTCCTAATAGTAGGATCTAGATGTCAGATACACAAAAGGATGGTGGGGGGGGGTGGAATGTGCTACCACTACCTTGGTGTGTGACCCAGGGCAAATTATTAATCATCTGCAAAATGGGAATTAATTTTCCCCTCGTACAGTGTGCCAGGGGATGTGAAGATTAGTTAGTGTTTTGTATGGGGCTTTGAAGATGTAAATCACTACGTAAAGGCTTAGCCGTATCATCAGCAGCAGAATGGATAAATCAGATGTGTTTATGAGTAATATAAAGGAAAGCGGTTTTGTTACCACCTCGTCATGAGGGGGGAAAAAAAAAAAACAAGAAAAAAAAAAAACAAACAGACCAAGAAAATCCTTGAATTTTTCTTTTTAAAAAAAAAAAAGAGAGAAGGAAAGAGAAAGGCTATTGCTACCCCGAAGAGCGGGTTTGTGTCCTGCGTCCCGTCAGCCCTGCTGTTGTGGGGAATTACTTGCTCAGGGCATTTCTTACAGATATGTGCTTACTGTATGGAAAAAAAAAAAAGTATGCAGAATTGCATCAGAAATCTAATTAAGCTCTGTGCGGGTATAAATAGTTTCCTTTTCTCATGCAAAGCTCTGCGGGGACTTTGCTGTTCTGATTATCTTTCCTACCTCCTTTGGAGGAATGAGTATATGATGACTTTATTAGAAGTGAGTCCCTCTAATGTCTGTATCTTTTTGTTTTGCTGCAGTTGATCGCTGCCTTGTGAAATCTGCTCCCAAGCCACACATAAACCATAGGAAGTTAGAGTTGAGAGAAAACTAAGAGAAGTATCAAGAAATGCCTAAAATGGTTTTTCAGCTGTCTCCTACTTTCTTTTAAGCTGACAGACATAGTGGAAATAGTGACAGAGTTGTAGCTTGGAGGCACTCGTAATTAGAAACAATCTGTTGGGAGTTATACTGTGCTTTTTCCTTTGTAAATGGACAGGCATGTTGGGGGAGGGATCTGTATTCAGCTGGCAAATGAAATCTCACTTAAACAAGAAACATTCCTAGTGAGATTTAATGGCCCAAAGCTTTAACCCTTAGAAATTGTAATTCCCAGTCCAGACTGGGTCAGGCTGTGGCTGTTACTTGTTCAGGCTGATGGATTCGTGGAGCAGGGTGCAAGTGTCAGGGACTGCAACTGTGCTAAAGGTGCTCCAGGTGGAGGGAAAGGGACCTCTGCAGAGCTGCAGGACACTGGTTTGATTGTGTGCCCATGCCCTGGCTATTGACAGTATATTGGTACATCTTTCAGGTAATCTAGTTGTTTAAAAAAAAAAAAAATAACGCACACTCAAAAAACCGTATTGGTTACTGTCATGCCATGTGCCGTGTTTCTCACCAGCCAGTACAAATTCCCATCATATCCAACTGCTTACAGAGGTCACAGCAGATACTTTTGAGAGGGAAAGGGGCTGTAAAATGAAGGCTTGGGTTCATGGGGTTCAGTCTGTTCAAACTGTTCGTAGTGGAAAGTCAGCACATGCAAGTGAAACTTTGCTGGTATAAGCAAAGCATCCTGAGGGTGCCTAAGGAGTACTTGGGAGCCGAGTAATACGCCTGCATGTGATGTAATTTAGTTAATGGGAGACATTAGGAACGTGTGTCAGGGGCTGTGTGGGCAGGAATACCCTGTCCCCAGCCGAGCCTCATGAATGCTGAAATGTGTTTTACGTTAGCCAAACACGACCTTGCAACGCTGTTGTCAGATGGGATGTGACTTCTGTGCAATTAGTGTGGAAATGGGAACCAGGACACCAGGGATCAGCTTCCAGATCTGCCTCACTCTCCAAGTAGAAACGTGGGTAGATACCTTAGCCTTTCATCTGCCCATCCATGTATGTCAGATGTCCTACAGAATTCCAGATTTTGGGTTCTCTTTAAAGCCCTCTTACAAGCACTACTTAAAAATAGACTCAGGTTCTAGAGGCATGTACTACGCAAGCCTTTAGAGTGTGAGCTGCTGCAAGTACTTGGCTCTCTTGGGATTAAATTATGGGGGCTACTTTTAAACTCTCATTGCAAAACTAAGTTTCACTCATAGAAATCACAAAGGTGAGATATTACTAAGGAATTTGTTACAAGTCAGAGCAATTGTGTCTTTTCTGATATCTCTGGAGTTTTTTGGATGAGCTGCCTCGGAAAGGAAGTATGGACATGCTTCTGAGCTTGGCTGTGGAGAGGAGTAACTGGTAGCATTTAAGGGAGACGTGATTATTCATACTGGTTATGCTGTGCTGGACCCTCCCTTTCCTATTCCTATTCTTATGCAGGGAGTGAATTAATTTTAAAATGCTAATAGTTTTCTCTGAACATCTGTATTAGTAGGTCAGCTCACACCTCAGAGCTATTATTCCAGTGCTTACTCTTAGTTCTAATTTTGAAGCTTTGTTTGAAAGCATGGCTACTAACTACTGCTTTGGGATAATTACTCTCAGGAATGACATTTTGTGTCTATGTTTGGGATAGACTGGGTTTTGGACCTCTGGAAAGGTGACTTTGGTTAGAGTGGAAGAGGTTTGTAGGGACACAGGACTGTGGACACAGCACTAATACTCGTATTGTGGAAAGGAACCACGGGTGATGCTTTTCTGTCCTGTCAGGCACAGAACTTGTGTCCCTGTCCAGAAAAAGATGGAGAGTGTGTTTGAAGATTGCTTCCTGCTCTGTGATGGATTCTGATGCAGGGACAGCCTAGGTGGAGGATAAATTGGCAGGGGTTATGCTTACACTGGAGCTGGAACAGGTTGGCTCAGCTTTCTAGATTTCATCTGTAGTGCTCTGTGAGCTTTTTCTATTTTTCTGACCCTAGAAGGTAGGCTTAGAAGAATGAGAGCTTAAGATAAAGGATTTTACAGAGCCTGGGAGATCAAAATGTAGTTTGAGGATAAAATGAGAAAAGAGGAATTGCCTTCTCCATATGGAGAATTAGATGTGCTGTCACTTGGCCTGCTCCTGCACAAGCTCAGGTTCATGCTCTTGATATGCCTAAATGTCAGGAGGATGGGGTTTCTCTCTGTCCTGGTTTTGTTCAGCTGGTGGTGCAGGGAATGGTTCTGGCCGTTGCAGCAAGTTGAAACTTGTAGCAATCCGAGGTGTGGGATTTACGGCGTTGCTGTTGTTTTGGGCAAGTGCCTGTGTGCACACCCTGAACCTCCACCAAATGGAAGTTAGCTTATTGCACTTGCACTGAGTACTAATGTAGTCTGCATTGGCAGCCTGGTGAAAGAACGTGTGTGGGAGTCACCAGGCAGTAGAAATGGGCTGTGTGTGAATCTGTGCTGTAGCTCAGCTCAAGGCACATCACGCAGGAAGCTTTGCTCTGAACCAGTCAGCAAAAGTCATTGTCGAAACCTGAGGGGGGAATGGGGAGGGCAGCCCCCAAAGCAGAGGTGCTTGGTGGCTGTTTGAATGGTGAGGCTGACTTCTGGTCCTTGATGGGCTGTCTGTGTGGAACTTCTGACACTGCTGTATCTCTGAAGGCTCATGGCTTTCTGATTTCTGCTGTGGCATCAGCCCTTGCCTGTTTTCTGAGCAAGCAGCTGCCTCAAGTGGAAATTCAACGTGGCACATGGTAATTAAGGGGCAGGGAGGGGCAGGGGGTGCTGTGGTGTGCACTGCCTGCACAAACTCCTCTGGTGAAGCACATGTTTTGTAATGCTGAGGAGCATTGGCTGGGGATCCTTGCAGATTAGCTGTTCCAATGCTCCTATATTGGGCTAGTTCATAGTAAGTCATCTGTCAAGAGCACAGTACCTGCTGTTTCAGGACTTGTATAGCTAGGGCTGGCTGGCATGTGTCTAAGCCAGGTTGCACATCTTGGCTTTCTCCAGCTTCCTCTCTGGCCTGGCCAGATGGTTGGTAACGAAGTGCTTATGACTGTGCCCTCAGAAGGAAATGATGACTGAATCCAAAACCATGCTTCTCAAACCTTCCACTTACTTCTGCTCATGATTAATGCTTCAATATCCCCTGGCATGCATTTCACTCTGAAGTTTCCAGTCTAATAGCTGCCTCTGTTCTCGGTCTTCACGCTGGTCAGCCAGGTTCCTAGTTCATCCATCAACCACATCCTGGTTTATGCATCAGCCAAATCCAGAAAATCTCTGCTAGAGTTGTGGGTCAGGCTCTGCCCAGGGGGTGTTCTTGTTCACTCCTCTAGGCTCTGCTCCAGATTCTCATGTGCTTACTGGTGTCTCTGTGGTCTCATTGATGCTCTAACCAAGGAGCTATGTAATTGCTGTATGTATAGTGGATGTAGCAGGCTTGCTACATTCCTAGCAGAAAGGGACTTATTCTACTTGCGAGAATTAAATTTGCCCTTAATGTCCATAGTGTTTCTACAGCAGGGCAGTATGTCAGCAGACTTGCTTGAAGATTCAATTAGCCGTACCCTGTGATGGAGGAAGCTGGTGGTGTTTGCTGCAAGCACCAGTGAGCCCATGAAGAAAGGGGAATAAGCTGTCGCTGGCTGCACAACATGTTAACAGCTTTAACCATCTTGCTTTTTTAAAAAATAACCTCTGCAGTGACATGATGTAGACTGTGCTGAATACCCCAGCTCTCATGTTGGATAAATGATTTCCACCCCACAGCCCCAAGTGGTTTTGTCTTTCTAGTCAGTGTGGCATTTTGGGGTTTTTTTTATTGTGTTTTAGCTCCTGCCTGCATCTAGCCTTGTTGACATTTGTGTTCATTTCCTTGGTGCCAAGAGAGCTCATGGCTTTCTCCTCTCCTCTAATCAGCACTGCAATAGCTTCATGGAGCTAGGAGTGAGATTTATCTCTTTAATAAGAATTGTCAGGATCCCACTGTGGCATGGTTCTAGCAGTTTATGATTACAGATTGTTTTCCCCAAACGGTCTGGGTAGTGTTTATAGCAAAAGGAGGATGTTGGGAAAGAGAACTGGGCTGGACTTCCCTGCCCTGGGGATTTAATGTCCTACATGGACTATTTTTTCATGAGATTTTATTCTTCAAAAGTAATCTTCAGCAACCAAGGCATCTGACGATGGTTCCCTCAGAGCTCAGTACAGCCTGACTATGGATGGAAGGCTCAGAGACAGAGTAGACAGAGACTCTAGATCTTAAGAAATGGTTTTTTGCATTCCTCAAAAGATGTCAGTCAAGAGGAGCAGGACCCCACACTCTTGATGTTTCTTGGATCGTAGCTGATATAGAAGCACAGACTATGTCCTGTAGCTGCTGTCTGCTCTTGGCCGTCCTCCTCAACACTGGGGAGACTGCCATCCTGTCATCTGCCTGGGGTGTTCTCAAACAGGTGAAGTAGGAGAGGCCACAGGACTCCTTAACACCGTGGTGAAATGTTTGGTTTACTGCAGTGCAAACTGATGTTTTCCTTCCTGCCCCTGTGGGACTGGCTGGACTGGTCTCTGCAGCTGTGAGAAAACACACTGCCTCTTTGACTTCTCTTTTTTCCTCCATTGCATGGCTAGATAAGTACTACTCCAAGCTCTCCAAGGCCTGGACATACAAGTCTGTGAGGGATACCTGTGGGAGTGGCCAAGATTTTCTTGACAGAGTACCCTGCCATTGTTTTTTTCACTTCACTGAAAGTTACAGAAATAAAATGTTAGGCTCCCTCTGGAACAAAACCCATCTTCTGTCCCAGCATGTGCGCACTGCTTGACGCATCTGCCCAGCTTTCTCTTTGTGTTGTAGTTTGCCCTGTGCACCAAGGTTGTTTCTGCTTCCTCTTGCAGGTGAAGGTCCAGAATATGGGGCGAGCGGGGAGGATGCCCTGAGCAGGATCCAAAGGCTGATGGCAGAGGGTGGCATGACTGCCGTGGTCCAGCGGGAGCAGAGCACCACCATGGCGTCCATGGGCGGCTTTGGCAACCGCATCATTGTGAGACACCGGATCCACCGCAGCTCTCAGACTGGTGCAGAGTCCACCGGAGCTGAGGGCACATCAGCACAGCAGTCCACCTCACAGCAGCTGGCAGCTGAGCTGGAGGGACGGATCCTTTCAGAGTCTATGCAGCTGTCGGAGCATGGCCTGAGCCCGCGGACAGCCCCTAGCGGGAGCGAAGGACAAGGTGCTGGTGATCTGGACCTGCCAGGGCAGGCCCAGTCCTCCATGGACACTGAGGGACCAATTGAATACAGTGACCTAACTAATAATAACCATCTTCCTGACAGTACCAACTTCTATAGTAATGACAGCACCAGTGGGGAGTCACGGAACAGGTAGAGATTGAGTTGTGTGTTGGTGCTACCCTTGTACTGCTCAGCAGAGACCTGTACCTCACAGCTGGCCAGGAGCTGGAAGAGTAGGGATATGTGGCTCTGACAAGGATGCTGATGGTTCAGAGTGCTTCTTGATCCTGGGTGAGTGGGAGGGGATGAAGACTGCAAGGGAAGCCATGGGGAAGAAAGCATACTTAACTTCTAACATTCCCACTGCTGAAGAGTTAACAGGAATATGAACCATACTGGCTGCATGTCAAGCAGATTTTGAAGCCCCATGGCATTCCCTGAGCTCAACCCCTAACACTGCAATTCGGTCAGTGTCATCCTTTGTAAAGCTGCTTTTCTTTCCTCTTTCCTGCCCTTTTATGCCCAGGGGCTGCTCAGTAGAGTGAAGAAAGGGAAAGGGACCTGCAGCATCCTTCTGGAGACAGGCAGTCCTACTGGGCAAACCTGGGCGTGATGCTCCAGCCCTGTTGCTGGAGTGGAGGAGTCTTCCAGGCCACAGTCCCACTCCATGGCACCACATTGCTCCCCCTCTCAGACTGTGGTGTCCTGAGACCCGTCCTGCCTATGCTGTGGTCTTTTCCGGGAAACACGGGGCTTTGCCAAAACCTGCATGGCCCAGGATCTGCTCACAGGTGAGGGGTCTTTCCTTTTTAGAGAGCTGGTTTAGTACTTGACAGGAGGCTAAGCAGAGCTGCTATATTAGATAAGAGGGACAGGGGCTACTGCTCTCCAGTCAGGATGCAGTTCACACAAGGATGTTCTAAGCTGTGCCAATATTAACATGAATGAGCCATCCCAGCGGTTTCGTGGTGCCAGGACTGAGCTGCACCTCCTTGGCAGGGGGCAGGAAATGTCTTTCAGCTCCAGGCCAGGGTGTGAGGTATGGGTCTGTGATGTAAGGTGTTGCATGTGAAATCTTGACCTTGTACATGTAGTTTCTAGCGGAGAAATCAAGGCTCCGATATTTTGTTTTTAGTCTCAAATGTGATTTTCCTTTTCGTTTGTAACTCTCCATCCCTAGCAGGTTTGTGGAGGAAGGACGGGGAGAGCGTGAGTGCTAACGAGGGAAACACCAAAGATGAATGTCATTAAAATATGACAAACCCTTGCTTGACCTGCTGTCTTCATTTGTGTGATGGGTGTCTCTGTGTTCGGCCTTGGGATAGGTACATCCAGCTCAGAAGCTCAAGGTAGCTTACAAATGTCAGATGATGTCCACCTGCTTCCCAGCAGGCTCAGCCTTAGAGTTGGAAGCCCAAAATTGGGAAACAGGGAGGAGCGTTTTGGAGTCTTGATTGCAAATCACTTTTTAACCTGTCTGGAGATGAGCAGGCACTTTCCCATCGTTCAAGTACTGCAGGAGGGAGGAAGAGGAGCATTTCTCCTATCCCGCTTTAAAAGGTATGTAGAGATGCAGCACCATCTCTCTTGGGCAAGCAGAGAGTGATGTGTCCTCCTGACCTCTCAAAGCAGAAAAGGGGTGCAGTGTCTGGCTGTTGGGGATGAAGGAATGCATGCCCCAGCGTCACCACTCTGCAGTGAGGGATGCTTCCCCTGCTGTCTGAGCACCTGCCGGCAGCTGCTGCGCTCCTGCCCGGCTCCTCTGTGCTGCAAAGACATTACAATAAATAAGGCTGTCATTAGGCAGCACTCAAGCTCCCAGTCAGAAGAGTCTGTTAGAGAACATTAAGCAAATCTTCTCTTAAATCACAGCCTGGAAATGAACCTTAAATCAAATCAGCTGCTGCCAGGCCTCATTGCTGAGTGTTAATGAGGCTCTAAAACCTGCCCCGAGCCAACCACATCCCTGATCTGACAGGAGAGCAGCCTGAAAAACGGGATTCCCTTGTGTGGTGAGGAAGGTTTCATGCATCCCTGTATTGCCTTGGTGTGGGGTGGCCGGAGGATGTGCTGGCACTTGGGAGCTGGAGGAGCTATGTCTCAACTGAAGAACTGGGCAGACAAGGCAGTGCAGGTCTAGGCAGAGCCTTTACTGCTCTGCTTGAAAACAAAGAACAACAGCCTGGAAAAAAAACTACTGCTGCTTCAGCTCAGCCTGGCATCTCCTCTTCCCTCTCCCTGCACGATTCCTGGAAGAGCCTTGAGGCCCGTTCTTGGTAGATGTGTTGCAGAGCATTTACAGATGTCCATTTCCATAGCCAGAGCCAAACTACCTACGGAAAAATTTCCATCGCGGTTGGAGAAAGGTCTTCTGGGATGTCTCACTCTAGTGTTGGCAGGTTCTCAAAGACCTGGCACGCACCATTGCTGGGCACTCAGGCCTGGCTGCTGTGCAGAGGCCTGAAGTCTGCTCTGCTGAAGACTCCCCCTTGGTCCAGACCTGCCCCTATGGCAGAGCAAGCAGTGAGCTCCAGTGGGAGCTGGAGCAAACCACAGCCTCCTGTCTTTGACACCGACTCAGGACATCTCTGAAGCTCCAAAGCAGCTTTTCATTTGAGGCTTGTAGGGGAAACTTCCACATGAGGCAAGGATGGAGGTCTGGTCAGAGCAGGCATCTTCGATGTTTCTCATCAAAGGCACCTAACCTGCTTTGTGGCTGGGGGCCGAAGGCTGGTGCTAGCTGCAGCCTGACTCCTGTGGCCATACAGGCAGTGAGCAGCAACAGTGGGCAGGGTGGGTTTGGGTAGGCTTAACCTTCAGATCCTGTCTTGGACATGCCTTGTAGGTGACCCGCTGTAGCCACACAACTAAGCAGGTGCTCTCAGTGGTGGTGGGCTTGTGTGTAGGGAGAGCAACCTGCTTTTTTGATATTCAGACCTAGAATCTGCCAAGCTCAGTTTCTGTCCCTGCCTGAGACCTGATGGAGGGAGCTGGGTGAGTGGGGAAAAAGGGGGGGTGGAAGGAAAAAGTGAGCACATTTACGCCGTGGGCTCACTTCCCCACCCGCCCCCAATGCAGTTTTTCTTACACCTTCCATACTTCTTGTGGAACAAAACTCTCTGCCTTGGATTACCCTGTTCTGGCCCAGCAGTTGGTTTGGGCAGGGCTGCGCTGACCTTGAACACCACCCCTGGTGACCGGAGGCACGGAGCCCTGCGCAGAACAGGAGGTGATGGGACTGCCTGCGTCCAAGGCAAGCACAGCAGCAGCAGCATGGACTCCTTCCCCTAACCTCACAGCCTACCTGCTCACTGCGGTGTGATAATGCAGCGCTGAGACAAATGCCCTGCCAGGATCAGCATGGAAGTTCAACAAGAGCTGCCTGAGGAAACCAAACCAGAGCCGTGCATGCTTGCTTGGCCCAATTTAGGAGGGAAAATGAGAGCTTTGCTGCTTAGGAGCAGGAAATAATCTTAAAAACCAAAAGCTTTTTCTCAGCCTTAGCCTGTCAGGAGCCTTTAAATGTGCTAATAAAATCCTGGGGAAAGGAGAAATGCAGTGCAGAGATTTTTATTTAGCTTTCAAAAGGCTTTTGATAAAGTCCCTCACAAGAGGCTATTAAAGAAACTTAGTGGGCTCAGGGGTCGAGGGGTAGAGTCCTGGAGATGGAAGCTGTTTGAGGTGGGAATTGGAGTTAAAAGTAACAGCCAGTTCTTGGCGTGGAAGGAGGTTAATGGTGGGTTGGTCGGGTTCGGTAGGAGCCAGTGTTCTCTAAAAGCCCTAATGAGCTGGAAGAGGAGGGGAACAGCTGAAGACACAAGATTATTTAGGTTAGCTAGGAAGAGAGAAGGTGCCAGAAGCCTGGGGCAGCGGGAGGAGGTAATGGTTGGAGCTGCTGTGCTGGAAGGGGGCGTTTGTATGAATCCTTCACAGCAATAGCCTGCACAGGCACCGCTGCAGCCAGTGAATGCTGTGGCACCACTGGTACCAAATCAGCTGGTGAGCAGTGCCCAGAGGGGAGACCTGGGATCCCACGGCAGGTGGTACAGCAGAGCCATGAGACACACTGGTCCCTTTGTGTCCTGAGATCTCTGCCTGCTCTCCATTGCTGACCTGTTGCTCCATCTTGAGCACCTCCATTTGTCTCCTTCTGGAAGTCCCACCCCATACTGACATGTGGTCGGTGTGAGGTGTCCGTGGGGTGACCCTGTAGCTGGGTAGTGCTGGGACCTCGGCTCTACGTGATGGCCAGGAGCTGTGGTGGGATGGAGAGGGCAGGGACCAGGTCCCAGCGGAGTGCACGGGGAATCTCTCCCTCAGCGTTACCAGTGCTGAAGCCGAGCCCCAGAGCCATCCCCACTGCTCAGGCTGCTGGCCAGGGAGCAGCTGCCCTCTCTGCTCAGTCCCAATCTGTCAGAGAAGCTGTTCTCCAACAGAAAAAGGCAAATTAATTAAAGCATGCAGCATGTGAGCCATCCGCCTCTAATTGGGATCTCAGTGTGCAGCCCGTAAATGTCACACCGCTGCTGCCTCTGTGTGGAGGGGGCCCCCTGCACACAGCGGGGCTGGGGGGGTGCACTACAGCCTTTCATTTCCAGCTGCCAGACAATTAATGTCAGTGCCCCTTTCTCCTCGCCCGTGGAAGCAGAGACCTCTCCTGCTGCTGCCGCGTGGCTCCCGCTGTGGTAATGGGCAGGGGGCTCCTTACAGCCTGCTCAGTGCACTCAGGTGAGCGTGGGGATGTTTCACCACCGTGTCTCAAACAGAAGCGCCTCTCATCTCTTCTCGGTTAGCTCCCTTGGCTCCTGTTTGTTTTGCCTTTCAAGTAGTTGTTGCTGGTGCGCAGCACTGGTAGACTGACAGGGATCAAGCCGTCCTCCCCAGTATGCCAGCACCGGGCAGGAGCTGGTGTCCCGGAGAGGGCACAGTGAGGCATCCCCTCTGCCTCTCATCAGAAAATCAACATGCTGTTGCTCAGCCTCCAAGCATCCCTGCCCCCTGTGCCAGGGTCTTGCCTGCTGATTTGGGCCAGGCTCCTCCAGCTTGCTGGTGGCCACCAGTGCTGCATGGGCAGGGCTCAAACGGCTCAGTGGGACAGGAAAGGTGTGAGCAATGGGAGATGTGAGCCCAGCAGGGAGCAAATGCCACTGCTGGAAGAGGCAGCCAGACTCCAAGGTCTCCAGGAGGATCTGTTACTGAAACAGGACCAACTGCCACCCCAGTGAGCCTTTGCTTCAGCCATGGCTGGCAGGATGGCGAGCTCCAGGTTGGCATGTGGGGGTTGGCAGCTGGTGGGGTTTCTCTTTCTGTCCTTGCATTCAGCCCTGCTCCAGCTTGGCTGGTGGAGTTGGACCCTGGAGCCCCTGCTCTTTCCAAGCTCAGGAAACACCTGAGGTTCCCTGGCCCTCCACCTTCACCCTCTGAGCACCTGACCCCAGTGTTACACAGGATGGGGTAAATCGCATGCACTGTGTAACCTGTGCAAAAATGTGAGGGGTCATGGTAAGTTAGGCTTGGTCTTTTCTATTTCTTAGGCTCAGCTGCATGTCCAGGCCAATATTCCCACCCATGTGAGTGCCAAGGGTACACCACAGCTACAGCTTCTCCCCTGTGTGCCAGCAGAGCTCCAGGTTCGGTGCCTGTCACTTGGAGCACTGCTTGGTGCACACAGCGAATGCTGTCCCCGTGTCTGCACTGCTCTTTGCAGCTGCTGGGGAGAGGGGAGACGTGGACACCTGGAAGAAAACAGGAGATGGATGGGTTATGGAGAGGCTCTGTAACTGTGAGTAAATCAGGAGGAGGGAGGAGAGGGGAAGGGGAGCAATAGGGGTTCAGCTGACAGTTCCTAATGTGCAATGGGCTCGGTACACGTGTGGCCGTGGGGTTCGTGCTCTCCAGTGCTCGTGGCTGCGTGTTGAATGAGCTCCAGCATCCCTTACCAACACACATGAAGTGTCTGTACCCAGCTCTACTTTATATTGGTGTGTTCTTTCTCTTTGAGGCCAGATCAGGTTGCCTGGCATTGGAGACCTGCTGCGAGATGGCATGGTCTGTCCTGCCTCTGCACTGCCAGAAATGCCCCTGTCCAGAGCACTGGGGAGCAGAGCCAGGACCCAGGTCTGGCCCCTTTCTGTGCGTCTAGCATTGCCAGGTCACCACTGCCCCATGTCCCTCAGCACCACATCTGCACAGCTCTGAAATCCCTCCAGGGATGGGGACTCTGCTGGGGCTGTGAACCGAGGTACAGGTGCCCAAGGGCTGTTTGAAAGGCCGGTGCTCAACAAACATGGGCTTACGCCCTCCAGGGGTGGCTTTTGTGTGTGAACGTGGGTTAATTTGGTGCAGAGATGAAAATATTTTTATCCTTAAGGATTTTGTGTCATACGATTGCTGCCTCAGAGCAGGGAAAGCACGTGAAGCCGTGCCCCTTCCTGGAGCTTGATGCTGGACCCCTGATACTATCGTAGCTATTAAAGCCCGTCCCTCAACCCCCAGTTCAATAACACAGTAATGTCCTGATAGGATCAGGGGCTGGCTCTGATGGCAGATGGGCTCCAGTCCCTGCTCCGGCACAGCGCAGGGCACTGCCACCCCATCGCAGGGAAACTTTAATTTGCAGATTATTTGTGTTCGCGGCAGGCTTCGGAGGGGGGGACCAGCGAGTTCCCGTTATGGGGGTGGTGGTTGCTGGCTGCTGACCAGGCACCGCTGAAAGCCAGAGCCCTTCACTGGGCTCTGTCACACTGTGCTGGCTGCTATCCAAACCCAGCTTCTCCCCTTCCCCGGGGTCCTTGTCACACCTCCCCAAGGCGCTGCGGCCATGGCTCTGCCCTTTCCCTGGGGGTCGTTGTCCCTGGATTTGCTCACCCCCACTGAGGTGGGCGCTCGCCCACGGGGTCCCCCCTGCTTCGGCCGCAGCCAGAATTGGAGAAGGCTCCAAGGGGCTAACGAAGAGTGACTGGCAGCGACCGGGGAGGCTGATAGGAACGTGTTTGAGTGCTACAGCAGTACAGAGGGCTGCACTTATCTGCCTGCCCACTGCAAAAGTTACCAAGGAAGCCCTGCCAGCAGCCCCCTGCTAATCACCTCCATCAAAGCAAAAGCTAATTGAAACAATTATTTTGGGAGGGATTGAGGCTTGTCCTGCTGAGCACAGCCACAAAACAATAGCTTTTGGGCTCTGGGACTCTGTGTGACTGGCAATGACAAGTGGCACTGGGAAGGACAAGTTGGTTTTGTAATGCACAGGGAGCGCCTGGGCTGTGGGGCTCAGTCTGTGAGGAGGAGGAGGAGAGCATGCGAAGGCAGCAGTAACCTGGCACAAGGTGCTGCCCTGCACCCAGTCTTTCCCACCCTGTTCCAGCTCCCATGGCTGCTCACAGGGTGGGAGTAAGGATCTCACTCCAGGGACCCCATATTTCAATGTCACATGAGCTCCTCTGCAGTGGCATTGGTGCTTGGCAGGGGGGATTGGGCTGAGTGGTCGTCAGCGCTCGCTCGGGGTGCGGTGACCCGGGAGAAGCCTCGGAGATGAATTTGCTCTGGAGGCGCTGAGGATGGCTAAACCTGGCATTGTTTTTTTGATGAGACCTCAGATCTGGTTGACAAAGGTAGCTGCGTTGGCATAATATGCTTAGGCTCCTGTAAGGTATTTGACATAATACTTCCTGACAGCCTGGTCGGAAATTAGCCCTATACAGCACTCTGTGGGTTTAATGGAGCTAAGTGCAATGCCGTGTGTTTGGGGAGGCAGAATTTAGGTCACAGCAGCGAGGGGGCTGCGTGCTGCAGGCAGCCAGGCGAAGGTCAGGGTGGCTGAAGTCCCAAGGGGATGAGTGGCACCAGTGGGTCCCATTCTGGAGGGGGTGAGCTCACTGCCTAGAAGTTACTTTGGAAATCAAACTTGGGGAACAGCTTGGTTAAAACCCCACCGGGACTCTGAAGTGTCACAAAAGATCCATCTTGGGGACACCAGCAGTCAGTAAACCACCAGCAAGTGTAATTCCCATCCAGGTCCCACGTGCTGCTCCCCACCTCTGTGCTGTCTCAGCTTGTGCTTGCTCCCTGTGGTCCCTTGCCGAGGGCTCAGCAGGACAGGGCATCTCCTACCCCTGGGCATTTCCTGGCTCCTATCCCCTGCCAGCTTCCCTGCCCCTTGGCCCTTACCCCCCACCAGCTGATTTTCTCTAGCAACCTCCTCCTACTCAGTTTTTTCCCTCCTCTCAGGAGTGTTATGAATCTTATGCTCATCAGCGAGCATGGGCTTTTCTTCCTAGGAGAGCTGCCTCCCACGCAGTTAATGGGACTGATGGGAGCGGGACAGTCTGGAGATGATGCTCGCCAGGGTGGTGCAGATTTGCAGGCTCTGCTGGCAGAGAGCAGAGCCAGGCTGCAAGCACCCGTGTCCTGCCCATACCATGGGGAGGGGATGTGTCAGCCATCCAAAGTGTTGTCCTTGGCCAGTCACACTCTGCATGTACCCACCCTGATGCTGCCAGCCCCAATGCCCATCATGGGGCCCTCTGCCACCAACCTGCACAAGTACTTCAGGGATGGCGAACGGCCCTGAAACCACCAAGATTCCTCCTGCCTCGAGCAGCCCCCACTCCATCTTCATCAAGGCTGTTTAAGGCCGTCCAGATGGCCTAATGGACCTCATCAAAGTACAATTTGTATCGCAGTGCGCAGCTATTTGAAGCATCCCAGCTCAAGGCTGGCGGTAAGGCTTTGGCTGGGCTGGTGGAACGTCTGCCTCAATTCATTGAGGAGGTGATGGATGGAGGGACCTGGCACGAGCAGGCTGGTCCAACATCCCGGGGGAGAGGAGGGACCTGGGGGCCTTTCACATGGAGGCTGGGGGCTGGTGCTTGTTGGGTCCCCCTGCGGGGTCAGCAGCCACTGCTGGGGGATGGATGCAGATGCAACAGGTCACATCCTTTAGGCAACAGCTGGAAAAGCCCTTTGAGCCCCTGCAGGAGCACGGGATCTGTCTTGCCAGCTGCCCTGTCCCCGGCTCACAGCCTTGCCGGTTTGGCACCGGCCCTTTGTGGTCCCAAGGGGTTGTTCCTTCCTGCTGGTGTCTTTAGCTCTTTGGGGGGATTTTGTTAAGCTCTGCTTTGCTTTGCTCTGTGCTTGCTCTGTGTGCTGCAAGGGTGGTGTGCTCCCACCCCACTGCCAAGGTGGGAGAGGTCCTGTCCCCTGGGCCAGGGATACTGCTGGGTTTCCAGGCAGCTCTGAAAATCTGTGAAAAGAGATTTTTCCCATTTTACAGTAGTGAGAGGGGAACATAGCTGGTTTTTCGCTGTGGTATGGGAGTGCCTGCCATCCCACTCCACAGCAGCACCTGGGGGGTGCTGGCACACTGTGGGAGCTGGGGGGAGAGCAGTGTGGGTGCAAGCAACTGCCCAGGCAGATGCATGAAGGGAGATGGGAGCAGCTGGATAAGGGTGGCTTGGCCAAGTACCTGCTAAGAGGGAGTGTAAGGGGCAGTGGCTGGCAAAGGTACAGGCAGAGTTTGGGTGGGATACAACATGATATGACCTCCCTTGTAGTCTGAAGATGCCCCCACTTGTGCAGTGACCTCAGCCAGACCCCACCCGAGTGATGGTGGCTGTTAACACCTTGTCCCCAGCGAGGCAGCTGAAAGCACTTTGCTCTCTGGAGGTGTTGGCAGCTCCTTTCCTCACACTGCAGGTTGCAAGGCCATGTTCCTGCTCCCCCTTTGGAAGGGGCTCGTGGTCCCTTGCTGCCCCTGGTTGATCCCCAGCTATGTTCGTCCACGTCCCTCGCTGAGGCTCCGTCCTCCACCCTAATCACCCAGGGGCTGGAAATTAAGTCCCATCACAGGCTCATTTTCCTTAATAAAAACACCAGACTGAGCTGGAGTTTTTATTTATTTTGCTGATGTGATTACCCGCCTCTTGCCTGTGGCTCCCCCAGCCCCTGCCCAGTGGGGAGGGGGATGCTCCACACAGGTTAATGGGCTCCCATGGGCACCTTTGCTCCACACCATGCCCAAAAAATCCTGAACCTTCATCATACCCACCCTGGGCAGCTCCTCAGCTGGCTGCCACTCTGGCTGCCAGGGAACTGAGCTGCAGTGCTGCACTGGGGCATCCCCCCTGCCATGGGTGAGGATCTCAGGGCCGGGTCGCTTTGCTGCTCACCAGCCAAATTGCCAGCTGGGGGCTGGCGTGGGGCCAGTTCCAGGACAGAGCAGGAGCTGGCCTGGCTGAGGGGAGAAGGAGGAGGGCTGTGTGTGCATATGCAAGGGAGTGCCCATGGAGGGAAGAGGGACTGCAGTGTGGAGGGACTGACAGAGCTGGGCTGGCAGCCTCTTACCTTTTTCTTCCTGTGTTCTCTGCCCTCAGAAGCCTTATTCAAATAAATGATGCAATTACTGGGAATTAAGGGGAGGTGAGGGATCAATGCCAAAACAGAGGTTGCTCATTTCCAACTTCCCCAGATCCTCCAGGTTTTTCTGGGCACCCTCTCCCCATCTCTTGAACTTCCTCTTCCTCCCAATGAAATCATTGAAGGGCTGGACACCAGCCTGGCTGCAGGTTCCTGCCTCCCTCCATGTCCCCCCAGACCGCCTTGTCTCTTTCAGTGACTTTTTGACTTTCAAGTCCCCTTGTGGAGGCTCACGCCCTTGTGCCTTCCCTTTCCCCAGGGTCCCCAGCTCCTGGGTGAGTGGTCCCAGAGCTGTAGGCAGCCCTGGCCCTGCCACCCTCCCGCTCTGCAGCAGCCCCCTGCTCTCCTCCCAGTTCCCCAGCAGACACAGTAGTGAGATTATCGTAATGATGTCCCACAAGGCAGTATCAGGAATTATGCTGATAAATCTAAACAGACAGCTTATAAAAAAAAAAAGAACAACCACAACTGAACCCAGGCCTGTAATTTAATACAGGGTTATTAGCCTGGCCGGCAGGGAACAGAGCTCTTGCATCCTGCAGCCTCGAGTCTCCTCTGTCACTGGCTCTGCCTTGAGAAATGGCCTCTTACCATAACAGAAGATTTCAGCCAGGTTTTTGTCTTGGCTTGGGGTGGTGGAGTCTCCTTGGTGAGTCCTGGGGCTGGGGGGGGGTGGTACAGATATGGGGGTGAATGGGAGACCCCAATGGTACTGGGCTGCCTTTGTCCCCACAGTGCACAGCAGCTCTTTGTCCCCCAGCAGCATCAACGATTACCTCAAACCAAGGGAAAGGCACCTTTTTAATAGAGACATTTCAAAGAGTGGGTGCATTAAAGCAAATATTTATTAGCTGCATGTGTACTAGAAGGCAGGCTCTACCAATCTGCTCGGTGAATTAAATCTGATGGCAGAGCAGC
Organism: Podargus strigoides; assembly: GCA_028020825.1. Lineage (NCBI taxonomy): Eukaryota > Metazoa > Chordata > Aves > Caprimulgiformes > Podargidae > Podargus > Podargus strigoides. The sequence goes on along the minus strand of CM051624.1, from coordinate 39,768,090 downwards.
TGAGCTCCAGGCAGGGCTGCCAGCACCCCGCCCCAGGAGAGGAGAAGCCTGGGGGGGCTATAGAAAAGCCCTTGGAGGTGCTTGGGTTTGCCTCCATGCACCCAGCCCTAGGGCTGATAGACCAGTGGCCATCCTCTCCTGCAGTTCTGCAAGAGTTCCTGGCACCTTCTGCAGAACCCACCAGCCTCTGGGAATGGCATAGATCGACCTCCTGAGCTGGAAGGCATCGACGTGTCGGGTACCCCAAAAGCCTTTGAGGGGAGCGAGCAGCAGCCGGCGTGCTGGGGCTCTTGTGCTGGCCAGTGGGATGCCAGGGACCCCGTGGTGTGGGAACTGCTGTGTGCATAAGCAGGCAGGTTAGTGAACCCATGAGTTAATGTAATGAATCAGAAAACTAACAAATTAGACTAATCTGTTAACAAGGCTTGAGCCCCTCTTTGCTTTTTCCCCAATGGTTGGGCTGGAAGCCACGTGGGATGGTGCCTGGGAGAGGGGTTCAGGGAGCATGGCAGCAGGCTACCACAGGCAGGCATGGTGATGGTTGGTGGGTTTTTTGATAATAGGTATAAAAGAAGTGATTCAGAAGCACTTTTCCCCCTTCCATTACCCAGAAAGCAAATAAGAGTTGCAAGAATGGGGACTGCAACAAAACAATTATACTGAAATATTCGAAGTCGTGCTTATACGGCAAATGTGGCAAAATTGAGCGCAACCTTAAAATAGCAGCAGCAGCAATCTTTTAAAACACAGAAAGCAGATGATTATTGACTGGAGTGATTGCAGCACACCAGGCTGGGTGACGGGCTGTTGTGTTTAACTCTCTCCAGAGGTGTGGCTGCCCTCCTGCTTTTGATGAGCTTGAGTGATCAGCGATGCCCAACCAACTTTCTGAGGTGAGATGAAGTCTAAGGGTTCGCCTGTCATGCCCCGTTGCGTGAGTTAAGGCACCAATATTTGCAGCCAAGCCAAGGGCATGGGTGTCTGGTGGCCCCGTGGTGTTTCGAGGATGCTCAGGGGCCGGTGTGAATTGCGCTGCTGTGCACCAGCCAGGCATGGGAGGATGGCTTTCACACAAATCTTCTTCGTGCTCACCTGGCTTCCCTGCATGGGCCAGGTGGCCAAACCCCTCTTTCCCGGCCGTGTCCCCTGGGTGAGTGGGGGCTGCTGGTGTCACGATCACCCCGGCTGCTGGGGCCGCACCTGCTGCATGGCCAAACATAGTCACCAGACCCGCCAGGGCTGTGCCTCTGGCATCCTTCACTGGTGCTAAAAATGACATTTTCCCAAATAATGAAAGAACCTTTCATTACCCTGTCTCTCTCCAAGCAGCCCAGGAGGCTGTGAAACAGCTGAGCACTAAGTGATGTGTCTAATGCAGCTTCAGCATCGGTATTTTTGTTCCTCCGTCTCTGGTCCAGGCGTGCCATGAAGCATGAGAAAATGTGGCTGCGGATGACTCCTGGGGGTCTGGCTGAGGTAGCCGAGCATGGCTGGATGCCTTCGGTCGTCTCCTCTCTCAGGAAGGCTGCAGCAGCCCTGCTCCTCCCCTGCCTGTGAGTCCTCCCGCCCTGCAGCATCACCTGCCCCCTGCAGTGTGGTTCTGTCCCAGCAGGTCCTGGGTCCTGGCTCGCCGTGCATCCGTGAGTGACTGTCCCCACCAAGGGCTTGGGTCCAGGGTGCTGGTGGGGCTGTATCCAGGGGACCACTAGGATGAGGGAGGAAGGCTCTTGCCCTGGGGATGGTGCTTGATGGGGAAGAGGAGAGCAGCTGCGGGAGGCTCCAAGCAAACACGGCCTGGGAGTGATATTTATTTCAGACTCATTGAACTGTCCTAATCCCCTTTACAAATGTGACATCCCGTGGCCTTAGGGAAGCTTTTAGGAGAGAGGCAGATGACCAAAGGGGCTGTGTGCCTTGGGGGCTCACCCTCGGTCCCAGTGATCCCTCTGGGGTTCCTTGGGCTATCTCCTCACTTGGCCAAGAGCCACCAAAGTGGCTGCTCCTGCTCCCTGGGTCAGTGCTTTAACGCTCAGTGACTGCTGAGCAAAGCCTTCCTGCCCGTCTCCCTTGGCCGGGCAATGCTCGGGAGGGGAGGGCTGAGCCCTTCCCGCTGTCACCGGCTGTTTTTTCTCTCTCTGCCTCTCCCCTTCTGAGTTGGGTTTATTTTGTTGTTGGGTTGATAGACAGATTAACATTTATCACCAGGCTGGCTATCAGAGGGTTATTAAAAGTGATTTGCAATGTAAATACTTTCATCATCAACCATACTTTCTTTAGACTAGGGTTGACTTTCATGAATATTAAAGCTGTGTGGATGGGTTCAGTGGGTTCGTGGGAGTGTGTCTGCCAGAGGCAGGGGGGCTGCCTGCACCATGCTGGGAGAGCTGCCTGAGGGCAAAGAGATCTGGTGCCGGAGGGAGGGAAGCAGAGCATGAAAGGGTGTGTGTGAGGCAGGAAGAAAACCTGAGTGCCTCAAGAGAGACAGAAAGAAAGGAGAAGGAGCATGCGAGTGTACCCACAAGGGCATCTCTCTCTGAGCAGGGTGGGAGGACAGGCTGGGGCAGGGGGAGCTGTGTGGAGGGAGGGGGAAGCCTGGCCAGGCTGGTGACCTGCAGGTTTGTCCCCATCAGCTCCCAGTGCCAGAGGTGTCTGAACTGGCTCGTGCTGAGCAGCCCTGTGTGCTGCAGGGGTGGGTGATAACTGCTCCTTCAGTGCAGAGGCCCTACCCTGAGCAGGGGGTGTAGAACCAGGGGTGAATCCCTGAATGCCCCAGCAGCCACAGGCTGGCATTAAGTTGTGTACTTCAGGCTGCTGCCTGCTCCGTGGTCTCCATGTGAATAGTTACTGGGAGTCTCTCTGGGTTAATGGGTGGATGTTCCTAGGCCAGAGTAAATGACTCGTGACTGTCTTCCCTGCTCTTCAAACGCACCCATGTCCTGAGCACCGCTCGGTGGCATGACCACTCCTCTGCCTCGAGGTGGTTATGGATGGGAGCTGCAACAAGCCAAGATGGAGCACAGCTTGCCCCTGACCCCTGCATCTCCCTGCTCAGGGGTGGAGGGGAGAGGAGCACCTCTGCCTGTTTCTAGGGGTTTGTGTTGTTTCGGTGTGAGGGTGAGTTTTGAGCTGGAGGAGCCTGATGGAGCATTGCCAACTGATAATGGAAGAGCAGCAATTGCCGATGAGACATCGGGCACAACAAAGCTCACAGGCATGGCTAAAAAAGAAAAAAAAAAAAAAAAAAAAAAAAAAAAAAAAAGACAAAGAAACCATCTAAAACTAGAGAATGGGAGTAAAATGATGGGAAAAAGAGAGATGTGCAGTTAGATGAAAAATGCCCAGCTTCAGGAGTACCCCAGATCCCTACAAGGTGACATGTGCTGGCTTTTATTCCCCAGGTACCTGCCAGGCCAGGCTGTGTCAGTCACAAAGGATGGCAGGAGAGGCAGGCTGTCGCAGCCTCTAATCCAAAAAGAGAATAAATAAGGCCCTTCCTTTGCTTGGGCCACTGCACACGAAGGCAGGTTGGCCTCTGGCTCCTGACCTGAGGCAGCCACAAGTCTCCTGTTCCACCCCATGCCTGGCACAAGGCACCTGACCAGGGGAAGAGTTGGAGCTGGGGTCAGGTTCTGGAGTTGAGTTATTGGTTTTCATGACTAGTGCCTACATGGCCTAAGAAGGAAGGTGATGTCACTTCAGTGACAGCAAGAGTGGTGAAACCTGCTGGCAGCCCATGAGCAAGGTTGTGCGAATATGTCAAGGCAAGCAAAGCAAGTGCTGTCTCTAATTGGAATATGTTCGGAGAGTCTGGGCTTTCAGAAACTCTCCTGACTAATGAGAGAGCGCAAGGCTAGGCTTAGAGTTAGAAGTTGAGAAGTTTTGTATTCAATTTGGCTACACATTTTTCATCTTCATGACAGATGAGCTTTGGAAGAAGACTTCTTGCTTTCATTACAGTCTTTTGTCTATCCGTGGGGAGTTGTAGTTTGAAACAAGAGTCCAATCAAATACCCCAACTCCAGTGCAATCAAATTGTCTTTGGAGCAGACGTTTCCTCAGTCTGATGAGTTCACCCAGAGCGTGGCAAAGGTTTTGTCACATTAATATTTTGGGAGGAGGAGAAGGAGGAGGAGGAGAGAGTGGTATTTATTTGAGGTCAGGGCTTCTGGGGTGAGGCAAGAGACTCCAACTGACCAGCTAGAGTCTTTGGCAGGTTTTGGTCGGTGGCTGCAAAAATGGCGTGGGCAGATATGGAGTCAGCAAAGCCTTGCTGCAGCCAGCACAGCCGCGTGGCTCTGCACCAGCTGATGCTGGGAAAGCTTTGTCTGTGCCCTCCTCGAGGAAGGCAGGAACAAAAATGAATACCAGTCGAGTGATCACTCCCTAAGGGAATGCCAGGATCTGGCCTATGGTGACCAAAATAAAAACGATATGTCTGTGTCACGGCTGTGGCAGCGGCCTCTTGGTGTGCCAAGGCAACATCCAAGCTGTGGATACAAGTGCTGAGAGGCTTTAACCTTTCCAGAGTGAAGCACTTGGAACTGGAGATGTGTCATCAGAGAAAATTGTCGGAATTAGCTTAGAATGTTCTCCCTGCTGGGATTCAGAAATGTGGCTTTATCTCCAGGGAGAAGATCCCAGATTGCAGGATCTGTGGAAGGGAGAGGTCACATCTGTGAACTGGGCACATCTGGCTAACACTGTACATGAGACACTGACATCAAACACCGGCCTTTAGTTAAGTGCCACCTCCCTGATGTGAGAGAGGAGGGCGAGGAGGTGAAGGAGTGGATGGTGGGAACTTGCCCGAGACTGTGATCACTCAAAGGAGGGAGAAAGTGGGGCGTTTATTTGTTTATGTGTATTTATGTCTGTATGTGTGAGCGCCGAGCAGATGGGGAGCCGATACCCGTGTGTATCTGTGAGACAGCACCAGCGCGAGGCGCAGGGCGGGGGAGAGAGCTGGCTTAGGTGCGAGCAGAGAGAAGGGGAAAGGTGTGGGGGGCAGGGAACACACAAAGCAGAACCCGACTGTGAAACTGCCTGTGGATGGGTTTGTTCCTGGGGGAAAACCCCACCACGGAGCGCTAGTGACAACCCGGCAGAGGTCAGCGTGCGTGAGGGCTCTGCCAACGCCTGTGTGCCAGGGATGGAGTTGAACTGTGTTTGGGGGTCCGGGGAGAGCGCTGGGGACTCCCTTAGCCCGGGCTGTGCCGGACCCCCCTCCGCCTCTCCCGGCACCTTGAGCCCCCGGTGCTCCCGGTCTGCGGGCGGGTGCGGGGGGCAGCGCGGCCCCGGGACGCGGTGGGGGCGGGGAGGGAGCGGGCGGCGCTGTCCGCGGTGCTGCAGCCGGGCGCTCCCGCCGGTCCGCCCCGGGGGCTCCGCAGCTGCCCGGTACCGTACCCACCCCCCCACCCCAACATCTGGCGGGTGGGATCGGGGGGCCACATCTGTGGGCGGGGATGAGGGGTTGGCGGCGGGGGCACATCTGAGGGTGGCACATCTGGGAGCGGGGGAGGGAAGGGGCGGGGAGGGGGGGAAGGACCGAGCCTTCCCCCTCCCCTCCCACCGCCCCTCCCCGCCCCTCCGCCGCGCACGGCGCCGCCGGAGCCGGGAGCCGGGACCGGGAGCCGAGGCCATGCCTACCGGAGCCCCCGCCGGCGCGGCAGCGTGCTCGGCGCTGCACCATGGCCGCTGAGAACGGCTCGGCGGCGGGCGGTGCGCCCCGGGGGCTGCCCGGTGAGTCGATGCTCGGGGGCTAGGGGGCGGGGAGGGGCAGGACATCCCCCCGGGGAGTCCCTGGAGGGGGGAGGGGGGTGCAGCGTGGCTTGAGGGTGCATGGGGAGGGGGGTGCGCACCCCCAGGGGATGCAGCACTCGGTCACCCCAAGAGTGGTGGATGTCTCTGCCAACTTTCCCGCACTTCTGCATCCCTCTGGGAACCCCGGGGGTGCCCCGCGGGTCGGGACCCCTGCGTTAGTTCACCCCCCCGGGATGTGTGGTGTCACACAGGGCTGCAGCCCTGCCAGGGCACCAGGGTGAGGTCGGGCAGCCCCCTTCCCTGCTCCCATCCAATCCAACACTGCTCCCCAGCATCCATGCTCCAAGGCACCTTAGGTGTCTCTGGTCGCCTGGGAATGGGCTCTGTGGGCACCCTGCCATGGGCATATGAGCAGCCGGCATCCCTGGGGACAGGCATCCCCACAGTAGGCACTCCAGGGTGAGGGTTATTTGCTCCCCTGGTACCTTCTCTTGGAAGGAGAGCAGTTTCCCAGGCAGGAAACTACCTGCATGCTTTCTTTGCTTCCCTCTGTGTTCCAACAAGACCAACAGGGACAACATCCCATATCTTTTGGATACTTCGTCCCCACGCTGGACAAAGCCCTTGTGACCATCTCCTGGGACATGACTAGGCAGAAGTTCCCCCATGTCCCCACAGAGCCCTTTGCCAGGTGGGACATTGCAAGGGGGACAGATCATGCCCCCTCCCTCCTGATGTGGTGGGTCACACATGCCCTTTAGCCCTTGCTGTCCCAGCTGTCCCCTCCCCACTGGTAATGGCAGAGCTGCCCCTCGCTGTCCATGACCCATAGCGGCCAAGAGTTGGGCAGCCCCACCCTTCTTTTCTCCCAAAATAATGCCATTGGCTTCAGGAAAGAGTTCTTGTCATTTTTTTAAAGGAAAGCAATGCTGGCTTCTCTTCTATTCTGCTTTCAACCCCTCTGACTGTGCCATGGCCACATTTTCTAGTTGGTCTTTGCAAAGCCCAAGTCTAGGGAGCTACTTGCTAACCTGAGGAACAGCTAGCATTCCTCCGTGCCCTGCTGGCAGCTTGCAAAGGTGGTGGGCTCTGCTTGGGCATTTGGAGGCTCTTTGCTATGTCACATGTGCCTTGAGTGACCTCCAAGGGCAGCTCAGCTTCTCCTGGCACTACTTGTGGGATGAACAGAGGGACTGGGAGGGCTGGTACCCACCCAGCGGGGTGACTTGTGGATGCTGGCACTGTCTATCCAAAGGCTCAGATGCCAGGGTCCTAGAGCTCAGGCTTTTGGTGAAACATCACCGGTGACAACAAACACTCACAAAATCACAGGTGACAGTACAGTGCCTTTTGCTGTCACTACTGCTAGGCATCACCTCCTGCTTCCTACCACCTTGACTTCTGTGATCTGAGCACTTGCTGCTGCTCTCCAGCCTGGACTAGGTCCCTGTGAGGCATCCCAACAAAGAGCAGGGCAGCCAGGGGGGCGATTCCACCCCTACGGAGATCCCAAGAAATAGCACCCCATCCCTGGCTCACCCCTCGGCCGGGCTAGTGGCCAGCAGGGGGAAACGGTGGGGATGGGAGCAGGTATGTGGGAGTAGGGGGTGTCCCTGTGCATGGCAGCCCCCGGTTCCTATGGGAGTCAGGCCAATGCACCCTTGCCCAGAGCCGGCAGCAAGTTCCCAGGTCTGCCGGACGGAGCGGCAGCGGCCCCGGAGTGACCCGGTGAGTGGGCAGCGGGAAGCTGGTGGAGGAGGAGGAGGAGGGCTACCGGTAAAAGCGGTTTGTTTATTCACACGAGGGGCAAAACTGTCTGGGCGAGTCAGTCTGTTTTCTTTCATAAAAGAGAAATGAACTGAAATGATTAATTAATGCTGTGATCCAATTACTCTGAGTTCGCAGGAGCATGTTTTTTCTCTTTAAACTGTCCCCACGAGGATCTTCTTGATATCAGGTTTTGTCATGGCTGGGTTTTTGTTGTGTTTTGTTTGGTTTCTGTTGGTTTTTTTTTTTAATAATTAAAATGACAAACAACTCCCCAGGAAAAAAAAAAAAAAAAGACAAAACCAGGAAATAAAAACAGTGAGACGAGGATGAGCAGCTGATGCAGAGCAGTCCCTAGCATGCCTTCACTGTGGAGCCCCTCTCTGCCCACCCTGCCGAGCCCCGGCCAGCAGCACCCACAGAGGTGAAGAGGGGGGGTGAGTGCCCAGCTGAGGTGGCAGACGCAGCTCTGCAAAGGCAGCGGAGAGAGCAAGAGTGAGAGAAAGGGGAAATGGAGGCTGTTTGCAAGGGGCTGCTGCTTTCTGCACGAAGGCAGCTGCTCTTTCCGCATGCATGTACACACAGCGAGAGTTTCATGTGTGCAAGCTGACCCCTTCTCCTTGGCACAGTAAGGCAGGGATTTGATGGGTACCTTCTGGAGAAGCAGGCGCTGTCCCTGAGCCACTCCCTGCACGGTCTCACATGGGGCTAGGCCCTTGTTGCTCTCCAGTAAGCCAAGGGAGGAGGTTTGCTTTGTATTTCAGCATCCATTCTGGGCTGGCTCTAGAACTCTGTATTTAAAGGACACGTGTTTCAGGGAGACGCAAGGGTGAGTGACCTGGTGTAGCCAAGAAGTGGAAGTTTGGACCAGATCTGTCCCATCTACTTCCCCTCCTCTCTTCTTCACTCTCCCAGCATCTCCCACTGACTCTTCCTTAGCCCACCTTAGCATCAGTACCCACCACGAGTGTGGCAGGGGCTGGCAGGGGGCGCTCAGCCTCTTGAAGCCAGTGTTTGGAGCCATACCAAAGCCATCCCTCTATCCAAGGGATTCAGGTGACCAGTTAGAAAACAGCCACTAGTTTATAGGAAGGCTCATGTGCTGTTCTGCCTAGGAACTCATAGCCAAGTAGAGGAGTCTGCCAGTCCTGACCCTCCTTGGGAGAACACTGCCCACCACGACATCCCTTTAACCCTCTAGGCAGGGGAAAGGCTTGCTGCATCCAGACCCTCAAACATACTGAGGTTGGCCCTTGCGCTATATTCAGACAAATTCATTTGCTGAAGCTTCAAGGAGGAGTTAGGCATTTCCTGGCCCAATGAATCTGAGGCGAGTGCTCCCCGGGCAGGCTTGCCCGCCATGCCAGTATTTTGCTGGTGCAGGAGTACAGCACAGGGTGTCTCTCCATCAGGTCCCCCTCTTGATGTTTAGCAGCAGACACAGAACCAGCCCCATATCCCCTGGCAGACAGCCGGGTGTCCCCACCCTGTGTGCGTGTTGGCACGCATCCCACCTTCCCTGCGGATGGATGCGCCGGTCCTGCTGGGCCTTGACTCTGGGCCAGGACACCATCATTTGTCCTGGCTTCAGACCTTGAGTCCCCCGGCAAGGCGAGCATTGGCAAGCCGGGCTCTGCCACAGACACTCCCCATCCCCACCCCTTGCATGCTGGGCACGGCTGCTCATGCCTTTGCCCCAGAGATGTCTTCAGCCAAGAGGCTGCACTGCATGGAGGAGGAACTCGAACAAAGACTCAGTTTATACCTTGTAAGATGTAAGTTTGCTGAGAAAATTAACTTCACCAGCCTGTCCGAGCTTCCGAACACAGCAGCTGCAGGCACAGAGCCTCGTCCTTCTGACAGTCCCTGCAAATCAGAACTGTGGGAGTGAGACCAACCCTCCTGTCTTGCTGTGACCCTGTCCCTCATCGCCCCTGGCCTCCCATACCCCACTCAGTGCACGAGGCAGTGGCAGAGATGCCCAAGTGCCCCATACCCTTCCCGTCCCCCCCCTGCCCCAGCATTAGGCAGGCTGAGACGTGCTGCTGCAGAGGACCTGCACCCACCGGGTGCTGTTTCCATGACTCAGAAAGGGCTGGAGAGGGACATGGGGAGCCACTCAGAGGAGTTTCATCCTAGGTCAGCTGGCGCAGGGAGAGCAGCAGCTGGGAAGTTTGTCCTTTAAAGGCAGGACTCTGTAAACCATGGAGCTCCTCGGGGGCAGTGGGCCCAGCCAGAGCTATCGCCACGGTCCCAAGCTCTTGAGGCTGGCTGCGTTCCTCTACCCAAGGACGCCAGGCAGAGAAGCAGCCCCTCTGCTACCACAGCTGCTGTTAGGTCTAATATATTTTATGGTACTTTGCAGCTCACAGGCCACAGCAGCAGCGTGTCTTGGCACTGCTGAAGCTGGGCAGGAGGCAGAGGGGCTAGCACTGACTGTCTCAGCTGGAGGTGTCTAGAGGACAGGGCTGGTGTCATCCACAGGTTTAAGGCTCATGGCAGAGTTGGTTTGTGTTGGCCAGTTAACGGGTTAATGTCTTTAGGCTCTTTAAGTGGAATTAGATTGATTCGTCTGTGGGAAACTTGAAGCTCCAGTTGTGCAACACCGAGGTCTGAAAACATCACCCTACAAACACGATGTCCCAGGCCCTGGCGTCTGCTCCAGGTCACAGGTCAGCTCTCTAGAGGCATGCGTGGCGCCTTGCTGCAGTGACCCCCTGCTTGCAAACCCTCCTGATGTTGATGTTAGCTGGGCCCCCCCATGGGCAGCGCGGCAGGCTGGCTCCACCACAGAGGGACAGGCATCCTTGTGGGACCTTTGCATGACTGAGATGGGAAGGAGCATCTCACCATCTCTAGTGCCTTTGGGGTAGTTTGGATCCCAGCTCCACTGGCAGTTACATCAGTGCAGTCTCAACTAAAGCCAAAAAAAAGTGTGCGTGTGTGCAGAGAGGAGTGGAGAGCAGCAAAACCCTACTGGCATCAGCTTTTGCTTGACAATAGTCATGGGCTGCCTGGGGTTGGGTCTACCTTTCTGCAGCACTTAGGAGCAGCATCTAGCATGGTCATCTCTAGGCTGAGTGCGGAGCTCAGGTTACTCATCATGGCCCGTAAGTGATGCTCAGCTGATGAAATTTTCTGCTACCCTGTGAACCACAGGCAATGAGGTGGCAAAAAACCCTGCGCAGTGCTGTGGGGTGCTGTCTGTGACGTTAATGTAGGGCCATGACAGGCTGGGGACCACCATCCCGAGGTGAGAGATGTGACTCCTAGGCGGAGCTGGGATGCCTGAGCAGGAGAGGTACAGCCCACAAATCTTTCCAGCCCCAGCACGGCTCTGCTCTGCTCAGCTGGGAGCCCGTGGGAATCTCCAGGGAAGGCAGCAGGGAGAGATTTGCAGAGGGAGCTCTCTGCATGAGGTCTCTCTCTCTTAGAAGAGTTTCTTAGGGCTCTTCTGTGGAGATGTGTAATCCCACCCTGGCAGCCTGAAGCTATTCCCACCTCCTTTCTCACTGCCCTTCCCTCCTCTGTAGTTGCCATGGGTGGGGATTTCCTACCTGCTCTCCCCCCTGCCTCCCACGCTTCCCCTGCTGCCTCCCCTCCCCACCTGCTCTGGCTCCTGTCCTTTGCTCTGTCTCATTGCTCATCACCTCCAACACCGATCCCTCTGGCAAGTCCTGTGATCAAATGGGATCTAATATTTTCAGTTTCCCTTTTCTTAACCACACCAAAGGTTCCTCTCTGCTGTCTGTCCTCAGGACTAGGGCTTTCCTCTGTCACATCCACATCCATCCTGCAGGGATTTGCCTGATTTTTCTACCCTTGGCAGTCCCCCTCCATCAGCTCTCTTTTCTCCAGCCCCTGCCTTGCCCAGTGCCAGCCCTGGCTCCTGGGGGGGCCTGGGGTGTGCTGGCACCTCGGGTGAGTGGTGGGGACCTGGTATGGGGGATCATGGCTGTACAGGACAGTGGCAGGGTGAGGGGGACTTCTCTGCAACTGGTGTCCCAAAGAGGGGCTGAGTCCATCCCCCTTGCCATCTCCAAGCATGGCCTGTCCTTGTCCCTGGGGCAGGGAGAGCTGCTCTTCTAAGCAACCAGATCTGGGATCTTGCAACTCCCTGCCCTCGCCCCTCCTCCAGCACTGTCTCTCCCACAGGCATCTGATCCTGGTCACTAACCTCTCCCTGGGGAGAGCCCAGCTAATCCAGGCAGCCACTTGTTATCCTCCATCGTCCCCACCCTCCTTCCCCTCTGGCGGGTGAGCCCAAAGCCCTTCCTGACAGCAGGACCTGCAGGTGAAGGGGCTTATTTCTGTTGTGCTGCCTTGGAACAGCTGGGTCCTATTAAAGCTTCAGCCCAGAGATATAAAAGAACGTGAGCATCTCTCTGAGGCAGAGAGCATTAATGCAGTAGATGGGAAGGGAGAAGTGCAGCTCTAGCCCAGGCTCAGCAGAAAGCCGAGCGCCTTCCCAGCTTGCTGGCACGGGCTGAGCTCTGACACCAGCCCAAAGCCACAGCCGTGGGAGGACCAAGGCACAGGAGTGTGGCCCCTGCTGTGGGATGCCCCTGCGGTGAGCCTTCCCCCCCCTGTGATGTTACCCACCGGAGCTGCTGGGGAGCTGCCGGTGCCCGGGAGCCGTGGGCTGGCCACAGCAGGGTAAGGCTGGGTTGGGTTGCGTGGCGTTTGCTGGGCGCGCTCGCTGTTAGTACTCCACTGATAGGTTATTTATCGGGCCTAATAATTTGGTGACAGATGGTTAATTAATTGTCAGAGCAGCCAGCATGCTGGAAGGTTATTTATAGGAGTGACTTTTAACCACTTAAACCTACTTTCTCCCCAGTTGCTTCTTGCCTGGTAATGCTGGGGTAGATGGTGCATGGTTCCTTACAAGCTGCTTATGATGTAGGGCACGTTAGGGATATGGGCAAGCACCGGGGGGTCAGCTGGGGCAGGGGGGTGCAGTCAGCTGTAGGATGCTGAGGAGGGTGCTGGGCTGGGTGCTACCGAGGTGGGTGGCTTGTAAGCCATGGCTCTGACCTGCAAGTGCTTCTCATGGTTGGGTGCCTTGGACCAGGTACCTCGGTTTTGCTTTGAAACCAGATGACAACCACACAGCAGCGGAGGCAGGGGAGGCTCCTGGCTTGCTGGGTGTGGGTGGTCAGGTTAGGTGGCTGCAACGCTCCCTTCTGGCCCTGGACACAGGAAATTTTCCAAACCTGATGCATGAACATGTGCCAAGCACAGGGGGGATTCTCCAGTCCCCTCATCCCCCCACCCTGAAAGCTGCCAGCTCCTGTGACCCTGTGAGCTCACTGCTTCTCTGGTGTCTCTGTGAAAAGCCATCAGAGACTCCCAGCTTGTGGGGACAGAGGAATTGTCTCATCAGAACCATTTGAACAGCAGCAGAAGAAAGAGGAATAAAAAATAAAACGCTCAGATCAACCCCATATATTACTGGCAAGGAGGAATTCCTCCAGTGTGATGGCTCAGACCTCTGGAGTAGCCTGGCAGAGCCCTCCCCGACCAGGCAAGCCCAGGCTGGTCCCCCTGCCAGGCACAGGGCCCCCCTGGATTTTCTCCCCATATATTGTATTTCTAAGGTGCCTGTTCCCAGAATCTAGGAGCTCTATTTTCACAGCCCTTAAGGGGTGGGAATCTGTCAACCAGAACAAACCCTCACTAGACATAAACTGGTGCCATGACTCAGGAGCTAATTAACAGCTATTAGATAACGCAATTAGCACCACAAACTGTCATCCCTCTGCAGAGTGTCACCTCTTCCCTTTGTGTCACAGACACGCACAAGCCATAAACATAAGTATCTGTTCAGCATCTTCTATCCCTCCCCTCTTTTTTTCTCCCTCCCTCCTCTCCCAAGGCTGGTTGTGGCTGCCCAGCCCTGCATCACCAGCAGTTTGACATGATGGAACTAATCCCATTAAGATTTTCACCCTCTTGGCACTTTTAGGAAGGCCAAGACAAGCCAAGAGAAACAGGGGGCTGGCAGTGGGGCTTGGAGGGCTGGCCCAGCTATTTCCAGTGGCGTCACCGGAGCTGATGTGCCCTAGTTCCAGACAGAACAGGGGGTGATGTGTGACTTCCCATGGGATGTCCCTGGGGTCATCAGGGTCTCTCCAGCTTTGCTGTTCCTCCAAAGGGCTGATTGCACCTGTGCAGAGCAAAAGCCTGTCTGCTCTGGGAGTAGCTCACACTTGGAAGCCTCTAGGAAAGTAATGGTTTCTCTAATTTCTGTCCTTCCCCTACAGAGCCCTGCATGTGAGCATGGAGCTTGGTTTCTGGTGACGATGTCTGCTGAGCGTGCAGGGTGCATGCACAGCCCTGCTCATTCCCAGAGACCTCACTTCAAGCTGCACGTGGACAAGCTGTGACTCTGCACTCACCTCCCCCTGCTGCCCCCAGCCCTGAGAATGAGGGTGGGGCTGGGATGGAAGCAGTGACGGAGCAGGGAGGGGGGCAGCTGGCAGTGGCATGGGGGACGGGGAGGCTGAGCACAACAGGGACCAGAGACAGTCAGTGACAGGGTTTTCTTCTTTTCTACCTGGTGACAGGCTGCAAGGCACTTTGCAGGGGCTGACAGGCTGGGAAGGCTTGCTGGAATGGCACACGAGGTGTGTGGCATGGAAATAGCAGGAGCTTTCCACCGTGCCCTCAGATGCCACCCTGTGACCAAGGAGGGATGGGCAGGACTGGCTTTGCTCTCTTGCTCATCCAACAGTAGTGGCACCTGTGATCTCAAGCAGCAATGGGGACTCTGCTGTGCCAAGCACTGCCCAAAATAAGTGGAGCCCACCCAAATTACAACTTTCTCTGCTTGGATCTGCAGCTGCCTCATGTCTTCACCCATAACATACAAGCTTATTGGGTGGGAAGGGAAAAGCATTTCCCTGTCTTGAGGACATGCTTGCTGAGTGCTGTAGCAGCCACAGAAACCCTTAGAACAAAAGATGCTATCAGTGAAGTGTTGGAGGCTCCAAATTGCTCTGACGGAGAGGGCAAAACCAGCCATAAATCACTACGAGAAGTCTTAGGGAGGGAGGAAGCCAGTGATGGAGCTTGTTGTGGCTGGCAGGTAAGAGTAGGTCTGGGAGAGATCCCCACAGACAAGGGATGGTGTGTGTAGGCTGAAAAGTTAATTAGTGTTGCAGGTAAGGGCCTCAGCCCCAGGAGCCGTTCTGAAGTGGCCTCTAGGCTTTGCCAAGGCTGCGTCTCCTCCCTGGCTGTGGTGCTGGCATGGAGGCAGGGGGCAAAGGAGGATGGAGACAGGGAAGGCGATGTGGGATGGGGGGTGAGAGGAGGGAGAGGAGAAATGTGCTCCTGGAGGTACAGGAAAAGAGAGATGGGCAGTGGGGGGCAAGGGAGAGGCATTTAGTGGGGAGACCTCAAGGCCTGGAGGGGTCTCTTGGTGTCTGGGGGCTTCACAGCACTGGGGACAATGATGAGGATGGCATGAGAGTTGAGATGGCATCCATTGCAGCAGCACAGCTCTCCTGCGTGCTCCCTCTGCCCTCAGGCACATCCTGGGGGTGTAGGCGGAGCCGGGGATGCCTGAGGGAGAGTCAGTGGGATAGAGAGACAAGAAGATGGGGAAAGGAGGGATGTTGGAGAGGCTGGGGCATGGCAGAAAATAGCCAGGGTGTCTGAGGTGGGGGTCAGTGGCTACATCATCCAGCTTGTACGCATTGTTGTACATCTGTGTTGTACGTATCTTCACACCCTTCACCATTTTCATTCCCCCTCCTGCCCTCAAACAGCAGATCATTTTATTTTTGCCCTTTGGTGAAGGCTCATTTTCAAAAACTCACACCAGTTTGCAGTGTGACCTCTGGGTGGCATCCAAAGACACGCAACTGGGGCTGTGCAGGTCTTCATCGCTTGTGAGCCTGTACAAATGAAACCCTCATTTTAGTGGAGATGAAGGAAAGGCTTCTTTTCAAGATCTTCAAATTCTTCCTGCAAGAGCTGGGGTAGATGTCTGCTTGACTGCCAGCTTGTCTGATAGGTTTGATTAGCTATTACAAGGATGACAGTTAAATCTCCCCATCTCATCAAAGTGAAAAATTTAAAACTCATTTTGATTGTATTGAAACCAACCCCCAAGCTACTATAATTATATATTTCTAAGTCATTTTATACACTTATCACCTCTTCTCGTGTCCCTGGCTGGGTGCCCAGGAAGGATGGCAGCAGAAACCACTTTTTCCCTCCCTGGATGGAGGAGCATGGAGCTCAGTACAAAGCTGGGCAGTGCTGATGGGCTTCCTTGCCCCGTTGATATTTTGCATTTAGTATCTACTGAAGGCTGTTGCTTTCTTTTCAAAGCAATTTGTCTTGATGGGCCACGTGTAACAGGCTCAGAGGATAGTAGTACAGAGGTATTTCTCTGGCCCTCACCCACTTCTTTCCCCTGCACGTGTAGGACAACCCTGGCTGCTAATGCAGAAGCTGCCTTAATGGCTATGATGGTTTTAGCTTTAGCTTCTCAGCTGCCATGCTTCTGTCTTCTCATACCTGCATCTCTTCAAAAAGCACTTATATTAAAACCTCAGCTGTTTGCCAGTGGTAGAAATCTCCTACCTTCACCACAACTGAAAGACAAGGGCATTTCTTTTGAAAGATTTTAAAAATATGAATTGATCCTAAAGCCTGCCAAACCCTGCTCTGGAGAGGAGTGTGTTAATGGCATGTTCATACATTTAACAAAATCAGCTTCAGGAGTCCCAGGCCCAGCTGGTTTTGAAGACCTGGGTGATGTAGGAGAGGCAGGCCTGATGGGGAGCTCCTCTGTCCAGCCCACCTCCCCCAGCATCTTTGCTTCCCCTTCCAGGAAATTCCCTTCATCCCAACAGATCAGTTTTAGTCCATTGAATTTTATTTTTTTTTAAGGTCCATTCTCCTCTTACCTCTGGGGGTTAACCACAGGCAGTTCCGTTTGGACAAAGGCAGTCTTTCTGTCCATAATTTTTGCTACCTTTCATAAATAATCCTGTGCAGCAGGCTGAGATGGCTGGGTCCACCCCGTACATCTCCACAGCTGGTGTGGCTGCAGCTGCAGTGGGATGTGGGACTGGGGGAAGGGACCGGCATTTCCCAGCATCACTGGCTGATGGCACTTGTGCATCCCCTTCCCTCTCCTGTGCCTGTTAGGGCTGGACTGTGAACTGGGCCAAGACAAATTACTTGGTTTCAGCCTTGTTTGGGTTGGCTGCATCCACCTTCAAGAAGCGTCACCCCTTTGTCAACACCACCTCTGTTGGAAAGGCTGTCCCTCCATAAGATGTTGTGGCACTTGCATGAACTCCTTGGGGCTGAAGCTGTAGCATAACTTGCTGTTTTTCCTATCCCAGATTTCATCTTCCAGAAGGAGCTGTTTGCTGCCAGAGACGCAGGTGAGCTGTGCTATGGCATGGGCTTTGTGGGGTGCTCTGCCTATGGGTAACCCCCTCTCGGGGCAGTGCTTTGGGGAGCTACTGGGACATTCCTGGGCACACCATAAACCTGCTGTCATCCCTGTGATAGGGCACTGGCTCCGTGCAGTGCTGCCCTTGCAGCGAGTGCTGTGTGACACCACTCTGTTCCACAGCCCCCTTCCTTCTGCAGCCCCTTGGCCTCTCCGCGTGCCTCCCCACAACAAGTGCCTTCAGTTTGGTCCTGGGGTGAGGCTGCAATGGCAGAAGGAGATGTTTGTACACTAGCCAAGAGCAGCGCTGGCCTGGGAAACCGAAAAGGCAGCAAACGCTGCCTACACTGGAGGTGGGCAGCCTCCTCCTCATCCCCAGGGCTGCACCATGGGGTGTTGCACGGCTCAGCCTGCAGGTAGGGACATGCCACTCCGCAGCTTGTAGTGTTGGTGTTATAAGAGGACAGCTTAGGTATGGTATCAGAGTGTGCTCCCCAACCTTCACCCTCCCTGCTCCCCTGCTGCAGCCTTGGGGTCCTCACACACAGCTCAGGAAATTGCTGGGCAGCAGCAGCTCAGCAAGAGCAGGAGGTGGGAAGGGAGGGAGAGAAAGCAGGAGAAGGGATGAAGTGAAGAGGGGGTTGGAATGAGACAATCTTTAAGGTCCCTTCCAACCCAAACCATTCTATGATTCTATAAGCTACAGCAGCTCACAGCCGTGGTGCTGAGGCTGGACAGATGCAGGGGCCGGTGGGTATAATCTTCTCCCCTTCTGTCCCCACTCCCCTTGCAGACCCTATGCACAACCTCTCTGCTCAGCCCTGGCAGGTGAAGATGGCCAATCTGACCTACGACAACTTCACCCTGGGCAACCACTCCGAGGTGGCCATCCAGCCTCCCACCAACTACAAGACAGTGGAGCTGATTTTCATCGCCACTGTCACGGGCTCGCTCAGCCTCGTCACTGTGGTGGGGAACATCCTGGTTATGCTGTCCATCAAAGTGAACCGGCAGCTCCAGACTGTCAACAACTACTTCCTCTTCAGCCTGGCCTGCGCAGACCTCATCATTGGGGTCTTCTCCATGAACCTCTACACAGTCTACATCATCAAAGGCTACTGGCCTCTGGGGGCTGTAGTGTGCGACCTGTGGCTGGCCCTGGACTACGTGGTGAGCAATGCCTCTGTCATGAACTTACTCATCATCAGCTTTGACCGGTACTTCTGTGTCACCAAGCCTTTGACATACCCAGCCAGGAGGACCACCAAGATGGCGGGGCTAATGATTGCGGCTGCATGGATATTGTCCTTCATTCTCTGGGCCCCTGCCATCTTGTTCTGGCAGTTCATTGTGGGCAAGAGGACAGTCCCCGAGGGGGAATGCTACATCCAGTTCCTCTCCAACCCGGCAGTGACCTTTGGCACAGCCATTGCTGCTTTCTACCTGCCTGTGGTCATCATGACGGTGCTGTACATCCACATCTCCCTGGCCAGCAGGAGTAGGGTGAGGAGGCACAAGCCTGAAAGCAGGAAAGAGAGGAAAGGCAAGTCCCTCAGCTTCTTCAAGGGCCCCCTGATTAAACAGAACAACAATAACTCCCCCAAGAGGGCTGTGGAGGTGAAGGAAGAGGTGAGGAACGGGAAAGTAGATGATCAGCCCTCAGCACAGACAGAGGCCACTGGCCATCAGGAGGAGAAGGAGACCTCCAATGAGTCCAGCACGGTCAGCATGACCCAGACCACAAAAGACAAGCCCACAGCAGAAATCTTGCCAGCAGGGCAAGGACAGAGCCCGTCCCATCCCCGGGTGAACCCATCTTCCAAGTGGTCCAAGATTAAGATTGTCACCAAGCAGACCGGGACCGAATGCGTCACGGCCATTGAGATCGTCCCAGCTAAGGCAGGAGCCTCTGACCACAACTCCCTGTCCAATAGTCGCCCGGTCAATGTTGCCAGGAAGTTTGCTAGCATCGCCAGAAGCCAAGTACGGAAGAAGCGCCAGATGGCAGCCCGGGAGAAGAAAGTCACCCGCACCATATTTGCTATCCTGCTAGCCTTCATACTCACATGGACTCCATACAACGTGATGGTCCTCATTAACACCTTCTGTGAGACCTGCGTACCCGAAACAGTGTGGTCCATTGGCTATTGGCTCTGCTACGTCAACAGCACCATCAACCCAGCCTGCTACGCCCTCTGCAATGCCACTTTCAAGAAAACCTTCAAGCACCTTCTCATGTGCCAGTACAGGAACATTGGCACAGCCAGATAAACTGGCACTCAGGGACCGCTTTAGTGATGAAGTCCTTCCCTTTGCCTCCTTTGCCAGGGGTGGGGCGATCCTCTGCTCCTGACTCACAACAGAGCAGACTGTGCAGTGATTGTGGATGATGCCCTTCATCCAACGCTGACAAAGGTCCAAGGCACCTCTGAGCTGCAGCTCCTTCCAGTCACCCTGGGCCTGGGGGTTAGCTTGAGGAGCCAGCAGGAAAGCTGGAGGCAAGAGAAGGAGACATGGTCAGCAGGAGCCCTCCCCAGCTCCCTGCTCTTCAGAGGCTGGCCGAATGACATCAATGTTTGTCCTAAGACTGGATGCCTTTTCTCCCCCTGGCTGACCATCTCCAGGGCACCAGAGCTTGTCTGCATGCAGACAGCCTAATGCTGGATCCTTTCAGTAGGCTTCGAAACCATTTATTATTCAAGAAACGAAACCAGGGCCAAACATTTGCCAGTCATCTTGGACCAGGCTGGCTCGGGCACGCCCACGGGGAGGCCTGCTGGCCCAGCCAGGCTCCCTCCTGAGGCAGTCAAGATTGTGCCCTAGCAGACGTGGCAAGCTCCTTCTTTTCCCTTGAGAGACGCCATCGACCATCCTCACCCAGAGACCAGGGGTGGAATTTTTTCCTTGGGCTTTGACTCTGCTCTCCCCTTCATGCCCTTTCTGCCCTCAGCCAGCAATTGGCTGGACAGACAGACAGATAAACCACGCATCTCACTCCTGTGTGAGGAGCGTGAAACCCAGTTGCCTCCTACAACGATGGAAACTAAAACCGCAAAGAAAAGCAGTGGGGTCGTGCAGGACCTCTCCACAGCCTGGGGGGGAATGTGGCATCTGAGAAGTGGGTACCAGTGACAGTGGCACTGCCTTTGGGAAGGTCAGGGGGAGCTGGGGGTCTCGGAGGGGGTCAGGAAAAGGCTCTGCAATGCGGGCGAGGTGCCCTGTGTCTCATCTGGGCCACGAGCAGGTCCTCGCTCTCCCCACGGTGGGTGTGGGAGGCCTGATGCATGGCTCTGGGGGTGGGAGAGGACGGCGGTGGCCCCAAGCCCTGCTCCTGCCCTGGGTGCAGAGGGATGCCCCAGGGAGGCCAAAGGAGCTGGCTGCTGAGCTTTGTAAATGGATGTAACCCTGTCGTCGATGTTGTGGTGGAGCCCTCAGCATGCAGGCTTCAGCCAGCGTCTCCAGCCGCGTCACAGCCCAGGCCACCCTGGGGCTGCTCCTCAGCTTCTCCCAAAGCAAAGTCCCTTGGCAGGTACAGCCGGGTGCAGCCGAGGGACGGGACGGGGCCATGCTGGCACTGGCAAACTGTGTCCATACATCCTTCCTATCCCCATGCCAGGGCGACGCTGTGCAACCTGGAGAAAGGCTGCCCCTGCCCAGGTGCCATTGCCTTTAGGATAATTCACATAGTGGTGCCCAAAATGCCTGGCGGGCTTTGGTTTGTTTGTTTTTTAAACTGTTACAACCACAGCCTACCCCAAGACAAATAAAGACCTCGGACCAGAAACCGACCTCGGCTGTAGTGTAAGGAGTGAATGAGTCGTCACCCCATCGCTCCTCCTCAGCTCCCTAGTGTCACCCACTGGTGACATTTCCTGCAGTGCACAGGTGACAGCCCCATCCCTCCCTTGCAAGGGAGCAACCCAAAGCACTGCTAAGAGGCCAAGGGGTTTGACCCACGCATCTTCTCCAGGGTTGTGTGTGGTGGCATGTGACTTACTTCACTGCCGGTCCCGGTGAGGTTGGCAAAGCTGAGGTTTGCTGGGGTTTCCAGCACAGCAGCATCACGTGGGGATGACAGGTGGGTTTGGAAATTCTTTTCTTTTTTAAAAAGATTTTTATTGGAAAAGAAAACAAACCCCATTTTCCAAAAGAAGTGAGAGCTCCCACCCAGCCCCAGTGTTGGCATGTCGAAGGCTGCAGCCCTGGTATGGACACACGCGGTTAGAGGTGATGGAGGAGAGAGGACGCGGTGGTTCCTGGGGACAGTGGCTTTGTTTTCCCCAGCTGCTGCAGGAAACTCCTGCCCTGGCTGAAGGGATGCTGGAAGAATCCCCCCTGACCTGAGGGCAGGCCTCACACGAGTAAGGGCCATGGGAGCGACGGGGTCAATTGGGCATTCAACACCAAGTCCTTCCCTCTGGCAACCCGTACCCAGCGGAGGAGCAGGGAGGCTCCCAGGCTGTCCAAAGGATGTGCCAAAGGCAATTCCTTTGTGCCAGAGGGTGGAAATGTGTGTGTCCCCATCCCAGCTCCCCAGACGCACCCCACCGAACCCCGACACCCGAGAGGAGGCTAGCTGGTGACACCAGCAGCGGTGGTGAGGAGGGGGACAGCCCCTCCTGGGGGGCAGGTAGGTTTGCTCTCTACAACACTAGCGATTAAAACAAGGCATCTCAGTGAAAGAGGAGGTTGTGGAAAGGAGGAAGGAGAGGAGGAGGAAGACTGAAGTGTGGGCCGGCTCCAGCTGGGCGTCCAGGATGCTGGCTTCCCGCTCTAGTCCTTCCCCTTGCCCTTCTTTGCTGCATCCGAGAAGCACAGGAGACAAGAGTTAGTGTGTCTGCTGGCAGCTCATCCATCCCCTGGGTGCTGCTGTGGCAGAAATGCAGCCAGCACGACACGATGCCACAGCCACATCCCTGCAGGCAGCCTCCCACCACCACGCAAAGCCACGTTTTGCACCAGCCCCACGGAGGAAAGGGAGAAATCCCCATCCCACCAAAGCTGATGGTGACCTGGGGGAGACCAGGGTTTTTCCTAGCGCACCTGAATCCCACCCAGCCAGCAGAGCATCCTATGTGATCCCCCACACCACCAGCAAAGCCCAACTCCAATGGACCAAGCTAACCCAGGAGAGCCCCTGCCCGGGGTCCCACCAGGACCCTTCTGGGGACAGGACTGCTGGGGACTGACCTTTGGACTTTGACTTGATCTTGGAAGAGCAGGGCTTGGTCACATAGACGATCTCCTCACACTGGGCATTGTACAGGGCTTTCTTCAGGATGCCGGAGCGAGTCTTCACACCCGTCTGAGCGCTACACCCCCCCCAGCTCTCAAATTTGTACTTACAGTCGGCTGGAAGAGCGGGGAGAGGCATCAGAGCTGGCCAGGACCTGGCAGGGGCACAGCCCTGGCCACCCAGTCCAGGCTGGTCCCCAGCCACCCCACTGCCATGCACCCACCTCCAAACTTCTTCTTCCAGTTGCAGGGGATCTTGCACTTCAGCTTCTTAGTCTCGTCTTTGCAGGTTCCCTCGCGGTAGCCCAGGCCACAGTCCTTGCTGTTGGGGACACAGGGTCCCCAGCGCCAGTCCTCACACTCGGAGCTGTCCTTCTTTGCCTTCTCTGCAAGGGAAGGGGGAGCAGGTGTTTGCTGCAGGGACACGGGAGCATGCCCTGGGCTGCCCCCCACCCCACCGGCCCCCTGCCCCAGCCTGTCCCTCACCTTTCTTGTTCTTGCCAGCCTCGGTGGTGGCGGCCAGCAGGATCAGTGCCAGGAGGAGGAGGAGGCCCCGGGCCTGCATCCTGCCTGGGGAGGAGGGAGAGGGTGAGGAGCTGGGGGGTGATGTGGCAGCGAGGAGGGGGCACGGAGGGCTGTGGGCAGCCTGGCTGGGAGTGAGCCAGCCTCCAATGCACACATGCACTTGCTTGTGTACGCCCCCATGCCCTGCTCGTTGCCACCCGTTAGGCCACGTGTATTAATTGCAACAGGACGGTTAATTGTACATCTCAGCAACTATAATTGTACATCTCAGGTGAGGGAGCTGTTGGGCTGGGAGCTTGTTCCCATCCCTGCAGCCCCCCCATGTGGCTGAAATGCTCTCTGCGGGGACCCCCGCACCCCACACAGCATCTAGGGGACGCCCCTTGGTTGGGTGCACCCCAGGCTGCTCAGTGCCCATGCCTCCAGAAAGCAAAGCAGCCCCTGCCTGCATGCTGGCAGTGGGGGTCCTGCTCCCCGGCGCCAGTCCCCAGCCCCTACCCCTCTGTGTTTCTCCATGGCTCCTTTATCCAGCAGCCAGCAGGCTGCCACCCCACACCAAAGAGCCCCAGGGCTGGGGGAGCGCAGCTGCCATGGTACCTTCCTCCAGCTCCAGAGGAATCCGGGGGGAGGGAAGAAAAAAGGCCAGAAAAAACAAACCCGCTGCCATGAGGGGTCTGAGAGCTAAACCAGCAGATTAAACACCAGAAAAAAAAAAAAAGTCCCCACAGCGTGGGAGCTCGTTGGAGCGATGGAGCGGGAGAGCTGCGCCCACTGCTGGCACCACAGCCACCAGCACAGCACCCGTGCGTGCAGGGAGGGGAGCGTGCACGCACCTGGGGGGTAGGTTGGGGATGTGACTGCATGCACAGGTGTGGCTCCTTGGGCCAAGCAATGGCTCCCTTCTGGCTGCCACTACGAGCCTCTGTGGGACACTGCTGCCAACTCCGGGGTCCCAGCTCCTCCTCCCAGCAGGACTGCAGCCATGCAGAGCTGGCATCTCAAGTCTGGTGGCCCCTTCCCTGCTCCCCCAAAGCCTTTTAGAATGACACCCATATCTGTGTGGCTGCAGCCAGCCAGCAAATCCACCGCACCTGCCCTGGCTCCATGATGGGCTTGGTGGGACCGGGCTGTAGGGGTCAGGATGGACAGTGTGCCTTGGGGGATGCCAGTGCAGGGCAGAGCCCGGGGTCAGCGTTTGCTCCCTGCCCCCAGGCTCCCCGGGCAGTGTGCTGGAGAGAGCAGCTCCCTGCATTATCCAGGCTCCAGCGCACTCACCTTTCATGCGTCTGCCGTTGTGAAGCTGCCGGCTTTACTCTGCATTGAACTGTCACAGGGAATTACACAGCCTGGCTGGCTGAAGGCACAGCCGAGGGGGTGTGAGCTGCCTCCCCCCTGCCCAGCCCGGCTGGGAGCCACCCCGCCCAGCACAGCACGGCTCAGCCCCCTTCCCACCCAGCTGCCTTTGAAGGGGCCAGGAGCTCAGCCCACATGGGTGGGTTACAGATGGCGAGGCTGAGCTGAGCTGTTGGCAACTCCTGTCCTGCATTCTGCAGCAGCTCAGATGGTGCAGCACCTCTAACACCCACACTATTCACAGCATCCCCCTTGATTTCAGGTGCTCTGTAAACTTCTTCCATCCTTTGCCGCAGAGCATTTGCCTGTGCTCCTGCACCCACCTGCCAAATCAGGTAGTGCAGACACAGCCTGAGTGCCCAGGGCAGGCATCCCCAGCTGCTGTGCTCACCCCTGCCTCGCCTCCAGGGATGGATGCCCTCTGCCCCCCACGGCATGGGTACTGGCATGAGTACCGTGGGGGCCTGCTCATGTGACACAGGGATGTGGGAGGCGGGGGTCCAAGGGGCAGCCCAGCTCCAGCCCCAAGGGCTCATAGATCTGCTCCCAGGTCTTGCCTGGCACATAACGTCCCCCAGGGATGTGGGAGGCGGGGGTCCAAGGGGCAGCCCAGCTCCAGCCCCAAGGGCTCATAGATCTGCTCCCAGGTCTTGCCTGGCACATCACGTCCCCCAGACAAAGGCCTGCAGGGACCCTCAGCCATGGCTCAAACTAAAGCATTCATAAAGGAAAGGAATTGCAGTTTTCCATCTGGTTTTCCAAGCAGCCTGATCTTTTCTTTGCCAGTCAAACATGAGCTGTTCCTGGTCATGCTGCCAGTGCCTTCAGGCAGGTTTGAGCAGCCCAGCTCCTCCCGCATCCCTGCGGGGCTCTGGCTCCTCTCCTGCTCAGATCCCAGCTGGCTCACACACCATGTTGGTCTCTCCCAGGAACAGGCTGCACGAGCCACACCATGGCAGTCCCCATTTCCCCTTCCCCAAACCCTCTGGCAGTCCTGGGTTTGAATAATCTAGGATCAGCTCTGTTAAAAAAATATCTCCTGGTGATGCTGAAGCAGAGCCCAAACACCCACCACTGGAATGGGAGAGCCTGGACCCCTCTCCGGACACTGCTTAGGGTCAGGCAGTGTCACCAGTGAGTGCTTCTCCCAGCACAGGCCACTCTGTCCTCACAGCTCCTGTCCCCTCACTGCCACCCCGATGCTCTCCTGGGACCGGGGGCTGTCAGCCCCCTCGCAGCCCCTCTTCCAGCAAGCAGCAGGACCCCTCGGCTCAGCTCAAATCGCAGCTGGCTTTGGCAGAGGTGGGCGCAGGACTGATGCCCCCCCTCCGCGGGCTGAGCTGCTCCCCGCTCTCCGGGCAGGCAGCCCATGGCTTGGGGCACCCAGCACCCCGACAGCAGGGATTGCCCTGCTGCCAGGAGAGGGGGGCTGAGCCTCTCCCCCTCAGCTAAGGCGTCAGCATGACCAGGAGGCTCTGCGGGAGGTACTGGGGGGGAAGCAGAGCCAGGGGGGCTGTGAGGCTTTCCAGCAGACGGCCTCGAAGGTGCCACAGGGAGAAAGGGTTTGCTTGGCGTTCTGTCTATGGATTGTGGGGCAGGGAGGGGAGCAGGCAGCGCCCTCCCATCCTTCCACCCCCTGCTCCCTCCCCAGGGCAGATGCTGTGCCCAGTGCAGCCCCTATCCCTCCGGCCGCTCTCCTCCTGCTCAGGGGCTGCTGCCCGCGCTCCGGCACCTCAGCCCGTGTGGGGTACCCCCCAAGGAGGAGGGGGGTAAGATCCCTGGCCACTGCCTCAACCCCTGCCTGCTCCCCAGGAGCCTTCCCTCCCTTCCTCCCTCCCAAACTCCCTCTTCCCGCACCTCCACGCACTCCCCTGGCTCCCCGCAGGCGAGCCCGCACCCGGGGGGGCTGCATCCCCGGGACCCCTGCCCCAATCGCCCTTCCGGCAGCTCGTCCCCAGCCAGGACCATGTGTGTCCCCCCCGGGCAAAGCCCCTTCCCCGCCGGGCAGCCCTCAGCCTGGATTACCGCCCATCCCCGTGGCGTCGGGCGGATGGCGCTGCCATCCGCGGGGGGCTTGGGATGGGGGTCCGACCCCGAGCAGAGGGATGGGAGGGAGGGGGGCACACTCACCTGCGGAGCGGTGCGCGGAGCGGTGCGGAGCGGTGCGGCGCTGCTGCCTTTGTGTGGCGGCCGCGTGTGGAGCTCCGCGCAGCGCACAGCGGCCCCTGACGTCGGGCTCGGCTGGCAGCAAAAAGGTGGGTTTTTTAGCCCAAAACTTTTCGTAAGCTCCTCCTCTGCTCCTCCCCGCCTCCCCGGCCAGGCACAAAGGCTGTCCCCCCCGCCACGGGCAGCAGGAGCTGAGGGGTCCTGCAGGTCCCAGTGGGACGCGTTCCCGAGTGTCCCCTCCCTCCTCCCTCCGGGCTCTGCAGTGTGGTACTGCGAGGGTACCACAGCGTGCACCCCAGCATTGTGCAGCCTGAACAGCCAGGCAGGGGGACCCCTGCTTGTAGACCCACTGGAAGATGGCCCCTGGGACACCCCTGGGGGTGAAGGGAACCCCAGAGGGGATCCAGGGATCCCATGTCCCCACCAGCTCCAGAGATGTCT
This sequence comes from Podargus strigoides, assembly GCA_028020825.1. Lineage (NCBI taxonomy): Eukaryota > Metazoa > Chordata > Aves > Caprimulgiformes > Podargidae > Podargus > Podargus strigoides. The sequence goes on along the minus strand of CM051624.1, from coordinate 39,741,425 downwards.
CCTTCCCCATCAAAGCCACTGGCATTGATGTACTGACCTGACATGGACTCTGCCCTTCTCTGCTCCCTCTGCCCCTCACAGGGGGGTACAGGAAGGGGGTACCCACTCAGTACCTGAAGTTGCACGTCACTTTCATGCTGGCATCTCCCCAGCCCCGTCCCTTGTGACCTGCCTGTCCCCAGCCCAGCTGTGCTGCAGCCCTTCTCCTTGGACCATCCTGGACCACCCTTGTAATGGTTGGGGATGGAAAGACTTTGCAGATGTGACTGCTCTATTCCCCCCTCACTCCCACCCTTCTCTCAGGAGGTGAGGAGAGGCAGGGGCCAAGCCAACTCTCTTCTGGAGTTACCAGCCAGCAAGGCGAGTGTCATGCCAGAAGAATGGGGCTGTGGTGGGGAACAGAGCCATTTTTCCACCCTTACCCTGGAAGAAGGCTGCCAAAAGCAGGACTGCCACAGGTGGTGTTGGGGGGGAGGAGGGGAGAATGGCTGTTTTTTATGAGCTGCTTCACAACCAGGAATTGCTTTCAGAGAGATTCCCACATTTAACTCACACCCTGCTGGCAGTTTCCTGAACATCTGCAGAGGTTCCAAGGAAGGCTGGACACCGTGAGAACATGTTCTCTCCCCTGCCTGCTGCACCCCCAGCAACGGGCACTGCTCTGGGTGGTGAGGGCTCTGGACATGCTGGGCTGCACCTCTAAGCACAGGGTGCAGAAGCTGGTCCTGACAGCTGGACAGGCAGTAAAGTCAGTAGTCCCCCCCACTCCCCATGCCTTTAAACCAAAGCTGAAGAAAGCTGCAGAGACAAACTTCACAGTCAAAAAGAAGGGGAAGGGTGTAGGTGTGCTGCTTTTGGCAGGGGTTCAGTGGCATCAGGTTTGCAAGTCTGAGTTATGGGGCAGTGATGAGCAAAGGTGGAGCTGTGAAAGAGCTGGGTGTGGGGTGAGAGCTGCTGCTTTTCTTCAGCCAGAGACCCCCGCTGGGGTCCTTGGGGCAGAACAGCCCAAGGTATGGCAAAGCCCTGAGCAAATTTTCACTGCTGCCTCTGTTTCCAGCTCTTGCCACTCCCCTCCTGTTGCCTCCTTGGGCAGGGGAGCAGCAGAGAGGTGCTGGCTCTGTGGGAGAGCAGAGATGTGTCAGTTCATATGACTCTCAGCAGTGGCTGTGCTAGGTCCCTTCGAGCCCTTTCTGAGGGATGCAGGGGGTGAAAAAGCTCCTTCCCCAGCTCTGAGAAGGAGAAGGCCGTGTTTGCACAAAGGGGCCTCATACCAAGGGAAGAAGGGAAGAGAGGGAGCATGACCAACCCAGGTGCGTTTCCCTGCAATTGCTGAACTTGAGCTTTTTACCTCTAAAAACATCACAAGATAATTCATGGCACGTCAGCTCTGTATTTTCCATCTCCAGTTGAAACCTGGTCCTTGGGGCACTGTTACTGCACGGTGCAGCGGTGCCAGCTCGGGGACACAGCAGGGGGGATGGTTTCCTTGTCCGGACTTGTGGAGGCGGGCGTGCAGCAGGTAATCATTAACATGGCCAACTGCTGTCACCCCAGCTCTATTTAGCTAGGGCTGGGCTTACACAGCCTTCCCCAGCCTGCACAGGTACCCCCCCGCATACACCCCCAGGTGTGCTTCCATCCCACGGGACGAAATCTCCAGATCTCTGACACCTAGCTGCAAGGGAGAGTGAGGGGATGCTGAGGCCCTTGGGAGAGAAGGGTAGGGCTCTCCCCCGAATGCAGACTGCCCCTTCCCTCACATCCCTCATCACAGCGATCGTGTTTGGGACCGCTCCTCTCCCTCACCATAAATTTGACACCGGAGTGGCTGGAAAACTCTCATTGCCATGGTTACTGACAGCCCTCGCCACTGAGACACGGGCCAAGTGCCAACGCGCTGGGGTCTGGGCACTGAAGCGGAGCGGGCCCCCTCTTCCCAGTCGCACGTCCGCTGGTCCCTGGGCAGCGGCCCAGGGAGGCCGGGACAACATGGTGTGACTTACACCCGCTACAGACCCCCACTGTTAGTAGCTCTGGGCAGGAGCTGAAAGGCTGAAGGCGATGAAAGGGAGGCACAGGGGGTGGAAGGGACAACGCAGCTAGGGAAGGAGGCTGCTTCTCCGGACAGGGAGGGGGTGGCAGGAGCGACAGGCGGGCTGCCAAGCTGCCCTCAGGAATCCGAGTTGAAGGTACGAGTATAGCTGCCCATCACCCACCGAGTCCATCCCCAGTTCCCTCACCAGTGCGCCATCAGCCAGAGCAATTACCTCTCTTTTGCAAAGGAAACTGTGGGAGAGATGGTGCTGGTCACAGTCGTCCTTAGGAGTCCGGGGCTGGAAGCAGAAGCGTCCCTAATCCCCCGCTTTTGTAATAGGAGAATGGTCCTCCTGCCGGAGATAATCCCAGTGCATCCACAGCACTCAGCACTGAAGGCAGGACCCCAGCGCTCCCCTCTGGAGCTGGGAATGGATGGGAAGAGCCCCCAAGCAGGCTTGTCCCCCGCAGAGCAGCGTGGCTGGGGACAGCTCATGGATGCAGCCGGAGACAGGAACTAAAACATCCATCTCTTTATTTCAATGGCAAGAAACAACAACATCCAAACGGTCCAAGTCAAAAAGCGATGGGAACGCAGGCTCACGCCAGGCCCTCGGCCTGCTGGAGCCAGCACCCTCACAGAGTTACAAAAATACAGTCCTACCACAGCATCTAGGAAACACAGACCCAGGTATTGCACAGAACCCCTGCCCTCCGCGAGCAGGGTGACCAACACCCCCTCCGCCTTCGCCAAAATACAAGCCAGGCTTGGAATTGCACAGCAACTCAGCTCACGCGCGCACGGAGGGGCCAGGCGGGGAGGGGGGACAGTGTGTCTCTCAACTACCTGTACAAAAACTATAAGGGAAGATACAAAACCGGGGAGAAAGGGGGAAGCTAGGGCTGTAAACGCCTCTGGGGCTGGGCTGGACAGCCCGCTTGGGGGGCAGCAGTTTGCACCTTTGAGAAGATGACAGTGCCTTGTCTGCTGGCGGCCAGCTAACAGTGCTGATGGGAACTCCGGGTGCTGCTGGAGCATCCCAGCTCTGAACGTGTCAGGACACTATTGTTATTCATAACCAATATTGCCACTGGCCCCTGGCACTCTGCACTGCCCTGCCCCTCTGCTCCCCACCACAGCATCCCCCATCCTACAAGGAAACTCTGCCCCCCAGCCAAAAAGCCTGAAGGGCATTCTGGTTCTCTGCGGTATGCCCATACCGTGGTTTTTTGGTATTGGTATTAGAGATTTGAATGGTGCCATCCAGCACTACCCAGCTGGGTGTGAATGTAGATGGGACTGCACACACCCCACACAGCAGCATCTTCTCCCAGGACCCAAGCTGTGAGCAGCAACCCACTTTGCAGCTGCTGCCCACTCAAAGGTGCCAAGCAGGTCTGCAATGCCCAGAGCCATCAGCTCCCCTCCTCTGCTGACACCTCCTTGTCCCAGAGGCCGTCAGTGCTGCAAAAGCCTTGGGGAAGGGCTGGCAGGATGCCTCTGCGGATGCTCAGCACCCACAGCATCAGTGAGGGAGATGGGTCGTGGTGCCTCGTGCCCCATGGCAGATTGTAGGCGAAATGCCATCCTATTGCAGGTGTGACTTGGAGCTGGGGGCCCTGCTGCTTCCTATGGATCCAAATCCCTCTTTCTGATAAAACTGGAGGGGGTGAGCTGGTGGCCTGCCCAGGGAGCTTGTGTCTGGGCTGGGTGTGCTCCCAAGTTTTCCCTGCAAAGCCCTGCGCCCAAGTTTGGAGGACAGCAGGAGTCAGACTCAGAGGACGCGTGCTGACAGGTTGGGGGACGTGGGGGGAATCCCTGAGAGCAGCACTGACCCCAGCACTGCCCCTCCAGCCCAGTGCAACATCTAGCATCAGGGGGGGGAGCTGAAGCAGGGAGGGCAGCCGGATCCAAGTCACCATTTGGGAAATATAAAGGGCTCCACCGCAGCCACTGCCCAGGCCAAGTGCAGCTCTCCACCACAGCTACATGCTGCAGCAGGCTCACAAAGAGATGCCCAGCAGACACTGATGTGCAGGCCCGTGGAGGGAAGGATGGTAGGAGGGCTTGGTAGCCTTCCTCCATGCCATCCTTGCCCTGGGCCAGACTGACAACTGGCTGAGTACTAAAGGCAACTTGGAGGGTAAGTGGCTGCCCTGCTTCCAGCTGTGCCAGTCCCAGGTGCTCTGAGGAAAGGCTGGGTGCACCAGGGACTTCCCTCCTGCTGCAGAAGGCCCCAGTAGGGCAACACAGAGACCCGAGGCAGCCCCAAACCAACAGGAGGGAAGAGGAAGGAGGGACAGTAAGTCATGGTGCTTCCCTTGGGGCAAAGTCGCCTCACCACAGCCTCTGCTGCCTGCCTGCACAGCCTGTGCCTCCTGTGGCTGTACCAGACAGGAGAAGAGGAACAGGACATGAACCTAGCCAAGCATCTAAGGGAGGGACACTGCTGGCAGGGAGATGGAGCAAGCAAGGATCATAGGCAGGAGCCTGCAGAGGAGGCACTGGCATCACTCCTGTGCACAAGGGTGACACGAGGCTTCAGCCTGACCTGTCCCAACAGGGCTGCGGGGTGGAGCCCATCTAGGGCAGGGAATGTGGTGGATGAGGGGCAAGGGGGGACACACACAAAGAACCAGGCTTCAAGTCCGAAATACCCACTGTCCTCATAAACAGAGTGCCAGCCCAGCCTGGGGCAGAGCTCTGCTGTCTCCATCTTCTCCAGGGACCAGGTTGACATCTAGGGAGGGCTGGGCCAGACTCACAGCTCTGCAAGTTGCCACCGTCCTCTTCTCATCCTGCCCGAGCTGGCTTGGGCTAAGGCACGCCGAGCACTACACAGCTGTCTCCTGGTCCTCCCGCTGGATCATCTGGTAGTGCTGTCGGTTCTCGAGGTAGGCAGCTAAGTCAGGGTCGTTGGCTTTCTCAGCGCGGTGCTTGGGGGTGTCTCCCTGCATAGGGCAGGCAAAAGACGTCAGAGTGCCAAAGCACTGCCTAAACACTGTCCAGCACCCAAAGGTGTCCCCATTCCCCAACTGAAAAGGTGGCTGCAGCTGGGCCAGCTCAGAGCCCTCAGCCAAACCCTGAGGCGGACAGTAGCTGAATGCCATGTGCTCGTCACAGAGCAAAAGCGTGCTCCCGAGGAGCCTCATTTTGCTGCAGGGCTGGAAGCTGTCCCCTGAAGGGCCATCAGCCCCACGGATGGGCCAGGACAGAGACTGGCCCCAACTGTCACCAGCCCCCTGCGAGGAGACAAAGGCTGGTCCCCATGACCTGCTCTTCCCCGGCGCTGGGGGGGCAGGCAGCAGAGGGTGAGGAATGAGGGGTATGTCTGGGGAATGCCCAGGAATACCAACCCCCCTTTCCTCTCGCAGCCTGGCTTGCGCTCCCGCTCCCAGAGGAGGATCACATTTCACCAGCTTATTGCAGCCATCTGGACTGTGTCCACTAATGAACTCCCGCACTCCATAAAAAGCAAATCTGTTAACAGCTCCCAGCTCCATCTCCTCTCCCCATTCCCTCCCCCTGCTCCTCGCTCCTCCTCGCCAAGCGCCCGGGCTCTGCCGTGCCGCTGAGAAAGGCCGCGGAAACCTGGCACTCTGCCGCAGCCATTGAAAACTGGCCCCGGAAGGGATGCCCGGCCTGCCCGCTCATCCCCTGGTGCACAGCGGGGCACGGGTGGCTGTGGCGGAGCCTCCAGGGCAACCCGCAGTGTATTTCTGCAGCAGGAACAATGGTCGGACACACGGAGCCTCTGCTGGGCCTGGATGTGGCTGTGGACAAAAGCCCACCCGTGCATGGCTGCCAAGAGGTGTGATGCACCAAGAAAGCCCGCTCTTTCACATGCACACCCCAAGACTGGGCATGTCCTGTGGTCCCACACACATGCAGACAGGGGGACAGAGACCGCTCTGTGCTTCAGTGCCAGCTCTCCTCAGGGACCTCCTCCCTGCAGCCCCCGAGTGCAAGTGCTCATTTAACAAAGCAGGGGAGAAAACCAGAAGAGGAATTGAGTTTCTTTCCCGTCCCCCTGCAGAAGCCCCGCTGCAAGGCTGCCTGCCCGCAGCCTGAAACCGGAGCTGCCAGGGCCCCTCTGCCTGGCCGGGCTGAGGCACGCCGACCGATAAGGCTCAGCCTCCCTCACCGCTGCAGGGTGCAGGATCAGCCCGCTCCGAACCTGTGCTACAGGTCTGACGCTGGGGCTTTTAACAAGGAGGGTTCAGGTCTGTGCAGGCAGGCTGTGACCCAGGGTCCACATGAGGTCAGTGCAGTGGCGCTGAGGGGTCCCCAGACAGCTACAAACCCAGACATGCATTTGCACAGGCACGTGCAAGCCCTGTTCCCCAGGGCAGCCGTCATGCCTGAGCAGGGCTCCCTTTTGTGCTGGCAGGTTGGAGGCTGCTCCCGTCCTTCAGGCAAATGAGGGGTCTGGGTGCAGAGAGGGGCTGTGCCCCCGGAGCTGCCATTCCCCTTGCCTCTCCCCAGCCACCCTGTCACCTGAGCATCACCTTCTCATCCCATGGCTGCCAGCTGAGTCTCCAGGCACACCAGCCTCACTCTGGGCACTGTGCAAGGCCAAAGCCTTGGCCAGGACCCAGGAGTAGTGCTGGAGAGCCAGAGATTGTCTGCACAGCATCTCCCTGGCAGCTGGCAAGGGGGCTGCACATTGTTTGAGGCGGCCCCCAAGCTCCACCGACCCCAGCAAGTTTGCATCCCCTGGCTGAGCTCCTACCCTGTGTCCCAGACCCACAGACTGCACCTTCTTGGCTTGGTTCTACATCTCCTCTGCTACAGCCCATCGCTATGAGCCTCTGCCAAAGAGACGCAACCACGTCCCCTCTGCTCACACCAGCCCCAGGAACCTCCCGTACCAAAACACAGCCTCAAGCCTGCTTCCTGCGACGCCTCTGCGGGGCTGGCACTATTCCCCGGCACGTCTCAATTAACTCGGCATGTGAGGGGAAGGGCCGTCACCGCCTGCTCCCTGCGGGCCGAGAGGAGCTCTCAGTGCCCCCATCACTGCCGCTCGGCGGGGAGAGCGGGGGGAGCCCTGCAGCTGGGAGGGAGCTCATAGCGAGACTGTCCTTGCTCTGACCCCGGAGGGTGGGAAGGGGGAGACAGGGATGAGACATTCCAGCCCCTTGCTTCTAATTTAATAAAACAACAGAGAGAAGTGCAGGGAGGAAAGGGATTTAACCCCTCTGCAGCTGAGCTCTGCTGGGCAAGCGTGGGTGTTTCATGGCATCTCCTCTCTGGCTGGCAAAGACCCCAGCCAAAGCATCCTTGCTCTGCTCTCCTGCTGCCCCGCTCCTTCCAGCACCCCTGTCCCCGCTGAAAGCCCCACTGCCAGCCCTCCTGCCATCACCTGCAGGTCCGTCTTCATGAGCGAAGCCCCGGCCTCCACGATGTAGTGGCAGATAGTGCGCTGGCGTAAGGCTGCAGCCTGGTGCAAGCTGGTTTCACCGCTGGGGAGGAGAAAGCGCGAGATGTGAGATGCCCTCCCAAACAGGAAAAGCAGCACGTGCAGCAAGGGATGGCAATGTGGCTGCAGCAAAAGCTTGCGGTGGGTTGCATGCTTGTCCAGGCAGCCCTGGCAGAGGAGGGGGTGTTGCTTGGGAATGGTCAGTCCAGAGTGGACTGGGCACCATGGCTGGTAATTAGGGCGAGGGTGGCTGATAAGTGTCCAGAAAAGCGGTCATCTCACAGAGGGTCTGGCCAACAGGTAATGCAAATCAGTCAGCAACTTACTTCTCTTCTTCCGTGGCATCGAGGATTTCTGAAGGGGCTGTGGAGAGAAAGACAGCACAGGGCGAGTGAGACCCGGCTGTGGGGCAGCCACGGACCCACCCACTCCCCACTTGCCCTCAGCATCTTTCCATAGGGGCTGTTATTTCCATGCTGCCTGCAAAGGTCCTGGCTCCAAAGCACTCAGGCCAACAACAGCATCTGAGCCCAGCTGAGCCCAGGGTAGAAGAGTTGTGGACTTACTACACAGAACTATCTAAATAAAAATAATGCTGTCTCTATTTCAGAGGGAGCTGCCAAAAACAACAGGTCAGCTGCCCTGAAGGCAGAAGCAGGACACTGAGAAATGTTTCCCAGAGACATGTTGGTCCCTGCCAGGATGCAAGAGCAGCCAGGGGGGCAGCCCAGTACTGGCAGACAGATGCCAGGGAAAGCCCATACGCCAGAATAAGGATGTATCAAACCCAGAAGGAAAGGATCTAAGTGCAGGAGCACCCCATCCAAGCAGCAGGCTGGGCTTTTTCAGCTGCTGGGCTCCTTTGCTAAGGGTGGCACTCTGCCCCCAGCTCACCGTTCTCGATGATGTATTTGACGATGTCCTTGCTCCCTGATTTGACGGCATGGTGGAGGACGGTCTGGCCTGAGGAGTCTCGCACCATCAGATCTCTTCTGGCCCGGTGCAGCTCTTGGAACTACAGGATTGACAGATTGCTCTGGATGAGTTGCCTTTCCCAGCTCCAAGCCCCAAGCCCTTCCCTTCATGTCCCACCAGCAGGCCAGGAGCCTGCCTGGTTTCCAGCCACCACTCCTGGAGAAAGGCCCTCAACAGGAGCTGCTCCAGGGCAATTGTGAAGAGTGGCTGGCAGGGCTTCCCACAGCCCGAGGGGCACAGCAGCCAAGCAGGCTGTGGGGAGGCTGCCCAGAGCCAGCCCTGGCTGCTCATCGCAGCAGGAGCGCCTACCTTGCTGAAGTTGCCACTCTTGGCAGCTTCTATCAGGTCATCTGCAAAGAAGGAAGATGGGTTTGGGTCAGAAAAGCCAAGCTGTAACCCTGTTTGTCTAACCCTGGAGCCAAGGATTGGGCACCAGAGGCTCAGAGTGGTCAGCTGGAGCTCCTCTAGGTTCCAACACCTTGGTGAAACTGGTTTTACATGGCTCCTCCACCTTCAAGCATGTAAGGGACAAGCCAGGGTGGGACACCACATAGCTGGGGGTGCAGCCAGACCTCAACCCTGTGTGCAGGGGGAGCAGTCTCTGCTCATGGGCAGGATGACTTGCGATGGAAGCGGGGAGCAGATCTCCTGGCTGCCCGCCAGCGGCCGAGACGCCTCTCACCCATGACTCACTCACACTTCCAGGCACCGGGCTCCGCTCGAGCTCCTGGAAACTCTTTCCATTTGCTCAGCTTGGTGAGGCCCCTGACCTCGTGCTCCCACCTTTTGAGCTCCCCAGCTCTCCAACCCAGCCCACAGCGCTCAGCTCCACAGGTGGGGGATTAACCCCTGGGCCACGTCATTTCCTGCACAGCGGAGTCGGGAAGGCGCCTGGCCGGGCCACTCCACAAATCACTGTCAGGGCTCTGCTGCCCACCTCTGGGGTCACCTGCCGTGGGGCTCTGTGCTCCCACCCAGCACAGACAGCAGGGCTCCTGCCTGCACATTAAGGAAAGGACAGGCCAAAAAAACACGGTAGGGACCCAAACCAGTGTGATCTGCAAGGGAGTGCGACGGGGGTGGGACAGGACTCACCTTTGTGCGGGAGGCAGCGCTCAGGCTCAGCGCTGGAAGGGAAGAAGAAAAGGTGTAACTAACCCTGCTAGTCCTGGGCAGATCGCCCAGAACAGCACACCGTGGGTAGAGGGACGGCTGTGGAGAAGCCTGCCCGTGGCACTCCTCCAGCAGGCAGGAGCAGAGGCAGGACAAGGGACTTTGCTGCTCCTTGACCATGCCATCTGCTTCTTTCCTGATCTGGGCTCTTCCCTGCTCCCATTTCTACTGCTGCTCCCAGCTCCATTGCTCACATGTACCCAAGGATGGCCTCAGTTGGGCTGAAAGACACCCACGTTCTTTGCCCCACGTGCCAGCTGCTGGAGCTTGACCCCATGGCTGAGCCACCTGGTGACCTCACCTTCCCTGCAGAGGAGCAGGGAAGACAGGATGGCATATCACCCCTTGGTGTAACTGAGCACTGAATTCCTGCTCGCTTCCAGGGAGCTCCCCTGTAATCTGGCTCAGGGATCAATGCTGTGAAGCCAACCCTGGCTTTCCCATTACTGTCCATCCTTCCTGAGGTCCAGAACCCCCACTCCAGACTCACCTGGGGGCAGGAGAGGAGGGTGGAGAGGAGGAAGAGGAGGGGAATGCAAAATGGTGCCCAGTAGGTGTGGCAGACAAGTCGACGAGGTCAGGCATGGCAGGAGAGGTGCTCACAGTCTGGGTGATCACCAGCTCTGGGTCCAGCACATAGAGCTCATCCTGAGAGATCTCTGTCACATAGTTGAGGTGTTCCTGAAAGACACAAGTCAGCCCTCCTCAGAAGCAAGACCTACTTCTGTATAGCTCCATCCCCTCACATCCCATGCCTTGTAGCCCACCCACTTGGCTCAGCAGAGCGACGGTGGCTTGAAGAGTCCTGGGAATTCTACCTGGGAAGTCTCTGCATCTCCTTGTCCTTTTCAGGCTTCCCATCTCCTGCTAGCTTAGCAGATGACCCGTACATCTCATCTGTGTTCCCCTGGTTAAGATGACTCCCCATTGGTGGATGTCTGGCCTTGCTACCTTGCCATTCCTTAGCCCCTCCACTGTAGGGTCCTGCAGGCAGCTTCCAACCCAAGTCTCTGTGCTCCCACCCACACTTCCTCCCTTTCTGCAGGAATCTGGAGGTGCTAGGGATGGTCCTGGGCCAGGCCCGCCGCACCACCCATCAGGGGATGCCACAGGGCAGCGGTGTGAGACCTGCATGTCCCCGAGGCTAAGCCTGCCTGTCAGTCTGTGTGAACACAGGACAACCAAGCACCTTCCCAGCAGATGCCAGGGAAGACAACAGTGGAGGACAAGTCTACGCTCACCTGTGCACGGTCTATCCTGTAGAACCGATCAGCCGTGGTTGCTGTAAGACAGGGACAGATACAGGGTGACTATTGGCATGAGATGAGGAAGACAGCCACTTTCCACCACTGAGTGACAGTGAACTATCCAGCCACCTTGTGGAGAGCATAGCAAAGCAAACAGCATCCCCTGACCAGGAGGAGCCCCCTTCCCTTTGGGACCCTGCTGTTCTCTTTACCCTATAGGCAGTCCCTTGGGCCTGCAGACCACTGTGCCTCTGTGCAACGTGCCTTTGCTTGCTATCTCCTCCTCAATGACTCCTAGCAGGGAGTCACAGGGAAGGCAAGAACACACCTAACTGATGCCACTGCCTTTCCAGGGGCTTCCGAGTGCTCCAGCCTTGCAGCTGTATTAGCCTGACTAGATGAAGCTCAGGGCTGTGCAGTGCACGTCTTGGCACTCACTTGCACCAGGTGAGGAACTGCTCCAGTTCAACACAATGCACCTCATTGCAGAGCACTGAGAAACAGGGGCACTAAGTGAGGCTGGGAGAAGAGGGAGCTCAGCCTCCCGCTGACCTGAGTAACATCCCACAGACCACCACAAGGCCATGTCATAGCTTGTCATTGCAAGGTACAATGGAGCATGCCACCACCAGTTGTAGATCCAAGCCCCTGCTCCTACACAGCAGGAGAGCTTCAAACCAGCCTCTAGCCAGGTGCTGGCAGCAGCCTGTCCGAGTGCATCCTTCTGCGCATCATTAGAGGAGAGATCCCCACAGCAGGAGAGGAGATCCTTCAACACCAACGGAGCAAGTGGCTGTGCTGGAGCCAGATCCACAGAGCCGCCACCCCTGGGGGAGCAGGGAGGGTCTGGGGACTTACAGCATCACCAGGGGAGAGTGGGATAAGCAAGAGCACAGCAGCAGGACAACTGGGTCCTCATGCAGGTGGGTGACCGCCACTGGGTCCCGCCAGGCTGCTGGTGCCTGCCCAGGTGAAGTTGCTGTAGTGGGACCCTCGGGGACCCAGGGAATTCTCTCTGCAAACAGAGCAGTGTGGGCCAGAGCAGATGAGAAGAGTGAAAGAGCCCCATTTATCCTGTCCTGGCTGGAGATTTACAGCCAGAGAGCTGCTGCCGAAGGCCTGTAATACAGCCACTTGAATGAGCCTGTGCTGTCTTGAATGAGGCTCTGGCCTCTTTCCCGACACATTTTCCCAAGCCCAGAACCTGCTGCTGGGAGACTGGCAGGAGGAGGGAAAGCAGTCCTAGTACAGCAGTCCTGGTAATGACACCTAGGAGCAGCAGCGCCAGCAGCCCCACATGCAGGGTTGGAATCCGAAAGGAAGAAGCTGCATCCTTTCTGCCTACCATGAGGCTTCCCAGGCCCACTTTGCAACCCACAGCTGTGCTCTGCTGTGCTCTACACTCTGCTGCAGAGAAGTCAGGGAGATGAAGTGCCACCAGCAGTCATTTCTCAGCCAGCTTCCAGGTACAGAAGGAGAGCTCTGGAGTCTCTTGGTCAGTGAAGGCAAAGGGAGAGGAGAAAGCTACTCTGAGGGAGGGGAAAAAAGCAGCTGGAGCAGGGATTCTGCTCCGGTACCACTGGGATGCTCATGGTGAGCCTCTGTCCTGGCATGCTGGAGCAGGGGGGCCCCCTGCCTGCGTGACACAGGAAAGCAACCCCAGCAGTCACACCACCAAGCTGCCTTCAGCTCTGGGGGTAGAAGACCAGCAGCTCCACTCCTGGTCAGCAGCCAGAGACACAGCCTGGGACAACACACTGCTGCGCTCTGCCACAAAGACTCCAATAACCATGACTCCCAAGTTCCACGTGGCTCTCAGTGGCTTGTCACTAAAGGACTGTCCCCTCACCCTCCCAGTTCAGACACAGTCAGCATTCTCTGGGGAAGATGATACTCACAGTCCAGGAAGCACCACTTGGGTGACAGCTTCTGGGATGACAGTGTCTTCGGTTTGGCTCCATCTCCCTCCTGCATAAAAAAAGAGAGGGTAAAGTCACATCTCTTGGCCTCCCCATCTCTCCCCTGAGTGTCCCTCCTGCTTTGGGAGGTTCCTGCAGACATGGAGGACCACAGGCACTTGGATGGAAAGGGGAATTTGAACACAGGCACAGCACACAGCAACAGAGACCAGCATGGGACAGTCTGGAGCTGACACAGACCAGCTCACTGCAGAGAGAGGTGCCACAAGATGAGCCCACGAGACTGGCATGGTGCATGTGACAGATGGGCCTGGGGGACAGAGCAAGGCCATACACACCTGAAAAAGCAGGCACTCTAAAGCAGAGGGCTGTGGGGGGAAATCCTGCAGAAAGGCAAGGTGTGCTGTTACAGCCTTTGTCTGGGCACCACCCCCAGCCCCTCTCTCGTCCCACTGGTGGCGTTTAATGTGCTGCCATATCTGGCATTACACACTACCTGGCCAAGGACCCTGGTCCCTGCCCTGAGGCCAGAGCATGGTGGTTGCCCAAGGAGAGAAGCAGTAAACCATGAGCTGACTGAGGAACACCAGCCTCAGTGCACAGCTTTAGAGGTGCAGGAGGCTGCAGAGGCATCAGCCTATCAGGTTGATGCTGTAAGAAAGCATTACCCTCTGAGCCAGGGAGCTGCTAGCCATGTGCCTCTCTGTGTCCCCTCATCAGTGCCTGGGCACAAGGTGGGCAAGGGACAGGCAGAGCAAGGAGGAGATGCCAGTGTGCCAGCCCGGGCAAGCAGCTCTGCAACTCAGCCCTGCAGGACACTATGCACACACTGGATGGGACTCCCTCAGGCACAAGAGCCAGCTAAGTTGGGACTCAGCAAGGTCCCTTCAGTCTTCTGAGAGAAAAATCAGACTGAGCAGTGAGCACCAGGAAGCACGCTGTGGGGTCAGGGGGCTTTGCTCACCAGGAGCAAGGGCTACACAGCCCATGCCCGGGTCATGAACACACACTAGCACATAGGTAGGAGCACAAAAGTTAGTACTTGCAAATGAAGGGAGTCAGAGGGGATAGCAACCCTAATCCAGGCACCCTGGGAGGGACAGAACTGTGCCAAGAAACACAGACCCCAAGAGGGCTGAAGTAACACACCACAGCAAACAAAGGGACAGAGGAAAGGCCTCCCCAAACACCCCGGGGGTGATAGGTCCCCATAGGATGTATGCTGGCTTTTTCCACTGCCCTGTAACTTTTCTGAGCCTGGAGAACAAGGTCAGAAGAGCAACACTGAGAAACAAGCTGCAGGGAGCAACAAACCATCCAGCTTGGTATCCTGCCTCCATCATAGGGTGAAGGCAAATTGTGACCTGCTACCAGAAGCAGGAGCATGTGTGCTGGTGCATGCAGGTCAAGGATGCTCAGAAATCCCTTCCCTGAGCCCCTCCATCTTTGGCATCCAGCCGTGACCACTTCCCACGTAAAGCCTCACCTCCTGCAGCCTCTCGATTTGGGTCCGGCACAACTCCAGGTCGCTGTCTCCTGGAACCACAATGATCCCCAGCGGCACCGCTGCGTGACACAGGACACAGACACAACTCAGGAAGCAGCCCATGCCCCAGCCTCAACACCTCACACAGCTGAGCTAAGGGCACTGCCGGACTCAGGGACTGTGATTCCCACCCCCTGGTCACTCACAGGCTTCCTTCAGCTTTTCCTTGTCATAGTGCAGTGCCTCGTAGTCACGCATACTGATTCGGCTCACGCGGATCCGTAGCCGCTCGGGCACTGGCTGCTGGCTGCGTGCAAGGAAGAAGGAAAAGGGAAAGGGTCAGAAAGTGACAGTCCATTTTCGTCTGATCCCACTCAACCCTCCAACAGGCAACAGCACAGACTGGGGTGGGGAGCTTGACACCAGCAGCTCCTTCAGCATCAGGGTCTGGCCATACTTCTGTGACCTGATCCCTTCCCAGGCCCTTCTTGAGAGAGGATCAAAATGCCTCTGAGAGTGACAGATCAGTCCCATCCCTGCTGCTTTGGAGAGGAGGTGGCAGATTGATCTGAGGAACCTACTCATTGAGTAGAGGCATGGAGCTGCGCCGCTTGGTCTTCTGCACCATGTTGGCTTGGTTGCGCAAGGAGATGTGGATGCAGGAGGCTGCCAGCTTGCAGGGCTCTCCATCTACCTGCATGGGGATGGCCTTGGACGTGGTGAGAACCACCTGCCGGCACTGGCACAGCCGCTCCCCGTGGCCACCAACCTGCAAGGCAGCCTGTGAAAGGGTCCAGAGTGAGGGCAGAGCATGGAATGAGGGATCTATGGGAGGAACACCCACTGTCAGCCAGATGTCGCAAGTGAACCAAGTTCTGGAAAGGATCCACAGAGACCAGGGCATGACAGCACCTCGCCTAAATCTCAGAGAGCAGACACTGTCACACAGGCCAGCACTATGACTCCTCAGGAGGGAAGCTGGGGAGCTGGCTGATGCCTGGTCCATGGGATAGGTCACTCCCCTCATTGCTATCTACAACTGGCAACAGAACTGACTCACCAGGGATGTCATGGTGAAGCCAATAACTTCAATGCAGCCGTCATCGTGGCGCTGTGGCTCGAAGTCGTGGTGCTCCCCAGGGTTGCCCCAGGGCATGGTGCCTGCACAGTACCTGTGAAGGGATGGCAAGCGATGCATGGACAGGCTCCTCCAAACCCGAGCAGGGATCTGTGGCGTGGGGGTGAGAAGCCCAGCACACAAGGGCAGGTCCTGAGGCTGCTCACCTGGGGATGTTCAGGAAGACCAGGCACTGGGGCTTCAGGTCCTGGATCTTGGAGGTCAGGTCTGTCCCATCACACTGAAGACAATACAGGGGTGTTCAAGGCTGCTCTAAGGGGGAACTTGGCCCACTGTACCCACTTGGGAGGAAATTACCTCCCCCTCTGCTCCCCAAGGTGACTGTCCTCCAAGCCAGGGGAAGCCAATGTCCCCAGGAACACATCCTCTCCCCAATCCTGAGATACCCAGTGTGCCAAAGGGACTGCTCCTCGCCCCCTGGCAGCTCAACCCCCTCCCCTTCCCAGCCCAGAGCACCCCTGCACACTCACAACCAACTTGACGTGCTTCGCTAAGTCTTTGGAGCTCCCCGTGAGGAAGTCAGAGAAAGCAGTCTGCCAAGGCAAGAGACAACATTAGTACCCACATGTTTGACCAAAACAGGCAGCTGGGAGGCCTGCCACTGACCCTCAGAGCTCAGCTGCTGAGAGCAGCAAATCCCTGCCTTGTCCATCAGCAGAAGCCCTCTTTTACCCTCTCCCAAAACAACCCGATCCATTCCTCTGGCTATTTTGCCTACCAAAAAAACCTCAAGGCACCTTTAGTAACACACCCCAGTGTTCCCTTGCCAGTCCAGTCGCAGGCTTTAGGGAAGAGCTAGCAAGGTGGGTCACCTCTTGTGAGAGACTCGAGTCACACGAGACAAATTCAGTCTCAAGCTGCAATGAAGTTCCATAAAACAAAGCTGATGTGACCCCATTTAGAGATACCAGGAGAAACAGTTTGACTCCTGTTACACAGATGACCCAAGGGTTCCCTTTGGGTTCAACTGTACCCAGAGGAAGGGAGACACAAAGAGGAGAGATGTGAGATGGTACAGACCAGCACTTGGCCTTTAGTGCTGCTCAAACACTGGTCACCCAACCCCATAGGTAGAGAGGTATACTGAAGACGGATGGGAGGGATGAACAAAGACGACACTGACACACAAAGCTCTAGAGGTGAGATACAGGAGGGTGGCATAAATAACCAGGGAGCTGTAGCTAGCCCAAGGTATAAAATAAAAGACCAAAGTAGTGTGGGGACTCTAGGGAAAGGCTTCCAGCTCCTCTGCAGGGGGTCATCCTGCCTCCCCACAGCTCCGGGGAGGTCCCGCCTGGGTGACTGTCCATGAGCCAGAGAACAAGAACAATAGTGGCAGGAGATCAAGCCAGCAACTGTACCGCAGGCCAGAAAGCAAGCTGTACCACCAGCAGCGCTCGCAGCCAAAGAGCAGCTGGGACTCCCAGGGCTGCAGCCTTTCGCCAGCACCTCTCCAGCTTGGAGGTGGGCTCGGCTTGGGTGCACGTGAAGGCCTGTGTAACTCGGAGGAGTGAGTTGAGGGTGCAGACAGGAGTTAGGCCCATGCCTGTGCTCCAGCTAAGGCTGCTATGAAGGCATGCCCAGATAATCCTCTACACACTCACCCCAGCATAGAACATTTTATTCCGAAACCGGCTGTTGAACTTCTCTGGGTTGGCCTCTGGGGAAAGGAGAAAAAAGACCAGGTCACCGGCCTGCACACGGAAATACTTCACTTGCCAGCTCTCTCCAGACACAGCTCTCCAGCCAGGCTCGGCCAGGAGGCAGCCCCCAGCTCTCTCCCTGTGTAGGCACCTCTCTTCCCCCTCTGCAGTCTACACTTGCTCCTCAGGTTTCACCTCCAGCCCTGTGCTCGGGACAATCCTCTTGTTCACTTTCCCAAGGAGCATTTTAAAGGTCCACTTCTGGGGCACCCTATCTCCACAGTCCCTGCCCCAACCCTGCCACCCCCTTGTACCTCGGGATTCGTGGAATTCCAGCGTAACCCGTGCATCAAAGCCAAGGCTGAAATAGTTATTAAAGACATCCAAGGGGAGCTGAAATAGAAAGGAGGAACAAAGATGAGGCTGTTGGTGTGTGACCACGGCAAAGATGAGGTCAGGCTATAGCAGAGCCATGCACCGTGCTCAGAAGGCTGAGGGAGCAGAGGCTTGCCTTCCCCCCAGGAAGATACAGAGGTCACCAGCCTGAGATGATGGTCTGTGCCTATACCTGTTGCAAGCTGTGGTTAAAAACCTCTGGAGGACATTCAGTTCTGATCTCTACATGCCTTGCCATGACTGCCATGGGTCAGAGTCAGGAGGAAAGGAGTGGAACTGGAGCAGGGAAACGTCAACCCAACACCACAGCCCCAGGTGCTGGGTCTGCCTGAGCCAGTGGGAGAAGGAGAATGCAGACTCCTAGGACAGGGAATGAATGTGGAGGGGAGGTGTCCCACCTTATCAGCAGCTGCCTCATCCTTTTCCTCAGGGCTCGCCTCAGGGTTTGGCTCCACATGGAGGTTCCAGCGATCAAGCTGCACAATGTTCCCATCTTCCACGTGTGACAGGATCTTGGACAGAGGCTCATCTGTGTAACCCTGGTGAAGAGCAGGACTTGGTGAGCCTCCTACCTGCCTCCCACAGAGATGTCTTCTTCTTTGGGAAGACAGCCCAGAGCAAAGGATGCAGAAAAGATCAATTCTTCTTCAATGCTCAACAAAGCAGGACTTTGAATTGAAAAACAATACATCTTCCCTCTAAAAATCTCCCAAAGTTTGAAATAATGATGGCTTTTGTTAATGTCCTAATATATTAGAACCTAATACAGAATGAATCAAATCTCAGAAGAACAGTAACATCCAAACTGGCTGTCTGTTGGCCTGCAGTTAGGGAAAGTCAAACCAGCCATCCAGCGCAAATCCTCACCCGCGTGTCTGGAACTGGAGCCAAAGTGCTCAGACCCCTCTGTCACTTACCCCACCCCAGTTCAGCGTCCTGGCCAAGTCATTCCCTGTCCCCAAAGGCAGGATGGCCACAGGAGGAGGTGGGTTGAGGCGTAACTGATCCAGAATGGAGAGTATCCAGCCCACCTGCTCGAGCAAGAGTGCAAAGAAACAGTTGGTTATTTCAGGGACCGGCAGGCAGGCGGAGGTGACTCGGAGCACTAGCGATGGCAGAGGGGCAGAGACAGGTCCCTTTAGCCACCACTGAGGCTATTCACAGTATTTAATGCTCCAAGTGGGTGCTGTGGGAGATACCAGTAACCTGAGTAAGGACGCTGGCCCCCAAAACGGTGACAAATCCAGACAGGCCACAGACTAGCACTCCCTGGAGCAGTGCACAAGGGGACCCACAGAATCCAGTGCCACCAGTGTGCCATGGACAGAGTGCACACATTTTGCCCTGTTCTGGATTACAGCGAGGAGGGCCGTTGCTGGCACTGGAAAGGCCTGGGGAGAAGGGTACTGCAGGCACAAAGGGGCCAGGGGACTCACCGTGCCATCTCCCCCACACGCCAGGATCCGGAGGTTGTGGACCTTGCGGTACAGCTCCAGCCTGCAGGGAACAGAGAGGGTAAGGAGGGAAGAGGCATCGAAGGCGTTACGCAGCAGCTGCAGGGCTCCCTGCCCTCACAGAGCCCGTGGTATTCACAAAGCCACATGGGTGCCTCCTCCCCATCACCACAGCAGTTCACAGTAGCAGGCAAAGCCACAGTAACTGTGGCTTCACCAGTGTTTGTGGAGGAAGAGCAGGGTGTCCACAGGCCACGTACACATAGATGAGCCAAAACACAGCAAGCAGACAAGACTCATGTGACAATAATGGAACATAATGAACTAGATTTGGGAATGTCACCTCAAAGCTGGTCTCTTTGCCACTCGCCTTAAGATCAGACCAGCCGTCCAGCAGAAACACTGACTGACCACACAATATCCTAGAGAGGCCTCTCAAGATATGAACTTGTTGGGTGTCTCTTTGTGCAAGGGAGCTATGGGGCATCAGGCCTTTGCCAACCGTGGGAAGAGGTCTGGGGAAGAATCTCTGGGGCAGGGATGGGGGAGAGAAGGGTGCTGCCCCCATCAGTACTCACGCCTCCTTGGGTCCACCCTGGCTGAGGTCAAAAACTTGCCGTGGGTTGAGATACCACATGAAGGATTGGATGATCTTGGCTCCCTGTGAGGACAAGAAAGAAGGAAAAGGCAATGAGGACACATTTTCTCTTAGGAGCTTCCAGCTACCACAGTACAGCCTCAGTGGACAGGGGGAAGAAGGCATATGGTCCCGAGGACAGGCCAAGACAACAGCGTTTTGGGGGTACTCAGGCAAAGCCTGCCCTAGATGCGAATTGCCAGGCAGCAAACTGGCATTGCAGGAATTGCTTGGTACCTTCTACAGATGAGACATCACCAAAACTATGCTGAGTCCTCAGCAGCCAAGTGGCAATGCCCCCACAGAGCTGCCTTCTCAGGGCAACGTAGGACAAGGCTATACCTGATTCCCACCACTCTTGGGGTTCACAAACACCAGCAAAGGCTTCATGAGAGGAGCTGGCATAGGCTTGATGACAAAGGGTTTCCATCTCCCTTCCTGCAAGAGACAGCACAGGTCCTTTAACAAACCCAGGGAACTGCAAACTCCTATCTCCAGCTGAGCCCTAACATCATACATGGTCAGAAGTGGGAGAAAGAACATCTCAGCCACCCCATAAGACTTACTGCTGGGATTTGCCCTGCCAGCAGGCACCCTCCCTTCACTTCACCTTCCTTAACCTCATTGCAGACCCTGTAAAGCCCCCTTGTTTCTTGATCCTGTTCCTCACTGCCCAGTCCCTGTGCCTTTCCAAGGCAAGTTTATTCCCTGTCCACTCATTTCTTACCTCAGCCCCCTTTTTGCTGGATTTCCGCTTGAACGATGTCCTTTTCTTCTTCTTACTAGATTTCAGTGGATTCTGGAGAGAAAAGAAACAAACCCAAAAAACTTCGTGAGGAGCTACTGGGCAAACAGGAGTTGTGAAAGAGCCACAAGAGCTGAGGTGAGTTACCTGGGGCCGTCGGACCCGCAGAATCCAGGTGGGAGGAACGACGACAGCAGCGTGAGCCCCCAGTGAGCAGGGCTCTTCGATGTGTTGCAGCATGAAACATGACACTTTGCTGTGATACTGGGGAAGGAGAAGAGGAGAGACAGAGAGAAAACTCAGCTGCTCAGTTTGCTGGGGACAGCCACCTTCTCCTCCTCCCAGCTCCCCTATGCCAGTGCAGGGAGTGCTGGGGGAAACCATGCAAGAATTTTGTAATGGGAAGGCAATGAGGATAAAGTTTCTCTTAGGAGCTCCCAGCTACTACAGTATGGCCTCTCCCAGTAAGAGGCACAGAAGCAGCTTGAGGAGTCCCAGCAGAAGGCAGAGGTCATTAGATGCAGAGTAGACTGGTAAGAAGTTCAATGAGGGCTTTGCTCACCGCTTGCTTGCACCAGGAACAGCTGATGGCAACAATCTCTTTACTGTGGAAGGCAAACTTCTGCTGGAAACCCTGTGGAGGGAAGGATAAGAGGCTTAGGGAATTCCCTCACAGCTTTCTACCATCCAAGGGGACTCTCCCACCACCAGGAGAGACATTAACAATGAGAATGTGCCTGCAGCTAGAGCCTCTAGATCCCTGTCAGATAGTCCCAACCACCACTATGGCACTAGGGAGGTCACTGTGTTCTGCAGGGGTGACCCTATTGCCTGAGGAAAGCACATCAGGAAGAAAGTCCCCTCCAGGCCTGATTTGGCCCAGTGGGAGAACAACTCAGCATGGGAAGTACTTATGCAGTGCTTCACTGTGCAACACAGAGCACGTGTCTTGGTGTTGCTGTAGGCTGCTGCTGCCAAATAGAATAGTGGGAAGCCTCTGGTCCCCAGTCCTTATCTTGTATCCAGTTTGACCTTGGTTTTCCTTCAGGCTGAGAAAAAAAAAAAAGCCCCTTACCTTGCCACACTGCCGGCATTTCCCTTCCTGCCGCCTCCGGTGTACCCAGTGATGCCGGACAACTATGGGCTAAAGGGAAAAGAAAAATAGAAAAATAAAGTAGAGGTAGTTGGGAAGCAAAGGAAGAAAAGAAAGAAGGGTTTAAAGTGATGTTGAAATCTTCACTTTACCAGGTCACACTGGCATTCCTGAGCCAGCAGCCCTGTGTTTGAGTACCTTTTGCCTTCTGCATCTGCTGTGCCAACACAAACACGGTGTGGGGGCAGCAGCTGTGTAACCATACTGGCCCACGACTGACCCATCCACACCCACTCCAGAGCACCGTGTGCGCTACGCTGGCTCCACACACTGGAGGGCAAAGCATGAAGGCTGACAGGTGCTTCCACCAGCACAGCTCAGCAGACAGGTCCCAGGCCACCACTTTCGCCCAGTACATTAAAACATGGGCAAAAGGGGTTCGACAGCACCACTGTGGGCATCTTCCACTGCCACCTGGAGTGCCTGTGGCACCCATGTCAGAGCAAGAAGTGAGCCTGTATGGCCCCCTTCAAAATCATGGGAGACTTGGGGACCTGCTGTTTGTCACAACCTCCTCTATGTGCTTGGAGACCAGCACAAGGGTAAAAAACTCTCCCAGAAAACACTGTTTGCAGGATCCCCCCGTGCACATACAGGAGCTTTAGAACATGCAAACCAGCAGATGCTCTGCATTTGCTGCCTGTGAGCTCCTCACGCCCAGTCTGTGCTGCTGCCTTGCACAGAAACATCCTGTTCGCCGCTGTTCCTGTTCACCCCTTGGAGTCAGGAGGCAGAACAATGCCTGCACTCTGATGGGCAACACGCTGGCAGCATCTGACACCTTTGCCACTCAACTATGAAGGTGAGGTGAGGGGCAGACATGGGCAGTGTCCCAGGCACATCTCTCACCTCCCGCACGTTCCGGGATCCTGACTCCCTGAAGGAAGGTTTGCAGCGGAAATTTATCTGTAGATTGAACACACGTGAGAGGAATTAGCAAAGCCATCATACCCCAAGGAAACCTACTGGAGTTTATTTTACTACAGCAGGCCCACAGCCTCTGGAGATGTTCAATGCTTGCCACAAAACCCCTCATGTATCTCAGTTACTGAACAAAATGGGGCCTGGGGTTCCAATCATGTCACTAGATGCTCCTTTTGGTATCGTTTCCTCAGAAGACCCCTCTTTGCAATGACACATTGCAGTTCCCCAGTCTTCCTGTGTTTCACTATCCAAGCTTGTCAGGAAAAGGCTCTTACAGCTTTGTGAGCCACAGAGAGGACTTAATAGGCTCTACTCACTTTCTCCAGCTGTTCGATGCAGGGTGTATGCACCACGATCTTGCAGGCTGCACACTTACGCCTGGAGAGAGGTTTTTGCTAGAGGATGAAAAAAGGGGAGGAAAAACATGCATGTGAATAGCAGTGTTCAGAGGCTGGCAAGCTCAGCCTCCCCTCACACCTCCACATTTTTCAGAATGCAGAACAAGTCCTGTAGTAAAGTTATATACATCTAGACTCCATGCAAGTAAAGGGATCTAAGTGTGTGCTTAGAGCAGATGCTCTCAAGTCTGGGACAGAGCAGGGAGGTGGGTCCTGTCCCACAGTCCTTGGCCTCTTCTGACACTGCCTGGGAGCACCACAGAAGCTGATCTGTGAGGCCCCATGGGCAGGCACAGGATGGCATCAGTGCTCCGTGTCCTGCACCACAAGCAGGACCGAGTCTGCAAGCTGGGATGGAGGACTGCAGCAACCCTGTAAGGTCAGTGCTGCCTGCAGGGTCAGCAGGCCTGGGTCTCCAGTGCTCACTTTTCTCCTCTATTGAAAGGTCTTGGATTCAGATTGTCCCTCTAAGGGTGCGACAGCTTAACCCTGGAATACCATCATCATATCACCTCTGGGTGAGCGGCAACCCTGCGTCAGGTTCCCACCACAAACTGAGCACCAGCAGAAATTGGGGACACAGCCCTCCAGCACAGAGAGGCAGGAGGGACACACTCCCTCCTCTTGGTAGCCCCCCAAGCCCCCAGGTTTCCACCACCAGCAGCAGGGCCTTCACAGTGTCCCCACCGGGTGGCAGCACAGCCCGCATGACCCCTGGTGACTCACCAGCAGCTTGGCCATACAGTTCTGTTCCCCAACATAGCAGAAGTCCCCAGAAACATTGGTCTCAAACCAGATGTGCTCCCCATAGACTGCTGTCTCCTGAAAGGCACAAGACAAGGAGTTTCTCTACAAGCACCCCCAGATGGGCATCCAAGCCCCTAAAATGCTTTGTGCAAGGGATAAGATACTGGGACAAGCCTGGGGTGTTGGAGGTTGGAGCTAGGTGCAGCCTGGGAGACAAGATGCTCAGAACAACCAGGGCCAACATCTGGACAGAGGAAACCTTGTGAAGCTGCTGCCATGGCTCACCCATTGGAAACGAGAGGGCACCAGGAAACCAGCTCCAAGGCCCACAGCCCACTTGTGGTGTCCTGCATAGGGGGGCTGCTTCCATCACCCCCTGAGAGGAAGTATTGAGACAAATTCAACACAGGGCCCTCTCCTGAAATAGCGTCTATGACCTGAAGATGCAGCTTAAAACCTGACCGGCTTCACCTGTGAAGCAGCAGGGGTTTGCTCCTGCTGCTCAGCCCCCGCCACCAGAAGACCTCAGCTGCCAGGAGCAGAGGAGCTGGCAGTAGAGCAGCTATGCCATCCTCCCAGGAACCACCTGTGCCTGCACAGCCTCTCCGTGCAGCATCATGGGGTGCTGCCAGCAGCACAGATGCTGGCACCAGCTGGTGTGAACAGCAGAGGCCATAAATGTGTCAGAGACAGAGTCACCTGGGAAGCCTCAGCCTCGGAAGAGCCTGCTGCTTCTTGGCCGGGAGCCCATTCCACGCAACGCCCAGCAAAACACACTACAACTTACGCTCCAGTCCACAGTGCTGCGTATCTGCCTCTCCGAGTCGCTCCTCAGGGCTAGCGCAGGGTTTGGCTGGGCTACCATGTGCTGAAGACTGGACTTGGTAATAGCTTTCCTGGAAGACATGGGAAGGCTGGCTATTAGATCAGGGAAGGAGGAATACGGGCAAAGCACAGCCTGTTTCTGGGATGGATGGTGAGGTTGAAGCAGGAAACCATCCTCAGGGCCAAGTGGCTGGAAATGAGGCGACTCCCCAGGACTGCCAGCCAAGCAGTACCCACTGCTGCAATGCAGGCTCCTGGGAAGAAGAGGTGCTGGCCACACTGCTGACAGCTCAGGTAAAGACACCCTTCTCCCAGCAAAAGGCCAAAGCCCTCAAGGATGACAGGTCTGTTGCAAAACAGGCCAGGATGCTCCACCAAGCTGCGGTGGTGGTGGGGCTGCCTTTGCAGGGACAACCCAGAGCCCTTGCCCTGCAAAGTTCCCGGCAGCTCTCCCACGCCAATGTACCTCAGAGCCCAGGGTGTTTCAGCACAACCAGCCAGACAAAAAGCAGCTGTTTGTCTGGGGCCAGCGAGCTCCTTCCAGATGTGCCAGGGCAGAGGAAAGGGGTGGCAGAGCTGGCCAGCTGGAGAAAGCATGCACCTCCAGCCCAAAACCAGGCCTGCCACCTCCCTCTGGTCCTGGGCTGGCAGGAGGTGATGTCCGTAAGCTCCAGAGGCTGTGCTGAGAGCACCAGAGGTAGCACTGGCCTGAGCAGGAGATGCTCGAGGGACGTGAGCAGCACTGAAAGACACCAATGGCAGCCAGGGCCAATGGTGCTGAGCCCAGGACTGCACTCGGCCTCCCCTCCCCAGGGCATCACCCGCTGGCATGCCACCGCCATACGTACAGCAGCCGGGGGCTCCAGCCGTCCGGGGCGGTGTGGCGGGTGGGCTCCGGTCCCAAGCACTCGGGGAGGGCGGCAGAGGGGCACCCGGCTGTGGCCGCCCCCACGCAGTGCTGGGCCAGCAGCCGCAGGTGGCCAGGGGGGAGCAGCGCGGGCCGGAGGGCATCGCTGGAGCGGCGGCGCTGGCTGAGGCGGCGGTAGCGGCCCTGCAAGCCGCAGGCGGCCCGGCCGTACAAGAACTCGGCGGGCAGGCGGTGGGAGGAGGCGCGGCGCAGGCAGCGAGGACCCCGTGACAGCAGCCCAGCCTGGAGCGGCTGCAGCCGGGGCAGCATGGCCAGCCACCTCTCCTCAGCCCACCGCCCGCGCCGGCCCCGCTTGGCTCCCACCGACGTGCCAACACCACCGTCCTCCGGAGAGTCGGATCCAGAGCTGTCAGTGCAGGGCAGCTCGTCCCCCTGCTCTCCGGTGGGGACCGTGCTGGCCAGGAGGATGGAGGGACCCACCAGTTGGGCATCGATGGCTCGTGCCTGGCCCCCGCGCTTCGCCTGGACAGCGAACCTGGGGCTGAGGCAGGGTGGCGTGGTGCTGGAGCGGCGGCGGGGGCTGGGGTGTCGAGGCAGGCCCAGGCAGGAGAGGACCGGCAGCGGGGCGCCCGAGCCGCGGCGGCGCTGGGCCAGCGAGGTGGAGGGCAGCCCCACCTGGGAGCGCCGCCTAGCCTTGCCCGTGGGCACAGCCACCGCGCTGGCACGCCGCAGCCCCTTCCTCCCAAAGTGACGCCTAAAAAAGGTTTCCATTGCACCCTGATGGTGGCTGTTAACAGAGACAAGGAATTAAATAGGCTCCCCCAATAGTCTCTGGGGGTCAGGGTAGGCAGGCAGGAGGACAGAAGGCAAGAGTAGGGAGAATGGGGATGTGGTGATGCCACTCAGGGCATGTGGCAGGACTGGGACCTACTTGCTGTGACAGCAGGGCAACTGTCACCACCCCTCTGTGCCCTGCACTCCCCGCTGTGGGATCGGCACAGTCCCTGCACCCCGAGGTGCCGATCAGCGCTGGCAACTACCCTCATCGCTCTCCTTCACTCCCTTGGCGCTGGCCTGCCTGGTTGCCCCGCAGGAACCACGCTGCCTAAGCACCAGCCCTGCCAAGTTTGCAGCAAATCAAAACTAAACCCTTGCAAATTCTAAAGAAATAAAACAATCAGGCAGGCAGAATCACAGAATGGCCTTGGTTGGAAGAGACCTCTAAGGTCATCAAGTCCAACCATTAACTGTCTGAGAGAGATGGAGCAGAGCAGAGAAGAGCTAGGAAAATCATCCTCTCCGTCCCGCTCAGAACTTCCCTCTCCTGGTGGAAAGAGCTTTCCTGGGTCTCTTGAGCTTTCCCTCAAAGCCTGACAGGCTGCCCGGACGTGACAGCAGTCCATGGAAAGCCCCGGGCCACAGCTGGAAGGTGCTGCTGTGGTTTCAGAGCTGGTGGCTCAGCATGCAAAAGAGGCTGAATCCGGCTAGCTCCAGCGCTCCCCTCCTCCAGGGCTAGGGCTTCACTTCCCACCCTCCAACCTCTGCCTCTCTTCAGCCCCTAAATAGACAGGATTTAGTCAAGGGCAACCACCAAGACCCACAGTTTGGTAGAAGCAAGTTCAGCAGTTCAGCAGTACCCAGAGGACCTTCAGGAGAACACCCTGGCCCAAACCTCCACCGCCCCGAGGTCCACACGAACAGGCAAACTTGTCAGAAGTTTCCCTTTTTGTTGGGATACGCACATACAATGGGATGTATGTGTTACTTTCTGGTCTGCAAACTGAAGCTTTTGCGTAGTGCTTGTACCACAAGCAACCCCCTGGGCTGTACCTCTATTTCTTTTAGCAATGTCCTCCAGAGAGCACCATCAGGGCAGCGAAAGCCTGGTTGAACTAAAAGCAAAAACAAAGCACCACCTCCTTGGAGTGACTTTTCAGGCCCCACCACAGCGAGCAATGCAGGTACTTGGTCACCAGCAGGTTAACTATCACACCACCGAGGCCAGTGTGGCTTTGCAGAGGGCAAAAGCACGTTTTGCTGATCACCCTGCTTCCAGCCTGCTCCCGACACTGCAGTGCTCCATTCCCGTCCCTTCTCCCCATCATCTGCAGGATGCTCTCTCCCGCCCCAGATACTCCACTAATACAAAGCTGCTGTACTGCTTGTTGAGCTGCTGCTACGGGCAGGAAGATCTCTCAACACAACTTCCTTCCTTTTTGCACCCCAGTCTCGTGAGGAAATCTGCTAGAACAACCTTGGCTTGACATTTATGTTTGGGTACTAGCTGATTACAGCAATTTTTATCTTCAGGGCTGTCTGCAAGTGGCACATGGACTCAGGCTCTGGCCACCAGTGGAGAAGATTATTACCAGGCAACCATCTAACAGCCCACAACAGCAGCACGTGGCACTTCAAATACAATGGTGAAGATATCTCCATCTCTCACAACTTACTTCCAATCTGAGCTCCACATGGTGTATCACAGGTGTTGAGAGCTGCCGCTGGTGGAGCAGATGGACTGACTGCTGGGGTGCCCAGAGCTGATGTGCACCAACAGAGCTGCGTGCAGAGCAGCCGGGGAACCACACACTGGGTGGAGAGGAGCCTGAGAGGAGCTAAGCCCTGGAAGCCCCTGGCCTAACACCAGCACATCTCTGGGATCTCCACTGTTTGTTGCTGAGACAAGACAGATAAGAGCTGGCACCCGTGGCCACTGCAGACTGCATCGCTGGGCTCCTGTAGCAGATAAGGAGGCTGGATGGGGGCAGCCTGGCATTTGCAGGGCGGGAGGGAAAGGAAGTACTGCACGCACTAGGATATCAACTCTACTTATGAGCAGCTTTGCACTATCATTTCAATCTCCTTCTGCAAATGAGGAAGGAGCCAGCAGCTCTGGTCTCCTCATGATCTGCAATTGGAGCTCTTGGAAGATGTTTTTTTCCTAACCAGACCCCTCAGAGCTCCTCAGCCTCCGATGTTCCCTGCCTGGCATTGGTGGGTAGAGATGCTGCTGCTGAAGCAGGAATGTCTTGGAGTGTGGGCAGGTAACAGCGCTGCCCTTGAGAGCAGATGGAAAAGGGGGCTGCTGCAGGCAGCTCCCTAGGCACTCAGAGCAAGCTGCAACTTCTTATGCTGAGGACAGAGCTAACCTCAGTGGCAGGATATAAATCCCTTTGGAAAGTCAAGCAGGAACCTAAGAGGAATAACTTGCATCTTGTAACTACAGTGGACATAGAGCTTGTGGATCAGCTGATAGAGAGACCCTGCTCTCCTGACAGCCAGCAGCCAACCCTGCTGCGGTGGTAGCAGCTCCAAAACCAGACAGGCTGACTCCTAAGGCTAGACATGCACTGTCCCTCAAGGCATAAGCTCTGCCCACATCAGGGACAGCTTCTTGATATTCAGCTCCATTATTCTGCTTTGCTCCACTAGCCTCAAGTACATCCCCATGTACTGCACTGAACAGGCCCTCTGTGCCCTTAGACATGTAAAGGGATGCTGTGCTGTATGCCTGCTCAGCCCTTCCTCCATGTTGCTATTTCCTGTGTCCCTCTGGCAGTCTGGTCTCTTCCTGCCAGCACCCAGAAGCAAGAGAGATCCTAGGTTACCTTCATACAGTGCCAAACCTAGCATTCCTCTCCTGGCACCAAGGGTAGCAAGAGGACTCTACTGCAGGACAACACATGAGCCTTGATCCCTAGAGGAGTCTGGACTTGAAAAATGCCATCAGCTCCTCCTGACATTTCAGCAAACCTCCAGTTAGTCGACTGGAAAGCATTTTTTCCAACCACAGGGCTACAGCAAGGGAAACGAGATTGAGAGCTTTGCCCTGCTCCGTGACGAGCGCCCAGCCTGGCGGCAGCTGACTGCGTCCCAGCTTGCTGCAGGTGCTGGGAGCTGCCACGGCACTGGAGCTGGCAGCGTGCAAGCAGGAGCCTGTTTCAGTTTACAAGCTGTCTTCCCCTGGCAAGGATGCTTGACTCGCACAGTTCAACCACAGGGAAAGTGTGTTATTAATAGCCACTCCTGTGTGACACCAAGATCACCTGGGCTTCTGCCTCTCTGTCTCCTCCCTGCCAGGACACTGGAGGGACTGAGGGACAGGAGCCTGGGAGCCCATCCAGGGAGCTGTTGTTCATCCCCACCCCGCTGACATACCATCGCTCGCCTTCAGCCTCGGTTTCCATGACAAGCTCACACTCCCTGCGCTGTCCTTTCAGTCCTCTGATACTCAATCTTCCCATGTACACTGCCATCCCCACACCACCCCTGCTGAGATCCTATCCCCGCTCCTCTTTCCTGCTCCCAGGCATCAGTCACTGACCTCTCCTCTCCCTCGGGCTCCCTGGCCAGCCCACTCCAACATCCCAGGAAGAGCAACCTGCACAGACGAGGTCTGCTGAGGAAGGTGTCCCCATACCAGATGGGGCAGGGAACAGGCTGGTCCAGATGCGGTGCAGCACTCAGGACTTTGGTTGCAGTGAGCTGATCAGCAATCAGCAAGTTCCCAAACTGCACAGTTTGTTTCTACCCAAAATTTCCAACCCAGCTCTAATCTCTCCAACAACTTGCAAATAAAAGTGTCAGGAGCTCCCCTGCGCTGGGTCCAGCATGAGCAAGGCAATGTGGCTCCCCCAGCACAACGGTAGGGAGGCTCCATCCAAACCACAAGCCCTTCAAAGCATCGTGAGGGGTGAGCTATGGGCTGTGCTCACCTTCTATTTTAGGATTCATTCATTTGATCTACTGCAACAAGTGCCACCGCCCACACACAGCGCTTTGCTCCCAGGCTCCCGAGCTGCAAGAGCATGGTGTTCCCAGGGCAAACTGTGGCCAAGGACATTCTCAGTTGCACTGTCACCCTCATACTGTGGAGGATGATATTACTGCTGCAACCTAAAGGTTGCCCCTCCAGGCTGCCGAAGGCAGTTTCTGGTCCTTGCAGGGCACTCGGAGGAAAACAGGTCCCCACCTATCTCTCAGTGAGTCCTGAGGTTGATCCAGAGGACTTCAGACCTCCCTCCTAGCGAGAAAGCAAGGTAAAGGCTCAGAAAGCTTTTGGTGGTCACATGTATGCAGCTGCAGAGGACATCCTCCCAGCACCGAGGTCTCTGCACGTGCAGTCCCAGCACCCCTCTCTGCAGGGAGCTGTGTAGAGGCCCCTGCCAGGGCTACTGGGCACAGACAATGAGAGCAAGGCATCCCAGGCAACACCTAAGGGCTTTGCTAACTTGCTTAGAAACCTGTCAGTGCTACTGGCCTCTTTGGTTGACCAACCTGGAGGCCCCAGGACTGCACTGCTACACAAGGGACAAGTAGCAAAGTCAGTTTGGCCTCTTTGTACCCATCTTGCAACTCACAGTCTCCTGCTCCCACACATACACACCTCTGCTCCACAGCATCACAGTAGTGCCAGCGCGTGGACTGGATGTAAATACCCTGACACGCCTCAGGCACAAAAGAGTAAATTCCCTGCACAGAGGGCCAGAAGCAAAACTCACCCACAGGGTTTATTTCAGGGGACAGGAACTTCAGGGCACACCCCAGGCTGGCAGCGACAGCTCAGCATCACCAGTTCAGCATCACTTCGATCTGTGGGTGCCCTGGGCGGTCACCATGCAATTCACACCAGGGATGAGACACGGCCACTAACTTTAACCTGCACACCACCACACGTTCTATTGGGAGCTGGGGACACCACACAGAGGAGATGTAGCCTCTAAGCCACCTTCTTTGAACGAGCAAGGCAGGGGGATGGATGCAGGGACAGGCACCGGCACCTCCTTACAGGGAGCTGTAGGCAACACAAGGAAACAAAACACTGCGGCTTTGCACCTTGCCACGGGAAGCTTCTCCAAGGGGCAAAGCCAGGTGGAAGGAACTGCCCAAGGCCACGCAGAGACCTGAACGCAGTCCCCACCGACTCACTCTGCTTTGACCAAGGCAAGTGGGATCAGCCACTCCACCCTCCCTTCTGCCTGGCCCTTCACAACAAAATGCTCTCGAGTTTGGCTTGCTGGGAGAACAGGGGCTGAGAGCAGAAGGGCCTGAGACCTTTTTACAGTTCCTAGTACAACGCCACATCCTTCTGGCGGCAGCTCCATCCTGCCTCTCCCCAGGCTCTGCATGACACCCTGGAGCTACTTCCCCTTCATTGCCTTGTCAGGGTGAACCTGAGATGTGCTTTAAGGCACATCTTTCAGACTAGCTCAGACCCTCCACTTGTACTTCATAAAGTCAAGAGCTTGCCAGCCCTGAGGCTCAGAGTAATGTTCCCATTACAACAATGAGATTTCCTTCCCAAAATCCATGGAAGACAGTGTTTTGTCTTAATTTAAACCAAAGTTGTCTCCTTGGAGGCTCCTGGGCTGACTCTGGGCAGTCATATCCCTTGACAACTTTCCACCATCATAACATTATGAAGTTTATTTGCCGCTACAGTAAATAATCTGCCTCCTGGTTAACAAGAAACCTGACAGCCCTGATTTAAACAATCTGTCCTTGTGTTTGGCTGGGGAGCCAAACAGCAGGACTGACAGCCTCGGGCCTCAAATTAATCCAGGATGAAACACAAAGGGTGAGCAACCACCACCAGCCTGCGGGGGCTGAGGCAGAGCAGGGGTTGGGGGAGAGGCCAGCCATGCAGTTTCTATTTTGGTCCCATCGGCAGGACCAGCGATGCAGGCTGGGAAGGACTTTGAGAGTTTCTTCTCTCTCTCTGAGCAACATGCACAAAGCAAAGCAGCGTGGTTTCTTTAGTTCCAGCTCGTGGTTTCATTAGCAGACTCCCACCATCCTCTCCAGGGCTGGTCCCCTCCTTCAGCATGCACAACTCTATGCCTTCCGTGGAGGAGGGAGATGCCAGGAGCCTACAAGTCTGTTCTGCTTCCCTGAACTATCCCAGGGCAAAGCGGTTGAGGTGTGGGGGTCCCAGCACGGCACAGGTAGGCTCCCCTTGCTGCCGTCCTCTGCCACCTGCAGATTTCCCGCTGCCATCCCCATGCCACACAGGCTGGCAGGATGCAGCAGTGCCGTAACGGGGAGCAGACTGGGTGGCTGGAAACACACCTCTGGCAGGGAAAACCCCTACCCTCCTTCCAAAGGGGAAACAACAGCCAGGTGCCACCGAGTGCCACAGAGCCCCTGCCTCAGCCCCAGAGCCTGCTCGTAGCCCTGCAGGCTCGCTCCAGCCTCCAGGAGCAAGCATAGCTCAGCAGGAGCAAGGGTGAGGGTCTCGGGGGTGGCTGCGGGGTCTGCTTCCCCCCACCTTTCCCCAGCGGGATGGGACCCGATACCCACTCACACCATACCCATGAACTGGCCCCCTCCCATCCCCCACCCGGCATAAACAAAAGCAGTAAAACACGGCGGATGACGAGGAAGAGGAGGAGAGAAAGGAAGAGTATGGGGAAAAGCCCCCGTGACCTGATCCGGAGCGGCGCAGGGGTCCCTGCGGGTGCCGAGCGGGTGGCGGTGGCCGCGCAGCAGCAGCGGGCCAGCCCTCCCCAACCAAGTCCTAGTTTGGAGAGCGAGTGCTTGGCTTCTCCCTCCGCCTCCTCCCCACGCTGCAAACCCTGACAGCTCGTTAAAATAACCAACTGCACTTCCTCTCCTTGCAGCCCGGGGCTGGCTCGCCCCTGGCCAGAGGCGCACGCACCAGAGGGGGCCCAGAAAGAGAGGGATCCCCCCCTCAGCACCCAGCTGTCCTCCGAGCACCCAACTGGGATGCCACCACTTCCCTCGGAGTGGCAAGAGGAGGGTAAGGGGAGGAACCTGCCGAGGAGGGAATTCCTTCCCGCCTCCTTGGGACCTCAATAAAGGGATTTGCACGGCTGACCAAAGCTGCCCGCCACAGAGAGACCGTGTCTGTGCACAGGAGGTAACTCACTCCTGAGCTACACACGGTGTCTGGTCTGGGTGGGCTCCACAGATGCCTCAGGAGCTTTTTACCTCCCCTTGTTGCTGCAAACCCCCCATGGGACCTCTCACAGCCAAGCTGGGGACTTCCCCGTCACGCTTTGCTGCCGTCCAGGTCCCCCAGCTGCCCCCAGGGACCTGCTCCCAACCAAATGCAACCCAGCTCCCTTTTGGGGACACGAAACTCATCTCTGCTTTGGCCTTTGCAGAGCGGGGAGGGGGGGTCATGCCACAGGCCAGCTCACTCCATGATGCCCGCAAGGCGTGAGTCACCAGCTATTGTTATTTTGGTCACTCCACCGGCGATGGGAGCCGATAGCCACGCACGCGGCTGTAGTGAGTCAGCGCGCGTGGCCGCAGCTGGGACCTTGTCCTTTCACACCCTGCCTCCTCCTTCTGCCCCTTCCCTTTGCCTACATGTCATGGCTAAAATTAGACAGGGAGCTCTTCTCATCTGTGCGTAGGAGCGTGCGTGCGCACGTTTGGACCGTGCCCAGTGTCCTCAGGGCCTGGAAAGAGACTACAGTAAAACCATCATAACAAAACATCAGGGGAGGCTGCTGCCAGCACGGCGAAGGCGTCCAGCTGCCTCCCCTGATGGGTATCTTGAAAGCAGTTCACAGGAAACCATTAACCAGAGAAGAGCCAGGCCCGAAGGCTGAGCTACCAGCACCGCTGCCGTCTCTGGCACGACAGAAGGTGCAAATGGCCTTTGCGAAGTGGCAGCAGTGGGTGAGGACACGTAAGCAAACCCTTCCATCACCAAAGCTGCTGCAGGGGCTGTGTTTGTCCCTTTTCTCTCAGTGCCAGGATGGAAGGGGAGCAGGAGATGCCCAGGGCAGGCAGGCAGATGTTTGCTCCTGCTCAGCCCTCTCTCCTCACAAACCCCACAGCTGCTGAAGGGTGGAGGGTTCTGCCCCTTTCCCTACGCATCCTTCAGACTTCCCTTCCCAGTGCCAGGAAAGGGCCAGCTGGCACTAGCAGCAGAGCAGGTCCCGGCATCCTCACAGCCCCAGGGCACCCACAGTGTCAGCTGTGACCACAAGAGGAGGAGGAGCTGCGGAAGGGCCCCTAGGAAATCACAGGACAGAATAACAGAAATAGCCCGGAGAGATGCCCAGAGCAGATTCTACCTGGCCCCAAAATCCCTTTCAAGTCAAGCAGACTTGGAGATCAGGTCTCTGATTCTCCAAGTCACCTTCCCTAGAGGCACCTGGGGTAGAAAGCCCAGGAGTCCTCTCCTCAAGCCAGCCAGGCAAACCTTCCTGATGCTGTTCTCCTTCCTCCCGTGATATACTACGCCACCACCCCACAAACATGCACACAGGCGGATGTGTGGCAAGGGAGACCTTCAGCTCTCCGTGCTTGCTGTCACAGGTTTCGGTCTGCTGTGTTCAAGCAGAAACCACTGCTCCGAGGAGAGAGGCTCCCCAGCCCCACGCAGCCCTGAGCAAGGCTTTCCGAGTGAGGAGACCCCGCTCCCACGCACCTGAAACCACACCACAAGTGGCAGCCCCTGCAGGTGTCTGCAAGTGGGGGGACTGCACAACATCCCTGAGAAACTCAGTCCTCAGTGATCTCCCCCCACCCCCACGAAGCCTGAGACAGGAAAGACTCTTGTTTCTGCATCCCAAGCCTTCATCGTGACCCCATGACTCAGCCAAGCACATACCAACTTGCCACCCGAAAGGCATTTGTTGGTTTAACTGTGACCCTGTTACTGATACCAAGTCTAATCTTCAGTTTCACTTTTTCACCTCGTGGCAGTGAGCTACCAAGTCTTTTTCTCTCTCACCTCACATCAAAATTCAAGTAACTCCTTTTAGCAATGTTAAATCTATCGCTTCTTGGTTTTGCTAAATGTTAGCTTGTCCCTCTGCTACAAATGGGAGGGCAGAAGGAGAAGTTAATATTATTTTTTCCTCCTCCACTCTTTGTTCTAAATGCCCTCAACATATCTGCCCTCATGTGCTTCCTTTTCTTCTCTCGTCCCAACATCCCCATGTCTGCCAGCTTCAGCAGCCTCACCCACAGGCTATTTTCCCCTGTCATCCTCCAGACAGGAGATCCCTGGGGAAGAGGCACTGCCAGTACAGAGAGTAGAGGGGTCTACTCTCGCCCTTCCCAGTGTGGTCTAACACTTCACTGCAGACTGGTAGTGCAGGACTGCCTTGCTCTGCTCCCAGTTTCTCTGCTTCCACTCCCATGGGGTGACACTGGGTGCTCCGAGACCACCAGTGCAGTGGGAGCAACCCAGGCTCCAGGCGCAGAGGTTGGGTTGGTGCTGGTGTGTGGCTCCAAGCGCTACGAGCACATGCAAGCCTGTGCAGCAGCGAGCTGGCTAACAGCTGCAGTGGCTGGAGGTTTGCCTCTGAGCATCAGTTGGCCCATGGCAGCAGCTAGTAAATTTAAGCCAGCAAACTGACCAGCCACTTCGCTCATGGCAGCACAAAAAAATCTCCACACAGACACTTTGCAATGCCCTCCCTTGCAGAAGAAAGGAAAGCAAAACCAGAAGTGAGGAGACAAGGCCAGCAACCCTGTAGAGGGGACATGCCACAACACCCAGCTGAAGCAATCCCCAGGACCAGGGCCGGAGCTGCATAGTGGAGCTCCGAAGAGCGACCGTGCCCTCTGGTGTTCAACCCATGGCACTTTGGGCCTCTCCAAACCCCATCCGCCTCCCCTCTGCACAGCACTAACCGGCCACACTGCCTCTCGCCCCAGCACCTCCAACCACAGGACTCCCAAGCAGCACTGGGACATGAGACTTTTGTGTCTACAAACCAAGCTGGAGACTGAGTGGGAAACATGGAAGGGCCCAGGATGCCATGCAGATGGGGTGATACCCAGAGAAACCCTTTCACAGAGCCAGGAAGCAGCAGTCCTCAGGGAGGGTCTTCCACTGTGGCACTTCTGCATGGCACTTACAGAAGCACAGCCAAATCCTGACCAGGTTGGTGTGCTGCTCCACAAAGACCATGGCACAGGGAGCCTGGGAATGGGGCCTGGGACTTGTCCTTTCTTCCACATCTCCTTGGGAGCACTCGTGAGCCTCCCAGCACCACAGCTAGCCTAGGTATTGGCTTCCACACAGCAACTACATCCCAGCAATCACGACTACCTCCCATGGTTTCCCACCATGTCTGGCAGCCCCAGTCCTACTGAACTTCAGGCTGCTTTGGTCATTTGGTTAAATCACCCTCTCAGCTTTGTCATCTTAGGTTTTCCAAGCGCTCACCATGCACAGGGTCTAGGTCCTATGGCCCTCATGACCACAATGGCTGAAAGAGGAAAACCTCAACTGACCTTCACCCCAAATACCAGCAAAACAGGGGCTGCCATGTTAGCTGATGAAAGTCCAGCAGCGAGCTGCCCTCTAGAACAAGGTTAGTGACACAGGCAGCAGGCAGGCAGCCTGGCTTTTGGCAGCCTTGGTTAGTGCAGACACAAGAGGGTGACGTGGGGTTGGACGTGGGTGGGAGGGAGGAGAGCTCTTGAGCAGAAACGTTGCAGCAGCTGCTGGGACTGCACAGCCTGTGCAAGCCAATAAAAATACCACGTACTTATACACCGCTGGCCGGTGCTTTATCCTCCTGGATCCCCATCGGTCGGGCTGGCTGCCCTGGAGACAAGGGAAGACACCTTTGTGGGGCAGGTGGAGTCTAGGGACACAAAGAGAGTGGTCAGCAAGCTCCCCCCATAAACATGCCTGGCTGCACAGCACACGACACCGTCCTCCCCCTCCATGGCTTTGCTGCCCCGGTACCATCCCTCCACCCCACACGCTCTTCCTGCGTCCTCAGTGCGTGCAGACCCCAGGGGCCTCAATGGCACCTGTGCCACCACCCCTGCTGTCAGCCATGGAGGTCAGTGCACTCAACATGCCCATCAAGCAAGGCTGTTTCTCCTTTCTGAGCCAGTCAGAGAACATCAATTGCCACACTCCGGCTTCTGGGATACTAACCCAGCCCAGTCCAGAGTCACCTCCACCCCGACCCAGACAGCTGCAAAAGCCTAAGGGTGCCTGGGCCCTGCACCTCCACGGGGTGCACAGCTCAGGGACCAGGGCCAGGCTGGCACAGAGAGGGAGCCCTGCTTCCCTCTCCCCTACCCTGTGCCAGCCCAGCTCCTGGCAGCCTTCACCTCGACCGCTGGGTCTGGGCATGGATTTGCATTTCAAATAAATCATGAAGGCACTCGCCAAACCTTGCACGGAGAGGCATTGTTTGGGCAGGGCAGGGCAGCAGGCCTGGTCCCAACCCTCCAACCCCTGCACGCAGGCACCGAGCCCCGGGAGCCCCAACCCACCACCAGCCAGGGGCCAGGGAGCAAAACTCCTGGTGACCCAGCACAGAGGGGGAGCACCTTTCTTGGGACTCCTCTGACAACCGCCCCCGCCACATCTGCTTCCTCCATCGTTCAAACAACTAGAAAACTCGTGGGCAGGTAACAGCGCTGCTGGAGCCCAGGTGGGGGTCCTTGGCAGCAGGCTCTGCTGCTGGAGCATCTCCCAGCCCCAGGACCACCTGTAGCCCAGCCAGAAGCTGGGCTAGGGAGCAGGGTGCCTCTGACTGCGCACCCCAGCAGCTCTCATGGGACAGGAACTCCGCCACCACTTAATCCCGCCATCTGCCAGCCTCTGACGGGTGCAAAATCCCTGCAGAAAACATCCCTCCCCCACACACAACATTTCAGCAGTGGCAGCTGCCGGGCACCTGCCACCGGAGTGCCCCACGCCATGTCCCCTTGCGTGGTGACCTCGGGCTTGGGCGGTAAGAGGCTTAGCGCTGGATCCGAGCGGCTCCCGGCCAGGGCCAGGGCAGCAAGACAGGATGAGATACAGATAATCTGCTTGAGAGGGAACTTTCACACGGAGGGGCCGGCACGTGGCTGGCTGCACAGCCCCCTTCTCCATGCTGGCTCCATCCCGGGAGCCTGGGAAGAGCCTCTGAGCTGCCTTAAGTACTTCTGCCCCATGACTCTCCATCCTCATCCTGCCGGCAAGCCCTGTCCCAGAGAGGAGGTGGGAACTCCCAACCAGGGGGGAGCAGGCAGGAAGGAGTCCCCCCACACTCTGGCTCCACACCTGGGCTGCCACCAGTAAGCAAAGGACGGGCTGTTGTGGCACCCACGTTTCCTGTGGGAGCCGAGCTGCGCCAAAACGAGGGGAAAACCCTCTGCAACGAGCCTCTTCGTTAGCTCCCCTGACTTCCTGGGACAGCCAGCCAGCACGGCCACGTGACTTTCTGCAAAGCCACAGCGTGTTTTGGAGCCAAGACTGCTCCCGCAAGCAGGGGAAGGGAGATGGGGGGAGCATAGCCAGGGAAGGGGCAAACACTGAGCTTTTCCCTGCCAGTCCCAGGTGGGATTTTCATGCCTCTCTGGCTGGGACATCCCCTGTGAGGCTGGGACCAGGCTGCGGTGTGGCTAGAGCCCACCACAGCCGGCATCCTGCGGTAATGCTGGGGGAGCAGCAGCAGCAGCTCAGCCATGTCCGCTGGCAGCAGCCCACAGGGAGCACTGAAGATATCTCCCACTGTCTTGGGGCAAGTGGAGGATGGGGCAGTAGACAAAAGTGAGACTACCTCTGGCCAGACCACTGTCTGCCGCTAGAGGTGCACCCACATCTTGGGCAGCATCCTCCAGTCCCTCAGAGACAGGTCCCCAGCCTCCTCCAGTCCCTGCTGGCTGGGCAGGGCTCCTCTGAGACGAGGGATGCTTCACTCACTTCTCCAGGTCCTGAACCACTGGGAAAGGCTGTCATCGTGAGACGGACAAAGCTCAGGCAGGCTGTTCCCAGGCATGGGAGCAACAGTTGCAAGTAGAAACTGGAACTGGCACCCTACCCCAGACAGTAAAACCTGCCTGGCAGGCAGGGCTGAGGCAGGAGGCTCCTACTGTCTGGGATGGCAGGGACTGGGAAGAGGTCTTCTCAGTTAGTCCCTGGTGCAAAGAAGAAGAGTTTCCCCTGGGGGCAGAGCTCAGGGTTATCTACAAAGTTAACACCCCCAGGCATCAATCCCTAAACCACAGACAGGAGAACAGCGCCGGGTCTAACACATATGTATGGCATGGACCATAGGACCCATCGCTTGCCTTGGCAGAGCTTCACCCTCCACCTGACGTCCTGATGGGGAGGAGGAGAAAGCCTCCCAGCTCCCAAAGAGAGACTGTGGCTGCTGCTGGGTCTGCAAGTTGCAACAGAAACAAAGGGTATTACTTTTGTAATACTGGAGAGCTGGCCCAGGGAAAGCTCCCGGACTTGGGATTGAAAATACAGAAGCACTTATTCCCTTGGAGTCTGGTGCCAGCTCAAGAACCAGCAGGACAGGTTTCCCCTATTTCCACACCTTGTCCATGTCCCCGAGTAGGTCCTGCACCAGAGTCCCTACCTCTAAAAGTCTCCAGCAGAAGCAATTCACCTCCTGCCATTCCCTGTCTCTTCCAAAAAGATGTTTATGGCCCAAGGGTCAGGGAGCCTAAACCTCCGCCTGCAGCCTTAGCTCTGCTCCTGAGCTCAGCATCTCAAAGCCAGGACTTGTTTACAGGAGCCAGCAAGCAAGCGAACGTGGGGCTGAAAGCTAACTCAGGAGCTTCAGCTCACAGAGTCACTTGGGAAAAAGAAACCAGAGCTCACCTGAGAGTGGAGCTGGAAGTTATGTCTAGAGGCTTTGCCAAGTCTCTGGGCAGACTGTCTGCTTCCCAGGCACGACACGATGATGAGAGAAGGAAATCCTACACTGCATCCCCCATGGCCTGACGGAGCTCAGGTTGCCTTCCAAGAGAGCATCCTCCCCATGCCAGAGGGCTGGCCTCGCCCTTTGAGCATCTGCTCAGTCTCCAAGAGGACCCATGCAATCAAACAGCCCCCAAACTCTCCCCACTTGCAACATCCATGGTTCTGCCTCTCCCATCTCAACACTGTCTCCTTGCAAAGACCGTGGCCCCCTTCCACTGCCCCCCTACTCCTCCACTGCCCTTCTCTCTTCCCATTGTTTTTGTTCAACAGAGGGAAGAGGTTGCTTGTCCTCCCTCCTCTCAGCCCCTTGAGGAGATTTCAGGGTTTCCTAGAAGGGATGCTCCAGCTCGTAAGCAGATTAGAGGTCCTGCCACCTTCTCCAATGTGGGCACATGGCACTGCAGCAGCCCCTGTTCTGATCTCAGGAGGGCTGTGGAGCTGTTGGCGGGTGCCCAGGGCTGGAGAGATGAGGCAGGTGGCAGGCAGGGACCATGCCAGGCCCCCCACACTCTGATCCTTCCCTGCCTCATCCCAACAGCCCCACAAGGAGTCTGCATTAGTGGCCAACAGGCACAGCTGCTCAGCCTGCCCAGTACTTTTTTTTCTCTCCCTGGCAAGATCAAAAGTCCCTGAGCCGCCCCACGGGAGGTCAGGCCCAGAGTAGAGAGTGCAGAGCAAACATAGCAGTGGGAACAGCTCTCCCAGCACATCCTGCCTGCCCTGCACACAAGCCCAGTGTCACTGCAGGGGACGGCTGGGGAATCCCACGGGTGTCACTGACCTGGGCCTGGCTAATGCCACCCATCACCTGTGAGCTGGATGGGGAGCAGAGGGTGGAAGGTTTCAGAGCTAGAGGCATGCAAAAGCTGCGTGTGTGGAGGAGAATTGCTCAACAGCTAGCTGGCAGCAAAGGTGTGTTGTGAAAAAGCCTGTCCCGAGGTAAGAGCTGCTCTCTGCCTGCCAGCATGCAGATCGAAAACTTCAGGCTCCCCACCACCATCTGCCAGGCAGCCTGGGGCTCACCCCACCGCCCACGGTGCCCCTCTCCTGCACCCGTGCTCAGGGAAAGCAAACCCCAAGCCCTGCGCCCTGGCTGGAGCCACTCACCAGCCAAGGGCCAGCATGTCTGAGGGGACACGGTGGTACCCCCTGGCACATCGGGGATGAGGAAGGCCAGGCGACCATCCCACCAGCACATCTCCCCCAGCTTTCACAGGGGTGTGAGCATCAAGATGCGAGAAAGATGGTGACAAGCGATGTCTCAGAAAGACGTAGGCGTGTGCTCGGCTCAGTTTCTCGAGTGCCGTTTACCCACACGCCATGCCACCCACAGACCTTCCCCAGGGCGATGGCAGGTGCCCCTGGGCTCACGTGCAGGCTTGAGCACCGGGTCTGCCAAAGGACCACAGCTGAAAACTTGGTCCCACGCTCTCTGCAGGGCAACCAGCCACCAGCTGCCCCAATGGTGGCCACGCTCCCTCCTTATGCTGCCACGGCAGACCCAGCTATCACGCATTCCTCCTCTGAAAAGGGATGTGGTAAAGGCCCTAAAGCCCACAGGGAAGACCCATTTTAACATCCCACCTCTCCAGCACACGGGAGAGCAAGAAAAAGGTCTTGTCACCAGCACTCCCTCCCCAAGTTCCCCCTGGAAAGGGTAAACTGTGCTGTTCACTCACAGCACAAGAAACGGGGCACCTATAGGAAGGAAATTTAATCCTAACCAACTATTATCTGATGAGCCCAAATCTCTTTATCAGCCCAATTAAAAGAATTACCCATCCATGGCCCAGATGCACCTATTGTGCACTTGTCTCCATCAGCTCTGGAGCCAATTACTCCACCCTCCTGTAAGGCAATTACGAGGTACAGAAATAAGCCCGCTTACAAAACGCAGGGGACTAACGTACCGCTGGAGGCCAGAGCTCAGGGGCTCACCCCTTTTTCGCTTCACATCCCCTCAGGGCTCACCTGCCCTGGGGACAAGGCGGGCTCCTTTGCCATTTTGTGGACCTGTCCCTTGCCTGGCCATGGCTGTGCCTCCTGGTGTCACCGCGGGCAGAGTAGCACCTGCCTACGTCAGGAGACCTCTCTCCTTGAAGCTGCACCTCTCCAGAGACTCACCGCTGCTAGTGGGCAAGTTTCTGCCCATAGCCTAAGTCTCCTCTAGACACAATTCTCAGCCACATACACTCTGGCTAAAGCCCCGAATCAAAGGGGGTGCAAATTTCCTCACTGATGGCTGCTGGAAAGCATTTGGGGGTAGGCGCTGGCTGTACTTCTCGCCAAAAGAAAGTGCGGCGAAGCCTTCCCCCGCAATTCCCGCAGAGGAAGTGGAACTTCACATCGCCCTCAGCTCTGACGCTCAGGTGCGCACGAATTCGGCAGCATGCAGCCAATTATCCTGCACGGCTTCCCACTGAGCACACCTCCCACGCACACCCATGGGAGCCCCTTCCTTCTCAGGGGCCAGTGGCAATCTCTCCTCACCCCCTTGCAGCTCCAAGTGCTGCATTCATCACCCTGAGCTGGAGGAAACCAGGTCCACTGTCAGGAAAAGAAGAGCGAGAAAAGCATCCATGCAGCAAACAACCCGCTGGGCATTTCCAGCCATCCCAGTGAGCGTGCTGGTCTCCTCCAGCTCGGCACCTCCTGCCTGTCCGTGTGTCCAGGCTGCAGGAGGTTGTTCACACGTGAACTCCCCCTTGGTGTAGGGTCTGATATACTTTGCAGGAACAGCAGCCTGAACGCCTGGGAGCCAGAGAGAGACACCATGCACTATTGGGGACACGCCAATGACTGCCAGGAGCTCCAGGCGACCACTGCCATCAGCTTGGAAACCAGAGCAGAGAAAAGCATCGCTCCATGGTGGGGTGACCTTGCAAGCTCTCCACTCCCAGCTCCCGCTTGGCTGTGGAGGTTGAAATCAGTGCCTTTCCCTTACACCCAGCACCTATGACACCACCTGGGACCACTGCATCCTGCCCCAAAATGCCAAAAACACTGATGAGCTGTAGGGAGCTAAGCGCAAGGCCAGGACGGCTGGGGGAAACCGATCAGATAAAAGGAGAGGCTGAGATCGCGTGGGTGGTTTGACTGCAGAAGAGAGGGGTAAGGGGGAATATGATTACCATCTCCAGCTACCTAAAGGTACAGAGGGGAGCAAGCCAGGCGCTGCCCAGAGGTGCACAGTGACAACCCGAGGGACACTCTGAATTGATAGCAAGGGGGAAAAAAATCCCCAGGAGCCGAAGCACGGGAGCAGGTGCCCTGGTGGCAACCAAAATCCAGCATCAGTACCCTGACCAGACTCTGCCCCGCTCGCAGGCGGCAGGGTGGGCCGGGTGACCCCCGGAGATCCCTCGGTAATTCCACGTTTGTACGCACCTCTGCGTGGCAGGGGCACCCCTGGGGCTTACACGGGCTGAGGATCCCCAAAAATCCCCCGGGGCAAACAGCAGAGCGGCGGGAGGCACCGACAGCTGCCCGGCGGCGAGGCAGAAGCTCCGCAGCTTCCGTCCGGGATGCTCCAGCCGCCCGGGGCCAGCCCTGCGCTGGGGACCGACCTCCCGTTCCCCCCGCCGGCACCGGGAGCGCTGCCCGCAGCCCGCCCGCCCGCTGCTCACCTGCGCCCGAAGAGCTTGAGGCCGGTGAAGCGCTTGTTGCTGTGCCGGCGGCCCAGGGGAGGCGGCGGCGGCGGCCCCCGCTCGGGCTCGGCACCACCCGAAGCCCCGGAGGAGGCGGCGGCGGCGACGCAGGAGGAGGAGGCGGAGGGCGAACCGGGCCGCGCCGCCTCCATGGCCGGGCTCGGGGCTCGGCGGCGCCGCCGCTACCGCCGCCCGGGGAGGGGAGTGTGGGCGGCGCGGCCGGCCCGGGCTCCCGCCCCGCCGGGCAGGAAGTGCGGCCCCGCAGGCCGCGCCGGGCCGGCAGCGCCCCCTGCCGCCACCCGGGCCCCGAGGGCAGCGGCGCCGGGGCGCCCCGCGGCGGCGGCTGCAGGACCGGCCCGCAGGCACGGCGCTGCCGGCGGAGGGAACGGAGCGTGAGCCCCGCGCTCGGGGAGGGGTTCGGCGGCGGCAGCGGAGCCTCCCCCCCGCCTCCTCCTCCGCCTCCCATTGTTCGCCGCCGGACGGGGGGACCCGAGCCAACAGCCCCGCCGCCGCCACCGCCCTCTCTGGGGACCCGGAGCCACCGCCGGCCTCGCTGCCTGTGTTTCAGCCAGCCTGGTGCTCCGCCTGCCCCGCTTCTGCTCCGCATCTCCCGGGGGACGGGGGCAGGGCCGGCCCGCTCCCCACGGCCGGCACTGCTGCGGCTGCCTCCGGCGAGGAAACGCTCATCCCGCCCGGCAGCAGCCGTGGGCAGGGGCCCCCATCGCATGGAAAATGAGCTGGGCGCGATGGCTGCTCCCCCCGCACCCCCGAGGGTG
Organism: Podargus strigoides; assembly: GCA_028020825.1. Lineage (NCBI taxonomy): Eukaryota > Metazoa > Chordata > Aves > Caprimulgiformes > Podargidae > Podargus > Podargus strigoides. Next base: position 39,697,158 of record CM051624.1, on the reverse strand, counting down.
CCGAGCCATGCCGAGAGTCACTCGCGGTGACCCCTCGGGAGAGGTCCCTCTGAGCACCATCCGCTCCCAGGAGGGCTGGTGGGGATGGGGACACACCTTCCAGCTCCCTGCAGCTGCAGGAGGAACCTGACAGCCCGCTGACCCCATGCACTTGCAGCCTCGGCGTCAAAAGCATCCGCGTGGCCCTCCGACATCCCCGCCGGGGAGGCTGCGCTGCGCCAGCCTGGCGCTGGCACTGGGAGAAGAGGAGGGCATTGCTGGCAAGGCACTGGGAAAGCATGGGAATCCTTTCCCCCACCCCCTGAAGCATGGGCTGTCAGCACCAGCCACAGCACCTCGGCCCCCCAGGAGCAAGAGGAAGGTGGCAGAGCCCGGCTCGGCGGGTACCTCATATCTACGTCCCCCGGAGGGCTCTGGGGAACGTCCCAGGAGCGGTGCCGCCACATCTGCCGCAGCACGAGCTGATGCTCTCAGCCGGCTTGGGGTTCACTCTCGCTCTTCCTCCTCCAGTGGCTGCTTTCCGGAGTCATCCCGAGGGCAGGTCCCTGGCAGCGCTCCGCCGCCCGGGGCCCCGGCTTTGTTTGCACCCTCCACCTGGTTCCTCTCTCTGCACTTCCTGGAAGTGCGAGGGCGGCTGTCATCGCGGCCGGCAGCGACGCGCTCTTCCCCTGGCAGCCCACGGCGCAGGGCCACCTCCTCTCCGGAGAAGCCTCGCGTGCACCCTCAGCAAGCCAGAGCATGCCCTGGCGCGCCAGGCTGCGGGCCGAGGAGCCTCACCTCCCTTGGCGGACACCTTTTGGAAAGCCCCCAGGTTCAAGACAGTCCCCTCTCCCAAAGGTGCCCCAGTGCCACCATGCAAACGGGGCCGTGGCAGCGGGGTTGTCCTCCTGCAGCCCACCTGTGTGCATCCTCACCCTGCATGGTACTGCAGCACACACAACACCCCCAGCTGTACGCATCCCCCCGTGCTGTGGGTCTGCAAACACCCTGTGGCCATGAGTGCCTGCCCGCCCCGTGCCGGGGTTTGTCCAAAAGCCACCTGGGTACGGCGGATACAGGGACTGTGGGAAGCACAAACAGCTGGGAGGCTCCAGGCCAGTCTCCAAAGAGCAGAGAGACAGACTGACGTTTGTCATCTCTCCCCTGATGTGGGTCGGCAGGGCACAGCATGAGCCTGCAGGCTCAGCCTGCCCCCAGCTCCAAAACCCACAGCTCTTCACAACCGGACGCTGCTCTGGCTCCAGCAGACCTTCGGAGCAGTGAGGGGGTCTGTGGGTGGGTTCTGAGCAGCCAGAGAAAAGCCAGGGAGCAGAGCCAGCCCCTGCAGCCCACAGGGATGGCATTTCTGCAGGGGCATTTCTCATGGTCTTGCTTTAGATTCCATCATCGAAAGGAAAAATAAAACCCATTGGCAGACCTTGATCTCACCAGGCGAGCTCTGAAACCCAGCACAACCCACTGCACTGATGGCCGTGAGGAGGGAGGGAAAGGCAGGTCCTGGATGCCTAACTCCAGCTCGGAGATCAGGGAGGGGAGAGGTTTTGTTATCACTGAAAGGGTTTGTCATCCCCACTGCTTTGCATGTCACCATGGGTTGGTCACATTTGCTCCCTGCCTGCAGACATGTCCCTGTCACGTTTCATGCTGAGGAGCACTGGGGCTTGGTGAGGCTGTCGGAGAAATAACACACCCTGCCCTGGGACCTTCACCCCCTTCTTTGTGCCATGGCCATATGTCCTTCCTCAGTCCTGTCCCTTGAGCTTGGTGCAAAACCACAGGTGATCCCATAGAAAGCCCAGTTCTGGCTGTTCCTGGTCAGAAGACCAGAGGGGACGACCCTGCTGGCACTGGCTTCTCTGCAGGCAGCACCACAGAGGGGCGGGGGTCACCGTGCTGGGTGTTTTTGTGATCCAGCACGCCCCACACTCCCCCCGCACACCCTCACTGTGTGCAAGGGCTGTGGCTGTGGGGACAACCAGGGAAGGCTAAGGGTGTCTTCTGCTGCCTCGCCGCAGGCCTGGTCCCCTGATGTGGCAAAACATCAGCAGAAGGGAGGACAGGAGCATCCCCTCTGGCAGCAGCATGGTCTTGGATGGGCTGAACCCAGGGAGTGTGTCTGGTTTAAGATGGGGGCTTGGGGCTGTGTTACGCTGCCCTGGCACTACTGCAGGCATGTCCCTGCACAGCCAGCCTGTACCCACAGCCTCCCAGTTTCTCCAAAACTGCCTCTTGGGATGTTTCCATCCCTTCTTATACACACTGCAATCCCCAGTCTACCACTGCCTTGTACCTAGGAGCATCCAGGATGAGGACCATGGAGTAACTGCACACCAGCACTGCATGATGCTGACCCCAAACCCATGCCACCCCTCTGTCCCCCAGAGCCTGTGCCTGGCAGTGGGGCCATCCACCTGTGGTGGGACTGCCATGGTGCCTGGGAGCTCTCACAAGCGCTGTGCCCAGCAAGCAGAGCTTGTGTGTGGCTCTGGAGGGGGCCAGGGGATGGTGAGACACCAGCTTGTCACCCAAGGTGTGTAAGGAGCCACCCGCTCATCAGGACTTTCCAGCGCTGCGAACTTCCCTCCAGCCGTGCCAGTGGGTGCCAGCCATCTCCTTTCCCCAGCTGCACAGAGGGACACAGAGACAGATGTCTCTGTCAGAGCAGAGCAGGCTCAGCTTGCCAGGAATGAATGGGAATTTGATTACGCTGCTTTGCACAGCCAGGCTAACACGATTAAATGGCTAGCAGGCAGGACTCGGGGGAAGGCAGCCCTTCTCTGCCCCTCTCTCTCTGCAGCTGGAGGCTCTTCATTCCTCTCTCCCCTGCCAGGACAGAGGGGCTGCACACCCTCTGCCCTGGGACAAAACCCAGAGCTCAGCCAGATCTGAAGGCAGAAGGAAGAGAAGACAGCAAAGAGCCACAAGCAGCTCCCCCTAACCCCACAGGGCTCCCACCTCCCTCTCCCCAGCAGGCCCTGCCAGCTCTGCCCTCTGCCCTGCCCGTGACCAAGCTCCCCTGCTATTTACATTACAAAGCAGCCCCCTCTGCTCAGCTCCACTCTCTGGGTTATATTTAGCTCCTCGGCACAGAACAGCCTGTAAGATGCATTAGCTGCATCCTATCTGCCAGCCGGGGACCATGCCGAGCAGCTGGGGTGCCCTGCATCTCCCTAGCAGGGATGTGAGCTGGCAAGGGGACATCCCACTTTGCTTCATGGGGACTAATGCCAAGCGAGGGGGCACAGAGGGCCACAGGGACCCCTCTTCCCAGCGCCACCCCTAAGGTGCATGGGCTGTGCTGGCCACTGGTGGTGGCTGAGAGCAGAAGGGGACTGGTCTGATAGCCAGCACACCCCTTGCCCCATAGACGTAGCCTGTGGGGAGCCTGTGCAATGAGCTTTTGTGCACTTGTGGTTTCCTTTCTGGGTAAACATCCCTGTGGGCTGGTCTGCTGGGAGCGGTGGCAGTGACAAAGGCTGCGGCTGCAAGTGTCACCCCAAAAGCAACCAAGAATAACGTTGAAGATGAGAGCCCAGAACTGCACAGGTCCCCAGCTCCACGGGAGAGGCTGCAGGGTGCTGCTGCAGCCAGGTCACAGGGTTTTTCCTAAAGCAAAGTCCCCCAGCCTCTAACTCACCTTATTGCCACTGGAGCTGCCCCACTTGGGCAGCTAGGGATGCTCCTTCCCAACCGCAAAACCTTGGTGGAGGCACCCAAAGCTAGCAGGAGCTGACTTTGGATTCCCCTTGGCTGAAGTGACCCTCTGGGAGGAAGGCACAAAGCTCTGGAGCTTGTTCAGGGTTTGCTGCAGTGACAGAGAGCACAGGGTCCTTCTGGCATTGCAGAAGCACCTCCTGATTGGGAAAATTGTCCCAGAATGTGCAAATCTAGTGCACAAGCCAGCATCATTAATAAGCTTGGCACGAAACTGGTACTCAAAGCCCTAAATATAACCTGAGAGCTGAGCTCTCTTCCACCCGCCCAAGGTGGCTCCGTACACCGTGGCAGCTATTTATGGAAAGAACTTTATTTCCTTGGGCTTAATATCATTTCTGCTTATTTCAAAACCTTTATATAGCAGCTCGTGGTGCCTGCCCCTTCTGATGACTAATGGGTCCCAGCAGGAACAGGCAGGTTGGCAGCGGGAGGACCAGGGCCTTCAACCTTCGCTTGACATTGAGGACACCTCTGATGCTCACAGCCCACGGAGGAGGACCTCCAAACTCTATATCAAGGTTCAGTAAGTGTCTCCAGAGCCAGGCAGCATGGTGAGGGGATTTCTGTCAGCCCCCTCAGGGCTTCTTGTGCTGCAGGATGGGCACCTGAGGAAAGGTTAGCCCAGTTCTGGGCAACAGCTCCATCACTGCCTAACCTGCCCTAGGAAGCAGCCAAACCCAGCCCTGCGTGGGTGTTGTGGGACAGCACAAGCAGATTTCCACCCCCAGACACTTCCTCTCCAGTTTCCCCTTTCTTTTGTTCAGCTGCCTGAAATGGAGGGTGGAGGAAGCAGCTCATCCCAAACACCACCCCCTCCCTCGCCACTGGCCTGTAGGTAGCAGCAGCATCCCCTCTAACCCCGCCAGACTCCCCTCTTCTGCAAAGCACGCGTTGGATGGAGCACAGCTTCTTGTAAAGAAACCTCTTGTGAGGGTTGAGGAGGACAGAGGCACTTTGCAGAAGGGCGGCCTGGGCTGGAGCGTGTCAGCGGAGCCTCCTGCCTGGGGTGGCCAGGGGAGGACGAGCAGGACGTAAACACTCCCCAGCAACCTTAGACAATTCTGGAGCAAATTCAGGCTGATCAAATTAGGTTGCAATACGGTCCCTTCCTTCTCCTGGGGAGACGGGATAATTGCAGCTGGCTAATCCATTCGCAAAACACGCCGTGCACATCTGGAGGAAGACGGCTAAGAGGAGAAAATCCTGCTCTGGCCCCCCCTGCTCGGCATGGTAATCCCTCATCCCCGGTGGCGTCAGGACAGAGTCCCTCCCCGCTCTGCCCGGAAGCTCCGGGTACCGCATGAGGGCCAGGAGGGCTGCACAGTGCCCCAGGCTCATGGCAAGGACTGCCTTGGGGAGGACTCTGCCACCCCAGCTTCTGCTCGCCACCCACTGCAGGAATAACAAGTGTTGGAGATGAGTCAGCTCCAGGGCCCCTCCCGCTCTGCAGGCACTAATACAGTTTCCCATTAGTTCCCATTACTGTAATATTAGAGCGCAATTTGCTCACAGTTTGCACTGCAGCCCTTGCAAGGGGGGAGAAGGGCTGCTGTACGTGTGGGAGCACAGCCAGTGTGGGTGACTGATAGCTCCTGCCTGAAATCTGCCCCCCAGCAGAGCTCTGCACCCCAGAGTCCTCCAGTCCCACGGCTGCAGGCATGGCACCAAGGTCCTCCATGCTGGTTTTCCACCTGCTTGTAAACTACCTGGCACTTGCTGAGCATGGTGACACTGAGCCCAGGAGAACACAGAAATGTCTCTGGGCCAAGCCAGCTCAGGAGAAGGGTAAGGAGATATCTCCTGCCTTCTCCTCTCCGCTCTGTTCCAGACCCTCACAGCAGCCCAGGGTCAGTCCTGCAAGTACTCACTTTTACTCTGGGCAGGCACAGGGTCAAAGGATTTCTCCTCACTTACACATGAGAGCCACTTTGCAAAGTCTGGGGGTACTAAATGGTAGAAGGGCTTAAGTGGTGAAAGAAACGGGAGGGTGAGACACCAGACCTTATTTGCTGTGAGAAAAAGACTAAAGCTAAGCTCGTGGAGGTGCTGACCCAAGCAGGATTCTGGACTGTATGGCTGGAGCTGGGAATAGGAGCTCACCTGAGCATCACTGGGCAATGCCTCCCATAAAAGGTCCATGGGAACTACGAAAACCACTCTTTGCCTCCACCAGATCTGCTTAGCTATAGCAGAGGCTGGTGAGTCCTAAGAAGAGCAGTCCCAGCAGAAGGGTCACACCAAGAGCCAGGACAGATACTTCTCTTGCTGCAGGGTGCCCACAAAGGGCATATTTCCATCTAAGCCCCAACCTCAGTTCCTTCATCTTGGCATCACTGGTGGGATCAAGGTTATGGGACCTGGGAGTCGAGCAAGGGGACATTTGCCTTGGGGGAGAGGAGGAAGAGGAGAATCCATGTTATCAGAAGTCTTTTGCATCCAATGCACTGAACAGCGACAAGCTGGCGCTGAAGAGAAAAAGGGAAACCTCCAGCCCATGGCCCTGTGCTAGAGCTCGTGGGAGGCTGCTGGGCATGGACTGCCTGGAGAGGGGTCTGGGAGGCATCATGGCCCCGGGACGGGGAAGGGGAATTGGGCAGAAGGAAAAATAAGGGAGCCTGCAAGGGTGACAAGGGGACAGCGACTGGGGAGGGGGCTGTTGCATGGGAAGGGGGTCACCAGTCCCCTTGTCCCTCTGCTCAGATGGTTTCTGGTGGGAAGGCACCAGTGGCTGCTGGGAAGAGCCAGCCCCGACTGACGGGAGGGAGATGCCCCGGGACAGGGCACTCCTCTGCCCCAGCCCAGCCCCAGTGCTCAGGGACCCAGGAGCTCCTACCTGTAGGAGACTTGCTTTCTGATGGCCAAGTGCAGGAACTGCTCCTCCACCTCTGCCACCACCACTGCCCCTCTCGTCTCCTCCCAGGCTGGATCCACGCCGTGGGGGCCCGAGCGTTGTGCCCACCCGGTGCTTTCTGCATCTGCTGCTCCCAGGAGGCTTGCTGCGGCCCCCCTGGCCGCCTCACCATCGCTCCTGGCAGGAGTGAAGTCTCTCCAGCTCCCAGGACCTTCAGCCATGCTGGGGCAAGGTGCTTCTCCAGGCAAGGAGTCCTGCTTTGTCCCCAGAGCCCTCTCAGGCAGCTCGGTCTGGCCCCACAGGGTCCCACGGTGCTGCTCCGCTTCACCTCCCCAGGGCCGCGGGACGGTCTCGGCGAGGCTTAACTACCCGGAGAAGCACGAGCACGGAGAAAAAGCAGCGTCCAACTTTTTGCAGTGGTATTTATCAGCCTCTTGGTAGCAGTTTGGGCAGCCCAGCCACCACGGCTCAGCCTCCCTCTGTCTCCGCTGCCCTGCCGCGGTGGAGCGGAGGAAAAGCTGATGGAAACCCGGAGATGTCGGGGAGGGCGTGGGAAACACGGCACTCGCCGGAGAAGGGGTCTTAGGAGAGAGCGCGTCCAGGGATGTCGATGCTCCCAGCAGGTGAAGAAGACACTGAGGTGTTCTCTGCGAGGTGCCCCCAGGGCCAGGCACGTCCCTCGGCGTCCCCCGGCAGCAGCAGGCGAGGGGGAGGCAGGCAGAGGTAGGCAGCGAGGAGGGTGCCTGTGCACCGATCCTGCAGCAGCCCTCAAAAGACAAAGCAGAAAGAGAGCGTGAGTGTGCGCGTGGGGAGGGGAGCTGGGAGAGCTGCACTGAGCCAGGCAGCCTGGTGTCACCTTAGAGACACTCAGAAACTGGCGCTTAACCCTTCAGAGGCTGAGGAGGCAGAGGAGGGTGACAACGGAGCCGCCCCTCACTGCTCGGAGCCCAGCTGGCATCTGGCTGCCTGCAAGGGCTGCTCGGGGAGCTGGGTCTCAGCTGCTTGTCTTAACCACACACACAGCCAGGTAAAGTCAGGCAGTCTGGAAAACTGCATGACAGCAGCTCCACAGAGCAAGGTACCTGCTGCTCTGGCCGACCGTCCAACACAGATGAGACCTGCCCAGGGACAGGGTCCCCAGCTTTGGGCAGTATGGCCATGGCACCACTCCCCTCCTCCCAGCAGGTTTACTCAGCTCCTTGCCACCTGGGAGGCCACACTACCCCTCCTTTTTTTTTTTCCAAGGCATTTTTTTCTTGAATCCTGGCATCCAGAGGTAGAAAGGCTCTTCTGTCCTCTGCCCACATCCATCAGGAGAGTTGCATCGTCCGTCTGTCCTGAGCTGGGATTGGACTTTGTGGTCCCAGTCCCAGCACTGGCCTGCCTCAGCTTTGCCCACCCTGGTGCTGTGGGTGCCAGCTGGGGTGATAGATCCCCACAAAGCTCCCATATGTGCCTGCCTGCTTGTTTTGGATTTGTTCTGCCCCAGATTTCCATGCTGAGACTTTACTTTCTGGGCACTGGGAAATGTGAGCTTCAGCTTTGTAAGAGCCGCCCCCTGCCCCAGTTGCCCATGGCAAGGTCCTACAGTCATGTATTACATCAAGAACACATTGCCATCCCCCCTGATCCCAGTGTCATCCCACCAAGGGCTGGCACAATGGGGCTGGAACATGTCCTCAGTCTGCTCTCACTGTTTTATCACCTTGGGAGCTGTCAGGAGCAGCTCATCCCTCCGGCCAGCACTCCCCATCACCTGCAGGTGACCCTGTGGCACCTCTGCAGCAGGGTGCTGTGGGAGGACACATTCCTTTCCCTGGGAACCACAGCCCACCAGCACCTCCAGTTCAAGTTACTTTGTCTGGCCCTAAATGTCACGATGACATCTGCCCCCTATCCTGCGCCTGCTGGGGGATTTGTGCCTCCCAGGGGCACGGCGGCCCCCGAGCCCGCTCCTCCGCACAGTCGTGACTGGCAGGGAGCCCTGCACCCCGCTCACTGTGTGACTCAGCCCCTCCAGCCCCCACAGGGGTTTTGTTCCCCTTGAAAGCCAGAGTGCCGCGGGCCCGGGGAAGCAGCTTCACCCTCTCTTGCTGGGCAACATCTGTCTTGTTCCTCACAGTTGAAGGAGTCAGTGACTGCCATGCTGAAGAAGGGGATGGCCAAGCTGGGATGGATGCAAGCTGGAGGCTGTGGGAGCATGGGGTCTGGGCATGGGAAGGAGGGGAGAGCCACCTGGGGGGTGTTTCTCACTGATGGCTGCATCTGTCCCATAGGAAAAGAGCTTCAAGGAGGGAAGCAGAGGCCCTTATTGCAGGAAACCTCCCAGGAGCCAGGCACAGCAGAGCCCTGAGGTCGAGGCAGAGAGAGGGGCAGGACAGTGGGTGCCTCCTGCCTGCCCACGGGGGCTGATCCTGAGGTACAGAAAGCCTCTCTGGGGGGAGGAGCAGCAGTCAGAGGGGTTTGCCCCTTTCTATCTGTGTGCCAAACTGTTCAGCTGTCACACATGTAGTGCATCCAGATTTTGTGTGTCTGGAGAAGAGGAGGTATCAGGGGATACACCTGCATGAGGGGAGGTAAAGGATTGCTCAGGCTTCTGCATCTCTCTCTGCCCACCTGTCTCTGCAGGATGTTTCACGTGTCTGTCACTAATGGGGTCACTCTTCCCTTGGAGAATGCAGTCAGAGCTCCCCGAGGAGCTGGGAAGAGCAGGTAGGTGCTGGCTGGGGACAGCATGGCTGGGTGGTGGGGTTGGGTCAGTCCTGTCCTGGCACCCAAAGCACCCTTCAGCTGAGCCAGGTCACCAGCTTACCCAGGGCACAGGCAGGAAAGGGACTCTCCTTTGCCCTGGGTAAGGATTTCCTTTGGTGTGGGCACACGAGACCGTGCAAGAGCAGCTCGGCGTTGCCGTACAGACCCTGTCCTCTCTTTTGCAGTCACAGGCAGGGCGTGGGCTTTCTCGGAAGTGGCATTTCTAGTGAGTGAAGCTCTGGGAGAGTCCAGTCTTCTCCCCGTGGGCACAAGAAGAGGAACCTCCACCCTGCTGACCCATAAGCCCTGTTTCAGTCACTAGGATATAAAACCAACGTGGATTTGTAGAGGTTGAGGGGGGCTGGGTCAGGGTCTAGCCAGGTGCCATTACTATTAACAAGCCCTCAGGACCCGAGGGGGCATCTGGAGGTGAGACCACCCAGAAGGTGTCCAAAAGCTTGGGCTCCTTGCCAGGGAGCAGGACTGAAGCAATGGATCTATGTGAGAACTGCTAGCACAGTCCCAAACGCTGACAGCAAGAGGGACCACACCATACTCAGAGAGCAGGGATGCTCTCCTGAGAGCCCTAATAGCACACGTCCTTCTGTCACAAACCCGATGTACCCACCAGGCTGCTGCCACACACCACCAGCGGCCCACAAAAGCCGATTCTTTTCAATTTTTTCTGTCAAGTTGGCCTGGTAACAGAGAACAGTTGGGAATAATTTGTCTCTGAAAAACGTAGCCCGTGTTCTGTTGGCATTCTTTTGTTCAGGGCTTGTACGTATTGACAGTGCAGAGGCTTGTTAGAAATGTGACCCTAAATGGGCAAAAGCCTGGCTTGGGGTGGTGGAGCGTGGCTGGGGCATTTGGAGCAAACCCAGCGTAACTGAGCAAGGCTGAAGGTGCCTTGTAAAGAAGGTGCCCTCTCGCTTTGCTAATTCTCTCATTCTGCTCTAATTAGTCGGTGTGATTGGCTGGCTGGTTTCGGGAGGCATAGCGGGGATCAAAAGATCCTAATGTGCCTGTCTTGAGCAGCTCAGAGTTATCCGGTAGACTGCAGAATTAGGAGGATTTGTTGAGATGAAGGGAAATTGCTCCTGACGGATGGGGGTTCTGGTTGCTCTGGCTGCATCACTGTTAAAGGAGCCAAAGCCTGAGAAGTCATCCTTTTGAGAGCTCCCCTCTTGCACCCGTTTCCCTTAATGTTTTGGAGCGTGCATGAAGGGGACAGACCAGAATCTCCCTGGAAGGCAATGCCCACAGAGCTGGGTGATGTTGCACAGGGGCAGGCAAGGCAGGAGGGCTTCCCCAGGATGAAATCCAGTGGGAGCAGGGAGAAGCCTGGTCGCAGGCAGTGCATCAGACTGATGAATGGGGAGGAGGCTGCTTTTGGACAAGGTGCTGCAAGGAAAATGTCAGACCCTTGACTTAAAAATAGTTCTGGCCCAGGACACAAAATACAGGGCAATGTCAGGCATTTCTTTGCATCCGTGGGTGTGTGTAGGGGAAGGGGCTCTGCAGGGGTCTGTAAAACCCATGTCAGAGTAACCCACCACAGATCCCGTGGCAAACTCCCTCTGGGCAGTACAGACCCAGCCAAGAAAAGAGAGCTCCTCTCTCTGCCAGCCACTGTTCCATGGTCAGCCCTGTCACAACAGGGCAGCAACAGCTCAGTGCTTTTCTCCTCTCCACAAAGAAATCGTAATCCATAGAAAGAGAACTCTGCAAACCCAAAGCCTCAACTCCTCCTCCTCCTGTGGCAAAGACACAGCCTGGCTGTACCAGCCCAGCCAGAGGCAGGAGCCAGAGTCACCATTCAGCATCTCTGAGATGAGCTTGGGCTGCCTTCCCGAGGGCCTGACCATAAGAAGGAGTTGTTTCAATGGCCAAATTCTAATGAACCCACTTGGAGCTTTCTAGAAAACAAAGATTCATTTTCTAGACCCTCTGTTGCCTTGTGTTTTACACAAAGTCAGGACAAAACCGATCAGTCTGTGTTGTACAGATGCCTGCACAGCACCTTCATCAGGTGGAGCTCATTGCATCTCAGAAACTTTCTTCCATGATCTTCCTCCTTCCGAGAGAACGATGTTAGCGGTATTTCGGAGGGGGAGAAGAAACGGAGACAGAACAGTTCTAACTTGTTCAGAATTGCAGAAGAAATCACAGTGCTGCTGGAAATAAAACCTGCAAGCGTGCTTCAAGTCCCTGACATCAAGCACGAGGTCTCAGCACTGAGCCAATTTTGCACGTGGCCAGGGGACAGGAAGGTCAGGGAGGTGAGGAGCTGTGCGCATGGGCTGGCATGACAGCCCTGCCTCAATGAAAGGACCCATCAACCCAGGGCTGATGCTGCATCTTTTTATTTTATTTTTCTTTTGCTTCATTAAGCAAACGCAGAGCGAGTGATAGGAGGAGGGGAAAAGGTGGCTTGAAAAAAAACAACCAAAAAAACCCAAACAAATGAAAAACAAACAGGAAAGAAGAGGCAGCTGCTGGAGTATAAGGGGAAAGTGAGCTGCTAACAAGAAAGAAGTTCATAGATGCCAAGCCCGCACTAATTCTTAATAAAATACAATACTGAAAATAGGATCTGAGAGTCTCCAAAATACAATATCTTAAGGGATCAGCAATAATACAAAATAAGGTTCATTATGTACAAACGAGTTCTGCTCTTGGTCTCTGTACAACGGTGGGAGTGGGAGGCAGGGGGGCATGCCGAATGGAAATGTTGGGGTGGAGGAGGGTGTGCTTGGACCCGGCAGTGGTTCTTTGCGCTGGGGTGGAGGTGGAGGACGGGGAGTGCAGTGGTATCTGGTGACCAGCGGGTCCTGGGTGAACCCTGAGAAGAGCAGAGCTATGCTGAAGGCCTTCCTCTTCCTCACCCCACTGGCCACAGGTATGGATGCTGCTACCTGTGTCCAAATTTGTCCTAAATGACTTCAGGGGGTAAAACCAGTTTTCAAAAGGGAGAAAAGAGGGATGTGAGGGCCCTTCCCTCACTTCTCCCAGTCCTTGAGCAAGAGCCATCCCATCCTTCCTCTCCAGGGAGCCCTCTCCACTCCCAGCCTGGGGGGAAAGGAGAAGCTGGGGCAGTGCAGAGTGAGTCCAGAGTGCTTGAAGAGAAACCAGCCAAAGTGCAGCCTGCTGTGAGACCTGGCAGAGTGCACAGGGACTCCCACGTCCACACACGGGGCAACCTGGCACATCCCAGATCTCCAACACCCACGTCCCACATTGTCCTTCCACCAAATGGCAGCTGAGGGAACGGAGCGAGGAGACACTTGAGCCTTTCAGCAGGGCTTTTGCTGGGGAGGAAGAAGGGTCAGAAGTGGGTGTCTGGGTGCTAAAGAGGATGGCAGAGGCTTGAGATGAGGTCATTTCAGCATGAAACTTGGCAAGCCTGGCCTGAAGGGTGGTATGGCAAGAGTTTGCTACCTTTGGTGCCAGCACTTAGAAGGAAGAGGTCTAAAACAGTCTTTGGTGACCCTGGCCAATTCCAACATGCTACCTCTTTCCTGACAGATGTTCCTGTCACCAGAGATGTCAGTATGTCCTCAGTGGCTTTCACAACACTGCTGTGCACACAGAGGATGCGAGGGCAACGATGGCTATCAAACAGCCCTCTAAGGGGCTGCACAGCTCTCCTTGGTGGTTCCTAGAAAGACCCCATTTGGCATGAAGCAGAACTGGGGATGGAGAGCTGGGATGGGGATCAGGTTATGGGAGCAGGTTTCTCTCACCCACTCTCAAAGGGGGAGGCGTGCAGAAGGGAAAGTGAGAAGGCCACTGACCCAGTTAGCACTGCACTGTAGGGCCCAAGCTGGGAACAGAAAGGGAGATACCACTCTTGCCAATGCAAGAGTGATGAGGGTGGGGAGAAGTAGGTTGTGGGGAGAAATGGTTCTCTGTTTCAGAGCTCTGGTTGCCCAGAAGCTACTGGCTAATTTTTTATGGTAGTTTATCTGTCTGGGATCTGTCTCCCCCACTCCGTTTGTGTGCAGATCTTTGCAGATAGTTGGTGTGGAAGTTATGTAGGTATGTCCATCAAGAGAAAACTAGAGCAAGGAAGAACTAGGTTTTCTCTCAGTGGAAGCAGAAGTATACTAACAGATGGAGGGGAAGGAATGAGCTCAAACTCTCCAGAGCCATCTCTCCAGCACCAGCATCACCCAGTCCTAAGCCCCCCCAGGCAGGACAGTAAATCCAGCACTCACTCTCTCTCCTTCAGGTGCATCTGATGTAGTCAAGGGGTACACGCCTGGGGACAGCCCCTTTGGTCTGGAGGCTTTGGGGAGCGAGCTGAATAGTTTGAGGGCTTCCCCTGATCTCCCTCCACTCCAAGGTGAGCCCACACCCATAGGGTAGTGCTCATTTAAGCAGGAGGTGAGACCAGGAGAAGACTGTGTCTCAGGGCTTCGCCAGACATTTATTGCTGGTTCTGGCAGTCCTGCGACTCCCCTCAGAGAGATCAGTACTAACATGGGGCATGGGGAAGGGGAGGAGCTGAACCCAAGGCCAGTTTAGGAGTGTCTGAATGCAGCGTCCTCTCCCGTCAAAACCCCTCAGTTGCTCGGTGAGGAGGGAATCCTGCAATCAGACAGATGAGGCCTTGAGGTCCAGCAGCTGCTACAAGTATTCAGCTGTCTCACTGGAGCTTTTCTCCCTGAGGAAAAGAAAAGACAAGGCATCAGTCAAGGTTCATTGCAGATTTCACCTGTATGTGTGCCAAGCTGGTTTGCTGTGACCAGGATGGAGCCCTTCCTCAGGGCACTGAATGACCAGCAAGTCTGGGACCACCTGAATCACCCAGCCCTCCTCAGCTCTATGCCAGTGGGACACTGCTTTACAGAGTCCCAAACTTTTGCTCTAGAAAATAATCTTGGCCTCCTCCAGTCACTGCTCTTTAACTAATTGCCTGTCATGAGCTTGCAAGCAGAAGGGACATGCCTGCTGCTCCTCCCAGACACTGTGTTGTGTTTCGGGGCCTGGAGGGTGCCCCCCACCTGCTTACCTCTCATGGAATTGCTCTTTGAGGTGGGTGAGAGTTGGGTCAGTTCGGTTCTGGTCAGGACCCTCCAGCTGGGATTTGCTCAGATATTTGGCCGTCTCATGCGTCCTGGCCAGATGAGGCCTCCCCTCCTCAGACTGCTTTTTTTCAGCCTCCCACCCCTCAGGATGGTCCATGTTTAGGAAGGAGCTATAGCTCTCTTCTAAGGAGCCAGCACCCTCATCATAGAAAAGGAGGCTCCGTGACTGAACTGAAAAAAAGGAGAGCATTGGTTAACAATGAGGACATGGTCTCGCATGGGTGTGAGTCACGGGGTGGTGGTTTCAGCACACGCTCATCCAGCTATAGCCCTGTCCATGTGTAACTGTGCAGGAGGCCTACCTGCCTCCCCCCAGCTTCAGGAGGCAAATGCCCCCGGGACACACAGCCTCTTCCAAAGACAACCAGTTTGCCCTGGGACTTTTCCCTCATGTTCCTTCCTTTCATACTTGCCATGTTTCGGGACAGTGGTTGGCAGAGAACAACAACAGGCCCAAACAAGGTGCTGTTATCAGAGTTTGTACCACTGAGAGGCCAGGAATGTCCCCTAGCCAGGGTCCCGGCATACGGGGTGGGCACTGAGGGGAGGACATTACCCTTGAACCAGGACTGACAAGAGAAGAGCTGGAAATGGTTTGACAGGGTGAAATGGAAGAACCATGTTAGACTCACTCTTACTAGTTGTGTAAATGTCTGGTGCTGGCGATGCTTTCACTGTCTGTGACGCTGAAGAGAACTCAGGGAGACAGGGCATCAGGGATCCCAGGATCAGAATGAAGCAGAGTGCCAGCACCTAGAGAGGAGATCAGCACAGAGTCAGTGCCGCTAGACACGAAGAAACACTCCCCCCAGCAGAGGCTGTGCAAGAACATGTGGTCAGGCTGACAACTGGGTTGCTGTGGTTCCCCCCCAGGGTGGGAAAGGACTTGCTCTGCTAACCTCTGCTGCAAATCTAAGAAGGGAAGTCAGAAGCTTCCTCCTGTTGCTTTATTTGAAGTATTTCTGGTTCAATGGTGAGAACTTGCCAATCCAGTTGATGAGAGATGGTGGAAGACATAGCTGGGGAGCAAGCAAAGACGGAGACTCAAGAGAAGGGATGAACTCTGCCTTGACCAAAGGGAACCTGGCCGTGAGCTTAGCAGGAGCTGTAGTGGGCTGTAAGAAAACAAGCTCACTGGGAGAAATCTGTGAGGTACCACAGCACATAGCAAAGTGAAGCTACTGTCCATGCAAGGACAGAAATGACAGAACTGCATCTGCCTAATACCCGACAGCAAGGACAGAGTCCAAGGAAAGGGTTAAATTTATGCTCAACATGCATATATGCAGGACCATGTGTCAGTGCCTTCTGCTGTCAGGCAGACCAGTCAGAGCTACTGGGCAGTGATAAAAGGAGAAAGGCAGATGAAAGCTCCCTGGAAATCCCCCTCTGGTAGGTCTGCACCTGTCTGTAAATTCTGCCATACTAGTAAAGCTTCAGAGTGAGAAGCACATCTTATCAGGCTCACAAGGCATTTAGAACCCTTATTCCACAAAAAAACAGGGATAAAATTAAAATCTGAATAGATGTTGCTTGGAATTACCACAGCCAAACACACAACTTCCAGAAAGGGGAGCCAGCCCTGTGAAGCCTGGTCTTCTCTTCTACAACAAAACAGGCTTTATGGGCTGGGAAAGAGCAGTATACTTGACATATTGTTTTAACATGCCTGTCAGCTGGGGCTTTGCAAACCAGCATTGCTTTTACTCTGTTTTGTTTTATGTTAACTCTGATTGATGCTCTGATTCGGTTCCAGTTCAAGATCTATAACACTTCATAACAATAACTCTTGCTTTGACTCTGCATACCATTCATCTTACCGCTTTTGACCATCTCACCATTCTGACCTCTTAAAAAGCAAAGAAACTAAGCCAGAGGAAGCTACTGCAAAACCAGTTGGAAAGGTGGAGGCAAAATTAATTGAAAAAAGGCATCCTGAGAGCGTAGTTATCAAATGGTTCACTGTCAAACAGGGAAGAAGCAGCAGATGGAGTAACAGAGAGATCCATTATTGCCCTGGTGAGACTCAACACTTTTAGCTTGACTTGGATGCTGGACTGTATCAAATCTGCAGATGGGAGAGACTACAAGCAGACTGGATTTTGGTCAGAATTCAAATTCAGAATGATCTTGACCATGGGGAGAAGTGGTCCAAGAGAACAGCGGACAGATCAACAGAGACAAATGCTGAGACCTGTGGAGACCAGCAAGGTGGCAGGACTGATGAACAGAGAAAACACGTCAGCGATGATGTGGCCAGGCAGCTGCTCTACAGAAGAGGATCTGGGAGTTTAAATGGAGCACAAGGTAGGCACAAGTCGGTGTCACTTTGGAAAGGGCAAATCTCACCCCAGGCAGCATGAACAAGCTTTCTGGCTGACTGGCTCTGTACCAGCCTTCAGATGGAACACTGTGTCCAGCTTTGGGCTCTGTACTTCCAAAAAGATGCAGGGCAATTGGATAAAGTCTGGAAGGGACTTCTGGGAACAAGCAGTGATTCAGTAACTCAGCCTACAAGGGAAGACTGAAGAAATCGTGGTGATTTAGCAGAGCAGACTGAAGGATTTGCTCATAACCAATAGTTTTCAAATATGGAAATGCAGCTGCACAAAGGGAGGGTAAACTGACCTTTCTGACTGTGAGCAGAAGTTGTAATAGCCTTAAGCTGTTGCAAGAAAGATTGAGATGAGATAGCAAGAAAGTTTTATCTGGGAAAGATAACAAAGAACTGGAATGGTTTGCCTGAGGAGGCTGAGGACTGCTCATCACTGGAGGCCTTCAAGAACTGGCTGGAATGTCACAGGGCTAAAAAAGAAGGGTACTCTGCTCCACTCCCATGCTGCAAGGCATGATGATTCTACATATCTGTCGTGATAAGGAGTGCTGTATTTGAAAATGAGAACTCGGAGGCCTATGAGAGGAACTGGCCAGAGATAGAAAAGCAAATTACAAATTCTTGAAATGCTTCAAAGCTAGGAAGCCTGAGAGAGTTGGTGTGTGGGCTGGCGTGCTGTGGAAAGGGAGCAGCAAGGAGAGATAAGACATTGTTGGGAGGCTAAATTAAGTATTTTATCAGCCTACAGCACAGGGGATGTCTGGAAGGCATCCCTGCTGGACTTGCTCATTCCAGGTAGTAGCAATGAAGAATTGCTGGAGCCAGGGCTGCTCTGATGAACTGCTGCATTAAGGAGCAATGAGTCACTGGACCCAGCTGGGTCACACCCAAAAAATGTGGAAAGAACTTGGGAATGAAGCCACAGAGCAGCCAACAGAAAAAGACAGTCAGTCATTAAAATCTGTTCTGACATGGGGGCAGCAAAGAGTAGCAAAAGTTTGAGCAGATTTTGAAAGGAGAAAGTGCTGGAAATTACAGAGGAGGGGCTCTGAAATGGATGAAACTCATTGAACCAAGAGTGAAAAACAATCCCTCAGGACACTGAGGGTGCTGAGAAAGTGGGGCAAGCACCTCACCATCTGTTTGTATTTCATGACTGTTAACAGTACAGAAGTGATAACTAGATATAGGTAACTCAAAAGCAGCTACTACAATAATCCTGCAAAGACATCACAAGGGTTGAAGGTTACATTTTTCTCATGGATCATAAAATTTCCCCCTGACAAAAAATGAGATGAAGAATAAGCAATTACCTCTTATTATAGCCACGCACTGGCAAGGCCCAAAGCTTTGCAGTGAGGCCAATACTGCTTTATTGTGATCCTCCACTATGAGAAATAAGAGGCAGACAGGGATTGCTAAAACCGACAACCCCAAATCGTGCTGGTTAGTCAAAGGGGCAAACAAAGAGAATTCCAGCTGGATTTAACAAAGCCTGATGTGCTTGCCTATAGCAAGAACAGATGCCATTTATTGCTGATAAACACAAGGTAATGCCCACTGGGAGGAATTCTTGAACTCTTCCTCTCCCCTGCTGAGTTAAACATTAAGCATTGCCAACTCAGCAAAAGAAAACTCTACCTGTTACGATGGAAGCTCATTGACAGTTTTTGCTGAATGGCTGACAGCTGATGAAAAGCAAACAATGTGCTGATTTGCCCAAAGAACTGAAAATGCTTGCATTTGTTGTAATGCTGTTGCATGAAGAACTGACACTACCAATGCTGCATAACACACGTCTCAGTTCTGGTGACTCTTAACACAAAAGAAGAGAGAAGATGTAACTGGCAATAGCGCCAGGCAGCGGGGAAGGAGGCAGAGACAGGCAACTAACAAAGCTGCCTGGGGAAGCATGGCCAATAAGGAAGATGGAAATGAAGCTCATACCATTAGACAGGTCCCAGTCTGCGTGGAAGCCATTTTGTAAGGTCTGGAGACTTTCCCAGCCACCAGAGCCTGCAGCTTCTGTAACTGCTGGAGCAGAGTCCTAGGACAGGAAACAACCCAAATCAAAACTTGATAAGGAGGTAACAGCCAGCAAGTGAGGCGAGAATACCACTACCTCTAGCATATTTTTCTCTGATTTTCCCTTCTTGTGAAAACAAATACCTCCTCCTTGCTGTATCTTGCCCAAGTTCTCTGACCAAACAGGCTTGGGAAGCACAAAACTAAAACAGGTGAGTTTGAGATATAAAGTGTGCAGGAACTGTGGGAAGTACAGCCCCAAGGTGCCATTATGTTGTGGTAACCCCCTGCAGCACCTTCTCTCAGTCTCCTCACCAGCAGATCCACCAAAACCTTTACTGCAACTACCCACCATTATGAATGCCCTACTCATTTGGGAGTCTTGGGTGCCTCAAAGCCCAGTCAGTCATCACCCAAAGCAATGGAGAGGTGGGCTACCTGAAAACCAAACTCTGGGATGGGGGCTGAACTTTGTAGTCAGGTCAGACACTGAGCACAGGCCTGCCTGCTCCCACTTCACCCAGAGACACACGCTCTGCAGCTCGACCTGTGCCCTGAACCATATGGAGGAGAGAGAAACAAAACACATTTTTGATCCCCTCCAGCTTCTTCAGTCTTGGCAATCTCTGCAGAGGGATGCGGGCAAAGCCAAATCTTGCATTCAGCAATTAATTCATTCTCTGGCGGCGCTGGCTGGAACATGTGCTAAGGTCTCTCTGCCCCATTTAACTGAACACAGGCATCAGCACACAGAAACACAGAGCAGTAGTAGGTGTGTTACTGAGAGCCACCAAACCCTTCACTGGGCTGGTGAAGAAATCCGCGATGGAGACTAGAGAGCACACACTTCCCAAGGGCTGCAAATTGCTGAAATGCAGACTAGTGAGTGTTTCCCCCTGGTAGCACTGACTGTTTTACACAAATACATTTGAGCTTTTATAAAACGCCCAGTCCTGGAGCCACGAGATTGCAGGGGAATCCTAGCTTTATCTCTTTCCAAATCCTCTTCTGCTCCTTGTACATGTGGAGAGAAGCACAGAGTGTCCCACTGGCAGCACTCAAAAACCAAACCCAATTAAAAAGAACACAATGTGTATTTTGAAAAAAAAAAAATCTCCTGGCTTTTAGGTCAGTCTCCTGATTTTGTAGGGTGGGGCTCATGCTTTTTCAGCAGCAGGGGCTGCCTGCACTCCCAGTGAGGCCCGCAGCAGGCATGTGATGAAAGCAGCTGGGCAGCCGTGTCTCCAGCAGATGGAAGGCTCTGGCCACTCACCTCAGCCAGCCCATGCCTGACAGTCCCTGGTCCTGGCATCAGTGGCTGGCCTGGAAGCTGAGGTCACAGCACTCATGTCATGGATGGGAGAAAGGCGTGCAGCAGAGCCTCAAGGAGCACTGCACAAGCTGCAGTGGCAGTAGATGGGTGGGTAGGGGGACTGGTGCTCTGGCTGTGGTTCTCCCCTTCAGTTCAAGCAGGTGATGATAGAAACAGGGCTATAGAAATGAGCTTCCCTCTCACCAGCCCTGAAGCTGACCCTGCCCTTGCTCACACCTATTACACCTAGTAAGAGGGAGAAGAGCTAGGCCCTCCTCCCGGTCCTGCTGCCCATCCCCACTGCAGGGGTGGGAGTCACTATTTGCTCCCCTGGTGATCAGTTGGCCAGCTCTGCATATTAGAAGCAGAAGTGTGTACCAGATTCTTGGGTGAGGGAGCTATGGGCCTGCTTTGGAGCTGTAGGAGCAGCTTGCTTCTTTCAGGTGAGGAA
The DNA here is from genome assembly GCA_028020825.1 of Podargus strigoides. Taxonomy (NCBI): domain Eukaryota; kingdom Metazoa; phylum Chordata; class Aves; order Caprimulgiformes; family Podargidae; genus Podargus; species Podargus strigoides. Next base: position 39,676,623 of record CM051624.1, on the reverse strand, counting down.
CAGCAGATGGGACAGAGATCCTTCAGGCTTGCTTTGTAAGGGGATGAGGCAGGGCAAGGGCTAGGGTACCACATGCACATGAAGTTTCCCTGGATTTGGTGGGAGCTGGCATCTCTGCCTTTACTAGAGGAATGGGCTATCCCTGTATTCACCAAGTCTGTTTAGCTCTTTCTCAAGAAAAACCTGAAATAGCTGCATTATGCCCAGGGCCCTGAATTCCTCCAAAGAGCCCAAGAGCAGATACAGTGGGTCTGAGAAGCTGGGTGTGAGGGACCTCCCTCAGCACAGCTACCCTGGGGAGAGCCAGGGACCTGGAGGGCAATGGAGAAGGCAGCATGAGCCCAAAGGGCTGCAGGGAGAAGGAGGAAGAGATGTGAGAAATGCGCCTTCCCTTCCTCCCCTCACTGCGGCGCAGCCTGGCCGTCCCAACACAAACATTCCAGGCTCACTAACCAAACCCAGCTGCCTCACTGCTGCCACGGGCCGAAAACCAGCGCCCCATCCTGCCAGGAGCTGGGGAAGCCTGCCTTTCTCTTCTCGTGCCCCTGCCCCAGTGCTCCCCTGGCTTCCCTGCCTGCCCACCAAGGGTCAGGTCTAGCCCCTCTTACCTGTTTGCATTTTCTAAGGTCTCCACTTTTTTCCAGAGTTCATTGTTTTCTGTTGTGAATGTCTCAACCCTGTGGGAAGGAAACCCAGAGCTGGTTCGTTACAAAGGCCAGACAGATAAAGCAAATGTAGTCTTTGCCTCTCTTGGGGTGTGGAGGCTCAGTGGCCCCATCCATCACCTACAGATATGGTCCTGGAGCCAGTTGACCCTCTCCTGCCTGACTGCAGCAAGCCCCAGAGGACCAGGGATGAGTCTGCAGGTGGACAGTTAGGTGTGACAGTTCCCAGTTCAGGCTTTCCCGAGGGCTGGTAGAGCCAGTACCAGCCAGGTCAAATCAGGAGAGACCCTAATTTATGCAGGCATTTCCATCACTTCCAAACCCCGCCCCCCCCCAAGGAGCACGGAAAAGGAACTGGGGGACAAATTCAAACCTCTCCCACTCAGACTGAGAATCTGCCCTGGCTGCGTGCCTGAAAACCAGGCAGTTCTGTGCAAATGCTGGGCCAGCTCCAGCTGCAGGCACTTGAGGGCAGCAGAGAACCTGCAGGCTCTCTCTCACGGCTTCGGAAGGGAAAGCGGTTCGGCTGCACTTGGGACGAGGGAAGGGGAATGTCTCCAGGCTCGGAGGAAGGCAGGCCAGGGACACAGCCTGATCCTGTTGAAGGTTTCCATCACAGCCTCCGAACCAGGCATTCCGTGTGAAAACTGGGCTTGCAGCAGCAAAGGTGTCAAACTGAATGGTGAAGGATCCTAGTACAGGTTTTGACAAACTGGCTCGTACTGAAAGCCAAGTTGACCAAAGACTTGTTGCATTAAAAAAATTCACTGAATGCTGCTTTTGGTTCACATTTAAACCTGGCATTGTTTGAAAGCCATCTGTCACAGCAGTGCACTAGCGTAACAAACCGCTGAGTACGTACAGGCACCACAGCCACATCTGGGGAAGAGGCCCCAGCACAGAATGCCCTGGACCTGCCACTTGAGTCAGGCCAGCCAACTCCCCAGCCCCAGCTTGAGGGATCTGGGTGTCAATGTGGGGCAGTAGCTGGAGGTGATGTGCTCTGATGCCTGGACACACGTGTGCACGTCGAGGTGCTGCTTATGGAAGGGCATGAGAACTTGAAGGTGCCTTGAGTCATCTGTTTACATTCAGCATTTCTGCACACTTAAATAGCATCAGAGAGAAGAGTTAATTAAGGTTGGGCTTATGGGTTTTTTTTTCCATTTTGCTGATCTCAGGTGGTTTTAGTAACAGGAAGGAAATGGTATTTAAACAGAAGTGTGAATTCACACCTGGATCCCAGCATTCTTCTTTGCCTGGGAATGCCCATCACAGGCTGCTAGTACAAAGGGGATCAGAGGATCAGGCCCTCAGGAGTTATTTTCTACCCTGTCAGTGTCATATGATATCACATTAGGCTTCTGTCTGCCACAAATGTAGGACCTCAGGGTTGCAAGGTGAAAAACAAAGCTCACGCAGGGAACGGTGGAAGGGAAGGGAGTGTGCAGAATAACTGTAGCGCAGGGTTTTTCTTGCTATCAAATGCTTGTGTGTCCACCCTCATGAGAGAGGGAGAAAAGCTGAGGTCATTACCCTCAAAGGGCCTGCAGCTTATAGGACAGACAAAATAGAAGTAACTTCTAGTGGGGAAACATGACTCTTACCCCAAATCCCACCTTGTCGGCAAAATGGCCTGTGTTCTGCAGGGGACCAGCCAAACTAAGCAACTGGAAAATACAAGGTTTCTAGAGCAATCTTTATCCTGCAAGAAGATTTCTAGGAGGGAGGAGAAGAGGGGCAGGATCCCAAACCAAACTTCTGTGCAGCCAGCCTTGCAAGGAATCGTACTCTTTGAGCAATTCAGAGGCAAAAAGCAGTAGAAGGGGGTGCTGTGCATGGACAGGGCTCCTTTTTAAAAGGTAAGACTGAGAAGAAGAAACTTACTTTTTCTCTAGACACTCCACATATTCTTTCTTCTTCCTGCGACTCTCCTGAGCAGATATCTGTGAGGGGGACAGCCATCAGAGAGGTCAGTATCATAAACCTCTAGACATTTCTTTGTGGCTCCCTCATCTTGTCTGCTCCCTGCACACACAGCACCCTAAAGGTAAATGGGGAAGCTGCCTTCCAGTCTGCCATTCCTACTGGTCTCCAGGCCAAAACTGGGAGACATGGATGCTATGGGTATGCAGCCTTCTTTGGCCTGCACGCCACAACCATTTGTTGCAATATGCCTGAACCCCTTGCTGCTGAGAGCATCTTTAGGGTTGCTTTGAGCTGCTCTGACTCACTTGAGTATGTGCTGTGGCCATCTGGGCAGATTCTGCCCCAGACCACTTCTGAGTCACTGGGTGAATAATTCAGGGTCTCATAGTTTCTCCCACAGGATGCTTTCTAATCAGAGTCCAGTCTCACAGGCCTGACCAGGGCAGTTTGTCTGATCCACAATGCCTTAGCCTGTGGGCTCCATCCCAGGCGCTGGGTTGGAAGCCACACTCCCCAGATACAGCTACATGCACAGCGCTCATGCAGAGATGCCCCATGGCACCATTTCTGTGGGTTGGGAGGCTCATGCCAATGCACCAAAGGCAGGATCCCACCTCTCCTGAGCTCTACCCACAGCTGAGGAGACAAGGGTAACTATAGCACTGGTCAGCTGAGGATGCTCCGGAATCATGGGAGCTGTATAGTTATGGTTTTTGCAAACACTCACCTTGTTCTTGATTTTCCTTCTGACCCTCTTCAGTGCTTTCTCCTCTGCTTTGGTGAGGGGCAGCTTGGTAGGAATGGGGTAGCCCTCAGCAATCAAGGTGCGCTTCTCCTCTTCAGTCAAGAGCAGCGGGCCAGAGGTCCCTTGTAACTTCTGAAACACACAGAGAACAGCTACCAGCATCAGCAAGGAGTCCTATCCCAGTGGTCCTCTTTAAAGCCCTGCAGAGCAGCTAGGGGCTCAGTACAAATAGGTGGAGGACAGTGCTCTTTCCTGCTCTCAACCTGATCCTGGGGGCATAGCTCAGCAGCTGCTGTCCTCTTTTACTTGGGAGGGCAGCTGCTCCTCCACGGTGAGGCTGTCCACACACTTGCACTGCAGGACCTCACCAAAGAACTTTCAGGTGATGGTTAAAAAGCAGTCTGGTTATGGGAATTCTCAGTTATTCTTTTCTCTTCCATTAACCTCCTCAGAAAGTCCTCCAGTGCACAGGCCACTTCCCAAATTACGGGGTGAAAGACAGCACTTGCTAAAACAAGGTAGCTGCTGGTAGGCATCATACAAAACTCACTGTGCCTCTCCTCATTCCTGCGAGCACCATCCTGTCCCTGCACCCCTGTGCTGGGACATCACATTGCTTTCACAGAATCACACAGAATCACAGAATGTTAGGGATTGGAAGGGACCTCAAAAGATCATCTAGTCCAAGTCCCCCTGCCGGAGCAGGAATACCAGCTTGAAGACATTAACAAGGGCAGGATTTCCTACATGAGCCTCTGAAAGCCTCCAGCCCCCTCTGAGCACCAAGGAACCCTGTGTCCCAGTGACATCCTGGTGCCTTCTTACGTGTGGTGCTGTGAGGAGAGGCGAGGAAGAGATGGCAGTAGAAGAGCGAGCAGCAGGTCGGGCTGGGCTGGAGGGAGGCAGGGACCGGGGGCTCTGGGATCCATCGCTGTCACTGCCATGGCTGCTGGGTGGAGTTGGAGGCATCTGCACCAGGTCATCTACTGAGAAATAAGGAGATCAAGTCAATGGCTCTCATGTCAGCTGGTTGGTACAGACACAGGACCCTGAGCAGCAACAGGAAAAGGCACTGCCATAACAAAGGACTGAAAGGAGAGGATGATGAGTCTCACAAGACATGGTGGGTCTGAGAACAAGGCTGGACTGAGCACTGCCCAAGACAGAGATGAGGGTGACCTCAAATGTACTAAATGAGGAACTGCAGGAGTCAGAGAGCTGGCAGGGGTTTTGCCAAGACACTGAAGGTATTTACAAAGCAGTAAGGTACTCCAGTGTCAACCAAAATGGAGTACAAAGCCCATGATGTTTTTGCACCATAGCCTGTTCACAAGTACAGGAAGCTCTGCAGGAGAAGAGCTCTTCCAAAAGCACCGCAGGGCTCACACACTTGCCAGCACACTTGATCCAAAGGGGCTCTGGTCACTCAGCTGGTTGCCAAGCATTTGAAAGCTGTCCCCACTTTGTACTGGAGAGCCCTGGGGGCCTTAATGGAAGTGGGAATATGCCTAAGGAAAGGCTCTCTGCAGCAGAGGGAGTTCCTATAGTGCTTTAATTTGTGCATCGGCAGATTTTCAGATGCTTGGGTTTCTTTCAAATTAAACTGGATCCTGAATTTCCTGACTTTCAGATGGTTGTTTTTGGACAACACTACAGTCCCTCTGAGGATTTTAAAGGCACTCTTGCATATTTCCAACTCTGAGGTAGCCTGTTTTGCCTGGGAGTCCCTGTCTGAACAGTTCTGTGCGTGGCTGCTGGTCCAGACACTGATCTGAGCTGGAATAGTGCAGCACTCACTCCTCTGTGCACCAGTATTACCTTGCATGCATGGCTCTGCTCTCAGGTGTTGTCTTTCCTCCCTGTGTAGTAACAATCTATATCTGAGTAATACAGGGGGGTTTAAGTCAGCCAGCAAATTTTGTCTTCTTACCTGCAGGTATATTTAGAAACTGGTTCACCTCTTTGGGTTCAGCTTTGATCACAGGTGCTGGAGTCATTTCTATGGGAGTCTGTGAAAGAGAAGCAGAAAGAGCTCTTGGGCACTGCCTTCTCCCCTGCCCAGAGGGCTCTGTTCACAGATGCTGCTCCCCTGCTCTCTGTACTGCCCCATCCACAGCTCTGCCCCAAAGCAGGCTCTCACCACACATAACAGAAACCAGGAGTCCAAACATAAGCCCCCTGAAGTCTGGGTCGCTGGGCACAGAGTGCAAACACATGTTTGCAGAGGAAGAGGCAGTGGCAGATGGATATGCTGCCAAGCCATGCAGAGTACCTTCAAAAGGGAGGTGACTTTTATCCTTGGCAATTCTTCCCTTGCTAGACCCAGACAATGCAATTAAACCAACCTATGCATTACTATGGAAAGTCCCTCTTTGATCTGCCTTCATTAGAACTGGGAGTATAGAGGTTGTACAGAAAGAGAACAAACCCCCTGTCCTGCTCACATGATTTTCACCAGGGCTGCTGGGCAGCTGTTTCCAATTGGAGGAGACAGAGTTAAATAAAGAGTAGATTTATTCCCATCTGGGCTATGCTGCCCCTCAGCTCCCTGGCTCGTCAGCCCCCAAGCCTATGGTGGGCTGGGGGAGTTTTTACACTAAACAGACACATTGCAAACTCCTCCAGACTGTAAACACAGCTGAGAGCGCACCATGGTATGGCTGCTGAGCACACACAGCAGAGCTTCGAGGGCACAGCGAGTTCAAGCTGTGTAAATAATGGAGGAAGTTTGTGCACAGTTTTGGCTGGAAGTACCCATTTGTTTAAATGGGAAGATGCTCAGCATGAGTGAAAAAAGGAAGTGAACCCCAGAGATGCTCTACTGTTTTCTACTGAGCTGCTACAAGATAGCCAAGGTCTGTGTGAGACTGGGTCAGGCCTTCCCATCCAACACGGCTGGACTCAAGGCCAGCCAAACTGAGCTCCCAACTTACACCCACATACCAGTGGCATGAGTCTCCTTCCAGCAAACAGACTTCTTAAGAACTTTGATATGACCCCTTGTTTCTTAAAAATAATTCCTGCTGCTTCATAGGAAAAAGCAAGCAGGACCTGGAGTGGGACTTCCATTTCTAGTGAATAGCAGAGAAATGTGAGAGGCCATATGATAAGCCCAAGGCCATGAAAAAGGCAGTGGCAGAGCAGGGCTCTATACTCAGGAATAGTGGGGTCACTGGCATCACATTAATTGACACTGTTCTCCAAAAAATTAAAATAAGCCAAGCGTGGCTATAGAAATACTGGCAGTTTGGAGGGGACAGGCTTCCAGCTCATTCAAGCTTAGAAGCCCTTGGCTTTTGTGCCAAGGGAACATGCTGGTATTATTGTAAAGCCTCCTGTGCTGGAGAAAATCCTTCTTCCATTGTTTTCTCTGGAAGGATAACGTGTCTTGTAGCTTCACTGCAGGAATCAAGAATACAGTTCTAGCTAGCATCAGGTGTACTGCTCCTCTAACTGCCCTTTCAAGAGGGAAATGACAAATGATGCAGTAAGTGGGCTTTGTATCACCTTCTCCTGTCTGTCCAGCGGCTACATCACCTAGCAGGACCCCACAGTCACATGGCTGGGTCCACATCACCAGGGGTGCTGCTGCGTGAGAGCCCAAGTTCCCGATGGATCTTAGACGGGCTCACCTCCTCGGGGACTGGCAGTCTCTGCAGAGGGTTGAGGTTCAGCACTGGTATGGAACTGGCAGCTAGCTGGGACTCAGGCAGGTCTAGAGCCAGGTTCTGTTCCTGTTTCACCATGATGGAGCAGAGCTTGGGCCCCAGCGACCACACTCCATTCTCCAGCTCTGAAACATGTACAACGTGAGAGTCAAACTCCAGCAAGAACAGGACAAGGAAAAACAAAAAAAGCCATGCAGACAGCTTTCCCCCTTCTGGAAAGGCTGCCTTTCCAAGTTTAGCACTGTCACCACACAAGCATGTGCAGGCCCACAACACAGAGTACAAAAGGGAACAAACCCCCAGCGTGTGGGGAGCAGACAGGACAGAGCTAGAGGGATCGTGGCTTTGCTCTGCTCTCACTATGCAGCCTGAGTGCTGGAGGACAGCTGCAGGGTTTCTTCCCCCAGCAATGTCTCAGTCTCATCCTCTGGAGCTTATTTATATTTAGAGCTTGGTGTGAGGAGGATGCTGGGCTGTTGCTCCTTAGGCAGCATGGCCAGCATCACAGAGCTGCCAGGTGTGCAACCAAGAATAGCACCATCTGTGCTGAAGAGCTGGTGAGAGGGCAAGAACCACGACAGTGAAAGGCTGACACAGGGCTGTATGTGCTGCTTTGGCCTCCTGCCGATGTTGAGCCAAGTACCAGAGCTTTGTTTCATGACAGGAGAGGAAGAAGGTCCATTTCTGTGGAAGGAAGTCCAATGCAGCACCTGTGTGTGAGGCTGCTCCCACAGCTGCTCCCCTCGGTCTCACCTCTGAGGCTCCCTCCTCCACCCCATGCTGCTCAGGGGGACTGCTGACTACAGCCATGCCTCGCTCCCATTGCTGGCAGGGCCCAAAGCAGCAGTGAGGTGTCTGAAGAGAACTGGAGTCATGCAGGCACGCTCCCCTCACCCCCTACCTGCTCTGTCCTGTGCATGTCTGTGGCGTGAGCCTGGCTTGTCTCTGGAAGCAGACATCACATGAGCTGGGATGCAGGCAGTGGTGGATAAGCTGCAGCTCACGTGGGAAAAAAAACCTGCTAGGTAGGAGAGCTGCCTGGGCTCTGCTCTGAAGTTCTGCTCCCCTTGTTGCTCTTCAAACACTTCAGCCTGCCAAAAAGGTACTCCTAGCTGGCCTGGAGCCTGCATCCTCCTCCCTAATCCTAATCCCTTCTCCTTTTTTATCTGACAACCAGGAATGCATTTGTTTGTGACACAGGACAGACTATTGCCAAGTGTCACCAGCCCCAGTGGGCTCAACATGAGGCCACAGCTGGGCTCACTCCCAACTGCATACAGCACTCACAGAGCCAGGGGTGTTGCCTGGCCGTCTGCTGCCCAAAGCAGCTCTGCAGTGCAGGTCTCAGTCTAGATGATGTCCTGGCAAGAGAAGAGGGGGAGAAAGGACCTTCTCAGCTCCAGAAAAGCCTGCACAAAGAAGAGTACAAGCAAGCAGCTGTTCGTGTGGGAACTGCCATCTGAACTAAACTTAAAGGTAGCTCAACATCATCTTTGCCCAACTCAGGCTCTGTTGCTCTCAGGAGAGGACAGGGCAGAAACCTGCCTGTCTTTTGCATGGACACAGTGGTGTTAAAGATCAGGCAAGAATTGTATCAGTTAACACAGTACCTTGCCAGTAGAGTATGTTGTCGTCCTGATTTTGGTCTAGCATCTCTTATTTTGCTGCCTAGATAGGTGTCTCTAGCAGAGGTTCATTCCTTCCAGCTCCCTGTGTGACTGGACATCTTCAAGCACAGACATGAGTTCCTATGGCTGCTTCGTGTTCATATCAGCTATGTGCTGCTCTCAGTGCTGCTGGATCACTTCCTAGAGCTTCCCACAATGCAGTGAGGCCAGCATCATCAGGCAGCATCTCAGGCAGGGGTACCCTGCACAACCACAACAGAGAGGCTGCTGAGCAGACACAGACTGAATTGAGTTTTCTCTGTCCTGCTAAGGACACCAAACCCACAGCTGGTAGTGAAATCCCAGTTACCCCTTGTATGCAGACAGGCCCCTTCTGATGGAAGGAGGCAAGGTATTAAACAGCCACCAGAAAACTTGGACTGAATTCTGCCTGATCACGGCCTGTCACAGAGATAAGGGATCTTAAGAGGTCTTTCAGTCTGTCCCACTGCTCCTGGCAAGTTCAACTAAACCTGTGTCAGACCTGACAGATGTTTGTCTAACTTGGTCTTACCCCTCTGAAGTGAAGAGTCCACAGCCTCCCCCATTAAATCTCTTCTACAGTTTCACTATGCCCACTATTGAAGGTTTTGCCTCCTGGCTAATCTGAAGTTCCCTTACTGTGATTTTAAGCCTCATGTTCCCCATCCTCCCTTTCTGTTGCAAAGCTCTGCATTTCTCTTTTTCACCTCAGAGGAGAGGAACATCCTTTCACTGGGAGGGCTGCTGCTGAAGCAAGTTACCAGACAAGGGAGAGCAGACCACCAAGGGCTCTCCCTGTTCAGACTTGACTCGGTGAAAGTGCAGCCCCCAGTGCTGTCAGTGCAGACAGTCCAAGGCGCAGACACCCAAATAAGTATGTGCTGTCCTCCCATTTCCTGTCTACATTCTGGCCCTGCTCTCATTCTCACCCTGGGAAATTTATCTGGGGAGCGATTGGGTTACAGAGTCAGAAACACATCAGAGGGTCAATGAGGGACTCAGAAGGCATTTTGTGTGAACACATCTATGTTCTGCTGCCTGAGAGGATGTTTCAGAGGTATGGCCAGTCTGTAACCACTGCAGATTTCTCTGGATGCGGCTGGGTGAGGCATGCCAGCAAGCTCATCCTCTGCTCTAGATAGTCTGTACATAATGGGAAGTACAGCTGAGAGATATCCATAGCTTCCCTGGGTTAAGGAGGTGAGGCAAAGAGCAGTGGGAAGCAGGACCTGTACAGGAGTGCGGGCACTAGAACCCACTGTTCTGCACAGCCCTGGCTCCCCCTGCTCCTGGCATCAAATCACACCCTACAGAATGGAGGGCTGGTGCTGAGAACCGAAGCAGCTAGTCCATATGTGCAAACCATCTGGAAAGCAGACTCGACTGATAAGCAGGGTCACAATGCACCCAGAGGCTTGCTCTAGCTGACCTGTGTTAGTGGGAACCATGTGGGAAGGGGCAGGATTTGGAAGTGTTTTGGAGATCTGCAGAAAAGCTGGGAAAAAGCTGATAAATAGCAAGCCTCAGCCAGCTCCAAGCCTAGACAGAGGCCTGGCATTCCTGAGGAGCTCTGCAGACCAAGCAGAGCTTGCTTAATGTTAAAGAAAAGCCATTCCTGGGTAATTAATTTGAAGTGAATGTCTAAAAGGACTGAGACTGGATGGAGCTGTGCCAAAAGGACTGTACAGTGTTACAAATACTGGACCTGACTCAGGGATACACTAGAATGACTCACATTCAACTACCAGCCAAGATAGACCTGGAGAGATGGGCTGAACTATCCCACTGCAGGACTGGGTGCATAGATACCCCTCTCCCTGCCATATTAATACTACACCTTACTGCCTGCACAGAGCTGATCGGCACTCTCAGACAGAAAGTGTCAGGCCCATCTCAAGCTCTCCTGGGTTCTGTGCTGTGCACCCTCTGCTGGCCTCTGTCCAAGGATCAGTGTCACACTCCATTCAGGAGAGTCAAAGTACTGCCTTGGAGACACTGCAGCTGAAGCAGGGGCACATCCAGACACAGAGAGGGGCAGATGTGGTGACAAGTGTCTCAGAGAGGCGCCCCTGAGGCAGCTTCATGCAGGCAGACCTCATTTCACTGCTTTCTATAAACTCACGCTTTTTGCTTCCCTCATTCCCGTGCCTCATCTCCTTTTCATTTGCAGGGGCAAAATAAAGATGTGTTTATGCACTCATGCTGGTTTGTTTTTTGTTAGTCACCTGGTTGCCTGTTTGGGCTGAGTGCCCTCCAAGGCTGTACTGGGGTTAAAGCTAAGGAAAAAGAAATGTAAATGGAAAGCTTTTTTGATACTAAGGCAGAGCTTGCTTGGTCTGCCATAAGCCTCTCTCCCAGCACCTCTCTGAGTGTCCCCTAAGGAATGTGGCATTGCTGGCTGTGCCCTCTGCAGGGACCAAAGAGGCAGCAGAGGCCAGCTCCTCTCCTCCTGCCTTGTACCAGAGAGCTGGGATCACTCCTGGCCATGGGAGGGAAGCCTCTGTCACAGGTCTCACTCTCACTCAAAGAAATGGCTTTCTTCTGTGTATACTGAGCCTGTGCCACTGCTTTTTCAGGCAGCCTGGTGTCCGTCAGCTGTTGGGACACCCACACAGTCCCGCAAATTACAGGACTCTCTGCAAGGATGGCTCTAAAAATATCCAGCCATCATAAATTATCCTGAAATGAATTGTTTTAAAAATAGGTTTTGAAATTACTGTTCCTCTCTGTCTCCTGCTAAAAGAACTGCTGGTAAAGAAGCCACTTTGCTTTCCACATGTACTAGCACTGGTTGCAGCCAGAGACTCATGCTTCCTATATTCAAGCCAAAATTCTGCTGCCTGGTGCCAAAACAGACCTGGATCTAGGGCATCCACACCCAGGTTTGCAGGGTCCTAAACAGACACTGCCTATTGCTTGCCAGAAGCTGGCAGCACACCAAACCACAACCAGTTATCATCCTCGTAAATATCAGTTAGCCCGGCAAAGGAGCAATGTGACTGTCAGAGCAGAAACTGAAGGAAAAAACGTGGGCTGTGTTTGACAACGGCAGATCAAATTCTTCCCTGGATTAGCCATGCGCAAGCCCAAGGAATAGCCAGTTTGTCCTTATATATGGAAGCCAGCCAGAGCCTCTGCTAACAGATGTGCCCGAAGCCATGCAGTGTGCATGTCTCATGCTCACCGTTAGCATTATCTTCAGTCTTGACAGGCACGAGGGGGCTCTGGGGAGCAGAGTCTCCACTGAGGGAGTAGCTGTGCTCTGCCTGGATGCCTGGAGTGGGTGGATCCAGGTCCATATCCAACAGCGGGTTCTTCTCAGCCAGTACTGGGTCATCAAAGAAACTGCTGAAGAGGTCATTGGAGAAATCCTCCATGTTGTCAGAGAAGTGATCCAGGTTCTCTGAGAAATGCTGAGGAAAAAGAAAGGGAGAGAGAGCGTTAGTGTCAACTCCAAGAGGGATCTGAGAGTCTTCCCCTGCTCTGAGGGCCAAACCTCAGCAACAGCCCTTTTTGGACGGGAAAAGCAGTTCCTATCCCTTGCCTGCACCAGTTTGATAAAAACATCTTGAATTAAGATAGAAAGGGCCGTGGTGCTGTACATCTTTTCCGCCTGTTTACTCCACAAGCACTCATGAAGCTCTTCTGTATTCTCAGCTCTCCCCCTTCCTCTGTGGGTACCTATCTTTGGCTTCCTGGCATCATCTCACTGTGACAATGAGCTGAACAGAGTACTAGGCAAGAAAACCCTGTGATGACAAAATGCAAGTGTGGCAGAAAATCATGGTCCTCAGCATCTGTCCTTGGTGACAGACACTTTCTCATGTTCTCTGCCAGCAGCAATAGGCACTGTGATGCCCCAGAGAACATCAACCCAGCTGCTGATTTCTATCAGAGAAAAAAAGATCAGTTGGACCAACATAACAGGAAGGCCCCCTGTCGTATTTAATTTCCTCTGGGATTTCACAGCCCCTCTGTGGACCATATGAGGCTGTCCTCCAGCCAGATAATGCTTGTGAAATTCTGCTCCCCAATGAAGTTTAAACACTACAGATGGGCTGTTAACAACAAACAATCATTCCACTAATCATTCCAGTAACAGTCAGTAGATCTGGCCAGTGCTGCTGCAGAGCTGGGCTCCTGATGCTACAGGGAACCTGTTTCCTTTGAGGCATGTCCTCCTATTCAGAAGTCAAATCAGTAACTTTTCCAATTGCTACAACAAAGCATTGGTTGGGCAGGGAGAAAAATTATGGTTGCCAAACACCAGCTGAAAAATTATCCCATTTGTTGGCAGATGGAGGCTTCTGGCTCAGGGAAAGGAAAGACAGATACATTCAAGTGACTATATTACACAGACGGAACTGTGTAACTTAAATGAACTGGAGAGAGCTCAGCAGTCAGACTGAGTGCCCCCCCCCCCCCCCGCCTGGAAAAGCATCTGGGTGGGCAGAAAGGCATTGAAAGCAGCATATTGAAATACCAAGAGCAATAGGGTATGGATGAGAGAGTGGGAGAGCGCACGCAGGTCCTAGAGCAGAGACATGAATGCCAATGAATTCCAGGGTGAGAGCTGAGCTCAGGAACGAGCCCGGCTCCTGGAGCAGCATGGGGTGTGTGCAGTCCTTTCTGCTGGGGCTGAGGGAGGGGTTGGCCAGAGGACCCCGGATGCTGAAGCCTGCAGGTTCCTGTTCCTACAGAAAGGTATATTTGTTTTACCTTAGCACAGTATCACTCTGTCAACATCACGCTGGCTGTCAGAGGGTTGGGGTGAGGCTGGGGAGTGGAGTCGGCTCCAGCTGAACAGACCCACACTTCCCACCCAGCTGGGAAAGAAGATGAGCTGCAGCAACCTCCAACATGTTAGTGCCCTTCACCCTCAGCCACTCAATCTAAAAACTTTGATGCCCACAGAGCATGCTGGAAATAGGGGGGCATCCCTGCTGCCTACACTCTGCCTGACACAAGGTTTCTCTCCCTTCACTTCCTTTCCCACTTGTCCTGTCCTCCCACTGCCTGGAGTGACAGCCTGACACACCACCATCCGAAGCTCCCCTGGGAGGGCAGGCACTGCATGTGCAGATAAGGCAGAGAAGGCACACTCATACTAAATCTCACTGTTGAGGCCCTCCCTGGGATGTCTGGGCTGAAGTTTTCTCCACTTGTTCCCATACCGGAAGCCAAGTTGGCGAGGTAGCTTGGTAAAATCTACCCAGCCATTTCCAAGTTGCCTAGAAGCATTTCTGCACTTGAATCAAGCGACAGAAAACACCTCCCATCTGTTCTGAGCATAACCATTCTTCAGAGGGAGCTGAGTCAGCAGATGGAACTGGGTTAGATATTTATCTAAAAAGCACTGGAAAACCAGGTTTCATCCTATTCTACAGCATGGAGTGGTAAAGAGTTTGGAGTCCTGAGCATTAACCCCAGAGAGTGCCTGTGCATCTAACAGCTGTTCTTTGTCTTGCTTTCTCTAAACAACACAAGCAAACAGGATATGAACACAATAGCCTTACAGTAAGGGTGAGAATGTAACCGCAGAAAAGTGAAGGGATTCAAAGTTCTGGCTACCAACGCACCACGACAGCAGAGCAGAGCCAGGATCCAACAAGAGGCACACAAATCATATATACTGTTGTAACCATCAAAACTAGAACCACCAGTAGAACCACTAACTCAGGAAAAGAAACAGGGCTGGACAGACAGCTGCAGGGAGAGCTGTCTGCGACTCGGCCATGTGCTTCCAATTTCTTTCACAACTGTGCATGAACAACGGCAGAGGTGGGAGTGAAGCGAGACAAGAAAATGCATTTATGGGGTAGGTCCCCATACTATCTTTTAGCAGCATCCCACCCATGCTTAGAACAAGGATCTCTCGGTCAGTATCTATGTTTAGCCTGTACCCAGAGCTAAACTGTAGCAGTTGTTCTACCACCCAATGTCCCCTCCCTGGCTGAGAAGGGGAATAGGGGGAAAAGGAAGAAGTCCCACAGGCTGAAGTTGAAATGGATTGAACAAAATAACAAAACTAATACAATCACCAGCATAAGGCATACAAGCTTATACTCAGCCTCACCCTTAGGATCAGAAGCAGAAAGCCAAAGAAGCAAAACCCCAGAAAGAGGACCACCACCTGCAGGGAACTCCCTCCTTTTATAATGAGCATGATGAAGTGGTATGGGATATACCTGTGGGTCAGCTGCCTTCATTGGATCTCCCAGCTGACTTGGGGCTGCTCATGGCCTGCCTGCATGGCTGGCCCATGGGTCTGTGCCTGGGGAACCAGGAGAGTCAGTCAGCAGTCTTCCCATTGTAGGACAAACCTACCCAGAAGGAGGAGGCAGAAATATGCCTCTGGTTTTATTCTGAAACCAACAAATCTCCCCAGCAGTGGCTAAGGGGTAACAGATGGGTAACAAGTGCAAGGGGCTGAGTATCAGAGCCTTAACACGGTCACCAACATTGGCAGGAGTAATTACACATTTCTGGTTCTTCTTTTAGACACCACACAGCAGGCTTGCTGGAGGACCTCACTGCTTGGAGGTGAGGATGAAGACAACACTGTTCTCCCAGAGATGCAGGAGTCCAGGTCCTCAAAAGCCCATTCTCTACCAAGAGACAGACCTATTGCACAGTATGGGGAAAGCATGGGTGATAAGCAGAGAATGAAACTCACACCCTCCCTGGGAATCCAGAAACACTGAGGCATGTACCCCTTTTGGGGGCCCTGGGTCTTATCCTCCAGCACAGCTAAATACTGGCAAAGCCTCCTCATCAAAGCAGCCCCCTTTCAGCTCTTCCCAATCATACATATACCAGTCCAACATCTGCAGACACAGATGATGGAGAGAAGGGAGCCAGCCTATGAGACTGGGAATAACTATGGTTATTATCAAAGAGGGCACCAAGGATCAGACACCCCCAAAGAGGGAGAGCACCCAGAGCAGTCACAGAGCTGGAGATTGCTATTTTACTCTAAGGCTGTGGCAAGAGGCAGAGGAAAGCAGAAGAATGAAGCAAACAAAGATAATGACATAGCTTTGTAGCTGGCTATATCCACAACGGAGACTACAGGCCAAGCAGGAAGCTAAGCCACCATGTCCCAGGAAGACCACTGTCTCTTGGGGTGGCTCTGTTCTCTCCTGACACCAACGGGTATTGTTAACTTCAGGACAGATTTCTGATTAGTAAAGACAGCCATGCATGCAACCACATAGTGACAGGAAAAAGTACCCTCTTGTCCAGATCCAACTGTGATGGGCACAGCGAGGAGCAGCCCAGAGCTTAGTTTGGATAGATGTCATCAAAACCATTGCTAATTAGTTTAGATCACACCTGTTAACCCACAACATGCAAACTCCGTTCCACCCAGCCTGGTTGCAGGAGCTGGACCTATCTGGCAAAACTCGGAGAAGGCTTCAGCCATATTCATCCTTAATGCATATAAGAGAACAGGCTCGGGGGAACTGCAGGTGCCAGGGCTGTGTGGATCATGGCAGAGCATGGCAGGGTCAGTGCTCTGAGTTTCTGAGCGATAAATAGAAGCAGGTTTATCACCTGACCAAATGGATGGTAGCTTTATCCTGGCTGGAAGGTCACATGCCAAAGGAGGTGCTGGGCAGGCACCAACCCTCCCTTTCCACCCAGACTGGGGCCAGCACAGCTGAAGGCCTGCATGTGCTGCCACTAAATGAAATGATTGTGCTGGACTTTGGAGAGGCTTTTGCCAACACCATGGCAATGAAGATCCCAGCAGATCAGAGGCAAGTGTTGGTGGGCGGTCCAAGAAAGAGTCCACAGAACTTGGACGAGAATGAAGGTGGGATGTACACAGATGCATGAGCAGAGAAAGCTCATCCACTCATAGCCTCTTCAAGGCCTAGACTCTCTCCTCAAGAGCACCTGCCAGCCAAGTCAAGATCAGCCAGTTCCCACTCCTCAGGGAATTGGCCAAGAATTTCTAGTTGTGACAATGAAGGACTCTGCAACTCTGCTCAGACTCTTCTTTAAGATATCTCAAGGAGCTTTCATGCAGATGGGTCCAGCTCGAGCAAGGGAGACCAGTCAACTGGGAAACGTGATCCTTACCATCCTGGCCCAGAGGGAGTGGGTGTGAAGTGTACTGGGGGAAAACAGCTTCCAGATGGGATATGAAGCTCACAGCACAGTCTCATTTTGCATTATTCGCTCCTGCTATCTCCCCCTCCCTTTCACACCCTCCTTCCTTCTCCTTCTAACTATGCTCCAAAGCCAAGAAATAGCACGAGATGTGTTTCCAAAGCCGTATTACCAGTGAGCGGTCAGGAAGGGGGCAGCCAAGGGACAGAAACGCAATGGCGAGGATGTGCTGGATTTCCTGATCCAAGCCCCATTTCTGGCTGCCCGTCCCCCCCCGCCCAGTTCTGGGAGGACAGGGAGGCAGCGCCCAAAGGGAACAAGCCAGTGTGCACAGGTACAGGGGAGGCAACGACCATGGCATCTCCAGGCCCAACAGAGAGCCTTAAGCTGCTCTGGTGCCACAGGAGAATCTGTTCGGGCTGAGGCCACCTCAGCCACAGGGAGGGAGTGTGAATCTGTCAGCTGCCGGCTCCTGCTCCCTCCCACTCCTGGTGACCGACATAGGCACTGACTCTTCCAAACATATTTCCACCACATGTTTTCACCCTGACCTCATGTTTAGGGTTGTCTAAATAGCACACTATATGTGCGTGCGTGCGCTTCTCATTCGAACACCCTTTCCTGTTGTACAACAGTTGTCTTGGGAGCTAATGTAAAGCACCCAGACATCCAAATGCAAGCTCTCTATTTACCCCCACCCAGAGCTGGTCTTAGACCTCTGGGGGCCCCAAGCAGAAACAGAGGCATTAAGCCTTTTCCTCTGCCGGGTTGCACACAGGATGCCTTGGAGGTGCCACTCTTGTAGCCCACTGGCACCACACACAGCTGAGGAGGTGATGGTTCCCTCTCCCTGGTTCCACTTCTCTGTGGTCACCCTGGCTGCATCTGTCCCTCCCTTTCCCTTTCATGCTCCCATCCTTTGACTGTGACTTTCCCCTTTCCACCTCCAGCTGAGTTGTTTGGAGACACCCTGCCTTCAGGATCAGCCTGGTTCTCACAGCCTCCCTGCTCCCACCGCAATGGTCTCCAAAGAGAAAGCAGTGAGGGGCTAATCCAGCTGGGCGGCAGCCCAGGCCCAGGAGACGAAGGGCCTTTGCAGGTTGGAGGTTCTGCTCGTGCTGGCAGGCAGTTCAGATGGGGAGGGGATTCTTCTGAGTTTTCTCTTTTCTTTTTGAAAGTATTTTTCCTCTTTGCTTGCCAAGATAAATCTCCTGTCCCAGCTGTGACATCTGCATTTCCCTTCTCTGCTTTCACTAAGGAATGAAGCCCCCTGCACTCCAGCTTCACAGCCGAGGTTTCCTTTACATTCCAGGAAAGAAGAGCCCATACACTCCAGACAGTCCTTCTGCTCTCTTTAAAATGCAGTGAATTTTAGACCTTATGAAAGTGAAGGTCTTGACAGTATTAACAAGATCCAGGCAGCATGGGCAGATGCTGTGCACACTTCTCAGTCTAGTTGGTGCATCTGCACTCCAAAGGGCACAAGTGATCATCCAACCACCTCTTGGCTCTCTCAGACCCCTCTGTCCTACCAGTATTGCTCTTGGTCTCAGCTCCCTGCTGCTCCACGCTGGGTCTGCCCAGGCCCCTGGTCTGCCTGGATAGCTTGCCACTGACCTGCTACGCCCTTGCTGTTCCTGCTTCGCTGCAGGGCACAGCTGAAGTACTTCAGGCCAAAGCATGGTTGGACTTGATGATCTTAGAAGTCTTTTCCAACCAGCACTATTCTATGATTCTGTGATCTGCACACCCCACAGCATTTCAACCAACAGCAACACTCAGTCTTTCTCAGAGTCTGCTGGCAATGTCCAAGTCACCCTGTGATTATTTTCAGCATCACGACCTCGGACTGTACAGCAAAGCAAACGCTTCCCTGACACCCAGCCTCTAAGTGGCAGAGCGTTTGACTGAATTTATTGCTGTCTGTAGAATAATGCAGAAGGACAGAAAGAGGGGTGAGGGTCACTGAAAGCAAGGCAGGTGAGCTGTGCCATCAGCTCCCTCCCTGCAGGGACTCGCAGCCCTCGGAGCAAAGGTCCCACAAGCCGTACTCCTCGTGGGCAGCAGCAGCCGTGTCCCAAGTCCCCGGCACAGCCCGCGGTGGAAACGTCCTTCCACCCCACATCCGTGCCAAGGACCTGGATTTACAATTTCCAGCACTAGGCGCCACAAGACCTAGGAGGGACGACAGGAGCTCAAGACACAATCAGAGGAAGGCGATTGAGGGAGAGGCGCCAAGGCAGGACTCTGCCCTCAAGCAGCAGCGATCTGGGTCCCCGCCTGGGCCCTGGGCACCCACAGCCGCTCACCCCCACCCCGTTAGGCGGAACGGCCCGAAGCCCCCCGGTGAGGGGGGAGCCCCGCGTGTGCCCGCTGCCCCGCGGTCCGAGGGGCGCCCGGTATGTGCGGAACCGCCCGCCCGCTCCGCCGCCGGCATTTCACGGGCGCCGCGGCACGCTTCCAGCGGCCGGCAGCGGCGGCCGCCCATTGGCCCGCACCGCCGAGCGGCGGCCAATGGGAGCAGCTGCCAGCGGGAGCCGCGCGAAGCGGGCGGGAGGAGTGCAGGGTTAGGACGGAGCGGCCCGCGGCCCGCCGCGGCCTGAGGGGACGCTGGGGCCTGAGGGGACGCCGACATCGAGGGGCAGAGACCGCGCCCCCCCTCCCGACCCCCGCGGTCTCTGCCCCTCGAGGAGGCCTTGCCTTTGCCCCTTCATGGCTGTTTCTCATCCTGCGATGCCTTAATGAGTGCCTCAGAGGACATCATCCCACCCTCTCCTTCAGCTCCTACGGCTCCCACGGTTTGCAGTAACCTCTGTGGCAGGCATAAAGGTTTTCTGGTTCCACACATCCCCCCCGCCCCTCCTTACAACCCCAGCAGGGGGGAAAAAAAGAAAATCAGCTGACAGAATGGGTGATGTTAAAAGCATACGCACAATGCAGACCGCGTCAAAATTCTGTGGCTGTGATTGTAGCCATGGAATACTCAGCTCAGAGTTTATGAGGCTGCTGCTCACTGGGGAGGAACACTGGGAGGCACCCAGGGGGAGTGGGTGAGTTAAGTCTTTAACTTAAATGTTTTTGCCCCTGAAAGGAAAAATATACAATAAAAAGGTACATGGAAAGCTGAAATGTGCCAGCCTGCGACTGGGTTTCTCAGCAGCCCCGAAGGCATCTGCTGCTGCAGTGGCAGAAGAACCACGGACACTGGTGTACCCACGCCTGGGTTTAGTGTGTGCAGCATAAATGCGATTAGCACCCAGCACCAACAGCGGTGATGCAGGAGAGACTGGCAGCGCCCTGCGAGGGGAACGACTGTGGAGCTGGGCAGAGCCCAGGGCGAGATGAATCAAAAGACAAGTGGCGTCACGGTGTGGTCATCTGTGTGCCCTAGAACTGCCTGTGGATGCCAGGAGCAGGTATGAGTGTGCTAAGGAGGAGGAGGAACATGTCACCCTGCCCTAGGGCAAACCAGGCTCCACCAGCCCCGGGGTGGAAAGCAGCTACAGTACAGTTTGCCTATTGCATGAGACTTGCTGAGTCTGCAGAGACAGGAGCACCTCTCCTCCCAGCAGCAGCACCCCGGAGGATAAAGAGGAATGCCTCTGCTTTCCAGCAAGCTTTTGCTGTGTGTATGCTACATACACAATAAATGTCCCAAATCTCCTTTGGCTTACAACTCCCTTGCAGCCGACTTTGACCAAAAAAATCAGAGCAGGACTTAAACCATACACAGAAGTGGACACAGCACTCTCAGGATGAAACATTTAGATCAGCTGCTCTTAACCCTCATTTGGCAGATTTGGGGTCTAGTTCTAGCAGTACATGAAAGGTAAATAAAAAGTTTGTCCTTCAAGGTCTTTCTTGAGCTCAGAGAACTGAAGACACCTGCTCGCTACAAAACAAAGCTGCCTTTATTTCTGAGCCATTGTGGTGGCAGCTGGGCTGTGTTCAAACGGAGATGCGTGGGAGATGTTCTCCGTGGGAAAGCAGGTACCCCTGGGCAACCTGGCAGAGGTCGCTTCCTCTTCCTTGCTCCTTCCCAGGGCAAGGTCAGTACAGTCTCCAGGCAGAGACTTCACACGAGCAGTAGCTCTGAGAGAAAGAAGCTGTATCATCATCACTGCCCTCTTGTCTGAACTGGTGCTTTACCTCTTTGTGTTAACTGGGCAGCAGGCTCCCAGTGACACCCTAACTCCACACCATGACAGGGGGCCAGGAGTCTTTCAGTTGCAGTAGCATAAGGGGGAGGGCATTCATGTGAACTTTATCTTCTTATATGTGTGAAAATATAATCCATCATCTTTGGGAAGGCCCTATCTGCTATGTTACCTCAATCCACTTCCACCCAGGTGTGCCCTTTGCAGATTCCAAACTCCTCCATGCCTAAGCAGTCCCCACAGAGGCACAGCAGCCAGAACACAACTGGGTTTCCATAGCTGTGTCCATTGGTGTGTTGGCACCCCTGCACAACCTAGGGATGCAGCTCCGGCCCAGACGTGCAAATCTAAAGGCAAATCTACCCTGAAAAAGCCTACATGGATTTAACTGTGTATGGCATGTCTGCCTGGACAGTTCAGGGAAAACTTCTGCTTGATGGAGAGGGACACGCGGTGCGATGAAAGGCAGCAGGCAGGGCAAACGAAAGAAAATAATGGTTTAATCTGTGTGACTCTCTGTGACCTATACTGCCATGCTGCAGTGAAGCCAGGTCACAGTATCACCAAAAGATATGAAATACAGCATGAACGTTCAATACAATTAAAAATAAATCGGAGCGGTGCAACTGCTCAAGCCAGTCACCAGTCAGTGGGATGGGGAATTTTATCCAACAACCAAAATAAACTGGAATAAACTCCACTCCACCATTTATTCCATTTTTCTTGGAAGCTTCTGGCCCTGCCCAATATGAGGTTGGAGCTACCAGAGTTGGCAGTTCTCTGCTCTCACACAGCTTGTCACCCCCATGCCACGATGGGCCTTTTCTCTGCACCTTGCAAGAAAGGCTAAGTGATGAGAAAGGCGCCCTGGGAGACAGAGGAAATCTGCTCTGGGAGATAACCAGAGAAGGAGGAAAGGTCTGTATTATCTTTACAATCGGCTTCATTTGTCTCATTGAAACTGTTCCTCTTTAGTGCTCAGAGAGCAAAATGGGAGATAATTCACATTTTGTCCCCTGGCAGGTCCCTGGAGACCTGTAAAGAAAAGCAGGCCTTGGAAGAGGAAGAGAGTTGTAGTCTGTTCAAGTCCAAAAGCTGAGGCATGCAGCTAATACCAAACATTACTAGTGGCTTTCATTCCTTAGGTCTTTGTAAAGGGCAATTACAGAGCAAGTAAGCCTGGACCAGCTGAGTTGTGACACAAGGATATGAAGGATTTTCACCCAAAATCTTGAGAGAGCAAGAGTTGGGACTCTCTTCAGTGGCCAGGCTGGGCAAGAGCTGGATTTTGCAACCAGCAGACTGAATGGGGTCCCGCACCAGGACTGTTTTCAAAGCAATTCAGCTTGGAATGCAGATTTCTGACCTGCTGCCAATATCCTGGTGGAAAATCTGTGCCCTGAGCAGCAGATAGGAAATTAAACTTCAGCTCCAACGCTGAGGGTATCATTTTCACCTCAGTGGTGGAGCTGCACTAACGAGAGTCTCTGGGGAATGGGGAAATCCTTCCTAGCCTATGAAGGGCAGTAACATCTCTCAGGCTGTTTGTCACTACTGGGGCAGCCTGGATTGACACCATCCTGGGGGACAACGAAGGTGTGGTGTTGGTGAACAAGGGGTCAAAGCCCTGTGTTTCCAAAGATGAGGATGGAGATCTGACTGGTGAGAGATAATGCAGTCATGGGATGAAAATCAAAGCTGAAGGAGAAAGGCAGCCTGTGAAAACCCTTTCCCAACACCTGGCTTTCCAGCTGTCCCCTCTCCAAGCCGGAATTCTCCACTACAAGGCTCAGCAGGTGAGCACCCTGCAGCTGGTAAAAGGAAGTAGAAATGTGAAGATGCCTGGGATTGTGTGCGCAAGGAAAGTCAGAAGCTACAGGGAAGAAAAGATCTCATGTTCCTTTGAAGACAGGAAGCCTATTATACCCCAGAAACCCACCCTGAAAGCTCCTGTGTCTGAGATCAAGCAGGCGTCTGCACCCCAGCATTGGAGGGATATCTGCAGAAACTGGTGGATTTGGGAATCCATTCTCTGGACATCCTTGGAGTGGCACAAGGAGAAGATGGACAGCTTCATGGGTTTTGGGGCCTGGAGAAACCAGTCTGGTAATCAAATATGGTTCCTTACATAGCTGTGTGCAGGAGTTATATTCATGCCTCCTGCTTCAAACTCGTCATCTGTAACTTAGCTTCACAGAAAAAAACATCTCATCTCAGTTTAAAGGCTTCGGATTAATCCACCCCTTTCTAAAAAAAACCCCGTTGTAGAAGCTAACTACAGTCACCAAACATATGAGTCACTGCAAAGAGGGACTCTCTAGCTGTAGCCCCAAAAGTGTTTTCTCAGGCTTTTGCTCTTAGATGAACACATCCTTACTACTAGAGGTCTTCCTGAGAACAAAACCAAGTCACCATTTAATCTGTGGTGTGTGGTGTGGCACGGCCACCCTACCAGGTTATTCTGCAGGCAGCAGAAACACCACCAGTCTCATTGCAGGCAGGGAGAATTATTTAATGATGGCAGGTTGTAGTCATATAATTCCACGTTAGCAGCAGATTCAAAGATTAAATTATCTTTCTGTATAATTAATTGCTGGATTTTAACATAATCTAATCACAGGTGGAAGTGAGTGATTCCTGTAGCAGTGGAAGTTACAGGCCTGCCACGGTGGCCAGGGCTGCAAAGGGATAATGAAGGCTGTGCGAGCCCTAGAAAATCAAGATAAAATCTACAGTGGTTTGGCTTCTGGGCATCTTTTCAGACATAGCCTTGTAATGCAGGTATATAATCCAGGACCAGAAGCAACAATAACCTCTGAGTATCCATCATGATTTCACATGCAACAAAAGAGAAACAGCACCAGTGAGATCTTCCCCTTCTGTCCCTTAATCCTGACGCCAAGTGAATTTGCCTAAGTATGGAGTTCTCCATATATATGAAACCCTTCACAAGTGCCTGATGTGCGTCCCAGCACAGACACCCAGCCCCTCTTCCTGCCTGGATGCTCATAGCACCAGACCTTCTCATGCCACCCTCTTCCCTCACACCTCTGCAGCCCAATTCTCCCCTGCTTCGCTCCTCCATCGCCTTCCTCTCATCTCCTCTCTCCAAAAGGGTGGGCACATCTGGCTTGCCTTTATTGTGTGATAAATCTCACCCTGCATCTTGGGTTCATTTTCTGAAAGTTTTGAATGGTGTCTTGGAAATGCTGTTGGACAATAGGAGCTCTTTGAACCCAGGCCAGCTGGACAGGACTCCTTGCATTGCAGCTGACATGCAGGCTTTGGCGGTCGTTCTCAACTCTTCCCTCTCTTCTCTTTTCTTTACAGCATTTGAATTGTCCTCAAACTTTATTTTTGGAGTGGGCAGTGCGTTTCTGAATCCTTTCATCATTACATTATTATTAATTATGGCCATGACTATTTCTCTTTCTGCTGGCACTCCTGGGTGGATCTCTACTCTCTCCCTTAATGTCTTGGGTAAGACTACCTTGGCCACAACCCATTTAAGCAATGACTCAGAATCCCTGGCCCACTCCCAGGAGAGATGCAAGAGTTTTGCCAGTTGGTTTATAAAGAGGCCATCGTTTTCCTCAGCTACTCTCTCGCTCAGCAGAGCTGAGTCGGATGGAAAAGCTCAGCTCTGTGGTTCCAGGGAGTCCATCCCTGGTGGACAGGCTGTCCCTGGGGTATTATGAAAGCAGAGCCCTGCTCCCTCCGGGTGCAACAAGAACAACTTCTGAACAGGCGGTAGGATTCTCTGCCGAACAAAATTTTACTCCCTGGGGGTCATTGCACTCAACTTCCCCATTTTCCCAAGCCCCTGGAAGAAACAAAGCAAAGCGAGGCGTGTGGGCAGGATGAGGCATCATGAGGGAGGGAGTACTGTGTGCTCATGTCAAACTGTTGCTTAATGGCTCATCAGACAGCTACCCACATCTCTTGAGTCAGAGCAGAGAATGGTGTACTCTGAAGCAAGCCCCTCTTATTGCTCGGTTTGAGGTTTGCTTGCAGCGGTGATCATCAGTTGCTTTTTACTCACATCTACCAAAAGGAGGAATAGATCTTGGGCCAAATAAAATTCTCCTTCCTCCCATTCTGCTGCAAGACCCGGCAGGGAAGCCCACAAGCAGCTGGGAAGGGCGGTCCCGCAAGCTCTCTCTGTGCTGGTGTTGAAGGCTGAGCCGGCTCCTGAGCTCAGCTGCAGTGGCCTCAGCACCAGGCAGAGGTGTCACTCTCCCTCCAGCCATGGCATGGTGCAAACCACAGCTGGTTCCCGTGTGGGGCTGTCCCTCCCCAGCTGGCAGGCTGGCCGCGACTGGCCTCCGCTCCGCGCCGGCGGGGTGGCATGGCTTCTTCAGCTTGAGGAATGCAAACCGCCCGAGCCGCTCTTGAGGACTGGCCAGGAAAAGTCCACAAATAGCAACAGGAAATCAAAATGCCCGCTCCAGACATGCACCAGATACGAGGCCATCCAGCACAAAGAGAAAAATCAAACGCTGGATGGTGGAGATTACATCATGCTGTGGATAAACCTGTGAGCCTGTCCAGCTGGGGCCTTGCCAACAGGTCCAGATGGCTCAAGAATGCTAACTGCATAGCTACCTCTCTCTTGTCTTCGCTTTTTCTTCCCTCTTTCTTTCCCTCTTCTCCATCTCTCCTGGCCTACTTCCCTCTTTGCTTTCCCAGAATAAATAAATAAATTCCCTGGCAACTCTATATAATCCAATTTCATCAAATATCAGAAAGGCATCTGAGTCCAGTGGACATGGCACTAGTCTGGACACAGGTCTGTGGCACTTAGTCGTAGATATTGAGGCTGCTGGGTGACCTCACCACACTTGTGTAGCTCCTAGGGTTGACATAGCAATGTGTGCCTTCATCTCACCTGGGACTTCAGCCCCTGGCTACAAAGGAGGAGCTTGCCAGGGCTGCTCCCCTAGAGCCTGAAGCACGCAGGAAAATTAAGAAATGAGCATTGCTCCTGCTCTGCTGCAGCTCACCCCAGCTGCTTACAGCTGCCACTGACTGCTCGCCGTGGCTGCAGTTACAAGGGGAGGGAGAAAACAGTTCTGCTCTCGCAGCTAGCAGCCTTTAGCTACCACCCTGGTACTAATTAGCAACAAAGGAAGGAGTACAGCACCCTCTGTTCTGTCCCCAGCATTGACCAGAGCAGCATCTGGTACTCAGCTCTCTCCCAGTGTGATAAAAACAGGGCTCAAAGACATGTAAGAAAAGAATGAAAGGTGTGTGCTTTGCTGGGTCAGAAAAAGGGCTGCAGGCCATTTGCTCATTATTTAATGCTAATCCAGCTGCTGGACTGCTGCCAGCTATATCTGACAAATCCTGAAGAGCAGGAGAAGCATTGGAGAACGGGAAAGCAACCCTTGCCTTGCTCTTCCCAGTGGACAGTGGTGATCCTAACTTTACAACAGGTCAGGAAGACTTTACTGTGGGGAAAAGGCACTTCCAAAGAGAAAGGGAAAGCGCAAAACCATGCGCTGAGCTGACATGGGTCATGAATGCCCTGCTGTGGGACTGATAAAGCCATGGCTCTCTGGTACTTTCACCTTGTTACCTCTTTCTCAGATACAAACCAGATGAGACATTGTTTGGGAGCCAGGGAACTTGGCACAGCCCTGACCATGCAGCAGTTTTGAGTAGAAATGTAACAGGGTGCTCTCAGCAAGTTGCACCAAACCCAACGAGAAGTTAGGTTTTGTGACTGAGCCAGGACCTGGTTGTGCAGTGGAGGATGAGGTATGAGTACAGCCCATTCACTGGAATTATAAAGCACAAATTGTTTGGTTTTCAGTAAGGCCCAAAGAGGTCAGGCCAGCAACAGCATGGGCCAAGTACTTTAGTTCAAATCCTGATGCTGACCAACGCAGTCATTCAGACTGACACAGAAAGATTCCTCTGGATTAGCTTGAAGTATCTGAGGTCAGAATCAGACATGTGCAGACTGCAGGGGTAAGAGACAGGAGAGAGGTGAAGAACAGCAGGGACATCAGTGAAGGATGGACCTGCCAAACTGAAAACATTGCAAACATCATATATAGCTGCAAAGTCACTCAAAGAGACTCTAACCGGGGAAGGACAGTAATAGCTTTTATGGACCTTTCCTGGCAGAAGGTAAAACCCCATCACAGTTTAACTTTTCATTCATCTGCTTCACCCATTGGTGGCACAGCCCCATGCCAGTAAGAATAAGGATGTGCACTATTTTACAGCGAGCAAAAGCTGCATCGCTGCAAGTGACATCCTGAGGATGACGTGCGAAGGAACTGGCAGAGCTGGGACTAAAATACAGTTCTCCCATTCCCAACAACCTCACTGAACCACTGTCCATAAGGAGAGAAAAAAGCACAACAAAAACAAACCCAGCATCATTCAATTGGCAATTCAATATTTGTGGCTCAACAGCACCTCATCAACTCTCAGAGCCTGCTACATTTGCTTGGAAAGAAGAGCCAGATTTCCAGCACTCCCTGGGCAAAGAGTGCTCAGATCGAGAGACTGAAAAGACTTTGAAAGAAACCTTCCATCAACAGTCTTTACAAATGTCAGAGCTGGTTTCTTCCTCCCTGAGCTGCCTGGCTTGCAGTCCCTCCCCCGGGGCAGCAGTGAGCTCAGGCAAAAGCACCTGCCCAGCTCCTGCCTTCAACTGTCATGAATTTACGGGACTCATTTAACATCAAGCTGCTCTGACACGCAACAATTAACTATCGAGGCTCTGAGCCTGGGTCCCTTTCTTTGTCCTGATCTCCTTCTGCCTCGTCTACTCCTTCTGGAGAGAAAAGCTCTCCTCTCAGGAGAGGGGGGGCTGCGAATACTGCAGAGCCAGGAGCAGGTTCGCAAGGTAGACCCCTTGTGCCTCAACCAGCAGTGTTATTCTTGAGCTGCAGTGCTCCCACCTGGACATGCCATGGCATTGGGAGGAGAAGCCAGTGCCCCCTGCTACACTGCAGTGGGGAGCTCAGCATGGGGAAAGTTCTTTGGGCAACTGTCTAAGGAAGTTCACCTGCAGGAGGGATGCTCACAATCCAGTATGAGTGTCCAAAACCAATGCTGTATCCAGCTCCCTGCTGTGTAACGTGCTTGGTGTCAGGCCCAAGCTGTGTTTCTCCTCCAGCCTTGGCTGCCAGGTTCCTCCCGAGGGAGCCCTGACATTCCTGTTGCAAGGGAACTCCTGACACAGATCGCTGAGCTGAACGCGTTACGTTGCATCTATTCTAAGAAAAATGCTAACTGTGTTTTGAGCAGGCTTTGCTAATCGGGTCAGCCAGACTGACCTAAACGAACATTTTTCCTAATCAAGACAAAGTCACAGTGTAAAGAAGCCAAAAGCAACTTTGCTGAGGTAGTCAGGGGTGAGTTTCCTCTGGAACAGGCTGGACAGTGATCATAATGAATGACCTCACACAAGGCATCACCTTTGAGCCCTAAAGATGGTACTAATTACCCCAGCACTGGTTTAAATTACATACTAGTTTCAGGGAGAATAGCCATACACATTGCTTCCATCTTCTATGAGGAATTTCTGCAATCTTAGAAAGTGAGAAGATAGATAAAATAGGAAGAGAAAGAAAGGAGTGAAAGAGTGTATGGATATCTGCACTTCCAACCTTCATGAGACCTTGTTCTGGCTGAACAATGTGTCAAGATCAGTGTCGAGCATCTATCACTTGGACACTGACCAGACCAGAGCAGCTCTGCATGATTGCAAAGGCAGACAGCCCTGGAGAGATTTAAGAAAATAAGAGTAAAAGGAAAGATGAAGGGAAGGGAAGGGAAGGGAAGGGAAGGGAAGGGAAGGGAAGGGAAGGGAAGGGAAGGGAAGGGAAGGGAAGGGAAGGGAAGGGAAGGGAAGGGAAGGGAAGGGAAGGGAAGGGAAGGGAAGGGAAGGGAAGGGAAGGGAAGGGAAGGGAAGGGAAGGGAAGGGAAGGGAAGGGAAGGGAAGGGAAGGGAAGGGAAGGGAAGGGAAGGGAAGGGAAGGGAAGGTGGGTGTTTGGGTCAGCTAAAGAGACTACAGAAAAGGAAAACTTTAAATGGCGTAACCCATTGGAAAAAAGAAGCAAAAAAATTGTTTTCTTGAACAACTGGGAATAAGTTAGATGTAAACACTGCATAGCAGACATGAGGAGCAACTGGGTTGAAAGACACAGCCTACCTTTCAGCATGCTACCTGCAGTCCCCTGCCACTCTGGCCATGCTCTCGACTCTTCACAACCTTTCAGCTATTTCTGCTCGGAAGGACAATGCAAAGCATGCAGGCACCAACCCAAGAAAACACTTAATGACTCACAACACAAGTTGAGCTCCAAAGACAGGGAAGCATAAGAAAAGGGCTCCACGCAAGCACCAATCCTGTCCCATTGTCAGCCTGAAAACAGGATCGATGATTTCAGCTGGAGGATACCAACCTACATTGAAGTTGCACGTGCAGAAGTCACCTTCCATGTCCACAAAAGGACAAGGACACACAGGCTTTAGTGGGTTGGCTCATCTCTTCCTTGAAATGCACTGGTACAAGTCAGTCTTGCGAATCAAATCTTCATGACAAGCACAACCCTAGCTGTGGCTATGAGAAGAGGGCCTGCCATGTGGCCATCACAAAGACAACTCCAGAGACTTAAGCATTCTCATTCACTTTCGTTAACACTGAGAATTCTTTAAATAGTACATAACTAATATACGAAATGCTAATTAAATAGTACAGTCTTAAAACCTACAGGGAAGTAGAGAAAAAAAAAAAAAAAGGAGCAAGAGCAGGACTAGAGCTTTCTCAGAGGAAACACAGGAGTATGTCGCAGAGGTGTCAGCCTGGCCATATTTTGAATAGTTGGGCTGCACCTGTGGCTATGAAATCTCTACTTCTAAATTTCCCTTTAAGGGGCTGCTTCAGAAAATACTCTTCTTTCCAAATTTCCCTCTCTACCAGAGACAGCTCCATTCCAGGCTTCAGCAAGACCAGTGCAGCACCAGATGGGGTCCTGGGCAGCAGAAGACACTTTGCATCAATGAACCCAACACTTGTCATGAGATTCAGACGCCACCAGACACCATGCTCATATTGGTGTCAGGAGGAGGTCCAATGGACCTGTCTCAGAGGCTTTCTACAGTTTCATCTGTACAAATGAGACCTCAGGTTTCCTCCTCTCTGCAAGTGGTGGTGGCACTGAATGACTGCCTTATGCCAGAGGGGATGGGGATCACCTAGCAGACATGGCCTGAGCTATGCACAACTCCAGCATCTCCCAGCTGGTGCTGCTGACACCCTCCCTCCGTGGGAGCGGACTGTATGCACAGATGTACCTCCACCTCCTGCCAAACCCTCCCTTTGTTTACTCTGCAAGCACTTCACCAAAGTCCTTCCTGCTTCTCCCCACCAAGATGATGGCTCTGTCTGCACTGTTTAACCCTGTTTTGGACGCATACCTTCCTGCACTCCGAGTTGCAACCTCTCCCCTAGCTTTGGCCCACCAGTGCAGTTAAAGGGTTTTCCCACTTCGGCTGAGGTGAGCATTGAGGTCAGTGAGTACCCAGCATATGCAGGCAGTTGTCCAACAATCGAATGTATTTATTTAGGAAGAGTATCCCAAATGTTTATCTTTTTTTTTGGCAGCTAGGAGGGACACACAAATGATCCGCAGTCTCTGTAGAGAAAGTATGGACCTAGAGTCTTCCAAAGAAGTTTAAGACTCTCCTCCTCTTCATTACCAAAATGGAAATATGTTTCCTGGTGATGACCCTGCAGTGATGATGCTGTAGGCTGAGAGACCCATGAACTTCTGTGTTCAGCTCTGGGTTCATCCTGCTGCTAGCTCTCCTGCAGGTGTAAGTCCCGCCATGAGACAGTAAGGAGCAGCACGGACATGAAGTGGAGGAACCACGAGATGGATCCAAAGAGACTACTGAAATAGGAAAATCTAGGAGCTATTATTTTAGGATTCATTTCCATCAGGCCTGGTCTGATGGCCCCACCAGGTCTCTCTGTATCTGTGCTACAGATCCCACAGGAATCTCTGACTGGCAAGTTCCAAGCAAAATTTAAAGAAAAAAGTCTTGCCTTACCCCATACTTGGCTGACTAATCAGGGATGTGTCACTGACCAAATTTTACCAGGCATGGGAACAGAGGGCTAGAATGCTTGCTGCATGCATCCCCGTGAGGGACTACCATCAGTCCCAGAGACCCAGCCTCCCATTACAGCAGAGCTGCCCTGTCTAGAAACTGGAAGGGATGAGAAGTGGATGACCAAATCTGCCTCAGTGTACGGAGATGGTGAGAGGGAGCTTACACAGCGTGAAACTCACTCAGACCAAAGGTCAGCCCAAGATCTAAGCACCACTTAAGTGCTCTTTATGTCCCTGTAGTAGGCGTGAGAGGAATAGAACTGTGTACAGGCTTCTTGTAAGAGAGACAGTCATCCACGGTGAATAGCCTCTCTTTATCTTCAGGGGAAACTCCCCTTACAAGTTGCACCAGCCCCACTCTCAGCCTGCTCACTCCATACAGTCCTGCTACTCTCTTCCTTTCCGCAGACTGGGACAATGTGAAAGGAAAGAGCACACGGTGAGCACAAACCCCAGTTTGCACTCAAGGAGCAACCCACAGAGACAAGCAGTTCTCCCACTCTGCTGTCCCCCAGTAGGCTCCAGAGGACCCTGCTTGTCACATTGCCTGTGCGTACAGGATCACACAGTAACAGTACGTTACCATGCGTTTCCCAAGGGAGCTGGGTTAGCACGACTGAGACAGCCTGAATTGCCATTTTGCAGCTTCTAACAGTGGGGACCTCGAAGACTCGAAGAGCATGTTGGCTTTTTTTTTTTTTTTTTTTTTTCCTTGATGTCTCTCTTTTAGGAGGTAAAGAACATGCTTTGAAAAGTGCAGAGTCAAAACAGAGCTGTGTTTACATGAACATCCAAAGACATCTTTGAAGGTATTTTTCATACTATAAAATAGAGAAACATAGGGAAGAAACAAACCCACCGGGGTACCGGGTTAAAAAGAAACACATGACTCCTGTTTGGCTGGTTTATTCTGGCTTCATTCCGACACCAGAGTGTCACAAACCCAGTGAAGCATAGTGGTGAATCTGACTCAAAAGATAAGGCTTTTGAAAGGTTTCATAACACTGATAAGAGCTGAGAGAGAAAGCAAGAACTCTGAGTATAGCTGTAATAGACCGTAAGTGAAAGATGGGTGCTTGCAGGAACAACCAGAAATGCTGGATCGG
Source organism: Podargus strigoides (assembly GCA_028020825.1). Taxonomy (NCBI): domain Eukaryota; kingdom Metazoa; phylum Chordata; class Aves; order Caprimulgiformes; family Podargidae; genus Podargus; species Podargus strigoides. The sequence goes on along the minus strand of CM051624.1, from coordinate 39,644,447 downwards.
GCAGGAGACAGACATGTGGAATTGATAAGCAGGCACTGCATGAAAGATTAGCTTCATTTATGGTAGGTCCTTCTGGCAGAAAAAGATGAGCGAAGTTGCCTAAGTTCAAGAGCAGTAGGTGGCTTCCTACGCAAAAGGAGACTGATAACGCTGTTAGTAGTCATTGTATGCAAGTCTGGTTAGCAGAAGCTAAGTGAAGTAAAAAGAAGCATTATGTGTCCCTTGGAGATTTCCCCTCCAAGTACCCAGCAGACACCACTCTCCGTAAGATTTTCCAAAAAACCCAAACCCCATCATATGCTCACAGACTCCTGCAGGTTGGGCGGGAGCTCAGGAGGTCTCTAAACACACCTCCTGCTCAAAGCAGGGCCAACACTAAATGAAAGTTGCTCAGGGCTTTGTCCAGACAGGTCTTGGAAACCTCCAAGGAAGGAGGTTCCACAGTGCCTCTGGGCAGCCTCATCCACTCCTAATTCTCACAGTGAGAAATTGTTTCCTTATACCCAGTCTAAACCTTCCCCGTTCCAATTTATGACCACTCATCCTCCTGCCATGCACTTATGGAAAGATCCTGGCTGCATCTTCTCAGTAACTCCCTCGGCAGTGCAGGCGGGCTGCTGCTCCTTGGTCCTCCTAGAGCTGCCTCAGTAGGAAAGGAGCAAAGTTTAGAGATGTGTAATTCTTGCCCCAAAGGCACACAGCCTCTGCAGTAAGGTTCACCCATCTTTTCTTTCCTCTTCCTTTCTGAACAGAAAAAATCATGCTCAGAAAAAGTTTTATAGTGACATTTTATGGCCACAATTCCTGGCCAGCTCTAAGAAAAATGCTTGCTGAACAATATCTGGAAAAGTTTGCCCATCTTTCAAGCAAAGGCACTGGCAACTTGGTGAGCTATTGTGCACAGTGATGCTTTGCACAGTTCTATGTAAAAAGAACTTCTCAACACATCTCAAAATCCCAGGAGATTTGCTGGATTTAGTAAGAAAATGTAAGTGTATTCCTTCCTGCCTTGTTGTCATGCAGAGTGAGAACAAAGAGGGTGATGTCTGATGTTCTGGTTCTTGTATCGCTAACAGATTTGGTAGGCGGGAAGTGGCTACAGAATCTCTCATATTTATCATCTGCAGGAAGAGAAGGTATCAGCTTGACTCTCACACTCCAGCAGAAGTTTGTGGTGCTGGCAGTTGGGGAAAAATCCTTTCTACTGGTAAGCTGAGCACAACCATGCCTGAGTTACTGCAGCCTAGTTAAGGTAAAGGCAAGGGTAGGCTACCTCAAGGAGCAGCTCTCCAAGCAGAAAGGCCATTTAACTGAGGCAGGGCTGAGCCAGCCTGCACATGGCCACTGCACGCTTGAAACACACTGTCCTGGCAGGTGGCACCAGATGGCACTCTTACACAAAAGCTTCTTTTTCACAGGGTCTGCTTGCAGGCAGAAGTTGTATTTAAGTTATAAAGAGGTACCACCTCTGTTGGTTAGGGGTTCCCTGACTTCTGACTGCAGCCCATGTTGCACCTAGGGAAAAGGGCTGGTGCCAATACATACTATTTTCACTTTGGCAAGGGAATAAACGATCCTGGCATAAAGCACTCTGTATCAGCATAGCTTCATCCACTCTGGGTGTATACGGAATTAGGGAAAGCACAAGGCTCGAGCAACAGGAGATGGGAGATACGAGTAGACAAGGCCTTGCAGAGCGAGCGAGTGGGCGCTCAGTCTTAGGGTGATGTGCCGTTGAAGGTCTGCCTGAGCACAGCAGGACTCTGCTGCCTCCCTTAGAGCTCGACCCCAGTCAGTCCTTGAGGCGCAGTGGTATCTTGGCAATTAGGAGCTGGTGAGATTTCGGAGAGATGGGGCTGCCCGCCTAATCTCTTTCCCAGAGCTGGTGTGTCTCCACACACCCAGTGTGGTGCACTTAACATTTATGCAAATTCTGCATCTCTACATTCTCCTCCACAAGGGAGGCAGCATAAAAGGCTTTGGATATATTATGTGTAGCAAAGCAGAAGTGGATTCATCAGGTGTGTACTGGCTACAGCCCTCCTCTGCCTGTCCCCTGCTTCTGTCTCGTGCTGCTGGCATCTCCCCTGCTCCCATTGCAAGGGTTGTCCTCAGAGACACTCACGGCGCTATACTGGGAACACTGGAGGTGCCCAGTATTGTGACAGGGGAGTGAGAAGCCATGGCTAAAATCTCTCTGCCCGGGGCAGGGGCACTGGTCCTCCCTGGCAGAGGGGCTGCAGGATTCGCAGCACAAACCCCTGCAGAACGCTGGGGCAGGACAGCAGAGAGCCTGGGCACGGAGAGTGGCCGGACTGGGGACTCCTCGGAGAGGCTGGGCACTTTCCCTAGAGGTGAACAATGCCCCTTTGGTTCCTTGGGACTGGCAACACATTTTCCTCCCAAGTCACTCTTCCCCGCCCCCCCCCCTCACCCTTCTCTCCAAAGTCAATCAGCCCGGGGGAGATGCTTTCCCTCCCAAATGCCACTCCGAGGAAAAGTTACAAGCAAAGGAGAAGCGGAGGGACTGAGCCCGACGGTCTCCGGGTGGTGCCTCGGGTCCTGCCCCAGCCGCTCCACCGCAGGCTGTGCCCCAGCCAGCAGCCTCAGGGCAGCGCATCAGCCGCCATCCCCCCGGGGGGTCTCCTGCGGGAGGATGCCTGCGGGTCCCGGGGCGTGAGGTGAGCACCCACCCGGGTCCCTGCACCCCCGGGGCACCCCGGGGCGAGGCGGGGGGTGCGTGTGTGTGTGCGTGCTGCCGGCGGTCCCTTACCACATTGCTGAGGAAGTCCGCCTCGCTGAAGTCGCCCAGGTCGAGGAATCCGGTGCCGGCGGCGGGGAAGAGCCTCTCGGCGGGGAAGGGCTCCAGGATACTGTCCATGGTGCCCGCGGCGCGGGGGCTCGGCCGCCCCCCGCGCTCCGCCGGCCCGGGCTCACTGCGGCCGCCCGCTCCCGCTCCCGCCCGCCCCCCGGCGGCGGCGGTCCGTGGGGCGGCGGTCCATGGGGCGGCGGCGGGCAGCGAGCCGCCTGCCGGGGAGGGGAGCGCCGCGCCGGGTGCCGGCTGTGGGCAGCTGTCAGTGCCCCGCTGCTGCCGAGGGGACGGGCAGGCGGTGCCGCCCCCCCCGCGCACCGGCACCCGCCGGGGCGGGACTTCCCTCGCACACACCCCCCTTAAGGCAGCGCGGAGGCGGCGGACCCGTCTGCCGGGCACCCTCCCGCACCGCCGGGGCCACCCCGGCTCAGCGGTGTAGCTGTGACGACCAGAACAGCCCCCCCCCCTCCGGTGGGGGTCTCCCCTGCATCGCTCCGGGAGCAGAGCCGGGGAAGATGGGTGTTCCAAGGGGTCGGCGGGGGATCTCCGTGTCCCCGCTGTCCCCAACGGGCTCGCAGGTAGGGGTGGCTGCAGCAGCCCCTGTGGCTGCTCTGTAATTAAAGAGTTGGGCACCATTAAAGAGCTTCGGGAAGATTATATGGCTTCAGATAAATAGGATTATGGATCCCTTTCCTCTCTGATCCTTACTCCAACCAACACTCAGGAAAACCACTTACAATAATCCCGTTGAAGAAGCCCTGATGTTTTATTAATCTGTTCCTGCTTTCATGGCTCCACTGGAGTTCCAGTGCCCAGCAGTGCTCACAAGCATAAAAAAACCCCAGCAGTGCCACTCTCCTGGAAGAAACCTAGCTGAAGGTTGCCCACAGTGAGGGTCCTGGTGGGGAAGTGCAGATCTGAGGCTGTGCTTGAAGCAGACAGTGGCTTTCCAGCCATACGTGCATCATGGGCTCCTGCTCCATGCTCCCCACGGGTCTCGAGACTGACAGCACAACCCAAGTTGCTCCTTGGCTACTCGTTGCACAAGCGGCCGCACGCTACCTCCAGCACACAAAAGCCTTTATACTTGCACACACAATGGGCTCTTTCAGTTACATTTACTTTTACCTTACGTTTCAGTCAAGTGTAAAGAGCCTTTGGGTAAAAGGGTCAGAGACATAAATTCAGCCAGGATGGAGTTGTGCTGAGAAAATAATGCTGTTCCTCCTTCCTTCATGGTAAAGAAACCTCTTTGTTAATGTGGGTTTAAAGGGGGGAACACAGAAATCTTTGCCACTGTAAGATGAGGAGAAGAAATACGTCCAGACCCTTCAACAAGAAGCAAACCCCTATCTCCAAGGAAGGGGAAAGACACGTTTGCTCTAACACCCCAGTCAGCAGGGTTCTTGGCTGCGAGGAGCAGAAGGACCACAATAGCAATGGGCTGACAGCCCAGGGTCACAGGGCACAGGCCGAGCCACCACAGGGGCAGGTTCACCTCCAAACACAGATATCGCTTCCCTAACTGCAAAGATTCATCAATGAAACCAAGAGTTTCTGGTTCAGCACCTCGCCCAAGTCAGCACAGGGAAGGCTCTCCTCAGGACCACGCTGTGTTTATCCACAGCGCCAGGCCGAGGAAGCTGAGATGGTGTCAGCTCCAGTGGCTGTTTGCACAGCATGGGTGGCAGTGTCATCAGAAAAGGTCAAGCAAAGTAAACCTCCCTTGTTTGTCTGCGCTCTGAAGGAAACATGCTTTGGCGCATTCAGATAGGGATTGTGAAGTCCATTTGGAAGATTAAAATATCTTGGGGAAAAAAAAGAAATTGCCTGCTCTGAGATCCTGCTTCTGTTTAATACTTGTAGTACTGGACACACCTGCCCTGGACACAGCTCCCGTCTATCGCTGCTGCACCTCTGCAGGCAAGGAAGGATTGTAACAAACCTTCCCTTTCAGTATCGTGCTGCAAAGCTGCTCTGTCCCATCTCAGAGAGCTCTGACAGGGACCCCCTTCCTTGGAAATATGTGCAGCTTTCCCCACATCAGACACGAGTGTAGTCCATTACAGGCACTGCAGATGTTGCCTCTGTGTTCGGAGAGCATCGCTGCTGACCCACTGGGACCAAAAAGGAGAGGTATTTCTGCAGGCAAAGAGTTTTGTGCTCCAAAAGAGACCCCGGGGGCAGGGAAAGTGTTGTTGGGATGAGGGGAGGTGACCACAATTTGGAAAGACTCAGATGTGCTGCTGCAGCTGGCAGGTGACTCTGATGCCAACAGCCTTTAGGCATTCAAAGAGCCGCAAGGAAACAGGAAGGCAAGAATTGCTCTCCCCTGCCACACTGGAAGAGACAAGCGGCAACAGACTCACTCCTTAGTAAGAAAACTTTCGGGCAGGTCATAGAAAAGCCAGCATAATGGCAAAGAGTGACAGGGTGCCTGGGAAGCAGCAGGGCCACCCTCACTGGAGCATCTCTACACCCAAGTTCTGCAGCCATCTCTCGGGTCACAGATAAGTCAGATCAGGAGGCAGCCTTGGGGCAGGGGCTGATTCACATGATCGCTCAAATTCCTTTTCAGCCCTATTTTGTCTGATTTTATATTTAGATTTCTTTGCAATCTGATCACAGCAGGAGACCAAAACAGCAACCAAGTATGTGTAGATTGAACAAGTCTCAAGCTGACAGCAGATAAGCCTCCCTGGCCTCACAACATTCGATACTGCAAATGCATGTGTACAGCCAAGCTCATTTTATAAGTGCTGAGAAGTGAATTATCAGCTCAGTTCTCATAAGAAAGGGATCCCACTCTCCTGTGCTCCATCCTGCCTGGTCTCGCTGCCACTACCTGCCGTTATACCCATGGAGAGATTGCTGCAAGCCCCTCCATTTTGCAGCCTGCAAAGCTGAAGCTTTTGTTTCCCCCCACCCAGACAGAGCCAGGAGGTTTCACAAACTCATCAAGGATGATTGTTTCTTGAGGAATGTGGGGCAAATTGCCTATGTCAGTGATTTTTGGTCTGCTGCATGCAGGCTCCGTTGTTACAGGAGGGGTTGTCTGCCTGGGGTTTGCCCTCATTTACAGCTGGGAAGGCCGGTACGGGAATGATTCACGCTGGTAATGCTGCCAGCCCTGGGGGTCAGGCTGGCTCTTTGGGACTGCCACCACAGCAGAGCTTTTACTTCAGGTCTGGAAAAAGGTACCATTTGTCCTGTTCATTTTTCCAGTTTGGGTGTTCATACAGATGAATAGCTGGTTTCTACCACAAGCCATCTTCCTAGCCACGAAGGCTTTCTGGAGCCATGCAGGCTCCATACTTTGGCCATTCAGTAGACCTTTATAGCAGTCCTGCTTTTATTCCTCTCTGGCTTTTCTGTGGATTCAATTACCTCTCGGTGTATTGCTCAGGGGTGGTTTTGCTCGCCGCTTTGTGCAACACAGACAGACGGAGCAACTGCTGTGTGGCAGGTCCCCTCTGCTCCTGAAGTCCCACTGAGAACAAGGTGAGGATGGAAACAAGGCTTTCAACCTAGTTCAAAGAAGAGGCACTGCAGTGCCCAGATGGTCCCTTAGGATCATAGAGTCACAGAACAGCCTTGGTTGGAGAAGACCTCTAAGATCATCAGGTCCAACCATTAACCCAGCACTGCCCAGTCCCCACTGCCCCATGTCCCTCAGCACCACATCTACACGGCTCTGAAATCCCTCCAGGGATGGGGACTCCACCACTGCCCTGGGCAGCCTGTGCCAGTGCCTGACAGCCCTTGGAGTCAGGCCATGTGTGATGGCACAAGTAGTTACACATCCAGCACTTGGGCTGTGATTTCTTTATTTAGGTTTTGTGGGAATAATTCAAAACCCATGAAAAAGTCAAGATAGAAGGGGAGGAAACCAGCAAAACGTCCTCTAGCAAAAGGTAACTTTCGAGGAAGGACTTGCAGATGCCAGAGCCCTTCTCTGCCCTCTGCTCCACAGCCCCACCTCATCCGGGAAATCCGTCTCCCCTTTGACTTCCATCCAGCAGCTGGTTTAAGCTCTCTCTCACACACAGGCTTCTCCCTCCAGCCAGCCTCAGCTCCTTTCTGTTTCCTCCTTCCTCCTGGGTGCTGTCTCCCAGCCAGGTACCCAGGACACCTGCTCCCACTATCATTCATCAGCAGTGGGACAGGGAAGGGCCAGGAAGGAAATCACACCTTTGAGCTGCCACAGCTCAAAGAGGGAACAAGTTGTGTCGTGTGTGTTGCTTTGTGTGCAGCTACTCAGAACTGGTGCTGCATCAAATTAAATGTCTGCCTGCAAGAAGACACATTTCATCAGTAACCACCAAGTCCAGACAGGTGTGAGCCACGCTGGAGCACTCGAGTAAGGTGTGAACACATGCGTGTGCGTGTGCTGAGGGAACGTACACCACAACTTGTGCTTTGCTTCCCCCTCTTGCTTGGGAAGTAGAGGGGAAAGTGAAGAGCATATTAATTGCATGTTTGCATATGGCAAGGATCCATGAATGCTGTGGTTTCAGTGAGCACCCTAATGCTATGTGGGGAATGAAAGGGAAGCCACAGAGCTCAGCGCTGCAATTATTATTCTTTCTGGGGTGAACTTAGGGCCCTTGGATAGATCTAAGTGGGCCTTGCAAACAAGGAGTGAGTGACAGGAAGGGAAAGGCAGGGAATGCCAAACCTAGGGAAAGGAAAGCCTTTACAAGACACCAGACCCTAGCAATGTCCCTCTATGGAACCCCTTCAGCCTCCTGGGAATGTGGCTGCAGCAGGATTAGGTACATCAGAAAGCAAAGTAATAGTAAATGGGTACTATAAAAAAAGATGAGAACTGAAAACTCACCGCTTTGAAAGTAACTGATAAAGGGGGAAAAATCTCCTTGTACCTTTTTCACTTCTTCATAGTGGGCTAGGACTGTTTCTTTGCCTTGTCACACACACTCTGCCCTCCCTGCTCTGTACCTCGGAAAGAGCAGAGACAACTCTGAGGGTGACGAACTGAATGAAGAGTAACTTCAGTGTGAGTGCATCTCCTTCCAGCAGTTTGTGAGCATTGGAAGACACTATAAATAACTCCCCTTCAGGAAATCCAGGTGAATGGGAAGCTACAGAAGAGCAGGGGAGGGTGGCTGCCTCAAGTTTTCCATGCGCTGTTATTTAATCCAACAGGCTCCCAGCCTGCACGGCTTGCAAAACGGACCCACCAGCCTTCACGGAGCTGCAGACAACCTGAACAGTCAATCTGAGGGGCTGTATTGCCTTGTTTCTCTTAACTGCTTCCTACATCTCAGACCTTCTCCCAGGAAGGATGAGGTGTACAGCTGCACACCCCATTTGATTGAATTTCACCCCAAGAAGATACCTTGCATCAAGGAGCAGATGACTGTGGTGCAGAAGGGAGCTGAAGAGCTGCTGGAACAGGACAGGGCAAGGAGACTGCAACAGCTCTGCTTTGACACACTGCATGCACCATACAGAGTGAACTCCCAAACCCCAGTTACCCACATGATGACTAGGGGGCAATCCCTGCTAATTTGTGCCACTTAGCCCCTCCAGCACGGTGGAGAAGTCACTCACATCTTGGCTACGTCCAACTGGATCTGCTCCGATCGAAGCCAGGCAGATCTGGCGCACGCAGGCTGGTCAGGGGAGCGGGGGGACAGCGATTCCTGCCCTGCTAAGGGTTAAAAGCATGGTCCAGATCCACAAGCAGTCCTGCCGAGGAGAAAAGCACAACCTAGCAATTCAGGCATGTCTCACCCCGGTTCAAATGACATTGTTTCAGTGCTGTCTGCCTCGCCCCTCACTGGTAATTACAGACTTTCACTACGAGGGAAAGAGAGACACAGCGGAGGAAACCTTCATTACAGACTTATCTCCTAGAGCAAAAGCAACCCCAGTGTAATGTCTGGGGCACGCTGCCAGGATCAGCCACCAAAGCAAAAGGCTTACATTTAGGACAAAAATAAATGGGGGAGAAGTGTTAAGTGATTTGGGAAGATCAGAAGCCCACCAGGTTGGCTGCTGTACAGTGCTGGGTGTGGGGAGCACTTTGGAGGAACTGGAAAGCCGCCCTGGTTTTAAGTGGTGCGGTTTGCATCTTACATTCTTCCTTCCTTCCTCCTTCTCCGCGTGCTCGTGTGCCCTGATGTCTGCGTGTGTCCCTTTGTCACCCCTGGCAAACACCAGTGGGATGGGAAGGGATGGTTTCCCTAGGCTTCCTAGCTTGATGTTCCTCAAAGGAGCAGATAAAGCTGTAGGTGTCCTTGGCTGACCCCTCTCCCCTTTGCACACCTAATTACCACATATACTAAATAACGGGCTTCTTGTATCCAAACCTAGGGGTTCTTTCTCACCTTGTCTATATCACGGGGGCCCAAAGTTTGAGCTCTGTTAGAAAAGATGCAGGAAGGATGCAGGGTTTTTCTTCCCAGTAGGACACTCCTCTCTTACCGTACACGACCATTTCCCGTTGCTGTGGTGAATCTCTCAGGGCTGGCATCCACCTGCACTGGTGGCTGACACCTTCTCTGGCAAACACAGTCTCATTCCTGCTGCTTTCTTCCTCATCCCAACTTTCTGTCAGCAAGTGATGCAGATCCCAGCTAAGCTGCCGTTCTTACCCCTGGGCATCCACAGGTGTGAAACTGGGAAGCGCTATCATGGCACGGTTAGCTCAGTGTTTGTGGGAGAGCTCATTCCAGTGACAGAGTTTTCCTGCAGAGCTCATTTTTGCTGCCGGTGGTAACACCTTGTTCTTGCAGGATCTGGGCTCTGACGCTGCATTAGAAAGATCCTTTAAACCTAGAAGCCTTGTCCCCAGGCAGCAAACGGCAGGGATAAGAGAGGACCGGGAGGAGAAAAGCGTTCAATCAGATTGCTATTAAGATGTGTCTGGAGAACTGGCTGAATTTTAATTGTTCTTTCTTGCTGGGTGAGTGAGCACAGGAAAAGATTTACCTTCTGGCCTTTCCATTTGGGCATGTTGACATTTCCAGGCGGCACTTTCCTCTGATGGAGAGGTTTGACGTCAGGTGGGCTGATTAAAGCCTGCAGTGCCTCTGACTCATTTGGCTACAGCCTGCGCAAGGGGATTTGTAACGTGTCTCTTCTCTTTCTGTCACTCGTTATGGTTGGCTTTAAATAAATAAAGCTAAGCTCAATTCACAACTTCAGGGAAGATGCAGCTCAGGCTCAAATACGCATTGTCGTGGCAACAGATGCTGTCAGGCGCACGCAGAAATATCACTGTCATCAGCGAACTTCCCTGCCCGGCTCTCCCTGCCCAAGCTGCGCACGGGGCTGGGGCTGGCAGCAGAAAGGCAGCATGGAGCTGGCACTGCCCATACCACTCAGGCATGCAGCTGCATTTGGGAGCAGCCCAGCACTGGCTTTGCTGCTCTCCCAGCCTCAGGAGAGCTCACCTGAGCCAGCCAGCTGCCCTCTCGCTGAGCCAGAACCGCTTTGGGGGATGCCCTGGTAAGAGGGGTTTGCAGAGCTCCCTGCTTGACCGGCATTTCCAGACTGAAAAGCCCTTGTGTGGCTTTTTCAACCTGTAAAAAGGAAGAGAGGTACTTCCTGGGTCAACAAGTCTCATACAGCTGCAGCCCAGCATGTAATACAATCCTCTTCATGCACTGATCAAGCTCCGAAGAGATAAAAATTATCAGCTGCCTTCCAGAAGCCCCACCGAGCAAAGCCCTCACATTTGCTAGATAGCTGCCCTGCAAGGAAACAGAGACACAGAGAGATGTGGTTTCTCCAGCTGACTGGGAGGAAGATAGGTTAGGCAAGGCAAAGCAAGGCAGCAGAGTCCCTGGCTCCTCTCTCCCAGAGTACCTGTCTCCTCGGCATGCTGAGCATGGTCCCTCAGGTGCTGCCATGTCCTGTACAGCTACTGATTCATTGAGAGCTTGAGTATGGCAGAAGCCCAAAATGTGAAGCATGAAACATGCCCAAAGACAGCAGCACTAAGGAAAAGGCTCTTTGAAGTGCTCAAGAACTCACCGCCTGCGGCACTGTGCCTGTGCATCAATAACATCCACTGATGTGTAAGAGAAATGAGAGGTTCTGGCTCGTGTGGCAAACTGGGCTAAGAGCATTGCCAGATCTTTCTTTCTATAAGCATCTCAGGACATGTAGTGGTTTTCTTAAAGCCTGAGCACCTGGAGTCCTGGGAACATGGAAGCTTCTCACCTCCCCTGCTCTTTTCTTAGGTGACTTCTGATGGTTGCAGGGAACCAGCTGAAAATGCACCCCCCTGGCTACGACACAGGCAGGCAAATCTAAGAAACCATCATTCACTGGTTTCAATCCTCTTCTTTTTAGACCCCGCCCCCCATTGACTGAGCTCTCAATTATGGTTTTCCTTTTGGATCACGGGGGAGCACAACGCATGTGGGGAGGTATTTGGGTGCTCTCCTGCTGACCTGAGCTGCACTAAGAGGCAGCTCTTGCTGGGCACTTTAGAAGGGGCAGAAAACAACTTCAGCCAAGAATCCAGTCTTCTCACGTAGATCACTAGGAATGGGGAATGGTTTCTAGGTTAATCCTCATTTTGTAGGTTTAATGCTTCCCCAGCTGGGGTGCCAAGTCTTTCTACCACAGCTGATTTGAAATTAACCTTGCCTCCTACAGTCACTGTACCCTGCCACAGCGAGGAAATTAATAGCATGAGAAGAGTTTGAACATGTGAAATGTTTTTATAACTGCATAGATTGAGCCACATTTCCATGACAAATCACTGAAATCTGAGAAATCTAATTTACAACACAAATTCCTTTCTTCTGTGTGTCTTTCCCAACTCAAATTCAAGTCAGAAACTCTCTGGATTCTGCAGTAACTCTAATCTAGCAAAACTGTGGGTGTAAGAGAAATGAAAAACAATTGCATGAGGTCTCCAGGGCTGGTCCACAATAACTCCAAACCCTAAATTGCTTATCCCTTGAGCGTGGTTTACAACTGCAGTGGATCCTGGCGGAGCTGTGTAACCAGCACTTAAATAAAGGGGAGGCAGCAAGCACTCCTGAATCGGTGGCATCTGTTCTGGGAAGGGCTGACCCAGAGACAGCCACAGCAAGAAGGTACTGAAACCCACTGTCTCCTCCTAGAAACAGAATTGAAGGTCACAAAGTAAAGACCCCTGCAACCAGTGTTGGCCTCTGATTAAAAATAAATCCCTTTCATGCACAGACAGTGGTTTGAGAAGGGGAAATAGTGAACTGTGGTGAAAGCTTGAAGAGTTCATGGCTGAGCATCTTGGAATGCCACAAGTGGTATCAATTAAGGTACAGCTCTATACCCCCAGCCACTGGCATCAATGTAAAGGCATGCTCCCTCCTCTTACACTTAACTTCTTTCACAGTAAAACTCATTTTGATGGTGCTTTCACCTGGGAGCAAATGTGAAAGCAACTGAGGAATGACAGAGATGAAAGGCTGCTTGGTGTCCTACCCATGCCACCTCCGGAGCCAGGGAAATCACAGTCCTCCATGAACAGTTGGTGCTTTGCCCCAGTACAAGAATTAGCATCATTATTTCCAAGTGATGGGGGCTGCCACTGTCTCTCGCCAGAATGGCAAACAAAACCAGCACTGTGGTGGGGTCCTCCTACCCCCTGTATTGTACTCTCAGGGCTAGCAGACAGCAGAAACATTCGGCTGCTTACAAGGCTCGCTGCTTCACTTAAAATGCACTATTTACCATTTAAAAAGCTTAGCACCCTAAACTCCAGACCAAACCAGAAATGTTCCTCATGAGCAGGTGAATATGTAAATATACTTCACATCATATCTGTGTTTCTGAGGAAGACCATTAAATTCCCAGGAAGGACCCAGTGCTGGGCCCTGGCAGAGGCGGGGCTATGGACCAGGGGAGGCTGTGACCCTGAACAGCAGCTCTTGTGATCCCATCACAGACAGAAAATCTTGCAGTAGCCTACACAAATATTAGTCCTGGTGCCAGCAAGTAGTTTTGCCTGGTCTTTTGCTTTCTGATCAGTCTCATGTAAGTCACTCTTCCTTCACTGCAGGCTGCCATCCTCTCCTTGACCAGATACCCCATAGATTATTTTTGTCTTGGATCACATAGTCCCAATGTTACAATTACATGCTGACCTCAAAGACTTGCTTTTAAAATTACCCTTCTTTAGCAAACCCTCTGTCTAGTGGGTTGGGTGGTTTTTTTTATTTCTTATTTTTATGTCTAAATGGTTAAATAGTGGGTGTGGTTGAGGAGAGAGGAAAAGAAGAAAGAAGCAGACAGAGCAAGCAGCAGGGGGGAAGGGTGTGAGGGTCACAAGTGTCCTCAGGACAGGGAAGTCCATGTACTCCAGAGAGGAGACACTTGGCTTCCTCTCTTTCCTCAGCAGCATCTTCTGGAGGGTCAGTTGTCCTTGCTGACAAATGTCATTTCACCACAGAGACAGTGACAGTCCCTCTTCCTCATAGCTACACCTAGGGACTTATTCTTGCAGCCACTACCTAAACCCAGAGACTCAAACATGGCATTAAAATTGGGACTTCCTTGTAAACACTCACCGATGATACATATTTTCTAAACAGAAGAGATGGAAAAGCAACTCAGAAGTGCTCTGAAGGGCCTAAAGGTGAACAGGCTTAGGTCAGCAACAGGCAGACATGACTGCAAAGACAGTTCACAGAGAAAACCATGTAGGATAGGTGTCACCTGTCCATGTTGCTGCTCCAGCTGACAGTTCCATCAAACCCCTGCAAAACTTCATAGAATTCACAGAAACCTCTTCAGAAGGGAAGAGGTGAGCATCTTCTTTGAGGATGGAGTAGAAGTCTGTCCTAGCAAAGAAATAAAGGGAAGCAACTCAGGCTGACAGGAGAAACTTCAGTCTGCAGCAACATCTCACACCACTTTGTCAGTCTGCCACACACTCGGGCTTTCCCTCCATGGTCTAAATAGATTTAAAGCCCGGCTCAAATGGTTTTAAGGCTGACAGGGGCCACAGTGAATTGTCTCCAAGTGATACAAGTGGCTAGGCTTGTTGTGAAAGCCGGCCTTTTAACAGCCTTCTGTCACCTGCTCTTCCACCCACCTTGTCCTTGTGATGGCCTCCTTCATCTTCAGGCATGCATATCGCTTCCACCCTGTTCTGCACACCGTATCTTCCTGCAGCCTCTCCTGCACACTGGCTACGTGACAGTCCTGACAGGGTGAGCTTTCATTGTGTCAAACCTCACCAATAAAAAACTAAGAGTAGTACTTGCAGAGACCTGCAAACAGTGCCCCAAGCTGCAGGTACTGAGAGGAAGCCTGAGAGGTACAGTGCCCCAAGCTGCAGGTACTGAGAGGTACTGAGCCTGAAGCCCTCCTCCACACTGTATGTGTCTCTGGGTGGGGGTTCAATTGTATAAGACAGATCTGAACACCGTTAGACTGGAAATGATCTCAGCATTTTTGGTAAAGTCAATGTCCCCAGTGTTTGGGAGGGGACAGTGCTCATCCCTTCATTCCTCCTGCATCTCCCCTTGGATACAGCATCTTCTCCCCTTCTCCGTGTTCTACACAGTTGTGTTGGGGTGTTGCTCCATGCTGCCACAGAGCTGGTGTCACCCACGACTGCACTGGCTGCATTTTATGGCAAATGAACCGATTTTTGGTTTAGGGAGGGGTTTTTTTGGTCAATTTTGCTTTGGAAGCGTGTGAAACTGAAATGGATTTGATACCCAATGGAAGAGACTACAGGCTGGGGCGGAAAGTAGTATGAGAGCTCCAGTAAAGTGATACCTACAAATGGCAGGATGGGGCACGATGATGATAAGCAGGAACGTGAGGACTCACCACCACTCTCATTTGGATTTAAAAAGCCAAAGCCACCTGCCAATGCTTGCCGTGTAGTGTTTCTTTCGCTGGCGCCAGTCAGCAAGACATCAGTCAAAGGTATTAATCTCTGAAATTTTAAAAAAATCAAATTCCAAACTCTGCTCTTTTAATGAGCTCTGGTAAATTTGCTCCCTTTTTACAGTCCTGAGGTCAATCAATTAACGACTGTCTAGAAAGAAGCTTAATTAAGCTCAGATAACACAACAGAGGTTTCACCCCCTTGCCCTCTCTCTGTACACATCCTCCTTTACACATCTGGATAAAAGCTTCCCTGCAAAGCCTGGAGAGAGCAATCGCTTCAAGCAGAGAGTCCCGGAGAGCACGTCTGAGCTCCCAAAAAGCATTGCAAACTCTTGCATCATGCAGAGGCAGCAGAAGCCAAGAAGCAGCTAGGAAGTGAGAAGATCCACTCTGGCAGCTGCTGCCACGGGGATAGGGTGTCACTGGGAACAACAAAAGGTGTTTTTACTGAGGAGACGTGGTGCCATGAGTTATTAATCTTCTAGCAGAGGGCTGCTCTGATGGCACTGCTCTTGCAGCAGGGGCAAGCCAGCCATTCAGGACTAGTCTGACAAATCTGGCTCCAGCTGCTCGGCTTTATTAACGACAGAAGCCCTCGAGGGGTGGGATCCAGAGGCATCACAGAGATTTTTTTCCCCTTTCCTAAGCACAAAAGACAGAAGTGGAATGTAGCTGAGGAATGCTTCGCCCTTGGAAGGGATGTAATAAATCTCCTTGGATGTGATATTTGGTTTATTTTGTGGGAGTCATTGAAAAGGAAAATGCAGATTGTGGGGCTTAGCGCTCAGCCTATGCTGGCAAAGGATCCCCGACAAAGAATGTCCATTGGCAGGGAATTTCCTGACTTTGCAAGTGAGCAAACGCCTCTTTTTCGGTTACTCTAAAAGCTGTCTTGCTATTATATAAAAAGTTGCTGTAAGGCAGACTCTGATGGGTTCTTCTCCAGATCCACCAGAAGAAGAAGGATAAGTAATAGTCAGCCTGATTTGCAGGAGGAAATATTTGTGCTGTGCTCAAGAAAGCACTTTCTTCCCAGGAAGGTCTCCGGGGCCGCAGGGGGCTGCTGGGGAGGCTGCGGCATCCCGATGGCTAGAAGCATTTCACGCACGCGTCAGGCACTGCTCTTGGGTGACTCCACCTCAGAGGGGGGGAGATGGCTTCAGAGACTTCCTGCAGTCCCTGCCAGCCCTCTGGTGATTATTACTGTATGATTATTATTTAACAGTGGGAGTGCTGCCTTTGGGATAGGCATTTAAGGAGGATTCTTCCTGTGCTAGAGGTCACTGGACCTAGGGATAGGGTAGCAGGCAGAGGTCAGGGAAGAAGAAAACAGAAGGGAACTGATGTGCAGATGGACTTGATTTACTGCAGAAGCATGGCAAACAAAAAGCCCAAAGGTGACAGAGGACCTACCACTGAGCAAGATGAAGTGAAGCTCACTAACAGGGGTGGGCAGGGAGGAAGGAAGGGATTACTTCTGGGGTCTCACCTCTATCAGTGAACTCCTTGGGGAAGTCATGACAGAAGCCAGACAGGTGGCAGCAAACTATCTGGGAACCCTAAACCAGGACTAAAGGGGAGCTGCTGGAAGAGGAACAGACTGTGTGGAGCCAACCAGGACTGCCTGCAGCAGTCCTACGATGGAATTCTGCAAGGAATCACCACAGTGGAAGGTAGAGGGGGGAGCAGAGCTGCAGGACACCTGGTCAGAGGTGGTCCCAACACACACGGGGTGACCCCTGCTGTGAACCACAGAACCTGCCCAGGCTGTGCCCTACTAAAAGCAGCTGATGGAGGCCACAGCTCAGAGGGGTCAGCCACAGAAGCCATCGTCTCATCGCTCTGTTCATCCTCCAGAAGTGCAATTTTGCTCACTCTGTCAGGGTACTGGAGATTCCCCTTTGTCATGAGTTTCTGAGAAGAGATGACAAAAAGGATACCATTAAGGAGGAGATGCTTGCTAACATTTTAACTTCCTAGAAAAGGAAGAGTGTGTTTGCGGCCCTCAGTGGAGGGGCTGAGGCCCCCACAATAGATTTTAAGAGTCCGTCAGGTCATTGCCTGCCATCGTCACCTGCTGGAAATGACGTTTTCAGTGTTTCCTTTCCTGTCAGAAAACACAAATATCTTCTCTTCTGCTCCCCATGCTTTCACTTGGAGAGGAGGTGTGGGTGTAAAGCAAGTGACCTTATCAACAAGTTAGCAGTCTTGGGTTATTAGCAGAGCTGGACTAAGCACTTTGCTGCTGTTATCACTGCTATTGATTTTACATTTATAGAGAGCTGCAAATTTACATAGTACTTAATAAACACGGAGTTTCCTGGACTGCAACTAGCGAAAGGAGAATTGGGAGGCCTTTTTTTTTAAAAAAAAAAAACCACACAACTTTTTTTTTTTTTTTAAAAACAATCACATGATATTTCTATGTTATTCTTTCCACTGCAACGATAGGCTGAAGATCAGAGGACCTGCTGCCACACTCCTGCACAGCCACATACATCAGGACATAGTGAGAGCAAATGGATCTAACATTCTCCCAGGCACAACAGCAATTTTATACCACTTATCCCACTGACATCATCCAAAGTTTTGGATAGACAGCTCCAAAATGTGCTGGGTAGCAGTGAACCAGCACAAGGCCTTGGGTTCTACTCCTGCTGTGCCACTTAAAATTTCACCCTAGTTTTCCAAAAAGGCAGCATTTTCCTCCTGCTGTGAGTCTCCAACCAGGATACAGCATGGGATATCGCTGGACTGAGGTCTCTGCAAGCAGGAAAGTCCAGTAATATAAGATAGGCAAGTGAATTCCCTTAGGGCACAGCACCATTATCAGCACAAATATTTTGAGTCTGGACAAATTATTTATCAGCTTAAAAATTAAAACCTTTTGGCTTAAATCTTTGTGGATGTTTAGAGAATGTTTTTTCTAAAGGGACCTCTGAAAGCAGGATTAATGTTACCTGTCCCCTCCACCGTACATCCAAAAGCATCACTTTGAGCAACACTTCGTGGCATAGAGACTCAAAAGAAGGAAAGGGAACAGCAAGCAACCAGTGGGACAGGGAGGGTGGAAGATGTGAGGAAAGAGTGGAAGTCATGCAGCCTTGAAGAAAGGGAAAGGAGCACACACTGAATCCAAATCTCTGATGAATTAAAGAGGCAGGCTGAATGATTCCTGGATGAAAGCACTGGGTTAGATTTGAGTTGTACCACATACTGGTTCTCAAAGGGGACAAGAGACAGCAGGGAGGTTATGTCTAGTGTTTGAGAAGCCCTTGGGTAAGTGAAAACAAATACCTGAAGGCGATTTATTGGGGAAAAGAAAAAAGAAAAGCTTTAAATGCAGAGCTGACATGTGCCAAAGCTGTGCTACAGCAGAAACTGACAGGAAATCCCATAAGATACATGCTCCCTGGAGACAGGAATATCCTCCAGGAGTTTGGGTCCTCTGCAGCGAGTTCTGTCTTCAGCTCCTCACAAGGAGTTAAAAATTCTGCCACCAGTGAGCGGAGGCTCACTGCTTTTGCTCTAGAGACCTGGCTGTGAATCCAGGCGTACCGCTCATGCAGTTTACCTTGGCAGGCTGCAAATGTCCTACCGCTGGCTACAAGGTGTGGCCAAGTGTGCCCAGTCCCTCTCTGCACAGCTTCTCCATATCCTCTAGAGGCTGGCATGGACCAATGGCCCAGCCTTGGAAAATATTACCACCTCTCAGAGAACGTGGGTTCTGAGCTGTACCCAAAGGAGGCAGGCTGCACTCGGGGAAAATGGGGATCCTTAATGAATGGCTGGGTGAAACTCCCTGGGCTCTACATATGGAGGGAAGCAGACACCTCAGCTTTTGAGAAGTTCACCTGCGAATATTCCCTTATGTCTTAGCCCTGATGCTGTGCTTTCAGCCTGGTACCTGCCTATGTGCCATAAATATAGTGTCCCCTGATTTATATTTTGGAGTGCTGGGCACGTGTGGATGTAGCCTACATACTGTCTGGCTCTTCCACCAGACTATTCTAAAATACCTGACAAGGCATTAACGACCTGAGACTCTAGGGTCCCACAGCAGTATTTTCCCACTGAGTACTGCTCCTAGTGAGAAGGACCCTGGGAGCAGGTTTGAAGCCCCTTGGCACAGGCACACCCTAAGCACAGCTCTGCAAGGCCATCTGTCCAGGTATCGTCCTGAGCCTCTCAGCGTGGAGGCCAAAGGCATTCCGTCCATTTCTCCGTCATGATCACACAGGGAATGACAAATTGTTCTAAATATGATTTTTTTCTTCTGTATACTACTGCAGTACTTAGCAAAATAATCGTGTGGGCTAAGCCAGGGTGGTTCTGCTGTGGACAATGTTACTGCAGAGTCCTTGCCAGCACTCTCCACAGAACATTTCAACTTCACTTTAACCCACCATTGCTCCATCTGTACATCTCAATGCATCTGCCAGGCACATATAACATGATTCAATTTAATCCTGGAGTTTTTCTACATGGGCCAGTAGATATTAGAGTCTGAGTATACAAGTTATTTTCAGCTCATCTGTGACATCCAATTCCACCCACCAGGCTTGCAGAGATATATAAATCATGGAGGTGTCTAAAATAACAGGCCCTGAGGAAACATCTGTCACCTCTAGAAGCTTGTGAAGGAGGAGGATGAAGCATTCAACTCAGCAACGTACTGAATTTTCTTTTAGCTCCAAGAACCAGAGAGCAGCAAGCCTTTCTGACACAGCCCAGGTGCCTCCACAGCTGGATTTTCACATTGCCTTCATACTGCGTTTGACCTGTGGACGTAACGCAGGCAATATAGAGACACTCAGCAATTTGGATGACATTTGTGTCACCTCACCTTTATCTTCAAAAGGAAAGGATAGCTTCAATTCCTTTTTGTTTCTGGATTCTTTCCCCAAAATTGGCTGGTTGGTTGGCCCTTTGCACCCAATTTTTTTAATCAAAGGAACAGAGAACTTGATGTGCTGGAACTTACTGATGGCTGCTCTAGCCCTGAAACATGCCATCTCCTGTGCTGGTGAAACATGTGGGCCAGAGCCTTGCATGTCCTACAGCTATCAAGCTGTTTTGCCAATTACTAGGCCTAGCACAAAGGACACAGCCAGCAGAAAAACAATCCAGTAAGTAGATTCTATTGCACATAGAGGAGTCAGTATATAGGGGATTGCTGGGGGTACAAACAAGTCAGATCACAAATAATAGACATTAACCCCAGTGACCCCAAGAATGACATAGCATGACCCATAATAGATGGAATAAACAAAGACACAAAGTATCCCATAGAAAAAATGGGAGACAACCAAGTCAATAGGGTGATCACATACAATAGAGGTAACCCCATGTTGCCTCCCCACGAAGCCCGCGTTTGTAAGTGCCAGACCTGACTGGGGTCCAGTTGCAGGGAGAGTCAGGAGGTCCTTCCCCAACAGGAAACTCTGTGAAGTACATCCACCTCACAGACAGACATTCCAACCCTTCCTGCAAGTGGTCCCAGCTTTTATCCCCAAAGCAGGACACCTGGCACTCATTTACCCAATGCAGGGCACCTGGGGCTTGTCTACCCAAGGGCTCTCCTTGCAAGGCCGGCCACACCTTGGAGGAAAGCCAAAAGGCAAACTCATCCCCTCCTCTTAAAGGACCATGGGGACCACCCATATGTCAACCTTAATTCAGGGCTCGGGGTTCACACCCCAGCACTTCACAAGCTTTTTACATTAAAAAATTGGGAAAAGAGCCAACAAGTTACATTTTCACTCCCTGCCTCCTCACTTTTGAAGGGATCTGATCTCTCCTGCACCCCAACTCCACTCATTCTTTGCTGCTCTTCCCAGCGGAGAAAACAGCGACGGAGCAGTGGAAGGAGGAGGGGGAAAGGGCAAATCACACTGTATGGAGCGGTACTTATGTGGCAACGTGTGAAGCACATGGGTTTTGGAAAAAGGAGAGCGTCAGACCGGCGGTGCTGCTCTCCTTATGCCGGCAGAGGCAAGCACCGGAGGGGAACGGGGCCAGGCTCCGCGGCAGCACCGGGCGCACGGGGGAAGCGGGATCCATCTTGGCTTGCTGCACTCACCCGCCTCCGCGCCAGGCACCTGTTCTCCCCGCGCCGCCGGGAACGGGCAGACCGGCCCCTCCCGCCTCACCTGCCAAATATTTACGTTTGGGTGGGTGGGAATATGGCAGAGGGCAAGCGGGGACAGCGCCGCCGCCGGGCGGGTCACAGCCCAGGGCCTGGCCCTGCCAAAAGGCCGCTTCGCCTGGGCCGCCAGCACCGCCGGCAGCCCTCCCGGTCCCGCAGGCCAGCCGCTCGCCGGCCGACCGCTCTCCCACCGCGGAGCCGCCGCTCACCGCTGCCCTCAGCCCGGGGCCGCCATGAGGCGAGCCCCCGCCCCCCGCGCCCTGACGCAGCTCCCGGCCCGGCTCCGCCGCCGTGCTGCCCCCTGGCGGCACTGCGGGCCCGGCCCCGGGCAAGGCGCCTTGCCGCCCCCAGGGCGATTTTGGGAGAGAAACCTTCGCGAAGGACCCGCTCCCCTCCTCCAATTTATCTCACCTGCCCAAACCATATGGGTTAATTTTATTTTTTTTCCGTTTGAAAGTTTCCGCAATTCATAGTAAAAACTACGTGTGTGTGACGTCCTTTCGCTCTGGGGGCAGGCGGTAAGCCCCACACGGCCGCCAGAGGGCAGCGCCGCCGCGGCCATGGCGGAGGAGGGCGGGCCCGCGGCAGCCGCCATCAGCCCCGGCCCCGCCGCCCCCGGGGCGCTCCGGCAGTAAATCGGAGCGCCCGTTTTACTAACCGGCCGTCGGGGGTTTTCCATGAGGGACGCAGCGATCCTAAAGCTGCCTCTGCATAGGGGAGGCTGTACCTCTGAGGCGGGGGTCGGTCTCTTCTCCCAGGTGACAGTGACGGGATGAGGGGTGATGGCCTCAAGTTGTGCCAGGGGAGGTTTACATTGGATATTAGGAAACATTTCTTCCCTGAAAGGGTTCCCCAGCACTGGCCCAGGCTGCCCAGGGCAGTGGGGGAGTCCCCATCCCTGGAGGGATTTCGGAGCCGTGTAGATGTGGTGCTGAGGGACATGGGGCAGTGGTGACTGGGCAGTGCTGGGTTAATGGTTGGACTGGGTGATCTGAGGGGTCTCTTCCAACCAAGACCCAGGCACTGAACCCCCAGTAGCCATGGCTATACTGGTACAAGCTGCTAGCTGACAGCTGGCTCCAGTCTGTCTCCACTACCCTGGCAGCAAGGTGGCCATGCAGTGAGAAATGCTCCTGCTCACTGTGAGCCAGTATGTTGATGGTGTCATGTCATCTGTTCCCTGCAGGAGCCTGGTGTTGCAGTGCAGAAGGATGAGGATAAGCAAGGAATTCATTCTTTCCACTTTCGCAGCCTTTTGACTCCTGCTCTGAATTGTATCAAACACCTACCTTCTGCAAAACCACCTAATATTTAAAACAAAATCCAAACAAGCTAAGAAACAAAAGATAAGTGCGGAGTTAACAGAGGTTAGCTCCCTGTCCTTGTAAAAACTAGGATTTATAAGGGGCTCATAGCACTTGGCTAAAGGGAAAACTGTATTCAAGAACCTTGTAACAGGTAGTGGATAATTATAAGAACATGGAAACTTTCACAGACATTAACATTCTTGGTGACAGCAGACTGAACTGGCAATGTACATACATGGCAAAGTGATGTAACCACTAGCAATTCACCTTAGTCAGATGGATAGAAGAAGGAGGTGCTAAGGACATCCTCACAGATTCTTCACACGTGCAAGAGCTGATCGCCAGTGCCATTGCTGTGTCAGTATCTTTAAAGTTTTATCTTTGATGTTGGCTCAGCACACTCTAGGACCTGCGGTTTCTGCATAGAAGTGGCTCCATAGGCTGCCGTGGGCTGCCAGGCTGTCTCCAGGTCAGGCAGAGGAAGGAACATCCACAGAAACAGAAGTGGAAATCAGTGGAAAATCTGTAAAGGGACACTAACTTATGAAAGATCTGCTAGCAAAAGGGATTCAAAATGTTCCAGCAAAGCTGAGCACTCTAAGTTTGTGTATTGCATTTGGTAGGAAATAATACAGAAAATTGTCTGTGGACTGAAAGCACAGAAATACAAAGGATTATGAAAGGCACGCCAGGGCTGAGCTGTCTGCTCCACAGAGGGCACAGGCAGAGCTTTCCCAGCCACAAGGCACTGCTGAGACTGCAGTGAAGTGCAGCAAGTGGAGTATCAGACAGGGAAGACTTCAGTCTGAAGTCCAAATTATGGACACATGAGCTGACGATGTGAAAGAAATAACCAGGAAGCTGCTCAGGAGCAGCTTGTCCTGGAACAGTTCACCGAACATCCTTTTCCTTTTAACAGATATTCCACGGGCACTTTCCCTCTCACATGCAGTGCATGCTTACTTAAAGGGGGAAATATCTGGATGATCGGCCAGTTCTTCAAGAGATGGCAACTAAGTTCAAACAAATTATATCCTGAATAAAGACGTAGATTCTGCTGAGCTTTTAGCGACTGTGGATTTTGATTTGGTTAAAAAGTAGTCAGAACCAGAGTCTGGAGATATTTAGCCCTGGAAGGGTTTTTTTTTTCTGTCTGCCATAGTACCTGATTACTGTTTCTGATATTATCATCTGCTTTAATAAGCAAATTCCCTCAAACAGCAGTCAGCCCTAAAATATCCCTCTTCTATTCCCATCTCCTTGGCCACATGTTGCTTACTGTACTAAGTGCTAAATGGCTCTTGGAAAGTGCTAAGAAGGTGTTGTGAAAGGGCTAAGCAAACGTTTCACAAACGACAGCCTGTACGGAGAAACAGCCCCATTGGTAGGGTGGTGCCAGGAGGCCCAGCAGCAGCCTTGTTGGAGACCCCTGTTTTGACAGGGCTGGAGAACTGAACTTCAGGGTTGCCTTCTTAAGATAATTTAAGTGAGACATTTTCACCTTGTGGAAGTGAAGTTTTTTTGACCCTAACTGAAATGAAACCACTGGATACTTCATCAGAAATATCTGACAAGTTCAGTATGTTCCTGCTGACCAGGTCAAGTTCATTTGCTCTGCCTGCTCCACCAGAAACCAGCTCAGCTGGCGGTCTCGATGCTCAATAATTCTCAGAAGTGAAGAGCAGCTCCTGGAAGACGATGGGAACAAAGCCCCAGGCTCACCAGCCCAGCCATGAACTTGGCTTCTGAAGTCCCAGCCAAAGTCAGGAAGAAACCCAAAGCATCCATCCTGCAAAGAGGCGCCAAGTCACCAACAGCAATTGAAACGTTCCCCAACTAATCACCATTGTCCGGCCATGGGCAGAAAACAGAATGGACCAATGTTTTCTATCATCTCCAGCCAGTGGCAGTATGTTGGGGCCACCAACAAGCATTGGCTAGTGTATAACCTTCAGCCTGCAGGTAGAGGAGAAGCTTCACCATATGAGAAGCCACTTACTTGCAAGAACGTTCCAAGAAAGGTGAGTGGATGGGGTCTTTTAAGTGAAGCAGTTTCCTTGGTGAACCGGCTCAGTCTGTGATCGCAGCTTGTTGATCTGCTTTACTGTTGGAAGATGTGAATCTTGCCCTGCATGCACATGAACTGGGGTCACAAGACACCTCTTTGTCCCGTTAGTCACTGTCACTTGGGGGATCTCTGCTGCACTGGGCTGTGGCATGAGGCTTCGATCCAGTGAGTGCTGGCATAGACTGGCTGCCAGGCAAGTAAGCAGCCACTCTGTGACTAATGGGTAAAGTTACTTGGTTTAACTCTAAACCAACAGGTCCAAAAAAAAAAAACCACCCTTGTCTTTAGTTAGTGATCATTTTGTTTATTTTATAGGGTGCTTCAGATGCTATCAATTTCTGTGTAAAATAGATATCATGAACATTGCGGGCTGC
This sequence comes from Podargus strigoides, assembly GCA_028020825.1. Taxonomy (NCBI): domain Eukaryota; kingdom Metazoa; phylum Chordata; class Aves; order Caprimulgiformes; family Podargidae; genus Podargus; species Podargus strigoides. The sequence goes on along the minus strand of CM051624.1, from coordinate 39,619,867 downwards.
CTTGCTAATTGTTTCAATTTTGCAATTCAATTTTTGCAATTAAATTACTGCAGGTTAGATGCTAGCTAATACATTTAAATCAGTCCAATGAATTGTTTTTTTAAAAAAAACAACACATTTTGAAAGCACGTGTTTCCCTTAAGAAAAATAGCATCTGCAACTGTTTTACTGAGCTATTTGGGTTCTGAAATGTGTTTATTACAAAAAATGCCACAGAGCCTGTTATGTCCTATGTAGTATTTGTCATGTAAGCTATTTATAAGGCAAGTTATTTATAAGGAAAGTCATTCATAGGGAAAGATAAAGTTATTTGTAAGGAAAAGCCAGGCTCATTATCTCATTTTATAGCTGAGATGTTGTGGCACGAGGACAGGTGGAACAGTGTCCCCAGCATCACACAGGAAGTCTGATTAGTCCCAGCTCCTGCTGCCTGCCCATCCAGCCCTCTGCCCGCTGAGCCACACACTCCTCCACAGTGCTATTTGTTCTTCTCCCCTCCACTCCACAGCAAACAGCACAGTTCAGATTTGTTTCATCCTTCCAGCTACGGGTCTTTTGCAGCCTACAGCTTCCTAAGAATGATGGATCTCCATAGAGCTTCCCAACTTTTACTAGAACCCTAAGTTTCTTGATTGATTTTCAAGACCAATATACATCTGCTAATCCCATTTCATCCAAAAGAAAGGAGACATTAGACACTAAATTTGGCTAGTGGAGGTTAGCAAACCCATATTTGCCACTCCCTATTGGCTATGCTTTCCTTCTCCTGGTTGAGAAATGGGGTGAAAAACTCAGTGGGTTCCAGGATAGTTTTGTGGTTTTGATTGTTTTGTTTCCTCAGTGAAATTCAAAGCTCCAGAATTCAAAGAAACTGCAGCCAGCTCTGGGGAGAATTGAAAATGCAGAGGAAAATATTGTCAATTTTTTCCCTGGTGAAATCACAACAGAGTCTCGCAGCTACTGAAAGGCAAAACGTCCACATGGATGTAGGCAAGACATAGCTGACAAGCAGAGACTGCCTGCACTGACAAGGGCTTAGGCACTTTATATTGCCTCCTGGAAGTCTCCCAGGATCTCCTCACCAAGGTGTTCAGAAACAGCTGAACAGGAGAGGCCGGGGACATAATTCCTGGCCTTTTTCCAACAGCTGCCACAGGGTTTCTCTGCAACTTGGTAGGTAGGAGGAAGGTGCTCTTTCCCTGTCAACCTCAATGTTGGCATCTTGGTCATCTTGTCTTCATTTCTGAGGTGGCACAGTTCAGCTGTGGCCACCCTGTGCAGATGCCCTCAGCTTGTTTCCATCTGCATCCTACATTCCCTGCTCACTGGCAGGCCTGGGCATACCTACAGCATGCCTGGAGGAAGCTGGTCACAACATATTGAAGGACACTGTGCACAGCCACCTTGGTAGCTCCAAGACTTCATTCCCTTGTGCCTAAATGAGAAGGTTTTCATACCTTCCCAGGGTCTCTGTTTTGAAGCAGAAATGTCTTGTCCTGCTTCCAGCAGTCAGTGAGAACTTTTCATCTTTACAAGCCAACAGTTATTACATCATTCTCTAGTCTTGCCCTTCTTAAACAAACCTTCTTAATCTTCCTCCATGGGATGTGCTTTCAAAGCCTCTTCTCAGGTTTGCTGCTCGGCTGTGAAACCCTCACTTTGTGTCTGGCCTTCCCCATGCCAGGAAGAGCAAACCACTCACCTGCTGCATTGTGCACCCACCACCCCACGCTAGCGCTGCTTGTTTATTGGAACAGCATCACGCTGTTGACTCCTGTTCAGTTCATGGCTCACACCCCGAGCTGCCTTTCTGCAGTACTGCCGCCTGGCCACTTATTCCCGATTTTCTCTTTGTGCTTTTGATTTCCTCTTCTTAAGTATAGCACTTTGCACTTTTCTTTACTGAGTCCTTGATTTTCTCCAATTTAGCAAGATCATTTTGAATTCTCAGTCCATCCGCCAAACTGTTTGCATCCTCTCCCAGCTAGATGATGTCTGCAGGTTTTATGAGTACTCTTTATTCCCTCATCACAGGCTGTTAATGAAAATACTGCATAAAATGGATTCCACACAGATGTTGGAAGGATCCCATTTGAAAACTCCTCTAAGTCTGATAGAGAACAATTGATAACTGGGTTCTAAAGCTATTTTTTTTCACCAGCCTTCTGTCTACTTTATGAGGATTTCATTTCAACTATATTTTCTTTGTTTGCTTAGGAGAATGCCATGTGGAATGGTGTCAAAACCTTCTAAGAATCAAGATGTATGACAACTGTTACTTTCTACTTACCTGCAAAGAAGGGTGTATAAAGCCTACACTGACCTAAGCTGAGAAAGGTATTTTTGTACAGGCTTGAACTGCTTTATCAGTTTCCAATCTTCAGTTCAATCGCTGCAATTTTATGTGTAGCCATAGCCTGAGTAATTGTCTCCAGTATCTCAGTGATTAAAGCTCATTCAAAATTCCAGCAAGCTTCAATAAAACATTTTCCTCCCTCGCTAGGACAATATATAGTCAGAGATCAGAGACTTTTTTACAATCTCAAATTCAGTGAGGCAGAAGTTGGCACTAATACACACACAGCAGTGAAAAACTCCTTTGCAAAAACATGAAGATGTAGGTCGATCCTTGAAGATATTTCCTACTTTGTAAAATCCACATTCAAGGAAGCACACTGATGTGTGCTGATAGTTGTGTATCCCATCAGTCTAATTATTTTAATTTATGTACTGTTCTGCACTACTATGAAACTCCTGATGCAATCAGTATCATTGCAAGAAAGGAAAGCTGTTCTTACAGATGAGTTACAAATCCTCATTAGCCATCAGATGTTACATTAGATAAACATTTGCTATAGCCTCAATATATTATGTACTTTTTGGTGCTGTTTATTGGTCGCCTCTGTACTTAATATCCTCCATCACCCCAGTATCTAAGCAACTTGATCCTGTGTAACCTTGTGTTAAATAGTGGCCCACCTCTAAGAGTTGCTTTTCTTTTTAGGGAAACTAGTACTTCATCTGAAGGAATGAATGGTTATGATTCTGTAACATTGGAAGTGACTAATCCAGTGTTGTAAATGGGATAAAGGGAAATGGAATGTATTTTGAGAACAAACAGTAATCATTGACACAGTAATTTGCATCCCTAGATGTTATAATAATGACTGAGTATCACTTCCCCTTGTTTGCATAAGGAAGGATAGGCAGAGAAATCCAGTGATTTGGCTAGTGCACCACCAGCAAGTCACTGAAAAGGAGAAGATCTGAATGTAGATCGCTTTTCTTGCAGCTTGTTTTCCTGTAATCTGCTACATGTTTGAAATACAGCATTACAAAAGGTGTGATCCCTTCCAGCACTAAAAACCCTGTAAGGGTTTCACTAGCTCGTGCCAGAAAGAGCCAACAAGGGCTGGTCAAGGCTTGTGGCAGATTTGAGAGACGGGGTGCAGTGCATTTCCTTCAGAAGAGCTGGTTTGGATGGGTGACTTGGGATTCCTGACAATTTACATACATTAAGTGCCAACAGCCTCAATCTGTGCTGTCTTGCTGATGGAGCGAACATATTTTTGCTGCCTGAGGAAACTTTCTGCTCTTCAGAAAGCAATTGGAATTGTAAGGACCAAAGTATATTCAGTGACCCTTCTGCTTCACGACCAGCTTACAGGGATTTAAACGGGGAGGACTTGCTAAGAGTGGATCCTAACGGTGTGTTTGTACAGTGAGCAGCCCTGCACAAACATCTCTAGACAGGCAGTCCCCAGGAAATCAGAACCACTGCATCAGAGGGATGGAGTGTTCACAAGCTAAGAAGCAAATATGTTTAATGTCTTAATTTTTTTTAGAATAAAATTAAGCACCTGTGGTACAATTTGCTTTGTACTAAATAACAGGAGTGCAAAATACCATCAGTAGGAGCAGTGATAGCATTCTACATTGTCTTTGAATTTTGCACTGGCTGCAAACTACAGGACCAGGGCAAATAGCAGTTAATACAACCTTTACTTAGCTTCACCTGACAAATACAAAGTAAAGCGTGAGGCAGTCTCACATTGACATATGGCCAGATATAGGCAAAACATACTTAGAAAAGGTAATCACTCTTTATTATAATTAACTATTTGGTTATAGGTCCAAATGGAAGAGAAAAATGGGTAGATCTTACAGACTTCACTGTCCAAGAATATGTTGCTTTTTAATGAGGGCCATTCTAGCACTTCTCTCTAGTTCACGTATCTAAACAGGGGTCAGACTTTCCTGAATGTGCAAGGTAAGAGTTATTGGGAGTGTGTAAGGTTCAGTTAGGAGAAGGAAAGGTCAGAAGAGCAGAATATCTAGCTGCTGGTCATCTCTTCAGGCCAAAGAGGAGAACCAGAGCTGCTGTGGGCCAGGCTGTCCTGCCAGAGGGGTGATCCTGGCTCATCTGTGGGCAAGCATCTTCATGTATTTCAAGTTGGGTGGAAAAAAAACAAAAAAATACCCAACCAGTTATTAACTCTGCTGCCTGACACCCACCTGACAGCTTTGCAGGTGTGCTGTGCCCTCCTCCCTTTGCTGCTGCTGCAGGTTTAGGAAGGTCTCTGGTGTGCGAATAACCCTGCAATGCTGTGGGTTGATTGGCACCCTTTGGGCACCACTGCAATACAGATGAAGAAATATTTGTTTACATTTGAATAGGAGATCGGAAACTCAGTGATTCTGACTCATTGCCACAGTGCCAGATAACTAAGGAACACCCTTATCTTTTCTACTGCATTTTCCAGCTTTTTTTTTTTTTTTTTTGTCTCTCCCCCTGCTGTGTCCAAGTGTTTTCATGACTCTTAGTTCTTCTCTCTGGTTTTGCCTCCCTGGTCTCATTTCCCTTCCTTTACTTACTTCCTACACACTTTGCTTCCTCTTCAGCTTAACTCGTGGCTTGTTTGCCTCGAGTTCTCATTGTAAGTGCTTCTATTCAGGCTTGTCCCTCTCACAGGCTATCCCAAGCCTGTCTTCCCACAAGGAGAAGGAGAGATGGAGACATTTGGGCTGGAGGGGGGCACTGGCAGCAAGGGAACGGGGCCAGGGGAGTTGCAAATGAGCAAAGAAGAGGATGGAGGGAGAGGAAGGCAGGGAGGGACACTCATCAGGATACAGGCAGGAACAAGGAGAGGAAAGAAAATGTCAAGGAATGATGGGGAAAAAAGATGGGAAGCTAGGGAAAAGCATACACAAGAGCGAGGGGAACTAGGAGGGTGTGAGAGGGAATATGCATTAGGAGGCAAGAGAGAAGGGAGATTTCATGGAGGGCAGTAATTCAAGGTAGAATTACACTTGCAATGAGGAAAGCACTTTGGGCTGAAGGGAAAGAAAGAAGGGATGAAAGAAAAAAAGACATTCAAATCCCAGAATGGATAAGGGAGAGTCCATGGGGGGGGGGAGAAAAAGGAGCTAGAAAACAGAAATCCTAAAACACAGCATGAAAAAAGGTGAAGATTATTTGAATCTTAAGGGAAGACAGAAATACAGAAGGAGAGGAGAAAAACCTCAGAGTACTTCAGAATTCCTCCCTAAAACAGCTCTGGACTGAGTATTTATAAAAACCATCACAACAACAATGTGAACACATACTTACTTAAGCATTGAAACATTTTCAAGCACACTCAGTCACCTTTCCTGCTCCCAGCCCTTACTGTCCTTACTTCACTGTAAAATCCCTGCTGTACCATAGAGCCCTTCGTTCCCGATGCAAAGGACATAATGTAAAGCCACACACTTGTTACCAAAACAGCAGTAAGGAGGCAAAAAGATCCCTCCATGTGTAAACCCCATTATCCTCTCCATTACTTAACATAATTTGCCTCAGGCAGCAAGTCAAATCCTCCAAATATTCACTGCAGCAAGAGATAGGGAGTGAGGAACTCACTTATCTTTTCAGGTGGATTTCACAGTCTGGTTTTCTCTCTTTGTTCTCACTTTCTCCCTGGTTCTGTTGTTTTTCTTTTATCTTTCCCCTTCACGTTTTTCAGCCCAATTTAACTTTCTGCCTACTGTTCTCAAACAACTTACTCGGTTTCGGATTGTACTTTCCTCACCCCCCCTACGCTGATGCCCTCTGGGGGTCCTTCTGTTGCCCATGACTCCTCTTCATCTCTCTCCCCCTCTCTCTCCAGGTGCCCACCTCTAGAAGCCATCTCCTACCTACCCCTGCCAAAGCATGTGCCCCATACATATCACCGACACCAGGTACTCCCCCTGATGATCTCATGCAACTTCCCAGGGTACCTTCAGCACTTCATTCCTTCTTATGAAATATCTAACACATTACAGTTCCTCTTTGAACACCAGTATAAAGGAATATCCCTCTCCACCATGCACAGGCCCATCACACATCTATTCTCTATTCGCTTTCAACACTTGACCTCATGGTCTCTGGTCCCCTCTGCTTCATATTCAAATACCCCTAATCTCTTTTGACCTTCTGTTCTGATCCAAATACTTGATCTAAACTAGCAAAAAGGGCAGTTTCTTTTTTTTTACCCCATTATTGCTGGCAGGCCTTCCCCCACGCTGGGGTGCTCTGCCATGTTTTTGAACTGTGACGAATGGTAATGCTAGAAGGAGCCAGGCAGGAGTGACAGTGCCACACCAGGACACTTTCTGAGCCTCACACTCGATTGTAATGCAAGCACCCACATTGCTTTGCAGCACAGGGACTGATGCACAGCAACCACTCTCTTGGCTTTGACCATGGAGGTGCCTGCCATACTGTTTTGCCAATCACTAGGCCTAGCACAAAGGACACAGCCAGCAGAAAAACAATCCAGTAAGTAGATTCTATTGTACGTAGAAAAGTCCGTATATAGGGGATCACTGGGGGTACAAGCAAGTCAAACAGATCACAAATAATAGACATCAACCCCAGGAATGACACAGCACGACCAGTAACAGGTGGAATAAACAAAGACACAAAGTATCCCATAGAAAAAATGGGAGACAACCAAGTCAATAGGGTGATCATGTACGATAGAAGTAGCCCCATGTTGCCTCCCCACAAAGCCTGCGTTTGTAAGTGCCAGACCTGACTGGGGTCCAGTTGCAGGGAGAGTCAGGAGATCCTTCCTCAACAGGAAACTGCAAAGGGCATCCACTTCACAGACAGACACTCCAACCCTTCCTGCAAGTGGTCCCAGCTTTTATCCCCAAAGCAGGACACCTGGCACTCGTTATCAAAATGCAGGGCACCTGGGGCTTGTTTACCCAAGGGCTTTCCCTACAAGGCCGGCCGCACCTTGGAGGAAAGCCAAAAGGCAAACTCATCCCCTCCTCTTAAAGGGCCATGGGGACCACCCGTATGTCAACCTTAATTCAGGGCTTGGGGTTCAGACCCCAGCACTTCACATACACAGGAGTGATGCTGAGCCCTGTGTTTCCCACCCCTTGGCCAAGCCCCGCTACTAGGCCTGGGTGTAGACAGAGGAAGCCCATATAAATTTGGACCTGGTTATTTTCCTACACTCCTCTCATCAGCTGCATAAAGGTTGCCAGAAGTACTGTTTGGACCAGGGGTTTCACAGGAGATGAAGGCACAATGGATCCTCCCAAATTAAGAAGCCAGCAACACAGTGGACATGGTGCTCAGCACCATGCATGCCTTCCAGCTGAGCTGCCTGGTACCCTCCCAAATCCAGACACCCAGAGATGTCCAAGCTCTGCTCTCCTGGCACCCACCATACTCAGGTGTCCTGGCAGCACCATGGAGGTGCCCTTGGGCAACATCTTTTCCACAAACTGAGGTTCTCTGGTCTCCTCTATATCACACAGTCCTACACTCCAAAAACCTGTGTGCCTTGAGCTAACGCCCCATACAGATGGTTTTATCCTGACCCTCAATATCGGCATATTGAGGCCAATGGGCTGAGGTCTGGAGACCGCCCTGAATGCCCCCTGCATGCCCCTCACAGAATAAATGCACTGCAGCGAGCCAGAGGTGTCCTGTAAATGTCAAACTGAGATGTTCCTCTTCACCACAAATGGAGGCTTAAAGGACACTTCTGAATCGTGGCAGTCTGGGATCTCTTTCTTGAGGCATCATGTGTATCCCTGGGACTGAGAAACCTCAGGTGGTCCCTAAGCAAGCATTTCAGTCCCCTTGTAATAGAGGTGACCAGTCCTTGCCTCAAAATGCTGAGTAATCTCAGCCTCCAAATTACTCTCCTCTGGCCCCACCGCATGGCAGCACCCTGGACCACTCCAGATGCATGTGTATCCCCCAGGCACCACCTTGTCCCAGCCCACACACTCAAGATATCTCAGATCCCCACAGACAAAGATGTCACAGGGACCTTCCTCGCCCCACACCACTTGGAGTCTCCCTCAAAGTGACACATCCTGAGATGCCCCCAGCTGAAGTCAACAGAAAGGATCTTCCTGCATGCACTAAGCTGTGGCAACGTGGAAAGAAGCAGCCAGCAATTGCAGAGGACTCCTTATTACTGTATTCAGTTTCTTCTTCCAGGTGACGCTAAGGACCATATCTCAGTAATCCTAATGCTGCACACTCTTCTGGCACAGGCATATTCCCCCTGCAGATGTTAAGCCCAGGGTTAAGGGTGGCAGTAGCAGTAAAACAGGTAATGGCAAAGGGCACATTTTCTGACTGCGTGCAGTTCCAGACTGAGATAAGGGCTGGCGTTTGTTAATGCCAATGATGTATGTTATGTTTTCGGAGGTGGAAATAGCCTTTTCCCTATCTGTTTGCACAGTGCCCCAAAAACATGGTTCTTATCTGAATCAGGCGTTGGTACCATGACAAACATTGTACATCTGGGACATTCCCACCTTGCAGTGGAGAATCCCCCTGCTTCCCAGCACAAGCTCCTGTGCCTGTATCATTTCACAGCACATCTAGGGGGCAGCTGTATCTTGAGCCAAGGACGCAAAATGACACTATTGTTTATCTATCTAATCACACCATTTTATCCTCAATATTGACACAAAGGAGGAGCCTCTAAACTTTTCAGATGCGTAGCAGAGAAGCAGGACAGGCTGGCCTCAGAGGCAGATTCCCCAGCAAGCAGTTCACACCAGCAACCAAAGGAAGAGACACAATGAACTAGGAAGCCAAAAATCAGAAAAAAAAACCCCCTCTGCTGCTTCTGCAGCTGCCTGATGGTGAAAAGGAGCCATCTCGATGCCAGAAGGAGATAATCCGCTGACAGCCGGTTATGCTAGTAAAGATAAATAAACACAAGCTATTCGATCCCCTCCAAGGACTCTACGGCAGAAAGGGTGTAACTTCCTATCCCTTAGTTCTTTACAAATAGCAGAGAAACATTTGTTTCTGAGGAATAATTAATTTCTTTCAGGTCTGGGTGAAAGTAGAATTGCTGAGGGGTGTGGTGGGCTGGAAACGGTGTTTTATCACCTTTATGTATTTGGACATTTTCCTTAAATTTCTCTCTAAATCTGCAGAGGAGGCATTTCGTCTCCATGAGGGCAGGCAGAGTTTGAGGTCTCTCATTTTATGCATCAAGGTTAATATTCCTCATACAGTCTTCTCATCTCTGCCAGAAGGGATTCCCTAAAGGATTTTAAACTTTTGAATGAATTCCCCAGAAATATCCATTGATATAATTACTCCCTGGCCCTGTAAATTCAGTTTTGCTCATACTGAAGCCCTAGAAAGCAGTAAGCATCCCATGCAAGTGAGGAAAGATATGGTTCATGTGAAAACAGGGAGTTAAAAATACATTTTGCCAAGTCTCGATATTATATTTAGTAGTGCTGTAGTTGCCATGGTCTAAGAATAAAGAAGGGAAAGTCTTGAAGGTTATATATATATATACACACACATTAGGAGATCAACCAGTATTGCTGGAAAACACAAACAAGCTTTTAGGCACACAAGCCTTTACGTCCAAACTGGAAGCAGCAAATTTCATATAGGTATTTGTAAATATAACTTCATTGTTATAACATGCATTTCTTCCTCTCTGAAGTGTTGTTGCACAGGACATTTCACCTCCTCCACCTCAGGTGTCCCCTCAGGAATGAGGGATCCACTGCTCCTCTAAGTTCACATAGTGCAGGGCAGAGGCTGGCTGGGGTGGGTGGGTGCTGGTGGGTGGCTGCAAACCCACCACAGACCCCCAGCAGAGCCACACTGGGCACCACTGGGCACTACTGGCCAAGCTCCTGGCTGGCTCCTGCCTAGCACCAGCTGCCTGCGAACAGTATTTCAAGCAGCAGAGTGAGAGGATGCTGTTTTGGTTTGTAGTTTGTAGCACAGTTCCTCCACAGCCTTCAGACAGCCCCTTTACGTGACTCCTGTTTGAACGATCTGTTTTTATTAAAAGATAAACTGCCTCCCATTCCAGTAAATGTGATATGAATGACAATGAAAGGCCTGTTTTCATTCTCAGAAGAAAAAACCAGACAACCTACAGCACAAGAAGTTTCACTCCATTCAAATAAACAGCCAAGTCTATATGCCATCAGCACACATGAAGAGAGAAGACTCTTGCACTGAGTATTTTTCTCCTCCACCAAAATATTACTACTTCCTTTATTCCTAAACTCATAAGTGACAATAAGTCACTTCCTCACAAATGACAATGTCACTCACAAGTGACATTCCTAAACTCAAGTGACAATACTGAAGAAGATCAAAGATGCATCATCTAGCCCAGCCTTTCTCTGATAATGTCCTGACTCAGGTACTGAAGGAGGACTATAAGAAATGGGGTGTGTCCAGAAGGATCTGCCTCCTGGAAGACACTAGCAATCAATGGTAAAAGGGCTTAGTCAGATGTGGCATCCTTCAGGAGATTTGTTTCACACTTTCCTGAACACCTTTACACTTTCAGGCTCTGTGAAATCTTGCAGCAATGAGTTCCAAATGTAATTATGCCTTGAGTGAAAAAGTATTGCTTTTTGTTTGTTTTAAACATTGTCTGATCATTTCACGCCGTGCCACTTACTCTTGCATCTTGAGGAACAGTGAACAATCATTCCCTATCCTCCTTCTCCATGCCACTCTCCATCTAGTAGGCTTCTTATGTTCCCTCTCAGTTTCCTCTTCTTTCAGCTGAAAAGTCCTAGTCCCCACGTTTGTTTTTTCTCTCAAGGTGCAAGTTATTCCCTATCCCTTCTCAAGCACCGAGTCAATGCTTTCAGGAGCCCCACTGATAAAACCAGTGAGACTGAGGTGAACAGGAACTTTGTAATATTTTCCAACTATCACAGGCTTTTATTCAAATTCACTATGGTGTTTCCAAGTCCAACTAATCAAATTATGTCATGTTTCCACTTGATTGCCTAATAGAATTTTGAAAGAAACAGCCTTTTCATTCTGTCCCTCCTAGTGAGAGAAAAATATGTTTATGCTTACGTGTACCACTCATATAGGGAAGTGATGCCAATGAGATTTGTGAATATATTGACATTATCTAACTGTCTTTTAGCTGAAGAGCATAATGTTGCTGTATCTTACAGTTATTAATCAATTTTGAACACAAAGAAAGCACAAACAGGCTTAATTGCTGAATTCCCTAACTCTTGAGTGATATATTTTGCAACTTGCCTATCACTCAAACAACAGAAGACTTGAGTGGAAGATATTAAAATCAATTATAAATAAAATATCTGTGTAGACCTCTCTCTACATATATGTGTCTCTGAATTTATGATGCAGTAGCTGTATTGTAAGACATGACTAAAAAGGGCATCGTCTCGCTGTGCAGATGCCTTCCGTGTCTGTCAGGTTTATTGACTCTTCTTGATCTTTACTTTGCCCCTTCCCACTCCAGTCAAAATGCAACCACATTCAACTCTGGATTATCTGAGAAAGCAGCAAGACAAGATAATGCAGCCAAAGCAGAAACCCAGAGATAGCTGGACCTGCCCAGGAAACTCAGAGAAGAGGGTGTCACATCATCGGGAAGGACTGATGACTCCGGGGGCTGTGAAGGGCAAGGGACCAGAGCTCCTCAGAAGATGCAATGCCATGTGACACGGTGCTGTGTGAGCACAGCAGCGCTCCCATGAGCCCACGCTAGTTCAGCATCAGTCACCTTGGAGGTATCTGCACCCATGATACACTTGATCCCAAATAATCTAGAGTTGACCAACACTATTTATTGTTAGGCCATGAAAACCCACGCTGAGTCCCTGCACTGGCACTGACCTCTCTGTCCACTGAGTCATCGTTAACTCTCTTATTCTCACATGCAAAGCCAGGCATGCACTGCCCTCAGACACTGATGTTCTTCTTGCTACCTCATTCTATACGAGAAGATGCTGCTCCGCTGGTAGTCCCAAACTGGCAGCTGAAATATATGCCTAGTTTAAGTATGTAAAGGGAGCTGAATTGCTTTTTAGGTGCTCCATCCACACAAACCCCAGGCTTTTTATGTACCTACTGATATGGAAGGACTTAGGGGCCAAATTTATGCAAATATTTTTGAAAACCACAATCAGTATTTATATTTGAAGTACTTAACATTTTGATCTTAAAGGTCTTTTCCAACCTAGGTGATTCTGTGATTCTCTGTTACAGCCTGGTAGTTGCTGTCATGGTCTATGGCTTGTCCCTTTGGATTACCACTCTGCACTTCTATTTGCTTATCAGGTCATTGAAATGCTCTGTTACAAAAGTTGTCATTTCCTTTCCGTGGGTACTTGAAAACTTACTCAGCAGTTCCATTTCCATCCACAGCTTTCCAATTCTACTCAAAGTTCCTCGAAAATAAAAGTGAAGGAATCCTGCTGAAGGCATCTGGAAAAGGGTATTTTGATGGAGAGTAGATATCCCTAATCACCAGTGGTCAACAATTGAAAAATTTAGCAGGGTGACCAATGTTACAACAAATCAGCCTGAATTCGGGGGCATTATGTTCTTTGACAAAAAGGGTGATGAGCCAGAGAGCTTCTTTTACCTGATAATGGAGCTGCAATTGTTCCTAGGATACTTCATACTGCTGGCTTAAAAATGAGAAACTGTTTCCTGGATCGTTTGCATCTTGGCACACAATTTCTAGCTCATTGTGATTCTAAACAGCGTACGGGACCCGTAAGCGTGCTTAGTCAGCCTGGGCAGCCACCTGAGGGCCATGAGCAATGTCCCCTTTATGACTGCTCACATCTACTTAAAGAGAAAACATAAAAAAAACGGCAAGGAAACCCATTCCTCTTGATTCCCAGCAACAGTATCGCTGCTCAGATCTTCCTTCAGTCTGGAAGCGGCCAGACCACCAGGCTCTCTGAAAGCAGATGCACCTCCAGAAGCGGGTGGCAATGGCTTGTGAAGGGTCAGATACACTTTGGCCTCCCCAAATTGCAGATCTGATACAGAATTACTGGTTGAAATAGCCAGCGTTTTGCTGGAGGTCAGATTAGATAAGGAGCTGCCAACCTTCCTGACTTTACATACCGAAGCCTTAGCGTGACTGAAACGCTAAGAGGGGTGCCAAGGAAGGACAACTCCGGGAGCTGCAAGATGATGGTGGGTCCTCACAGGTCCACCGTGCTCTCTGGTGCAAAGGGCCAGGCTGCCACCTCTGAGCTACAGTCCTCTACTTTATGAAATAACTGGTATCTCCAGTAAGCAAAACAGTGAGTGATCAGGGGAAGAGCAAGCAAGATGGAGTCATCCTTTCAAGGCTAACCTCAGAAAAGCTCGCATCCCCAGTGAAATCCCACTACAGAGGCGCTGCTGTGCGGTGCCGATAGGCCTTCCCTGGCTCTGCTGCTGGGGACAGCCCGGAGAACATGAATTTTGCAAAAGGAACAGGACAGTCCCAAGGCTGAATTATCTTTCCTGGAATATAGATCCCAGGCAATGAACTCCTATGACTGTTTTTAGCTCATCCAGTCAACTGCTGCCTCCCAGGCAGAGCATCAGAAGGGTGAGACAGCTGCCGAGCAAGTCCTCTCGGATGGGCCAGGGTAAGCAGGGGTCTGCTTCACTGGCTGCTATAAGCAACAGCTCCTATCTAAGGCAATAATCCGTGGTCAAAGTCAGAGGTTGTTGTGTTAAGCAACGCAGTTTGTACTTAGGCTGATGTCCTTAATGGCGAGTGTCTTGTGTGCGTCATGTTTTCAGGCTCCAGCCCCAACCGGTGGTCTAAACCATCTGCTTAATTTTCCTTATCATCTAGAAGTGAGTGATGCCCTATCCTCCCCTGACCCTGGGAAAGAGGAAGGTATTTGCTTGTAGAAGCAGCCCTTTGCCTGGATCCTGCTGGAGAGATAACCCCGTGTTGAAACACCAGTGAGAAAAACAGGCAGGTTCCCAACTGTTTTCTTAGGCTGGGGTATGTCTTGCCTGAAAATGGTCTTGTGGCTTTCTCTGTTAAGCACAGCTGCACAGGCTATCTCCCCTCTTACTTGTATCCCTGCCAAAGGCACAGTGAGAAACAGCAACAGGCAAGTAACTAACTCTCGGTTTAATTTTTTTTAAGGTAGTTTTGTTGCTGAAAACCAGGGGAAGAAAAAAAGTGCTGCGTGGCTGCTTCGCTGTCAATGTAGTCTGGGAGCTGTAGTTCAGGAGCCTTTGCACTCACTGCTAATTCCTTTTAACACGAGTGGCTACAAGACCATTTCTGCACATTAATTAGTGTCTTCTTGGGGTTTGCTCTAAGTATTCTCAGCAAACAGCACTCTAAGACGGGCTGGGTATAACAAAGCTAGCACATTATGATGTAACTTACTGAACACTTATCGCAATAATTGTCAGTAATGACAACTGATAACTCTTGAGATGCCCCTGCGTTAATACTTTACACGGACTGTGCTTCTTTCTCTGAAATTCTCCCAAACCGGTGAAGTAATGCTCAATGAGAAACATCATCAGGGAAGAGCTGGTTGCAATTTCTCATTGAAAGTCTGATGATTTTTGTGTTTTCCGCTAATTTGGAGAGGCATTGGATTTGCCTGGTACTTTTAAGTGCTCTTAGGATACAAACCCGGAGAAGGGGGCTGGGTGAGCAGCCAGGGTGATGTGATCAGGCAGAAAGAGGAAAGTCTGGCCAAACCCAACTATGATTTTTGATGAGCAGCACGAACAGCACATTTAGAGGACGACTTTGTGAGCAAAGACTGTGAAAGCAAAGGAGGGAATTTTTTTCGTAGGCTTCCAGCAAGATTTCCTTTTACTGCAAGGAAAGTGTGCGAGATACCTCTGTATGAAGCCAACAAAAAAACCTCACCAGTTTATTCAAGCATTTAGCTGTTGCTTCCAATTTCGTACATGAAGCCACTTGTAATGCTACTAGAAGGTGAATGCTACACATAAACCTATAGAGGCCCATTTTGCTGACATGGAAGTGAAGCCAAGTAGCACAGAGGCTGGGATCACTCCTCTTTGTCACCACCAGACTGAACAAAGGAGTGGGCAACTTTCAGCATGTCTGTGATAATCAGGATGTGTGGATTAAACAGCTGAGTTCAGGGTATAAAATGGGCTGAGCCACTCTACGTGGCTGTGACCTGAAGATCACTGTGGGTAGCATGCCCTGAATATAACCAGTATTGAGAGATACCCATCACACTCTGCCTTCTAAGACAAACCAGGTAAAATTTCTTTGCCCATCTACAGTAACAGCTGATGATTACTTTTTTCTTTGAACTTTGTCCGAAGTTCATCTCCAAAACAAACTTTAGTCAAACTGTGCGTATTGACTCCTCAGCAGAATAAACACACCAAATCTCTAATAATGCTTAATCACTCATTCGAGCTTCTTTTAACCTGCTTGTTAACCAGAAAGATAAACCCCAGTGAAATAAACAGGCTTTACTCAGTATTTATTTTTCTGGTGCCTCTATCAAAAACCGTGAAGGACAAAAGCAACTCTGGTCTGATTGTTTTCAGAGTAAGCTGACTCCTCTTCTTCCTTCAAACTCGAACTGAAGGTAAAATTAAAATCCAGGCTGGGATCCAGGCTCTGCCTCCATGACTTGAACTGTTGGTAGTAAAACTTTACATGAATGGGGGAAAAAATGTAAGTAGCAAGGCTGGCATTTTTAGAGGGGTTTAAAAGCTGGTTACGGACTTGAGATGGGAGGGGTGACCCCCAAGAGAAATCTCAGTAAACTAACGTGGATCTGGCAGTAATCAACCTGATCCCTGCATTACCTGGAGCGGCGGTAGAAATAAAGAAGTATAAAAAGCAAATACATATTTATTAAAAATTGTGTCATATTTTTGTTATACTAATCATAACATTTCTTGTCACAGTTGGACACATTAGCAAACCTCCTGCGATGGCTGTGAGATTTTTTGCTAGTCCCATGCACATGCACCTTACCTGTTAACCCATGAACTGTGCACCTACCAGTAACTATTTGATGAGTACCCTGATATTTTCTGTGGTTTTATTTTTTTAGTACTCTGTCAACCCTGCTCTTTAGAATCACACCTGGCTTGAAAAAATAAATAAAGAAAAAAGAAAGAAAAAAAAAAAGGGGGGCGGGGGGTGGGTAGGCGAGAAAAAGCCAAACAATGTGACATTTAAAAAAAAAAAAAGGCGGTTTTGGATGACTCTATTTGCTTCGCACCTTCTCCTTTTTGTGCCTTTAAGGATCGTGTCTTCAAGCTCCTATCTACAAACCCACAGGCTAGAAACTTAATTAAAAAAAAAAATGAACCCAAGTTTCTTGCATAATGGTCTGAGTCCAGGAGCTACAGCTTTAAGAAAGGCACGAAATGTTGTAAGGTTCGCAATTAAATCACATAGAACTTGGCAACCAACCCATGGAAAAAGAAGTGGAAAATTAACAGTAATTAAATAAACAATGGCTCGGTAGCCCAACTTTTTGACAGTTGAGAGGGAACCCTGCTGTAAATCCACGCCAGAATCCTCCGGATGATAAAACTCTGCATTACCACCCAATTACAAGTCCCCGAGTTACTCATCATGACTGCTTTATGGATTTTGTTTCGGGATGTAATAATGAGTTCATCGCCGTTTCCTGAAGCATCTGCAGAGATAATGCAAACGCTTACTTTTCTTCCCAACTTGTGTTTTGATGAAATAAACCGATGTGAGAGAGAGGCTATTAAAAAAAAACAAAACACAACCGGTTATGCATTGCATCAAACTCTTGGCTTGCTGGGAGAGCTCCCGCAAACCCCGCAGCGTCCAGGACATGTCCCGCTGCTTTAGCAGTGGTGGCTGCGATATGAAGGCGAGGTTGGAAGTATTTCTGAGAGCGAGGAGACCCAGTGCGTGCCATGCCTGGAACTTAAGCTCGAGTTGATGGCAGATAAGGGCTGATCCTGCTCAGCTTTGGGCAGCCCATTGTGCTGTGGCTGGAGACTGGGGGGGGGGGGGGGGCAGGGTGATGGTCTCTGTGCTGCCTCCCCACGCGGACCCTCACACCTGCGTGGGTGTGGGGGAGCTCTCATATTTTCATCCCAACAGCCCCCCCCCCCCCGTATAATTCCTATTTATTTGCTTTTCATGTCAACGAGCACCGCGGGAACGTGAGGACTGATGGTATATGACTTCACAGCTTTGAGGCTGCCTGTGAAACTTTCTGACTCGCCAGGATTATTTAATCTATTTGCTTTTGGGAAGGGAACTGAAGGAGGAATGGGGGGGGTGGGGGGGAGTGAGGCAGAGGATGCTGATGCTGGCAGGAAAGCAAATGGCAGCATCGCAGGAGCAGGAGGTTAATAAATAAATAAGCGAACCCCATTGCAGGAACGGTGCGGTGGCGAGCGGCGGCGGAGGCCGGCGGAGAGGAGGGGAGGGGAGACGGTGAGCGGCTGCGCTGTCCCTGCGAATAACATGGCGGGGGGGGGGGGCGGGGGGAAGGAGAGGGGGGCGGCCCTTCCTGCGCGCCCGCGGCCCGCCGTGGTGCATCAGCAAAGCCCCTTGCATGGGGATGAGGACGCCGCGCTTCTTCCTCCCGCCCCCCCCCTCCCCACCGCACCGCTCCCGCCGCCGCTTCCTGCGCGCCCCCCCCCCCCGCGCGGCCCTGTTGCATCAACTTCCTGTGCGGAGCCCCTCGCGGCGGGGCCCCGCGCGGCTCCTCCCGCCCCCCCCCCCCCCCAATAGCTTCCTGCGCGCGGCCCCGCGCAGCGAGCGCGCGCCCGCCGGGCCCCGCGCGCCGGCCGGCCGGGTTGGGAGGGGGGGGAAATGGGGATGGCGGTGGGGTTGGGGGGGGGCACACCGGCTGGCCCCCCCCACCTCACTCCCTCACCACCCCCCCCCCGGTGGCGGCGGTGCGGTGTGTCGGCTCGGTGCTTCCCCCCCCCTCTGCACGGCACGGCCGCGGCCGGCGGCGCCGCTCCGGCAGAGTTTGGTGCCCTACTTCACTCTACTTTAGTTTCACTCACTTTACATCCGGGCTTTTTCCCTAGGCAATGGGAGCCGCAGCACAGCCCGTTCCTTAGGCAAAGGGAAATAAATTCGCCGCACCGACACGTCAAGTAGTCCCCCTCAGGAGGAGCCGCCGAGCCCGCCCTCCCGCCCTCTCAGCTCCCCTTCTCCCCGGCCCGGGCCCGCTCGGTGGCGCCCCGCTGCCGTCGCGGGGTGGGGGTGTGGCGGGGACATGGGGCTGTTTGTCCGGGCCCCCCCTCCCCCTTTCCCCCGCAGGTCTCCGGCGGCGGGCCGGGCCGGGCCGGGCCGGGGCGGGCGGGGGCGCGCGCGGCGGCGTGTCGGGAGCGCGCCTCAGGCAGGCAGGCAAGGGAGAGGGAGGGAGGCCGGCGGCGGAGGGATCCCGGCGAGCGGTGCTGCGGCCGGGCCGGGTGAATGGGATTGAAGAAGAGTTCAGCTTCTCGGCTTGTTTTTGTGTCACAGTTTCTTTCCTCCTGCGCCTCTCCGGCTTCGTGTCTCCCTCCCCGCCCGCCCCCTCCTCCACGCCGCAGGAGGAGCCCCCCGCGGAGAGGGGGAAGGAAAAGGACCCCACAGAGGCGAGAGCGAGCGAAGAGGAGGAGGAGAAGGGAGCAACCTACCATCTTCCACTCCCCGCTTAGCTTAAAGAAAGTGAGAGGAGGAGAGAGAGAGAGGCGCCCGGAAGAGGGGGACAGGGAGGCCCGGAGGAGCGGCGGCGCCGGCACCCTCCCCCTATGAAGAAGAGTCCTCCCCCTCACAGAGAGGTCCTGCCAGGGGGACCCCGGCCGGCCCGCCGCAGCACCGCCGCCACCAGGGTGTAGTATCCCACCTTTCCCATTCGCCTCCTCCTCCTCCCTCGACCCCCCCTCCTTCCCTCCTCACCCCTCTCCCCCCCCCCTCCCCCCGCGCCCCCCGCCACCGCGGGGCTGGGGGCGCTCAGGATGGCGCCGGTTCCCCCCGCCACTCTCCGGCCAACTTGGCGATGAGGAGCAGTAACTTCGCCGCGGCCCCCGGCCCCTCCCTCGGGGTGTGTGTGTGGGGGGGGGGGGGTGAGGAAGAGCGGAGCGTCCCGGGGCGCCGCCGCGGTCCCCATGTCCCGCCCCCCCCCCGCACCCCCCCGGTAGAAGTTTGCGAGCCGTGGAGGAGGGTGACACTTGGGGTGAAAGGAGGAGGTGACACATTGGGGTTGGGGGGAGGAGCAGGGGAAGGAGATGACACATTGCACTGGGGATGGGGTGGGGGAGGGAGGGAGGGAGGGAGGGAGGTTTATCCCCTCCCCTCCGCTTGCCTCCAGGATGATTATTTCCAGGCCCTTTTCTCTCCGTCGGGTCCTTCGCCGCGATGCTGTCGGGGAAGTTTTATTATTATCTGGGATATGGTGCCGCTTTCCGTGATGGATAATTCGTAGTAAAGCCGCTGCTGCGTGGGTTTATTTTTTTACCTTTTTTTTTTTTTTTTAAATTTCCCTTCTTCCTTTCATCCGTCTTTGTGGCCCAAGCAGCGCTGGGAAAATTCCGTTTCTTCTGCAACTTGTGCCTGCCCCCCCACCCCTACCTCCCCACCCCCGGCCTTGGGGCTGCCCTTCCCGCACAGGTAGGGAGCTGGGGGCCGGGTGGCCATCGCGGCCCCCCCCCACCCCCGACACTACCGCCGGCATTGGGGACGGCTACTTCTTTATCCCCCCCCCACCGTGTAGGTGGAGTGGGGCTCTGTGTGGGACTCTGCCATTTGGTACAGCCCTCTTGTGCATGCTCCTTTCTTCACTCGCCTTTCTGCCGTTTGTTTTTTTTTGTGGTTTTTTTTTTTTTTTGAGGTATTGTGTGTTTTGGGGTTTTTTTTTTGTCTTTATTATTCCGAGCTCGGCTGTGGGTAGAGCTTTACACCTCCCCCCCCAGCCTCCAGCCACCTCTGCAGTTTGGCGGGATTGTACGCCCAGGTTTTTAGGTGAATCCGTCTGGGATTGATACATGGAGCTCTTCATTCAACTTCTTCTCAAGTGTCAAAAAAAAAAAAAAAAAAGGAAAAATGAGGCGGTGAACAGATGTGTTTCAATATGGAGAGGTTTCCAAGTTCCTAATTCTTGGGGGTGGAGGGAAGAGTGCCATTGGAGAGTGGCTTTTGTTTTCGATTGGTGAACAAATGTCATCGCATTTCAGTCACGTGCGGTGATATTCTTTGTTCAGCTATCAAAGTGTGGTATCTGCTTACACCTGTTCCCACTTTTTAATAGTGAGTAACGGTGATTTGCCTGCAAAGCTCACCATTTCCCCTCGTTCCGCCGCCCCCCCCCCCCCCCCCTTCCTGCTCCTCCCCTGGATAATTGTTTGGGCCCAAGTGCTCAGCTTGACAATGAACTTCTGTTCCTCGTGGAGGCTGCGTGTGGAAAGGTCCCGCTGGGGGGTAACAACTTGCGTGTTGCCGGGGAGCTGTGCACTCTGGTGTACGGTAGGTCCGAGCAGCGTGGAACAATCAGGTGGGGATGCGGGCGCAGTAATGGCAGGGAACTGGTAAGGGGTAGGCTCCTTTGGGCCAGGGAAGTTTTCTTACCTACATAAGCTGTCTCTTGTTAGCTGGTTAAAGGATGGATACCTCTTTTTTTACTTAGCTGTAGATTTTCAGCTCTCAGAAGTAAAAAGGATTTTGGCTGTCCATTTACTTTCCCCCCCTGCATTGTGCTCACTTCTAACAATGAAGACACCTGCTTAGTTTCAGTTTTCTAAGTCGGCTCCCTCTGACTTTCCTCTGCTTGCCCAGAGCTCGCTGCTGAGGCTGGATGTGCTACATAACGGGGCAATCTTTAACTTTGATGAAAAGAGGCTTATTTTGGGACTTAATTTGCGAAGAAAATAACATGCTTTTCAAAGCCTTGGGGGGGAAAAAACCCCTCAACCCTAGAAATCTAAAATTCATGACTTCTACCCAGTTAACATGTAATGCTACAACTTTTATATTAAGCTCAGTGATTGTGTATAATATAACTTTATTGTTTATATTTAAATAATGACATTGAATTACTGGTAAGAGCAGGATCTTAAAGAAAGAAACAAAAAACTGTCCATGACTACTCGTGTTAGTTGGAAAAGTTAATTACCACACTGTAGTAGATAGATCTCAAGCTTTGGGAATTTTATTTATATCTGGGCATGTTTCACGGGAGCCGAATTAAACTGTTTCTTTGGGGGCATTTTTTATTATTATTTTCTGGAAAGGAATTCTGTGGCTCAGTACGTGTAACTTTAAGGCTGTATTAAAACAAAAAAAATAGATGAAGTGCTTCTCACGTGTTTTTACACCTTACTGTGGTAGAGAGATTATTTTATGGTAGGAGTTTGTGCTGATATGGAGAATGGAGCAACCTCTTTATCCATTGATTTCATATTTCATAAAACACATATAGAGTATCCCTTCATGACTTTATGAGACCGGTTGTCCAGCAGAAGGTACGTGCTGGCTCACCGAGTACTTAACCACCAGCTGGATGTCATACCCCCAGTTTTTAGCCATACTGACCTGAGTGACAAGAAACTTGGAGTGGATCCCATTACAGGTTTTAGTAATTTTTCACTTAACACTGTAATTCAAAATGTCGCGTGAAGGTGTATTTTGTTATTAATAATTATTTTACCGTTAGTCATTGTAAGATTTCTACCTGAAACCTTTTCATCTGTGCTCTTCTCTGTGTGCATCCTGAACTGGGTTTGTTGTGAGGCGAAAGAAGGCATTTGAAAGTGGTTTTCTTCCTTTAAGGAATGAAAATACAAAACTTTCCTTCCAAGAACTTAAAGCAAAAGTAGGAAACTGAAACTCGTGCTGCTCAGAGAAAAACACTGTTGTTTTCTGACTTCAACAGTAAGGTCTTTGCTTTCAGTTTAGGTTTTGTAAAGATCTCTCTTCACCCTAAGGCCATTCAGCTTCATCTGTGTTTCAAGCATTGGGCCTAAACAGTTCTTACTCCAACTTTATTTTTATGAGGTTTTGTGTGTGTCTGATAAATGTCACTGTAGAAATTGTAATTTAAAAAAAAATATCCTTATACTTGATCTGTACAATTTCCATGTGTGTTTGTGTTTTGTTTTGTTTTTTCTTCTGTTGGGAAAATAGACTGTGTTTTACTGGTGCCTTAGGAAGTTGTGAAATCCTGTGTGCAGTTGGGAAGCTGTAGTAGCGAGCCCGGCTATTGCTTGGGTTGTTCATGCAGTTTGTTTATAATGGTCATAATTGCATATGAACACATGGTAGCTGCTCAGTTCCTTTATACGTCTGCTCAGAGCCCTGAAGAACTTTATTCGGTCGCATGAATTGATACTATTGGAATTTGTTTACGACAGAGATCTCTCTTTCGTTTCCATCCCAGTTTGTAAGAACCGATGGACTGTCTCGTTTTGTGTCGTACGGGCATTTTGCGCGGGTACCAGAAACTCAAGATGAACATCACGTGAGAAACACGTTGGTGACTTAACCTATTGTTTCGAGTGAGTTTGGTTTTGCTTGTTTAAAATCTTCCAGAAGGAACTTCATAGTGTGACAGGGCTTTGATTTTCAGAGGGCCATGGTACGCTGATGTGTGCTGCAAAGCAGACCAGCCTTCAGGAGAGGCTCCTTGTGTAGAAGGGGCAGTGCTAAAAACCTATTATTAAGCTTCTTCTAATAGTATTTCTTCTCTGTCCCCTTCACCCTTTACGCTCACAACTGTGCAGTCACATGTGTGGCTGTGTACTAGAAGTGCAAGACTCCACAAAAGGCCTTGGCTCCTGTACGTTCGTGAATTGCCCTTGTTCAATTACTCTGTGCCAGAAAGCAGCTCACATCCTGTTTCTGATGTATTTTAACTGCACAAAGGTTATTTAGGACCAAACCATGTACTGGAAAGGTGGGGGCAGTGCGCAGAAGGGTTTTGAGATATCTGCTGAATGCAAGGGGCAAGATATTTACTTATGTACCCTGTAAACAGAGGGTGAACTGAAGGATGGTTTTTATAGGTATCTTGCATTAATATTTCACGTTCAGTATAGCACCAAGCCAGTGTCTGTCTCGTGCTGGTGGCAGAGATATACATTATGCAGGCAAAAAGGTAGTTTAGTTACATTTTTTGGGGGGCACTTTGTATTTTCTTATTTTTCTTTCTTTTTTTTTTTTTTTTCTTTCTGCAAATGTAGTCTCGTTTAACAACAACAGCAAAAAAAAAAAAAAAGCCCCTGTGTTTCTTCTCTAACTTTTAAATAACTTGTGGCTCCTGCACCTTACCAAGTTCCTCACTGGATTCAAATTGGTAAAGCATGATTTTAAGTTTGTTTGACTCTGCTTTTATTATGTCAAAACCTCATGAAAGCAAAGTGGCGTGTGTAGGTATAGAGTGGCTATAAAATGTACAAAAATCAAGAGTTTTTTAAAACATACTTAGTGCTGAGGAAAGGTGCTCTTGTGTGGCAATCAGACTTTACAATTAGAATTGCCTGTCCTTAACATAATTTGTAAAGCTGTAGAATGTTCTGAAAAGTCCCTTCCTTTGGTCTGAGAGGATTTCCATGCCTGCTGCCCTAACAAAGCTCCAACTTCACCACAGAATCTTCTGGTTTAATACTTTGACCATCTCAGGCTTTTGAGGAAAGAATGTGCTGCTTGAGATAGGCTTCTCTGTGGTGTTTATTTTCTGGTTTACTGTTTACATCACTTCAACATTCCTATTGGATTTATCAAGTACCCTGTGCTTTAAAAGCTCTTTGCTGAGATAGTTAGACCTGTTCTTCCTTCCTTCTTACCTGGGATTTCTTGTTCACTGTCATTGCAGACACTCACTCTTTGATTAGAGATTGTATGCTCAAAGCATGCTTCAAAAAACCCACACCAGCAAAAACCCCCCTCCCCAATACTGTTACCCCCCCAGCCCTCATCTAATGTTTGTTGTTGTGGGTGGGAATGCTAATAGATAGTATGTAAGGAGTGATGCTCTGCTGAACATGAACTCTGTTGTAGGCCATGTTCACGCAGCTTCTATGCTTTTTTTGATGTGGGATTTCTTAAAATGTGTGTTTTCCACGATTCTGCCCTTCCACCTGACAGTGCTGCACTCGTAGGACAAAAGGGGATGTTACCAAGTTTGCTTGCCGCAGAAATTGCTTTGCGTGCCTCTTGGTGAGGGACTCTTATCGTTGCATGTGTAATTAGGAATAGGTTTTGAAAACATAGCCGGTGTGTTCCTTCGCCGGGAGTACGGATATGTGTTAAACCGACCAAGGGCCGATGTTAGCCTGTGACTGTAAGATGGCCTGTGTTTGGACTTGGTCTGCAGGCCTGCCAGAGGAGGACTCTAGCAGAGCAGCCGAGCTGACGGTCGGTTCAGGTTCGCTGTTTCTGCCTGCGAAATACAAGCTTGTATTTCAGTACTTGAAAGGGAGAAGGAACATTGATTCCTTCCCTTGTTCCCCTCCAACCCTGCAGATCCAAGCGTTGTTAACTCTCTGGATCCCAAAGGCATCGTAGTTGCAAACAGTTAATTGAAGAGATCAAGTGGTATCCTATTGAAGATTTAAATTGTTTTAACAAAACTTCTGAGTAATCGCAATAATTATTTTCTGATAAGCTGGCTGATAGTAACTATGGCAACAGCTGTCTTTGGCCTATGGACAGTATTGCTGTATTGACAAAACCTTTAGATGCTCTTGAGGCCTCTTGCCTCTATAGGGAAGTGCATCGGGATGTCTGTCAGGTGACTGAAGCATCACCGTTTGTCTTTCTGTCACAACGGGACACCGTCTTTCTCTTGGGTCAGAGCCTCGGTCCTTTTTCTTTTGCATGTTTTTGCAGGTGCTGCCTGCTAGCCTGCAAACACTGTGAAGACTCTCTTGTTCTACAAAGGACTAGTGAAACATATAAGTACTGAGATGGAATTATATATTCATATTATTGTTTTTTAATAATAATAATAATCCAGAGCTTGGGGAAAAGAAAGGAGGTCTTACTCGTTTTGATCCCTGGTTGTTTCCTTCCTCGATTAAAACCTTCTTAGAACAGACTGGTAGGGGGAGCTGCCCTTCCCTTTACTGAAGTGCAGCGTATTCTTCTCTGAGGCCTACGCTGAATACAGCTATTTAATTTTTCGACTAAGCTCTGCTGCTTTTTGAAAGAGAGGCAAGCTCCTGCTTCAGTATGTTGTTGAAATGGAGGAAGAGAGTAATTTTGTTTTCAGATTACTAAATTCTGGATGGGGAGAATATGCCCCTCACCAAACATACTTTTCCTGTTGATATTCAGAAGAGCACTCTTTAATACTGATAAATGTAGGAGTCTTGGGGGGTGTGTGTGAAAATATTCTCACTGCACTTTAGTGTAAAGATGTTAAAAAGCCGTGTCCCGTTCTGTGTGTTTGAAAGTAGCTAAACTGCTGATTATTCTTTGGGAATTACTGGTTAGCTGATGTGTATTTTTACTGAAATCTCTGTCCTCTTAAGTTTGATGTGTGAGAACTGGATATCGACCCAGCTTCCCTGGTGATTACTAGCAGCAGTCTCCCTGTACCGTATGTGTGTGGTGTTTGCTGGCCCCTGCAAGTGTGCAATACGGCCTACATCTGGTCTCCTCTTCAGTCAGAACGTGGCTCGTGGAAACTACAGGCCCCAGTATGCAGTGCTGTGTTTTTATCTGAATAGCCTGCCTGGATTGTGAGCTACTAATGCATCCTGGGACCTGTAGTTTTCCTGGGCAGAAGTTGGAGATTCGGGGTGACAAGTGACAGATGCTATAATGTTCTACAAACCAAGCTGTTGATACCATATGTGGTTCTTAGTTGGTCAGATTAAACCCGTGCCACTATTGCTGTGCAAGGCAACGTTATGGATGGAAACGTTCAGCAGAAGGTGGTTTCTCTTACTGGCACGGCTGCCATGTTCTTCCAAACTGCCCGCCAGCTGTCACAGGGGGTTTCTGGCAAAGCAAGAGGGCTTTTTCCTTGCTGAGATCTCACTCCTCTGCTCTGTTTCTTGAGGCCGTAACATGGCCGCCATGAGCAGCAGAGCAGGGACGTCGGTTGGTGGTCCGGTAGTGGCAGTTGCTGATGTCATTGGCTGCCATGGAAACGCCGAGTTTCAAACTCTGTTACTGGCCAGTGAGTTGAGGAGCAGAGCGCATCTTGCAGCTTCTCTCCAGTGTTTTTGACCCCTCCCACTGCTCTGGAACCCTCATCGAACTCTCTAGAGCCCTCATCGAACTTGCGTTGAAGAAGGTAATGTGTTTCTGGAGTAGTGGGAGAGCAGTAGCAACTTTCAGGTTTAACTGATCCCAGTTTAACTGATCTTTGTTTCAGTTTGTGTGGGATACTAGGGTTTACATTTAAGTGCCAAACACTATGAAATAAACCTTTTTGATGTTTTTGGAGAAATTAATTAGAGCTCTAGTCTTAAAAAAAGTCACGGTATGACCCAACACTCTAGGTCCATGTGGCAAAATTCTTCTTTTAGTAAGTGTCCACAGGTTCCACTTAGAGTTCATATTTGCTTCAGAGTTGTGCAAAAAAACCCCCAAAAAACCCCAACAAAATGTTGCTGTCTCCTTCATGTGTCCGGGATATCAATATGGCAGATATTTAGGTGGTAATAGCTTCTTTAAGGCAGGAAATTTATTTTATCAGCACTGATATGTTGTGTACACTGTACGTTACTGTCACTTCTGTTTAAAACTGACACAAAAAGGTAAATCTATACAGAGATTAATCTAAAACCATACATATGCTGTAATTGTAATAGAGTTTGGAACAGTTGGTAATATAGTTTTCTTAAAGTGTTCCCAGCCCATGTGGAGCAAATTGCTGAGAGGACACATGGTTAGCTGAAATAGTTACTGTTAGTATATTGACATGATTAGAAAGGCTGTCATTGTTGCCATGCAAGGATGAAATTCCCTTTCATTGACTGATTGGGCCTACACAACAGGCAGGAGAAGAAACGAAGATAAATCTATATGTAGTGGAATGATTATGTATCTTGCCCTTCAAGGACATTTTCCCCTCTGTGGAGAGCCTGTGAGAGTGCCCTTTTCTGACGCTGCTGTATTGGGGTATTCCAGATAAGGAATGTGGGTAATAGGGTTGTACAGAGGGGTTTGATGCATAGTTGTAAAGAAAAACTCTTCTATAAGTACTTCTTATCTCATAAGAGCAAATGTGCCTTGATCTGGGAGGAAATCCTGGCCCTGCTCAAGTCAGTGGGAAGCTTCCCAGTTGAATCGAGAGTGTTTCATTCTCTTCCCCACCCACCCCGCCCCCCCAAAAGGTAGTTTTAAGTGGGTTTTGCAGGGCTGAAACACTCTGCAAAGTTTGAAAATCTGGCGTCTGTTTAAGATGCTGCTGCTGGCCTGTGGGGGATCTCACACCAGGTGCTTTGTCTCCTCATGTTGTTGCTGTTCC
Organism: Podargus strigoides; assembly: GCA_028020825.1. Lineage (NCBI taxonomy): Eukaryota > Metazoa > Chordata > Aves > Caprimulgiformes > Podargidae > Podargus > Podargus strigoides. The sequence goes on along the minus strand of CM051624.1, from coordinate 39,592,153 downwards.
TTTAAAAAGCGGATAGTATTGAGCTCCTGTAACGCTTTGTAAGAACGCCGAAACTATTTATTCAGGGCTTTTGCTTAATTTGCTAACACGACAAAATTTCACATGAAAGCCAGAAATTAGCCCTTGATGTATCTGAGGAATATTTTTTGTCTCTTCTCTCTTCCTTCTTGCCAGTGTGACAAAACTGCCCCAATTTAGATGTTCAGTCCGAAATGTGAATAACCTGATTTTTGATGGATTAAAAACCAGAAGAAATAAACAAAAGCCCAACAAAAAGCCCAGCCTCTTCCAACTAACAAACCTCTTTTCATAACTTTATGAAAGGACTACAATGGCCTATATTGCTATTAATGAAGCTTTCTGCTAATTTGCATTTAGCTGGAGCTCCAGCTACCTTACGATTTCACTGCTGCTTAGCTTGCAGTAATTGTCTCTGATAAGCATCTTTATCATGTAAATCTATTGTTGTGTGTGGTATGAATTTGCTGTATTAAGGATGTGCTTGTCAGTGACCCCAACCGGAAAGGATGTGGCTACCTGAGCTTCCCTCATTACCCTTTCAGTGAGTACATTCTGGTCAGGAATAAATTGGGAAGCATGAACAAGGTTTGTGCTGTTTCTGAACACCAGGTACCTGTCCTTGAGCTGACTGCAGCTCTTTTCCCAAGGAGGCATCCCACCATACCATACCACACACCACTATTCCCCTTATTTTGCATTCTTGGAGAATCCTGCTGAAATCAGTGGATTTGTCACTGTGAAACTTGTTTCAGAATCGGAGGCTTAGTTTCTGTTTCCCACCTGTATTTTGGCATATTTCACCAGCTCTACTTTTCCTTTGAATTTCATGCTCTAAAGTAAACATGGAAATCTTCCCCCTTCACATAATTCTCATCCCTGCACGGCAATTTCTTCTTGGCTTAAAACTCACAGTGTTTTCTCCCAGCATACTCCTTTGCAGGAATTCTGTTTGGATGCCTGGCTCTAATACAGTGTTTAATATAATCAAACGGTTTTCCCTTGATGATGTTGAGCTGCAGTTTTTGCAGCCAGTGAAAACCTGATGTTGTTGGCCTGTTAACTGCATCCTCCAGGTTATCTCCTTCCTGTACTAACAGGTGGATTAGCTCAGCATAGGTCTATGACTGTGTGAATACCAGTTGTTGTTTTACACTGACATTGTCAATGCTACAAAATTGCATGAGCAAAAATACTGATCTTAGGTTTGCTCCTTCCTGATGTAAGATAATCATGTATGATTCCTCAAAAGTTGGGACCTTTCTGTTTTCCCTTTTCTAACTTAATCTACTCTTCTCTGCCCATGATTGTATTTGTCTAAATATGCTGGTTGTTTCCTTATGCCAAACATATTGTTAATATAATGGATGATTTCATCATCATGTATATAAGCCATCTTACTCTAAGGCTTTTGAAAACTTAAACTAAGGAGGGCGACAAGTGGACAAGTATCTGTTAAATCACTGTTTTTTGTGTGTAGAAAGTACTATATATGAGACATGCCTGTATGGTTCTCTTGGGTATATAGTTTCTACTCCTGCAGTTTCGTCAGGAACTCCTGCATGATACAGGAAGGGTGGTAAATACCTTCTGCATATTTTTTCCATAATTTTTTCCATTTTCCCACATATGCAGGATACATTTTAAGCCTTCAGCTATGCAACCTCTGTTGTGTTATGATTAGATTTTGGTTTTTCTACATTGCTTTTCATGATGTGGTCTTTGGTAGTCCAGTAGGCAGTAAGACTTGTATGGGCTTCTTGGGGATCAGAAGTTGTATTAGAAGGGACTTAAAATCACACAGTAAAACTTTCATGTATGTTTCTGGTCCTCCTACCTTTTTTTTCCCCTCTACTGTATAACAACCAGAGTCTAAATTAAGATGAGCTGGGATTTTTCTCAAAGTGATTTTAAAAGGGGGAAAAAAAAAAAGCCGTCCTTGAAAGAGCAAGGAGAGGAATATGTAAGCACAGTGTAATGAGAGGAGTGCATGAGTATTTCTGTGTGTGTGTATAGAGATGTGTTTAAACATCTTTTCTAGCACATCAATAGGGCCATTAAAAATCTGGGCATTCATTTTTAGATAACAGTATTTATTGAAAGGGTAACTTTGCAAAGAAGTTACCGTAGTGATGGGCACTACACTGATACCACAGTAGTGCTGTGAATGTAAACATATAATTGAGTGTTGCTCTTGATACTGCTATGGCATATGCAGTACTAGTTTAGTGCCCTGCACCTTTTTGTCTCATCTTAGTGTCTCCTGTTATGGTAAACCTTCTTGTGGTGAGCTGGCTGTCTCTGTCTCCTAGGACAATGTTGGAGGGGGGCTGTTGTGTATGTGGAATCAGTAGGTCCTAGGAAAGCAGGTGAAGGTTGTGGTGAGGCTGATGTGAGGGCATGTGAAAGGAGTGTCCCTCAGCAGCACGTTACTGCCTTCTCCTCTGGCTGAAGCACCCTGGGGATAAGGTCCTGGCTCCTTGGGAATAAAAATAACTTGAGGGAGAGGGAAAATTGACTGCCACCAGCAACCTCCTTCAAACTGGTGATCCTTCTGTTTAGAAAGTGTAATCATACCATGCTCCACGGTACCCTTTCACTATCAGCCTTGTGAAAGCTGAAACTGGTATTGCCTTTCAGTTGGTTATAATAGCCACTAAAGATGGCTAAGTCTACAGTCTATTTTAAGTAAACAATCAGTTAAAAATCCATGGCAATCAGTGCAAGTGAAAATGTTTTGGGCACTTTGTTTTTCTTGTAGCTGAAGTCTACTTCCATTGTACAGCCGTCTTGCATTCAGCTTTTCTGCCTTTAAACACTGGTTGTATGCTTATGTGATTCCATGTTAAATTGGCACGGTGATTCAGTGTAATGTTTATGTGATACAGCGTGTAAATCTTTTTACTTATATTGAATAATCATGGTTTTGAGAAGAAAGGAACTTCTATTAAGTGTATGGTTACTTGAATTCTTCCTTTCAGATTAGTGACTACCATCAGTACTCCCACACTGAGTGTGACTACCCCAGCTACAAATACCATTCTCCAGATGCTACAGTTCCCATTTGTGTGCTTTGGAGGAGAAGGAAGAAGACAAAAAAAGGCTTTTAAGGGGTAAGGAGGGAGAATATAATCAAAGGGGAAGGGAAGACAGAATTTGGGGTTGAATCCTGTGCCTGTATATGTACAGGGAGGAGCGAGAGTGCCGGCTGACTGGAATGTAGGGGAAGGAAGATGAGAGCACATCAGTGAAATAATTTTGGAGTGCTTCCTGTTGACTTGTTAATACTGCATGGAATTTGGCCCAGGCAATCTGCTGTTGTGAATCAGCATAGTTTATTCATTTGAGTATAGGTGTGCCTGTCATTATTTGAGAATCTGTTCCACTTGAAAGATAACAGGTCAGTCTGGTAAGGGGCATTATTCCCATGTTTCAGATTAGAAAATGAGGCAGAGAGAAATGGATTTATTCTGTGTTGTGGTAAAATTATTGGAGACCTTAAGGTGGGAACGGAGGCCCTCACTTGGGCCTTTAATCGGGTAGATTGCCTGCTTCCTTCAAGTCCTGAATGCTGCTACGATGTAAAAAAAACGAGCCTAAAAATGATTTATTGATCAAGTACGGGTGGTGTACCAATAAGTAGTGCTCGCCCCAAAGGAGGTGGCGTTCTCGTAAAACTGGTTGTACAAAATAAATAGGGTATTTTGGTTTCCAAGTTTTGGATATATATATATATATATTTTTTATTAGTTTATCTTGGTTTGAAGGAAAAGTAGCAGTTTGAATGGGGATGGGAGACCTTCTGATGCGTAGGGGAGATAATGATTAATAAATGTGAATTTGAAATTCAGTGAAATCCGAGTTGCATAGGTAAACGCTGGTGCCCAGAAACAGTCCTGAGTTAAGTTCTGCAGAACCTGAAAAAAATACAGAAGAGAGATGGTGGTGGTGGTTGCTGTTGAAATTTTTTCATTCACCTTTTTAGCTCCCTTGCATTATACTACAATTAATACAAGAAATTGCATATTACTGTGTAGGCATGATTATGTTTTTACAGATATTGTTACATGGGCATACATCCTAAATGTATCCAGAGGGTCAGAGTTAAGGCTAGTGCTTAAATTTACCAAATTGAAATACCTCCAGAACGTACTTTGTCTGTCTGTGACCAGTGTGTGTATGAGGTTTCACTGTCTTTGCTGCATAATACCAGTGTTTCTGTATCATACTGTCCAAGTCTGGTACAAAGGACTTATCATAGCTAGTTGGATGGAATGGTTCAGTGCACAGCCAGAGTAACACCAAGGTAACTAGTGTCATCAGTGCTGAAGTCTTAACCACTTGTTAAAACTGTTCTGCGTACAGCTTATGTGAGCAGAATTCTCCAGTCTTCTCAAGTGAGTACTGTTCAGGGACAGGCATCTTGTTCTGTTAATTTGGACAAACCCCTTTTCCAAGTGGAAAATCAGCAGAGTCAGCAATACCCAAATTTCCGCATCTGTCCCAGTTGGCTGGGTCCCACATTGCTTCCACTCGCTCTTTTAATGCTGCTTAATAAAGACAATATTCCGATGCAAGCATGAAAGTTATGGCTTCCTTTTTGCTATATGCCTTGCTGTCTACTGTAAATAGCTCAGTTAAAGGTGTGAGTCGAGTGCTTAGAACTCCATGGGATTGATTCTGTGACTACCCATGGCGTGAGGCTCTTGAGCTGTGGTTGGTTTTTGAATTGTGATCTTTTAAATGCATGTCTCTTGTTCTGGAGTATCTCCAGTTACAACCTTTAATGGCATTGCTTGTGGTGTCTGCTAGTGTCTTAGAGTATTTGTGGAGCTCAGGAACTTGGGCATATGCCCCTCTAATGTTTCGTTAGAGTTGTTCATGTTTTGAGGCTCTGGTTCTGCAGAAGCCTGGGGTTGACTTCTGGCAGTAAGCTGATTTAGTACAGTCACTTTACTGTTTTTATGTTTTATGACATCTCAACTCAGTAACTGTGGAGGCAGCTTCAAGGCCAAATACAAGGCAACTTCAGTAACTACCATGTCTCATACTCCGTGATGTGACTTCTGTGAAGTAGAATTCTGGTTTTGGTGATCTCTTGATTTTATAGATGAGTGTAATGAAACTTCCTAGAGTATCTTTACATGCTAGCACATTAGTGATTGGCATATTTCTCCTGTTCCTGTGCAGTTAGTTCCACTTACATCACCACTGTTTAATGAAATGATGTTTCTAAAATACTTGTCAGGTATATTGCCTTGGCATTAAAGGCCTGAGATCCAAAGAGATTGTGTTGGCTACCATGGCATTTTTCAGACAGAAGACTTTCAGTTTTTGTTCTCCATGTTGCCAAAGGAAGCAGTTCTGCTTTGTATGCAATTGTCATGGAAATGGGAAGTAAACCAACATGAGAACTGTATTGCACTGGAAAAGTCAGCCTGTGTCATCACTAAGACCAATGGCTTGGAATTGCAGGCAAATGGACATAAATCTGGAGACATCCATACAGTTGTCCAGTTCTTCCTCTGTCTCCATGCAGCCTAAGGTGTGAGAGAAGATGATGCATCAAAATCATTGTCTGTATTTTGGAATATATTAGAATCAACTGAGTTTTCCTGTGTAATAGTTGAAGAAGTTGAAGAATCAGCAGATGTGGCGGGGGGAAAGCAGAAACTCCCTTGGACTTAGGAGGAGAGCAAGAGGACAAGAGTTTTGTTTTGTTGTTTTGTTTTTTTTTATTGTGAGCAAAAAATATGAATGAGATTTGAGAGGTTTCTTGGTACTGCTTGGAGCTCTTTTACACCTTCCTTGGTGCTGGAATTTGCTCTCAGTGAGAGTTGGAGCACTTCAGAAAAAACTTTCCAAGTTCTGCATCTGCAAGACAAATTATGCTTCTGTGATGGGCTTCACTGGTGGGATGGAGGAGAGAGAAATATTGCCCCATGGATGATCAGCTGAAGCACTGAAGAATGAATAAACTCAGTACACATGCACACACATGTTATGATGAAATCTTCTCGTGGTTCTCTCAGGGATACCAACAAATTCAACGTGAAACATTCAGCCTGTGACAGCATGGGGGGAGAAGACATCTAGTAAATCTGAACTTCCCACCCCAAATAAGAGTGCCAATTTCTTTGAATTGTTAGTTTGTAGTGCTATTTGTTGCCTGTGTAGTTTGCACAGATGATCCTTAGAATGACAAGGGCATTATGTTGTTGTTTTCTTGCAGCTGGACCAATTTCAATGGCCTAGATAAGAAAGCAAAACGAAAGAACCCCAAACTAACCCGTGTGATTCTGTAAGCAGAATGTTATTTAAATAACAAAATGATACTACCCCCTGTGTGAAATGAAAGCAAAATTTAGCACAGCCTGAAATTCTTTTTTTGTTGTCTTTTTGTGTGACTTAAGAGATTTCTCATGTAAACTGAATGGTGGTCAGCTTTCTCACCAGTATAGCTGAGCAACAATTTATTGAGATGATGTCTGCATCTTCATGAAACTGATCACAGAGTTTCTGTTCTTTCTTATGCATTTTTATCCTTGATACTTGCTTGTTCCTGATGAGGACGATAAGGTTATTGGGTACATCCATCTTCATCTTGCTGCCTACAGTGATACTGAAAAGCGGTGTGTACCGAACGCTTGCTTTGTTTTCCAGACCCGTTGTAATTTGGGATCTAGAAAATGTAACTTCTGTGTATCTCACAGATTGAGACCTGCTTGTTTATCCTACATGGCTTTCAGCTTGGCTATCTTCAAAAGCTCATCTGTCAGAAGAGAAGAAAGCTGACAGTGATGAGAAAGCAGACATTCACCAAATTGTTCAGGCAGTGCTTTCTAGCAGGATTAGCAGTACTTCCTAGCAGAATTCTGTTCGATGTTTGTCCTGGGCCTCAGCTTGAGGTTATGCATTTTCTGTGACAGGAGTACTTCTTCAGCTAGACTTCCTTATTAAAAAGGAGAGCATCCAGTACCGCTCCAGGGTCAGACAGGACCTGATGACTTTGGCAAGTTCAGTTTTCTTGGAGAGGAGTCAGACATTCATCTACGTGTTCCCTCTGAATCCATTGGTTCAGGAGATCTTTCCTCTGGTCAGCTGGGAGGAAGCCAAATTGTTGCCAATCTCAAATGGGTCTTGGCAGTTTTTCCAGCAAACATGCATGGCTTATGTCTAGTGCTGCTTTCCAACTTTCTGGGTCTTTCTCGGTTAGGGGAAGAGACTAACTGCCTGAATCTCCTTGGGTTGACACCCTGATTAGCGAGGGGCTTACAGGAGAATTTTTCAGTCTGATGTGTTATATAAAACCAAAAAAACCCTTGCCCTTGAATATTTGATCACATCTTTATTTCAGTGTTTCACCGTATTACACAATAAGCATAAACTAGTTTTATTTCTGCTTCAGAAGTTACAATTTCTGCTTTTAGCATTACATGCTTGAATTATAGCCTGGTTTATTTACCAGAAGAACCAACCTCCAAAACATCCCAAGACATGTACCGATATGGCTGTTCAATGTGATTAAATGTAAGAACTAACATACTGTGCTGGACCAAATGTCCATCCAATCCAGCATCTTGCCTTTATCAGTGGCCAGCAGCAGCAGCTGACTGAACAGCGTAGGAAATGGGGGAATTCTGTCAGCTGCTGAAATATTAACAGTACATTTCTGACAGACACTTGTTTAGCCACTGCTTGAGATGGAAGCTACATTTGGGCTGTTGCACTGCGAATAGCAACATCAAACTATTTATAGGTGAAATTGTTTGCTGCCTTTTTGAACTTGTTTATATCTGTGGCTTCCATAGTGTTTCACAGCAGCGAGTTCTGTGCGGTTTAACTGCATTTTCCGTATGCGTGGTGGGTTGATGCGAGAAAAATAGTTTCATTTGTTTTAAACGTGCTCCCTAATTGTTGTTCCTCTCCATACCATTTCTAGCTTTCCCCTTTTTGAGGTAGAGCAGCCAGAATTACGTGCAGCGTGCATCATGGCAGAGTGCTCCCTGTTTGTTCTCTGTTCTGTTTCTAATATCTTTTGAGACTTTCTCTTCTCTTTCTTGCTGCTGGGAGTTGAACTGTTTACTTGCAATAATCTCAAAATCTTTTTCGTAAGTAGTAATGCCTAGTTTAGACTCATCTTTGTGTATTTATAGCTAGAGTTATTTTTTCCTCTGATTAACTTACTTTGTACTTGTTGACACAGGACAATAAAGTGACAAAATCAATCATTCGGTATTATCAGATCCCCTGTAACTCTTTGAAGTTTGCTTTAATTTTAACTATCTGGAGTAATGGAAAGCATCATAATCTCTGCAACCTCCCTTTTTGCCAGATCAGTTAAAAGTATGTTCACAGTCTCAACCCTGATTGTTGTTCTGGTAACTTTCCTGCTTTTTAACTATTTAGTGTTTTCTTTATTTTCAGTCGTTTAATATATTCTTAAGAAGGGGAAGGTTCACTCATGGATTTTGCTCTAACGTAGTGCAGGATGTACAAGTGGGTTACCCTTCCTTTTGGTTTTGATGCAACATGGTGTATGAACTCTCTGCTGTCCCAGGTGTATATATTCCAGCATTCCTGTTCTTTTGCTTTGAAGTTGAATGTCCAAAAGCTTTATTTCACTAAGGTTGCAATCTTTTGAATGAATGCTTAGAAGAGAGTGTTCCTCAGAGATGTGATTCTTTTCTTATGACAGTTTAAATGACCCCTGCTTTGTAAGTTTAGTATCATGTATTAATAGTCACCTCTGGTAGGTGGTGGCATTCCTTGCCTCTCTTTTTTTTTTTTTTTTTTTTTTTTTTTTTCTCTCCAGTTCTTTCTTCTTCCAGTTTGTGGAAGTCCCCATCTTGGCTTTTTAACCAAGTCTGTCATGTTTTTGTTATGACCAGCTCTAAGTTTATTTTTTTTAAATAAGTATCAAGAATCTACTCCTTATCTCTTTTTGTCATCTTAGTAAGATTTTCATGTTTTTTGTTTAAAACTCTGGTTTGAAAGCCAGAACTTCTCATGCACCCAGCGTTGACCTCAATGAGGGATATTATGATCAGTTTTAAGGCAGTCTAATTGTCAAGCAAAGAACAGGTGTTAACTCTCATAGGTTTAATCCTTGTTTAACTGGAACATCTCGGTTGGATTTTGGGGGGGGAGTTTGTATTAGCTAGTTGAATTTTTTGGAAAGTGGGACCAGATACTTTTCAGAGAAGAAAGTTTGCTAGAAAAAGTAATGCTTCTTTTGGTTATTACACTTCTACATGTGAATTTACCTTTCCCTTGGTGCTCTAAGTATTGATTGGGGATTAAATAATTAGACTGACAGAGTAGTACATGTGTTCATTCTTATCGTGTCTGAGGGGTAGGAGGAAGGGCTGTGACAGACACTTCTGGCCAGAAGACTTCCAGCCTGGAGTGCAGGAAAGCTAATGCTCCATGTATAAATGTGCAAACGTGACACCCAGACAGTAACAGTTTACCTGCTGTAGGAATTGCATCCTTTACTTCCCTCAGTGTCTACAGATTGTACAAATTTTCAGATATCGAGGTGGTTTTGATTATGGTTAGGGGAATCAACTCCCTTTCAACTTCCTTGCTATTTGTGCGTTTGGTAAGTTGAATTATAATGTTACATTATTATATTCAGAAGCTCTTAGCAGCTTGTGCTCTTGTGTGGGTGCATACTTGTGATGCTTGGCAAGTTGTGGAAAAAATGTTGGGGTTTTTTTTTTTTTTTTGGTAGGTTGGTATTAATCTGTTGTGGAATTTGAACTGTCTCTAGTGTACTGTGTGACTGCAGCAGGAACTTAATAACTGCAAAAAGTTTAATTCATAAAAATGACTTAATCTTGGCTGCTTGTATAAGAACTTTATGCAGATTTCAAAAAATTAGGACTGACAGTTTTAGATGTTTGTGAATAAGAAGTGTGAATAAGGTGGTTTGTTTTTGCAGCACATGTAACCTAAGCAGCTGAAGCTTACTTTGGGTCTCTGTCTAGTGGACAAACCATTATTTTTGTGTATTAGTGAACTTTATTCAGACACTTCTAAAAACATACAAAGCCAGGAAATGAATACTTGCGATGTTATAAACCAGAATTGTTTGTTTGTATTTGGAAGACAAAACACAAGTGACTTGACAGAGACTGTTCAGACAAACTAGTTCTGAAATTGGCAACACATGATACTGCTGCTGATCGCTTTGGTCTGGTCACTGAACAACCATCCTATCCTCTTGGGGGGGGGGGGGGAAGTAGTACTTAGCATTCTACCTTTTTCCAAGCCTGGAGTCTGTAGTGTGTATGAAAGGATGATATACAAGCCACTTCCCCCACAGAATCTGTGCCAAATATTATGTGCTTCTTAATGCAACTTGAGAAAATAGAAAGGGCTGAAATAATTGAAATTCTTAATGTTTCTCCAATAGATGATTTGAAAATATGCCATTTAGCACAGGTTAAAATGACAATAGGGACTGTTATTCACTAGGACTGACTTCTGAGACAATAAATGCCTCGTTTTAGAGTTCTTTAAAATGCTTGTGTTTGTTTTGGGAACTTAAATACCTCCTGCCTGGTGCAAGGATATATGTTTTCTTGCAGCAGGGAGGGCTGAAAAGGGTGTGGAGTATGGTGTCCTCCTGCTTTTCCTTCCTTCTAGGGCAGGTGTCTCTTGGAAGAGAAGGGACTGAAATGAAATTTGTAATTTAGTTCAGGTATGTTGTGCAGAATAGAGAGGGGGGAGAAACAGCTGCTTAAATTTTGAGATCAGAAAACAAATCTTTAATGTGGAAAAGAAAACAGGTCTTTCCAAGGTGCGTATATCAACTCATAGATGAAGTTGTTCTCACTTGTCTGTCTTCATTTGTGTTGGTTGTTGTCTAATAGTGAGTTCTTTAGGACTGTCATAAATGTTGTATGTATCAAGTGTGTCAGGGTTTCCACTGAAATGAGCTAGTTAAGTCACTCTTTAAATAATTATATAGTTTTCAAAAAAAGTTACATGTAGTAACACTGCCTGAGACGTATTTGTTTGGTTTTGTTGGTTTGCTTGGGTTTTTTTAGTTCAGTATTCTGATATATGTTTGACCTCCAGAATGTTACCACTTTTTGTTTGGCCTGGTAAAGACAAATTTTGAGACTTCATCTATACCTTAGTTCATGCTCTTGTGCTTCCCCAGTAGTTTTATGTCACTCGTGAGACCGTGTTGCATCAAATACTTTCCTGAAAATGTTATTCAGGGTAAAGCTGTAAGAAAATGTGGTTTTTATCTCAGTGTTGTTTCACCTTGCCTGGATGAGAAGTTCATGGTCTAGAGAGACAAAACTTTGTCCTGAACCTGGGCGTTGCAAAGCTACAAGGTAGATTAGGAATCCTAAAAGCAGAAATCTGCTGAATTAGATAAAGTAAAAGGCTTTAAGTAGTTGTCAGGGTGGGATTAACCTGGCAGAGAAATCAAGGTCTCTTTAAGAGAACACTTGAGCTGCTTGGGCCACCACTTAATTGCACTTTTGTTTAATAGCTTTGTATGAAAATGAACAGGGGAGTAAGGATTGGTGCTGAAAAAGAGAGAAATGTGTGAATATTGAACCAGTGTTGGACTTGTGTCTCTGTTGAGAGAGGGGATGTTTTTTTTCCCTTAGAGGTATGCAGTGAAAACAGCAATGCAGCCTGAGTCCTGTTGCATTCAAGGAACAAAAAACATCAGCTGCCAATGGCTCGGAAGCCGCAGGGTAGCTGGTGGAGTAAAGAAAAAAAAAAATATAGGGCCAAATCTTGCACAGTAAATTGCAATTCCCTTGTCTTTTTAAATACAGGCACTAAGGAAGCAGGGGGAAAAAAGCTGAGGCTGGAATGATCTGGTAGTTGAAATCTGAAAGGGAATGGGGAGAAGGGGTGGACTCATCTGCAGCAGCACTGCACGCAGAGCCTACCTGATGTCGGCCTAGCGACGGTTGCGTTGGAGGCCTCGGGAAGGCGGAGAGCTCGGCGAGCGTGTTTTCTGCGCCTGACGTGCTTGGGAGTGTGTACAGCCTGCGTGCCAAACGCGAGTGCCTGGCTTTCACTCTGCTCTTAACAGTTCTAGGATGTAATGAAATCCCTTCTCACTCGTGCTTTTATTTTGGGATGGAGGGGGAGAGAAAGGAGCTTTCGATATCTTGTTTTGTTCATAGTTTGAATCGAGCATGTTTTGCCTAATTCAGTTTGCTGCCTTTTTTATTTAGGCTACTTGTAGAGCATGTTGATGCCTCTAAGTGCTCTATCATAATTTATCAGTACACAAAACTAGGAACTCGTGAAGACTCTAATGCTGTTTATTTTCTTTAATTTACACACAGAACATACTGTACTTATTGTTGTTTGTACTTTTTTTTTTTTTTTAACTGGTCTCTGTGTACAGGAGATCAGGAATGCCCAAATGACAACTCAGTATAACGAAATCATAGCTGGTGAAACAAAATAAGTTTGACTAAAAAGCAAATCCAATTCAAATGTAGAATGGGAGTGGTTTTTAGTAAATGCTAGCAGGCTGTACTTAGAACAGGTGTTGTGTTAATTCAAGAGGAGAGGAAAATGTGATACCTTTCTGGTAGCAGCAGAGGGTCCCAGCTGCCTTATACAGGGTTCAGAGCACCCAACAGAAGTCTGAGACTTACTTGCATAGACCTGTGTGAAATTAAGCTGCCAGTGTTCTTTCTAGGAAAAAAAAAAAGCACTTTAGCAGGTGAGAAGCATTACCTTTTTCATCCTGTTCTTAAAATCTGAAGACAGATCAAGAAACAAACAATTGTTCTTTGATACTTTTGTTTTGTGAAGATCTGTTCACCAGCAAATAATTTTTATCCTGTCTTCTGACAATTATTCAGGAGGCTGAGACATTCGAGCCAGTGGTCTCCAGCATTGTAAAGGCAAGAATTTATGTATAGTTTCTCATTTTGAGTCATCTTGCTTCCTGTTTGAAGTTCTAGAAAGGATAAAATGAGCTCTTGTATTCTTTTAAGTATTTTTCTGTATCATAAACCACAGAACTAAAGAATGTACATTAGCAGCTAATTCTCAAGTTTATGCTGCTGTACTTTATATACATGAAATGTCTTATTTTTAATGCATGGGCTAAAATAATTAAATTGAAGAGGCCAGTTTATTACAGGAAATGTGGCCCAGTACTTGTTCCAGCACATAGACATGACAGTTGACCCATAGCAAAAACAGCACAGGTTGGTTTAATTCTAGTATTTAAAGTATGTCTTAAATAATGACTTTTCGCCTTGACCTTTTTATACAGTCTTTTCCTGGGTGATACAGTAAACAAGTAAAGAACTGTTCTCCCCTGTGCCGTAATGATGATAAGCAGAGAATAATAGTGATCTCTATTTTGCCTGAGTAACAAGCAGAGCATACAGAATTCAGATGCCTCTTTTTTCCCCAGTTGTCCTGTAGGTCTTCCAGTCTCAAAATAAAAAGAATGTTGTCTGTGTGACTGGATCACTGAAAACATAACTCACAAGCCAAACTTCTGACTAGGTGGGGAAAGTGAAAGATAATTGTTTTGGTTAAAAAGAAAAACAGTAAAATGCTTGGTCTCTTACCCACTGTAGCACACTGGAACTTGATGACTGCTGAATGGAGGAAGGAGGTCTCCCTTCTGCTGCTAGCTCAGTGCTTCTGCTGCTTAAGCTGGTCCTTAGTGCTTCCCAGACCTATCTGTGAATCCCTTTGACTTTCTGTGGAGTGTGACATCCCCTCACCCCCCATTTTTGCCAGAAAAAGAGTGGGGACTGCTGGTGGTAGGACTTCACAGCTGGAAGAGAACATAAAGGAAATCACCTTCGTAAGATAGATTAGCTGCCTGTGGGAGTGTTTCAGCTGCAGTATAAATTAAAGTGGGGAAACTGGAGCTTGAACTATAACTCTGAGTAGAACTGGGATTTACTTAAACCTCTTGATGTACCGTTAGTCTGAGCTTTCCTTGTGTATGCTTGAAGAGCTGTCATTCAGTTAGCAGGTTGCACAGACACACTGGGAGAAGAACTCAACTGAAAGTACAGCATCTGATTTCGAAAGAGCTTTATAAATATGAAGGTATAAAAGATTACCTGTATAATCACTAATCACAATTCATCTGCCTTGTTTAATGTTTGCTTATTATTACTTGTGTATCTACCCTTGCTCTGATATTTGTGGGAAGGTAATATCAGTAGAACCTTGTGTAGCTCCATCTCCATAAATCTGTCACTGAAAATCTCCCTGTTGCTCCTTGGGATCCTTAGCCTGTGATGCTTTAAACTGAAAGTCTTTGTGATTTCAGGGCTTGTCTCTTTTTTTTTTTTTTTTTCAGTGTAAACGCATTTTAAATTGATTTGTTCAACAAATTTTCACATTTTGGTTTTCTTTTTCTTATTTTTAAAATGCGTTGTGCAATTGTGTCGGTTTCCTGTCTGTGGCATGCAAGTTACCCTGCATCAATGTGTGTTTAACAGGGATTTATTCCCTTAACTGATACTCGCTTTAAGTAGTTTTCTCTATACTTTGTAACCATGGAAATGGCGTACAGATAATATTTATAAGGTAGAAGGAAAAACAGGGTGTCTAATGGGACCCCCCGCTGTTTTGAAATCTCTTCAGCAAAAAAAGTCCAGACTCTTGGGAGGCTGTATAAATGTAATAAGAAGTCTTCCGTAATGCAGAATGATTTTATAGAATATATGTATTCACTTTAAATAAATAGGTTCATACATTTGTGTTGGATAGTCCTTTAAAAATTCATTTGCTTTCACCTTGGTTCTTTCAGTTGTGTGAAAGCAAAACTTTTCATTGAAACACTACATTAAAGAAGACTTTAATTGATTTTCAATCACCCTGTGCTAACACTGCAACTGAAACCTTGTTTTTGCTTGCTGCTGCTGTTCTTAAATATTTATATTTTGCACTGTTTCCTTTCTAAAGCCTGGAAAAATGAGCAAAATACTCAGTTACTTTGAGTGGTGTTACTTCCTTTATCCTCCCACCCCTCTCCAGGAGCAGAGTCTTTCCCTTCCTTATCTGCTGAGGATATGTGTGTGTGAGAGAGAGAGAGATACTGGTTTGTTTTATTTAATTTTATTCCTCATCTTTAGTGTTTTGCTCTTTTTAACTTTATTTTCGCTTGTTTGGCATTTCCCCCTGCTGGCCGATTGAGGTAATAGCACGTCTTTCTGCTGTGGAAATGGAAGGCTGTAGCTGTCCTTGAATGTCACTGTTCTCTGGAGTTGGCTGCTGCTTTTCTGATTTTTTTTTTTTTTTTTTTTAGTCCCCTGGACATTTCTTTGAATTTTAGCTATCTACAAGAGTAGTTTGGACAAGCAGGAGGTGTGCACATACCTGAAGTTCTGCCCATCAGAAGTGCAGGAGCACTTCCAGCAATAGTCAGAGATACTTCTGGGCTTGCATTTCATGCCTGCAGCCTTGCAGCACTACCCAGATCATCTCCTTTTGTAGTCTGGACCTCTTCCCAAAATTCTTAAGGCACTTCTGCCTCACTAATGCATCGTTCCCGCAAGCCAGTTCTTTCCAAGATAAAGGGGATTGCTAGAAGGGGAAAAACAGTTTGGCACTCAATGTGAAATTTCTTCTCATGTTTCAAAGAATAAAACAAGAAATCAGAAATCCCTCCATTCTTAATGGAATTTGAAAGGGAAAAAATACTTTAATCAGTACTGGAATAGAGTTTTCTTATTTTTTTCTTGCACCTTGCATCCTCAGTTGTTAAATCAATTTATTGTGTTTTCTTTCTAGAAAGCAGTCTTCTCTCCTCCTCCTCTACCTCCTTTCCCCCAAATAGTTCTCTCTCTGAAGTATGAAAGGAGGGCAGAAACTTCTCTGTGACTGGGATGAGAAATGTAACAACACATCATAAGAACAGTAGAGATTAATGAACTGATTTTTCAAGTAATTTTATTTTTTTTAAAAAAAGCCAAACCACCAACCTGCAAGTAACTTCCCTTTGAATTTCTTACAAATTTTGAGACAAAACAGTTGGCTAGTACAGCTAGTAGGGGACCGCTTCTGTTTTCTCTTGACTTCCATTTTTTTTTTCCCCCTCCCAGCTGTATTTATACTTTGTAAATAAGTTGAAAATAATTTTTTAAAAAAAACCCCACAACAGTTTTAAGACTTAACAGATTAACTGACATCTTTTGAAGTTTATTTGGTAAACTTTTATTTTCTAAAAAAAAACCCAAACAAAAAACCCCAAACCAAAACAAAAAAATGTTTCCTGCAACTTTATTGAGTGTGGCAGAATGCAGCAAATTTTTTTAGAAACACGTGCCAAACTCTGCTTTCCAATAATTTATGTCTTTACATCATGTAAATATTTTTTGCAAAAAATTCTCTAGCTCCCTGCTTCAAGTACGAGACTTTGCTGTTGCACTGTTAGTAAACCATAAACTTGCAGGTTTAATTAGGATTGGGGTTCCTCGTAGTGCATGTATAGATAAACAGTCCTTCTAAATAACAAAGTAATTCACTAAAATAAAAGTTGAGCTCATCCAGCTTTTGACGTGAGCAAGAGTTTGGCCATACTGCACAGAAGGTGCTTTTGTGTTTATCTGAAACTGGTGAATGGTAATTCGTTGAAGGAAGTGAGGCTTAGTGTTCTTGTTTGTATTTCTCTGTCTGCAGTACCATAACTGGTGATTGCAACAGTGCTGGAAAACATCCCCATACGCTGCTTTCTGGGTACAAAAAGCAGAATTGTACTGATGATAGCTTTATGCATGTTAGAAGAGGTTAGATGGGGAGTGCATTGAGCCCATGGTACCAAGTCAGGAAGAAACTCTGCCAGATGTACTAGCAGTCATAGGTTGAAGAAGACTTTCTATAACTCTCTAGTTTATTTTTTATTTAAAAAAAAACCCAGCTAGTTCCCTAAACGCCTTATTTGTCATATGGAAGGAAATAGAAAGCAGGGAGTTGAATGTGTTGTGGCTTGGTTTTGTTTTGTTTTTAAATAGGAGCAACTTACTCGCCTTCCTTTAGAAGGAGGAAAGGTGTATGTATGGGAGAATGAGTGTTTTAATTTAAAGATGGCTTAAGTGGTTAATCCTTGGCTAGTTAAATTCTGCAGACTCTTTCCCTTTGAAGTGTAAGTGGCTGTAGGATATTTTTCTCTGATTCAAGAAATGTACTAAGACTGTTCAAAGGGGAGTTTGTGCATGGGTAAACAGTGCAAAGCCATATGCCCTAAATCTGCTCAGGTGAGAGACACGATCCTGAGATTTTGAAACATGTGCTAATTTTCCACAAGGCCAAATGTGGGTTTTCGTTTTGCTGGAGAGCGTGATCTCATCCCCCCACCCCACCCCTAGGTGCCAGGAAAGGCTGCGTTCTGGGAGAGTTACTAATGCCTAGCAGAGCTGTAGTCACAGGACAAACAGAGCTCAGAGGGTAATCTTCCTCTGCTTACATGTGTTTGAGTGCCATAGCAAGTTTTGGTTGATGTTTTTAAAATTGGGTTGTGAAGTAGTTTTGTTTTTACAACAAGGATGGTCTTTTTAGCTGCAGTGAATCTTTTGGCTCATTTTCTGTATGTTAAATGTGGTGCTGTTTCTGCAAAGACGAGTGATGGCGTCATGCGCTTCCATTTAAACTTAGTTTGATAGTTCTCTAAACTGTTTTAGAGAAGGTGAAGCAATCTATCCCCAATTCAAATCAGCTTCTGGTGTCTTAAACTCCAAATTACATCTGTTTCATGGCTAATCATAGCGGCAGAAGGAACTCAATGGCAGAATTGGAGCTTGTAGTTTGAATCTTGTAGGTTATTTGTATACATCAATAGAAAATCCAAGCTCCTTCACTATTTTAGTGGGAGTTACCTACGACTGTTGGGTGGGGATAGGGAGTAGAAAGAAGTTATAAAGGACATATGCAGATGGACAAACTGGAAGGCATGGCCAGTGCACTCCAGTGCAGTCTCAGTTATCTCAGGCAGTCCTGTTGGTCCCTTTACCACCTACAGTGGCACACAGGAGGCTTGTTTTTAATCACAGGAGCGACAGCACCAGCACTTCTAACATGGTCAGTGAAATGGAAGCTTTATCATAATGTAATTTAAAATAGCTTGTATACCCCCTGTCTGGGCTGTGTTTGGTCTGTCTTTTTCTTGAGATTGCAGAAATCCTGTCCTGTGGAGGAATATTAGTCGTTTCACTTCTGACTTGAAAATCACAGTAAAGTAACTGTTACAACTTGTTTTCCTAGGAGATACTGAGGGTGCTCTCTATATACAGGATGCCTTTCAAATACAGGAAGGAGAGCTGTTGCTTTGAGGAGTTCATATCTAAAGACTGGTCTGGAGAAAACTGTTAATGCCTTCTCTGTGCAGCGTATTTTGCCCCAAAAAAACCCAAATAATTTTTAATTTTTTAATTAATGCTTTACCCTTAATATTGTCAAGCACTGTGCACTGAACAAGACCATGGTCCCATTGGCAAAAAGTAAAAATTGTATGTACATATCACATTACAATATTTAATTATGATTAAATGTTCCTGATTAAAGTTACATGGTCAAACAGTGAACAAGTACTAGCTTCCAGAGTTAGGAAAAACTCTAACTAAAAATGGGTCTCTGGTTGCAGTAGCATAGGCTTTATTGTATAACCTAAAGGTAATAATAAGTATCTGATTGACGTAACCAAACATCTTAATATACAGATACTTAGCATTTGTATAGTCTTAAACCTTCGGGTGCTGTGTAGTAAAATATTTAGTCACCACATGTAGTTCTTCTGATGCCCTCAGGAGCTACCAGGCCTTAAACATACGAGTTTTGTGTTTGAAGTCTTTGTTTTCCTAACAATCCCATGAAATGAGTAACTTTTTTTCTTATTTACAAATTTCAACAAAATGTTTAAAGTTGATCTGCAGAATATGATTGTTTTGGTAATGGTGGTGTACTTTTCCTTACATATGTTGTCTAGGATTGTTGAAAAGGTCTTATTTTTTGGGGGGGTGGCAGTATTACCTCTTTAAGTGTATGTATATATCAAACCACCCTTCCTGTTAGTAACACTAACATCAGATTCCCAACAGTTAATCTCACTAAGAAAATCGTATTTCTAAACTTCAGTGTTTTATTTGGTTAAGCTAATTTTAATTGCTTTTTAGCTTGTAGTAAACATAGGTAAGCATTGCTCAAGACTTTTTCTTGATTGTTTGTAGGTTTTGGGAAGGTGGCAGTGTTCTTAACAGAAAACAGAGGTGAACATAGATTCCCAGAGCTGGGGTTTTAAAAACCCCCAAATATTGCCAAATATACTAGAATAATCTGAGAGCTAGCCATGCAGACTCGTACCTCAGACAGCTTACAGCACGTTTCTGGAGCTGTCAAAGGGCAACCTCAGTAAAATGAATAGCTGAGATTTTGTGATACATTTCTACTTGCTGAAGTTTTTGTTAAGAAACTCTGCAAAATGCTGAACTCTTCAGACTTCTCTATTGATATAAGTGATTGTGAGCTGTCTAATCTTAACTTTCTAATGTATTTTGTAGTGAGAGGCAGTGTGAGTTTGTGTATGTACTCTTGCTGTGAACAAGAAGTAATCACATTTCATCTATAGGGCAGATTTTATCTGGTACCTTTTTCATTAATACTATTCAAGGTTGGTTCCCAGTAGCCAAAAATGCAGAGAATTGTCATGAACCAAAGCTACAGGTTTATAAAAATGTTAAGAGCAATGGAAAACATAAGTTTAACATGTTTGGAGTTACCAATCTTGAATGTTTGTTCTTCTTTTCTGTCTCAATTCCCTATCTAAGCAAACTTGCCTGTGTTAGGCACAAGTTTTTCTGTGACTCTCATTAGTGTACTGCTTATGAGGAAACAAATTCTTTATTTGCTGTAGAGCTTAGATGTTGAATTACAAAAAGCATGCAAACTGAAGACTCAGAATGAAAAGCAATTATTCAGCTGATAGTTCAATCTTTAAGCTTGTCCTCTCTGCTAAATGAAGCAGGGTAAAAATACTATACTTGCATGAGGATAGAATTAAAGTATTTTGTTATTTCCAAAGGCTTGACTTTCCAACATTAACCTGCTCTAAACACTTAAGAAAAAGTCTGTAGCAAATTATGTACGGAAGAGGATGCAAATGTATTTCCATTCCCTGTTTAGGTCCTCTCTAAGTGACTTCTCCAAGGCAACACAGCAAATCACTCAGTCACGATTAAACTCCTGGTGTTCCTAACTTTGTCCTTGAGAGCCCCTGGGTTCTCAGCCTGGGGTTGCAGCCCTTCAGGGTGGATAAATGCAATCCAAAGGTTTGTAACTGCAGGTTTTTTCTGCACAGTTCAGTCTTGATGAAGCTGGGGTCCTGCTATGGAGAAGAGTCTCTGCGTAGGGGGAAAAAAGGAAAGGGAAAAAAATCATGCTGTTATTTTTAAGTGACAGTCTTCAGTTTATGTGTGTACCTGTGCTACAAGCGAATTGATATTTTTATTTTTAAAATAAAAATCATGCTCTTTTATTCTAAGACTGTATTTGCAGATGTGTAGTACTGACCGTTTTGTTTAGCTTTCCAGAGTCGGTCATCTACAGCGGTGAAATTACTTTTTAATTAATATTTTTTATTCATTGCATGGAGGTGTAGTTGCTTGTTGAAGAGGGACTGTTAGTGCTTGCGTGATGAAAGAGCTTTCTTTCTAGATTTTTGGACCATTGAAATAACTGATTGTTGTTGGGGGGTGGACATGATGACTAAGGTTTTAATATTGAAGAGAAACAAATAGCATTTGAGAATCACACCAGCAATAAGGATATTTCAAATTCTATAGCATCCGGAGCAAGTGAACTTAATTTGAATATAGCCTCAAAACAGTCATAGAATTATAGAATGGTTTGGGTTGGAAAGGACCTCAAGGATCATCTTGTTCCAACCCACCTGCCATGCCAGGGACACGTCCCACTAGATCAGATTGCTCAAAGTCCTGTCTAACCTGGCCTTAAACACTTCCAGGGAAGTGTTTAAGTCGTCCTCGCCAGTTTGTATGCTACCATGGTAGCAATTGGATGCTGTTTAAACTAACCCGAAACTGTTCTCAAATTAATTTAACTTCTGTAATATTTTGTTGCTCAAAATGCACAGTAAAATTTGAGACTAGGAGAGCCACAGTACCTAGAATCACTACCACCAGTTTTCTTCTCTGTTGTTGGTGTTCATCAGCACCCTGGTTGTGTTGGTTAGTAAATGTAAGCTTCATTTGTGCTGGACTCGACTGGGCAAGAGATGATTATGTGGCTTTCTACGGCTCTACCTATGTGTGAGGCTGGGGCTTAAACTTCAGCTCTGTGATGGCTTGTGTGAGGATAGAAATGTATCTGCAAAGATCTCGTTAGCTGTGGAGTTGAAGCTTAGAATAGCCTAATATTCCAGTATTTTACTAGAAAACTGGAGTATTTTGGAGACTTTTTTTTAGAATCAGGCAAAGTAATTGAGCAAATGAGTTATCATTTATATTTTAGCTATCTTTTTAGGACTCTGACTCACAAGTTTTTTATGATTCATATGAGGATAATTTAAGAGGTACTACCTCGCTGTGCTGCTAGATGATGTTCTTCCCATGACACAAGCAGTGCCTCTTCCCGGCCTCCACAGTTCATGACCTAACATGTTAACTTAAACTGCCATTGATTCGGTTTACACTAGTACTATGGGCTCTGGGGACTCTGCTGACACACCAGCTGCTCTACCATCTTGGTTGAGTTGGTATAACAGAGGTGGGCAAATGTCTGGGGTAGGTAACCTTGTCATATTTAGCTGTGGCAGCTGGTGGGGCTTGTGATTTAGATGGTAATAAATGTGATGGAGAAGGAGGTATTTCCTCCAGGGGAGGGGGACACAGACCTTGCACAGAACTAGAAAAGCTTTTACGTGTAATCCTTCCCCTAGTGACAGTAATAGTTTGTATTTTAATCCAGATTAGAATTGTAGGTCTCCTTGGCTTTCCCTGCCATGTCAAACAGTTTTTCTTTCCAAGAGGTGTTTTATAGTTGGCTTCAGCATTTTAAAAAATGCCCCAAACCAAACACTCGAAACACCCCTCACCCCCCCAAAAAAAACCCCAAAACAAACCCACCAGAAAAACCTCTCCAAAACCCAAACCACTCCCACTCCCTGCAACTTTGAAAATCTTTGAGCTTTCTTTTTCTGTTTCAAACTGTAGTGAAGCCATTTGTAATTATCTTCTGTTGTTGTTGTTTTTCTCTTGTAGGAGGGGGTAGAGAGCTGAAGGGAGTAACTTTCTCAAAACCGGTAAGTATTTCTTCCCAGGGCTAAAATGGTTTACCTAAGAATAGATGATACAAAGAGCTGGTGCCTATTCCTGGAAAAGTTTGATGTTTACTGAAACTGAAATCCTATCTATTCTTGTATTCAGAAATCAAAGCTTAAAAAATAAATGTTACTGATGGAAGCCCCAGTCTTACAAATAAAAATCACTGTAGGGCTGAGATTTGGGCACAGGGGCCTGCAAGGACAGTGGACAGTTAAATTCATCTACTCAAAACTAATAACGTTGGGTGGGTTTTTTTTTTTTTCTGCATAATGTGAAAAATTTATTTGAAGGTATTTTTGGTGCAGAAAGACTTCTAAAATTCTAACTTATTCAGAGTCCTTCCAATATACACAGAAGGCATTCATGGCTTTTATATGGGTCCTACCTTTGTTTTTATATATATCTTTATATATACATATATACACTCACACCTTGTCAGCTGTGTTTCCAGTGTAGTTTCCAAAACAGCCATAGTTTAAATAGCTTTGTGATACTTTAGAAGTTCTGCTGTGGATTTTGTTTAATTGGGATAATAATAGGGAAATGCTAATGCACTTATGTGATTATTGTAGGGCTTAAGGTTTCATTCAGTCTCTGAATAGTTATATACATCTACTACCTTAACTGCAGTGCATTGGGGTACTTACCTGAGTATGAAACTTTAAGTCTTGAAGCAACCACACAAGGAATAAGGGATTATTTATTAAAAATGCATGCCAGCAAGAAGTTGAATGGAGGACTGTTGCCTCCAGTAGCTGAAATCAATCCAAGGAGTGGCAAATTTACTTCTTGCTCTCAGTGCTCTTTATGGTTGAGGCTTGGAAGTATGTCTGGATGTGCAAAAGATGCATGTGCTCAGCAATCTTCTGCTTCTCTGTTGGAAATAACTGATTCTAGCACTGAACAAGGCATTTGCATATTTCCCTTTAAAAGAAGGAAGAAAGAGTTAGAAAACCTACCAAAACAAACAAACGAACAAAAAAGATAACAAAGAAAGGTCAAAAGTTTGTTAATCCCTCTTGCCTGTTCTTGGAAGCTTCAGCCTTGTGAACTGAAATTAATCCTTCAGCATGTTATAGTATGGCACCTAGTTCAGATTTATATGTATTGAAGGAATAAATTTCAAGGAATCTTAAGATCTGCTAACTTTTTAAATTACAATGAAAGAAAAAATAAAAGAGATATTTTGGGATAGAACTGCATGATTGTTATGTTACTAGAATTGTTTTGATTTTTTTACTTGTCACAATATATGTTCCTCAATAAAACAATGAATTACTTTTTTCCATGTCTACACCCCTGTACACATGGCTAGGCTGAGCAACCACTTGCTTCTTCAAAGCACTACCACTTTTTACTTAAACCCATTCAAAATTAATTTTGAAAAATCTTTCTGGCTATTCAAGGCATCTGTGAAAGTAGCTTGGATTATTTTTTACGAACCATTGATATTACAGTTTCTATCTCTGAAATTAAGTTGTGCATAAATAGCAGTTGCTCAGTCTTTGTGTGTGGTTTTTGTTGGTTTGTTGTTTGGGTTTTTTTTTAACAGAAGTACCATGTCATTTTTCCCATGAACTAGTACTAGGCTTTACAGTCATATGTATTAAAATTTTGGATATTGTGTACATTCTCAGTTGAGATAACCATCTCTTCTGCTGTTTTGCACTTAACTTTAAAGTTAATATGCAGTTACGGAGTGATCCTAGTTCTTCATCATGAGTACCTTCTTGTTCATTGAAGGCACACTGCACACTGAGAATGAAACTACGGCCGTATCCGCCTGTATCTCTACCCCAAAATCGAATTTCCAAGGCTTATGAAAGACTTTTTGCCTCTGCAGTGGGTTCCAGTTTTCATTAGCCAGTCTCCCACGTGGTTTTCTGAAGCATGGCTTCTTTTGCAACTGCAGTGGTAGGGGCTTGATGCAGGCTATAGTTGTTCTTGTCAGTGAGTGAAAGTGATAATCTGGGATTCTGTTTTCTCATTACTGTTTGTGGTAATAGAACAGGGAACTATATGTAATTTCCATGTATCCCTTGATACAAATTACAATTTTATAGAGAGTGGTGCTGCAAAGGCAGCTGTTTTCTCTAGTCTGTGTCACATGTGGGAGAGGCCCTTGCAGAAGGTCATTTTATGTGTTGACTAGAAAGTCTGATCAGGCCTTTGTTATTTAAATAAGCAACTTTAAGCTAACAGCAGACCGCACTGACAAAGAATGAGTTTAAATTGAATGCTTTTTAAAACCCCTTTAGTCTGCTCTTCTTGTAACACATTTCTGTTTGGAAAGTGAAACAATTAATTTAACTAAACTAAAAAAAAACAACTCCCCCAAAAAATCATTTTTATTTTCAGGAGTTCACAAACTTGACCAGCACTTCGGTAATGAGGCAATGTTAAAATAAAATCCTCTAATTTAGGGGAACTATTCTGTTTTTACAGCGTACATGTCTAATCTAAACTGTCAATATTCTTAAAACAATGAAGTACCATTATGAAGGCCTCCAAGTTGGCTACAATACCTGTGCAATAATTGTGAGCCATTTTCAAAAAATAAAAAAATAGGAGCTATTTTAGCACTCCAGCAATTCTTTGATGTGTCTGGATGGAAAAGTGACTGGAAAGATTGCTATATGTTTTCCAGTGGCTTTTATGAGTACATATTTATAGATGTTTTTTCATCCAGTTTTTACACAGGTTCCATTGTGATTTGAGCATGTAGGGTAGAGACAGGAATCTTAATCCTGTTTCAGAACCTGATACTTTAAACATATTTCTGAAGAAAAATCTCACGTCCAACTTTCAAGGCTTTTAGAAGTATGGCTGATAATGCTGTTCTGTGTCAGAGGTTGGGGGGGATTAATTTGTTTGTAGTACAAGTGAAGATAGTAAACCTGTACTTGTGTTCTACAAGTAGAATTCCAGTAGAAGTAAAAGATTTTAAAATTAATGGTTTTGAGTAAGTCTTGTGCAGCTTTATGTGAGTCCTATGTTCCTTCAAAACAGGTCTCGACTGAAATGACTAACTCAGCACAAACTTTAGGCAGTGGGTTATTAATATATCAATGTTGTTCAGTCAAATTGCATGCAGACCATCCCATCTAAGATCAGCTCTGTGGTATCATGGAAGTATGTTGATGCAGTACATTCTGTTTAACAATGTATTACTGTTTGGTTTGCAGAGTTTTCATCTCCAGAATATTTTCTCGTCTACACAGATTTTTTTTAAAACTTTCTCAGTAGTTAAATTTTCTGATTTAATATGCAACTGCAATAGGATATTGGTAGGAAATAGCTGCCTGCAAACTAAGATAAGGGACAAGTATGTCAACTTTGGGGTGTGTGGGAAGTAACAAATTTGGCTAAATGACTCCAAGGCAGGCATTTTGTACAGCCTGTAGGTTCCTTGTGTTTGAAACATTATTTGTGTTTACGCTAGAAAGCTGCAGATGAATATAGTTCACTACTGAATTCCTGCTCTGTTATAATCTCCTTTCTTCAAATTGGCTTCTCTCCTTCACTAACGAAAACAAAACCTTTATTTTTCTATAGTACTGGTGTTAAAGAGGAAACCAGAAACTAAAGACACTGGAATCAGCAAAGACACTTCTAGAAAAAGTGGAGAAGGTAGAGAATGGAGCTGCAGACTCTACAGGAGGCTCTGAAAGTGGAAATTCAGGTTCACCAGGTAATTTGTATTCTTTCTTGCTTTATACTTTTAAGTAATAGCAGCACTAGTATTGCTGATAGTATTACTACTAATGGTAGCATTCAGTAATAGCACTACAACTCTAGTAATAATTGTTTTATAAGCTTGAAATTACTTTAGAATTTTATACCCTGCATTTTGACCCCACCACCTGTTGTTTTTGAGCAAATGTGAAAAATCTACATATCAGGCTGTGGGTGGGGATTTTTTTTTTTTTTTTTTGAATATATTTTGTAGCAGTGAGAAAAACATTCTGAAAACTCTGTGTTCAGCAACTTCAGTCTGGAAGGTTTTTCTAATGTTCAGAAGCCAACTTCAGTATTCAGTTGGCAATGGAAGAACATGGTGGAGGAGCTTTAAAGTGAAATGTGCGTAGTGTTGCATAGTCTCATCTGGTGATTTTCTTCTGGAGTGTCTTCTGCTTTAGTACCTTCTAAACTTGTAATTGTATAGTTGTGCTAACCAAAACATTGTAGTGCTGGGGCTCAGAAATTTTTACGTCAGCTCTTTTTGCTGGTAGCCTGTCCAATTCTGTATATCAGTAGAGTTGCAGTTTCCAATTCTGTTACAGTACAAATGAGAAATATTAAAAATAATAATAAAACCTAATTTAGCAAATGTAAAAGAACATATGCATATTAATTCTTGGAACAAAATTGGTACAGCCATAAACACAGAGTAGCTGCCAACTTGAAATGTTAAGTTTATCAATGAGACCTTTCCTAGAGATAGTTCTCCAAGTATTTCTGCTGGATATCTGAAACTCACAACTGTTATACAATGGATAAAAGAAATATATAGTGGGTTACACTGATTAATGTTAACCTATCATATGAAATTTGGAAAATGTTTTGGAATTATCTGATGACTTGTCTCAACAAGTGTTCTAGATGACTCATTCAGTAGTCACTGCAATGATGAGCATAGTGCTAGAACTTGAATGGGTAGATTAGTAAATTGAAGATACATCTGCTTTAATAAAATACAACTTTCAGCTAGGGAGGCAAACTTGGAAAAGCTAAAGGTGAATTTCCAGAACTACAGACAAGTATTATATTCTCCTCAAACTCCAAGGCCCTTGGATTCAAAACTTCAGTGAAGTTTTGTTATAAGGGTAAGGAAATTCAGAAATTACTCATGGCGTTTTGCTGCAGGCATTAAAACATGTAAGTGATCGGTACGCTGGTCATACTTGTGTTTGTGTAACACATTTGCCTTGTGTGTGTATCTTTATTCCCCTTTGTGCCTAAGCTAACAAAAAATTCTAAGACTGTGAATTTTGAATAATCTTTAGCATCTGTTCGTAATGATGATGGTGAACAGGGATGAAGACTGGGAAATGTCAAAAAAGACAACTATTTTTTTTTAACTTCAAAGTTTTTTGACCCTGTTTGCCTTAGCTTTGCCCAATCCTCATTAAAAGTGAGCTCTGCACTGAAATCAACTTTAATTACATTTGGCTTTAGCTGGTGAAATTAGACAAGCCATTATATCAGAAGGTTGTCTTTTTTCCTTCAAGATACTGTATATTCCCATAATTAAGGCTAAGAACAAGTCTTAAGTCTTTATAATGGAAAATAACACTTGCAGCAACATGTTGGGTGCTTCAGTAAACTTTTCTTGAACTGTGTGTGAGTGGTTACTGCTGTGCTCATCAAATGGCCACTGACAGAAATGAAACTGGTTTTGGCACCAAAAAAAAGACAGAGAAATCTTCAAATGAAACGCTTGAACTGTATGGCATGTCTTTGAATTTTGTAACTTAGAGATAAAATATATATCCCTTCTTTTGGCAGTGCTTAGGATTTGTGGAGCATTGTCTCACTTGTCATCTTTTAC
Organism: Podargus strigoides; assembly: GCA_028020825.1. Classification (NCBI taxonomy): domain Eukaryota; kingdom Metazoa; phylum Chordata; class Aves; order Caprimulgiformes; family Podargidae; genus Podargus; species Podargus strigoides. The sequence goes on along the minus strand of CM051624.1, from coordinate 39,564,277 downwards.
TTATCTAATATTTCTTTTTCTGAGGACTTGTTCAAAAAGCTTGCCAACATTAATACAGTCATAGTTTGTTGTCCCCTGGTAAGTGGTGTCTATGATGAGTGTGCAGAGTTCAGCTCTGCACTGTGGGCAAAGCCTCCCATCTTCCTGATGCAGCCTGTCACTTGTGACTGCTTACATAGCTGTAGAAAGTGATGCTCAGTATGACTGTGTCTTTGTTTGTAGAATAGCTGCTTGTTTCCTGCCTATTCCAGGAACCTCCAGAACTCACTCTAAAGCTTTGCTGCTGCTTTGGTAAAGTGTATCTTAAACTACCAGTGAAGACTCAAAGGAGGTGCTTAGTTGTTTATAAGAAGCTGCTTTTTTTGTTTTGTTTCAGTGATTTGAGTCCTCTCTAAGTGAAGTCTGACCAGGTTACTCGCTCCATCAGAGTACAGCTTGAATATTTAAATATCTTCCATGTCAAAGCTATATTGCGTGTCCTGAGAAGAGATGCATCAAATCTAAGTAGTTCATTCTGCTACTCTGTTGTTGTAATTCAGGCTATTTTGAAACAATCTGCTCTGCATAGTTTTTGATCACAAGAGATGTTAAAGGAGTTATATTTAACTATTCTCACAGGAGAGCTGGGCTTCATGGGTGACTCTGCGAGCTGATGTGTAGAAAGAATCTAGAATATCCTTATCCTTCTCTCATTTCATAGCAAAAAGATCAGTAGGTTTTAAAATACCTTAAATTTAGCTTGCATTTGGGGTGAGTGCAAAAGAACGTTGGGGGTTTTTTTTCCTTATGATTGGATGATGCAGCAGTGGAATGGTTTGTGTGTGAGGAGACTTTCAATCTGAAGAAGCGATGACTGATGGGAAAAAATGTAGGAAGAAGATGAACAGAGAAACAGTCATAGAATCATAGAGTATCTCAAGTTGGAAGGGACCCATAAGGATCATCGAGTCCAACTTCCAGCTCATCTTGACTTGAATCAAGGCTGGTTTTCCATAATCTTGTTTGCTGCTCATGCTTGCATTATCAGGAGGTAGATTCAAAAGAGAAGGGAGGTCCTTTTGTGTAAGTCCTGTAGTTTAACTTTGGAACTTACTGTCACAGAATCTTGAGTGTTTTCCTGAGTTCAAAAAGTAATTAAGGCAGATTAATGGAAGAAAAGTGTGTTACTGGCTATTAAACCTAAGGCATAATCTTTGAAGACATCAGAGATGTAAATTTGTGAAAGATGGGAGATAATACTCTATGCTTCTCCAGCATAGACATCGTGCTGATGCCTGTTTGCTGCTGGCTAGTACTAGAAATAAAATGCAGCAAATAAACCTGTGGTCTGATGCAGAATTATCTTTGTGGCATGCTTTTTTTGATTATACCATTTTAACATGTGAAATGAAATATACTTTGAAAGAGAGTTAGTTGATAAAGTCTGAATTCTCTGAGCAGTATCAATGCAGGTGGAATGAAACCTGTATTTTTCTTGCTTTGTCCTTCTGTTTCTCACTCCTTTTACTGATTCTGATGAGCAAATGGGAAAGTAAGTACAGACTTTACATTGTTCTTTGCATGTGTGGAAGGGACATAACAACGTGATGAATAAATGTGGCTGTAACCAAAAAAGAAATTGGAAATGTTTGGTTTATATTAGCTCTTCATTCTGGGCTCTGGTTTCCTTTGGTAACAGCCTGGTAACTTTTTTCTTGCTTAGCAATAGACAACATTCTCCTGCAGCTGCCTGAAGGAAGTGAAGGAGGAAGAATAGTGAATGGTAACCATCTGTCTGCTTTCCTTTGGATGTGGAAGGCATCTCTTCTACAATGATCTCAGTCTCTCTCTGAGGGAGAAAAGTGGCAAAGACACTTCTGAACATGGGTATTCCATGTGGTACCAGCCGAGCCAGCACACAGACGGACTCTTAGTACTTGAAACATTCTGCTCTTGAATATACAAACAGCTTTTGTGCCCACAGCGGTTATCTGTGATTTGTGTTTCTTGTGACTGCAAGCAAAGGCGGCAGCAGTTCTAGAGGAGACACAGCTATTAGATTATTTTACCCAGCTGGCTTAAATTGTCCTTAAAAGGCATCACTTGTTCAAGAGCCATTTAGGAGAAGGAGCAAAAGTAGTGGCTTAGTGCAGTAGTTTTACTGAATTAATAAGAGTGGGTTTGGAAATTATGTAATACTGGATTCCAGGCCTTGCTATTGAAATGCTGTAAAATGAATATTTTGCTTTTAGAAAGGCTTAAAAGAATTCAAAAATGTTGAATTTTAAACTGTTCAACAAGATCTTCACTGTATTGTTGCATCTTTTTTCTTTCCAGAAATTGGTTGCCCAAATGAAGCAAGATCCACAGGTAACTATTTATTTTTCTGTTGCATTATTTAGTCTTAAAAATGCAGGAAATAACAATGCATGAGGCTTGAGAATTTTAGGTATTTCTTGATCATGTTCTTCTGTGTTAGCACAGTGTTTAAAAAAAAACTAGTATGAACAAGTCTTTAAACAATGACTGTTGGATAGTTCAAAACAAAACAAAAACTTTTGCCTTTATGGAGCCTATTGCTTCATATTCTTAATAGTGTAAATCAAGTGATTCTTGCAGCCTGTGGTGCAATTCAAAGATGCAGTAAGTTTCTGATTCTATTGGAAGCTGCTCTTTATAAAATCTGCCATTACTAGAATTCACTTTTTTCTTTTTTGAGTATCAGAAGGTTCACAGCCACATGAGAAGAGATAGGATATTCCGTCCAAGAAATTTTGTCCAAATAATGTAGCTTAAGACCATGTTCAGATTGCCTGTCTTGGGTATCCTGCTTCAGCACTGGAGTGTCCAAAGAGTGGGCACTTGGCCTTGGGTTGTTTCAAAGCTACTAAAGTTGGATAACTGGACTCCTTGCATAGACACCAGAATTCATCCCTTTCCCAATGACTGTGGAAGGAGACTGGGTTATCTTGTACAGCAATTAAGCACTCCAGTGTGCTGAATGAGGAGTTTCATGGAGTCCTCTAACCAGTCTGAAATGTTGAGTAGACAGATCAAGGCAGCTCACTTGAGGCTTGCTATTAAGTGCTTCCATCCCCATACAATACTAAATGCTCTGTAATTTTCTGACCATGTATTTTTCTGAGCTCAGTGGAGTGGGAAGACAGCTTTTTGTAACAGTCAAGTAGTCAGACCCCTGACAGGAAGGGATGAGCTGGGAACAGGGCAGCATTGGAAAATCTACTTTCTTAAAACTTCCTTGTTCTGATGGAATTTGGGTAAGGACTGCTACTCGTACTTGCTGGGCAGGTCTGCTAACGATTACCCTGCAGAGCAGTTCGCTTTCAGTTCATGCCTGCTGAAAGCCAGGTCATGCTGCAAGCAGCCATTTAAAGTTCCAGGAGCCAGGAAGAGTAAATCTGGTCCATGCTTCCAGTGCTCTTAATGCATTTTTATCCCAGATTACTAAGTGGAATCTAGAAGAAGGGAGATGACTGGTCAATATCTGGTTTTGCCAGAACTGTGTGTATGTTGGAGAAGACTATCTGCAAGCTGAGATTTCAAATCTTAAACTTAAGAAAGTGCTATTGTAAGCAAAGTGCTGATACGAATGGTGTGCTAAGGCAAGTGTAATTCTCTTAAATACAGTCTAAGGCATAAATGTACATGGAAGTGAAGACTTGGATATGTTTGTCTGTATTTGATGTGTGTCAACTGAGATTTAATAGATGTGTTTGCTAATGCTCTACACAGTCAAATGTGATAATGTCGTTGCACGAGTAGCATAGGTGAGAATGCTTTAGGTAACATACAGTAGCATACTATTGTATACAGGAGGATACTATTGCTTTACATATTAACAACACTTCTCATTTAATTTGTAAGCTTACTGAAATGTACCAATGTGCTTTATAATGTGGTATGCACTAATGGATGTTTTAATGAAATCTTCATTCCAAACTGGGTCATCTCTGAGTGCTGGAAAGGTCCTCTTACTGCTGCACTCAGTGACATAAGTAAGGCTTTGTTGAGCCTCTTGAATTTCATTGGCTGTACATCCAGAGGTGCTGTATTTGTACTACACTATGCAAAAACAAAAAAAAAACAACCTTCCTGCTACTACTCTATGTTAACAAATGGAATATCTTTCTCACAGATATTTTTTCTTTCTAATCAGAATGCTGATTTGAAGAAACAACTTCATGAACTTCAAGCCAAAATCACAGCTCTGAGTGAGAAACAGGTAGGGAAACAGCGATGTATTTTTAACACCTTGTTCTAAAGTGGTCTCTTTTCCCAGCTTCCAAGAGAGCTGCCAAATTTTTAAGTGCAAAAGTAAGTGTGGGCAACCAGACATTTTTGGTTTTTAATTTCTCAACAAAAGATGAGTTATTGTGAGCCCATCAAACAAGCAACTAGTGTAATAAATGGAAGCTATAGCAATTTTTCTTGTGTTGAAACTAAAGTTTTATATTAAGGGAGCTGGGAAAACTAGTGAATTTTGTCACTTCCTTTATTGTTATCTTGAAACTTATTCTAAACCAGATCATACTGGTTTATGCAAATCTTTGGATTTTGTCTTAGTCGGTCCACGTTGTGCATCTGGATGTGTGTGCTGGGATTTTTCTTTGTGTCTAGATCAACTGAATTCATGTCATGGGTTACCCGATGGGTTATCTCATGTTATGGGTACCTGACAGACAATTTGGAAATTAGTTGGGTGTTTTTCGCATGATAAATTACACCACAGTTGTCTGACGTATGCTATTTGGTAGGAATTCTCTTTGACAGGACTGAAGTATGAGTAGTAATTACAGCTGAATGCTTAGTGGAACAATTGTGGAACTTGAAGGTGCATCTTGTGGGTAAGAGAAGAATAAGTAATGTTGAGAGATCTTCAAAACTTGTTCTTTTGTTTTTTTTAAAAAACAAAACGGCAACACACAGATTAAAACCTCGTACACAACCCCACCAAAAAAATAAACTGATTTAAGGAATCCCTTAGTTGTATTGCTACTGTGAAAATAACAGAACCAAATTAGGCCAATGGATAACACTTTTGAAGAGGGGAAACATTTTAGAATATGTGCATAGGTAAGAATGTAGTTGTGCATGTGTCACATCTAGGTACCTGTATTTATTTGTTGTTATCTGCATGTGTTCTGAGAATTACCTTTTTTGAGTAAATGGGCAGATGGCGATTAACATTTATCTAGAAATTCTGTTTACCAAAAAATTATTGTATGTTTTAGTAGTGCCGCAGTGAGTCTAGGCAGGAACATGTAAGGATAATAAAGAAAATGATTTTTTAATGAGAATACTAATTCAAGAAAAACTGAGGTTTTGCTGATGTGATGGCATTCCTCTCTTGAAGATGATTTATTCTCTAAAACCAGCATGAGGCTCTGCATGTGGCTATGTCTCGCAGCAAGCAGCTTCAGAATTCTCTGGTAAGCTCTGGAGGCCCACAGCAATTTCAAAATCAGCTTTCCTTGATGCCACGAAGCAAGTCATTGACTGTCAGTTCACATGATCAGCAGGGACAGGCAGTGAGATAGCAAGTGGAGGGTAAGAGAGAACTAAGTATATCTTACTGTAACTTTTAAACTTGGATTTATAACTCTTTAAAGTTATGTTAGAGAGGTCTATACTAACATGCAGTTTAAATTACCCATCACTAGAAATGCAGCTATATCTTCTCTGCTGAAAATTACAGCTCAAAGTACTAAAGCACACTTGTTCAAGGGATGAACATGGCCTAAGTTTCCAGAATACTTTGAAAAATAAGTTTTCTGACTTCAATTTCACCACACAGTGAATAAAGCCACAGTCCAGTTTCTTTGTATTTTTATGGTTTTAATTATCAGTAGAACAGTGAGCTTCTCTGACTGTTGTAGTTTAAATATTTTGTTACATCTACACATTACTGGACCACAGTGCTGCCAGTGTTCCAGGTGATAGTGTTCTTAAAACAGTGTGGCTGCTCAAATGCAACTGTCGTGGCAAATGTGAGTTCTAGAAAAAAACCCACAACTTCCCAATGCAGAGAAATACTCAGTCCCTCTTATTTGTAGGAATCTGTTGTGCAGACATCTGTGGCTTAGCAATGCAGAGTTGAGCAGCATTTTAGAGACTACAACAAAGCCCTTTTTTCTGTTTTCACTTTCATTTCTCTTTAGGAAAAATAATGATTATCAGTTGTTTTATGGGGAGAATATTATTCAACAATTTAATTTTCGCACAGCATGGAGAAATGTGCTGTTTTGCATAGTAAATAAATGCTTTCTATTGTGCACTGCATTTCTTAAGGATCGGTTCAACATGTTTTATCTGTACTCTTGTTTGGAGCCAAGTAAGTAGTCTTGATGTCTGATGTCCAATGAATAAACTCTAGGGTAACTTCACTGTGAACAGTTACAGGAGGCATAATTATCACTGTTTGATGAGCTTTTAATGAAGTGTTAAAAACTGAAGTTCCAGCCTGTGTGATGCCCCTGCTCAGAGACAGTGGCGTGGAGCTGAGACCCTGGTGTTAGAGAGGCAGAGTACTGAAATATTTCTGTCTCCTAGAATATTATGTCAGGCTGATGTACCCTTTTTCTTTGTTCTCTTATTTAATGAAGTTGCATGGAGACTTGTGCAAGAACCAAGTCAGTGGTAGGTTAGCTAAAAGCTTTTAGTTGCTTTAGGACTCCTCTCTGTTTCTGAAGCATTGTGAGAGTAGTGCCAGCACTTGCTGCCAGGCGCCGCGGTGATTCATAGTGGCTTAGGTTTCTTGCTGAGAATTAATAATGACAGCTCTGTTCAGAAGTTTGTGGAATTGAAGAGACCTGGCAAAGTACAAAAAGAAAGCAAGTAGGCTGTGCAGTGTGTAGACTTAAACCTAAAGACATTTCTTAGCTGATGCAGGGTTAAACTGTTACAGCATAAGGCATGTCATATCTTTGTATGTTTTTTGGAAAATGTGAAAGAGGTGAAAATAATTGCTTTGATTTGTTTCACCTCAGTGGTGGTGGAGCAATGAATGCTGATTGTGGTATCAAATGGAAGAAAAACTTTAAAAAGAGAAGAAACTTATTTGAAGAAAATTTGCATTTAAAGGGCAGTAAACATGAATCCTTCAGATGATTACTTTCCTCTGCTTGTCTCTGTGTTATTACTGCAGAGTTCTAAACTGCACTTACCTTATCTTTCTAATCTGGGGGCAATAAGGTGAATTCAGTTTAACAGTCTTGTTCCTCAGCTGAAAATGTGAGTGCTGCAGTTTGGAAACCCTGAATGTATTGCTTTTAAAACTGCTTTCCTTTTCCTTCCCCTATTCACTTCAGTAAAGAGAAGTCAAGAGTCACTTTTTGCCAGACAGTTTTAATTGCCAGATCTAAGCTTGGGTTGTAAATATGAATTAATTCTGTTGCCGTGTAGCACTTTGTTTTCACATCTTTGTAAGAAAGTCATAGTCTTGGCACTCTTCACTTCGTATTATGTGGTAGTGTCTTCCTTTGGCATTCTGGTTTGTAGACTTTTACCCACAATTACCTATCACTGCTCAGCCTTTGTCTGGGTTAATATACTCCTTACAATAAAAAAAATAAACAATGTATTCTTGAATTTTCCTGTGAGGAAGTCTACCAGTGTCGTCTTTATTTACTTTGAGGAGGTGGAGTGGACATTGTTACCAGTGACATTAGTGAAAGGCTGAGGTAGAGCAGGGCTGACATAAAGGAGCAGGAGGGATATAATCTTGAAGTAATACCCTTTTTCTGCTTCTTTCCTTCCATAGTTAATTAAAAAATTATAATATGATCTTGCAGGTACATCATCATTCAGTATGTGTCATAACAGTACTTTTTTCCAATGTCAAAGAAGAGGTCATGTTTATTTCACTAAAGAAAAGCAAAGAAAGAAGTGGGCAGCAAACAAATGCTTTTTAGCAGCAGCACATCCAGGACAGATGTAGAAATTCCTCTGTATTTATCACAATTTCTTGGAAAAGTTGGAGCAACATTCTGTCCTAAATGTGCAAGAAAGCTTACAGGAATAGTCTTTTGATTTTACGCTAAAAAGATGATGATGATAAGCATATACTAAAGAAATTGCATGGCTCTTTCCCCTATATTTGAAAATAAAATGGAAATGTCTCTTACTGTAGTTGCAGTGAAATTCACTGACTCTTTAAGAAAAGCCTTGTGAAAACTAGACTTGTATTCCAATGCACTTGCTCTTGACATGGAAAGAATAAAGTGGATCCCTTTGCTTTCATTTCTGAAGAGCTGTATATACTCGTAGGACAAAGTACTCAAAAATAGTTATTAGCATAGGGATACTTGTGTTTTTGTTTTTCATGGGAGGAAGAAGTTCAACATGCATTTCTGTGAAGAACAGTTGGAATTGTACAATATAATCAGAAAAAATGAACGCTATAAAAGCAAGCTTATCTCTATTATTATGAATAGGCAAATCTAGTGACTTTTGCTCGTGTGTAAAGTTTACAGCAAATTGAAGTAGTCAAGATTATTCTCAGTCCTGTTTGTTCAGAGTGAGACTCCTTTTAACCTTGCCACTAAATAGCAAGTAACGGGAAAGGGGATTCGGGGGGGATTTTATGAATGGTGGTGCGATTTAAACATGGTTTTGTGTAGTTGAATAAATGTAAACGTGGTTTAGACTGACAAAGGAAACTAGTTATTTAAGTCTTCAAAAACTGTCACGAGTAGGTTTAATCATTAATGTTGCTATATTTATTACAGGTACCATAACTGAGTAATGAAAAGATTGATAATATGCACAAATTCATCCTGTAAAACTGTTCTTCTTGAGCACTTGTCATCCATAGTAGAGGTGAATTTTTATGGATGCTTTTTGAACACATTAGCAGAAAATTTTACCTAAAATATGTTCCATCATATCCTGTGAAGATGAAAGGCAGTGTTTTGGTGAGAGGAAAGAAAGTGCAAGAAACCTAGAGAGCAGGAGGGAAAACTGGGTACAGTTAACAGGTAGGAGAGAGCACTTTGAAATGCTTCTGCATAAGAAGGCAGGCAAGATATGCCTAGGTGTTGTAGATACATCTAATGAATACCATGAGAACTTTAGGCCTCAAAATCTGGAAATAAATTACAAAGTCACTCACTTTTCATTCCTGCTAGTTTTGTCTCGTGTTTCTAATCCTTCATTTCCCCAAGGGATCCGTCAGGGGCATTTTAAAATGCCAGTTACTCTGTCACTAATGGAGGAAGTGTGCAAATATGCTATATGAACGTGTAGTAACTAATAACGTGAGGCAGGTGGTGCTTAATTTCAGTTCCAGTTGTTTATCTGGAACTGTACCTACCTACCTGAACACCTATCTATAAGTTAATGGCATGAATGATAAAGATATGCTTATTTCCATGTACATGCAGGCATCCATTTATGCCAACTGTTTATAGAGCAGCCTTAAAATATATGAAAAACAATTTTGCACCTTCCCAGAATTTGGTTTTAATAATGAAACCGTGCAGTGGTACACTTAGCTCTGCCTCCTCCCATAATTGACTGTAGTTTTTCTTAGTTTGAAGTAGTCACTCATTTTTCCTGTTAAAAAGATACTGGATGTAGGGAGGAGTAAGTGAACTGCCTCTGTGACTCATCAGACTCTTTTGAACCCTCTGATCAGTGTGAACAGCACCTGTTTAGAAGGTGAACGTTTGTTTGACAAATCTGCATGAGCTTTCTATTTTAATCTTTGGTATTTATTTAATTTGCATCCAAATATTGTGTGAAAATGTGAATATAATGACTTACCATTAAGTTATCATCTTCCATATTCTCAAGATGTACTGATTGAAGCAAATTTTGAGTGTTGTACAGATGACTGTAGATAGGCAGAGTGCATGTATCTCTCCCCACTGCCTCTTTTGCCCCAAACTCTTTTACAAAACTGATGTTATAACCATTTGCATGTGACTGAAATATTGCTAAATTTTCTCAAACCTTCTGTAATGTTTAAAACATGATTAAACCCATACTGGTATCTAAACTTGGATTTCCCATTCTTTTCTTAATGTAATTCCACCTAGACTTCTCACTGTTGGTTTGTGAACTTAATTTTTGAGCATCTAATATACATTAGCACTGGAGTAACTTCATTTAGGAAACGCAAGTGACCATTTCATGGCACCATTAAAAAGAAGAAAAACTTGCCCCCATTACCCGTCCTTTAGTATTGATTTTCTGGCTAAACTTTTAAATTTTGAGTTTATGCTGTGTTTAAGCCAGATTTGGTTGCAGCTGGAGAACTTTTTTAATTGAGCTTAGTTGGATACATCTTTCATTTTCATATAAGGCAGGGCATAACTCCAAAATAGCCTGCTCTGCTTGAAAATCAACATTGTAGATAGAAAATGGGCAGTTAAACTACAGTATTTCCTTGAAAATCCCCTACTGATGATGAGAGTTGGTTATTAGGTGCTCCTGCGTGTTTTGACTTGCTGGATAACCTCACACATCAGTAGTTATTTCAAGGCCTACTATTCCCTTTTCCCTTTTATACTTGGAGGAGAGGCAAAGCATCAGACTATGATGACTGGGATTTAGGATGTTCTGTATAGCACCCTTAGTTGGAGGCTGGGAAACAGGAATAAATCTGCTAATGAATTTTTATAAGTGAAAACAGATTAAAATAGCCCATTCTGCTCTTTTCTGCTTGCCTGAATGGAACAACCTCACAGCTACAGGAACACTGTTTTAATTTATTCCAGGTATATCTGTGTTAAAAGGGGAATGAAAGCCAGGGATCTGCTTTTTGGAGCCTTATGAATCTCTAGTTCCTATTGGAATTGTTTGGTTCCCAGCTTTTCTGAAAACTCTGAATTTTGGAAGGGAGAAGAGAGAAAGACAGTGTGTCTAATGCTCAGAATACAGGCAAAAACTTGTCTTTGCTGTTTGTTCTCTGCCTGGTGATCGATTTGAAAGCCACTTCTTGAGATTGTGCTTTTTTGCACTGAGTTATCGAATGTTGTACAGCTATGGGCTAAAATATTTTTATTGTTAAAATTTATCTTATTTAACTGTACTATGCTAAGAACATGACTGACTAGGTTAGTCAGCATTACGTGGTATTTTCCAACATATGGGTTACACGTTGTACCCTCACAGGGCACTGTGGAACCACTTGATTCAACTCCTCATGCTCATTTTTGAAAAGGACTGAGGTGAATGTGATGCATTACATTCTTCTGAGGTCCCAGTTTGGAATTGGTTTCTATTAGTTGTATTGGCCTTTACAGGTGGACTGGGCATCCTTTGTGGTGGGCACTGGATAAATAAAGAGGAAATACACCTTTCTGGAAGCGATTTAGAGAGGAGATGGCATTCTAAGGAGGCATGAGAGGGTCAAATGAATGTACATTTTTTTATAAAAAGTTTATTTTAGGGTTTGACTTTGGAATAAATGTTATCTGCTCCTATTGTTCTAGTTACTATGAGTTGGGGTTTTTTTCTCGTTTTATTGTGGAGACTGTGATAGGCTCGGGCCTTGGAGGGCTTAAAGAGAGAACAAACCTTAAGGATTAAAGGGTAAGAATGCCCTTGATGGGGTTTCACTAAATCTCTGTGCTTTCTTTCCTGTATTGTAGAGAGAGAATGCAGTTTTCATCCTTAGGAAACCTCAGTGTTCACTGAAGTTATAACCTGGTGTACATTTTCTATTCATAGAAATAATTAAGAGTGTTTTATTTTCTTCAAACGCACGTCAAGTCAATGTGAATTCTACTATTTGTGGGCATTATATACGGTCAGTTTCTTTCAGTATTGTACTCATTTCTGCATTAACTTTAAAAATATTTGTTCTCACTTTTAGAAACTGAAAAGTGTAGAATCTTTTTAGAGCAACTTTTCCCCTGCTGTTGCATTGCAATAACCAGTTAGCAGAGACACCCAACAGGATGTCAAGGAAGGTTGTTGGTGGTAGAGGCCAGGTAGAATGTAGGCTTTGTTGGGGTGTTTTTTGTTTTAGTTAGGTCAGTTATTCTCTGAGCTGTTATTTTTCCTCCTTCATGCTAAATCTGTCAAAACTGGTACTGATGTGCAAGGTGTCTTTCTTAACTTTCCCCCCTTCTTGTAACCTAACAGGTAGATTTAGGCAGTAGCGAGTGCAGAATTCTGACAGAAATCTTGCTGGAATTAAGTTTGAATTACTATGGGGATCAATAGAGAGGTGAAGAGAAGAGAGTACTTCCCAGGAGGCAAATCAGACAAGGGAACCTAATTCTTACTGTCCTTTTTTGCCTTTGTGAGGGCCCATCCCTTGCTCCACTGACCATAGAAATCTTGTCAGAAGACTAGGCTTCAGTTAACTCCTGCGAGTTCATTACCTGATTTCCCTGCAACATTAATCTGATGCATTCTATGGAAAAGAGTTATTGTTCTACTCTTTTTAATAGTGAGAAATTCTAAGTGTCTTTTCACAGTAGACTTTTGAAAGCTAGCCGGGAGAAAGCCCTTGAGTTGTGATGAGCTTTGTCCTGTAAACTCCCTGCAAGGTTAGGTGAGGTGTTAGAAACAGTAAGTAGTTGTGATTCTGTTTTGGGTTTTTTTTCCCCTTCTTTCTCAAGACTTCCTCAGTAAAATGTTGGCAGTGTGTCAGTAAATGGACACTAGTGTGTAAAAGAGTTGGACCTAGGCTGCCCTGTGTAGCAAGGAGAAATGAGCCAGCTTTTTCCTGACCCAATAAGTAAAACCTCAGTGATGGTGTTTGTACTGTTTAAAGAAGGCAGAACTTGTTTACTTCATTTTTCTTTTAAAAATAAGCAGAGAAAAATTACATAGGAACTCTAATATGTGATGCGAATTTTTGAGGCATATGCTTTAGAGCTGCTTAATGTCCTGCAGAACAGCAAGTGGCTTTCCTTTTATTTTAGACTTCCAAAATTGTGAATACTGGGCTGTGTTTAAGCCTGTGGAGTCTTGCTCTATATCCATGCACTCTCTTTATAAATTGCTTCATTTTTATTCTAGTATGGCAGCTTTTCAGAGCAGTGCTTTGTCCTTCAGAGTTGCAGCCAGTCCAGAGCGGTGTGGAAGTGCCTGATTTTCAGAAGCTTTCTAGTGTCAAAAGCTCCATACACCTTTGGACTCGTAACAGATGCTTCAGTGATCAGCTTGGGCAGAGCTACGTTCTTGAATTCGCCAGCTCATTCTAAATTTTGTCGTATATCTCAAGAAACAGAAATCTCCCATTCTCAGAGTAAATCATTTGGGGGAAGCAGTTTTACAGCAGCCCAGAAAGCTAAGCTAACATTTGTCTGCTGGGCAATTAAAATTGTGTAGCCTAAAGGTACTGTGTTCTCTGATTGAAACTTGGAAACAGAAGCAGCTTTTCATTTTCTTACTTAAATGAGAATGACTTACTGGCTGTTTCAGATTCAGTTCTACCTGCCATGTAAGAGCTACTTTCTCAACATCTTGCCTTCTGTAATAGGCAGGAATTGCACTCGATGGCTGGTTTGGTAGGTATCTCTTCCATACAGTGGAACTGTTCAGAAATGGGTTATTGGGATGCTTCAGAGCTGCCCACTTCAAATGGATGAAAAGCAGCAAAACCTTGCTCTGTTTAAATGTTAGAATTTCTTCTGCCAGACCAGGACTGGAGTTTAAGGAGAAAATGGCCCTCTGTAGGGGAACTGGGTATCATATAAGTGTCAAATAATTCTACTGTTGTTTAGAGAACTGAATATTATTCCCTAGCAAATTCATTGTAGGTCTGCTTTTAACATAGCTTTAGGAACTTCAGAACTTAGCGTGTAAAGGATTTGGTGCTCAATACACTGCTGAAGTGGAGAAGATTCATTTTAATCAGATACTAGGCTTCTTTTTCAAAAGTGAATGAGACTAATTTATGTTTATAGATACAGACAGAAATGATTTGAAAGATTTTGTCTTTAAATGTAACTTAGCATATGTTAATTTTCTTCAAATATTCACTTAGACACGACTATCACAAAATAGATTTGGCATTTATAACAGTTTTCTTTATGGAGAACTGGCGAGAGACTTGATAATTTCTCCCAAATTACTTTTAAATGCATTCAAGTAGTTGTGTGGCTTTTGTCTGACAGAGTTTCAACAGTCAAGAATGAAATTTCTGCAAAGGCCTTAATATTTAAGCAAAATACAATACAGTTAGATGAGAAATGCAGATACTACAAATTCAATTTTGATCTGTGAAGTGCTGTGGTCTGAACTCTGAATGCTGAATTAAGGTTGACATATGGGTGGGCCCCATGGCCCTTTAAGAGGAGGGGATGAGTTTGCCTTTTGGCTTTCCTCCAAGGTGTGGCCTTGTAGGGAAAGCCCTTGGGTAAACAAGCCCCAGGTGCCCTGCATTGGGTAAATGAGTGCCAGGTGTCCTGTTTGGGGATAAAAGCTGGGACCACTTGCAGGAAGGGTGGAGTGTCTATCTGTGAGGTGGATGTACTTGGCAGAGTTTCCCTGTTGAGGAAGGACCTCCTGACTCTCCCTGCAACTGGGCCCTGGTCAGGTTTGGTGCTTGTGAATGTGGGCTCTGTGAGAACAATATGTGGCTATCTCTATCCTATGTTATCAGCCTATTGGCTTGGCTGTCTCCCATCTCTGCCATGGGAGACTTTGTTGCTTTGCTCCACCGATTGTTGGCCGTGTTGTATTGTTCCTGGGATCGCTGGGGTTGATGTCTTTTATGTGTGATCTGATTGACTTGTTTGTACCCCCAGCTTCACCCATATACTGACTTTGTTGTATACAATAGAAACTAATTACTGGTTCGTTCTGCTGCTGGCTGCATCCTTTGTGCTAGGCCTAGTAATTGGCAAAACAGTCTGTTAATGGAAAGGTCTTTTGGAGGGGATTTTTAGTTATGAAGTTGTGTTCTTAGGAGCTATTATCAATTTGTAGATCACTTTGTGTACTGAAATATTCTCTACACCCTGGAGTTTACAGCTATGTGTATCTTCTGTTAACAGGAGCATTGGGTCAGGCCCTCAGTGAGTGTCAATTCAGATTTTAAAATCCAAGTTATCCTATGGTTAGAGTCCAGTTAACTTAAAATATGAAACCATCTTCATTTGCAGCCTTGTCTCTGTTATTTTTAGTTTATTAATCCAAAGACCTTTAAATCCCACTTACATGGAGAACTATAAAGAAAAAACTCTTTAAGAACCCATAGAAATAGACACTCAGAGTGCAAATGTCTCCGGGTACTGCAAGAAGTCAAGCAGGCACACCAACTGCAGGCGAGTAAGTGGTCTGCTGGGCAAGCCAGCCTGCAAACTGGGTGGTTCTGCAAGCAGAATATTTGTTCTGAGGTCACCAAAAATTGCTAGATATAATGTCAGTCATAAAACTAAAGCACTTAAAAGAGAGGAAATAAATTGCCAAACATTTTTAGAAACAGTTATGCTAGCTGGGTTTGACTTATTGATACTCTACAATGCATTTTTTTTCTGGATAAAACAGGTTAAAACACAGCTGATAGTTTTGATGTGTGTTTCTTTTTGTAGTAAATGCCAAACACGTTGCTTTTATCCTTTGCATTAGGAAGGTGCATTATGGTAATATAAAAATGTGTCGGATTCTGTAGACCTAAACCTTAATTTTTCTCACAAGAACACAGGCAATAATCAAAGTTTTAAATAGGACGGCTCTGCAGCAGTAGGAGGGGGCACTACATGGGACACTAGGGCAGTGTACCTGCTTATTTTTATGTGGCAACATCACCTTGGACTGCAGTATGGCAGTGCTAGGTTTAACTCCATGTATGATATGCTGGGGTTTATGTTTGAATAGTAAGAGACAGTTATTGTCCTCATGTTCAAAAAGAAAGTTTAGGACTTGAAATACAGCATTCCTTTTATTCTGTTTTTTGGTTTTGAATGTAAATGCTACTTTTAAACTCAATTCCTTCAGAAAAAAGAGTTTGCATTAGGCTTGTACATCCTCTACAATAAGCAGACATGCTCTCAAACCACTGGCACTAGTGTACAGTGCATATTAAGTCATCTGTGTAGCACTTTAGAAGGTAATTGTAAAAAACCTGGTTTTGCCCTTTCCTCTTTTTTCATCCTGCTTATCTCTTTCTGCTGTATTAAGTGACGTAAACACTTTTTATTCTATCGTTTCATAATGGGTTTTACATCATTTGGATTTAGATACGTGGAATTAAACTTGATATACTTCTCAGAATAACCTTTGCGAGTTCCAAATTATTCAAAAGTTGCTTGAATGAAAATTGCTGATGATTCAAAGCCTTGCAGATGATAGAATCTCTTCCTTCACCTTCATAGTTCACTTATTTATGTCTTGAATGGTGACTGTTTTGCTAGCTTTTAAAGTATATATAATTTCTCTATTCAGGAGTGTGTTTTTTAAACAGTATGTGTATTATGGCATTTGGCAGATAGCTTCTCTTCTGACCTCTCCTGAGTTAGCAGGAGACCTACTTAACTGACACACATACAGTCGTTTTGAGCCTTAGCTTTCAAAAATATTTTAGTGGGTCAGGTATCTCCAAAATTTCATTACATCCTTTATTTGCCTTTAAAATATTAATGATGTGCTCATGCAATATGCTGATTAAGACTGGAAAATGCTGAGACAAAAAGTTCGTTTTACCACTGATGATACTCACTGTTTTTCTGTGTTTAGTTACATGTCTCAAACCATATTAAATATTCTGAGGCCTCCTGAGTTGAAGTCTGTGCCTTGAAAAGGCAACGTTTGACTAATTGCTCACATAATCTCTCACAAACGTCTGTATGAGAAGACAAATGGGTTGTGGTCTTAAATTTGACCTCAGTCTGAGGCATGCAGGGGTGTGGGTGATATTTTCTTGTTGGTTTATTTTTTTTATTACAATTAGATTGGATATTGGGAAGAATTTCTTCAGTGAAAGGGTTCTTAGACATCGGAATGGGCTGCCCAGGGCAGTGGTGGAGTCCCCATCCCTGGAGGTGTTTAAGAGTTGTGTTACTGTAGTGCTCAGGGATATGGTGTACTTGATGACTGTCGGTGCTGGGTTAATGGTTGGACTTGATGATCTTAAAGGTCTTTTCCAACCAAGGTGATTCTGTGATTGTACCTAGAACCCACAGGACAGCGTGTCTGTGCTCCCTTGGACTAGCCAGTAAATCTGTGAAAACAGCCCTTACCCCTTCTCTCCCCACCTAATATTTTGAAAATTAGTTGTATAAATTTCTATGAAGTTAAATTTTCCTCTAAAAGTGTCTAGAAGTAAGAGGAAGGCAGGACTGGGGAGTCCCTGGGGGAAGCCCTGTTAGCAGCTGGTTCTGAGGAGAAAGCTTGCACTAAAGTTGGCGTTGTGTTACTGGGGTATTTTTTCTTATCAGTGGGTTTGGGTATGGGGTATGTGTTACTTCTGTTTGAAGATTTGGTAGGAGTTTAGCCCATTCTCAGATGGTCTTTGTCTGTCTTGCTTGGGGCTGGGGGAGGAAGAGGCAGCGTTTGTATATTTGGCTGTGGCTTACTTGATGCCAAGAGGAAAGTTTGCCTCTGCATGGATTCGGATTATAAAGTGCACCCAAAAGCACTTTAAACTCTTCAGAATAGTTGCAGTCCTGTTTGCCCATCTAATCTCAATTTGCGCAGTGTTTCCCAGTGTCCATTACTGCTTTCATACCTGCTTTTAAGGGAAGCTGTCCAACTGTGCCATGTGTTTACCTCATCCCTCCTCGGGCTATTCCTGTTCCCTGGTGATGAAGCCCTTTTTGCAGCCCGCTTGTTGTTTCTGGAGGTCAGCAAAGAGGAGGTACTGCAGAGAGGGGCGGTAGGCATCCCCTGAAAGGATGGTGCAGGTTGTGTGTATCCTGTTTGCGCCGAGGTACACTGTTTGGGGACAGCTGTGTAATGTCCCCAAAGCAGGCCTGTGCCTCTCAGTGTGCTGGGAGAGCTGTGAAGACAGCAAGCATCAAATGTAGTGTCATAAGAAATAAAAATTGCCCGTTATAGGTTGGCTTGAGGTAATTTAATGTTCGTATTTAAACTGCCTTGGTAAGGAGTCAAATTAAATTCTATAGGAAACAAGGAAATACAAAAGTATCTTTAAAAGTAATATTTTTTTCCCCAGTGAATTCTGTTACTTTGCCTGTCACAAAAATACAGGTTGTTTTGAAATCTTTTATTTTGTAGGGCCGAGCACATTTCAATAAATCATTTAATCATTTGATATGTGGCATATAATTTATAGAAAGGGTTAATGTATATGTTGCCCATTATAAAAGATAAACATTTTTTTAAGAAGCTTTTCTACTTTTATTTTGGTAACTCAGGCTAGAGAAGTACATGCTTTTTTTACTGTTCATCTTATACTAAAAATACCCCCCCCCCCCCCCCCCCTGCTTTTTAAAAACTGCTCTTTTCTTTGTCTTTTCCTAACGGTCCTTGAAAAACCATAAGCAGGTTGCTGGAGAAATACCTATTTAAGAACATCCTGTGGCTGGACTGATGATAACACTTTGTAGTGTCATTATGTGGAGTTACTGAAGCACTGCACAGGAGTGGGGAAAATTGGGTTGCACTTCTTTACTTTGTCTTCCTCTGGAACCAGTGGCTGCAGCACCATGTTTCCCCAGCACCAGATTCACTATGTTTCAGAGGTAAATCTGTGTTAGGATCCCATGCCTTGTGGTTTTGTAGGTTGTGATTGTATGGCAACTTTGTTTAAGCTTCAAATTAGACTGCTGCTGTGAAAATAGTGACTTGCCTTCCTGCCTGATCTGACTGCTTACTGCTGCCCCTCTCTTGTGCCAGAATTAGTACTTGTGTTGCTGAGCAGTAACTGGAAGTTGTCTGTCTGAAGGCTAACTCTGAGATGTGCCCTTTTTTGAGCATGGTCCCGTGTGCTCACTTGGCTTGTGTGCAGTTGAATGAACGCTGCTTTTTGGCATAAGGGAAGTGACAGGAAGGGCAGAAATGAAGGGTGAAACAGCTTTCATTTGCCAGCTGCTTGAATTTATCCTGGACTAAACAGCTGTGTAATCACAGCTTTGATCCCAATCTGTAGTTTGGTAGTCTCCTATTTTCAGGGATGCAGTTATAGTAAATGTACCTGTAGCTCCTGAATGGCAGAAAGGAAGGCAGGCTGCGTCTGTCTTCTCCCACTGGAATAAATAATCCACACAGTGGCTTTATGCATGAAGCAGGCACAACACATGTGACAGTACACCTGAATGACTGGGATTTTAGTATAGAGGATGGAGATAAGTAGAGTTGAGCATGGAAGATTTTGGGTCAAGCCTTGCATTTTGTCTGCCACCGTTGGTACTATTTTCAGTATAACCTAACACAAGAACTAGGAAGATGAAGCAGGGCAGTGGGGGAGTCCCCATCCCTGGAGAGATTTCAGAGCCGTGTAGATGAGGTGCTGAGGGACATGGGGTAGTGGTGACTGGGCAGTGCTGGGTTAATGACTGGGTGATCTTAGAGGTCTTTTCCAATCAAGGATATTCTGTGATTCTGTAAACACAAAAGGAAAGTTAGAATGGTTCTTGAATGTTCCTTGAAGAACTGAACTTGTACAACTTGAGTTGTATGTAGGAAGAACAGCTGAGAAGGCTTTTTGGAAGCTGTTTGGCAGCAGAGAGCAACCTGAATTTTAAGATGTTATGATTTTTGTTTAAAAGTTCTAAGTTTGAAATTTGATAAATTCAGCCCGAGAATTTTATATTGAAGTCCTAAGTGTTTCAGTATAGATCATGTACACTGGGGCCAAGCAGAAAGTGATGAGGTGTCTCATACAGTCAAAGCCTTTGTTTATGTGTTAATCTCTGGTTTTGAATAAAACTATTCACAGACAACAGAAAAACAGACCTGAATGATATATTCCACTGTGGGTATCCTGACTCCTGCTTAATTATGAAAAAGGAAGAAACCCCTAAATTCTGCCAAAAAGGTTGTAAATTTTTCACAGCTGCTTTTGTTTTCAGTGGTCTTACACAGGCATAGCTACTGTCAGAGTTTGCCCTGGACTTGGAGCTTGGTTAAAAAGTGTTGGGTTGAGTTTTTATGCATGAGTTGGAGTAGAAACAAAGTTATTTTCCTTTTAAGTTCTGCAGCATTAATTCAACATAAATAAAAAACAGTAACATTATTTGTTTGGGGTTTTTGGTGGTTTTTTTGGTGGTGGGTTTTTGTTTGTTTTTGTTTTAGACTTTAAATGTATGTAGAGATTGAGCCACTAAGGAAGACAACTTTCCTGCAGTCATTTCAGAGTGTAACTGTGACAGAAAGCTAGCAGTATGACTTACACAAAATCACTTTCAAAATCAAGAATTCTAGAGGTTAACTCCAGCCTAATGCTGTAGGGCATCTTTATACTTTGGATCAATACATTGCCATTACTCGTGATTGAAACATTTATCACTTGATCATTAACAAAAATGCTAAAGAAGCTCTAAGAATGCTAAAGCCTAAGAATACAGACATTCTGATTTAGTTGGTCACCGGTGTGGGTTTAAAAAAAAAAAAAAAAACAAAACTGTTTTGGGCAGGCACTTGTAAGAGATTTTTTGTTTTTTCCAAGGAGGACAGCCTCTGATTTTTCTGCTTCTCTGCCCCCTGCAAATTCCCCATGATAATTGCTTTACGTGGTAGTGGGGTGGTGGGTAAGGATGTGTGAGAGGAAAGTCTGTGAAACTTTAACATGCTGTTTCATAATTTTTCACTGGTGTGCTGATGCAGTCAGGTTGTTTCTTGGACAGACCAGCGACCAGGGCAGCCAGAAAGGAATTGTAAATGACAAACAGTAACATAATGGGGCTTAAAAAACCCCAAAAAACTCCCTCCTCCCCCACCAAGCTTACCACAATGACTACAATGAAAAAAGAAACTCCAAGAAAATTGCTTCCTCCGGTTGTTAGCCTGGATCCTCACAGTCTAAAGAGTGAGGCGCTCTCAGAGACACTCATGGGCAGAGGTAAGCTCCTTGACATGGAGGAAGTAGGAAACATCCTTTGCCCCTAGCTTACACTTGTTATATTCCCCCCCCCTCAAAGTGTACTGTTAATAGAGCACATAGTACCCAGGGCTCTAGAGACACAGATAAACTCCAGGATGCTTCTCAGAAGTGAGTTATGCCTCAATGATAAGAAATAAAAATGTTATGACTCAGGAAAGTGAAAAAAGATGGAGAAGTTCAGGCATGGGGTACACTCAGAGTATAATGCAAGTTTTATTTTTGAAATGATCACTCAGGGCTGATACTATAATTGGTATTTTGATGGGGTATGGTAAATGAAAAACTGTAGGTACAAAGGGAGCTCCAGAGGTCCTCTAGTCCAACCTCCTGCTCAAAGCACATAGGTACTTCATGAATACAGAGTGATCCAGTCTCCCAAAAGGGACCGATGGCCTGGACTTGCATTATTTGAATAAGAGTACAACAGTTTTCCTATTTGTATTCCTTAGCATCCCTGTCTGAACTCAATGCATATGCCATCAGTCTTAATATGTTTACTCATATATTTGATGATTTTTTTTTTTTACTAGGCTGGAAAACTGCCTCCATTGCAATGTTTTAGGAGGACATTTTGAAAACTTTTTTTGGTTTTTTTTTCTAAAACTCTTCCAGGGCACTAACACCAAGAGGGGTGATGCTGTATGCAAATGGCTTATGTTACTGTATTGTCTGCTAACTCTTAATGTGAAAGTAAGCAACCAGTGCTTTTCTTTTGTGTGTCCAACCATTATTAACTGCAGTAGATCTGAGCAGGCACTGTGACAAGGAGAGAAACGTTTTCATTTGTCCATCTGCAAGGTCTTATTCCAATCTGAAAAGAGTCTTAAAGCAAGTATTCCAGTGTCAGTGTTTGAGATGAGATCTTAGTGAAGTCTATAGAGATGCTGCTAGACTTCTCTTTGTTGGGTTGTTTTTTTTTTTTTTAAATTAGTGTGTTTTTATGAGGAAGTGAGGAGTGCAAAACTTACTGCATTTTCCCTTGAGCATCAGCTCTGTTTATTCTCTGTGTACATGTGAAAGGTAGCTCTAGAGCTAGCTCTGTCCCTTGTACAGTTAATTAACCCCCCTGCTGTGGGCCTAGATACGTGCTCTCGCTGTTCAGTGATGTGTGTGAATTGACTGAAGAACATACACTCCCGTGCAGGCGTATACAGAGAGAGAAAGCCTTCAAGAAACACAGAGAAAAATGATGGGGTAGCATGTGGCTTCATAATCTGTCATGCTGAATGCTAGCTATAGCTTGCAAAAATTGGGGATTTTGGTTACAATGGGTGATGACAGAAAGGCACAGTTTACCGTTGTATGGTAACTAGTCAGTTTGTAAGGTGCTGCTTTAGGAACAAACAATAATAGGTGATAACATCAATAACCTAGAAGTGTTCTTCGGTATTTCAAGTGTTTGAAAACTATTGAGGAACTACATAATCTCATACAAGTAACTGTTATAGGACTGACTTTTGCTCTGAAAACACAGATGCACGCAATCCTAAAACAAGACAAGATGCAAGCTCTGAGAAATCAGTACAACTTCACAATGGCAAAGCTGCCTGTGAAGGTTAATGAAAGAGAAATACAATTTTTCCTTTGGTGTGTATCTTTATTGCAGAATTAACCTATCTCCTTCTCAGGAGTTTTCACACTCCTATTTCTATACAAGTGCACACACCAAACTACTGCATTTGGCATGGTTTGAGGCTCACCTTTGCTGCTGCAGCTAGGAGTCTGTATGAAGCATGGACAGTATCTTTTTACACTTACTCAGTAGTGGCTGATTAAAAGAGCAACGTTGTAGTCCTTGAATTGTGACAGTTTTCTAATGGCTTTTCGTGGTTTCTTTCCATTGTGTATTTGTAAGGGTAAGCAAGTTCTAAAACTGGGAAAGACACAGCACTTAATGCATGCAACACAAAAGGAACCTGTGCTAGGGCCTGAAATCCATCAGCAAATTGTAGGTAGTTTGTTAGCTCTGAGAAGACAGTAACTGGGATATAGCAATAGTGTCCCTACTCACACATCAGCTTTAATCTGGATGCCAGTCATTCTAGCAGACTGCAGTGATAATATGCAAAGTGCTTATCTCACTGTCCTGGATCCCCAGGCACAGACCCATGGGCCAGCCATGCAGGCAGCCATGAGCAGCCCCAAGTCAGCTGGGAGATCCAGCCAAGGCAGCTGACTCACAGATGTATCCCACACCACTTCATCATGCTCATTATAAAAGGAGGGAGTTCACTGAGGGTGCAGTTCCTCTTCCTAGGGCTCCTCCTTCTTGGCCCTCTGCTTGTGCTGCTGATCCTAAGGATGAGGCTGAGTATAACTTTGTATACTTTATGTTGGTGAGTGTATTAGTTTTGTTGTTTCATTCAGTCTGTTTCTGTTTAAACCCATGGGGCTTCTCCCTTTTTCCCCTGATTCCCCTTCTCAGCTGGGGAGGGGTCATCGGGTGGTAAAACAACTGCTACAGTTCAGCCCTGGGTACAGGCTAAAAGTAGACACTCACCTGCAGGGATGTGGTGGTGTAGAAATTAAAGCCTTTTTTACATCCAGCTTGGGGTGTGAGTTTTAGCCTTGCTTCAAACCTGCACCAAAAACTTTCCCTTTGGTCCCTGCTGTGTTGATAGTGGGACTACCTGATCATTTGTACTGGGTAGACCTGTCTGCCCATTGTTAGCAGTTCCTTTGTGTGCCTTTAGCTTTAGCCACTGTCCTGCTGTAACAGGGCTTGTGACCTAGGTGTGGGATGCTCCTTGAACTTACAAGTTTATTCCAAGTCCTATTACAGTCCTTGTGTATATATCTGATGTGACATAATTTAATTCTTTGCAAGGTTGCTGACTGGAGATGTGGATTCAAATGTGAATTTTGCTTAACCGGCAGCTGGCAGCTGCCAGTCTGTAGTTAAGGATGCACACTAAAAAACATAAGAGCTCCAGTGTTTTCTTGTAACTTACATGCTGCTTCATCCCATCTGCAAATGCTTCCAGATTTTGCACAGTTGATTGAAAATGAGTCAAAAGAGTTTCAGTATAAAAGAGCCAGGAGGTATTTCCGCAGATGCTGTGAAAGAGGACGTATCAGCACGCTGTCTGTGTAGGGAGGGCACATGGACACTTTGTAATGTGGACAGCCTTCAGAGCAGGGATACTCACATTTGAAAGCTTGATTCCTAGTGCTGTTGAAATGATAAAAATACAAAGGGAAATGGTGGGCTTTCTGTTTTACTAGTGTCCCGGAAAGGCTGGTTTAAAACGTAATTACGCTTAGGGTATGCTGATCTCTGTTGTTCACCCTAAAGCATCCCAGCTGCTCACAGGATGTTTTTCAGTTGCTTGGGAGGAGGAAGGAACTGAGAGGGTACTCATGAAAGTGAGGGGGAAAGGGAGAACTACAGTTTTGGTCATCTTCATTGTGAAGTTTATCTAAAGAGAGAGAAAAAAAAAAGATGTTTACTGTCTGTGTTTTCCCCATACTATTTCACCATATTCTTTCTTCACAGAATACTTTTGCAACATGTTCTGTTCAGTGAGTAAGTGAAAAAAAAATCAGACTGGTAGTTAGGAACTGCTGTGAATTCTAATTCCTACTTTCCTGTCATTCACTGGATGTACTTACAAAAGCCTTTTGCTTCTCTGTGCCAGATCCCTGATCAATTAAACATGGCTCACAGTATTTCATTGAGTGACTACGTAACTGAAGATACGTTAATTTCTGTTTACAAACTACCTAGAACATGCAAAAAGCTACATTTCTTTTAAATATAAGCAATCTGATACTGCATACATGGACATGGACACAGAAGCTATGTATAAGCATAACCCCAGTATGTCTTCTAATTTTTCAATATTTCAATTTTTTTTTTTTTTTTTTTTTTTTTTGGTAGGATTATGTTTTATAAATCCTTCCTATATGTGGAAAAACTTTCAGATATATTCTGGTCTTCCAAAGGGAAACACGTGCAAGGCCATGAAAGCTTTTTCATTAGGCAGTAATGTTTGTGCAAGTGCTACAGAGTGGCATTGCTTAAATGTGTAATTAAGGAAGAGAAGAAAGACAGCTTTTGCAGGACCCCTGCTCCTCTCCCCATTTAAGAGATGTGTAGGTGTGGTGCTGAGGGACATGGGGCAGTGGTGACTTGGCAGTGCTGGGTTAATGGTTGGACTTGATGATCTTAGAGGTCTTTTCCAACCAAGGCTGTTCTGTGATTCTGTGCAACATTTTAACAGTACATACTTTGTGAACAATCGTGCCTTAGTATTAAACTGGGTTTTTTTAAGCTTAGACGAAGCTCCTTGCAGCAGGATGATCAGTTCAAAGTAGGCTGATCAAAGACTAGCAAACACTTTTACTTTCTTTTGAATTTAAAGGTGGTATAATCTAGACACAAAGAATGCCTTGATGTAAGGTTTTTTTGTGCAAATTTGGGTAGGACATAATGTTTCTCGTTCTCTTTTCTTCAAGTATGCTGTATTAAGAGTTGTCCAAATCAATCTGTCCTTGAACAACTGATTTCAGGTTTGAACTGGATTTCTGTAAGTGTCGTGATAAGTTTGTGCTGGCCTGAACCACAGTCCCCAACAAGAAGGCGTTGTTAATTTATGGCAAAGACAGAAACAGGTTTAAAGCTGTTAACCACAAACCCAAACTCTCACCAAGTTCCCTTGATTTACTGCAAATTCAATTATTAAATGGCCTCATATAAATCATTAAATGCGCATTTTAAGATTTTAAAAGAGATTAATTTTTCATTGTTTTCCTCACACGTAGCCACCCAATCTACAATTTGTAGTTCTGAGGGCTAGGAAAATTATTAGAGGATTGTCCTTCATGATGCCGAAGTGAAATGCTTACATCAGTAATCCTGCTTGGAATGTTTGCTTCTGGCATCATCACTTTTAGATATAAATATTCATATTTCACCTGGAACAAAAACCTGCTGATTCTTGAAAGTGGGTCATTTTCTTTAAAAATGTATCTTTTGGCAGTTTTCATTGTGTGTATGTAATGCTACATCAAAACTGGGGAATTACGTGGCAGTGTTTGTCTGCCGATGTGTTCAGCTGAAACTTGGGTACCTTGACAGCCCCCTACATGGAGAGAGCTCCTTCAGAGCCATGTGAAGAAGGCTGCAAATGGGAAAAAGCAATATATTGTGGTATGGACATGGTTTGCCTTGTTCTGTTTTCTTATTCACTTTAACTAATTCATTCAGAAGTAATTACGCTAGAAGTCACAGAAATGAAGATTTTATTCCCCAGTGCATGAAATGAAAGCACAAAAATTGTTCCAACATGTAGAGCTGGAGAATGTAGAATTTCTACTTTGTAGAATTTACTTCTGTAGAATGGCTTATAAAAGACTCTCCAGATCAATTTGTTAATGTTTGTGTAGTGCTTTGAAGTATTAAATTGCCTCATAAGCAATAGGGACAAAGTGGTGTTATAACCTCCTTTGGTTGCTCATACATAAGGAAGGGCAAATTCTGTTACAATACCATTGATTTGGTATAATGCCATAGTGTCTGGACACCATCCAGATGGGTGTAGGTGGAGAACCGTCTGTGTCGACGAGCCTGCAAATATAAACACCTATTTAGGACAAGGTCTTAGTGTTCATTAATTTCTCATGTGTATCTGGAACATACTTTCATGCTTCATTTTGCTGTGAAACAAAGTGTGGAAGGGAAGAAAATAGTTCTACTCCTAGTAATCTTCATTCTGACATATTTACTTAATCTTATTCAGAAAGTTTTGATCTTCTTCAGAATAAAAATCCAGATTTTTATATCAACTGATTTCTTTTTCCTAAACTAAATTCAGAAAAATAACAGGTTAATAGCCATTCTGTGCACTGCACCTAACTTGTGCATCAGTTTACACTTCATTCAGGAAATTTTGGTGTACTACAGACCACTCATGAAGATCAAAGAAGAATGGCACCAAAAAGTGATACTCAAAGTTTGGGTTTTTTTAATTAAAAGCCTGACCTGTTGGTGTATATGATGGGAGAGCTAAATACACAATGCAAGTGTCACGAGGGGGAGTTAGTTGCCAGAAGCTCCGTTGTATTGTGCTCTCTTTGCTGCCCTTGTGTTATTAGTAGCTATTGAACATTCACTTCTGATCAACTGTAAGGATGTCTTTCTGTACTGCTACTGCAGAAATTAAGCTGAGCTAATTTTACAAAAGGACAGGTTTTTGTGGAGTTTTCGGTTTTGTTTTTTTGTTAAAACAGTCAATTTCAATTTAGGAGGAGAAATTCTGGATCAAAAAAAATTATAATGTCTTCGTAAATATTTTCCTGCTTTTTAAAGCAGGTTGAGTAAAATGACAGATGATAAAAAAAATTAGATCAAAGTTATTGAACAGTACCTTTCAAAGTTTGTTTGGATTTAACTTGATACATAGCAGAAATACACAATTTTTATCAAGTAAATTCTGTGTGGGTGGATTCAGAAGTATTTAAACAGAAGTTTTGTAAACTTTTCTTAAGTTTTATAACTTAGGGAAAGTCAGATCTGTTCAATGGATCAGAATATTTATATCACGTCACATAAATAACGTATCAAAGAGTTTATCAGTGGGTATTGCTAATTATTTAGTACAATGTATAGCGTATTCCACCCCTTCCCAGGCTTGATTCTCATCAGTTAAAATCAATAAATTTTCTGTTCACTTGAATTGGTACAGTATCAAGCCTCCCATGGAAGACTCTTGTATTTTCTGAATAGTATCACTAAGAAATAAAGTAATTGAACTGTTAAGTCTTCCTTCATGTTTTAAAGAGTAAATTTCTCAACCACATTTGGAAAGATGTCAGAAAATAGAGCCAATTCTTGAAGTGCTCTTTGGGGTGAATACCTGCTGAACTGGTGAGAAATTGTCTTAGAATATTGGGATGAAAAATGAGTAGCTCAGGAATTTAATCCATATGTAAAAGTGAAAGTAGAAGAAAAATTCTTGAAACACTATTAACAAAAGCCCTAAAAGTAGTTAAACCAGGCAATTTGTGAAATAACATTATGTGCTATATTTTTTCTAATTTTTATATTACATCCTAGTTTCGTAAAGACAATTAATGCTTCTGATCAGCTTTATTGATTCTAATATATGTTCTGCAAACACAGGAATTGCTGTCTGAACAAGACTGCTTTTAATAGTGGGGGGTTTTTCATTGTGGAATGAGTTATCTTGCGTTTTCTAGGTCTTAGTTCTCTCTCAAATATATTTTATTTGAAGTCAGCTTGGTTTTGTCCATTTAATATTTGAGAGGAGCCATGGAATCAATCTCCAAAATCAGGACTTGCTGACTTTCATGAAGGTGCAGACTTTGAAGTGCCTACTTACCTTCTGAAAAGGGAAAACAGACTCTGTAGTCATTTGGACCATTGTGGAAATTTTGTTTTTATTTAACTTTCAAATTATTTTTTAAAAGATTGAAGCAGGTGTAATGGAGTGTAAAACTACAGCCAGTCTCTAGAGTTCTATGGAACAGAATACAGAGAAGAACTTTTGCAGAATTTTTCAGTGTTCATATTTTAGTCTTTTACTGGACGTCTACAAATGCAGTCCTGTTTGTTTCTAAACATTGGTAAAATAGGTTAATTAAAACTGAGTAATCCTTCTTTAAATTAGAACATGAATAGTGAAAATTGTCTGAGGTTTGGTACTCAGCTGATGGAAAGCAGGAAAAAAAATGTAGCTCCTTTCATAACCCCTTGAATCTCCCCCAGTTGTTTAATGAGATCTTACGTGTATGAATATGTTCAAAAACTCTGTTTTATTGTACTTCTCCATGATATCTCCTTTTCCAGTATGAGGCAGTCATTCATACAATGTTTGTCAGATATCATGTCATCAGCTGAAAAATGGCCAAAAATTATCTCCTTTTGTAAAATCGAGACACCAGTGAAGCCAGTGTACATTTTGGTATTCACTTCAGTGGGGCCAAAGATGAATCCCTTGTGCTCTTTCTGTCTCGGATTCTTAAGTTTTCTGTCTTTTTCTGCTACCGCCAATACAGTCTTCAATGTCTGTATTACTCAGGTGTGCACTTTTTGGGTTTTTTTTTTTTTTGTATGTTCATTCCATTGGTTGTAGTCATTTAGGTCAGCTCTAAATCTGGTGCTTACTTTCTTAGCGTCTTAAGACGTACTTTTCCTTTTTTTTATCCCTATGGGCAAGCCTTGTTTCATGCCATGTCTTAACCACTGCACTATCTACAGCTCTGTTCTAGACATGTCTATTATGACAGAAGGAATAGAGACTTCTTTCACTTCCTAACATGTAGTTGTTAAAATAATCCTTCCTGCTTGCTGATTTAATTGTCACTCTTATTTTTGTATTCCCCCTACTGTTCACCACCCATATTTGCATCAGATTTGAGCTCCTTTCAGTGCTTTCAAAGTTCTGTATAATTCTGCCCTTCCTTACTTCTGTTCCCTCGTTGAGTTTCCTGTCTCTCCCCCACTCGCTCCACTTCTTTAATGTTCCCACACATCCATCTGTCGCTTCTTGAGCAGTTGCTTCCATGTCATCTTCCATGTTACCATCAATGCATCCTATGACCTCCCAGCACTCATCTGTAGAAGCGCTCGGCTTGGCCACATTTAAGTCCCATTTAAGAGCATACGTCTTCTCTGCTGCTTTTATGGAGCTGAGTTGGATTTTATTTTTAAAAAAATAATCTTTCCTGTTTATCATTCCTCCTTCTCTAACTTCTGTTGCCGTATCTATAAACTGTGTGCTGCTCATATTACCAGCTCCTTTAAGTGCTTGCGTAGACTGATACCCTTTTGCAAAATGTTTATGACGTTACCAGCAGCAGTTATGTTCTGCACCTCAGCTAATCAAATATTTTGCAAACTGATAGTGACAAAACTTGGGGCAAAGTGGCTTCAGGTTTTCATCTGCGCAAGAGTAGAATGTAGAAGTAGGGAAAAGTAACTTCTAAAAGGCTTGGATAGACTTGCAAGATGGGATCTGCTGGAGCCTGAGCTCTCTGAAGAACAACTAGTATGTTGTTTGTGTATCAGTGCACATATACAATGGGTTCAAACAGGTATAACTTTAGAACTTGCATTACACTTGCAAAGATGAATTTCTGTATGATGTGTGGTATCAGTAAGTGCTCGGGCAGGAACAGGAATCTGTACATGCTAATACTGACAAAACTTGACAGACAAATGAACAGCTCAGCTTTTTTAATGTGTCTGTCACACCTATATTGATGCTGCAGTCATGGTAAAATTTAAGCATCTACTGAAAATTTTAGCTCAGCATGATCTGGCTAACACTGTGTTAAGAGTGCAGGTAGTTGGGTCTTGAGTTTGGGGAGAGATTTGGGTTTTTTATTGGTGCAACACTGTTTTGGCTCTAGGTGTAGGCTCCTGTCTGAAAAACTCTGAAGCAAACAGGTCTGTCTTGTGTTTCTCTAAAAGAAGGAAGGCATAAGTTTAACCCTGATCAATGCCAATGCTCTAGAGCTTGATGTCTTTTGCTGAGAGCATCTGCTTCCAGCTTTCTTGAACTTTAAGTACCAATAGGAGTGTTGTATGTGTTGATGTCAATATTTTAGAGGAAGTATGCAGTAGGAAAGGTAGTCTTTAATTGATCCCACTGAAAATTCTCAAATACAAGCTGTGTGATAACATATGTGTGTATTGAAATGAAACGATATGCATTTGCTGGAAATAGCTGCTAAACCAACTGGACTTTGAACTTTTTGGCTAAGGAGCGCGTAGAAAAATTGTGAATGCGTGCCTAATTACTTGGGGCATTACAACTATTAACAGCCCTTTGAGAACATTTTCACTTGTGTCTTAAAAATACGGTGACTACTTGTAAGGGTACGGTCTGATAGAGTGGGATCTGAACATACAGGTCTACCAACGGGATGAGATAAAACTAATACACAAAGTATTTTTTAATGGCATTTATGTACATAAGACATAAATAAGTTAGTTTTAATTATAATTTTGATAGTTTTTTTAGTTTGTATGTAGTTTAAAAATGAGCTGGCAGAGTTCTGAGTGTACTTTTCATTGTGTTGGTATTTGAGTAAGTACCTCAGAGAGTTGGATAGTTTGTGATGCTTGCGTGATAGAGGCACAGACTGGTCTGTGTCCAGT
Source organism: Podargus strigoides (assembly GCA_028020825.1). NCBI lineage: Eukaryota > Metazoa > Chordata > Aves > Caprimulgiformes > Podargidae > Podargus > Podargus strigoides. The sequence goes on along the minus strand of CM051624.1, from coordinate 39,533,186 downwards.
GGGTGTTGCTGTGGGCTTCAGTGTTCAGGTGCATATATTATTTTCCAGTGTCTGCTAGGACAGACAGTTCAGTTCTTTTTCTAAAGACAGATGAAATATAATACTAAACATTTAATTTAGAACAGACAATACAAGTGTGCAGACCAGTTAGTCTGTACACATATATAAATTAGGTAAACAGGAACAGGTGAGTGAATTCATTGTGAATAATCTTAAAACCAAATGTATTTGTGTTTGTGCCTGTCACACTTATTACAGAGCATGGAGAAAATACGCAGAAATCATTATATCATGTTAGAAATCTAATAGAAATGGAGGGAGAAAGCAGAATGCTGAGAGACAGCTGCTGCTGCCGCTGCTGCCCAGATTGGCAGCCTATTTATAATCGGGCAGGCTGGGAGCTAGATTACTGTGCTTGGCTGGAACACATCACATACCAGTGATAATTGTTTGTATATATATACATTAAGCATTTTAATTTTTAAAGCAATGGATATTTTTCACATTTTAAAGAAATTAAATAAATGGACCAAACCAAATTTTCAGTGTTTTGAATGGTGTAGTACTTTCATATCATAGAACAGCCTCGGTTGTAAAAGACCTCTATGATCACCCAGTCCAACCATTAACCCAGCACTGCCAAGTCACCACTACCCCATGTCCATGTCCCTCAGCACCAGTCAAACATGTTAAGGTAGTAGTGCTTGTTTACATGTCCTGAATGCCATCTGAAATGGTAATGTTAGGTGAGACTGAGCATCACAGGTCTTGACTGTGTATGAAAATAAGTCTGTAACAGTTACCAACCTGTTTCATGTTTTGCCTTTTTTTCTTATTTTTTAATTGATATTTTAAACACATGCAGTGGTATTATGTTAAAATTACCTTTTTAAATATTAGGGCAATTCCATTCATAGGTCACATGGGGGAACTATAAAGGCAGACATTCATTCCACTCAGAGGTGATTTCGGGCTAGATGTCTGCATAACACGTGAGGGCGTAGAGCCGAAGTGACTTGTTTCACTGCTCGGATGCAGGAGTTTTACCAATTGACTTGATTTCATGTAAAGGTCAGTTCCCTCCAGCCTCTTGCCTTTCCCAGTACGCCCAGCTCCTTTATAACTCTGGCAGGCTTCAGAAATATTTTTTAAAATCTCTAATTTTTACATTAGGTAAATTAGGTTTATGGTAAGATTATTCTAACCAGGTTGATGGACAACTAAGTGGTATAGGGTATTGTGTTACATCTTGACCTGATCTGTTGTTTGGAGTATTCCTAACAAGCAGATAGGTAAAATATTTTTACGTATTGAGGTAATGTAATTAACTTTCATTCTTTATCAAAATATACTATGAGACTGTAGTTGATTTGGTACCCTAACCCTTGCAAAAAGTTAGATTTTTCTGTCTTTTGGGGGAGAAAAGAGGAAATAAAAGGATCGGAGGAGTCTTTGTATACGTAATGATGTCCTTACTTAAATGGATATGAATGCAAGATCTTCACCATGCTACCTTGTGGCTGTGCATTCTAGAAGTTATTACAGTTCATTTACTTCCAACCAAACTAATTTACTTTCAAATTTTTTTTAATGTTCCTTTGGTCTTCAGTTTTTAAAAGGACTAAGAGGACTTTGTTTTTTCTGTAGCATTTATTCACTCGCTTCATTTGAATCAACTATATAAGCTTATTTTTTTTCTCTGCACATAAAAATCTTTCTAAGCCTTTTATTTATCGATGTTGTCTATTACTGAATTAATTATATTTTGATTGTTTCTGAGAATTAGGGAAAATACATATTCAGGATCCTAGGTCCACTATTAATTTACATAGTGCACTATTATTTATGTATCACATCTCTGCTTTGCTTTTTAAAAAATAATTCTTCACATTGTGTGAAACTGAGACTCCAGAAGAAACATTCCAGGTTTTAAATCTCGAATATATTTATCATTTATTTTTGCTATGTCATTGCTGACTGGATTGTCTGTGGTAAGTGTTCAAAGTGCTGTACATTGGAGTAAAACTGGTTCAGCTGTAATTTCTAGGATTTCTTTTTGCATCCTTAAGATCGTGATAGTGTTTATATTTTAATGTGTTGGCGTATGAAAAATGCCTGTTCCTGTCACTTGCTCAAGTCCTTCCTTCGTACTTTCAAGATACTTTATATATATTCTTAGTGACTATTTCTGCTGTAATTTTATCATGGTTTTTTTATCATCTCTTTGGCATCTTTTCAAGTTATCTTATACATTTTCAGTTATCATATCAAGAAAAGCAAAGTTATAGGCATATATTCATCTTCTGTGAAGAAGACCTGATCTAAAGACATGGTTTTGTTTTCTCGGTGAGTTTTTGCCCTTAGCTGGCCGCTGATTGTTCAGCAGCCAAGCAGAGGGGTGGCTTCCTGCTTTGATGAATTTCAAGAACGCCTCGGTATTGCTGTTAGAGCTCTGTTGTTTGCCATTAACTTTTCTTCTCATGTCTCCTTATTTCCATCTTTCATTTCACCTGTCATAACTGATACTTCCTGCTATTGGTTTGCTGGGGGTGAGTTTCCCTCTTTTGAAGGATACATGGTTGCCTCTAATAACCTCTTCAGTCACACCGTTAATTCAGTTGGTTTATTTCTCGCTTTTTTTCCTTCCTGTTCTGTATGGGTTTTTTTCTTTGCTTGTTTTAAGGTTTCTATGAGTGTTTTTCACTTGGTAAAAGGCTTTCTGGTAAGTATCGGGGTTTTAGTTTCCCTGCTTATATTTGTAAAGCCTTTTGACACACATAATTTTTTCTGAAGTTTGAAGTGAGCGGTTAGTGTTTGGAATTCCAGGTGTACAATGCCTGGCTTTTCCTGGAGGGATCCATCCCCTCCGGGCAGTATTCATCCACGTCTGTGTGTTTGCGTCCGCATAGCCATCTTGTGTGTTTGTAGGAGCTTCCAAGCATCAGCGAGAAACTGGTGGAGCTTGTGAACTGAGCCAGGGGGGTAGTTGTGGCTTTTTATTTTTTTTTTCCCCTCCCCTTTTCAAATGTAAAGTAATGCAAGGCAGGCAGCTGTGGCGATGCTTTTAAGTTTCTGGCTTAGATTCAAAGGGAGTGCTTTCCATTAGAGCATCCCCTGCCCGCCAGTCAGATACCAGGGCTAGAGCCAACATCCCCATTTCATGGCCTTCCCCAGTCAGGCTCTCCGCTCCCTTTCCTTTCCTCCGTGCTTCAGTCACCGCCACCTTGTGTTCTCTTTCTGCTACTGCATCATCTTTTTTCCTTGGGTTTTGTGTCTCTGGCAGGAATGTCTTCCAGCCCAGGAACAAAAGACCAGACTAGCTCTGGGCAAGTACGTATATTTCTCACTTGCGTGTGCTCATCTGTGTCAGCTACGAGTTGGAATGTCTTTCCTTTCCCTGCTCCCCACTCAGCACCCACAGTGAAGGGTTTCTGTCGTAATTATTTTCACAAACTTCTTGTTTGCGGGGGATGGAGTAAGTGTAAGTCTCAGGGCAAGTGCTGACCCAAAGCAACATCAGGTTTTGTTCCAAAAATACAAAATATATGTGTAAGATATCAGCTAATAAAAAGTTTAACTGGTTAAGAATTATATTGGGAAAAAAATGCCATTCCCTCAAGGGAAGTGAAGCCAAACGAAGAGCCACAGTGTCCTGCTAGGAAGTTATTTACCTTGAACTGATATGGCATAGTATATACAGCCCTTTTTCCTGTGTTGACTAATCAGAATTGCTGAACGAGACAATGGTAGTGTCTCTACTTCTGTACAATAGGAATCCATGCACAAAGGTGTCCTCTCCATGTAAGTTTGGAGTCACCTTTGTCCTGCTTCATGTCAAAACAAGAGCAAAGGTGGGCCCAGGCTCGTGCTTGGTTGCCCTAATTCTGACAAAGGTGACATTGACTCAGTATATGATTCTTCATAGTATTAAATAAAGGCCTCTCTGTGTTTGGGTATCTGAAGAACTAACATGCATTCTTAAATGAAATTAATTATTATAAGAAAGCAGGTAAGATCATGGGCTAGGAGCTGTAACAGGACCTGGCTAATCTTGCTACAGAACTGGACCCTCATTTAATGAATTATGGAAAATAATGTAACACAATTTTTAAAATAAAACGTAATAAAAATATGGGCCCAGACTGTCAAATGTCTAATGTTACACTCCTGGAGAAAACTTGTTTTCACAAGCTCAGAGCCCCATCTGCTTTTATTGATTTTAGTGCCTTTAAAATTAGTCTTTTTTTTTTTTTTTGCTTAGGCCTTGACTTTACATTTAGGAGACCGACACTTGCATTTTTGTTTTTAAATTAATCTCTGTTTCAGTTTTCCCATATGTAAAGTTAAAGAATAATGAATACTTCACTCCCTACCAACATTACAAGGTTATTGTGAAGATTAATTATGCTTGTAAACATTATATAAAGGCCAGCAGTGTTATTTTGCTTTATTAGGTATTTGCATGGTTCATCCTATAAATAAATGTGTAATGTTCAATGATGAGTAGTTAGCAGTTGATAGTTTAAAAGAGAAGCAAAAACAATTGTTCATTTAAATTCCTCCTTTTATTTTAAAAAATACCTACTTAAAATTATTGCAAATCAATGTCATGCCCCGTTTCAATTTGAATAAACCTCATTTTAATAAAGATAATAATAAACAATACAAGGTTGTTTCTGACATCTCAAAGAACTCAAATGAACCACCTCATGGAAATCACTTGGTACACTGCTGGAATTAGTATGGTTGTGTTAAATTGAATTATGACTGTAGTAGTCCCTTCTGCAGGTAAAGAGCATATTTCCTCATTTATGCATATTCAGTTAATTTAGTTTTATAACTGCTTCATAAAGAGCTGAAAAACAATGATGGAGGAAACCGTTTTATATCTTAATTGATAAATAAAAGCAGCTGAAGAAGGGCAAGATTTATTAATTCTAAAATCTTGAAGGACGTGTTCACAAAACTAGTTCAATTTTGTCTTATCAGATGACCCTTCTCTGTTTAATACATCTGTTTTAAATGCAAATCATGCCTTGATAAACTTCCATTCCACTCAGATGCACAGCACATTTGTACTGATCTTCTTTAAAATGTATAGTGTTCTGGTACAGTATTGATATTCTTCTTGCCACAAATTATAGTAAGAGATTAAAAGAACAAAATCTAGTAACATGAAATAATCATTTTTGAACACAATCTATATGTGAATAATTGGAATGAATGTATGTTTATTTTTACCTTAAAATTATATTGGTCTGAGCTACTTTCTGCTTAGCAAAAAGAGGTAAAATTTTTAGAGACTGTTTTTGTTGTGTCATAGCTTGACTGCTAGTAAGAGCTAGCTTTTTTCTAAAAAGTTAAAACCTAAATTCAGGAAAGATTAAAACTCAGCTGTTTAAATGAAGGTTTTTCTGCTCAAAGGAAAAAAGTCAAGGTTGAAGCTCACTAACTTCCCTGTGCGCCTGAATGGATAAAATGGACCCTTAGACTTTAATTGATTTAACTCCCCTGATAATGCAGGGGTACCCATAGATCTTTGTGTCTGGAAGTCACAGAGGGCGATGCATTGTCTGTCTTTCTCTTTGTATCCATATGAGCTGTTTTGTTTATAATGTCACTAGTGGATGTTTGCTTCTTTAGCTGAGTACCTGGAGAGAGAGGGGTGTTAGAAGCAAAGGTCAACAGCATCATGCTTTTGCTGGAACGTCGTAGGCAGCAGTTTCTTGTCACTATTCTTGTCAGTTGTTAGATTACCCCATCTCCTTCCCTGTGCCATGTGTGTGTTTTATTCCAGGCACAGCTGAACCAGCAGGGCTGAAGAAATGAGTAGCCTCCAGAAAGGAGGAATTTCTCAGTACTGTAGTAGGGTGTAATAGTAGCATGTAACCACAGCCTTGCTGTCAGCATCCAGAAGTGAATTACACTAACCTGATAGTTTACATTTTGCTGTTTGATTTTTTTCAAGTGGATGATTCTACAGTGCACAACCCTTTTAGTGAACAGTTCTGTCATTTCGATAGGTTTTTTGTGTCTTTTTTAACTTTTGTGGGCTTGATATGAATTAGAATTTCACATTGCAGTCACGGTGTGGTTTTGTCACACCTGTTTGTGCGTGCTACCCTGATTAATATTCAGCTGATGTCATTTTGATGTAACTTGATTTGAAGCTGAAGTCCTGAGCTCATCAGAAAGAGCTTCTAGTGGCAAATGAGAGTGCTGACACCCCAGAAATGCTTTAGAAGGCTTTAAAAAGCATGAGAAGTCACTTTACTCAGTATATTCAAGAAGTTAAAGCAAAAGCCAACAATTTAAAATGAGAAATTGCCGGCCCTCAGGCAATATAGTGTATGTTTCATAGGGTGCACACAAAGGAAATATATTAATTTTTAATCATCAAGGACATAGCTGATACCATGTGAAGAACTTTGAAAACAGATGTTTAAAAAAATAATATTGTGTTGATGTGTCCCAGGTCAAACTTCAGGAAATGTCTCAATCCCAAAACATCATTATTTCCCTCTAGGAGCTGACTTTCAAATAGGTAATACTGGCCTCTGTATATTTCTAAAATTCTGGTTTTGAATTATTGCTTGAATGTCTCCCTGTTCTTTTCATAGCTTTAACTGAGATCTTGTCACTGGCACTTTCCCTAGTCCACATCCATGCTTGGGAGTTTTGTAGCTGATGTAAATGGATTCTATATGCTGTGCTGTATGGACCCGATACTGGAGTTTGCTTTAATGTGAATATGATCTTGACAAGCTGCTTTTAGAAGAGATTTCAAAAATATTAACAAACAGGATGGACATTTCGTAAGAAGTTTTGTACAGATCGAGATGGGACAGCAGCTGCTGCTTTTCAGCTTGAATGGCAGAAGGGGTTGTTGTGACCTGCTCATCTGTCACCCTGTACAAACAAGCCTCATGTTTTTATCAGTAGCTTCTCCTTAAAGCTATTGCTTGTACTTTGGGTTTCTGCATTTGGAAATAAGGTTTTTGGAGGGGGGGAGCAGCAGTTAGTGGCATGTGTTAAGTGAGAGTGCTCAGTGACTCTGTTACAGGCAAAATGCAAATGGGAAAGCACGTTGGGACTCAGAATCACAGAACTGCCAAGGTTGGAAAAGACCTTGAAGATCGAGTCCAACCATTAACCTAACACTGACAGTCCTCAACTATACCGTACCCCTAAGCACCGTGTCAACACCACTCTTAAATCCCTCCAGGGATGGGGATTCCACCACTGCCCTGCGCAGCCCATTCTGATGTCTGAGAACCCTTTCAGTGATTACATTCTTTCTTATATCCAATCTAAACCTCCCCTGGTGCAACTTGAGGCCATTACCTCTTGTCTTCCCCTGACAGCACTTTCTGGAAGCTGTCATCTTTTGTAGTATTTTTTTCCTCTCCGTAAGAAACAGGGGGAAAAATATTTCTAGAATTAGGGTATAGTTACACCCAAATAACAACCTCAGTTTTGGGTTTTTTTGAGGCAACCGAGGGTAGAAAATGTCTTTCAGGAAAAAGGCTGTGAGACTTATTTGAACATCTTTAAACAATTTAATGCTGCGCATATTGCAACACAGCTGTCTTCTGCTTGGAGTCTGGAGAGAGTGGGTTTTGCAGACCAGAATTTCTGAGTTGTGATGTTAGAGAAGAACTCAGTACACTCTGTACGCATTTTTTTCATTACTTTGTATACAGTGTTTCAAGAGGAAAGTAAAATAAACACACCAGAATTATTTGTTACAGGAGTTAATAAATGAATCCAAATGAGACCTAGGAATAATATTGGCTTAATTGGTGGTTCTGATGGAGCAGGTAGAATCTGTAGGTAACATGTAGCTTTTCAAGGTAGAGGCTCAAGACACAGTCCTACTAAATCGAAATGCAGCAGAAGCTTTTGCGTGTGATTCCCAGTGGAATCTAGGTAGCACTGTGCCCCCGGGATGTCTTGCAGAGCTTTGTTCGCTCCGGGGGGGGAGACGTGACAGTGACTGAATGATTGTAGAAGATGGAATTTTATAGTTTGCGTGCAGTGGAGTGGAAGAGAGGGGGGTCTCGATAAGGCAGACTATATGGGAATACTTCAGATGTATGGTATCTGGTGGTTTCAAATGCAAAATTAAAATAAACAGATGCTGGTGTGGGGACCAGCATTCTCTCTGGGGGAAAATCCTTCCTCTTTATTCTCCCTCTTTCCTTCTCACTTTATTCCTGGGAATCTTGGATTCTTTTCTACATATGGCTAATAAGGGGAGATAAGAAGTGTCCCTGGCTCAACTTCACGTACTACCAGGTGCTTAGAAAGCTCTTGGGAAAGAGATATGTACTTTTGTATTATCTTGGGCTGAAAGGGGAAATGAGTGTCATCTGTCACTTTTTGGGCAAGTACTCCAACCACAAGGACATGTGCAGCCAAGCACTGCTAGAGTAATGTTGGTAGTGCAGAAGAGATGGGATTTCAGGTATTCTTTCACTTCAGGATTTCCTGCAGGCAGAATTGGACTAATGGGACTCGAGGTGTTGTAAATCTTTCTTTTTGTATTAAGCACTGCCTAAGGTATGGAGGTGCCCTAGCAGGGTGGTGTGAATCTGTGTATGTAGCTGAGATGATGCGTTGCGTTCCACCCTGTGGAGCTGTGCTGTGCTAGCCAGTAAAGAAAAATGGTTAAAAAAATAAGATTGAAATAAGTTGAAACTCAGAGCTCCAGGAACTAGAGAAGTGGCTTTTCTTGTAAGACAGCTCATTTGGATCCAGTTCAGTAGTGATGGTTATTCCTCACATTTCACATGAGTGGTGTCAAACAGACTTTGCTAGCCTGTTAGGTTTCTGAGGCTTATAGATGATGGTTTCACACACATTACTTTACTTTCTGATCTTACTTTACCTTCTGTAAGTTTAGAGGAACCAAAAGCAAAGAAAGAGATTCGGTTGGTAAATTGCCATTGCTTTTCAGTTTCTCATAGGTACATCATCTTTTGTACAGCATTATTACTGCATTACCGAGGAGGAATTGTGGAAAGTGAATTTACAAGAAGTAACTTCTTTCTCAAATTAAATGCTTTCTTTTATTTAACTGTTGTGGTTAGGGTGTTTTTACTGGTTTATTTCCTTTAAAAGTATTAGCTTCCAGGAAGATTTCAGACAAAGTTAATATTAATGAATAATTTTAAAAGAAAAGTTTAATTATTAATACCACCTCAGAAAGTCAGTAATGGCGCTGGGAACAAAAACAGTAGCTTCCTGAAACAAGGTTGTTGGAGGAAGGCTCTTCAATCAGTGATTTCCAGCAGTATCCAGAAAGACAATTTAGCAGAATGTTATGTTCAGCATCTGCATCCTCACTTTTAAAACCTCTGTTCTTTCTGTTTCCATGCTTTCTTTAAAAAGTGCTTCTGTTTCCAGCAGAGAGATGTTTTCCACTAGAGATGGGACAGAAAAATAATTACATTTTGGGTTGATTCCACTCGTTCTGATACATTTTTTTTAATTACTATGTTGTTATTTTTAGCTAAGTTCATCCTTGCACTTTCCTTATTTAAGCTTCTTTTTCACGTGATTCTAATTTTATCTAGATTTTTTGGTAGCGTATTCCTCAAGTGTTCAGGCACAAATTGAAGGGAAGAAAGTTTAATGCTTTCAATCTTTTTGCATTCGCCATTATCAGTTTAGCTCAGCTCTTCCAACTGTTAAAGGCTTACTTTTACTTATTAATTTAAACAGCCAAAAGACCTAGTTAAGATTAAAGTCTCAGTATGTTAAATCATACTGGTAGTTGGGTTTTTTCCCCCAAAGAACAGTGCAAAAGTGTCAGGAGAAAGGAAAGGAGGAGTTTTTTCAGAGTGTATGGATACATTTAACTGGGAGCAGCAGATTAATCGCAGAACTATGAAGTTAACAAAAATTAGTTCTTGTTCTTTACAACGTTGAAGTTTCTGCTGACCCATCAGTGCCTTGAGCTTCTGCCCCCGGAGAGCTGCTGGGACAGTGGAGGGCGGCGTATCTCAGCCTCCGCACGCCGTGACATACGGTGTGTGGGACATCATCAAAATACATGAGAAGCAACTGAAATTTCCAGCACCTGTCTTCTGTTGTATGTCCTTGTAATTTCAGTTATGGTATTTTTGTCAATGATGGTTTTTTGAAGAAAGTATTCATGTGGATTAAATCAGGCAGTTATTTATGAAAGAAAACTAGGAAACAAAAAACCCAACAGATTTTGTTGGCTGCCGTAATAAACATGCAACTTTCTGTCCTCATGCACAAGCGGATTACAAGAAGGTTTGAAACAAGGACTTTTCAGTAGCTCTCAGCACGACTCTTGACTGCGTTAATGGGATAGTGGGAGAAGTAACGAAAGCAATTTGTTGGTGTTTTTGCCAAATACACAGCTATTTTTAAAGTAGCGTTTGAATGTGCATTGGATTTCTTAGAATCTCCTCCTATTTTGTGGAGAAGCACCTTATCAGAGCTGTGTTTTTATGCAGGATATTCAAATATATGGGTATTTGGATATATGGATATGGACTTGGTGAGTCTCTCTTCATTTGTATTAGGACTGTTTGATGTCTGATACTGCGGAAATACCCTTGTGCAGTCTATGTTAATTCATTTATAAGGCAGAAGGAATAATGGTGAATGGTTTGTAGCCAGGTTCAGTAATAAAATGCTAGAACTGAACAAAAACATGAATAGCAGTGAGTGTTTTTCACCTTATAGCTCACTGCACCTTCCTTATGGCCATATATTTTGTAGAACAGCTTTTTTTCTCAACTTCTGCTTAGCAGAGATGCGTGTCAAGAAGTTAGATTGACTCCAGCTCTGAAACAGTGAAATCGGCGATGCTTGAGGGGTCTGGAGTACCAGCAGCAGAGGTGTCCACTGGTCTCGAACGTGAAAACCTTTTTGTGTACCTGGATGTGGCTAGACAGATTGCTGTTCTGGGTGTTTATTTGTTTTCAGGCATCTCAGACTTTGTCTGTAATGCAGAGCAGATTTAAATCATTGCCATAACTCACAGAAATGCTGAACTAGATTTCTTATAATATTAGCTTACTCACATTCCTTATGTATATATGTGTGTGTCTTGGTTATGTTCTCCTCATTTGAGGACAGGTGGAGCTAGGGTAGTCTTTGCTGTAAGTTAAAGGATGCTGAAAGCCTTTTGCCGGATACCTGCTTGGCTATATCTCCGTTGCCCACGAGGTTGGTTGAGTCTGAAAGCAGGTGTGAAGTTCTGGGTTGGTTGTGCCTGTCAGTGAGTAGTGCCCGAGCTCATATGCCAGCTGTGCCACGTCTGGGGGAAGGACCCCTGCCTTTGTGGAGTGCCTGGGCCGCCTCTTCCCACTGGTTTTCCAGCTGCTTTGAGCCACTGGAGCGCTGCGGAGCATCTGGGGTGGGATTGGTGGTGGAGTCTCTGAAGTCTTGTTCGGTCTTCAGCTTGTAAATACCACAATGCGTGTGTTAGGAGTAAATAATGTCGTGCAGGAGGGGTTGAGTGCCAACTGTGGAGTTACGTGTAGGAACGGCTTTGTTAGGAGATGGATGCGAAGGAAACGCAACCGTGATGCTCCGGTTTCACTGCAAACAGATTTAGATGTGTTTTGAGATCTGAAAAATCTCTTGGGAACTGAAGTTTTCGCTGCGAATTTTCATCTCCGCTGCTGCCTGTGGAGAACCCGGGGGAGGAGGAGGAGCGCTGGCAGCCGCCACCCGCCAGCCCCGCTAGATGGCGGCCGTGCCCTCCCGCCGCGGCGGGCAGCGCTCGGGGCAGCGGCGGGACGGTGGGACCCAGCCCTCGGGGAGGGGATCACCCAACCCTGCGAGGAACAGAGGGACTTAGGCATCCTCCAGCCTTTGGAACGCGTGAGTGAAAATAGAATCACAGACTGGTGGGGGTTGGAAGGGACCTCTGGCAGAGTCACCCCGAGCAGGTCACACAGGATGGCATCCAGGTGGGTTTGGAATGTCTCCAGAGACGGAAACTTCACCACCTCTCTGGGCAGCCTGTGCCAAAGTAAAGAAGTTCCTCTTCAGGTTCAGATTGAACCTCCTGTGTTCCAGTTTGTGCCCATTGCCCCTTGTCCTGACTCTGGGCACCACTGAAAAGAGTCTGGCCCCATCCTCCTGACACCTGCCCTTTAGGTATTTATAAGCATTGATAAGATCCCCCCTCAATCTTCTGTTCTCCAGCCTAAAAAGCCCCAAATCCTTCGGCTTTTCTTCATAAGAGAGATACTCCAATCCCTCACCTTCTCTGTACCCTCTGCTGGACTCTCTCCAGTAGTTCCCTGTCTCTCTTGAACCAGGGAGCCCAGAATTGGACACAGTACTCCAGATGTGCCCTCACCAGGACAGAGTAGAGGGAGAGGATCACCTCTCTCAACCTGCTGGCCACACTCTTCTTGATGAAGCCCAGGGTACCTACACTGTGTGTAAACACAACGGTGTTAGTATTTGTTAATGATTTATGTAATTGCTAAGCTTTTGATCTCTCTGATTCATTATGAATTCAGAAAGTGAAGGTAGGATGTGCTCTTTCTCTGTTGAAACAGGAGTTTTCTCAGTGTAGGGTTGTGGGTTTTTTTCACTCTTCATTATTTCTATTTCTGTGTAAGAGACACAAATTTCCAAGGTTTTCTTTTGGGGTATTTTGTAGCAGTTTCAGCTCATTTTCTAGAATGCAAAACTTTGTTCAAGTTTTGGGTTTTTGTGGTTTTGTTGTTGGGTTGGGGTTTTTTTTGGGGGGGGGGGGGGAGGGGGGGAGGTCTTAATATGAAATACCTATTTCTGTGCATTGAGTAGATCATTTCTTGGCAGACCAGTTCTTGAGGATGTCAGGGCTCCTACCACTAAAACAAGTTCCATGTTCTGTTTCACATAATTTTCAGTCTGACATTACAAACACACTTGATGAGTGCAAACTCTTCCAGATGCACAGAACAGCCAGTACTTTGAACAGCACGAGCTTATCTTTAATTCTTGTTTTACACTGACAGATTGTTAGCGTTCAGCTTTCTTACTTTTAAAGAATGTTCTGACCTTACTTAATTGAAAATTAATACAGAAACATTTCTGGAGGAAAGTTTTTGAGAGCATATGTTTTTCCTGTGTGCGCACACATAGTATAATTGAGTAGATTTGGAAAAAAGAGTACAAAAGCAGAAAACAACAGGCAGAAGTGTTTGGTGCTGTGACTGGGGTTTGAACAAAGTATAGCAGCGAAAGTATTTAGCTGTCTTACAATGTTGCTTATTTGTTCAATGTTGTTACGACTTTGCATAGCTGAAAACGTGAACATCAATTCGATACGTCTGAAAAAATGTCAAGTTCAAAAGAAGGATGTGTTTTATCACTTAAATGTTTGGACATGTAAAAGATTAGTTTTAACTATTTGGGGGTTTATAAATATTAATATCTTTTGGTTTTAATCTGGAAAAAACATGTTAGGAGAGCGTAAGTTACCTGCTTTTTATCTGCTTCGTCCTTTTCTGTTCAGCAAACTTCCATCTATTTCATGTGGTTTTATTGGATGCAAATTTAACAGAGGTGGTCTTATTTACTTTGTTGTTTGTGTACCTTCAAGACTGATAATTCTAAAATTATCACGTACCAGCTGCTAACAAACATGCTTTAGTACTTCTTGTGCAGGTGATTTTCTGTATTTAGTATAGTCATGAAGATGATGGAAAAGCTGTAAGTCTAGTGGTCCTTGGTAGTTCTCTAGTCTCATGGGCTTTAATAATCCAGGAAAGATTACCTACTTTTTTGATTTCCCCCCCAAAGTGTGTCAGTTGTGGTTGAAACTCATGTTATGTATATTGAAAATATGAACAGTGTTAGAAATTTTAATGCAGGTTTCCCAATAGTATCTTTGGCCTTTGCAGAAAGTAAAGTTCAGCAAAACTCAGTGTTAGGGCTCCTTTGATGCTGGAGCTAGTCTGTAGGAATTATTGGCAAATACTTTAATATAAGGGTTCCCCAGCACTGGCCCAGGCTGCCTGGGGCAGTGTTGGAGTCCCCATCCCTGGAGGGATTTCAGAGCCGTGTAGATGTGGTGCTGAGGGACATGGGGTAGTGGGGACTGGGCAGTGCTGGGTTAATGGTTGGACGGGATGATCTTTTCCAAGCAAAGCTGTTCTATCATTCTATGATTAACCTGAAGTCAGTTGAAACAATATTCAAAGTTAACAATATTTAGCTGGATCATACAGCAGAGCTGTTTTAAGGGGATTTCCTAGGTGCTTTATGAGATAACCCCTTTGTTTCTCTGTTGTGGTCACAACCAGACAAGCAAGATGCGTGTATACCCAGGGAGATCTGCTGTGAATCATTTCACTGTGGCTAAGCTTGTAAGAAGTGGCAATATCTTTGATTCAAAGAAATGATACCCAATCAGGAACGCCAGCCTTTTATAGCTGCAGAATGGTAAAAGCACATTTCCAGCTACGAACACACTGAGAACAGTCACTCAGAGTTTTAATTGAAAACTGTCAGTCAGGGAGAGGGGTGGGTGGTATTTGTGAAGCAGAGGGAATGTCAGCAAGGGCAGAGGTGCTGCATTGTATTGCCTGCATTAGCATCAGGATATGTGCCTGGCTGTTAGTGATTGCTGCTGTCAGCAGCAAAGTGGAGGATGAGTGTGGTTGCTGTTTTTAATGATGGGCAGATTAAGTTACGATATCAAACAGTGATATATGCATACAAGTAATGGGGCAGTAAAAGAGGGGTCTGTGGAGTTGAGGAAGAGATGTTCTGTCTAGGGAGTCAGCTCAGGGTTTCTCATTTCAGCTGTGCAAAAAGCGGTCTAAACTGTCGGAATCTGTGAAGACAGGGCACATGCTGAGCATTCCCTATTCAGCCATCCATCTGTCTGTTTCTGGTGACTATACATAGAGGCACAAGACGATTTATTTTTTAATTACAGTATTAGAACAGTTGAATGCCATCCTAGGTATGCAGTGTAGATGGCTTTTCTGAAAGTGTCTGCGCTGTGGTCAGCTAAGGTGCTAGAAAACTGCAAATGCATTCCCTGGTACTGCTAAGAAAAAAAAAGTACTGAGCATTTAGCATTGATGATATCCTGAGCATGGGGGTTCCAGGAGAACAAAATTAATGCGCCTGGGTATGTACCCTGAACACTTTGTTTTGGATACTTGGGTTTCACCGAGTTTGATAGATGGCAAGAGCAGCAGGCAGCTATAAAGCCTTGTTAATAAATTTTTGTTACTACATTTCCTTTAAACTTTGGTGTTTGTCCGTGTTGTGGTGGTGTTAAGAAAGAATTTGTTACTGGGGTCAGTAATCAGTTACGCAGTTGTGGTTGTATAAAACTGATACTGGAACGACCCGATGGACGCTGTACAATTTGCAAGTACGGCTTTCTTCCGTGCTGTTTTGCTGCAGAGTGGGAGTTCATGCTTTAAAATGTCTGGAGTATGTGACTGGCAATAGGGTCTGTGAGAGGAATCCAGTGGCCTGGTTATTTGTCTCAGTCTCTTGATATGATTACAGTAACTTTAACTTAGAGCTCCTTTCTGCGCTTGTTTCCAGTTCATTCTGTTCCTCCCACTAAGCTGTTACAATTCTAGTAAGCAGTAGCACTTTGCAAATTCTCTTTTTCATTGCATCATTCCATGTCTTCTGCTCTGTATGTGAAACAGAGGTGGCAGTTATATGATGTGAATGCACAGCCTCAGCCGTGCAGCTGAAGTTTAAGCAGTGTAGTCCAAGTTTAAAGCAAATTAATGCAGTTATACACATGTCCAGTTGTGTACTTAGTCACACTTCTCCATCCTTATTAACTTCCAGTTAATTCCCAGTAGCTGAGCAGAGTTGTCAGGTATTTTAATTTTTATTCTAGATGTGTGACTTCAGCCCTCAGCTCCTCTTCACCCCTCAGTACTCAGACACTGGTCATTCTGCAGGAGCTCCTTGCAAAGCTCTGGAACACTCTGCCCGTGGTGCTGATGCCATCACTGCAGTGTGTCTCCCTGGCTCCGCTCGCTGTTGCATGGGGTGAGGGAACACAGCAGAGCAGGCAGCTTTTGTTCAGCCTTGGCCTGCCATGCCATGTGCCAGCTGTCAGCAACACCCAGAGCCCTCACAGTGTTGAGCTCTTATGTTCCTCAGTGCCACTGTCTGCCCACCCCAGGCACGTTCTCTAAATCCACAGTCCCCAGGTCCTAACTCATACATTAAATTAGGGGGAGAGGCTCAGGCAGAGCCAGCCAGTGGGAATGGTGGTTGTTCTCAGCTGGCAATGCTGGGTGCTCCTGGGTAATGAGGTGGCACTTCCAAGCCAGGCTGACGAGTCCTTGTGCAAATAGTACTGGTTAGCAGGGCTGCAGAGGGGAATGATTTATGAAGAATGAGTATCTGCAGCTTTTAATAAAGTGTTTAAAGATATCTGCACAGACCCAGATTTTAAGGCTTTCTGTTCCAATTTTAAATGTTACAGTCCCTCTAATTTTGGATTATTTTGACTAGGCACAGCTGTTAAGCCTTACTCTCCTCTTCTGCCTCTTCTCTTCCCAAAGAACATAAGCCTCTAAAAGTCCACAGTTATCTGTCTTACTGTGAGCCTTGCCGGCTATCACATATTTAATGAAGGATATTAACTACCTTGTGATTAAGTTGAAAGAAAGAAAGGAGAGTAACTTGAAATAGAACAGTGACTATAAAGACAGAGGCAATACCTAGCTTGCATCAGAAGATTTTAAAAAACACACATTTTCAAAATAACGTGCCTTAAAATACATATTTATTAAGAAATTCGTTAACTTGGTTTTGGGAACCATATCTCTGTGTCACATCTGGAAAGCTTACAAAAAGCTTTTCCAGGTGTTTCTTCAGAAGGTGTTTTATTCATGTTGCCTAAACTGGCTTGCCTCTTACGCTTACTTGCACTTGGAGTCAATGCCTTGGAGATGTAAGCTCACCTCACCTTTTTAACAACTGACTCGTTAAGTTACTAAGAACACACATTAAATATTTTTGCAGTTTTGTTAGTGTTGCTAAAATATCTCACTAATTTCACTTCTTCGGGTAGAATATGGAGCATTTTCTACATTGGAGTGTCGTTTGCAAAATGTCGTAGAAGACTAGATCAGAGGTAAACAACAGAAAAGCAGACTATCACAAAATGTAACTCATGGCATTAAACAAACCATACAAAACAGTGGGATTACGAATTTGCCAGTTCATAAGTAAATTAATAAAATCTTGTTGGTTTTGGGACCTGCTTTTTGCTTTTAATGTCTGATGGTAATTTTCCAGTAGTCTAGTTTTAATGAAAACATTTGCTTATGTAAATGAGGGTTTCTGTTTGTTTGTGTTGACATTATTATTTATTTTCGTAGAGAAAAATCCCTCCTTTCTTTATCGTCTACTTTCAGAAATCTTTTGGAAAGTGCTGAGGAAATGTCATCCTGCCTTTGACATTCATGTTTTGTTTGGGTTTTTTCTGTCATTTTAGTTTCTACGAAGTAGTGTAAACTCTCGCTTAATTTGATCTGGCATCCCCACAGTCGAACATTTGTAAGTATCTTGTATTGTGGCCCATCTGGGTTGTCATAGAAACCAGAGACCTCCATCCTCCTCCTTGGTGTTGGAAATGGAATGCAAACAGGGCATCAAAGTGACGTTTTTCTAGTACAAGTGAGAGCCCTGTGAAGAGCCAAACAGAAAGGTTTCTTATTAGTTTTGTGCTCTTGTGGCCCGTTGCAGCCGTTGTTATAGTACACCCTATTTTCTCTTGAATATCTGGCAGCTGGGTAATAGAAAAAACGTGAGCGTCATGAAAAAGCCAAGCTTGTGTGGTTAATCTTGTCCACAGCTTTTTCCTCTCTATCTTTCCTTGATGCATTTGTCTTGAATTGGGCTGCTAACTAGTAAGGAGGTGCGGACCATGTTATTGCAAATGATTTGCACTGCACGGGGCTGAAAGAACCAATTATGGAGCGCACACGTGTGGCTTAACGTTTATCCGCACTGATCTCTCCTCTTAGAAGAAAAAAAACAGCCAAATAATTCTGGCAAATGTGTTTTAAGTTTTCACTTGCGAAATAGTAGAAATGCCAAGTGATTGTTCTTCAGAACTGTATGGATTTAACAGATATAATTGCAAAATCAGACACCGTTTCCCTTCCCCCACGTACACTCCAGCTGTGTACTCAGCAGTTCTGCTGGTGAATGGTCGTATCTCCTCCCCAGGACAAAGAACCTTTGATATCGCCGCTGAATACTAACCAACGCGGCCAATTGTACATGATTGTGGATCTCCAAAATAGGTTGAGAAATTATTTTCTAAATAGCGACTTGCTCATCAACCGAGAGACAGGCTCCGTCAGCACAAAGGGGGCATGGGAACAGTTTGGTTTTGTGTGTGGGAGAAAAATCTTAGTACAGTCTGTTCATGCTGAGCATGCTGTTGCTGGCCTAAAAGCAGCTGCCTCTGTAGCCTCCGCTGCTGGTACGCTTTCTCCAGCAATGTGGGTCACTGGGCAGGCTTCTGATCTTCTTCAAGTTAATTAAGGAAATCAGTCTCTGTGCAAAAGATGGATCGCCCAGTTCAGAGAGCTACGCGGTGTGAGAATCTCTGCTGAAAGTGTTAAAAGGCTCGGAGCAAAAACTCTTTCCTCATTGCTCTGGTAAACTGGAAGAGGAGGAACGTGGAGGATACAATCTTGCGTTATTTGTCTAGCTCATAATAAATACATTCGAAATGCAGAGCAGGAACAGTCCACTGAATTATTATTGCTATTTGCATAGTAGTGGTATGTGTTAAATATTTCAAAAGTTTTTTGTAGATGAGGTTTTTTGGCCCGTAGAAGCTAATTGTGCAACCTACCAGCGGGGAAACAAAAGAGGAAAAACAATTAAGAATGTGGGTCTGTGGGATTAAATTGAGCATGGTTTACTGGTCCGGTTTTGCATGTGTGTATATGAAGAATGGACTTTCTGCAGTGAGTTAGTTATTTCTAATACCTTGACAAAAAATCTCAAGGTATGCCCTGCACTTCTTGTGTCACCACAGACATCCCCCTGGGCATAGGCCTGACGTGTCCACGAGAAAGGACTTTAAAAGAGGCTTGTGTGACCAGAGTATGCCCTTTTTTCCAAGTCATAAAGTGACAAAATATAATGCTTGCTTGTGCAAGCCGGTGAGAAAGGATTCAGTTTTGCTTATCATTTGTGTTTCCGAAGATCATTTTTTTTTATGTTTGGAGCTTGTTTTTTGTTTTCTTCTGAGCTTGCTTGCAATCAGTGACAGCTTGGCCATCTCCCTATGCAGATTAACACAAGCATATTTATATGATCCTCCATCCAATGACCATGCTCTACTCATAATAAATTCTCCCTATACAACGCAAAGTCAAGTATTTCTTTTCCCACATTAAAATCTTTTTTTAATTTCTGCAACACCTATCACACACTGGCATTTTTTTACAATTCGTTAATATTTTCTTAGCCTTTGGTCACTGTGTTTCTTTTTTTTAAAGTTAGATCACTAGCTGCTTACATGCCCTTGCATGTATATACTGATAGAAGTGTGTGGGTGTTGTAGTATCTTCTTAAAGCCTCTTTCCTCTTCTTACATCCTACCCCAACTCCAGATGAAATACAGCAGAGGATAGTTTTATCAAAACAAACAAATATGCTCTGTTTTCTTGAATACATGCCCTATCATATTTGTTAGAAAACAGGCAGAAACCCTGAAGCTTTTTTCCCCAGAGCACCCCTGCATTTCGGTGTCAGTTTGGTTTATTCAGAGGTAATATGAGGGAAAATGCTCTCTCAGCTGCTTTTTCCCTCTAATGGCCCCCCAACCTCTGAGCGCGCAGAACCGTCTCCCTCGTGTTGCAGCTCCCCTTCTGCTTCTCATTTTGTGGAGGTTGTCTGAGGGAGAGGGCTTATTTTTATGGTCTGGAATTTAAAAGGGTATAAATGATCTGTATGAAACTTTAATTAGGCTCTGGTTGCAAAGGCAGTGCAGCTTTAAGGTAGTTCTCTAGTTTAATAATAGAGCTTGAGATCCCAGTATGAGTGAAGTTACCAGACCTGAGGAGACAAAACAAGATGGCTTGCTGCAACAGCCTGTGTTTCAGTTGCTAGGTTTCTGTAATCTTTCAGCCTTTCTCAACAGTGCAACACACGTTTCCTTTTAAAAAAAATATATTAAAAAAAATCCATCAGTGTGAAACCATGGGGAGGAAAACTACTGTTTTGTGATTTACAGCTCTTAGAGACAGGTGTGATCGGTGTCTTTAGAGATACCCACGTGGGTTGTGTTTAGAAGCCTGTGTGTTCTGAGCTAATGCTTTCAAACATATTCACTGCTGAATTGTCAGGCAAGAAATGCTGAGTGAGGGCCAACAACATAATACTTGTGAGTTTTTCACTAAGGCTGGCTGATACTTCGGAGCGCAGGTTTCGTTCTTCAGACTGGTTTGTAGCAGTATATTGCATTCTCTGCAATAAGTATCAATTAGAGCACATGGTCTCAAAAAAGGACTTGCACATCAGTATGTGATGAAAATATGTCGTAGTTTTTGTTTAATCCTTTCTAAAAAAAAAGTTAACTTGCCTTTTAAATCTAATATGGGCCTGCAGAGGCAAAGAAGATATCTCTGTCTCCTCTAAAAACACTTATTATGTATGTTTAGTATTGCATAAAGAGGATTTACAAGAGAGCTGATTTTCTATTTCTTACGTCTCTTTGACAGAGAACTCCTTAGAGAATTAGAGAAATTAATCAAAGGCTTCTTCAGAGTTCATTTTACATCTGTAGCATTTGCAGTCTGTCTTTAAAAGTTTTAACAAAATGCTAATAACAAAAATACTCCCCCCCAAAAAAAGCAAAATGCAGTTTTAGCCAGTTGCACTAGGACTCTTTTCCCACCACTTAAAATGGGATCCTCGCTTTTTTTTTTTTTTTTTTTTGGTGATATCAACAGTCCCTCAGTCTTCAGGGATTATTACAACAGTATAAAAAGCCTCAGCAATTCTGTTCCAGGAGTTCTTCACTATACAACGTATTTCTGTGTGTGACAGGTTAAAAGATCTATTCACCTACCTCATGGCCCCCCAAACCCTCAAGAGATCTTCTTTATTGATACAATAAAAAAGGAGAGGACCTGCATTATTTTTGACAGGTCTTCTGTAAAAAGAGAATGATGAGCCAGTGTAGAGCAAAATATTTTGCTCTGAAATATTTTCTAAGAGGTGTTGGGAAAAGAACAAACATTACCAAAAAGTTCTGAAGAGAACATTTCTCAGGTGGTGAGTTAAAAAGAAGTCCCATCCACTGCAATGGTGCATTCTTCAGAGATGGGTTTGGCCCACTTGTGGGAAAGCAGTATTCCAAACGGTGTTAGCAGCGATGGGACTGCTCAGGGGAGTGGAAGCACCTCTGCAATGCCTTTTCAACACTCTGCTTACAGCCAGGAGTTTGGGAGCTTTCAGTCATCACTCTAGTACATACTCCAAAAAAGGTAAGAGAGCGAGTTACAGGGACATGAAGTCAAATTCATTTGTACATAAATTCAAAATTCATTGTTACAGAAGTAAGAGCTAAGTGTGGCACAAGCCTGTGGTTCTGCCTTCCTTCACAGTGCTATCCTGACTTGTCCTGACAAATTTTAATCCTAGCTCAAACAAGACTTCATTGCATTACAGCATCAAAGCACTTACATAGATTTTTACAAAACAAGAAATATGGATGCATTAGATAATTGTATTCAATGTCTTAATTGTGTATGTTTCAAATTTACTAGGTTTGAGAGTAAACATCATCTTTAGTAGAGAAATTATGTCTGACAAAATTCATCTTGTGTCTTAGTTGATACCAAACGCATCCCAATGACAGTGTTCATTGTTCATCCAGGAAATGATTCTTATAAAGGTGCTTGTGTTTGCAGCGTGAGCAAGCCTGTCTTAGAGGGGAGAACCAGCTGCCCTCTGACTATTCAGCTTTGCTGAGCCAACCTCAGCACCGTGACAGTTTTGGCATCACTGTGTTCAGTCACATTCTGAATTTATGTCACGTATTAGAGGCTTAGATGGCATGAGTTAAATTGCATTAAAAACTGAATCGACATATTTAGATTAAATTTAAGAAAATTTGGGAAAGGAGGTCCAAAATCTATTAGACAATTACTTGGATGTAGAAAGTGGGTATTATGTGAAGAGCCTTTAATGATCACTCTGAAAACCACGTCTCTTCAGGGTGCTTTAGGTGGGTTCAGCAGCAGTGTTTACCTTTCTGTTTGAAGGCCAACCTCCTTTTCCTTTGTACTGGAGGGGATCTTTGACAGCATTCACCAGAACTCTGAAACAAAATTCCTATACCAGTCTGAATAAGGATGATGCTGGATTCATAGCTGGGCTTGTAGCACAAACAGGTTTTGTTTCAGGCACTCCAAAGTTACCAAGACCTAGAAAGCAGCAGATCATTTCAAAATATTAGCTGAAGGTTGGGAAACTTACCATAGGAGAGAAGAGAGAAGCAAGTTATATGTATTTATGGAGATGCATGCAGATACAAGTATCACAATAGGTTAAACAACAGGAGAGGGATGGGAAAGGATAATGGAGATAACAGCGAAAAGAAAATCACTGTCACTCACACAGGCCAGTTCCATCTAAAACTTTGTTTTAAAGTCATTTGGAACAGTTAAAAATTCCAACGGATAGTATAAAATGTCATTTGAAAGTGCAGATTTTGTAGCGTTTCGTTTCTTTTTTTTTTTAAATAATTTGGATTCTGTTCCAGATTGTTTACAATCCCTCCTTCCAAATTTGTTTCCCTTTTATCTGTGTAAGCATGTGCCGACACTGTTGCTCAGTATACACAAATGCTAATCTACCTTGGTGCACATGGAAAATAGCTTTCCTGGCACTGAGTTTAGAACTCCTGTGGAATACATTATTAATCAAAGAAGTCTCTCTTTTTAGAAAAGCCTATCATTTATGTGGTCACCATTGAGAAGGTTATAGATAAATATAATGCTGTTTGTTAACCGTGTGGCCTTCAGAATGTACAACAAACAACCCCAGATACTGAAAGTGCATTTAAAAAAAAATAAATAAAAATGTATATTTCAAAAGTAGTTTTCCTTCTCTCTAACACTAACATACACTAACATGATCTAATTATAATGTAACGACAACTTCTTTTCTATTGCCCTGCATGCTTTAATGCTCTAAATGCATTGCTCTTGGCAGGTCTCTGCAGTGAGGTGAAAGCATGGTAACTGTTCAGTTCCCTGTAGTGAATAATTCCCTCATTCCGCGTTTGGTTTTCAAATGCTAGATCGTGTATCTGTGAAGTTCAAGGAGCAGAGGTGTGAGGGAAGCAGGTAGGTTGAGGCTGTTGTCCATCTGTGTGTAATTTAGTCAAATATGACTGCTGCTCAGTAGCAGAGCTTCAGCCTGGCTTCTGCTAAGTCTGCAGTGCCAAAGCGTTCTTTTAGTTACACGTGCCGGTCTTGCAGCCTCTGCAGAGCCTTATCAAACACTACCAGTTGGTGCTGCTGGTAGGAAAGCACAGGGGAGCTCTCATGTGGAAGGTTAATGGAGTGTAATTAGAAAGAAAAATGAACTGCTCAACCACTCTATCTCACTCTACCTGCACTAAGAGTGACAAGTGCTCTGATCTTTTATAAACCCTAGAGCAGAGGTTTAACAGTCTAAAATTATGACAGTATAACTGTCAAACAAGCGAGCACACTGCAAAGAAGAAGTGTGAACTTACGGATAGGAATGTTTACATTCCCCCATGTGGTCTCTGGTAGTACTTTTTTTCATGCTGGATATTGTCCGTATTGGTACGACAGGTCTCAAATGCATTTTCCTGTGAGGTGTCCATCAAAGCCAGAAAGATCTTTGTGTTCTGTGCGTGGCTTCTGCATGTCTGCACCTCGCATACTGTTACCTTGCAGGATGAAGTGATGGCACCTTCCTAAGGCATTTTGATACCAAGGAATTAAGAGTTCTGGTGGGAGCAAGAACAGCCAGGAACTAACCGAAATTTGAGATTTAGATACATAATTTGAGATTAGATACTCACGCCTGATCCTGTTAATTAAATTAGGTATAATGCATATGTGTGAAATACCATGTTCATAAAATGCTTTTTGTCTTTCATCTAGCATGCAGATTATTTCTTTAAAAGAATATTGATAAACTTCTGTTGTGACACTGTGTCTAGGAAGTAGAGGGGAGGACACCACACATCAAACCCAAAAAGGACAAGGGAGATTAACCAGTTTAACTACCTGCATGTTAGAAGCCATTATATTTTACTCGAGTACTCCTGTGTGACCTCTTCTGACTTCAGGGAGTTATCAGGGTACTAAGGTTTTGTCTTCCATGTCTTTGTGTTCCAGAAAACAGGTGGTGGATTGAGCTGCCAGTTATTCTCAAGGCCCATGCAATGTCAGCAGGTTGATCAGGGAAAATTTGCCCAGCTAATCCTAGCAGGCAGTCCACATCCTGCATTGCAGTTCAAGGGACAAAACCAACATCCCAGCAATTCTGACCTGGGGAAATTTTTTCCCATTCCGAGTCTTAAATCAATAAGAATTTAAATATGTAAGGGTGGCATACAATAAAAGGCAGAAGATGGGCTTGCTTTGCTTAGCTGCTTTTTTCTAGCTGTGGCCAATATCATGTGTTTTGGAAGAAGGTGAAAAAAACAGCCTTGAGTATATCTGGTTGTTTGTGCCTCTGGACGTGCTCGTGTTTGGAAGAGAAAGGCTGCCTTTCTGTGGAGTTTCAATCCTGGAGAAGCATGCTGGGAACGGTGCTGGCACTTGTGCCGTCCCTGCTAAGGGACGGGAATGAGCAGAGACCAGGTCCCAGGTCCCTCATGTACTACACAATCTACTTCACAGCTTAGTTTGTGTTTCCTTTAGAAGGCTGTGTAACTTTGTTCTAAAGACTTCAAACCATGGTAGGCCATTACCTCTCAGATAGCCTGTTCCAGCATTTAACCATCTCTGCATCTTATTTCAAGGTTGAATTTGTCTACCTTCAGCTTGCAGCCACAGAACCATCATTTTGCATTTCTCAGAGAAACTAAAATCCCTCCCATCAACAGTTTTCTTTTCCATGTATAAATATCTATCCTCAGTGAGAAGTCACCTCTCAGTAAACTGGATATGCTGAGCCCCAGTAGGCCTCACATGACACAGCGTTGTTTGATGGGTCCTTGATTATGTTGGTGGTTTTCCTTTGAACTGCCTTCAGCAGCTCTGCATCCCTCATGAAAAAGGTAGATTTCCATTCTTTTGACAAAATGCCTGTTCTTGGGTGTTTTTAACGGAGGTGGAAGTTCACCAAATCTTCAGTTGTTGAGTAGTTTTATCCTTATTTAGAGAGGTGCTTTTTGCGCCGAGATACATAAACACAGGGACCAAGTCCCCCTCCCACTGCCATTTAAATAGGGAGGCTAAGGAAGAGCCATTGCTTTGTTTTTCAGAGTCACTGTTGACTGATGCACAAACCTTGATAGAATTGAAGACCAGCAATTTGGGTCTTCGGCAGTGATTTTATTTGATGTCTTCTCTGTAGCAGGCATTTTTCTTTGTTTTGATCGTGCTTGGTTAACTAAAGAGAATAGTAGAGTGGGTATATTTAGCTGGATAAAATATCTGTATGTGATATACTGTTCAAGTGACTAGGAAGAAAGGAAAATCTCTCATTTGAGTGAGGTGAAAATATGACTTTTTACTCTGGTAACTCATTCTACCCATCAAGAACAGAGATCGACAGTGAATTGTGATGTGATGTTGTTAGTGATGGGTTTTGACTGAATTGGCACTAAACAGTATTTGGTTGATGACATAGGGAAAAAGCCTGGCTGCTGCTGGTAGTTTGTGATGTAAAGCAACTGTGGAAATGAAATCTTAGATGCTGTTAACAGCATCAGAGTAATCAACAAGTGGGAACAGTTTGCATTCTGTGGTGAAATCATAGAATCGTTTTGGTTGGAACAGACCTTTAAGATCATGCAAGTCCAGCCGTCATCTTGCTCAATACTTCCTATCGTGCATGAAGCACGTGAGTGTGAACTGTGTGTGTTTCCTTTTGTGAGGAGGAGAGGAGGTGTGATTCAGTCATGGGAATAGCTATGGGTTGCACAAGAATCCTGCTGAAGCCGATTCATTTTTAGTCAGGGGACTGTGTTGCCGTGCAGTGGTGTGCCGTAAGATTACTTGATGAGTATCCTTTTCACTTGGGTTATTCGAAAACATGAGGAGTTACCAGATTAGAAAGTAGACTTCTATTTAGGTTGATCATTTCTAAAACATGAAATAACTTCACTAATTTAAATTGCTGCAGTGTGCTTTCTTAATTCAGACAAATGCAGTTTAAAGGATGTCACATTATGAGGTAAATCAGAGGTACAAGAGAAGCAGCAGGATTTCCCTGGCAGAGGTGTTTAGCTCAGGTGTTAGGTGTATATATGTGAATGGCTTTCCCATGGTAGTTGTTCCTGTGTGTTCTCTTGCATAGCAATAATAATCCACAGTATTTTTTATGCTGAGATTTTACATCCCAAGCTCCAGTCCATGATGGATTTTACCAGACCCACATGATACCCTTCTGGGAAACAAGGTTCAGTCAGAGATCACAGAAACATACTTTACGTTGAAGTACAAAAGAACCCTTGTTTCATTTCTGCACAATCTAGGTGGCTTTTTTTTCCCCAAGGAGATTTTTTTTTTTTTCCCCTGGAAGAGACAAATGGGGGTAGAACAATACAGAGATGGCGAGATAAAATTAAAATAAGCACCTTTTCTGTGGTAGTCAGCGGTTTAATGTTTTAATTTCTTCAGCCTTTTCATGTTGAGGTGATCCCCACATCCTTTTAACAGTTTGTATTTGTACTTGGAATTATTTCTGGGAAGGAGAAAAACCAAAACAAACCTTGTCAAACTTTGTCAAGTTTAAAAAAAAATTAATTTATTCCTTTCATTCCATTCCTCCTTAATTACATTCAAAGTACTGCACTTAACTGATTTTCCTGTTCTGTTTTGCCTGTTGTCATACACTTAATTCTCCATTCATTAATTGCTTCATTGTTTAATTGCTGTAGCTGTTCTTGCAAGTTTCATTCCATTAATGTAAGTACAGGGGTACGAAGGTAGATATTACATTTATTTAATATATAAGCTGCAGGAAAATGTTGTATGTCTGCTGCTCTTACTAGTTCAGTCTCTTTTCCCTACTTTGTGCAAGAGTAAAAATTTTAAAATGAGAGGACAGTGATGCATAAAGCATTTCACAGTACAGCATTCTCTTCCAAAAATTAATTGGTCTTGTGGTACTGCAAATGGTAAAAGACATGGTACTGAAAATAAAGCAATCAACAAGTCATATAAAGCAGAATGGCACAGCAGCTATTTTTGGTCTTTTTCATTTATAATCCTAGCTGTATTTTTAAGTAAAATTTAAAAAAAAAAAAAATAGTGGTAAGCATTCTCCCACGTTAAGAATGAAGGAATGAATGTTATTTTCAGAACTTACATAATTAACTTCTGAATGATTTCTAGCAACTTCAAGTAATGTTTCTCTATCATAAAGGAAAAATCCCACATTCTTTTTCAACGTATGTATGTTCATGTGTGAACTGTATATTAGTTTCAGAATCACACCTGTAGTAGTTATTTTAAATAGTCTAAAATATAATGAAGTGTAATAAGTTTAACTAGTGTTTTTAATGACAAAAATACTTTTCACATGATGCCAGTGCTATATAACAAAATGTCAAATGACATTTTTACGGAATGAAAATTCCTTTAAATTCCGTTTTACACAAGGTACTGTGTGCCACATTCAGTAATTGTATTTAAGATACTAAGACTGCAAAGCAAGCTCATGAATTTAGGGTGTACCAAAATTAGCTGTACTGTCTTGGTCCATCTCTAGTACTTATCAGTATTGTAAGTGCGTTGCTCAGTTTATTCCATAGGACCATTATGGCAGAGGGAGAAGCATTCAACCCCTCTAATGTGCCCCACAACCCCTTTTGGATATGCAGAAGTCCTTGTATCTTTGTGCAGATTTTAGCCATGTTGTCTGCGGGCTGAATGCAGCACATGTTCTTTGGGACGGTTACTGAAGTGTTGGTGATGCAGCTGTTGACTGGGTATGGTTAAGGTCTCTGTGTATTTAACAAAAGCTTAAAAAAAATAGGTTTTTAAACTATACTGAAATGTGCACTATTTCTTTTTAATCATGCCCAGTGAGGCATTCAAGTATGAAGTGGAGGTGGTCTTCCAGTCCCACTGCTATGTTCCCATTCAGCACACAAGGACCCCTTGATCACCTCGAAGTAGGAAATTGTACCATGCTTTTTTCTCAGAATAAAATTCTTTCTAATTTAGTTGGTTTAGATTTTTTTTATTGATAAAAAGATCTGGGTATGTGTGAAGCACAGCCAGAAGTGTAACATTCCATAAAAGTACAGAATAGCCACAGAAATAGCTGCAAATATTTCTATAGTCCTTTGATCAGTCTTTCAATGAAATTAAATTCAAGTTGTTTTGTACAACAGGTTTTTTTTTTTTCTCACTGGTGTAGATTCTGCGTCATCAATTTCTATAATTGGATTTCACTATTTTAAATTTCAGATACTATCTTAAAGCAGTACATGTGTACCATTATTCTCCTTGCTTGTAATCTTTCCGCTCTCAAATTCCATTCCCAAAATGCACCCAAGATCTTTGCAGGTTACAGACTAACTGTGCCAGGGCTCCACAATCTTTTAGCTCCTTTCTGCCACCTAAGTTATGGTATCTTTCTGTTTTATGGAAAAGCAGAGGTGTTTCCCCTCTCTTTGGGTAGTGGCAGGGGATGGGGCTGGCAAGGAGAGGGGAGGGAGGCTGGTAAGGATAATTGCAAAGCAGTGAAATTCCCTCCATCCTCCCCACTCCCAAGTTGGAGCTTATTTGAAATCAGTACTTTCTCTTAGTATTTCATTCGCAGCAGCTGGCAACTGTAAGATCCCAGAGAACAGTTCTGGGTCATAGGAGGGAACAGGTAACAGAGGATCCCCAACAGCTGCCTTCCTGGAATTGGTGGAGCAGGAACCCTGGTTGCTAGCAGGCAGTTGAGCAATTCAAACCACATCAGCTTTGGTTTTGTGATATTGCAAGGCTGGTTGGTATTTTTTTCCCTCATTTTTAGATTTTTGTATTTTAATTTGTATAGATCTTTGAAGTTTAAAACCTCCTTTAGATGTGTGCTTTTCTGAATGTGTTTCCTAGATGAAGAAGAAAATGTGTCACCAAGTATAACAAGGGATCTAGTATTTTAAAAGTTGCTGTGCTCAGAGAACTACTTTGTTATTGATTGATTGATTAAAATGGAAATAATGCTTAGCTAATAATGTTATACCTTACTAAGCTGTAAGTTTGCTCCAAGGACTTTCCTTATTTTATAGCAATATATTCATGATAGTTTTTTATATGAGCAGAGAGAAGACACCTTTTGGCACAGATATGTGTGGCCAACAAGACGCAGAGGCAGATTTTCTGCTTAATCAAACCAGAATAATCTTCTAATGCTGTGTTAGGATCTGGCCTGTGGCATGAATGAGGAAGTGCTATCGCTAAATGTCACAATATTGATTACAATTATTACCTTTAAGTAAGGGTCATTTAAGATGTCTAGGGCTCTGTGAACTCAGTGGTGTGAACGGTTCTTGATGAGATTAGTGATAAAGATGTCAGGACAGCAAGAGCTATGAGATGGTGTAGTGTGCTTACGGGGCACTGTGCGACAAATGGATTTTGAAGTAGTCTGATAGTAACCATTGCAGAGGAGTAGCAGTTACTTATTGGGTAGAATACAGTTTGGCAGAAAGGATGTGATTATTAATTTCTTTCACATTCTGGATGTAAGGAGCTGCAGAGCAGTGGTTCCAGCAGGACACTGTGAGTGAGACCGACAGCAAGGACAGACTGTGCAGGAAGGGACGCAGCAGAGGGTAGTGCTGAAAATGGGTGTAAATCTGCTCTTAGCTCCTGTGTAGGTGCAACCCTGGGAGTCTCGTCCGATTTTGCTAATTAAGCTAAGTAATTTTGGCATATGCTGTTCAGAGCCCTTCTTGATAAGCACTAACAAACAGGTAATCCCAACAGTTTTGCAGATAGTAAAGCGGTTTCTGTAGTTTCAGTGTGGTATTTTTACTGCCAGTTGGTAGAAGCAGCTTAATAAACTGCGTAAGCAATTGGCATGCACTGCAAACTTCAGTTTTACTCTCTGAATCTTAAAAGCATTAGATGTTTCTTCCAGTTTAATATCTGCATAATGGATATGGATGGCAGGATATGCTGCTGCCAGGCAGCTCTCAGCAGCCTCTAACAGGCTAGCGTAGACTTCCAGAGCAACGGCGTTTTTCCACTCACGTTATCCATCTCGTGCCAAATATGCTGAGCATCAGTTTTTGCGCAAGTCACTAATAAAAGTTGTGCTCCAGTCCTGTTTTTCCCCAGCTCTGCATGCTGTAGTTCGAGCCTGGGGGTGAAACAGGCAGTGGTATGACTTGCCTCACTCCTGCTCCCCTCCTTGATGGCTCTCGCCCTGCCATAGCAGGATGGCAGAGGAGTCTTCCAGCCTGCCTCTCCCCTCTATTTTCTCTCCCATTGTAAATAACAAGATGGAAATGAATTCTTGGACTGCTGATTTAATCCAGTTAGGGAATCAGTAGAAGAGCACCGTTACCACTGAATTTCATACAGGCAGCTGTGGAAGACAATAACTCCCTTCCTGTTCACGCCTCCTGTGCAGTGTGTGTGTGCAGTCCATTTCTTGGCAGGTATTCCATAGGCATGTTGCGTTATTTCCTCTCCTACTTTGCTCCCTTCTCCTCTCCTCGCCCTCAGGTTGCTCTCTGGAAGTGTTTTTTCTGCTCTTGTATCTGCTTGCTGACATGGCACTTTGATTTGCATGTTAACGTGGTTATCTTTGCAGAAAGTGATTTTAAATGATTGTTCGGCTATTACACGTATGAAAGAGCTGATAGACACAGGCCATTTAAAACTCTGTAAAATATCTGAATTAGAAAAATGCCTTCTACGCTCCTATTATTTTCTCCTTGTTTTAGAAGGGAATAAACAATTTACAGCTTTTAGGCTTTGACAGCTTTTAGCACTTTTCTGGATGCAGTGTAAAATAGTTCCTTCACGCTGCCACCCATTACCAACTCCCTGAATTTTCAGTGAGGATGGGCCTGTGTTTCTCCTGTCTTTGGAGCTGAGCGTGCGTCCCCAGTCAGGGCTGGGGGTTTGCAAAAGCCAAGTGATGGTGGTCCTCTACACTTCCGAGTCTCTGAATTCAGTCTTACGCAAAAAGATCAGTCATGTGAGCTCATACATTTCAACCTTATGAAACAGGTTGTTTTGTTGTTGTTGAATTGTGTGTTTTACTCCTCTCTTTAAAGTTCTAGTTCTCAAATCTGCCAATTTAGGACCCTGTGTCTTTTGTTATCATCTTCTGGGCTGGAGGAGGTACACATTCAGTGTGTGAGGCACCCTGCAGTTTTAACTCATCGTAAGCAAGATACTCAGAATCAAAAGTCTGAAGTATATCAACAAGAATGATGCACAGAACAGATATCTTGTTAGTGCAGAATTTCATAATCCGATGTTAAAGAAATTTGAGGGAAAAAATTGTTTTTGTTGCTTGTAAATAGCCTCTTTTTTTGTGTGTGTTTCGTCTCTGTTTTGTACTGTGTCTTAATATTAATGCTTAAAGAAGTTTGATATTGTCAGAATGTTTTTTTTCTTTTCCTCTCTGTGTAAGTGGAACTGTTCCAGGCAGCCCACTCTTAGCAGCTCCTGGCTTTGGTCGAGGTTTCCTGACCATTCCTGAGCAACCTGGTCTGGTGGGAGGTGTCCCTGCCCCCTGGCAGGGGGTTTGGAATGAGATGAGCTTTGAGGTCCCTTCCAACCCAAACCATTCCATGATCTGTTTCCATTAGAGCTTTCTTAGTTGATCCCTTACCATGTCCATTGACCTTACTGTTCTCCAAAGCCAGCCTTGTTGTAGAACTATATTGGAGTGCACATATGCTCTTGATCATGGGACCTTACGTATATATCTACATCTTTTTAAAGCTGTCCTAATTTGGGGGTGGTTGGAGTTGAGGAAAAAATGCTTATTTTCTATCATGCCCACAGAGGGTGAAAAAAGTCTTGTGGTGTTTTCACCCTTGTCCACACTGAAGCATAGTATGAACATGACTCGCAAGCCCTTATTACCCATGTGGCAGCATGGTATCTTATCCTGCAGGTCACCTAGTCTGCTCTTAAATTTGTTGAGTTAACCTCTAAAGATACAGTGGCTACCAGGAGAAGTAACTTCTTTTTCAGATAATTCCAAGCTTTCCTGGAAGCTATAATGTAATGGGAAGCCTTTAAGTTGGGGGAAATAAATCTGTGCAGCTTCCTTCCGACATAGGTAGCCCTATCTGATTCTCTTTCAGGTACTGTTATTTAACAGTGACCACACATCCATGCCTTTCCTATTCTCCACTTTGCACTTAAACTTGCTGTCTCTCAACTCAGTTTCGAATCCTGGTACAAAGTGGCATCCCCACTGCCTTGAAGTCAGCCTCGAGGCTTCAACCTGAGGTCCTTTTTGTCACTGTGTAGGAACAGTGCATGTTTGAAGGAGACAGAAACTTTGGAATCTGAATGCTAACAAGTCTCAGGTGGATGTAGTTTAACGAGGTCTTGCAGTGGTTTGTGAATAGGCTGAGTTGGGATGGGTGAGTTTCTGCAAGGACAATAAGGTCACCCCGCTGGGCAGCAGCACTCCTCTGTGGTGTATTTTGACACTCTACCCATTGAGTAACACCAATATTTAAAATTCCAAAAGGAGAAATCCCACTAAGCTCCTGAGCAGTTCTTTATTTACATTAAATAAATGTAACTTTAGGTGTTATCTTCTCTAATACGTGCAGCTAAGTAACTGTCATCATTTCTGTTTGTGTTTTTGTTTACCTATTAGAAAAGAGTGGTGGAACAGCTTCGAAAGAATTTGATAGTGAAACAGGAACAGCCAGACAGTAAGTTTCAAATACAACCATTGGCACAGTCAGAAAACAAACTACAGACACCGCAGCCGCAACCACTACAACAGCTACAGCAACATCACCATCAACAGCAGCAGCAATCTACTGCAACCTCTCCAAACGTCATTGGGTCACAGGTAAAAATCTCTGCAATAATTCTTTTCCTTGCTCAAGGTGAAGTTCACTGAAAAAAACCAACCAAACAAAAAAACCACAAAAACAAACCCAAAGAAGCACTTGGAGAGCAAATCGCAAACTTTCCTTTACACCTATTAGCGTACCAATATTAATTTCTCCTTCTATGCACATGAGTCTTGTGGTTTTTATCAGCAGTAACCTCCTATCTGAGTCCAAAAAAAAAAAAAATGTAGTGTTTAAAAGTCAGATCATAACCTCACAGAAGAGTGGCAGTATCACCTTTCTTAAAAATAAATGAAAGTTTAACAAATGCACCTGTAGGTTTCTATAGGTGCATGAATGATTATCTGTCCATACCTTGTAGGTCTCAAGAAACAGTAAAGACTTTACATACGCTGTATGAGGTGTATGATTAAAATAACTTATTTTTTAAAGCCTAACAGAGTGTTCACTCTATCTGTGAGCAAAATGTAAGAAAACAGTCCCCTCTTCTTTCTGCTTGGTTCTTTTTAAACAGATGTAACTTGTATCAAATAATACCTGAGTCCTCAAGGATTAGCCTAAAAGGATACAATGGTAATTGCAAAGTTTAAATTTTAGAAAGTAGTGTTTTTATTGGAGAGATACACTGAATTTCAGTACAGTATAGGATTAGAGACACAAAGAATCCCAGAACTCACTAGAGAAAGTGGTCTGCTATTACTGAGAAGGGAGTTCCAAGCTGAGTCCAGTGTCTCTCCTGTTCAAATATTTAGAATCCTCAAAGAGTGCTAATAAAACAGCGAGAAAATGTAGGGCGATGTTTTGTAAAAAGAAGTTTATGTGAGGTCTTTTTTCCCATTGATGCCATCTCAGCAACTCATGTTTACCTGGATAGGCAGGTGGCAGAACTCACCCAGGAAGTTTATGCATATTGCAGTGAATCACAACCATAGCTTTGCCTGATTGTGGTTCTTGTCTTCCCTTTTCCTGGAAATCGAGGGAGGAGAAATGGTTGGGCTGTTAGTTTTCTCATTAACTCAACAGGTTGTTTTGGATGCTGTCTAAAAGTGTATTTGAGAGACTTAGGTAATTGTATTTTTAATAAAGGAGTATTGAAGAAATGAAGCAAACTTAACTAAGGAAAAGGCATTTTTGAGCAGCAACATCTGTATCAAAACTAAAACAGAACAAAGTAAATATTACTGTGTCCTAAAATGTTTACAGGCAAACAATGGATCACTATTTGCTGTGTCACTGGTCTCTGTTTTTCAGTCAGGAAACATGACTGCAATAGTTTCATGTGTTTCTCTACTCCACACTTGCATTCACGCGTTAACTTCTAGGTCATCTCCCGAGTTGTAAAAATTGAGGTTTTGTTCAAAGTTAAAGAGCCCTCTAGTGAAACAGTCAAATAACTGCTACACCCTTCTGACTATCATTGATACGGTTGTACTTGGAAAGCAATTACAAACTGAAAGGCAGGTCATCCTCTCATTTGAGTTAATAAGCCAGCTTTTATCCTTAACACTTTTCTTTTTTTCTTTATATTGGTATAATTTTGAAGTAACCTCACTTGCTTCTGTACACATTTTCCATCTAAGGTTGTGCTCCTTTCCTGTTGCTCCTCAATCTCTTTCAGCAAAGTCAAGTATTTTGTCTCTTTAGTAAGTTTTTTGGTGCCTACTTTTGCAAATAATACATCTTTAAAGCCTGTGTCAGTAGAGAATGCTTTCAATGGTTGTTTTCAGAGTCATTCAATTTAGGAATCAATGTATATATGTTGCCCTAATAGTGACATGTTAATATACTTAATATAGTCCAGTAAGAAGGGCTTTGAAAATATTTATAAAGCAGTAAACCTGCTAAAAGATCATATTATTGCAATGTTATAGTGAAATAATGCAGACATACGATGAATGCCACTTCAGTATGAATTCATGCATTGAAAACTTCTTAGGATAACCAAGGTAATTAATGCTCAGCAAAGTAACAGGGATATTCGCGCTCTGTGATCTGCTGGCTGAGACTATACTCTTAGTACTTACAGACTTAGTAGAACCCCTTGAAAAAGTCAGTGTCTTGTATTAAATGGTTGATTACACTTTTCTTTAGAATGTTTATGAATGAATGTAATGCTTGTGCAAATGACACCATGTTGCATGTCATTGGAAAAGCTTAAATAATGTTACTGTGTTAGGGGAGCAGAGCCTCTTGCTTCGGAGAGGGTACAGCAAAGGTCAGTAAGGAGCTCTTGAGTCTCAGTTAGAAAGTTAAGGGAGAAGGAAAAGTTAATTCTATGTGGATTTTGTATAAATGTATAAAATTGAAGCATGAGTTATCCTTTGATTTGGCATTATACAGTGTTTGAATTTTTTTCACACTTGTATGTAATTAACAGGAGATATAGTTTAAGCGTTATGAAATTAGAGGTGTGAAGGTAAACTGGTAAAAATACTGAAGAATCCAACTGAAAATATATGAATGTTATTTTATTACAAAGAAGAGAAAGGTCTTGTGTGATTAAAATCAAGCAGTGTAAGTCAGGCATGTTCAGAACACGAAAAAGACTGTCTGATCGCTGGTCCTCCATTTTTTCCTGTTGTAGCACTGACATCAGCAGGGAATGGTCCCTTATTTCATACTAAGGGCATTTAATCATGCCAATAACTGTTTTGAAGATGCAGCGCCATTGGTACAATGGATTTTTTACACCAAAGAGGAAAGAAAGAAGCTCCCTTGCCATTCTGTTAAGTGTCACTTCTCATGAGTTTTCTGTGCACGTTGTGCTCTGGTGTTATACAGAGCCTCTTGCCTTGCTGCTTTTTGAATGAGATTTGTAACTGTCTGTTTCCTTTGACATCTTAGAAGACAGTATATTTTAAAACAAAACTATGAAATTATTGTTGTTTTAACTTTGGAATTTGTGGGCATAGTGTATTCGGGCATTTCAAATAAATGCTGGCATTAAGTGATTCAAAACCAGTCTCCTTAAAACAAGCTAAGAGCAATCATAGGGTCACATACGTGTTCCAAAACCATTCCACAGAAGTTAAACTTAATTACCTGCAGCTGTACAGACTAACAGCCAGCTCTTACAGCTGCAGGACAGCCTTACTGATACTCTTAGAAAGTTAAGGGGTAAATAACTGTATATATGGCTAAAACTGAAATTCAGGATACCCAAAATCAAAATACATTTTTGTGCTTAAAGTAACCAGTTTATGAATGTTTTTTCCCTCTTCCTCTCATTGTGAGGATCTGTAAATAAAGTTTCCATCTGAAAATTTGAGTTTTAATTGGTGGAAAGCTAGTTTGCTGGTATGAAATGAAAAGATCCCAAAATGCATATGCCACTACTAACACTTGGTTGTCGTTTTTTTGGGAACTTGTTTTGAATCAAGCTGTACTGCTGCAGGTGATTAAAATAGACCCAACAGGTGCCCTAAATTTCTAGTTCTCAAGTTTTCAGAGGTGTGAGATAATGTGCTTGTCTCAACAGTAGATAGACTCAGTGCTGCCTTTTCTTTCTCTTACTGTATTATTTCTGACTAACCAACCCATGTCATGTCTGATATGAAGAGTGCCTGTCTCTTACAATATATTTTCTGTTTCCCCTTAGAAAACTGTAACTACAGCTTCTATGATCACCACTAAGACACTACCTCTCGTCTTGAAAGCAGCAACTGCGACCATGCCTGCCTCTGTTGTGGGTCAGAGACCTACCATTGCCATGGTTACTGCTATCAACAACAATCAGAAAGCAGTCCTCAGCAGTGATGCGCAAAACGCACCAGTCAACCTACAGACAACAAATAAGGTCACTGGGCCAGGAGCTGAGGCAGTCCAAATAGTGGCAAAAAACACAGTAACTTTGGTGAGCGTTTCATGTGTTTGCCCTGTAGATATGTGTGGGTTTAGTTTACAAGAGGGCTATTGGGGAAAAAACAAACAGGTTTTGCACAGAAAAAATAGTAGAGGCATGTCATGAGTCTTCACTAGCTAGTGATAGTCTAAGAGAAAAGCATTTGCTAGCTACATGGATTGTTATTCTCTCTTGTTCCCTTTGCATGATAAAGTCACCAGTGTTAGACACATCGCTTAACTGTGTCAGCTACCATGTCTTCCCTTACCACTTTTTCATATACATATTCAGAACCTGTTTCTTTAAGCATACGTTTTGGAAAATGCTTTGATTACATCACACAGTCTTTTCCAGAATAGTTAGCCACCTAGAAATAAAAGAAGTAATATTTTAGAATTGGGTTATATGGGCTTCTTGGTCTGGAAACCAGGCATTGTATAGCATCATGACAGGGCAATTTTACTTCTGGAGTAAAGGTTAAGGCTTCACTAAACATAAATCCAATTTATCTTTATTTTAAAATATAGTTCAATAATGCAAATGGAAGTAGTTTTGCTTCCTAATAAGGTATATGTTTGCAATCAGAATAGAGAAGGCTATTTGAGTGGAGTTTTTTCTACTGTTTTCCCGTGCCATCCCTTGCACCACTCTCATCTGTCCTTCGTATCTGTGCTTCATTTCTTTGCTGAATAACTTACTTAGGTTTGGGGAGGTGATTCTGTTTTAATAATAGTCCATGATTTATGTTTCTGTAGCAGATTTCATCAAAATCTCGGAATATTTTCCCAAGCATTAATTAATCAGTACAAGACGTTTTTGAAGTAAATTGCAGTCTTATGTGGGTGGACAGAAGTACAGAAGGATGGAAACTATCATGGACATTAATTTCAGAGAATACTCAATTTAGGATAGCTGGTAGTGCTGTTCAGAGCTTAATCATGTGGCAGCTCCATCCAACTGATATCAGTTAGACAGGGAAGTACTTAAGGTGCCTTAAAATCAGATCTTAATTGTTTCAAATGAAAAGCCTACTTCTGCAAATTTCAAGTTGTGAATTCAGAGCCTCTCATGGTGTCATTAATATTGCTGAAAGAGTGGTAACATCCAGATTTTTTCTGTTTGCATGAGATGCTTGTTCATTCTTCTGTGTGCCGTTCCATGTGACAGTGCTTCACATAGCTGGACATCAAAGTCTGGTAATATTTTATGTCTGTTGTAAAGCCAGTTTTTAACTATTGAATAGGAGTTTTCATTGTCTTCAAATGAAATGGTTTTAGATTGCAGAGCACAGGAGTTAGTACGATTGAACTAAAAGGAAAGATCCTTTCAATTTATGAAGCAAGGTGTGTAGGAACTAAAAAGTTAAGATTAGCCCTGCCTTTAATACATTTCTAATGAGGAGCCTATTACTGTGAAAATTGTTTACAGAGTGGAAAACCTTGGACATCAATTCTGAAAATGCATTCAGGATGTTGATTTTGGTGAACAACTTCAAAACTATTTTCCTCTTACTGAACTCTCTTTATGTTCTTACAGCAGGTTCAGGCTACGCCTCAGCCCATAAAAGTGCCGCAGTTCATCCCTCCTCCCAGACTTACTCCTCGTCCAAATTTTCTTCCACAGGTGAGTGTACAGAGAACAAGCAATAGGAGAAGGAACTTAATTACAGTATAGACAGGAGATGCTTTCAATGAACAACATTTTTTGTCAGTCTTTATTGGTGACCTGGTGGAGGAGACAATTCATCCTCAATTTGTTTGTGGACAATGCCAAATTTGAGGGTGCAGTCAATACTCTTGAGGGCAGTGCTGCCCTAGGCAGGAGGGGAGGAATGGGCCAGCAAGAATCTCTTGAGCTTTAGCATGGAAAAAAGGCAAAGTCTTGCACTTGGAATGGACTTAACCCCCTTTGTAAGTACAGGCTAGGGACTGGCTGGCTGGGGAGCAGCGCTGCTTAAAAGGTCTTGGTTGACAGTAGCTAAACTAGCAGTGTGCCCTGGCAGCAAAGCAGCCTAGCAGCGTATTGGGCTGTACCAACAGGACCACAGCCTGTAGGTTAAGAGAAGAGATTATCTGCCTTTCCTCAGCAGTCATAAAACTGGATTTTATATACAGCATGGAGTTTTGGACCCCCTGGTTGATAAATTTAAATGAATCCAGGGGAGGAAGGCCACTAAGATATGTGGAGGAATATGTGACCTGCAAAGGGAGGCTGGGGGATCTGGGCTTGTTCAGTTTGGGGAAGAGGTTTTGGGGGCACCCGGACAGCAGACTTATTTCTAGTATCAACAAGATGGAGACAGAGGTGCTTGGCAGGAGTATTGTAGACGATGATTATATATTGGAACAGGGAGGGCTTAGACTGCGTATAAGGAAACAGTTCTCTCTTTGAGGACAATTAGGACTGGAAGAGGCTTCCCAGAGGCACTGTGGAAGCCCCATCCTTGGGGTTTTGCAAGACCTATCTGGACAAAACCCTGAGCAGCCTGGTTTGCATTTAGTGTTGGCCCTGCTCTGAGGAGGAGGTCGAATTAGAGACCTCCTAAGCTGCTTCCCAACCTGCATGAGTCTGTGATTATGAAATTCAGGTATGATGATCATATATGATCCTATTTGCATCAAATGAAATGAACCCACGGAACAGGTGTCAGAAAAATCAAAGCATCACCCAAGGCCTTAAATTGCTCTTAATTTTTTTGCTGTTCATGAGCAAAATGGGAAAAACAAGGCATCTCTCTGTTGCAATACAGAAATACTTGGGAACAATAGAGTGACCTCTGTTTGCAGCTCAGCAGCAAAAACCTTGTGTTTTATTTTTTTTTATGGTTTGGGAAAGACACCAATTGCTTCTTCATTTACAAAAAACATCTTGGAGGAACTCTTTCATTTGTAAGAAATACTTGGTGCTGTGAATAAAAGTCTAAAGCTTTTACAAAAGAAAAAAGGAAAGCATAGGCTGGTATCTGATTGAGATTTGGGGACAGTGAGATCTGTTGGAACGTGACCTAATTTCCCATGATAAAATGCATTATGAAGTATTAAAGGTGGATAGGACAATAGAAATTAAATAAGGAAAAAGACTATTTTCAGAGTAATGTATTCTACTTCTGTGCTCTGTAGCGATGTGATAAGTACAAAGTTAACAATGGACAAGAAATAAGCAAGTGGTGGTGGAGAAGTGGAAGATCTTCTTGTGAAAGAGGAAGAGAGTAATGACTGCATCTACCTGTAGCCTTTAGCACTTTCAGTGAGGGATTAATGTATAATCTTGACATTTTTTTTGCTTGGCCAGATTGGTTGTGCAGGTGTCTAAATCACAGAACTGAAAAAGGTAACAAGGATTTGCTGAAAATTTTAATTATTTCTTTCAGAGCACAATCAACTGTTCATGATTTCTTGGAGACTCAGTATAAAGCCCTGAGACACATTTTTAACATGAGAGTCTCAGCTGTGCCTGTAAATATTACATTAATTTTTTGGCTTGCAAAACCAGTGTGTTGATTTAGATAGAGATAAGGCACTTGGCAATAAACATGCAATAGTCTGTGCATCCAAATACCATTTCAGGGACAGTGACTGCATATGCAAATGTTATGGATGGATTTTATGCAAGTAGGTTTAAAAATGTTCTCATAGCATACTTAGGACACTATGCTAAAAATGACATTCTATAAAAAATCAAAAAACCTTCTGCAGATTATACAGGCTGAATTGAAAGACTTGGTAAAAAAAAGTTCATCTGAAACACTGATAATACAAATCTCTCTCTTTTTTTTTTCTTTCTTTCTTTGTAGGTTCGACCTAAGCCAGTTGCTCAGAATAACATTCCTATTGCCCCAGCACCTCCTCCAATGCTTGCAGCTCCTCAGCTTATTCAGAGGCCTGTGATGTTGACAACAAAGTTCACACCGACCTCTTTACCCAACTCTCAGAATTCCATACATCCAGTTCGTGTAGTTAACGGGCAGACAGCAACCATAGCCAAAACTTTCCCTATGGCACAGCTCACCAGCATTGTGATAGCAGCACCAGGTACCAGGCTCGCTGGACCTCAGACTGTGCAGATCAGCAAACCAAACATTGAAAAACAGGTACAGATAAGAAAGAGTCTACTAATGCAACATACTGGCTTTATTGCTTTACTGTGCTGGTTTGGAGAGGATGACAGCCATGGAGATATTTTCAGTGGGTACTGGAGATACTCATGTTCCAACAACAGTACAAATTATGGAATAACAGCTCTTGGGGTAGAAGTTAACATTTTCTTTAATATGGCCCATTGGAATCTTTTTCTCATGCTTCAGTGTTTTTATGCTCCCCCTACTGTCTTCAGTTAGTTCATGAGCAGGCTACATTGCAAGGCTGTACTAGTACCTTGGAGACCAAGTACAAACTGAAGTCCATGTTCACATCAGGCCTTTAGGAAACACTGGAAAAATATTTTGTGTTTCTTTTTTTCAAAGGGTGGCCACATGAAAGGCAAGAACTACACAAAATTTTATATGATAAATGTAGCCATTTCTTCCTTGATCTTGCAGTCTTGTGATTGGAGGCAAAATAGTTTTACTCAGCTTCTGAAGACTGATAGTTCCCAATGACTAAATTGGATTGATTGAGTGGAGACTCTTGGAAACAGAGAATTCTAGATGTTTAGTTTTAAAGTCTCTCTCCAGAAAAGGCTTTTATAAAATAAAACATGACTTTAGTCAGTGTGGATTGCAACTGGCAGTCCTTGCATTCAGTTCAAGCAAAGAAGTCTTCTGTTTCACTTTTAACTCTTTTGTATATTGCATGTTTATTATCTATAACATATAGTATTTCTGAAATTTATATAGTAATCTATATTTAATGTATAGCTCTTTCATAGAATAATGTGCCTTGAAGTTACCTTCTGCTTTTGAAGTCACATATGGGGACTGAAAATCACGTGTGTGAAAGATATGCTCATGCTCAGTTCTGCTTATGAATCCTCATGAGTAGGTTCTTGCGTACCTCAAGGCTGTTCCACAAGTTGTTCAGCAATGCGCGCCCTTTTCTTATGATTTTAAGTTTTACTTCTACATTACTATGCTTTTGATGCCTGTTGATGCCAGCAATATTCATTTGCTCTTCCAGCAATTAGTGGCAATTCAACTGTTGAAAAACATACAGAAGAATGATAGCCTCAACAGCTATGTCATGCAGGGTTTGTGATACCATTGCAGAAGGTTATGACTTCAGAAAAGAAAAAAGCTTCAGAAAGATCTGAGATCTTGGGAGTCAGAGAGACAATTTTTGAGGCATTCATAATTCCACAAAATATGAAGACTAAGGAGTGAGAAGTACAAAATGTGTGTGCCATGCAGAATGGTTTCTACCTGGAAGCCTTCCACAGGGTGCTTTTTCTCAAAGTGTCTGTTAGTTTTCCCATACTGTATAGTGTTTTCTGTAATGGAGTTAACTCTTAAGATTACTTTTCTTGCTTGCATGGCTGCGTGGGTTAATGGAATATGGTGGTAAGACTGTTTCATCTTTTGTTAAAGGAAAACACTTTATTTAACATTCCTCTCACATCAGATTCCTCAATTAAGTCTTTGTTAGTACACTGCCAGCTTTGAACAGTTCTTCTCCTGAATCTGCAAAAGTATTTGTTTTGCTTTGTTAATCAAAGTTTTAAAAAAAGTCATTCTTATCACTGAATGAGAGAAACGCTGTTTCTTTTCAGACTATTAAACCACACGTGGAAGCAGAAGAGAAGCAAACGGAAAACCGTACAGTTACTCCACCTGCAGCACCGAAGCCAAAACGAGAAGAAAATCCACAGGTATCAGAATACACCCAGAGCTTTCTTTTAAGAAAAAAAGGAAACACACTGACCTTCAGAAAACAGTTTTCCCCCTCTGTTCCCTCAAGACTCCTTAACTTTTAACATTCCATACGTTCCTGTTGGACAACAGTGGCTGATAAGGCTACAGAATAAGAAATGTAAATAAATGTAATGCATTGCATTTTTCAGTCCTGGAATGTATCTGACTTCCAAGTCTTTAGTAAGTTAGAAGATCATAATTTCCCTCTGATACTTCCTTCAACCAGGAGGCTTAGATTACAGTGTTGATTTCCATTCCTTTGAGGTTTTAGACTTCTTGAGTTATTTTTAATGCTGGAGAAATGTCTTTATTTTGCTTTATAAAATATTTTCACTGTGGTGAGCAGGATGGAAAGAGTCATGTATATTCACGTTCTGCCTGGGTTTTATTCCAGTTTAGGTCCAGTTAGTTTTGGGGAGGAACAGTAACCAGAATGGCTATTTCTTAAATCCTCTGCCATGCAGAGCTTTGGAACTGATTACAGCTAAATGCTCTACTACATTTGTTTTTGCAGATGGTTTTCAAACTGACTACGGTGTGAGCATTAACTGTTGTCAGTACAAATTTGGTTTTTTACATGTCTGTGTGCTTCCTGCATTAAAATTAAAATCTTTTAAGAAAGCCATAGACCTTCTCGAATGAGAAATGTAAACCAGAGTGGCTCCTTGAAGTTCATAATATATGGAGAGTGATCTTCAATTAGCAATGTTTTGCTTGCAATTGCACTGTGTTGGTATTTACTAAGAGCCAATCTCTTAGTCAGTTCAGTGCTGGACTGGAAGTAAAGAACTTGCTTTCCTCTTCCCAGCTCTGCCAACTCTGTGGTCATGAGCAACTGGCATTTCCCTGTATCCCAGCCTAGGTTCCCACCTAGAAAATGGGACTGTTGTCTGTCCCCTGTAAAGCAGGTTGACATACATGAAAGAAAAGTTATTTGTAAAAGCAAAGTATTAGTAATAACATTTTTGTTGCTTAGTTGCCTGTCAACTGACTTTAAAGGGCCTGAGTGACATAGCTTATCCTAGCCGTTCACCTTGTCATGATCTTTTTTTTCTCCTCTCTCACAGAAACTTGCCTTCATGGTGTCTTTGGG
Source organism: Podargus strigoides (assembly GCA_028020825.1). Classification (NCBI taxonomy): domain Eukaryota; kingdom Metazoa; phylum Chordata; class Aves; order Caprimulgiformes; family Podargidae; genus Podargus; species Podargus strigoides. The sequence goes on along the minus strand of CM051624.1, from coordinate 39,489,175 downwards.
CCTAGTTACTCATGACCATCTGGAAGGTAAGAAAAATGTCTTAACTTGATTCTTGAGCTCTCTGTTTCATGGCCATTCTGAATTGGAAGTACAAGTCCAAAATATTCCTGTATTAAATGCAGTATTTTCTTGCACTAAAGTACATCTGGGATGTCTGTACTCTTCGCCTAACTTAGTTTGGTGTGCATGTTTTTATTCCTTTTACTACATTGAAACAAAGCAGTTACTTCTGCAGCTGAGATCAGTCTGAGATCAGTGGTTGGGAAGACAGTGTATGCTCTGATGGTAGGAATTTGTGACAATCCCATTGCTTTCTGGACAACCCCTGTATCTACAGAGTTACAGCAGGGATAATTTTACTGTAACCCACATCTGGATTTTTCATTTATTTCATGGGACTGTAATTTGTAGTGAATGAGTTAATAGATTATAATTGTTTTTAATCCTATACTGTGAAATACAGCCTAACATTTCAATGGCTTGCATATTTCTGTATTGTATTTAAGTATCAACAAGGTTGCCAGAGGCTTCTCATTTTACATACCAATTACACTGACCATGAGTTTAAAATGCCTTAGTGGTGGAGTACTTGGTGAGAAGACGGCAGTCATTGTGTTAGTTGAGCGCTGTATTTGTATTCCTTGTCAGCTCTTAGTTTTCAAACCATCAGAAATTGGAAATGTAACAAAGTTGCCTATATTCAGCGTGATTGGTGTTCTGTGGAAATCTTCACAGCTCTCCTCACATGCAAACTGAATTCTGAGGACTTTATATAATTTCTGAGACCCCTTGTTTTCTGACCCGAATGCTTTGTTTTACAAGAAATCCAAAGTAAGCGACAAGAGAGGAAAAGAAGAACAACAGCAAATCCAGTGTACAGCGGAGCCGTTTTTGAGCCTGAGGTATTAATTTTTTGCTGGGGGAAGCTGGTGTTTTCATTCTGAGCTTGTGTGTCTTTCTGCCATGTTGCTACCTCCTAAGCTTTCTCAGTTCTAACTAGACAGGCAAGCTACCATTTATAATTCAAAAAGCCATTGCAATAGTACTACCCTCAGGTTTTAAAATAGTGAATACATTGGGGTGTTCTTTTAATATTTACGACTCTTTCTGACTTCCCTTATGTAAAGCTGACGTCCAGTGGTAGTGTGTGTTAGTCTTACCATCAGGTCAGCTTGTGTATCAGCCTGAAGCAGTCCAGATGTCAGAAGTAGTGTAAAAAAGCTAACCTTGCTGAAGCTGTGCTTCAGAAAACAGAACAGCCAGTAATCTCCTTTAGTAGCTGCTGTGCTGTTCCTCAGCTACTGCATGTAGTTGTTGCCAAAAACGTTAGCCAACAAAAATTGTTCTGTTCTTCCCTGCAGCGCAAGAAGAGTACAGTCACGTACCTGAACAGCACAATGCATCCTGGAACACGCAAAAGAGGTGAGGTATAGTTAGATGTGTCTCCTTGCTGTATGCCTCTTCCTCCATCTTGCATTTGCAGTCCCCTTGTTAATTTGAAGAGCAAAACAAAGAAGGACTCTATGCTACTTCATTTGTCCAGTAAATTTCCATGCTAGCCAAAGATCATGACTTCTAGGGATTAACATAGCAGGTTTTATTAGGCAGCTCAATGTCTCGTTTCAGTTTCATTCTCAAAAAAAACCAACCCAAAAAACCCCAATAGATAGAGCAAAGTGAGAGGTGAGATGTTTGAACATCGTTTAGTGGGATAAAGCTGCTGTCGATATCCTCTTGTTAATAACTAAATTGTATTGTTACTGTCAAGAATGGGAGATGAAACTTAGTGTGACAAAAGCCTTGTTCCCCACTGGGAGTAGAGATGGGTCCTTCAAAAGAATTTATCTTGAGCAAGAAAGACTGTCATGCTCATATTGAGCACTTTTCTGCAACCAGAGTGCCACTTGTTCTAAAGTGAGAGATGATCTTTCATATAGGTATGCAGTATTATTCAGTAGAAATCCTTCTGTAGAACAGTTGAAATTTTAAGACTTAGATGAGCTGGAACAGCATAGGACAGAACGTGATACTTTTTTTGTGTGTGTGGCATCAACCACACATATTGACAGTCTTTCCCTGATTTTTGATGATTTTCTGCAGTCCTTAAAGACCCGTAATACCTTCTCTACTCCTGAGTTTGCTGTCTAAAAAAAAACGTAATTGATCAGATTAAAAACCCCACAGTCCTGCCTAGCACTGACCAGTTCAACTATCTCTAGGTTTTGACTATTTTTTCATTTGACATGTGCTCTCCTTCATGGAGCCCTTCAGTCCAGCAGGCAATGTTGCAAAGCTGACTCTTCTGCAGCTATGCTGTTTTTAAATGAAAGACATCAGTCTCTACTAACATCCTCTAATAACATTAAATGTGTTTTTTTGAAATGATATTATGTAGATTTTAGAGAGAGTTTTGCATTCTCTCTGTGGATAAGTAAATGTTCCTTCTTCTAATAATGATTTCTTAATTCTATTTTATAACTCATTGTGAGCAATTACTGTATCAATGAAAACGATTGCATGCTCATGTACTTGATAGTCTCTTAGCCTGTTTTTGTACACTGACTGCTATTATACTTACTTTTTTTTCCTCACACCCTGTTGTGAGCCTGTACCTTGCATCAGCATCAAATTAGTAGCACACATTTTCAACTGACAAAAGATCTGAATGTATACATTTGTTTTGTGATTTAGTATAGCAATATATTAGGTGAAAAGCTTATGCAAGCATGTGCCCTTGAGAGCTTTAGTTTAATTCTAGATGGTGCTGAGCATGTCAGAAATTTCAGCCATGGACATCAGAAATCTGTTTCCAAGGACATACGTAGTTCTGGAACATATCCAGACCTTAAACACAAGGTTTAGCATGTTAATAGGTATAGACTGACAATCTGTAAACATAAGACCTGGGGAATTATTCCTAGATCCCAACTCTTTTATGTTTACATGTCCATAAATGACCCTGGAGGAAGGAGGCAGAAATAGTGGTTACATACTGGGTTTTTTGCTATGTTGCTTTGCATAGATAATTTAATGAAAATCGTTACAAACACATTTTGCACTTCTGCTAGTCTAAAGGAGCATACAGGAGTTGTGCATAATCAGACATACTTGACTGAAGGTCCAGGAAAGAATACAGAATTTGGGAAGGGTTACAGTGGAATACCAGTAGTAGGTTACAACTGGTAGTGCTGGTGGTATGGGTCAGACCACAGGACCTGTTCTTGAAGTAGCCTGATTTAAAAAATGTCCCAGTAGGGCAGAAATTGCTGACCTGTGGGTGAGTGGCTTTAAAAAAGGGGGAAAAAAAGGAGGGGGTTGGTGAGTGTTGGCCTCTGATAAAGGATTTAACCTTTGTGTAGATTTATGCTGGCACTAGAAAGATAGGAGAGGGGTGGGATAACAGTAGAAAGGATTTAATAGTAGTTATTGTAGCTTCTCTCCAGCTTTGATGTCAACATGTTTTCCCTAAAAACTGAATAGCCTCATTTCTAGGAGTGGCAAGTGTCCTCACGCTGCTTTTGTGGGAGCGATTCTTTGACCCTTCTACAGACCTTATTTCTATTTCCTTCTGAAATACATCTTTTTAAATGTTCTTTCCTTGCAAAATTCTACTTAAAGATTTCTAAAAAAAAAAATGTTTAAGTCTTTGCTTCTGTCCTTCCACTTGTAACTTTTATATTAACTTCCTCTCTATGCTGCATCATTTCCTTTTCCATGCTAGCCAATGAGGACCACTGGCCAAAGGTATGTAAGATCATTTTTCCATTTCTTTTTTTTTTTTTTTCTTGTGTTCCCTGTTGTTAATATGTAGGTCGTCCACCTAAATACAACACGGTGCTGGGATTTGGGGCTTTGACCCCCACGTCCCCTCTGTCCAGTTATCCTGACTCCCCTGAAAATGAAAAGACAGAGACCACGTTTACTTTCCCTGCAGCTGTTCAGCCTGTGTCCCTGCCTAGCCCCAGCTCCACAGACGTAAGTAACTCTTGGGGTGGGGGTTACTTTTAGAACGATACGCAGAAACAACCACAAGGAAAATGGTTGCAGATTTTGTTTCTTTAGTCTCATCATTTGTCTTGACTCAGTGCTGTGAAATGGACCGGTATTCTTTTAACACCCTTCCTTTTTTCGTGATGCACCTATGTTCTTATCCTGTAGAGATTTTATTTATAACTCCCTCAGTGGATTGAAACATTGGGAGGCACCAGGCATGCTAGATGAGCTCATTTCCTTTGTGAACTATCTGAGATCTTGACTGACTGAATTGAATCTGTCATCCGTGAAAAAGGGGAAAGGGGAGAATGAAAAGTATTACTTACAGAGCATAATAACAAAAAGTGGGGTGTTCCTGTAATGAGAGAAGGAGAAAAACCGCTTGGATTACCCAGGACAGGCAGGAGCAGCATTCACAGCACCAGTTATGGCAGTTCTGGTGTACTGGCATAGCTAAATACATTACTCCTGTGGTCAGGTGGCAAAATCTATTTGGAGTGAAATCTGATCATTTTGTTACAATTTACAAAAAACCCAGTGTCCTTATTTTAATTCAAAGATAAAACTTACTACTCAAAGCACAACCTTTTTTAAGTTGCTGAAAACTATCCAGCTAGTCGATTGTTTCTATTTCTTGCAAAAACATGATGAAAGAAATGAAAGGTGATGCATAAACTTTAGTGTGGGAAGAACTGGACTGAGTCACTGTGTAGGTCCCAAATGACAAAATGAAGGACCTGTACACTACGGTTTATTTGAAAGTGTGCTGTGGCTGTTCAGTAAAGGTGACACAACTCATTGCACAAAAATTCGCAGGCGTTTTAGCGTACTTCCAGTGAAGTGCTTGTATTTCAATGGCTAGTACTTACTGGGCACAGTTTAAAAATAAAAAGGTGCTTACTTATTTCTTCATACAAGTGCTGCAAACTCCTCCTGCAATCTGAGTCAGAGCTATCTTCCCCCCCCCCCCCTTTTATGTTTTCTAAATCACATATAATCAAGACCCAACCATTTGAAATGGGCTTTAAGGAAGAGTTAGGCCACTTTATTTTCATCTATGCAGTTGCACCACTGTAAGTGCAGATACTGAGAGACCAACTCTACTGGCCACGTACAATACGAAATAGAAGCCAGCTTCTTGTCTCTGAACTGTATTTTTTCTGCAGAGGTAACAGGAATAGAAATAGTAGAAGTGTGTCTGAGTCACTGGAAATAAATAGATGTAATTCTGATACCCAGGGAATATATCTGTGAAATTAAAAGGTTCTCTTTTATACAGTCACTTCTGAGAGCAGAGTGGCACTTGACTGCAAAAACCCTTTCCTGACAGTGAAGTGAATGGGACTGTGGAACAGCCCCTCAGGGAGAACGTGGGGTGGCTCCATCTCTGGGGGCTTTTAAAAGTAAGCAGTACAAACAACTAACAAACAAGCTGAAGAGCACATTTTTTACATTGGCCCCAAGAGGAGGACTGGATAATGTAGCGGGGGTCTTTTCCATCTCTGGCTCGTGTGTGTATACTACCAAGTCTTTTCTCACTGTGTAAGAGCTCTCAAAGCAGTATAATGTGTTGTTTCCCTGTTTTCTGCAGTGCCTGGTGGCAGCAAGCTAAATCGAGAGTAGTGAATTTCTGTAACATTCAAATTGAGTTCTGAATGCCCAGAATTTTCTGAATTTTGATAGTATTTATGCCTAGGTTCTACATTGCTTTAATATTCACTAATTAATGAAAATTGAAGTATTTAAAAGGAGACAGTGGAAGATTACACAGCAGATAATTAACATTCTCTCTTACCTGAAGCATATTATAATATAGCACAGTAGCACTTTTTTCCCTTTTAGAATGGCATATAAATCTCCTTTTATATGTTTCCAGACAAGTAATTTTGTTTATACACATGCAACAGCATTAACATTTTTGTAGGTTTAATTTTTTAAAGAATTTTATCCCAAAGCCCCTTTGAATGTGTATTTGCAATCAGTTGGGCTAATATGGTAGATCTTTCAGAAATATTTGGTATTGAATTCCATATAAAATAAAATACATGTAAAAGCAGAAAATATATTTCAAAGTGCTCATAAAAATATTTTTTTTAATTAAAAATATACTATTAAAATTTGAACCTTCAAAGATAGCAAATTATTGGAAAGGAAGTAAATGAGATCTGTTCTTTTGTCATTACATGTTATAATTCTTACTTGCTAATCATAAAGAGAGGAATAGTTTCCCATTGCCATCATGAGCTGGAAGGTAGTCTTCTGTTAATGTATTCTCATAAAATTGCTGTAGAAGCTTGTGCAGTCACATCCCTTTTTGTGATTAAGTCCCCCCCATGATGTTTCCTTTTCCCATCCGAGTTTTGAGTTTTGAGAATGCAGCAGTACTTGTAAAAACCTTTAGCATCCTTGGCTGGAAAAGTGGTATATGATGCTGAAAAAGTACTATATATTTAAACACCAACAGTACGAGTCGTGCTGGAGATGAAGACAAAGAGGAAGATTAGCTCTTTTGCATTTAAGGAGCTTGCAGCTTAATTAGATGTAGGATACAGTGTGCACTGCAATGCTTATGCCACAGTTTATGACCCATGCTGCCACTGAAAAGAACTGTCCTGCCTGTCACCAGTGGTCTTTTCTCATCCCTTAATTGTCTCCTGTGCTGTTCCAGCACAGAGAGATCTGAGGCCACATTGTGATCTGCATAAGGGAACTGGCATAGCTAAAAATTGTTAGTCTTGGCCAAGATTGTGCCCTAATCTGATTAATTTTATAAAAACACACGTTCTTGTGCCAGCCTCATGCAGGGGGCAGATGTGAGTGTCTGGGCATATAGAGAAGGCAGGATCTTTTCGTTTGGCAGTGAGGCCAGTCCATGTTATGTTGGAGTGGGTCTACACTGTTGCAGATGATGTGAATATAAAAAGGCCTCATTGTTCTCAGTAGGACAGAAAATGTTGTCTCCATCTTTTGGGGACTTAAAAGTGAAAACACAGCAAGTGCATGCCTAAGTAAAAGGCTATTTCAGAAGTCTCACTTGAAACAATTGAGCAGTTCCTCAGACAGATATAGAAGACAACTGAAGTTTTGCCCATCTTTAAAATATTTTTGCATTAATTTGCTGAGAAGGTCTAATCCCTGTAGGCTTTAGAATGGAAATTTGATATTTAGCACTTGAGTAACCTTTGTCTTTAGCCAACCTGTGAAAATTACATATCAGACCAGGCACCATGGCACAGAATGGCCTTTCTTTTCTCCTGAATTGTCATTCTCTGAATAACAGGGATAAATTTTGAAGGGAGGATGAAGCAGGAACTTGAGATAAGATTGGTGGTAAGGATTAAGGAGTAGAAAGTAGGAATAGATCCTAGTAAAAGTAAAGTAGTAATGCAGTAGGTAGGATTGAGCAAAACTTCTCTTTCTCCCCCCCCCACACTTTTCTTTTTTTTTTTTTCCCCTTTTTTCTATCTGGCAATTGACTGTGAACCACTTGGTTGTGTGTGATTCTCCCTCATGAAGCAGTGGCATATTCACCTAGAAGATTGCAATTGCCTTTGATAGTCAGTAAGAATAGTGCAAAAATCTCTATTCTAGTGAGGTTTGAGTCTGTGGTCACAAAATGCCTTTTTATTAGTAAACTTTTTATATCAAAACAATGTTTCACTTGAAAGGAACACTAGAGAACATTCAAATTGCAAAGACAAGCCTCTCAAAGTTAGGAAATTCCAGGATTACTATTGCTTCTGGTAAGTCAATTCACTTCCATAATACATTATGATCATCTTTATTTGTATGGTCATGAACAATTACTGTTGCAGAGTGCTTAGTTTTCCCATGTTGCTCCAGTGAAATGTACATTTAAGTTTAGATATTATATATTCAAACACACAAAATGCATATACTTCTGGTTTGATACTGTATTATACAGGCCTGTTGCCTAAAGCCAGGCCCTGCTGCTCTAGACACTTTCTAAAAATAAAGAAAACTGTTAGCTGTCCAGAAAGCTTTCATTTATTTTACTGGTCTCTTGGTACAGAGGAAGTAGAGCAAAAAGTGATGTTGAATCACCTTTTATGGTCTCTTCTGAAATTATTCTTCAGTCCCTTCAACCTGTTACATGTGTCGGAGCACAGAGCTCTGCTCTAGCATAAGTTGGCTGCCTGTAGCCTTCACAGAGCTGTTCCAGAAGCTGGGATTAGTGGGGTGCATGTCACAACATCAAATAGCTCTCCTTTATGCATATATTTATTAACTGCCCTTAAAACCTGAGGCATTTCTTTTGGAATCAAACAGTGGCTGGGATTTTGGTAAGGCCAGTGATTAATTCTGAGGAAATGCTCTGAAATTTGCATTAGCAAAAATAAGGCTGTGGATTTTGTGCATGTGTGGTGTCAGCTCAGCACATTCAGCTGTGCTGCACACCCATCAGCTGTGTCGCTTCAGGTTTTGCAGCGTTCAGTTGAATTTAGAAGGTTCTGGGTCTAAATTGCTAAATGTGTCCCCCTCCAGAAGCAACTGCACGTGTCTCTCGTGTAGGTCTTTTTCTGCAGAGTATTGCACAAAACAGGTTTGGGAACCTGGGAATTAAGAGAAGAATAGCCTTCCCTTTGAGGAAAGGCCTCATCAACGAGACAGGGAATAGAAACCTGAGCAGATTGCTTGTGTGTCATTCTTCCAATACATTTAATATTTTATCCATAGTAGTTTAATGTCATTTTTCTTGCCTGGCAACTTAACATGGAAGTGCAGGGCCAAGCCTGCCGTCCCTCCAAATTGACAGAACTTCACCACATGTTTGAAAAGACTGTACAGGTCCAAGTGAAACCTTGTACATGTAGATATCTCATACAGGAGGGAGTGTTTACGTGCAGTTTGACTCAACACACACATCTTAAGATCGTGATCTTGCCGATCTGGTGTGTGTGAGACTTTGACCAAAGTTGGTGAGAAACGTGTATTTCAGGCTCAAGGTGTGCCTTGAGTATGTTGAGTTGCCAGGACAGCCCTCAGGTGGTGAGAGAAGTAACAGGAGGAGAGAGAGAGAATAAGAAGCCACGTAAGTCAGACCTACCTTTCTGGGGAGTTAATAGCTGTAGAATAAAATTCTGATGGTGATGCAATAATAACTAAATCTAGGGTTTTTTAAGAGACACTGCCAGTAATGTTTTCAATTCTTTCTTTTAAAAAAAACCAAAACCCTCAGTTAGAAAATCTCTCTTGGTATTCCCTCATCATGGCTCTCAGCCTGTGTTAGTGATAAAACAAACCACTCTATAGAGAATGAGAAAATTGAGTCATGTTTTTTTCATGCAATTTCAGGTAACCTAAGTGAAGTAAAAAGAGTTTTCTCAGAACGTAATTCATTCTGTTCATTTTCATTTACAAGCACAACACCTTTTCCTTCTAGTTTCATTTTTAAAGGTGACCTAAATATTTGACAGTGTACTTTTAAGTCACCCAGTAGGGGTTCCTTACATACTATCACTGGCAAGAGACAGCCTCGTCAGCGTTCCTGACATGGAGTTGTGCTTACATCCAGAAAGGAGAAGGGTTAGGAAATTGGGTAGCTCATCACTTTAGGAAAAAAAAAAAAGGCAAGGTAAAGGGGGATCTTAAAGAAAACAGGCTATGGGGAAGCAGTTGTTAAGAGAAAATACAGTAATAGGTGTTTGCTGTAACATTTTGTCTTGGGAGGACAGAGGGAGTGTTTGGAAGGGCAGATATCAGTGTTTTTGCCATTCTGCCTGGTTTTCCTGTTTTACATCCTACAAAAGGCTTGATTGTTTGGAATCCCCTTAGAAATAGTCTGTGCCTTAAACTTTGCATTCAACTAGGATGTAGATGTCAAAGTTCACTTTTTGCCTTCTCTCTCTCTTTCTCTCACCCACACCCCTTCCCCTCAATTTTACAGGGTGATATCCATGAGGATTTTTGCAGTGTTTGCAGAAAAAGCGGGCAGTTGCTGATGTGTGACACATGTTCACGTGTTTATCACCTGGACTGTCTGGACCCTCCTCTGAAAACCATTCCCAAGGGCATGTGGATCTGTCCCAAGTGTCAAGACCAGGTATTGTTTGACGGACAGGGAGAGTTATATACAATGCACTCTAAATATTTTTCCTGTGTTAAAGAAAATAACCAGAACACTTGGCTTGCTTAGATCAAGACAGCCTGACACTGAACAAACATATTTGATCTGTAATAAGGCTTGTGTGAATTTGATCAAATTACCTCTGTTGGAATGTATGCAAGTACAAAACTGTTATATCTTGCTTCCAGATTTGGAGTCTTTGTTACCCTTGTATTTTTACTCTGTCTGGGCCAAAAGCATGCAAACTTTTGGGAGAAGTTCTCTATGACCCATAGAAGTTTTGCTGTTCATCTTAATCTCATTGTTTCTTCAAAAGTTATTAGTATAGTTGTCTGGACAAATAAATAAAACATTTGCACAAGCCTACCTCAACAGAGTAAATATAGGCCCCTGTTTGCTCATATAAATCAAACATCAGAGAGGTTGTCCTCAGTGATCTCTGTAATAATATCATCCAGCAGCAGTATAATGAGGATAGGTGAACAGTTTGGTGGTTCTTCCTTCCAGATCCCTTTCTGACACTACACAATTGAAGTGAACAGATGATATTTTAGTATTTTGTTTATAACTGCATTGAAATTACAAGAAAAAGAAGTAAACTGATATATTCCTAACCCTTGATGTGGAACTCCAGAAGTCACAAAGGATTGCTGTTAATCAGCAGCCTGAAGCCGTTAGCATTCTGTCTGATGTAGCATATTGCTTGGTCGCCCATGTGACCTTTGGTTAACCAGATGGTAACATAAGAAAACAGCCTGGCATATGATATGCTGTTTGGAAGAAAATGCAAAACTCAAGTGACTTGGTCAGTAGTTACAAGAGAGGAGGTGACATTACCACTTCCCTGTACTGGCTCTTGCTTACTCTCACCTTATCCCTTCTCTTCATATTTCTGTGATAGGTTCCCACAAAATTGTGGAGGGCAAATCTGAGTTATTTCGATAAAAGGGATCATCTATCTTCTGAGACCCTTCTGATTCACTACTAAAAATATGTCTTTCCTTTCAAAATAAAGATTGTTAGGAAGGAATATGTAGAAAGCATCTGAAAGACATAAATGGTGCTTACCCTTATAAAGAGGTTTAAGAACCTTGCTAAGGTGATTCTCATAAGGAGGGAGGATAGGACAGTTTTGTGTTTTACTAGCCAGGAAGTGTGATGTTTGAACGTATGGTGTGGAAACTGCTCTGTGCCATGAAAATGTTTCTCCCAGAACAACTAAGATCAGCAGTTTGTCCAAACCATGAAATAATATTTACGTCTCCTGGCAAGTTTGAGTTCAGATATATTATCTTTTCATTCCTCTTTTTAAGTTGTTCACTTTCATTAGTAGACTTCATTTGTGGCTATGGAGGGAATTTGAGAAATGCTGACATTTGTAAGAAACAGGCCTGCTTTCCAGGAGCCACAGTACAGCTGTGAATAATTCCCTCTGTGAAATCTCAGAAGGGGTCTGCAAAGCTTCATGTTAACAGGGCTGAGACTAATGATAGCCATAAAAGAAATTCCTCGGTCTTTCCGTCTCTCCTCTTTGCTTTCTTAGAGGTAGATTGTGTGTACCAGCTAAATCTCTAAACACTTTTCTTTCAGATGCTAAAGAAGGAAGAAGCAATCCCATGGCCAGGAACTTTAGCAATTGTTCATTCGTATATTGCATATAAAGCAGGTAGGAAAATGGAGAACAACACTTTGGTTTTGCTTTTAATAATGGAAGATATTTTGGGAATGGGATAGAATGGCAATTCCTTAACAAAAGGAAATTAAAGGGGAAGAACCTTAATCACTGTAGTGAAAACAGCAGTCTAAATATTTGTTAAGCCTTCTGTGATGCTTGTGTATGTCAGTGAAATCTTGGGTGTGATTTAGTGCACAAGTTGTTGAACTGACTTTAAACTCAATTACCCTCTTTACATGAAGCAGTTTTGAGCCTCTATCCACTGTTGTAAATGGGCCATTTTAAACATTCTGATTAATGCTCTGTTTTGCAGCAAAAGAAGAGGAAAAACAGAAACTACTTAAATGGAGTTCAGATTTAAAACAGGAAAGAGAACAACTAGAGCAGAAGGTCAAACAACTCAGCAATTCTATAACGGTGAGTATTGCCCTCCCAAATAACTCTACCTGTATTCTGGTGCCAGCATGCAGAGAGGAAGCTGTAGAGTGAGTCCATGTGCTAGACCTGTCTTCCACTGGGTTTACTGAGAACTGAGTGAGCGTTTTCCTTTGCTTTTTAGGACTTTGGGAAGCAGGAATGAAATGGAGGCAGTGTATACTTACATTGAGTCACTTACACCTGACCATATATTATAGGCATACAGTGGCCTATAATATCAGCAGGTGACAAACGGGACCCAGGGTGTTATTGTCTGTGGGCAGTAGATTAAGTCAAATTCTCTAGTGGCTCACTTAAATAAGAATGGTTGGGCCTCTGTGTGTAGTAAGAGTTACGGTCTCGGTGCACTTTCCAGACCTTCCTGATACAAAAGTGACCATTTACTCATGACTGGCTCTCGAGCTCGTGACATGTTGCCTCAGCAGTCAGCAGCTGGACACTCTGCATGCCTCTGCATAATATCAGTTGGACAATGTCATGCTTCTAACCAGAAGCTGTAGTTTCTGTACTTGGAGCATACATATTCATTTGCTCTCTCTTCTCACCTTAATATGCAAATCAGGCTCTTGAGTTGCCTGTGTAAAGTTTGAGCCCCTCATTTAACATAGCCCTAGGCAGTATCAGAGTGAAAAATACTGGAATCTCTTACGTGGCAGCATCTGTAAGGCTAGATATGTAAGGACAGGCTTTTGTATTCAAATACAGCCTGTCTTTACCTATTAGAACAACAGTAAGTGTTTAAAGACCCCTAAACTTTGATGATACAAAGAAAACAACTGTGAGCAAACAAGTGGTGAGATGTGTGCTGGTTAGCAGTTCTGCAAGCTGTCATCTTGTGGTTAATGGTAACCAAGCATAACCTGAGCAGCACTAGAGCACTAACATGTACCGAGGCAGATGCAAGCCCTTAGCATGAGGGACTGACAGTAGGTAAGGAGAATGTTTTATTTGCTATGATCAAGTCATTGTTTATACTTGCATTGGAATTGTCCAAAAAAGACACATTAGGTCTGAATTCCATGGTGATTTTATGATGCCACGGGCTGCGTGTGAAAATAGTAAAGCTGAAACCAACAGTGTCTGGAGATCAGCGTGGATAAAAGGTTTAAAAAATGTAGGAAGGTTGCCACCTTCACGTAAGAATGTCACAGACATAGCTACCATCTCTTCCTCCCTGAGAGTTTCAAATACAGGTATAAGCAGTTTTTCACCCCTGAAACATCATTTGTGGGCTTTTTTTAAAGTTATCTTACCCAGACTCTTAACTGATGAGCTAGCTACATTACTAGTGGTTCTAAGAAGTGGCCACAAAATGAGATTTTCAACTGAAGAAGGGCTTGTTTTTCTTTTCAAGTGCCCCTTTATTGAGAGGAGGAAGTGATGTTCCTGCTAAAATGTATGTGAAAGCAAAGGCTGTATGCCATTAGCGGCACACACACACACACACTGTCAGCAGTCAGCTGCAGCAAGATGCCTGAGTTCGCAGATCTGAGCTAAAGAAATTTCAGCAATGCAATTCGAGTAGAAAAACAATAAGAACACAGACTTGGAAGTTTCCCTTCAAAAGGACGGAGCTGTCTCTGTGGATTTGCAAAACACCTTAGGATGAAAGGGGGCCGTAGCACGTGTCAGCTACGTACTGGCAGTTTAATTCCTCAGCCTGCAAATATGAATTCTCCGGTGAACACAGCCCTGGTACTCTCTTTCTTCTAGGCTGGGAAAGTGAAATTGGAGCTGCAGTTCGTTCAGCATACTTACACTTAGATCTGTGAACATCATATTCCTTCTCTTACCTTCTTTCAGTCGGAAGCTTGAACTCACGACTGCTTTTCTGTTTTGCTGCAGAAATGCATGGAAATGAAGAACACCATCCTTGCAAAACAGAAGGAGATGCACAGCTCCTTGGAGAAGGTAAAACAGCTGATCCGCCTCATCCAAGGCATCGACCTTTCAAAACCCATAAACTCTGAGGTCAATTCAGTAGCCATCTCCAATGGCATGGACTCCACTAACAATACTAATGCAGCCACCTCCACCTTAGCCCCTTCCCCTTCCCAGAGCTGCATGGTGAACTGTAACAAGGGCGATGAGACTAAATAACACAGTGAAGTTAAGAAGGAGCCAAGGGAGGTGGCGGCGAGGAGGAAAAGCAAAATAAAGAAACTCTAAAAAAGCAAAACCGGATTTCTTCTGGAAAGTGCAGAATTCTTTAGTTCTTTGGTTCCAGAGAGAGCGTGAAGATGCTTGTGCCAGGCGGCACCGGAGTTTGCCAATTGATCCTTCTTATTCTGTGTGTACATGCAAAGTTTGGATCATGTTACATGAATAGTGCCAGCTGGGGGTTCTTTGCCAGCACCATGCCAAGTGAAATAATATATTTACTCTCTCTATATTTTACACCAGTGTGTGCCTGCAGCAGCCTCCACAGCCACTATAGGTTTGTTTTATTTTTGTTTGGGGTGAGGAGCAGGGATGAGGGAGGAGAGCAGGTTTCAAATCCTTATTTGCAGAACAGTTTGTTTAGCTAGGGGAAAACAAAAACAAGTCCAAAGAGCCTGTGGGCTTTTCCTGTTTCTAAACTCTCAGTACTATTAAACCAAAAAAACAGAAATATAAATTATCAAATCCCAGTGCCCAGAAGGGACAAGTCTATCAAATAAGCAGTATTTACTATTGTTTAGACAGGAGATGTACAAAAGGAAAGGAGATGGACTTTTCACTGAGTAACCAGCACATGTACTGGCTGAGGATCTACTGTCCCAACAGCTTTGGGTTAATCCTGTTTCTTCACTTTAAACAACAAGAAGTGCTTTGCAGGATTGGTTTGGGTCCTCACACTCATCCAGAAAGCCTGTGTTGGGAATGGGAAAACAGAGGGCCAGAATCCAGGGTCAGCTTGGAGCATTGGACGGAGGTGTCCCAAGAGAAAATGTGCATCGATTACTTGAAAATGAGATTCCAACCCTTTTCTATATTTATAAACAACAAAGGTATCCTGAACAAAGTAGCACATGACCCAGATGTGTGAACTGAACAGAGAAATGTCCTTTTCTTTCACTTCCTTTCTCTTCTTTTGGTAACAAGAACTAAATAAGGAATAGAAAAGCTGTTTTTCAGGCTGACAGTCTAATTAAAGAGGTAGATGGGACCTTGCATGGTATAGATTAGAAGTAATAGTGTCAGTGAGATACAGTGAGTCTTTGTGAGTCCTTGTGTCATCGTTTTGGGCACTGTTTTTTTATGCAAGGGCAAAATCTTTGTATCTGGGGGAAAAAAAAAAAAACAAACAACTTTTTTAAATTAAAAAGGAAAATAAAAGATATTGAGGTCTTCCTAGTGTTACTTAAAATAAGATCAAGGTAAGAAACATTGTAAAAAAAAAAAAAAAAAAAAAATTTACGAAAGTGCTATTTGTTTCCTAAACAAGTGATTTCTATTAAAAAGGTGTCAGAACTGGAGAAAACGCTGTGTACTTAGAATTTTTTAACACAGACTTTGCTTATTTATGATGACATTCTGCTGTGTTTGTGTTTTAAAATCCAATGGGACAGTTTCCATAGGTTATACCATAATGTGCTACTGGCTAAACTCTAAAGAAAATCAAATCCTCCAGTGCTGGATCTCACCCCGCCTGGAGGATCCACCAGGCTTGTCCCTGCTGGTACCATATCTCCCCCTTCTTTCATGTGTTTGCAACCCAGAGGAAAGCAGTTGGCAGCGTGCTTATTGAAGGTTTTTATGGTTTTGTGATACAGACTGATTAGAGCTGGAGAATGAGAGACAGCGAGCTGGCTGGACTGAAGTCACCTTCTGTGACATCCTCTTGTTTGAGAAGTTCATCTCTTACGTATAGTCTTTTCACTCTGGATAGCAACACTTGTCTTGTGCTGCCTGTTGTGGTGTCTGTGGCAGTTTAGAGTGCTGATTCTGCTCACTTTAGGTTTCACTACTGCAGATAAACATCTGAGCAAACCCCGTTTCCGCTGGAAGTACTGGGAAAACTTCCGTTACTTCCAGTGGGAGCAGAGCTGAGCCACTACACAGAGTGTGAGGCAGAGTCCCTGGTGTGGTGCCCTCGAGAGCACGTGTTGGGTGGCAGAGCAGACCTGCTCAGCTGTTCCTAGTGGAAGAGAGGAAAGGATTTCAAGGATGCATTTCTGAGCAAGAAGTGAATACTCCATTCACTGCATAGCCTGAGCGTGTCTCTTTGCTGCCACAGCCAAGTATGCTTCTGCAGGGTTCTCGGAGCTGTTTTCTTCCCTCTCCTTTAGGTTGCACTTCTGCCCTTTAAGGACTTTTATTCCTTCTATGGGAGCATGCACTATTTTCAGCTCTGAGCTCAGAACTGATACCCTGAGTTCTCACATTTGTCTGTAGTTGGGAAAATGACTCTTAGGTGCACTTCTCAGCTGAACCGGTGATAACCTTGGTGCTGTCTTCTGATGTTTGAGTTCTGTTCTGGAACTAGCAGAGCTGGAAGGAGAAGTTAGCACAAGTGGCAGGGAGACAGCTGGGCAGACAGTGCCAAAACAGATCAAACTAAAAATGTCCTTGCATCGACCTAGTTACCATTACCATGGGGGTCATTACCATAGGGCGGTGCTGGGCCATCAACCTACTGCATTTAAACAAAGGTATTTCAAGGGATGAAGAGGAAAAACAAACTGAATGTGAGCCTTCTTTCTTTAGAAAATGGCCAGATACTCAGGAGAAACTGCTTTTCTGGCCAGGTGGTTCCCTAGTTGGCCACTTGGGGAATTCTTGACATCATCTTCTGAAGCATTGAGTACATTCCTGGTAAGAGACAGTCTCTAAGGAGAGATGCACTGAGTCTGCACAGTTCTCACCATCTTATTTCTGGTGTTATCTTCTGGGCTGTCTTGGAAGCACTGCACTATTTGGGGATAGCAAGCTATGCCTGAAGACTTGATAGTCCTTCTGTTTCCTTTGCCAATTCAGGAGGGGATGGAGGTGAAATTCCCTGGTAGCCGTATTTAAATTTGAGCGCAGTTAGCCAGCCAGGAGATGGTAAAACAAACAGCTACTCCTGCTTTCCTGAGGCATCTGCTCATCTCTGGAATCCAAGTAGATAAGTAGAGACTTTTATGTCCTTTTTGTTACAGCATTTGTGTTCCAGACTGTAAAAGGATGCCTTTAGTTTATTGTTACCTGGCAAAGAAATGATTTTAACTCAGACTTTTTGATGCTGCGAGGTAGTTTTCTCTCTCTCTCTCTCTCTCTCTCTCTCTGTCTTGCTGATCCTGTTTGGATGCTTTCCCTCCTGGCTCTGCAGCAGTATCCATCAATAGGCAAGGAGCACTCCCAGGGCTGCACTGACACTGGCAATGATGCTGCTACAGAGACACAAATAGATTGGGCTTATCTCTGCCCAATTAGCAACAATAGGGTGGAAGGGGAATTGACATTTGCTAAGTGCAGAGGAAAATGGGATTTTTTTTTTGTAGCTGCTCTAAGAGGTTCCAATCAAGGGAGAAATTTAAACTCTGACAGCTGAAAGCTCAAGTTTGTCTCTGGGTTTGGAATGGTGGGATTTTTTTCTCACATAGTATTTGAGATAGAGTGAGTTTGTACTAAAACCTCTGCTCTTTGGGAAGCTGTCGCAATGACGGGCGTTCTGTATTTCCAAACCACCATCAAGATATTCACTAATTCTTATGTCTTTTCCAAACCACCATCAAGATATTCACTAATTCTTATGTCATTGCTTGTCATTGGTGGGAAATAAGTGGCTTTTAAATCTCTGTTATAAAGGAGGAGATGAGACCACAGAGGAAGCTCGTATCAGAGACAGTTCTGGCTCTCAGCCCAGGACTAAGGGCTTTAAGAAGTTCACCCTGTTTCTTTGCTCAGAAAGAGAGTAAGCCTTGCAGAAGTAGGTTTTTCCCTTCTCCTTGCAATCTGTTCTTTCAACAGCTGGAAATGTGTGTTGTGGTCAGAGCAAGTGTGTGACCTGGCTAGAAGAATTAGCATTTGCATCAGTATTCTCATTGTCTTCGTTTAGAGCCAAGCAGTGGCTTTAGCACTGTACAAACTGCAGTAAAGGCAATATTTCCGGGGATGACTGGCTGGCAGGGTGAGTGGCATGGATGGTTCTTCGAGGACATCGTTAGCCAGGAGTTAACCGTGTCAGTAGGATGAACTAACAGTTTGCATGAGCAAAACGAGGACTTTTTTGCAAGCAAGTTTCTGTCAGTGGGGATATGAATTACAAGCTGCTAACCTAGGAATTAAAGAGGTGATAATTTTATGGACAGATCTGATGGTTTTGTTGCTGGTAGAAAAAACAATGCTGTATTTTATCCTTCCTAGCTGACCAGGCTTAAGAAAGCACATCTGTATTTCAGCTGTCTAGAAATGTGAACCCTAATTCTGACCTCCTTGGCTTCAAATCATCCTCTTCCTTGTACTGTTGCAGAGACAGCCCTGAAAAGCAGCATGATCAGCATACAGGAGGACCCAGAGTAAAATCTCCCTCTTGGCCCCACCAGGCTGTGGCAGCCTACAGTACAGGGAGCAAACTCTGACATTTCCTTCCCACGTGAATATGGTGGAAAATATTTGGGAATTTGCAGTGCACATATTTCTTTCTTTTTTTTTTCCCCAGCTGGGTTGCACCCTGCCCTCTTTGCTTCTGAAGCACTAATACTGAATACATGTTTTTAAAATAACATATTGAGATGTCAAACCAAAATTCACTCTTTTTACTCAGAGCCTCTCTCTGAGCTGCTTGGCTAACCACTGAAAGAGCAGTATTACAGTTCTCTGTGGACCATGCTCCTTCGGGCAGAATTTGTTGTGTCTTTTCAGAACTGGTTTGACCCTTCTTCACCTCCATTTGTCCTCCTTTGGGATTCTGAAGATCCACAGCAAGTTCAACCTTGCTGGATTACTGCAGAGGGTTTTCTGACAAGTGTGTAGAAACCCTTCAGAAGAGTCAGGAGCCTGGAGAAAAGGGGAAGATGTTTTGTCTGCAGCTAATTCATTTGGCGCTTAGGCTTGCCTGGCCAACAAACTACCTCAGGAAAGGCCATTCCCAGGCAGTATGGATTCTGTAGTTTCTGGCATTCAGAAGGCAAAAAGTCTTCAAAGGACCCTTCCAGCAGCTAGGGACTGGTCTCGGAGGGCGTGCAAGCAAGCCTCACAGCAACATACTGTGGGATCCTTCTTTTCAGTGGTCAGACCTGGACCAGGGAATGCCCTAAATATCAGGTGGGATTAGGAAAACACAAGAGCTGCAGATATCTTGTCTCCAAGTTATTGCCGTCTTACTCAGATCCTTCTTTAAGCCTCAGTCCTATTTGTAACACCTACAGAATGGAATGTAATACTTGAAAAATATGACTCTCTACCTTTAGCTCCCATTTCCCCCATGTTTATCTTTTTTTCTGGGACAAGAACTTTCTGCATCGTGTCTTGTATAGGCTGAGCACATAGTTGAAACTTGCCAATAAAGAAAATTATTTATACCATGCACTGGTAAGCTTGGTAATTCTAGACCCATAGAAAAGCCAAGCACCTCTCCTGGAGGTTAATTTAAGATGGGGGCTTGTTTGAGAAAACCAAGACCTTACCCGTGTGAGGGTTTGTCTGTATCTCCTGGCAGTGTTACTGGTCTACCCAAGCAGTGAAGGGAAAACAGGCTCACCAAGGGCATTGGTGCTATGAAAATTGCTGTGCTGGAGTCTGTCATGTGAGAACAGTCACACCAGGGCTTGTCATCTTCCCTGGCCAGGGGTGGGTGCTGTGGGGACAAAGGGAAGGACAGAAGCAAGGGCAGAGAGAAGGGGTACAGGGCTGGAGGCAGGGGAAAGGAAGAAGGGAAGCAGGAGGAGCAGAAGAAGGGAAGATTACATAGGGTAAAGCAGAGCAGAAAGAAGTGGAAAGAGATGAGAAGGAGGGAAAGTGAGGGTAGGAAAAACCCAGGAGTGAAACAGGGCTCCGTGCTGAGGAGACAGGTCCCCTGCAGTTACAGGGTCTGACAGTACAATGGACAGACAAGAACAAAAAGGCTCTTTGTCCCACCTCGATGTTTCTGACCTGGGTTGGTCTTGCATTCCAAAAGGACCAAGCATGGTGGGAGAAAAGAGCTTTGCAGCTGCAGACGGGGAAGGAAGTGGGCACAAAGTCATCCCTAGCTCTGCTTCTGCCGCTGAGCCATCCCATCCTGAGCAGAGCCTCATTTGACTTCTGTGCTACAGCGTGGGGCAAGGCAGGTCAAGAAGACCTTGGGACAGCCAGAGTCTGCTCTAAGCTGAGCTGAATTAATTAAAAATTGCCATGGCTAGAAATATTCCTGGGACTAGCCAAAGGTTCAAGCCTCCCTAGTTCGAGTGTTGCAATCAGCCTACTTGAAAGCAGTGTCAGCTTCCAGCAGTCCTGAGCGAGTGGAGGAGGTGATGCTGGGCAGGACCTGTGGGTCAGGTACCTCCCGGCTGCCTGGTGGAGTATCTGTGCAAGGTTCCTCTTCTCTGAGCCGTCACCTCTGGCAGTTCTGTGCCAAAATCCCTCTGTGCAGCAATGCACAATCCCTGTTTTCTTAGGACCTGGTTTGTTTAGGGACACGTGTAAAAAGGCAGTTCAGGGGAGCAGCCAGAGAGGAGCACGTGGCGAGTTTAACGTAACTTCAGGAGCTGAGCCTGGAGAGCTGTGCTGAGGGCTCTGGTGTGTTGCAGGGTGGTAAGCTCTCTGCGTCTGCTCTTCTTCACTCTCTGGTATCCAAGCAGGTGCCAAATGCTTCAGACAGAGAAACAGCCCAGTCCACATCGAGGAAGGAAGTACTTAAGGGCAGGTTTACTATCGGGAGTGTCTGGGGAACTCAGAAGCCTTGTCAGCTGGGCTGTGTCTGTCCTGGGGGCGAGGTGGCACAGAGGGGCAGCAGCAGTGAGCAGGTTGGTGTGCTGGCTCGGGGCAGACTTTTCACCACCTGGGGAATCCACAACTGTTCTCTTTTTCCTAAATTTACACAGGAAAATGTAGACCTCAACCAATTCCTGTTCTTTTGTCACCTGCCTTCTTTTATCTGTGTTGGCGAAAGAAATGAAGTTTTGTTGCCCAGTTTTCTTAGTGAGGAGCCAGAGTGGCCTTGGGGGTGTAGCTCAGGCAGGAAGGGAGGTGGTGGGTTGGCAGGTCCTGTGGCAGAGGCCAGCTCCCAGGGCTGTGTTCAGTGACCACCCATGGTTTTGAATCCCCAGCACTGAGGGCTGGTACCGCAGCAGCACTGGGCACGTGCTGTGCCTGTGACAGCAAGGGCAGGGGGCTCCCCTTGCTCGATAGCCACATCAGGCATGGCAAAACTGAGGGGGAAGGCAGTTCTGACACTGCAAGAGCTGTTCTCTGTGGGCTGCAGGCACTGGGAGCAGGGGCTGCTGAAAGAGGAGGTAGAGCCACGCTCCGCGCTGGGTGTGGCAGAGGCTGCGTGTTTCTGCCTGCTCTGGGCTCGTGTGTAATTTCTAATCATAGTCTCATACGTTTCTTTAATTATAACTGACATCAAAACCAGCGATTGACTCTAGAGCCAGGAGTAGCATCTTGCCCGTCAGCTCTCCCCTCCAGAAGGTGCGTTGTCTCTGAGTCATTCCTGATGCCATCTGTGACAGGCAGCCAAGACCCTCCTTAAGGAGGGTATTTAATACCACATAAACCCCTGAGGCTCAGGCAGCTTCCTGGCAGCCCCACGCAACCAGAGCCCCACAGGCTGCTTCACTCCCTGACAGCTGCAGGACCCCCCAAGCACCCTCTTACCCTGGCCACCTCTCGGAGTCCCACAGAAGCAAAGCACGGTTTGCAATCTCCGTTAAGCAAAGATTAAGCAAGGTAACCAGGGGGAGATGGCTGTCGCCAACCTGTTCAGGCTTCTGCAGAGGGGGGAAACATCTCTGCTGCATCAAAAGCAGTGGAGCCCGTGGTACAGAGAAGCGGTGGGGAGCTGCTGCTTGCCTGGGAGGTTTGGTGCAGCAGTGGGGTGCCTTCCCGTGCGGTGTTTTGTGTTTTGGGGGCTGGCTGGCTCTAATCTGCAAAAACCCACTGTGTTGTCCGCAGCTGAGGGCAGACAGGTTGTGAAGGCAGCTCTGTGTAGAGAAAACACTCAGGCCTTGATCACAGCTTCACGTTCCTGTGATCGTGCTGGCACCAGCTCAGTAGACTGGCTGATCCCACCACCCTGCCTGTGTGCTGTGCTTTATCCTGTCCCCCCATGCCCCCAGTGTTTTACCTGAGACCAAGCTGTGAAGCAAGAGTGCTGGCTTGGGGTGGGACCAGGAGCTGATGCTGGAGGGCGCCGTGTGTGTCCGAGCCCCGGTCCTGCCCCAGCCTGCCCAACTTTCTCCAGGTGCTTTTGGTGAGCAGCCCCCAGGTCTGGCGGCGCAGCCCCCCGTGACCGTGTGCCTGGCACTCCAGGAGACGGTGGCAGCTTCTCTCCTGGCTGGGTTTCCACACGGTGAAGCCATGGCTCTGCCCTCCGTGAGCCGGTGCCGCCTCTGCCGCCCCTCTCCCTGTCCCTCTCCCGTCCTTGCAGGCCCTGGTGTAAAATGCCCTTTCTGACCGGTACCACTCTGTTGTCAGAGAATCACTTCATGACAACACTGACTCATGAGCTGGTTTGGGTTTTTTAAATATCTCTATTTTTTTTAGCCTGATGCTCATAGTGATCTGCAGTCTCTTTGCTGCCTTCAAGTCCCTTGTGGTTTCAGTTTTGGTACAAATGTGTTTAGATTTTAGCAAATTAAAGTTGAGGCGGGGCGGGGGAAGGGGGTACAGAGCATCTGATCAATTTGTATTTATTTATTTTAACATTTTACTAAATAAACCACAATAAAATCTCTTGTCTCCTTAGCTGTATGTACCAGGCGGGGACAGCGGGTCCCACAGGCACAGGGGATGGCACAGTGCCTGCAGAAAGTCCCCAGCCCTGAGCGTGGCTCTGCACGATGGCTGCTTCTTGGCAGGGAGAAACGTGTTTAAGCTTTAAAAGGGGTTGTGCTCGGTTAAGAACATCTCTGTGGGCTCTGACTCAGTGGTTGCCTCCAGCTGATGCAGCCCGGCAGAGGGCACACGGAGACCAAAGCCAAGCTGGGTTTATTCCAGGTACCTAAACCCTTGTAGGCACGTTTTGGGCTAAGGACTGGCTTAGGCTGGGAAGGATTATCTGAAAATGATGATGCACAGTCCTCCTGCTCTAGGCACGGCCGTACACCTGCCAAAAAACCTGCTGAGCCAGCATTTCTGTAGCTATCTAGCATCAAAGATATGCCCAGAAGAGGCCTGCTCCATCCCAGCACTGCTCCAGCACCACATCTCTAGTAGAGAGCAGGCTAAACTACTGCCGAGATCTGATCTAACCCTGTGTTGTCACTCAGTGCAGCAGCAGAGCGGTATCGGTGAGTGGAGGAAGAGATGCTGGGCAGGTGGAGCTGTGCCTGGCTTCAGTGTGCTCTGCAATGTCTTTGCAGCCTCTTCCCAAATAACAACTGGCTCCTGGTGTACCACCCCCAGGGCCAGGCTGCACTGCCAGCCCCGCTGTAGCACCAGGGACCAGCAGACTCCATCCCACCACCCTCAGCAACCGCCAGCCATTTCAGAGCTGGCAGGGGACATGGGCATTTCTTTTGCCTGCAGTTGCTCCCTGCTCCCCAACCCTCCCCTCTGTGCCAGCCACAAAGGGAAAAGGCTTTTCCCCAGCTGAGGCTCAGTCCACCCCTGCATCGCCCTCCCTGCGGGGGACATGTGCAGGCTCACAGCAGAAGAAAAAAAAAATTAATAACCAGGCCATTCTAATAAGGATGTGAAAAAAGAATAAAAAAGCTTTAATTTAAAAATTAAATTAAAAAGAGAGAATAAGCAAGAGGCGGTTGTGCCCTTTCCATACCCCGTGCTCTGTATGGCTCCTCCCAGCCGCTCCCACCATGGACGGAAATCCTCACACCCGCACAGAGCTGGCTCTTGCGGCCCAGAGTAATGCTAAGGAGAGAACAGCAGACTGCAGCAGCAAGTGGCCTGGAGAGGGTCCAGGGCCACCAGCAAAATCATCTGGGAAGAAGAAAAGATTTAAAGACAAACAAACAAAAAAAAAAACCCCAAGAAAACCCCTAATCATTTAATTCTTATGGAAAAAAAAAGTATTAAATAATTTAAATAGCGTGAGGAAAGCAATGCATCCTCTGTGCTCCAGTGTGTGATAGCGGTGGAACAGTGCCTGGCCAAGCTGCTCCCGGTCCTGTCCAGTGTCACCACATCCCTGATTGTCGATGGCAACGTCTGTACTGCCATGAGTTGGGGCGGAGCAGGGTGGTCCCTTGCCAGGAATTTCTCCACGCACGTGCTGGCCCACAAAGCTGCTGCTTTGCCCATCGAGAGGGCTGCCGGGTGTGGTTCGCAGCCCCAGGACGGGACCTGTCACCGGCATGGCTGCTTCCAGCTGGGGCTCTGCTGGGAGCTCACTGCTGGGGACAGCAGACAGCCCATCCTGCTCTGGGTGACTCCCACACCACCAGTACTGGGCCAGCACCACTGCAGACTCTGCATCCATATGGATGGGGAGGAAGAATATTTTACCCTGTTAACCAGCCAGCCTCAGTCCAGGTTCAAACCAGGTCTCCACAGCTCCTGGTACTCCCTTGCCCCACTTCCCAGGGTGCCAGGAGGCTTTCTCTGAGCCTGGCTCCACGAAGGATGCAGAAAGATGCTCTACATCCTTGTCTCACACTCACAAAGCCCTGGAGTGGTGTGCGGACTGGGACTTGGGACCACAGAGCAGAGGCCACCTTATCTGCAGGCATCCTGTCGCCAGGCTGGAGAGGCTGTGCTGCGGCTCGGGTCCCTCAGGCCAGACTGTGGTGGTGGGCCGGGGCAGGAGGGGGGCCCTGCGCCCTCCCCTCTCCAGCACGCTGCTAGCACCCCACACCCACTGTCCCCAGGCGTCACAGGCTCCTCTCGGCGGTGAGGTATTTGAGCGCGGCAGCCCCGTATCGCCGCGACAGGTCCTGGTGGAACTCCTCCCGCAGCGTCTGGAGGCAGCCCCGGTACCCTGCGCTCAGGCGGAACTTGGAGATGTCGAAGCTGGGTGCGTGGGGCATGTGGATCATGAAGGCATTGGGCAGGACCAGCAGCTCATACTCCTGGGGACAGAGCAGCAGCCCTTACTGTCAGCGTTGGCTTGGTGGCACCAACGTGTCACTGCCTGGCCAAGACCCCCCAACACCCGTGGTACCAGGAGCAGCCCCTCACCCACCTGAGCATCCAGCTCCATGATGTGGGACACCTTGTTCCAGCCGAAGCCCACAAACCTCTGGTCGTACTTGGGGCAGTCTCGCCTCACTACAACGTAAGGCTCGAAGTCTGGCTGCCACGCCACGCGGTACGGCACGGTGGCCGTCCGCCACTTGGCGTAGTCAGTTGGGGCATGGCCTTTTGGCCACACGTGGTACCTACAGGGAGAGGTGGAAATGAGACCAGGGAAACCGGGCAGCTCTCCGAGACAGAGGATGCCGCTCCAGTCCCTACCTGAAGGTGTAGAGGGAGCCCATGTCCAGCATGGAGAGCAGCTCTGCTTTGGATTTGGGGAAGGTCAAGCGGTAGTGCAGGGTCTCGAACGCCGGCACGATGAGAGCTGCCTTCCTCTGGGGCAGCTCCAGCTGCTGGATGGAGTTCCTGTGGTGGTAGGAAGGGTGTGAGGTCTCTCAGGCTGTGAGCCATGGCCACAGCCTCCTTCCTGCAAACGCTGGTGCCTGGGGAGCCCGGCAGGCCGGAGAAAGCCGTACCTGAGGTAATCGTAGAGGCCATACATAGGCAGGAAGTCAATGTCTGTCAGAAAGACGTACGGCGTCTGCGTGTTGGCCAAGGCCACGTTGCGCAGGAGGTTGATGGGGTAGAACTGCCCCTCCTTGTAGACGATGTGGTAGGCGACGTTGCGGCGGGCGCTCAGCACCTCCGAGGCCTGGGCGTAGCGCAGGAACTGCTGAGCCTCCGCGTCCGACATGTACAGCGCCAGGCTGATGGGGCCTGCCCAGTGTTTGCAGATGGCCTCCAGCATCTGTAACCTGTGAGGCAGAGGGCACTGCATCAGGAGGAGACCGGCCCCGTGGTAGCTTGGCCAAAGCCAGAACTGCCTGCCAGTGAGCCCAGTTGAGGGGGGAGCAGGAGGAATTGCTGCTCCAAGCTTGGGGTGTTGCTCCTCACTGCAAAGCACTGGTGTGAGGGTGAGGAACCCGTGTTTCGAGATTCCTGGTAGCTCCCAAGCTGTGGAGCCGCCCCAGAGGAGCGGAGGTGGGAGCCGACCTCCCACCAGCCCCACCAGCAAGTACCTGTCCATGGAGAGCTGGGCCACGAGAGTGACATCGGTGGGGCTGGGAAGGGCCAGGAACTCGTACTGCAGGAAGAAGAGGTGGATGCGGTGCTGCGTGAGGTGCTGCCGGCGGAAATCGTAGCAGGGATCATCCTCATCCAACTCCTCCAGCGCCTGCTGCAGCTGCAATGCCACAAAGGTGAGGGGGAGCAGGAACCCCATGGGGTCTCTGCCCACCCCTCTGCCTGCCCACCCCACGCTCTGGGGTTGGGGACGGTCGCAATCGCCCTTACCTGGTTGCTGGGTGGGCTGGGGAGACTGGCACAGCCGAAGAGCTCCCTGCGCAGCAGGTTCCCGTCGTACTCCAGGAAGGTCAGGTAGAGGTTGCGGAAGAACTCCACGTGCTTGTTCTTCACCCGCAGCTTCTTGGGCGAGTTCCAGTGGATCACCTGAGGGCAGTGGTGTGTCACCCCGCAGAGGGCAAGTCAGCAGCACCCAGCACTCCCCAAGCCCCATGCTGACTGCCCCGGACCTCCAGCACGTGCGTTGCCCTTCAGGCCTTCCCCAGTCTAAAAGGCAGCAGACCCACTCACCTTGAGATCTGAGACCTCGGTGTAGCACTGCTCCGAGCGGGTGTGATCAGAGAGCTGCACGTTCCAGAAGCAGGGGAGCCGGTACACCATGGCCGGGTTCTGCTTGATCACCGCGTTGAAGATGTCCTAGGAGAGAGAAAGGTGGGTGCAGAGATGGATGAGGAAGACAGCACGCCCCCCCTGTGCCAGCAGTGCTATGGGAAGGCAGCAGGGCTGACCACCCTGGAGGAGGAACCGTTACCTGATCGGCCAGCGAGGTGGACAGCATGCTCATCAGCTCCCGCTCCGCCGTCAGCCGCCACATCTGCTCCCAGCCCAGGCGACGCAGGCGGTCGAGCAGGAGCAGGATCACCCCTGGGTGCCAGGGAGGAGGGCGCTGGGTCACCGAGGGAGCACCCAGCCATTACAGAGCTGGAGTGCAGCAGCCTGCATGCCTTCAGCCCCAGGGACATGCTGCTTCTCTGCGCCCACCCACACGACCCCGGGACGCTGCAGCAGCCCCTCTGTGCCCACCAGACTCTCCTGCCTCACCTCAGCCTTCCCCAGCCTCCCTGTGCCAAGTGCCACCTCAGCTGGAGGCACCATCAGGCTGCAGGGCCCACCCCGCAGCCCACACTCACCCGTGTTGAAGCCACGTCCCAGGGCTGGCCACGGTTTGTGGTTTTTCCACAGGTTGCCCAAATACCAGTCACTTTGGTTCTCCACCAGCCCGATCACCTGCTTGTCTGAGGAAACAGAGGGATGTGGATGCAGCCCGTCCTGCTGTAGGTTCAGAGGGCCCAAGCAAACCCACTGCGCCGGTGCTGTGGCAGACAGGGACTGCCACCCTGAGCCCAGCGCCCCAGCGGGTCCCAGGGGCACCCTGTCCTCACCTGAAAACTTCCCGAAGACAGCCCAGAGCTCAGCAATGTCGGTGGCAAAGGTGATGTCGGTGTCCAAGACGATGACCTTGGAGAGGTTGGTGGGCAGTGCCTTGGTAAGCGTCAGCTTCATCAGCCCGTAGATGCCAGAGTAGTGCTTGTTGGGGATCCACGACACCTCCGGCTGCAAGGCGACACAGCCTCAGGGCTGGGCACGGCCATGCCCTTCCCCTGCCTGGGCAGGAGGGCTGTGTGTGCCCTGCACCCTGTGCACAGGAGGACAAGCAGAGGGGCACAGCAGAACTGTGGAGCCAGTCAAGCCTGGGGCATCTCCTCCAGATGCACCACCAGCAGCCACACACCTCTCCCCCCAGGCCCTTCAGGCGCTCGCTGGCTCCTTCTCCTTCTCCTTCTCTCTCACCCTGATCTGGCTCTTTCTCCAGCCACCAGAACCCCCACCTGAACCCCACTGTTTCAGTGCTCAGTGGGGGTCCCAGCTCTACTGCAGAGGCAGTGCTACCCCAAGAAGCCTCCCCATGCCTCCAGCACCAGCCCTGTGCCCCCTTTCTCAGCTGGACCAGCAACAAGTCCAGAAAAGGGAGCAGGTAAGCAAGGGACCAGAAGAAAAAGTGTTAATAAACCCCTTTCCCCTCGACCCTCTCTGCTGCTCCCTTCAGCCCTCCGAGCACTGGGCTGGGACAGGGCAAAGTGGGGGTGAGCGCCTGCCTTCAAGTCATCGGCGTTGTAGAAGCTGACGTGGACAGAGGGCACCATCCAGGACTGGAAGAGCGTCTGGAGGATCTGGTGGGCCACCGAGTCTGTGATGAAGTGGAAGTGGAGGGGGTTTTTCCTGCCGAGGGAAAGCGCAGCAGCACTCAACACCACAACAGGAGGAAGAGGACGTGGTCCCCGTCCCTCCCACCCCTTCCAGGGGACAGACATCAGCCGAGGGGGCAGATGGAGAAAGATCAGGCATCTGGGGGAAACAAATCCCCCTCTGACCCTCTAAGCAGCAGGACAGGGGGTAGAGGGAGGCCCTAGGGCCCCTCTCCCACAGCACTGCCCCCCCACAGCAGCTTGTCTGGGAACCCCAAACCTCCCCATTACCTGTGGAAGAGGATGGATTTCACCAGGGTGACCACATCCCGGCTCGCGTTGTGCCCGGCGCACACGATCGCAACGTGCAGGAGCTGCCCAGAGACAAAAGGCACCTGTTTGAGCCTGGACACCCCCGCCTCGCAGGGGCCTGTCAGCTCCTCCCTGGGGCTCTGCTACGGGGAGAGATGCCACAACCCAGCCCTTCCCCTGGGGAAGGAGCCCAAGAGAGAGGTGGGAGTCCCCCAGCTCAGAAGCGAGGACCAGGAGCCTGGCTGCCACTCCTCCTGCCTGGCCTCCCTCTCTGGAGAAGCAAGACACCCTCCCCCACCGACTGTGGCCCCCTGAGCACCATGGAGAGCCAGGACGAGGCCCCAGCATGGCCAGAGCATAGGGCGAGCAGTGCCTGGCGGGTTGCACATACAGCCATGCTCAGTCAGGTTCCCAGCGTCCCATCCAGCATCCCCTATCCACCGTGCCGGTGCCACCACCCACCTCACACTTGTGCACCGTCCGCTGCTTGAGGCAGGCTGTGCGGTTGCTCTTCTCTCCCCCGGAGGGGTCCCCATCCTCAGTGGAGGCCCCCCACTGCGGGCTGCCATCGCTGCCCTCCGCCTGCGCCTGGCCGAGCTGCAGACGGAGCTGCTGGTTCTCCTCCTCCACCCTGCGCACCCGCGAGGCCAGCGCCTCCCGCTCCACGTCCCGGCTCGGCTGCTCGCCCAGGCAGGGTGGCAGCAGGAGGAAGCGGCCATCTGTGGAGGAGACACGGGGCATGCGATGGGCACAGCAAGGCAGAGCTTGGCTGGGAGGGACCGGGTGTGGATGGTGCGGCAGAGCCCCATCTAAGAGGTCCTGGCACACCCCATGTGTGCCCAAGCCAACGTCACAGCTCTGCTCCTCTGATCCTCAGGGATGCCCCTGGAAATGCAGAGCTCAGATACACCTGCGGTGACTTGCATGGCCACACAGCAACTATGCCAAGGTCTCGGCCTCCCCTGCCCACCCTCTGTTGAGGACCATCCCTTGATCCGAGGAGGACCCACTCACATTCGAGGCTGCCCACGAAGAGGTAGAGCCAGGACAGGAGGATGGCCAGGGTCACCGTGGCGAGCAGCAGCTTCAGCTTCACACGCCAGGAGCGCAACATGGTGTGCTGGTGGGACGGGGGCGGTGAGGATCAGGTGGGCAGCCCGAGCCCGGCTGGCCCCGGCATCCTAGAGCCTGCAAGGGGCAGGGGAGCAGAGTGCTGTCACCAGCAGCCCCACACCCAGGTGCCTCGACATCCCCTGGCAGGACACCCCCTGTCTCCTCTCTCCAGGACACCGCACCGCCTGGGCGAGCGCAGCAGCGAGCCAGATGCCCTTCATCACTCCAGTGACAGCCTCTCCCAGCCACCACCCTCCCACCCCGTCCTGGGGCATCTGAGACCCCCCCTGCGGCCTGCCCTGCCACCCTGCAGGAGGGAAGGAGTCCTCCAAGCCATTTCACTCCAGCTCTGTTCCTCACTCCTTGCCATGCACAGGCAAGGGGAAAGAAGGAAGGGCTCCGAGGGGAGGGGACAGGCTGTGCTGGAGAGGTCCTCCCGAGCTGGGCAGAACGTCACAGGGTGGTTAATGGAGCCTGCCCTTGAGAGGGAGCGCAGGTCCCTCCCGCACTGCCTCTGGAGGCAAAAGGGGCCATGGCTGAGACTGCTCTTGAGACGCGGTCTCAAGGACGGCAGCCCACGCAGAGCCAGGCGAAGAGCACCCCCACGCTTGCTGGTTCTTTCCCAGCCCTCCTGCTGGCGGGCTCGGGGAAACCCCATGGCCTCCCACACCTCCCCCTCCGCTCACAGCCACCTGACCCGACGGAGCTGGGTGGAAAAATCCCCAACGCTCCAGTGAAACTCACTTCCCAGCACTGCTGGCTCAAGGGGGGCACACGGGGGATCCCTTCATCCCGCCACGGCAGCTCCGGCCATGCACGCTGTGCTGCTCTCATTCCCCACCAGGCACTGCACCTCGCTCCCCGCCATGCTCCAGCATCCAAGCCCAGCATGGGGACAGAAAGTCTCCAGAGAGCCCTTCCCAAGATCTGAAGAGCAGGTGCCCAGGGCAAACAAAGACTCCACCAACCTCTCCTGCTCTGCACCCCTGCCTGCCTGCAGCTCCCCTCCGAGCCCCTGCCTTCAGCACAACATCTGGAGGCTGAACAAAAGCTGCCGAGGGATGAATGGGTCGGATTAGGGTCTGCTCCCCCCTGCAGCCCATTGATGTGCAGACGCCCATGGGGCCACCAGCGCTTGGGGGCTGAAGCAGGCAGCCCTGGGGGCCAGAGTGCAAACTCCTGCCCACCGCAGGAACTGCCTGCCAAGGGTGGATGGCAAGCTCACCAGGAGCGAGGGACGCGCAGCAACAGGCTCGGGCTCTGCACGGGCTGGGGCAAGGCCAGCCCGAGGGACCACGGCCACCCTGGGGATGCAGCCGAGCCCCTGCTGCAGCAGGCACGGCACCCAAGGGCTGCACCCCGTTTCCTGCTGGAGGAGGGGTCCTGCCGGCACCACAGCTCCCTGCAGGCAGGTCCTGGCATCACCCTGCTTTTCCGCTCTGTAGAGCGGGCCGCGCACGGAGAGAGCAGGGGAGAGGGAGCTGATGCACAGAGCACACCAGGCCCAGGGCTCCCTTCTCCCTGCCATGGCCACGAGCCGTGCTGGACCTGGCAAGGTCTCTGCACGCTGCTGCCAGCCCGTCTCCCTTCCCACAAGCCGATCTCCACCTCTCCTGCCTGGCCTGGCCATCCCCCGAACTTTGTGTTGAGCTTGCAGCATGAGGCAGAGGTAACACAGGACGAGGGAGGTCAGCCAGGACCCGAGGGAAGCCAAGGGACCGAATGGGACTTCAGCATGAACGAAGGAGAAGGTGGGGGCACGCAGCAGCACCCTTCTTGCTGCTGCACAACCCCGTGGACCCTCCGGGGGGACCTCACTGTGGGCAATGGCACTCTGTCCCCAGCCTGCACGTGAGCACCGCAGTTTTGGGGGTCAGGATGGGGCCAGCAGCAGGCCAGCTGGGAAAGACCCTCAAAGAGGCACACAAGGGCTCCAACCCCCCTCACTCACCACAGCACACCCACCCCTCCCGCCATCCCTTCTCCCCCTCCTCACCTGCCCCCAAGGAGGTGATCTCCTTACCTGCCTCTCCCCTTCGCCTCCTCCCCAGGCGGCTGGCAGCCCACTGCTGCTGCCGCCTCCCGGGTCTGCCTTTCCCGTCCTCCCTTCACTCCTCCCTTCCAGACCTGACACTGCCCCCCTCCTCCCGGCTCTCAAACCCAGGCTCCCCCCGCACGCCCCGCGCCGGCCCCCCTTTCGGAGGAAGAAAGAACAAACAAAACAAGAGATTAAATTCGCTTTCTACTCAAGAGCCCCCAGCGCCAGGGGCACGGAGTTGCCCAAAGTAAGTGGGGGAGGACTCCACCCCCCCTCCAGCCCCCTTCCTGCTCCCAGGCCGCAAATGTCCCTCCTTCGCTGAGATAAAGGAAGCACCGGGATTATCTGCCCCGTTCCCAGGGCAGGTGCAGGAGGCGTTGGATACTCGGGGCTGTGGAAGGCAGGAGAGCCCCCCCCGGCTGGCAGAGAGGGGCTGCATGGCCAGCTCAGGGTGCAAGCACGGCAAAGGTGGGGTGCAGTCCTCACTGCTATCAATCAGCTGGGCTCAGAGCAGCAGCCCCTCAGCCGAACAGCATGCAACACCGCTGCGGGGGTGAAAAGGGACGAGGTGCCCCCTGATTTCCCAGGCTTGCTGCAGCCCCACCAGCCCAGGAGAGCAGGGCTCCCCAAAGGGCGCAGTGTCCCCCGGATCTGCCCAGCGTGCCGGGAGCGAGCAGGATGGCAGCAGGAGGAGCAGGAGGCCGAGGCTGGGAATGCTAACTATGCAGAGACGGGTTCTACCTGCAGCTCTCCCCACGCCTGGCCCCAGGGCTGGGGAAAGGCAGAAGGCTCCTGCCTGTGGCCAGAGCAGAAGGACCCCCTGCCCTCCTGCCTGCCCTGGCTTTGGAGGGTGCCCGGAGAAGGCAGGGTGCAGTGGGAAGAGGCCACCACCGGCAGCAAGCAGAGGGATTAGGATGCAAACTGTCTGCACAGCAATTTAAATGAAACCTAAATGGCCCCCCACACCGTAACCCAAGGGCGAGCTGCGGCAGCAAGCCCCAGCCTGCTTCCCAAAGCAAAGGCAGCCCCAGGCCCCAGGACAGGTTGGGTCTGCACCCAGGCAGAGCACAAATCACTGCCCTGGAGACACGTTTACCTCCCGCTCAGGCAGCTCTTGCTTGCCCTTGCAGAGCCCCACATACAACAGGTAATTGCTCCTCAACAGCACCTTTCAGCCCAGCCCAGCCCAGCCCCGGCAGGGAGAGGAAACCCCTGCTTTTCCCATCCTCCCCATCTTGCTTGCTCCTGCAAACAAGACCCAGCCAGGCCCTCACACCTGGGGCAGGAGCAGGCAGATTGCTGGGGGAAGCGCTGGCAAGGCAGAGGCGTTTTAGGATGTTTAAGCAGGAAGGCAGCCAGCCTCCCCTGTGAAATGTTAGAGGCACAGCAAGCAGAGGGCAAGGCTGGAAGCAGCTCCCAGGCAAGGGGCACAGCGGGCAGCAGCAGCTGTGGCATGGCGTGCAAGTGTCCCGGCTCTACCCGTCCCTGCCGCCATGGCGCTCGGCCTCGCCGCCTCCCTCCTCAGTCTCCTTGCCCGCGCCTGACGAACGCAGCCAGCAGTAAGATGAGAGGTTTCCCAATACTGACTGTTCCCAACCCCAGCGCAAGGGTGCAGGGCAGAAGTGCTGCTCACAGCAAGTTATCCTCCCTCCCCCACCCTCTCCCCAGGAGCAGGGATCAGGACCTGGCAAACTGGACGGACAGATGCCCAGGTCCCCTCTCTCGCTGGGAGAGGCTGATGGCAGACACGGGGGAAGGGGCACCAGGACAGACCCCAGGCTCACCTCATGCCTGGACACCCATGTGGATGGCAGGGCAAGAGCCAGGGCGTGGGGAGTGTCCAGCCAGCAGAGCACAGCAGCTGCACAAACACCACGTATGTCGTCACGCCAACCTCCGAGGCACTGGCGGGAGCCCAAGGCTGGCTGACCCCAGCCACCCCTCCATGCACACACAGCTTTCACTCCTGGAACAGTGCGCCCACCTTGCTTGCCCCAGACTCCCCGCACCCAGAGGTACCCACGTGCTGATCCTCCAGATCCCCTGCTCTCACAGGAGCACGGCTCAGCCACACTGGCCTTCGCTCTCCCTGGCTGGGTGACGATCAGGTGAGCGGTTAATGTTTAGGGAGAGCTGGCAGTGGGAGCTTTCCCAGCACATCAGCATGTTTCTCGCAGCCCCACAAGGACAGCGGGGAACAGCCCTGTTTTCCCACAGCACCGCAGCTGGCAGCAAGGACCGTGGCAGGGCAGGCATCTGAGCTTGTTGTCTCTCCTAGAGCTAATGTGTACCTGCACAGGGGATGCTGCAGCACAGCAAGACTCTGCAAGTGACAGGACAGCAGCCCTCAAGGGCACAGGGACAGACCTAGGCTTGCTGCCCCCCCAGGCATTACAAGGGGGGGCCTGGCTGGTCCTGGTAAAGAGCCGCAGGGCAGCCAGGAGAATGATTTCACAGAGCAGTGCTGCCTGTTGTCTTACCTAGCTGTAGGCAACAGAAACTGCAAATCCTTCTCCCAGGTCTCATTTTCAGAGCAGCAAGTTTAGCTGACCTGCTTTGACTGCCTCAGAGGAACACAACACAACAGCTACCAGGCTTGCAGAAGGTGAGAAAGAGCCCGACAGCCACGGCGAGAGCTACACAGCAAGACTGGCAACGGAGAAAAGGCACCGTGCTTTGAACTGGTGCAACTGGGGACGAT
The DNA here is from genome assembly GCA_028020825.1 of Podargus strigoides. NCBI lineage: Eukaryota > Metazoa > Chordata > Aves > Caprimulgiformes > Podargidae > Podargus > Podargus strigoides. The sequence continues at coordinate 39,454,249 of CM051624.1, read as the reverse complement.
TTCTTTTGCTCTTACAAAGAGATGCCCCCCTCCCCACGGCTGAAATGCTGCTACACAGGATACCACACAGGCAGCACAGAGCGGGGCAGCTGCAGGAATTTACAGAGGCGGAATGGAATTTGGCCAGGAGAGCAGGATTAAAAAACCCCATGCTCCAGATTACCACGCCATCCCTCCCTCCCTCCACAGTCTTATGATGAGCGAAACTTAAGTGAGAATTTCACTTCCATATTTCCCTGGGAAGAGCAATTTGTGGCAAAACAGCCGTGATATTCTAGGGATGGGATCGAGCAGCAGCCACAGTCAGATACCAGCACATGAACTGTGAAAGAAGAAAGTGTCCCGATCTCCCCACTGCCCCCCACACCACTAAGCTGCAGAGAAAATCCCAGAAAGGCGAAGTCACCTGCTGCCTCAGTTATGGCTCATCCCCGTGCACCAAGCTCTCCTCAGGCCTGTAAGATTATCACCACACACAGTGCTGCCGCTCTAAGAGTTCAGCTTTTTATTCTGCAAAGGTCACACTGAAAAGCCATCTCCTCTGACAGAAGCATAGCACTTGGGGAAGAGGAGCTAACAGTCTCTGAAGGGTGTTAGCTGAAGCTCTGAGCTTGGCTGAAGCAGGGACTTTCATCACCAGACTGTTTCCTTGTTTCCAGAGGAAACGAGCAAGTTCAGGCTAGGTCTGACACAGGAACATGCCTCTCTACTTACCTCTCCATGTCTGAAACCCCAGGAATGCATCAGGGAGCAGCTCCTCTTGGCAGGGACCCTGATCATGAGGCCCTTCAACCACATCTATGGGGACACCAGGGCAGCAGAATACATGTTCTGCATTTACCCCTCACTGCAGCAGGGGACCAGCAGGACAGACCCTGCAGAGCTGTAGCACAGCGGACACACTGCTCAGGACACCCACCCAGACATGCTGCCACCACCCTCTAGGTCTCACCCCGGGCTAGAAGTAAAGATCACCTCTCAGGGACCAAGTCACTCCCTGCCAGCAGGAAGCCCCTCACCCAAGGGCTGTCCAACCCCACCAGCTGGCTCTGGAGCAGACCACCTTCACCCAAGCACTCAGCCAGCCCTATGCCCACAGTGCCAGGCTCAAGACAAGCAAACACCCTGCATGTCCATACCGGTCACAGCTTACCCACTGAGCTCCTGCTTCTGCACAGCCTGCTGGGGTACACCAGCCCTGCTCCAAGCTGGCACCTGGAGGTGTCCCTGATGCCTCCTGCCCCCATGAAACCCTGGCACATGCTGCTGAGGACCCCCAACAAGCTCACGGAAGACGTATCTGTTCAACACACTGCTTCCATCTTTACTTCCTTGGACTACAAGTTGTTTGATGCCAAGAGGATACTTGGCAGGTGCAGTACTGCCACTGGCTGCCCTTTTTCTGGGCCTGATGGGGCATAAGCCTGACTCAGGGCAAGTGCTCTGACACTAACACAGAGGCTACAGAGTCCTGGATCAAATCTCTTTCACGTGTCCTCCCGGCCAGCACAGCTAGGCACAGGAGGGATCAAGCCTGGGCACTGTGTGAGAACACTACAAGGGGCAGGAGGACCCTGCCTGCCTCTCACAACAGAAGGGAAGCAGCATTTGGGCTGATCTCCAGCTCCCTTCCCTCTGCTGGGATTAGGTTTCTAATATCTGCATTTTTGCTGACGTTTGCGCTGCAGCTAATGGCCAGCTCGGAATCCATTAGGTTCACTGTGTCCCAGGCTCCGGATGTGCTCCGGGCATCAATACCTGTTCACCCCTGCCATTTCCTGACGCTTCCACTGCCACGGGCTTGCGGCAGACGGCAGTTCCTGGGGTCAGAGCTGAGAGGCAACAGCAGGGTCAGCAGCTGGGAGGTCCTGCTTCTATCCAAGCCAGTCTGCAGCAAGCCCTCTGCCAGCTCCGGCTCTGCCATCAGCACAGCTGAAGCATGCAGAAGGCGTCGTGCCCCATACAGCAAAGTGATGGGAATTTCACCCTGTGAACTAGTGTCTTAAGTTTCCAGCTAGCAGTGCCCATGGGTAGGGATGGACAGGAGATTTCCACACGTGCCGTTCCCTCCATCTCCCTTCTCCCCTGAAATGTTCTTGAACAACCTGCACCAGGAGCTGCTCCCCAGTGGGACAAGGGAGACCATATCCCAGCACACATGACCAGACCTAACCCCTACAACATGCTCGTGGAGTCTGCACCACTTCATGCAAAATTAATTAGGTTAATTACAGCAAAAAAGGAGGCAAAGGGACTCCAACAACCAGCACTCTGCCTTGGAAAAGTCCACAAGAGGCATGACACCATCCTGGGAAGGTGCCCGGGGCATGGCTCTGAGCCAGGCCCCCAGGTGCCTGCCATGCATTGTCACCGGCAGCGCTGGGTAAGTGGTTTTGGCTGATTGATTGAAAACTGCAGTTTCCAGGCGGCTCAGAGCTATTTGCTACTTCACAACAAGTTTTGGAGAACAAACCGCTTTGTTTTCTAAGCAGAAAGTCTCATTTTGCATCGTTTTGTTTGAAATTGAGCTGTGTTACATTTAAAAGAAAAGAGAAAGGCTCTCTCAAACTTGGCTGTGCTGGGTTTTTTTCCTCCAGCTTTTCCTTTTGGGCACTAAATCAAGCAATTAATTATTTGTTCAGCTCTGCTCTCCGACAAGCTGCAAGCATCACGAGCCAAAGGGCCAGAGCAGCTCTGCCCAAGCAGCAGCACTAGGAGGGTGTTGGTGTTTTCTGTGCTGCAGGCTCCTTCCAGTCCTCAGCTCGAGCTCCCTCGAGGCCAGCAAGCACTCGCCTGGGGAAAGGAGAGCAGGGCTCTGTGTGAGGGACAGCAGGTGCCCCACTGAAAAGGCATCCACAACCAGGAGGTCACAACAACTGCTTGAAGGACGTACCAGGAGCAGGGCTTCCCATGCAAATAAGGACATCACATCAAGGTCCCTCACTAGTCCCGCTGGTACCTGGCACTGGAGCAACTCTTCTGGATGCCATCTCTCGCAGTGGCAAACTCCACTCTGGCAGCCTCGGCAGCACAGAGGAGCCAGGCATACACACAGGGTGCCTGACAAGGAAAGGCAATCCCTTCACCTCCCCTGTGTGAAAAGCAGCTGTGCCACAGAGGAGGCCAACACTCACCGAGAGCCAGAGCTCACGGACGCAGCCTAGTGTTTCTTCTACCAGGGACTGGCCCAAACTGGGAGCTGTGCTCAAGCAGCCACTCCCATTGTCTTCCTTGGCCAGAGTTATTCCTGGCACTGGTGCCCTCAGTGCCCAAGCAAGGCTGAAAGCGGAGCTCATCCACAGAGGAATGGAACAACTGCACTATAAATAGCAAACCAGGATAGCTGAGGGCAGGCTCTAAAAAACCCAAGCAGCAATAGTGCCGTCCACTCAGGGTGCCTTGGGCATTTTGTAAGACCTCAAGCGATACCTGAGCTACTGAGAGGCTTACACATTGCAAACAGGCTCTGACAACACTGTGGAAGAAAAGCTGCTGGCTGGGCTGAGAGCCTGCAAAACTTATCTGCAAAAAAGCATATATAGCATTTTGCAAACTGGAAATGAGGTAGTGACTGATAGGGGCAAAAAGGAGGAAAAGTGGATCCTGGGGGGAGGGAATTCCCAAAGGCCAGTGGTGGAAAGGAGAATGATCCCAACACCCAAACTCCATACTGACCATTCCCAGCACTCCTCCCCTGCTGCTGCTCCTTATGTTCCCGTCCCTGGGGCTGCTCACACTGCTGAGCTAAACCCTGAACTCACACACCAAAGGACAAAGGCAGGGAAGAAGCAGCATATCTCAACTCAACCAGGCAGCAGATGAGTGGCTCAGGACAAAGGCTCATGTCTTCTGCAATCCACAGTAACCTCTGTGCAGCACCCAGCCTGCACCAGAAACAGGAGAGATGCAGAAGAGCTCAGCCCAGCCTGTAACCAGAGTGAAGTTCCTACCTCCAGGAAGAGTCTTATACTTCCGAGCACACCGGTCCTCCCTACTCCTTCTTCCCTGCTGGTGCCTCCATCTGGAACAGCAAATACTCCGCCTTCACCTCCGCACTGACAGCAGATGTCCTAGAAAGGGATCTCAGCCTCCTCAGATGAGGATACAACCAGCCTCACCCTGTGCTGGCAGGCACCAGCCACCGCTCTCCACAGGGAGCCCTGAGCTTTCAGCAGTGCTGAGCACGGCTCACTTGGGCGTCCGCAAGGAATGGGAGCGCAGGAGTGACAGCTGGGAACATGGGGAGAGGTGTGTGCATGCAGGGAGGGCACGGGACCTGAACTGAGTCACCCAGCATGTAAACACACGTGCACACAGACATACACACAGGGAAGCAGTTGCTTCCTCTGACAGAAAGTGGTTTTTATCAGAACAGGAAGACAGCACTTAAAAAATTCCCAAAAGCAAAACACCAAACCCTTGTTTTATTGCTCCTGGAGCACCAAAAGCAGCCAGGGCGTAAGAAACTAAGACAGCCAATGCCGACTACAAACCCACCTTGAGAATTCCGGAAGCTCACAGCTCCTTTCCCTGCACCCCCGCAGCCCTCTTGTCACCCCTTGCCCTTCCTGCTCTGCGCAGCAAGCACGAGGAGAGGTAGAGGTCTGAGTTTGGCTGAGTTTCCACGCTGGGGAGAGAAGCTCGATAACAGACTGGGCAGGATGCAAGCACCCGTTGAGGAAGAGGATTAGTAACCCCCTAATCGGCACATTTTGGAGTCCAAGCACTTTGCTCCGCTCTCTAATGAAACCACAGAGGGCAGAGATTGCCAGAAGGGGGAGAACAAGGAGGAAGAAGGAAAGGAAACAGAGGCTGTGGCTTAAAGGCTGTTCCTTGTGGCTTAAATGCAAGGGGTGTCATTGGCAGGGGTGCACTTCACCTTGAGTGCTTTATGTCAGGGCTTGCCTCCCCTGATCCAATCCCTAGCAGGGCTGAGGGCAGGATGAAGAGGAGCCTGCGTGATGGCCTGGGGATGGCGAGGGGCTCCGTCAGACAGAGCGAAGCTTTACCTGCGGCAGCCTCGCCTGGCCTGCCAGGACTCCCCTCCCGAGTCCCCTGCCTCCTGGGAAATGATACGAGCGCCAGGCTGCGTTTTCTCTGCTCCCCAGACCTGTCTGCACAGAAGGGCCTTGTTCAAGCACTTATCTGGCTCCAGGCTGGGGAGGGGCTGGTGCCTTGCTGCCCCAGCACCCAGGCAGGACGCTCAGCTCTGCGCCAGGCTCGGTCGAGGCTGCCTGCCAGGGGAAACTGTCCTGGCACAGGTAAAGAGGGAAACCTTTTACCACAGCCCATGACAAACAAAGGAGTTCACATAATGGCCCGTTTTCCTCAAGCTGCATCCAGGCCCACGTGCCTGTGCTGAGAGGAGGCAGCAAGCCAGAGCCGCCGTTCCTCGCTGCTGGCACTTCAGCACACGGTGAGGACAGACTCACCAGGGAAGCCACTAGACAGTGGGGACAGGAGCTGCAGCACGCCATGGCCCTGCAGCACGGGGCGCAAGGCAGCTGGTGGCATAGCTGGGAACGGGAGTGCCAGGGAAGAGCCTCACCTCCCGAAATGCTCTGCCTCCAGCTCTGCCCCACCAGACCGAGGTGGGGGGTTGCGTGTGTGCAGGGGCAGCCTGTCACTCCGGCATCCCTGTCTCCCCTCACTCCTATTCTTTGGAATTCCTCTCTTCTGTTTGCTTTGTTTCAGCCCTCAATGAACAGGAAGAAAAGGGAAGGAGCCTTGACAAATCCGATCAAGGCGCAGACACGCTGAGGCTCCCTCCTGCTGGCATGCCAAGCCCTGCACTAATGAGGGGTAGAGGAGAGAGGCAGCCACTGAGAACAGCGGCCCCACAGAAACGCTTCGTATAAGGGACAGAGGGAAAAGCTGCTAGGGCAGGACAATGCCAGCACAAGCTCCCAGCCTTCAGAAGGGGGTCTTCCCATTTCCTCTGGCCCAGGGAGCTTGTTCCAGCTCCTCAGCCCAGATCTCAGTCACCTACTGTCCACTGCGCTAGAAACAAGCAACTGACCGTCGTAGCATTTGGGGAGAAGGATCCAGACATGTACATTCAAGGGAAGTTCAACTGGAACTGCCATGGAGATGGGATCACACTTTGTTCCATGGGTTCCCATGGGAATCTCGTCTTTCCTTCCAGAGAACCGGGCCACAGGGGCTTGCAAGTGCCACTGTTGTCTCCAGAACCTCCCCACACGTCCCAAACACCCACGTAGCCATTAGAGAGAAAGCCCACAGTGTCGAGACCTTCTGCCACACCATTATCCCCAGTTTACCAATTCAGGTACAGAAGTACTAAGACATGAACATGTAACCTGTCTACTCCACAAGCAAGACAACTGACCTTTGGAGGCTGCCAATGTTGCAGGAGTACCTGGGAACAGCTGGAGAAGCTGGCAGGGTCTGGTAGTGGCTGCAAGGACCACCCTTTAACCAGGGATTCTCAACTTGAAGGGCAGAGAGCACATCCCAGCTGTACTTGAGGATTTTGTGACTTGCCTTCACCTGAAATCCAAAAGACAAACAGTCATGTGAAGAGCTACTGTGTAAGAGAGTCCCTGCACGGCCAAGAGCGACAGAAATTAGCAGTACCCAACACCTTGGTCCTGTCCCTTTTCTCCAGCCTGTTACAAAGCACAGCTCAGCCCATGGGAGAATATCTGTGTGCTGCACGTTCCCAGTCCCAGATGAGTACACTGTCCTGTAGCACATTGCCCACCCACACAGGGAGGACTGTACACGTCCCCAGAAGTGCTTTCAAAGCCACAGCCACCACATTCCATCACAACACACGTGAGTCCTCACACTGACTCTTCAGCCGAACAAGGAGCTGGGGGAGGGATGCCACTTCCCTGGCCCCCTCCCAAACATGACAGCAGCAGCTTTTAGCTCCTGAGGCAATGAAGGCATTAACTATCATGTCCAGTAACCTGAGCCCCTGCGACATACCCTGGGCAGTCCGAGGAGGGGAGTCAGGACCATCTATCCAGTGAAGTGCTGGGGTGTGAACCCCAAGCCCTGAATTAAGGTTGACATATGGGTGGTCCCCACGGTCCTTTAAGAGGAGGGAATGAGTTTGCCTTTTGGCAAACTTGGCACACCTCCAAGGTGTGGCCGACCTTGTAGGGAAAGCCCTTGGGTAAACAAGCCCCAGGTGCCCCACATTGGGTAAATGAGTGCCAGGTGTCCTGCTTTGGGGATAAAAGCTGGGACCACTTGCAGGAAGAGGTGGAGTGTCTGTCTGTGAGGTAGGTGCATTTCACAGAGTTTCCTGTTGGGGAAGGACCTCCTGACTCTCCCTGCAACTGGACCCCAGTCAGGTCTGGCATTTGCAAACGCGGGCTTTGTGGGGAGGCAACATGGGGCTACTTCTATCGTATGTGATCACGCTATTGACTTGGTTGTCTCCCATTTTTTCTATGGGATACCTTGTGTCTTTGTTTATTCCATCTATTATGGGTCGTGCTATGTCATTCTTGGGGTCACTGGGGTTGATGTCACTTGTGATCTGACTTGTTTGTACCCCCAGCGATCCCCTATATACGGACTCCTCTATGTGCAATAGAATCTACTTACTGGATTGTTTTTCTGCTGGCTGTGTCCTTTGTACTAGGCCTAGTAATTGGCAAAACATCCAGATAGATGCACCACAGGGATAAAGGCAAAGGAGAGAGAAGGCAGGCAAAAAACACCAATACAACTTGCACTCCAGGGAGCAGAGCAACCTGTACATGGCAGTTCTCCTCAGAGGAAGAGGAGATCCTCCTCTTCCTCTACTGGGATCTTGCCAGTGCACCCCTTTCTTCCAGCTCCCATGGAGTTGAGCACCCAGAGTCCACAACTGCAGGCTGGAAAGGATGAGCCTGAAAAAGTCTGACATTACTTCTAGTTTGTGAGATGCCCTCAGTATCTGGCTACAAGGTGGCAGCCAGGCTACAAGGACATGCATGGACACTATGGCACATGTCAGTAAACAGACATCTATCCCCTCCATCATCCCCACCCTGCTTATCATCCTGATGTGTCGGCTCCCACCTCAGACCGAAGGGATCTAAGGGGGGAACTTTGAAGACAGATACTTCTGGAGCAGGGAAAACAGGATATGAACCAGGGTGCCAAATCTGCCTGGCATACATCCCCTTTGCAGTTACAACCCTCACTCTGGAGCTACCAGAGCCCTGCATTTACAGGGAGGAGTTCACCAGGTAAGAGCCAAGACCCTAATACCCACCTGGAAACAGGAAGCAGAAGACTGAGTGGTTTCAATAGGAAAGAGCTGGAAAACCAAAGGCACCTTCAGCAGAGCTAATCCTGAGCAGGAAGACTCAGTCATGTGCCTGCCACACAAGGCAGCATTGCCCAGTGGGATCCACCACAGCATGGCCACCAGTGTCACCGGGAAAACAGACTTCCCATGTGCACAGGGCAAGAGCCTCATCTCCAGGGTGGAACCCACATCCAGCGACTCCAGCCCAGCCACCAGCAGTTATTTGCAGCACCACATGCAGTGTGGTGGGACCAGTCTCCAGGTCTGCTGCCTTCTCCAGGTGGGGTCAGGGGAGCTTCAGTGAGACTGGGGGAGAGGCAGATCAGAAACCACAAGCAGTTGCAGCACCCTTTCCCTCAGGGCCCAGCTGCATCCCTCCCTTGGAGTGTTTCCATTAACACAGGCCACTGGGAGAACTGCATGTCCAGAAGTCTTTTCCAACTGCATCACATGGTTATTAAAAGATATCACCTCTCCCTCTCAGCCTTTAGCGCAGGCAGATTTGGGATATTACAGGAGTGGCTGCACATTGCTAATGAATCAGGGAAGGGAGTTCTTCAAGTAACAGCCTGGGACTCTAAATGACTTTCTGGAAAAGGCATCTGGAGGCAGGAGGTGGTCACTGTCTCACAGCAGGGCTCTGCGGATGTTGCCAGACATGTTGTTCCTCCTGGGAAGCCAAAAAAGTCTCTCTCCTGAGATGCCAAGTCTCAGCTAAGCTGGGAAGTGAGGGGCACCCTGACAGAGAACAGCAATGAAATGCCTTCAAGTCAAAACACTCATTAAAAGGCCCCTTAAGCTTGTTTGACCTGGGTTTCCCTTCCCCTCAGACTACCGCTTCAAGCAGTAGACCTGTCAGCAGCACTTGAGGAACTCAAGGACTACACCACCAACATCCCCTGCCAGCCACTGCCTTTCCAGGTTCCTGGAAGGCTGCCAGAGAGCAGAGGTGCAAGCTACCACCACCAGCAATGCCATGCTCAGAGCTTGGTGTGCTGCCTCCTCATTTGGACTGAGGTTTGGAGCTCTCCTGAAAGGTGTTCGCCTCCAGAGCCTGTGAGTGAATCAGGCCTTCCATTCTAGGCAGGACTCATGTCAGGGACTAAAATACTCCCTGGACATGCCTCTGTCTATCGGTTATTTGGAGCAAGTAACAATTTATCCCTAGCTATCCCAAAGGATTGGCTGAGCTCATCCAGAAGCGAAGAAAACAGATGCCCACACCATGGTGTGGGCAGGAAAGGATGCCCCAAGGAGAGAGCGAGCTATCTCATCCCACACCAGGACTTCTCCCTTCCAACCACAGCCAGAAAGATCCACATTCCAAGCCTCACACTGCCAGGCTCCTTCCCTCCTGGTGGTGGAAGGACAGCAGGAAAATATGGTTGGGGAGAATATCCACTTCCCCCACAACTACCAACCTCCCAAGACACAGCCAAGCTTCAGGACATGCTGTCTATTCTCCCACATCCTACTCCCCAGCTCTAACACTGGCAAGCACTGTAAGAACACATCCTCACCTACCCCAGCACCCTGCAAGGTATGTTTTGAGCAAGGCTTACATAGGATGAGCTGCCTCAGACCCACGGCAGTGCTCCGCCTGGGGTCAGGCTCCCCAGAAATGGTGTGGTCTCATGGATCCGAGCAAAGAGCAAGATGCTGGCAGTCAAGCAAGCTGGACTGCAGCAGTGTACCCACTCATGGGCTGGCAGAGCGTGTGCTTTTTTTTGGTTTGCTTCTTTTCCTGCCATTAGTGCTGAGCCTGCACCCCTCATCATCGGAGCACAGGAACGATTTGGCCTCAGTTACAGCCAGTGGATTTCCAGTAAGCAGGAGCCCTCAGAACCCAGACTGACAGTAAGTGCTAAGAAAGTAGCTGCTCAGAAAGCTTTCTGGGTACAGTTGAGAGAGAAACTAGCCCCTCACCCCAGCCTTTGACCTTATTCCCCCCCCCCCCGCCTCCCCCCAGGCACTATAAGCCAAGGGGATTTAAGTCTTGCCCAATCTCATGGGCTCGCTGCTGCTCTGAGAAGCCACCCCTCCTACAGCACTCCCTTGCAGCATATTTACCATAAAAAGGCAGTGTGATGCTACTCAAACTGTCCTCCAAACTTGCTCGCTGCAGGAGGGAGATGAACAGAAAGGGGGACAGGACAGACAGTGGGCGGGAGGGAGGCTGGGGGCAAGGGATGAAGAAGAAGAAGCATCTGCCAAAAAGCTTCTCATTCAGGGCCAGAACCATGCTATCTAGCGTTGCTGTTCAGAGTAGCCCAAGGACTTTGTGCATCAAGCTTCACCTCTGGCTGAAGACAAGGTGTCTTTGGCAGTCTCCTAGGCAGCCGGCTCTCAGATTGCTGTCTGGCAGAGCCAGAGCTTCTCCTTGAAGGAGAGCAGCTCCAGCAGTCTGCACTGGATATGCCCCTAGAGTCACTGCCAGCACACACCTACCCCCACCAAGCTGTTCTCCAGACCTCTGCCGTGGGCTTCAGGTCCTATTTCACCTGCCTCGATGCTTATCGCTAGCACCTCAGCCACCAGGAATTTCAGAGGAGCTGGCAGGTAGCACCGCACGCAAACGGAAAGTTGGGTCTTATCCACGTGATTCTGACTAAAAAGGTTTGTTTAGCGCCAGACTGTTTGCCAGCAGTATCTCGTGCCCTTTTTGAACTCAGCCTGCTGGAAAACAAACCCTCAGGGGAAGGGGGGAAAAGAGGAGAGAGATCAGAAAGGATAAAGTGCCTGCCCATGCAACTGTAATTCTTGCAGGGGAAGCTGCAGGCAGACACTGCGACCATTGTGTGGAGGTAACTGGACAGGAGGAAGGAGGGGCAGCTTGGCGGAGCTCTGTTTGCACTCTGGAGGCCACGAAACGCCCTCCTCACCCACCCTGCGCACCCTCAAAGGCTCGGTGGGGAGGCGCGCAGCTGTATCCACCTGCACCGCTGCCGATCTTTGCACCGCAAGGTGTGCCCAGGGCCGGGCCCCGCTCAGGGGAGCAGGCTGTGGTGATGCCAGGGAGGGTGGCACTGGCCAGGCAGCCTCTGCACGGGGCGACTCTCCTTGGCTGAGCGGGAGGCAGAGCTGGAGCACAGCCCATGCAGCCTGGCACCACTGGGCAGGGCAGGGAGGGTCTGCGGGACCCAGCACAGGTTTGGGCCCTCTTCAGCAACAGGCTGCAGCCAGACGGGTCCCACGGCTCTGCCTCCCACCTGTAAAAAGGGAGTTAGTGCGCCAGTACAGCAAAGAGCAGTGTGACTGTGGCTGTGTAAGGCTGTGCAGGATGCACGGGCTGTGGGGAAGAGCCGGGAAGCGCTGACAGCACACTGACAGTCCCTGTTCGCAGCCCCCAGCAAGCGCTGCGGGCCGTTCCACCTCATGCTCCCCAAAATAAAGCCCTCCGCAGGTGGAAAAAGACAGCTCAGCCACGGAGAGACCCAGGCACAGGCCCTGGGTGTCCCTCAGAGCAACCCGCCCACCCCGGGGCTGGGACAGGGGCTCCTGCACCGGCCCCCACCGGGTGCCGATGGGGCAGACGCCGCTCCAGACGCCCACACTCCTTCCCCAACGCCACCGGGAACTTTTTCGCGGTGCCGCCATCAGACCACTCCCCACACGGCGCTGCCCGGCTCCCAAAGCCCATGGAACGCCAGATCCACGCGTGGACCGACCCCCGCCCCGCTGCAGCGCTTGAGGAACGCCTCCATCCCAGCCGCCCCCCAAAACTGACCCGTACCCCCGCTCCTCACCCTGCGGCAGCCACGTCCCCTCCCGGGACACCCCCGGCCCCACGCAGGCTCCCTTCGGCGATCGCAGAAGCAGATAACCCACCGGCCCGCCCCGTACCTGCGCGGCCACCGCCGCTCCCGGTCCTTTAAACCCCCGCCCTGCTGCCCATCGGCTGCTCGGCGCTCGGCTGCCGCGCCTGGCCCGCTCGGCTCAGTTCCTCTCGGCTGGGCTGGGCTGGCCGCGCAGGCGCAGTGGCGCAACCCGGAAGCGCGGCGCCGCGGGAGCTATGGCGGCGGCAGCGGCGGCTCCAGTCCTTGCCCGCGGCGGTGGCCCGGTGGCGCGCCTGCGTCTGCTATGCCAGCGGTACCAGGAGTACGTGAGGAGGCACCCGGCCGCCACGGCCCAGCTGGAGGGCACCGTGCGGGGCCTTTCCTACCTGCTGCCAGGTGCGGGAGGAGGGCGGCCGGGCCTTTGCCCCTCTCTCTGGGGCCTAGGCCGACCCCCGCTGCGGCACCTGCCCGGGGGCTGTGGGGGGCTGGGGCCCAGCGGGGATCTCCCCCCGCGCTGGGCGCTGGCTGATAGCCGCTCTCCTTCCTTCGCAGGTCGCTTCTCGGACTCCCATGCGCTGTCGGAGCTGGGTAGGTGGGCAGCGGGGAGGGGCAGCCCGGCACACACTGGCGGCAGGGCTGGTCGTGTGCCTTTGCGCGGGTGCATGCAGAGCCATTCCCCGGACCCTTGTTTTCTTGACGCTTGGCTGCATCAGCCAGCAGCTTAATCTGCACATCATGCTGCCCTTCTTCCCTCATCCTTTCCTGGGGGGAGAGGCAGCAGTCCCGGTTTGGTTTGGTTTCCGTGCATCTCGTAACTTCAGCGTTCTCCTTCTCTTCCTTTTCTTAGTGTACTCTGCCTCCAACCTCCTAGTGCTGTTAAATGACTGGATTCTGAGAAAGGAACTGCAGCGGAGCCTGCCCGTGGTAAGGCTGGAGTGTGTGGGAGGAGGGTTTGGGACACATGCTTTCTTCCTTGCTGAAGCTTTCAGGGAGTGTCTGTAGAAACTGACAGGTCCTTGTTGTGGCCTCTCTTTTCTGTCAGGTATGTAGAGGCCAGAGGCAACCTCTGAATGCAGGCAGACAGCAACCCTGCCCTGTAGCTCCTGGCTTGGAGGAGTGGCTAGAGCACTCCCTGGACCACAGAAATCAGGCCCTGACTTGCACCAGAAGCTCCACTGGTTTTTTGAGAAGCTCAGAACTTGAGATAAGCAAAGGCGTTGCCAAATAACTATCACTGTTTCCAGAGCAGTGGCTCTGGAGCACTGAAGCTCTGATTCAGTCCCTCAGACTCTTCCTTTGTATATGCTACTGAGCAAAACAAGCAGAAGTATCTTGCTTTATGTATCTCTTGCAAGAGCCCCAGGCTGGTTCCCAGCACTCGTTAGACCCTTTGGAGAATAAGGAGGAGGGTGTTTTTTTCCAGACAGGCCTCTTCTGTTGCAAGTCTGCCCGCTGTGTGGGTTTGGGTGTTAGCAGCTCTCTGACTGGAGCCTCAGGTGTGTAACAGGAATGCAGAAGACTTGCTTCCCTAGTTGTTAAAGGCCAAAGTGAATTTCAGCTGTATTCTCTTAACCGAGGCTTTTCAATGGGTTAAAGCCTGTGGCTGGCAGCACCAGCAAGCTCCTGTCTGGGGAGCAGGGACCCATGCCAGGAGAGCATCCACTGTCTTGGAGTTCATGCCTGGGATCTAGACTGATGGTGGATTTAGCAGACATCTCCTCTGGTGTGACTATGGACTCTGGGTCCCCTTCCCTCTGCTCCAAGTGTATTCTACTCTCCCTCCTTGTCAGCTCTTAACCAGGGAGGAGGTTTGTTGTATGTCCGAACTGTGGGACAAAGGAGGAGGAGAGAGTTTTGCCATGGAGTTCAGGCACAGTGCCACAACCCAGGAGACTGTCCTGCTGTGTCAGTTGGGATAGAAGGCAATCCAAGATACAGCTGTGATGTTCTCCCTGTTTCTGGGGCAGTAGCTCTGTGATACTGTGATGTCTCTGTCTGCCCCTGCTTGGAGGTAGTGTGTGCTTGTGTGTAGACTCTGGCTGCAGTGGAGGCACCACTTTTTGTTTCTGGGGCTGTGACTTCCTAGGCCGTCTGGTGCTTATTTCTGAGAACCCCACCAGACTGGGCTGTACTTCTGCCCCATTTAACTCACAAAGAGAACCTGCATCCTGTGCCCGTTCTCCCTTCTGTGTTTTGCAGTCGCTGCCCCAGCAGAAGCTGCTGACATGGCTGAGCGTGCTAGAATGCGTGGAGGTCTTTGCAGAGATGGGGACAGCCAGGGTGTGGGGGGAGATGGGCCGGTGGACCATCATTGTCCTCATCCAGCTGGCTAAGTAAGTGCCATGGGCAGAGGGGAAGGGGCTGGGTACGCTCGGAAAGGGGATCTGGAGGGGGCTTGGCAGTACCCCAAGAAAAAGCTCAAGCAGGGTTGAGCTGCCAGTCACTGAGGCTGGGGGAATTTGCAGTCCCACAGTGTGTTGGATACTGTGCCACAGAAGGGGACACTTACCCCTCTCACCTTGACGATTGCCCTGAGCAGACCTGAGTGTCTCCTTCTCCTGTGGAAGCCACCTTTCCAGTGCAACAGGAACCCAGCTCTGTGGCCTGGTACTGAAGGCTTCCATGTGTCTGCCCACAGAGCCATCCTTCGTCTCCTTCTCCTGCTGTGGTACAAAGCTGGCATCCGGACGTCTCCTCCCATTGTGCCACTGAACAGGGAGCAGCAGCAGCCTCTCCACCCAGAAGGTGAGCCCACAGTTCTTTCATCATTGGCTTGGCACCTTGCTGGGCCACATGTCTTGCCCTGCTGGAAGGAGGGGGTGAAGGAGTCTGAGCCTGGAACCACTGACTGAACTGTGAGTCAAGCTGCGTGTCCCCTGTTCTGACAGTGAGGAAAGAGATCCTAGGCCTAGGCAACATCAAACCTTTTCACCCTCTGACAGCCCTGTGTTGATGTTAGCCCCTTCAGGATGGTCCAGTTTGCATGAGAGTAAACTTCCGGTCTGGTCTTGTTGATGGCAATGTCGGGAAGGGTGCTGCCAGCCCTGGGGTGAGGCGTGTGCCTTTGGAGCCTGACCCCTACGGCTATTTTCTCCTGCAGGCATGGAAGACAGCTCCTCAGGGAAGGATCAGACCTATGTTGGCAGGCGTTCCAGCCGTGTTGTGCGCTCTCTCCAGAGCAGTAAGTAGCTGAGCCTGTCTTCTGTCCTTGCCTGAGGTGTTCCTGCTCTGTGCCCATAATATATAGAATATGACCTGAGTGTGGGCAGTAAAGAGTAGAACCTTTGGGGCATATCCTACCAGTCACTGGGCCCTGTGGGTGGGAAGGATATCAAAGCAATGGGTATTAAGGCATGTGCTGCAAGGCTAGCACTTAGAATTCTATTTTCCCAAGTGAGCTGTGCAACAGACAGCCCTTCAGAATGGTTATGCTTTGAGGAGCACAAATTTTACGAGTACCTCTCCCTGCTCAGTCTCCACTGGAGACAAGCTCTGAGGGTGCTGGTCAGCTGCAGCAGTTGCTGCGTGCACAGATATTCAGGCTTTCCCATTTCACACCCTCACGGTGCAGAAAGCAGCAGGGTGGTGGTGCAGGGAAGCGCAGCAGGAAGGTTTTATCAGTGACCTGACCTGCTTGTTTCAGCCCCATCCCTGCAGTCCCGGCACTGGGGGTCCCCCCAGCAGAGGGAGGAGTCGCAGAGCCGAAGAGCCGAGGAGATGAACCAGCCTCCCACCCCGCTGGGTCTCCAAGAAACCATCGCAGAATCCATCTACATTACCCGCCCTCTGCTCCACTGTATCCTGCCCTGGCTGCCTGCGGGCACACGCCCTACCCCGGGTGCCAGCAGAGGGTGCTGCGGGCTGGGCCGTGGTGCAGGGCAATGCCACACCAGCCTTCTCTCCCTGCCGATACTTTCCTTGGGCAGAGACCGTGGGACTTCTCCCTTCTCTTACACCTTGACAGCTAGCCTCAGTCACTGGAGTTGGGGGCGCAAGTCCTCCAGCCCCTTCCCTGCACTCCCCCAGCACTGCCTTAGAGTGTATTCTCCTGGGCTCGGCAGAGCTTTGCTGGTACCCAGAGGATTGCTTATCTGCGTGCCTCATTATGCATCTCTGGTTCTTTCCATTCCTTGACTGTGTGTTCCTAGTATTGAGTTTAGGAGTGTGGGGCCAGAGATCATGGAAACCTTGGCTCCTCTCAGCAGTCCTGGACATCTCGAGGTCAGTCTGAGGAAGAGTCTTTGCAGGTGCTTGAGGTTGGTGGTGGCTCAGCATCACACTTCCCCCTGTTCCCCGATCCTAGGCAGGCCCTACTTAGAGACATGCACACAGGAGCTGGTCTTTAGCTGGGAGATTGACACATTTAGGTGTCTTCTGCAACACTTACAGTGCTCTATATTGTGAGCTGGTGCGTCATGCTCTGCGTGGAGCTGAGAATGGAGGGCATTTAGAAACTCACTTTCTTTTCCCTTCTGGCTGCTGTTGCCATGAGTTAGCTCTCTGCCCTTCTCCTTCCAGTCTGAGCTTGCTGAGTGATCTGAAAGACCTGAACAGGCGAGAGCGAGCAGAGCTGAGGCGACGAACCATCCTACTGCTGTACTACCTACTGAGATCTCCTTTCTATGACCGATATTCAGAGTAAGGGGGCCCTGCTGGGCTTTTGCTGAAAATTTCCCTTTTAACAGAAATAGCATCAGGGGACTGGGTGAGTAGATCTGAAGAGGTCTGGGTGCCTGTGACCAGGTTAATGTGAGCCCTTGCGCAACAGCTGCCATTGCTGTTCATGCATTCAGCAGCTGGGGCAGGAGGTGTCCTGCTGGACTTGTTCATACTCTCTCCCTTCCTAGGGGCAGGATCCTCCTCCTTCTGCGCTTGTTGGCTGATTACGTACCTGGAGTTGGCTTTGTCACACGTGAGTGGGCCCCACTGCTGTATCCCCGTTTCTGTTGGGTGGAGAAAAATCAGGGGAGTTGGGCAGAATGTTTGTTGATTGGTTTCCAACCTCTGGAAGGAATTGAGAAGTCCCTAGAATGGTTAGTGCCCTGTGGTGATGCTTGTGTTAACAGGAAAGGATGAATTGCTTCCTGTCTGTTAGAGACCTGTGCTCCACCACAGTAGTAAACCTCCCTGTGCCCTCTCAGGCTGCAGAGCTCGATCTCTGCCACCTAGGCCTGTTCTCCTGGGCTCCCTTTCTGCACCTCAGCTGCTGCACCAGAGCCCTGCTTTGCAGCCCTGATTATGAACTCTTTTCCTTGATTGCCAGGCTGCAGTGCTTCTTCCAGTTAGTGATTTTGGAGAAGCTTGGGAGCCTGCATGAAGCCATGTGCTACATAAGCATTTTCACTCTACAGCAGTGGCTTCTGTGTCTGCACCTGCTCGTTATTGCTGAGTTGTCCTCTCTGTCCTGTGCCACAGCAGTGTCCTCCTGACTCGCTGCATGTGGGTCTTCCCTTGCACATTGTAGATTCCCCTTTCCACTGGGTCCCACATGGGGGTCCCACACCGTGGCTGTGCTGACCGTGTTTCACACCCCACGCTGCTTGGTCCTGCTCTAATCTCTGATGCCACATCCCAAAGTTGTCTCCCATCTTGGCCAAAGTAACTGTTCTGTCCTTGGGTCCATCTGAGTTTTATAACTGGAGATTTGGGATTGTTGGACAGTTGGGTATTGGAGCGAGAAGGGGGAATATACCCCCTGCACATACAGCTTCAAATTCCTGCCTTTCTGTGTGCGTGATTCCTCTGTTCTCTTGTTTCAGGGCCACTGATGGATTACTTGCCTGCTTGGCAGAAAATCTATTTCTATAACTGGGGCTGATGAGAAGATGATTGTTCTCTGCTAAGATCATGGCTGGACATTTCTAAGGAGGGCAGACAGGCTGGGGAAGGGATGTTGATAATGTCTAATTTTTGGTTACACCATCGCGAGAAGCTCCTGTTCTGCAGGGTGGGGAGGGGGGTGTATGTAGGTTTTTTAACAGATATTGCTGTGAGTGATGGACACTACATGCATGGAGAGGCCCCGGCCACCTCTTTCTCTGGACCATGCTGAGGCTGCAGGGATGGTGATGGGACCTCTTTTTTTTTTTTTTTTTTTTTAAGTACTTGATTTTTCTCCTTTTGTATGGCTGCACTTATAGTAAAGCCAGGCAGCACAGTGTTTTTTGGAGAGCGTTGTCTCCCACGTCACAGTGCTGAGGCTGACCTGCAGCCTGCTTGTGTTGGCCCTGCCTGGCCGATCTGCTTGGAGCGGGCTTGTCTGTCAAATAAACTGACTGAATGGAAAGTACTGAGCTGAAGGACCTCTCTTCTCCTGTTTGCATGGGATCTCCTTGTATCTGGTCACCAGCAGGTCTCTCTCTGTCAGAAAGAGCAGCTTTTGCAGTTGTATACCCTGGGAGATGCTGTACCTCAGAAGCCTTTTGCTCCGGCCTGTGTCAAGCAGGGCCCCACACATCTCAGCTGGTGACTATAGCCTCTAACTCCAGGTGCCTGGTTCAGTCCTGTTTCCTGGGGTTCCCTTGTGAGCATGGAGAGCTGCAGTTTGCAGGCTGCTTTCCTAGCATCTACTGTGTGCTAAAGGGTTTGCAAAACGGCTGCCAGCCCATGCCTGGGGGGCTCGTCCAAGGGCAGAGGAGAAATGAAGATTAATTCAGCAAATAGTGCTGTACCACCCTTAACAAGGTGCCCAAGAGATGCTTGGACAGCTATGACCATCTTTTTCTATCTGCTCTGCTAACTGGGGAACAGTTGAGGCTTCAGTTGAGTTGCAGTGCAGGCTCCCTGGGCCAGGACAAAGGGGTAGCCAGCTGGTGACACTGGATTGCCCCACAGGCAGCTGCCAGCCCTGTGCAGAGCTTGGGAGCTGGAAACTGCTCAGGACTAGAAGTTTATGTACCAGGAGGGTGTAGGCAGCAGCGCCTGGGTGGGGTCCTGCCTCCTGTCCAACCCAGCCCATATCCCAGGACCACCAGGGTGGACCCTCTGTGACCTCGCTGTGGAGCTGGCAGCAGGGCACACCATGCAGTGCCACCAGGGTCGCTTCTCTGTGACCTCACTGTGGAGCTGGCAGCAGGGCACACCATGCAGTGCCACCAGGGTGGCTCCTCTGTGACCTCGCTGTGGAGCTGGCAGCAGGGCACACCATGCGGTGCTGGCTCCTACTGCTCACCTTGCTGCTGGGGGCTGCCCTCGCACGGCCCCTGCCCCAGAGGTGATGGTGCTTCCCCCCCTCCCTGCCCTGGTACCTGCACAGGTACCCTGTGGCACCAAGCCCTCAGGAGCTGACCAGGCTGGGTGAAGACAAGCAGTGCATGGGAGCTCTTGTGGCAGTGTGGGCGAGCACCGTAGGGTCTCAGCTCACTCCTGCCCCTGATTTTCCTCCACAGCGACAGTTACTCGGTGCCTCAGGACTTCTCTGCTCCCCTGGAGCTTCCGCAGGAGCACTTTGGCCTGGTGGACGGTACAGCCCTCTCCTCACCCTCTGAACCCCCTTTCCAAGCACTTGCCACTCCAGGCAGGTGGTTGTGCCCAGCCCCACGAGCAGTCCCAGGGCTGAGCCCAGCCTCTCGGCTCTACCTGCAGATTACGGCATCAAACCCAAGCAGCCTCGCTCCAGGCCTAGTGTGGCACGGGAGCGACCGGCGGGGCTGCGCAGAGCTGGCAAAAGCAAGCGTGATGAACTGGACTTGCTGGAGTACTACTACAATGCCCGCCTGTGAGCCCGTGTGCCCAGCCGGTGGGACCCTCCACTGCTGCAGGACAGGGTAGGTGTGGGGGGTACGAATGGGGGCGGGGGGGGTGGTAAGGGTAATCCCTGCTTTGGGGAACAGCTGGAGCACATGACCTCCAGAGGTCCCTTCCGATCATCATACAATGATCTGTGGCCTCCAGGGGCCCTTGCACCAAACCTGAGCAGCTCCAGCTCCCCTTGTGGTGTCAGGAGGGCATGAGTGAGGGCCCAACTCACTGCGGTGAGACACAGACAGCACAGAAGCCCTGCTCCATGAACCATCATATTTAATAGTTGTTGCCATCACTGCAGATCCAGCCGAAGCACAGAGACCGCTGGCTGCAGGGGCCGGGAGAGCTCTGCTACCTCCCCAGTGCTTTGCACGGCTCCCTGCAGGCTTTAGCCCTTCCCTGCCCTGCTTCTGGCCAGGACCCAGCTCTGCACAGGCGCTGAGCCCCACCGCCTTGGGGTGGCCCAGCCCTGCTGCTGCCTCTGCCACCTGCAGCTGGGGGAGAGGGGAAAAGGGACAGAGAAAGGTTCCCCTCCTGAGGGTGTAGTTACTGCATGGAGGTATGGGGGGGATTTTTCTCTCTCCCCAGGGCACAGATACAAGAGGGGAGGGACGGGGATGGGGGCAGAGGCAGGGGTGAGCTGTCTAAGCTCATCTTAGCCCTGGCAGAGGAGACACCGAGGCCCCCTCTGTCATCCCTACCCAGCAGCCTTATCCCCTGTGCCTGGCAGGGAGGCAATGCCTGCCCAGGGCAAGCCCATCTCCCAGGCAGGAGCCAGCACATGGGTCTTGTTTGCTCTTACTGCTGTGTCTTCATCCTGCAGGAGTCCAACTGCCACTGCATTAAAAGTCACCCCAGAGGGATGTGACGGGAAGCTGGGCCACGGTCACAAGGAGGAGATGCTGTTACCCCAGCCTGCAGCAGGAAAGGGCCCAAGCACACTGCTGCCCACCCCTCCACCAGCAGGGCACTCAGCGGGTGCTTCTCCAATAGAATAAACTAAGAGTATTTTGTACAATAAACACAATTTATCCAGCCCTCCCCCCTCCCGTCCCCCCCAGCCCGAGCAAGGGGAGTCACAAAAAGAGGTGGCACTCCGTGCCCTGGGGAGCCCTGCCCCAGGCTCACTCCTCCTCCAGGCTCAAAGCAGCTCTTGTCCATGCATGACACGGGGAAGGGGCGAGACTGCAGCCCGGGCTGTGCAGGAGGTGCCTGTGCCAGCCCTTACTCCAGGTAGATGTCCTCCGTGGGGCACGTGTACTCCACATACTCCTTGTAGAATTGCTGAAAAGCTCTCCTGCAACACAGCACCAGGCAAAGCTGAGCACTGTTCTCCCTGCGAGGCATTTACAGAGCCCCTCTTCCCTTCTTAACCTTGCTCCCTGCCCTGCTGGCAGTTTGACCCTCCTGCCCCTTGTCCCCTCCCACATTAGCACCCAGAGCTGCTATCAGAGCTGCAGGGTCTCCATCCTCGCTCTGATCCCCTGCACAGCGCAATGACTTCCAGCCATCTGCCTGCAAATCCTTGCACTGGGACTTGTTCCTGTCCTGTCAGCCCTGGCTCTCGCCCCAAGCCTCTCACTTGAGGGAAGAGGTGCCAGCCTGGAGCCAGGTCCAAGCCCCACACCTATGGGGCGAGGGCAAGATCAAGCCTGGCTGCCTCATCCCTCCTGCCTTTCAGGAGCAAGCCTTCCCTGTCCAGCCAGGACTCACCCTACGGACTCTGCCAGAGGCTTCGTGGACTCCTCCGAGACAAAGACGTGACAGGCAAATCTGTGGTCAGCAGGGTGCTTGGTGATGAACCCAAAATATCTGAGGGCAGAGAGAGTGGGTGTGACTGGACCAGCAGACAAGCAGGCACAGGTACCTCAGCATCCCCAAGGTGAGCGTAGGGGTTTGGGACCTGCAACCCTGCCAAACTCCAGCTGCCACAGCCCATGCCCAGAGCTGCAGTGTAATTCTCATCCAAAG
Source organism: Podargus strigoides (assembly GCA_028020825.1). NCBI lineage: Eukaryota > Metazoa > Chordata > Aves > Caprimulgiformes > Podargidae > Podargus > Podargus strigoides. The sequence continues at coordinate 39,432,487 of CM051624.1, read as the reverse complement.
GCTGCTTTTGCATGAAGCTGCAGCACTGGGCTCACAGGGGAAGGAGAGCCCTCAGAACCGGGCTCCTGGGAAGCCTCCCATTCCCTTCTCATCCCCAGCCATGCTGCCTACAGGGAGCAGGAAGGCAGTGAACCCTCTGTGCTGAGCCACTGGCTTTGAGAGCCACCCCACACCTCCCCACTACTCACTTGTTGTTCTTTGGATGGTACCCACAAAAGGAAATGTTCTTCAGCTGGAAAAAATGGCTACACTTGTTTACCTGGGGGACAGAGAGAGGAACTGTCAAAGCTTTCCTCCCCACCACCCTGGAAATACGTGCTTGGACTTAGTGGTGAAATAAACCTGAGCCTGATCCTGGGCTGCTACCAGCAGCAGTTTTGGGCTGGCCCCAAGCACCTGCACACAGGGCAAGCTTCCAGGCAGCCCTGCTGGCTCCCACCCCTCTACCTCCAGCTGCTCCTGTGGGGCTTCCCTAGAGGCCCTGGGTTAGGCTGTACTGGGGCTAGAAGCGGTGCTGCTGTTCACCCAGTGCACACAGCCCTTCTCCCTCACTAAAAAGGCTCTCAGAAATACCAGCAGATAGAAGGTGAATGAGTAACTTACTCAGAACTAAATAAGTCATTCAAGCCTGGGTGTTCAAAGGGTCTCAGCCAGAAATGAGGGCTTATACAAGTTTAAAGAGTAACCACGTTGATGGCATCCTCTAGATACAGGTGAGACTTGTAGAAACCCCAGCCCAGCTCCCTGCCACAGCATCCAGTCAGGAGCTACTCCTACCCCACAACCCCAGGGGAGGTTTCCCAGAGGCTTACTGCAAAGCCCTCGCTTGCCTCTGCCCAGCAGCTCGTTGTGCTTCGCTAGGCTACTTATGCAGAACGCTAATCAGCAGCTTGCCAGAGCCAGCTAAAGAGATTACAGGGCAGATCTGGAGGACACCACTCAAAATAGTAGCAGAAGGGTTTAGGAGCCAGCTGACAGATTACTGGTGCAGCTCAGCTCACAGCACCCCAGCGCAGAGACGTGCTTGGCAGCTGTGAGGGCATGAGCCCTTGGTACAGCCCGAAGCTGGGGTCCTGTGAGGCATGGGGGACACTGGTGGTGGGCCTACAACCCTACTGATGGTATTTCTCACACCCTTAGATGGGTGGAGATCTGCCATTGTCACATGCAAACATGACCAGTAGCACAGGGGGCACAGCAGCAGCCGGGGATGGGACAAGAGGAGCAGGGAGTGGAGCACTACCTTGCTGTGCTCCTTGGAGTCATCAGCTTTCACGGCAATCTTGACCCCACGCACACTGATCTCCAGGACACAGCTGGAGGGTGGGTTAAAGTGCACAGTGAGGCGGCGCGTGGTGGCAATCTGGAGGTGGAAGACAGAGAGACAAAGCCCTGGCACTCATGAGCAGTGATGATGGCTCACCCTTTCCCTTCCCCACTGACACTCTGCCCTGCTGCCAGGAGGAGCAGGTGCTCCTGCTCCCAGGATGGGGTGGGACACTACCTTCTGCATGGCTGCGCACAGCACATCGTTGCCCTTGTGATAGGGAACCTGCACCGAACCGAGGAACTTCACCCGAAACTGGTCCACCCAGTCGCTGCTCTTGGCCAGAGCTGGAAGAGAGAACACACGGTGGAGATCATCTCCAGTGACTGGGAACGTGGGCTGAGATCCACCTCCCCGCTCCATATTCCCACCCCTGCATGTTTCCCTGCCCAGGGAAAGCTTCCTGCAGCACCGCTACCAGCTCCGAGCATCGCACCAGAAGCTGCCCGTTGCTCCCTGCCTGGTGCCCAGCTTGGTCCTCCCTCCATCCCCCTGCTCAGCACCAGGCTCTGCTCAGCAGAGAGGAGGTGGACACAAGATGGGGGACATCAGCAGGGCTCGGTACCTGTTACATGGTCTGGGTCCTTGGTGACTTCGATAGCGTAGTAGGCAGGAAAAATGCCCCGGTCACCTGTCCGCATGTTGTATGCTTCATACCAATAATCTTCTGCCTGCACCTCCACCAGCAAAGGATCATCCACCTCCAGCTCCAGCTCATCCGCATGGCGGGGCACAAACCTGGGCGGGGAGGCACTAGCACCTAGCTGGCCAGCAGCGCTGGTGGCCTTCTCACTGGCACACTGGTGGAGAGTGGGGGGCAATGCAAAATCCACCACCCACCCACCCACCCAGGCAGGCAGGTGTCATTAGCCATGGGGACCCGAGATGCTCAGTAAAGCATCTGAGCAGGTTTAGGCTCAAAACACAGCAGCATCCTGGCACCTAAGGCAAGGGTATCCCTATTGCACCACCCATGCTTCTCCCCAAAGAGGTCCCAGCTGCCCTCGCAGGTCTTGCCCCTGCAGCAGCCTGGGGAGATGTTGCTCCTGAGCATGGCACGAGCTACGGGCAGTGGTTTGGTCCCCAGGGCTTCCCAAAAGCTGGAAACACTGGGCTTATCCCACCAGGGTGGGAGGGCAGCACCAGCTTTCTCCTGCAAGAGGTTCAGGGCACTGCTCACACCTGCAAGCTCACCTAAAGACTGCACGGTGGGTCTGCTCCTGCTCCTCCCCATTGATCATGCAGGAGAACAACCCGAAGGACTCAGCACCTGGGGACGAAGGCAGAGGGGAACATCTCAGTGTCGAGGGCTCAGCACCACAGCTGAGGGAAGGATATGGGCTGAGCAGGCTGCTGAGGCTCCTGGGGGATGGCTCGGCCGAGATGAAGCTGCACGGTGCCACAGGAGAGAAAGGCGTGGCTAGAGCTGCTGCACTGGTGCCCAGTGGTCTCTGCTGGGACCACGACCTCCCTCCACCAACCTGCACAGCTGTGACAGGCCATGTCACCAGCACCATGGGACCAGCCACACTGCGGGAAGCCCTGCCTGCTGGGACATGTCACCAGCCCTGGTGCTCCTCCAGGCTTGGGGAGGAGGATGGCACTCCAGGAGGGATGCTGTCCCTCTGTGAGACCGCTCAGCCTCCCCCTCAGCACGGCCATGCCTTGGGCTAGCCAAAGAAGCAGCTTGAAATGCCTCCAGCCATCCCTGCCTGCAGCTCACAAGGCTTTTCCATCCCCTTCTCCACACCTCCCTGGCCACCAGGGACAAAGCCACAGGCTGTGGCAAGCAGAGCTGGGGCTGCTGTCTGCTGGTGGCTTTTGATCTCCCAAGCACATCCTCAGCCTTGTACCAGGGACAAGTGGCCAGCAGCCCACCTCCCCCGGCACCCAGCACTCACTGGAGGAACGCGCCCGGCCACTCATGAAGACATTGAGGAACTTCTTGGAGAAGTGGATGTCCGCCTCGGGGGTGGAGTCCTCGGAGAGGCAGACTGAGTCGCGCTTCAGCGCGTCCTCCTCGTACTCCTCGCCGATGGCCGACTCGTAGGGTGAGGAGACGCAGTTGTCGTAGACGGTGGCCGAGTCGCTCTCATCGCTGTAGCCCGAGTAGCACTGCTTGAGGCTGACCAGCTCCAGCTGCACGTTCTCGTCCACCACCAGCGTGTACTTGACCGAGTCGTAGGAGAGGGCACTGGTGTCCGAACTCACCGAGGCTCTCTGAAGGTTGTGCCCCGGCCGGGAGCCACCACTCCCACCACCGCAGGAGGCCCTGGGCAGGTTCGTCTTGTCAGGGGAGGACATGTAGTCCAGCACCTCATCCTCCTCGCTGATGGAGGGGTTGGTTTTCCCCGCCAGGGCCGAATAGCCAGAGGTGTCGATGTCGGAGCTGATGGACATGCGGTTCTCACTGGACTGAGATAGGAACGGCTTCTCGGTCTCCAAGGGGTCCGAGTTCTTCTGCACGGGCGTCAGGTAGATCTCCTCCGTGGCCTCCAGCCTCACGTCCGTCTGGTAGCGGATGCGGTCCCGGTGAGCCTCGGGGCCCCTCGACGTCACCACCACCACGCTGGCACCGTGTGGTGGGGGTCGGCTGGTGGCCTGGTGCTTCTCAGGTGGCCGGGACGAGGTGACGCAGGCAGGTGCCATCTGGGTGGCTGCTGTGCGCCGGCACGGGCTCTCCGTGGATGTGCCCCGGTCTTTGGTGGAGGTTGTGCTGTTTTGGTGATTGACCTCGTCACTCAGGCAAACGTGGTCGTGGGGAGGGGTCTGCTCACCTGGAGGGGGAGGAGAGCAGCACTGAGCCCTGCCGAGGGCAACGCTCCCTGCCAGGGAAGGTGGCCAGGGATGCCTCCCAGACTCAAGGTGGACATGCACCCTGCATCCATGTGGGATGTTTTCCCCAACCTCCAGCTCTAGCACCGCTTGTCCCAGGCTCCTGACAGCCACAAAAGCATGCAAGGAGCTGCCCCTGGCCAACAGCCCAAGAACTCACCCGTTTTCAGAGGGGACGACGACCGGGACACCCGCTCCTGCCAACTGTGCTTTTTCCCCAGAGAGTTGTTATTCAGAGTGTCCTGAGGAGAAGACAAAGCCGCCTTGTAGCCCAAACAGTAAACAGCACGTGGCGCAGTGGCAGCACCCATCGCTCGCCTGGTCTGCGGCACCCCGCTCGGCTCCCCCCTCGCCTGGGCACTCTGGGGTGCATGGTGCTCGGGGGGACCCCCCGCCAGCCCCACATCTCACCACACCAAAGCAGGGTGGGCAAGGAGCCAGCTGGGAGGCAGAGGGACTGTCCTGGCCTGGATGGATGCACCTGTTCACCATGGGGAAACTCAGCTGCAGGAGCCCACAGCTGGATGGTCCCCAACCAAAAATTCAAGACCTGAGCCTGCCTGGAGCCCACTGGGGCTGAGCAGACATGCTCTGCTCCCATCCCTCAGGCCCCACCTACCTTCAAACCACCCAGCATTATTAAATGAGGGACCTCCCAAGGGCCAGGGGTTGTGTTGCTGCCCAGAGCCAGCAACTGGAGTCATCCATATTGCACATGTGTGTGCACAGGGGAACATGCACATCAGCCTCACTGTGAGACCCAGGGACCAAAGGCCACCAGGTCCCCTCTAACAAGGAACAAGTCCTCCCTGCCTGCCTCAGCAGGACGTGACATCCTGCCTGCTGCAGCCCCAGCCCTGGCCCCGTCCTCTCCTCCACCCCCAAGTTCTCCCTGGCTGCCCACCCCTTGCCCCTCCTGCAGGGCACCGAGTTTCTCCTTCACTTGCAGCAGTGGTATTTTCCACACCATTAATTTTTGCTCAAGTGCGAAGTCCTGCTGGGACTCCCTGGATTTTCTCACGGCCTTATCACCAGCCTGCAGCTACTGCCAGCAGCGCAGGAGCTGCCCCGTCCTTGCTGTGCTTCCCCACCAACACGAAGCAAGCCTTTGCCCTGAAACTCCACTATGTCACATGCTGCTGAACCACGGCTGCCACATCCCTGCCTCTGTGTGGGGAGGGCAGAGACCCCCACCACAGGGCTTCAGTGACCTCCCAGTGTGGCCACCATAAGCCCCTCCTGTGCCAAGGCAAATAACAGTGCATCCCCGCTTGACTTTCCCAGGGATGTGTTGGGCTGGGATGTGAGCCAGGCGAGCTGCCGCAGCGATGGCCTCTGCGTGCAAAGTGCCACGGGGCCAGCACAGGAGCCAGCCTGGCTGCCCAGACTGGGACAGGAGGCAGCAATGCAGCAGGAAGAGCACCCCCAGGTTCACCCATCCCGCAGAGCCATGGCACTCTGGGGTCTGTACTGCCCAGCCAGTGTGGAGAGGCACTCACAAGGTCTTAGAGGATGAACCTAACCAGTCCCAGCAGCTGTTTCTTCCCCTGTGGGAAGCTGAGGATGTTCCTTTCACCATCTCCAGGCCACCTGCCTGGGATGATGATCACAGAGACATCACCAAGCCAGCTCCTGGCCCCAGCAAGGAGAAGCTGGAGCAGAGGGTGGCACGGTGCCCTGCCTGTGCACACCCTGCCTGGCACAAGGAGGGCAGCTCGGTGCACTGACTGGGCATTTAAGAGAGGACTCATGGCCACGGTCTCTTTTCTTACCGCCTGCAGGAGCTGGGCGGGCCAGGAGGGTGCAGGAGGGTCTGGCACAGGTAGAGGTGGATCTCCCAGGCTGATCCCCAAAGGATGCTCTGCACACTGTCCTCTCCTCACAGCACCACACATGGTCAGGGAAAAGCAGCCTTTGGCTAGAAGTAGGTGCCCAGAAGAAGCACCCCAAGCACCTCACAGCCAGCCTGCCACCAGCACCTCTGCCTCTTGCTAGATGCCACCGACAGCGCTGCCCTCCCTGGCCAGCCATGCCCCAGCCTTGTGCCTCCATCCCCGATGGCTCTGGGCTCCCAGTGCTAGCTGTGGAAAAGCTCCCACCTCCTGTTCTCCATGTCAGCTCTGGCTGTGCCTGTGGCCCCAAGGGGACCATCAGCTCCCTCTCCCCAGCCCAGAGTCTATACAACACTCCTCCAAATTTCTCTCTGCAGGCCTGCTGCCACCCCCAGACACTGGCTGGAACTGGCTGCCCAAGAGGGGGGCCCCGCTGTCCCCCATCTTCCCAGCTGGATGTGGCTGTCACGTGCCACTTGCTCCTCAGGGTCCCGTGCAGGGTGAGACAAGGCTGTCACTGTCCCCTTGTCCATTATGCTTGGTGGGGCTCCCCCGCCTCCCTAGCCCTGCTGCCTTTGTCCCCGGTGCCAGCTGCCCTGCGGGTGCCCATCCTGGCTCTGTGCTTTCCTTCTCCTCCTCCTCCTCCTCCCACCCATGGCCTCAGGCAGAGAGCTGGCATCAGCTGCCTGTGCCAGGCTGGTGACACCCAGCTCCGACTACTCCCCATCTGTCACCCACAGGGACACCTGCCTCTCGCTTCATTCTCCTCGGCTCAACGTCACCACGGCGAAAATCCTCCTACTTGGCAGAAGGCACTGCTAAACACAGGAGGTGGCAAAAATAGCCCCGCACGTCGCGCATCCCGCACGGGTCCACAAAGTTTGTGGAGAGGTGGGGCAAAGGGTCTCCAGATGCCGCCCGGAGGGTCAGCGTGCGGGGCACTGAAATGCCACCTGCCCCAGGGATGACAGCAGCCCCAGAGCTGCGTAGTGCAGGCAATCTGGGGGAAAACCTGCTAAAATCTTGTACAAAATCTGAGTGCGAGCGAGACAACAGAACCCCCTCGTCCTCCCGGCCACCATTTTGGGCGTTGCCGTTCTGCCTCACAAATTTCACACGGGGCACTGACATTAATGCTTCTTTTGCCGCTCAGGAGTGGCAGCTGCTGAGTTCCCACCACCAGGCATGGGGCATCCAGTGCCACCACCCTGCCCTGGGGCTGGTGTTACCCTGGCCTGGGGCAGGAGCCCGGCCAGCTGTTGGCCAGCAGTGCCAGCCCCGTGGTGCGGTGCCCCATCCCGTGATGGCTCATTCACGCGTTCCGTACGCCATGCCTCGTTTGCTCTCCATACTCATCGAGTCCCTTCCCAGCTCCCTGCCCCACAGCTCTCTGCCAGGCCCCACAGGCTCTGCTGCGGGCACAGCTCAGCCCTGCCACACTGATGCCCCTTCCTGGCCTGTTCGCTCCCCACCTCAAGCAGTAGGGGTGGAAGAAGGACCCCCCTGGCCCCTAAGCCCCAAGCTCTGAGTGCAGTGCCCGGGCAGGGGGCACAGCCTGCGGGGGCTCAGCAGTGCAAGGGGATGGCACGGCAGTGAGTGAGCACATCCCCGTGTGTGTCCCCCGGCGTCCCCCGGACCTGCGGAGCGCTCCCTCCGGCTCTGCAGCAGGGACCTAGCCTGCGCCGCGCCCGGCCCGGGGATGCGGGCAGTGGACAGGGACCCCGGGGGGGGCAGCAGAGGCTCTCCCCATCATCTCTCCAGCCTCTCCCCACCATCCATCCATCCATCCATCCATCCATCCATCCATCCATCCATCCATCCATCCATCCATCCATCCATCCATCCATCCATCCGAGACAAAAGCCCCGGCGGCGGGAGCATCCCTCCTCCTTCTCCCCGACCCCCCCGGCCCGTTCGCCCCGAGCCCCCCCGAGCGGACCTTACCTGGCTCCGAGGCACCTGCGGGAAGAGGTTGAGAGTTGTGGGTCGCTTCGGCCTGTAGACATCCGTGGTTCCGGGAGGGGGGTCTTTCTGCAGCGGCTCGGGGGCCGTCTGCTCCTCGGCCGGAGCATCCCCCGCCGCGTCGATGAGGTCGAGCTGGAGCATCTCCGCCTGCAGCCGGCTGGCCTCCCCGCTGCCCGCCGCCCGGGCCCCGCCGCCCGGCCGGCTCACATGGCCCTGCCGGGATTACCGGCCGCCATCAGGCCACCGGGAGGGCGGGTGGGACACCAGCCACCGTGCCGCCCCGCACCGCTCCTCCCGCCGGGGATGGGAAGGGAAGGGGGGCCGGTACAGCCGCATCAGCACTCAGAGGCCTCTGCCTTTTAAAGAGGCAGGGATGTTATTCCAGCGTTAGGGAACAGCATCCGTCCTTGCTCACTGCCCCCGGGTGATGGGACACTCCCGTCACCCCATTCCCGGCAGGTGCCTGTAGCTACGTACAACCATCACACCGCAAACGTGCACACCCAGGTTTCATCTTCACGTAATGAGGGCATTTTTTACAGTGGGAGCAACCATTCACTGAGACAACCTCCTCAGGGGCATGTAATGTCCCTGTCGCTGCAGGTTTTCTAGATGCAACTGGACAGGGTGCTAGACAATCTTATCTGGGCTCCTTTTCACTGAGTCACTGAATCACAGAATTCACAGAATCACAGACTGGTGGGGGTTGGAAGGGACCTCTGGAGATATCCAGCCCAACCCCCCTGCAGGGTCACCCAGAGCAGTCCAGGCGGGTTTGGAATGTCTCCAGAGATGGAGACTCCACCACCTCTCTGGGCAGCCTGTGCCAGCACTCTGTCACCCTCACAGTAAAGAAGTGTTTTCTTATGTTAAGATTGAACCTCCTGTGTTCCAGTTTGTGCCCGTTGCCTCTTGTCATGTCACTGGACACCACCAAGAAGAGTCTGGCCCCATCCTCCTGACACCCACCCTTTAGGTATTTATAAGCATTGATGAGATCCCCTCTAAGACTTTCATTCTCCAGGCTAAAGAGACCCAGGTCTCTCAGCCTCCCCAGTCCCCTCATCATCTCTGTACCCTCTGCTGGACTCTCTCCAGTAGTTCCCTGTCTCTCTTGAACCAGGGAGCCCAGAACTGGACACAGCACTCCAGATGAGGCCTCACCAGGGCAGAGTAGAGGTGGAGGATCACCTCTCTCAACCTGCTGGCCACACACTTCTTAACGCACCCCAAGATACCATTGGCCTTCTTGCCCACAGGGGCACATTGCTGGCTCATAGTTAACTTATTGTCCACCAGGACTCCCACATCTTTCTCTGCAGAGCAGAACAATCCCATGAGAGGTTGGGCCAGATGATCTTTCAAGGTCCCTTCCAACCTGGGCTGCCTGTGACTCTTCCTCCCCAAGCAGACCAGGCCCTTTCTTGGTTCCTGTCCTGGCAACTGGGACTTTTACAACCACAGAATGATTTTGGTTGGAGGTTGGGTCCAACCCCTGTCCGGAGCAGGTCGCTTGGGGCCTTGCCCATCACATTTGAATATCCTCACAGACAGAGAACCCACTGGGGCTGGGATGTGAAGCTGTGCTGCAGGGATGCCTGATGAGCCAGCAGCCTGGCATTAGCTCTCCAGTCACTCACTGGCAGTGACTGTGCTCTGGCCAGGAGCAGCCCCACTCTTTCCCCTTGCACCCCTGGAACAAGGTGGCCACCGTGGCCTGTGAGAAGCGGATGCCCTCATGGCTGTGTTGCTGGGTGAAGAGGCATTGACGTCCCCCTGCGGCTGCAGGTGTGTAAAGGTCAGTGGTTTCCTTCCCAAGCATCCTTTGTTGCAGTAACCGGAGCTTGCACATGCACGGGTTGCTGCGGCCAGCAATAAAGGCTGTGACTTGGCATTAACCAGTCGAATTCCCCATGTTATCAGCTGTTTGTGGTGACTGGAAAGCTCATGAGAGGGCAGAGGTGGAGAAGGGCGTTTGTTTGCAGCTGATGCTATCTGTGTCTGGCTGCACAGAGGATGTCCCTCGAGCCATGGGAGAAGAAACAGCCCCAGCAGCCTGACAGGGGCAGCTCTGGCAGACCCTACAACAGCTCTTGCTGCTACTGACTCCTAAATAGCCAAGGCTAATACAAGCACAGGCAGGGCTCTGCATACCACAGGCACAGTATGAACTCCCTCACAGGGGCCATTTCACCCCAGTGTCCTTGTGGCAGTCCTGGTAGGTATCCCTGAAGGAGCACTGCCACTAAAACCCATTCTCTTTAGGCTTCAAACATTTAACTCCTTTGCTTTTAACCTTAGCCTTCTGTGTTTCCGTGGCAGCAGTTGCCTGTGGCAAATCACATGGATTTTAACAAGGAAACTGAAGCACAGAAAAAGAACTGGGGAGAAATGCCAGCTCAAGAGATCATACCTAGGCAAGGTAGGTGTATTTGAGTCAGCTGGTGACATTCAATGCAGACTACTAATGATGCTGCCTCAGTAATCCTGTAGCTGTAGCGATCACTCAGAAAACTCAGAGGAGGGGAAGTCCCAGAAGGATGCAGAACAGCAAAACAGTACCTGCTCTGAAGAGAATTGTGCCCTGGGAGGGATGCACCATTCCAGGTTCAATAGCTAGGAGGACACTGCAGCCGCTGCAGGTACTTATTAATGGTCTGTAGCACAACAGAGTGATTCTGAAACCACACGGCAATAGATCACCTTGCCATCGAGTAGGACCTGCGGTGATCTGCAAAGCCAGGGCAGGGACTAGATGTTGGGAAGCCTTTCTAATGGGAAGGACGCTGCCCCACCAGAACAGGCTGCCTCAGGAGCCCTTTAGCAACAAGTTCATGTAACCTAAGGCCAGCCTGAGTATGCTCACACTACACAGACCTGATGGTAGGTGACTTCCCAAAATCCCTTTGGGACAGATTAGGGTGTGTGGGAGAGCGGTACCAGTGCCTGAATCGTGCAGTGGGATGTACACAAGATGTACACACCTGGATGCTGCTGCAGTCACAGGGAGGCTCACACCTCCGTTACAGCTCTGTCCCTGGGATGGCCATGATGCTAGTGTGCTCCTGCTGCTGCTCCCGTACACACGGTGCTGTCCCAATGGCAGGAAGTCCAGTATCCAGAAACCAGTCTCTGATGGTCCTGATGCTGTTTTCCATGGGTCCCAGGGCAGGATAGAGCAGCTCAAGCCCTGCTGCAATTGCAAGGTGCTGGGAGCACCCCTGGGAGTACCAGTCTAGGCAAGGGAACCACCTGCATGGGGGCTGCTGCTGACCTTGGGAAGGGACGGTGCTGCTCGCTTCCCTAAGAACAACAGGCTCTCGCAAGGGGAGCAGGGTGATACACAGCTTTGAGCCACCCTGGTCCCTACCTGCTATTGTCTCCCAGTGGAGGGGACAACTACGTCCCCTCTCCATACCACCCAGCTGCAACCACTTTGCTCCTGACTTCCAAGTGCCAGGAGAAACCTCTCTGCCCCCAGCCTGGCACAGCCGCAGCTGGCGACGGATCACAGAGGGAGCTGCACGGGACAGACTGTGAAAGCCACCCAGCCGCTTTGTGGCTGTGTCCTTTGCTCCCTGCCCGCCCGTGCAGCCAGGTCGCCACCAGTCCCCGGAGCAGCAGGTTGGCTGGCTCATGGCAGCTGCTCCCCCTTTGCAGTGGGTCCTGCTGGTCTTCTAGGGATAGCTGCTGCCAGTAGCACACTGGATCAGGACAGTGAACACCAAGATGAAGCCTGGCATTTCCAGCAGTTGTACTATGCTGGCAAAACAAAGTGTTTTGGGTTTTGTCTCCACACATCTGACTCTTCGTGGCTGGTTCAGGCCTTTCCATGCAGACCACGACAGCTAAGCACAGCCCTGTATCAGCTCTCTTCCTTTGGGCACTGGTTCTCGTGCTTTCAAGTATTTCCAAGATGAGTATTTCTTTTTTTTTTCTCCATTCCTGCATTAACCATTTCCCACAGCTCCTGGAATACAGATGAAGCACCGAGCCTTTATTAACCACAGCCTAGCTGTGTGCCGGGATCCATCTTGCTGAAACCAGGGACCGTCACCCGGGATTTCCAAGGCCAAACCTGAAGCAAAGACTTGTGTTGCAACTGTCCCTCTCAATGTGCCAAACTGCTGCCATTTCCAAGGTGGGGGTGGCATCCCTCACCCAGGTGGCACCCACTCCTCCCCAGCCAACCTCTTGCCTTGCCATTCAACAGCCTTAAAGGCAGCTCTGCTCCTCCGCTGAGCTCTCTCCTCAGCCCACCTCTTGCTTCACTCACAGTTTTTATTCATACAGAACCTGTTGAAATTAAGGTTTTTTTCACCCATATTTGGGATTATTCCTCATTCTTAGTACATGGTGTCCTGTCCATGAGGTGCAGTCTCATCGGTGGACAGAGTTCCCTCTCGCACAAACATCAGTCTACGCCTCCTTGCAGTTTCTGCCTGTCTAAGCCACTATTTCTGGAAAGCTGCTAAAATAGCCCATGATGAAGTCATCTTTGTTTTTCCAGGACCAAAAATACCCCAAACCCCACCTCTGTTTGGGTGTTGACCTCTGCACCAGCTGCCTGTTCCTGCCATGGGGTTTTGCTGCTGGGTGGCTCCGCCTGGACCCTCTGCCTCGCCAAGGTCACCCCATCCAGCAGCCGCCTTCCCGGCACCTCCTGGTGCTGCGGGGGCAACTGGGGCCAACCTTCCATTCTGGGTACTGTGGGTGCTCTGCAGCACCGGCACTGGGAGCTCGCCACGGGCAGGGCATCGGCATGGGGCCCCCCTTGCCCTGGCCCTGGCATTGGACTGGCTTGCCAAGCTAGGCATCCCCACGTGATGCAATTAGCTGGCTGATGCCCGCTGCAGGTCGTTACTGATTTACTGGCCCCCATGCCATGCACGGACCCAGCCAAACCGCTGCCTCTGGGCCTGGCTGCTTCCATCAGCGAATACTGCAACCCCGTCGCCTCGAGCTCGCTCCAGACGCTATTGGGTTGGAAAGCTGCTGGCTCTTGCTTTTGACTTTGGGGAGTGAAAAGCCCCTCTTGACATCGTTGCTGTCACCACTTTTGGTTCTGCTCCTCAGGCAATACTCCATGTCCTATATAAACCATTTGGACATATATTTAGTAGGCATTTTTTCTGAGCATGGTAGGCTTCTTCCTTTGCTGTGTTTATGAATAGTTCATTGCTTCCCAGGGGCCAGCCTTGCAACCCCCTCCCACCCGAGCAGACGCCCAGCACACCCAGGCTTTTGCACAAAGCAGCTCCGAGCCATCCTTGGAAGTTCATGGAGCTCACTGCTAGACCCTGAGCAAACCCTCTGCTGAGGGTCAGGTCTCTGCATCATGGTGCAGGGATGCAGAAACCCCTCAGCAGACTGTTTAAATGGGTGAAACAGTCTATTTTTCCTCACCCTCAAGGAAAGGCTACAGCAGCTGACCTGCAAGTGTTGTGTCCCCCCCTTACCCTCCCTGCCAAACCTCAGCTAAGGGCTGCCAGCCCGTAAAGAAAAAAGAAATCCTGCTCTAAGAGCCTGGTGGTGCTATCAGCGGTGGAGAACTGGGATGGCTAATGGGAAGTTTCCAGCAATGCACCCACAGCCGCTGCCTGCCTCACCTATTGCAGGCAGGAGGATCTGCCCAATGCCCAGTCCTTACTGCGGCTGTGCCCTCATGGATGTGCCCCCGTCCTTCCCCAGCCATAACATGCCGGAGCAGGAGGAGGCTGTGGCTGGAGCAGAGACATGGAGCAGCCCCATCTCTGGGACCAGCCAAGATTTTGCTGGGAAGGTGCTGAATTAGACCAGGGAGCACAACAGGACACCTTCACCTCCCAGCATGAGGTCAGTCTGTACCTTCCTGCCTGCAATAAGGGATACCTGACACCACAAACTCACTTTCTAATTTTAAATCTGTGGCAAATTCCTCTGCCTTTCCCATCAGAGCCATCTCCTCCATCCTTATTTCACCAGCCTCCCGGTCTCCTGTCTCCAAAACGCCTGAGGATGGCTCTCACTAAGGGCAGCTAGCAATGCCTCATGTGAGCAGAGGGCTCTCACCATGCATCCCAGCCACACCTACAGGCCCAGGGATGCACGTGGGGGCAGGAGGCACAGCCCGTGTGGGACCTTTGATGCCACCTCACACGTGTCCTTGCTTCCTGAGGATGCTTATTGGGAGCCAGAGGCTCACTGGCCATCCTGCTGAAATGGGTAGCATGTCCCCAGCTGTGCTGAAACCCTTATGCTCATCCCTGAGGAACGAACTCAAACCTCTCCAGCACATTGGGGACCAAAAGGCACTGACTTTGAGATACTTTTTTTATCCCCTGGGTTTAGCTGGTTCAGAAAGGGTCTGTGCTGTGCCATGGGGAGGAGAGGGCACTGCTGAGCGGAGGGGATTGGGGTTGTGGCAAAGGTACATGAAGGAAGCGTCACTGGCCTGGGGACCTGGTGGTCCTGCACAGGAGCTGCTGGCCCTGCCAGCCCCACCAGCACGCTCTGCCTGTCCTTATCCCCCTACCCGTCCCTGCTGCACTTACCCGGGTGGTCAGGCTCTCCTTGCAGTGCAGGCTGATTCCACACTCATCAGTGATCTCGGAGAGGTCTTCATCCTCAAACTCCTCAAGGCTGATGTCATGGGTGAGCCTGGAGGGAGCAGAGATGGTGCCATCACCCACTGGACAGGAGGGTGCAGGGTACGGGCAGGGAGCTGCACTGCCCATCCCAGGGTTGGCTCTCGCAGTCTTTGCTGGGAGAAAGACTGGGAAGGGGGCTCCTTCTGGAGGGGATAGGTCTGTCCCCACCAAATGGCTGGGCTTGGCATGGTGTGTGGCTGGGGGGTGGGCAGGAAGAGTGTGCCCAAAACCAGCTCCCACCTAACCAAAGCCAGCAGGGATGTGCAGGTTGGGAAAGAAAGGGATAGAGAGCACAGCCAGGTGTTCCCAGGAGGTTCAGCTCGCACCATCCCAGGGAGGCTCTGGGGTTGTCTCAGCTGGGCACAGACATCCAGTGGGGCAAAGGCCGGGGTTACAGGGAGGCGAAGAGCTGCGGGTCCTGGCAGGGCACAGCTGGAGAATGGACCTGCTGGGTTATGTGACCACGTCAAGACCCACAGACCTGGCAAGCTCTGCAGACCTGCTGGCCATGACACAACCAGCCCCTGAGCCATGGCCGGGAGGGATATCCCAGCCCAGGTGTCTGCAGTAAGGCAGGGCAGCGATTTCCCTCTGCGCCAAATTCACTCCCCGGGGTGACTGTGGGCATCCCCGTGGCCATCGGTGCTGCCGAGCCTGCCTGCAAGGCCTCAGGGGTCCCTTGGGGCTGTGAGCCCCACAGGCTCATTACACCCCTTTAAAAAGTTTACAGAGAGAACCTTTTAGTGGCTGGAAACGTGCTGACGAGCGGGCTCCTCGCGGGCTTGCTTGCGTCCCCGGGGGACAGCGAGGCGCTCCCAGCTTCTGTGCATTAAAACATCTCTCTGTGGTGGTACCGCAATGCTCCTCTCACTTATTCATTACCACACGGGTAAATAAAAGAGCCCAGCTTGAAAGTCCTCTGCCAACCAACTCAGCCCCCTGAGCTTTGTCTGGAGTGACCGTGGTGCCACTTGGGGAGATGCTCGGGTGAAAGCACCATGCCGGGCCAGCACCCCTCTCCAGCTTGGCCCTCACCATCAGGTAAGGGGGGAGAAGGGTATTTGGTGACCTGCAGAGCTCCCACCCTCACTTTAAGCACCGCTCGCACACCTTGGGGCTCCTCCTCTGCAGTGGCATCAAGTCAGCACTATGGAGGGACAACATCTCCCTTGTCCCAGCCTCCGGCAGCAGGGAAGGAGCAGGAGAAGCCCAAGGGGGCAGCAGCATCTCCTCTCCATGTTTCCAAGGACCCCGCCAGTGGTGGGCTCCCTGGGGTGCAGGTGGCTGGGAATGGCTCTGCCCATGGGGGCAGTCCATATGAGATGCATCGGAGGGGCACGGACGCAGCTTTCAGCACAGGGTAGGATGTCTGGACTCCCCCCCCACTGCCCGTCTCCTGCTGCTGCCCATGGGAGGGAGGGAATGCAGAGCAGGAGGCTCATGATGAGCCTTCAAAGCCCAGATCGATTTCTTCTCCGGTTACGCGGGTCGCCAGGGTGGGACACCAGCAGCTGCTGATGCTCAGGGAGTGCAGTGGGCGCCACGGGGTCCCAGCAAGAGGCGCAATGTTGCCGGGGGGCTGGCAGGGGCTCCCCAGCTCTGCAGTATCAGCTGGGGTGCGTGGCAGTGGCCCCCGCTCCGGGATGGGGACAGCCAGCCCTGGCCATGCTCCCAGGGATGGGGAGATGCAGTGCAGGTGTCCAGCACCAGCCCTGCCTGCAGGTGCTGGTGTGTGGCAGGATGCGGCCGGCCGCCTTTGCTGCTCCAGCACCCGGCTGCCACGCAGCTCCCTGCGCAGCCGAGAAAACTTTCGGCTTGACCGGGTGCCAAGTTTGCTCCTGTCCTGTGGCCATCGCTCACAGAGAAGAGTGATGTGTCCAGGGGTGAGGGGCTGCCCCTCATCCCCCTGCATGCCCGTGGGACAGATCCCCCTCCCCGAGTCCCAGCCGGTCCCCTACCATTTCTCCCACTGATCTTCCAGCCAGCTCTCCTCCTCGGTGCTTGACTCCATTTTCAAGGGCAGCTGCATGGAGGAGGACCCCTCTTCCCTGGGGGACACGCTCCCACCCCAAAAAAGATCCCCAGGCCCAGAGGGAGATGACAGCTGAGCCCCAGATGCCCACTGCCCCAGTGCAGTCTGTGACTGCCGACGCTGCTCTGTCTCTTCACTGCGCAACCTGGGGAAGCTCATTAAAAATAGATGAAATCAGCTGTCCTGGAGGGGAAAAAAAAATAATAAAGAAAAATAACCTCCCCAGCTGAGCCAGTGCCAAGTCCCTGCACTCTGCTGAGGATGCTGACTGCCTCTGCCTGCCAGCCAGCCAGCCCGGCTCCTGGTCCTGCTCCAGCGCCTGCTCCCCAGCACCCGCAGCGGGCACAGGGGATCTGCTTATGCCCCCATGGACACCCACGCCACCTGGCCTCCTCCTCCTCCTGCCCTTGCAGCATCGCTGGCCGAGCCAGGGATGAGGGGCTCTGCCCTGCCACAGTGATGGGACCCTTTCCTGCAGGAGATGGGAGCACCTTCACCAAGGGGCAAGCCCAGGTGGCATGGAGCAGTGCCAGCTGACCCCCAGTCTCACTCCCACCTCAGGCAGGACCATCCCTGAGCTTCCCCACCTTCTAACACCAGTTAAGGGCCAGAGAAATACCCGGTGAGCTGCTCTGCCAGCTCCCACCCTGCTTTTGCCGCCAATGGAAACGGGGGCCTTTCCTGGGAGGGGCTGCCAGGTGTTGCCAACAAACTCTTGGCGTAGTGGCCTCACATAATCCATCACCCCCACGCCTCTTGGAGCCACTCGCTGCCCTCTGCCATGCCACAGACCCTGAGCCTTCGCGGAGCCATCCACCCCTCACCCCATCGGGATGGGTTAAAGCGGGTGATGGTCGCAGGGGTCCAGCTTACCAGCTGGCCTGGAGTGCTCTGCTGAGCTAACCTGTCGCTGGCTCTCGCCCCAGCAGTGCCACGTCACCAGTGAATGTCACTTGTGACACTGTTTATTGTCTCTCAGATCCCCGATAATGCTATCCAGGGCTCCATCTTCCCTATCAGCTCTGCCTGGAGGAACCTCGTCTGCTGGAAACATCCTCACTTAATGTGATGAATAAAGAAATCGCTATCTCCGTTATTACTCCCGCCCATTTCTCCTCTCGCATGGATGCTCCAGGACTTCCGAGGAGATACAAGGAAGGATCTCCGTTATCCACCCCCCCAGCTCCCTGTGCTGGAAATACCCCTGCCTTTCTCTCTTGCTCCTCAAAAAGGCTAAAAATCCTGGCATGGCAGGTATGTGGGAGGTTGCCAGCCCTGCTGAATGCATGAGAACTGATAAACTCAGGATACCCAGGAACTGTGAGCAAGGGAGCACACGTGTGTGCATGAGCAGAGGCAGCTGTTACCTGCCCTTAGCAGGAGCAGCTGGATCCCAGTCCTAAAACCAGCCTTATAAATCAAGTCTGGCTGCGCCCTAGACTCCATCCCCTGCCAGGGAAAAGGGGATTTACAGCAGTCGCCTCCCCAGCCTGCTGCCACCACGCAGGATTTCCCACGTGGGGGTTTGGCCAGGGCAGCATGGCACGATGGAGCTGGGGACTCCCACAAGCCCAGTTCCCCGGGTCCTACTCTGATACTCTGCTTCCAGGCAGTGCTGTGCCAAGTCCTCCCACCACTGGGATAGAAAGTACTACTGTGAGATCTTTATTTTGCCATTTCCTAAAATGCTGTTGTTCTTGTTGCGGTGAACAGCCACCTCTGGAGGTCCTCCTGGCTAAAGGAGGGCTCACCTCACCATCTTCCTCCTCCCACCTCTTCTCAGACACCACCAAACCGTCACCAACAATGAGGACCTGCCAAACCACCATCCCCAGCCTCTTCAGAGCTTCACATCCCAGCCCAGTGGGACACTTGCTGGTCAGGACCAAGTCCTCTCTTGATTCAAGCCAACCGATCGCCTAACACTTGTCCCAGTATGTCACTGGAGCTGGAAGAGCAGAGGGCAGGGGAGGTGAAACACCTTGTCCTGCGGGCAGGGAGCTGGGGCAGAGGGCAGGGCTCACCTGGGACCTCGCTGCCAGCCGTGGGCTGAACCTCACCCTGAGCCATGCTCCTCATTGCTGGCTCCAGCTCAGCTATGGAGGCACGTCCCCTCGCTGAGCCCCTGCAACAGGGACACAGGGCCTGGGACAGGCACTACCCAAGCTGTGCCACGTAACCCAGCTCACAAACATTGCGCAAGCAGGGCTCACTCTTCACACACCGCTCACTGCCATGACATCACCTCTGGTCTGCCAGACCCTGCCCCAGGCACGGGGACATCACCAGCATCTTCATCCACTTCGTATCTCACAGCCTGTGTTCCTGCCCCGACTGCCCAGCTCTCCAGCTGATGCATGGCCTCTCCCATGGACATCGCTTCTTCCCCGGGGCAGGCTGCCATTGCGCTGGGCTCCCTTTCCGAAGGTCTGAGGCACAGCAGCACGTCATTCTCCCTCCCAGGGTATTGCTGTTTGCTGGGGGGTGCCCAGGGACAGTTGCTGCATCCAGGACAGTGCTGGGCAGCCAGCCTGACCCTCTCATGGGCCCGGAGCTGCTCAGCAGCTCAGCCTCCAGCCCCCGGCTTGATGGCTGAGCCCCTTCTCCATGGTGGACGCTTCCAGAGGCAGCATTTAATCACTCAATTTACAGGGTTTACCCAGCCATGTTGCAACAGCTCCCAGCAGCTCTCACAGGCAGCTCTGCAATCGGAGACGGCTGCTGTAGCCCCTCTCGGCAAAGGGGCTGCAGGAGCAGAGGAGCCCTTCAGGGGTGAAATGCCTGAACAGTACAACAGCTCAACAGCACCTGCCGGCTTCCTCGCAGCGACCTGCTGTCCCCAAGCTTGAGGGGCTGGGGCTTGCCAGAGGTGGGCAAGAGCTCAGCTGTGGCCCCAGGTGTGGACCAGCTACTCTCCTCTCCCCTCAAAATCTCACCACACAAAGCAACCGGCACCAATCCCCCCTTCTCCCCCTGGACACCAGAGGCAAGCAGAGAGCAATGGCTGACGATGGCACGGCCGCCAGAAGCAGCGAGCATCCCCCGGATGGGAAGCAAATAACACCGGGCACCGCACCCACAGGCAGTGGCAGAGCTCCCTCACCCGCCCAGCGCATCCCTGTCCCACAGCCACCCTCGGGAGGCACCGGAGGCTCCAAAGCCCTGGGCACCTGCAGGTTGGCACCTCCGGCCATCCCTGGCCTGGCCCATGCCATGGGAAGTCCCCGTAAGCAGCCTCAATGGGTTTCAGAGGACAAACAGCTCCCTGTAACCCAAATCGATGGGAACACTTGGTAGTGCCGAGAGGATCAATTCTGGCACTCTCCCACCGTCTTACTCGGGGTTCCTGTTTCACAGGTGCGGGAAGGAAGCAGGAGCATCTGGGATTTCTAGGAAAGGGCTAGAAAAAGGCTTTCCTGGGGGTGGAGAAAGAGATGAAGCTTGGCTTTGGTGAGGAAGAGGTGTTTGAAGAGGAGATAAGGTAAGGAGGCTGAGGGGGCTGGAGGGGGACATGGGACCAAGCAGGCGGCCAGTGGGAGCTGAAATGGTACATGGGGTGAGGGTCAAACTGGGGGGCTGAAACGACATATGGGGTGGGCGGGCTGAAGCAGGGAGGAGGGAGCTGGAGTGATGGGGGGGTTCAGTGATGCCGTGGGGGGAGGGTAGAAGGGATCCATGGGGTGATGTGGGGGGCCGAAGGGATGCGCAGGGAGGGGGCAGAAGGGCTGGAGGAGGCGGGGGGGGGGCGGCTGCAGCAGATGGGGAGCGCTGCCGTGGGGGCAGGGGGGAGCAGCCCCGCGGGGGTCCCGGGGGGAGGGATGCGGCCGGTACCTGAAATTGGGGGGCGAAGCGAGGTGCAACCCCAGGAAGGGAGAGGAGGCGGGCGGGGATGCGGCTCCTTTCTCTCGCTCCGCCATTCTGTGGCTCTCTCCATGCAGGCGGAGGGCGGGCAAGAGGGAGGGAGGCAGGGAAAGAAGGAAGGATGGAGGGAGGGGGATGCTGGCGGTGCCGGCTGGGAGGGACATACCTGCCGCCGGGGGGAGGGGGAGGACCAGGGGGCTCACTCAGCCCGGGGACTCCTTCCCCCCGGCGTCAGCTGCAGGACAGATGCGGCCGCAGCTGGAGGCGACACCCCACACCCTGTCTCCAGCTGCACCGTCCGGGCCCTGGGAAACGCCTTCCCTGGCGGGACAGATGTGCCCGCAGCTGGACCGACACCACACACCCCCAGATGTGCCCACAGCTGGATGCAGCGGCCCTCCAGGCAGATGTGCCGCAGCTGGAGGCAACAGCAGCCCCTGAGCCCCCGGTGCGGGGGGTGGCCGGGGTCTCTTGCCCGGGTCTGGCAGAGTGGGCAAGCAGCAGCCCAGGGCGCAGGGCAGACCCGCTGGGCAGAGAGCCCTTCAGGGCTATGTATGCCCTGGCAGGCAGCGAGCCCCTCTGGATGCTGAGACCGAGCAGCTCTGACGTCTCCCCTGCCAGCTCCAGCAGTGCGTCCCAGCAAGGCTGTGCATCCTTCGGAGAGAAGGTGGAGGCAGAACCATCACCTCCGCTGAGGATGGGCCAAAGTCCCTTCTCTGTGGTGACACGTGCTGAGGGTGAGCAGTGAGCAGCGTGTGTGGTGTGGGGCTGTTACAGAGTTACCCTGTGCCTATTTAAAATAATAACTGTGGGGACAGACAGAGGGAAGCGTTTTCAGCTTTTCCAGAAATCCAGATCCAAGCCAGCACAAAGTGTCGGAGCACTGCGGGGCTGTCGTGTGGGCTGGTTTCTCCTCCGCATTTGGAAGTGTTTTGGTTGTTAAAGGGGAAGTTGCTGTGGAGGAGATGAACTACGCTTGGGCTTGCGGTCACAGCCTCAGTTTTGTTCTTGTAGGTCCTGAAGCAGACGGTGGGATGTCAGTGCAGACACGTGTGACAGCCTCAGAGGATAATGACTCCCTCTCCTCTGGATACCGGAGCAATTGTTCCCAAAATATATCGGCTCACGGTGGGTGCTTTTGTTTTTATCTCCAAATAGTGTGTGTGTGTGTGTGTGTGTGTGTGTGTGTGTGAGTGTGAGTGGCAGCCTGCCTGCTTTCTGTCTGCCCCCACACTTATTCAAGGGGGACACCCATCCCCTCCAGTACAGTGTCACAGGCACATGTGCCATCGCCACGCGCTGCATGAAGACTGGCAGGGAGGGCAGGGTGGCCTCGGCAGGTAAGAGAATAGAAATGGTACCAAACTCCATACCCAGCGTAAGGCCATGATTGGTGTCGCAGCGGTGACTTCTGGCTGCCCCGTCTGAGAGCTCATCAGTCAGAAGTGCCGGGGAAGGAGGAAGCTCCGGGTTTATTAACCCAGGGAATGTAGGAGCGAGTTAGTGACTCGGTGGGACCTTAGGGCAGCACGACATGAAGTATTTCTGATGGAGGTGGTGACATTGGAAATTCCCCGGAGTATCAGAAAGCTTCCACCTGGAAAAGTCTGTGCTAGTCAAACCCTTCCCGTGCAGGAAAGGTTCCTTCAGAACACATTCCCAGCGGTGCTGCTGCAGGAGTGGGAGAGGACGCCCTGTGCAGAGGGGAGCTGCAGGCAGCGCCCCGCGGTGTGCCCGGACAGCACAGCTGAGGCACGGTCTCACCCGTCCCCCTTCTGGGATCTCCAGAGTAAATCCCAGGGAACAAACCCAGCCAGTTCAGCTATAGGAAGGGATTTAAAGGTACCTATGGGGCATAAGCTGGCAGTGAGAAAATGTAGGAAGGAAATTAGAAAGCTTTTTCACAGGAATGAATGTACTGAGCTGAATGTACCCCCAAATATTTTTAGTATGGGATTTTTTCCGTGTGATAGAAATGCTCCCTTGTGAATTCTGAACTCCCAGTGAAGCCCGTGAGATTCTTGGGCACCATCCTGACACGGTGACATCAGCTGGGTGTGAGCAAAGACCCTCTGAGCGGGGCAGGCAAGAGCAGAGCAAACCCTGGGAAAGGTTTCTGGAACGGCATTTCAAACCCTGACCGGCGCTTTTACCTCCGTGCTCCCCTCCTCCCGGGGGCGAGCTGCCCTTTCTCTCCATCCTTTGTTAGATGGGAATTGAGAAGGACACTGTTCTTGGCCACAGCAGTGTTCCGTGGCCAGTGACAGCAGCTGTGAGTGGAGATTTATGTTGGGTGAGAGGAGTTGCTCAGGGCTGGGAGGAAGATGGGCCGGGGGTGACTCTGTTGGTGTCGGGGGGTACGGACGTTTTTAGGGGGGAAGGAGCTGAGGGCAGCGTTCCTTCTCGACACGGAGCCCAGCAGCTCCGGGGGCTGAGACGTGTGTTTGGGATGTCACACACAGTGCCACTGCAGAGCAGCAGCGGAGTTTGATCGGAGACACCCGAGACCTTCAGCATTTCATTCCATGGCCCCAACGTGACACCGTGCCGGGCGGGAGCGGGAAAAGTGCATTTCAGCGACAGGGAGAGCGCGCCAGAGGTGCGGGTATGTCCTGGGTGCTCCCGAGCACATTTCTAACACCGCATCTTACAGAGCAGCCGGGGTCAGCCTGAACAGCCCGGGCGGGGCTTTTGTGACCCCAGGGACGCTGAGGAGCGGCCCCGCGGCGGCTGCGGGGCGGGGGCTGCGTGCGGTGCCGCTGTTCCTCCGCCGGGGGGCGACACCGGGGGGACGGCCCCGCCCCGCCTCGCTATTGGTCGCTGCCCGGAGGCGCCGGCGCCGCTGATTGGTGGGCGCGGGCCGGGCCGCCCCGCGCGGCGGGTGGTGCCGCGGGCCGAGGGCTCAAGAGGCCCCGGGGCGCAGTACCGCCGGGCGCCGCCAGGGGGCGCCTCCGCCGCGGGAGCAGCGCGGGACGAGGCGGTGGCGCAGGTAGTGGCGGGGCCGGGTGGGGGGCTCCGTGCCGGGAGTGGGGGTTCCTGCCGTGCCCGGGCCCTCGGGGCCCGTCTCCGGATGACCCGGGGCCCCCGCCGTGCTCATGGCGAGCCCCGGGCCCGGTCAGGGCCGGAGGGGGGCGGCGGGGCCCGGCCGCGGCGCAGGGAGGGGGTGCCGGGCCCGGCCGGGGTCTGAGGGGGTGCCCGGTGTCAGGGATGTTCGGGCCCCCCCGGGTCGGGGCGGCGGGGACGGGCAGCGCTGTCCCGGAGCAGCCCCGTGGGGCTCCGCCGGGCGGTACGGGGTCCCCGTACTCAGGTGCCGCCTCCCGGGGGTGCGCAGGGAGTGACCGCGGGGGTGCCGCCTGCGGGGGGCTGTGGGGGACCGTCCCTTGGACATCCCCGCGGCGTGGGACGGGGGGGCCGTGCACCGTGTGCTGCCTCTCTGCTGTGGGGGCGGTGTCCCGGGCTGGGGACAGCCCCGTGCCCCCCGCCCGCTCTCGGGCAGGGATTGGGGCACCGCTCACGGGGCCGGGACACGGGCGTCCCCCCCGGGCGGGCTCCGGGGTGGGGGCCACGACTGCAGGTGCTGCCGTGCCGGGAGGGCTCTGGGGGGGCTGGCGGGTGCGGGGGGCGCAGGCTCTGCAGCAGCGCTGGAGCCGCCTCTGAGGGCGCCTTGGGTGGAGTTACCGTGGGTTTGGTGCAGACGTTCGGTCCCCGTGCGATGGAAGTGCTGCGGGATGTGCCCCGGCCCCACCGGGAGACATTCCATCGGGATGGCTCCGGGCTGCGCCCGTTCCCAGCCCCGGACAGGCCGGGATGGTTTGGGCTGCGCCGGCGGGGCGTTCCCTGCACCCCGGGGCATGGTCTGGGCACCCCGACCCCCCGATGGGATGGCCGAGGGACTGTCCCCATCCCCTGGGGCTCTCCGAAGAGGGGCGGCAGGGATGCTTGTTACTGCCCTTATCACGGGGAGCACCGGCGGGGGGCACCGAGAGAGCCCCCAGAGCTGGAGGCACCTGCACGGGCTCCACCGGTCTCCTGCTCCCTGGCTTTGTCCCCAGTTTCTCCTGGCTCTCAGCCTCAGGTGTGGGCAGTGGCTGGGAAGAATGGGTTTTGTCTCTCCCTTCCCAGGCCCCCGAGCTGCAGCTGCTCCCAGCAGGGCCGGGCTGGGGGGGATCCTGTCCCCTGAGCTGCTGGGGGCAGCAGGGCTGGGACCAGAGCTGCTGCAGCGGTTCTTCAGGTCCCCCCAGCCAGAGCAGCCTTTGTGCAGCAGTGCTGGTGAGTTCGAGGGTGTGAATGAATGCACTGCTGTTTCCTTTGGGTTGATGCACTTTATTAGCTCATGTGATTCAGCAGCTGTTTGCCAGGCCCCTGTGTGTGCTTGCTTGCCACGGGGAATGGTTAAAATTAAAGGTTCAGATTTTGACTTCGCACAGCAATTGTTGTGTTTGTGCATTGATTTTCACCACACTTTTCAGAAAATGGAGTGTTTTATTGCCCCCATCCCTCTCCGAGCCCTTCCTGTCCGTGTGCCTGACCCCGCAGTCTCTCAGCCGCTGGGATTTTGCCACGACCCCGTGAGTGACCATGGGCAGACGCGGCGCTGGCTGCTGGCCGCGATGTTTCCTGACTGCGGGAGCTGCTGTCGCTGCGCTGCTGGCACTGCCTGCGCTCTGGCAGCTCCGCGGGGCTCTGCTGCTGCCGGGCACGACGACTGCTCGCTCGCAGGGCTGCTGGCATCGGGGAACCGGCTGTGCTGCAGCTGCTCCCAGCACTGGTGAGTGGGGGCTTTGGTGGCAGCTGCGGTGACTTTGCTCGGGGTGAGGGAGAGTGGAGTGGAGCTGTGGGGGGTCTGGGGTACCACAGATCCCTCAGCTGAAGTCCCGGGGGCTGATGCCTCCCTGCAGGACTCGCTCTGAGAGGTCTCGGGGCAGCCATGGGGGCAGCTCCAGGCAGCAGTGTCTGTACCCTTCCCTAACAGTGACACTAGTCGGTCTGTATCATATGCAAGTGTATTAGTGGCACAGAGCCTAGTTGGAGGTCTGTAACAAGCAGGGTTCCCCAGGGGTCAGTATTGGGTCCAGTCCTGTTCAGTATAGTCACCAGCGACCTGGGTGAAGGGACAGAGTGTACCCTCAGCAAATTTGCTGGTGACACAAACCTGGGAGGGGTGGCTGACACACCAGAAGGCCGTGCTGCCATCCAGTGAGGCTTGGACAGGCTGGAGAGTTGGGCAGAGAGTGACCTTATGAAATACAACAAGGGCGAGGTCCTGCACCTAGGGAGGAACAATCCCATGGATCAGTACAGGCTGGGGCTGAGCTGCTGGAGAGCAGCTCTGGGGAAAAGGACCTGGGAGTCCTGGTAGACAACAGGCTGACCATGAGCCAGCAATGTGCCCTTGCGGCCAAGAAGGCCAATGGCATCCTCGGGTGCATGAAGAGGAGTGTGGCCAGCAGGTCAAGGGAGGTTCTCCTCCCCCTCTGCTCTGCCCTGGTGAGGCCTCATCTGGAGCACTGTGTCCAGTTCTGGGCTCCCCGGTTCAAGAGGGACAGGGAACTGCAGAGGGATGAGATGATCTCCAGAGGTCCCTTGCAACCCCCAACATTCTGTGATTCTGTATTAACTTTGCTGATCTGTGCTAGTTTGTGTTCTACACTGCAGTGTGGCGAGGTGGGGGAGTTGTACTGGAGATGTGAGGAGTGTTCCTGCTGAAGTAAAACAAAGTGAAGGACGGCCCTGGACATGAGGACTCTGCTTTGTGGAAGCTGAGAGCTGTCCCTGAAGAATAAAGGACACCCTGGGACAACCGAAGTGATGCCAGCATCCTAGCCCCTCTGACACGGCTTTGAAACCCTCACGGCGTCGGCTGGCGTGGCAGAGGCGTGACTCTGGCAAGAGGGACTTCAGGGGCATCTGGATCCACAGCCCAGCAGTGAGAACGCTGCAGGAATGGAGTTGCTTTGCCAGGTCTGTCTGTAATTGGTGCAGGTGCCAGGAATGAGTCCAACGTGTTGGACCCGAGCGTTTGAAGGGTGCGAGACCCCCTGGTGCCCCCACGTTTGGGGTGCCCCGGTTTGGCTGGGACGCCTCATGCGCAGGAATAAGTATTTCCTCTTGCGATGCTGTTCTTTGCCCCCCAGCCTCTCTCTTCGGTCGCTCGGGACAGTTGTGAGTGCACTGACAGGCACTGAGCCCTGCTCCACTCTGGGGCTGGCACAGGGGACAGCCGTGGGCGACTGGTCCATGTCCCTTGGTTGCAGGAGCCCGGGTGGCCTCGCCATCCCCGGCCAGCTCTGCCGTAATGTGCCCCGGGGCCTCTCATCTCACCTTGTGCCATGGCACCCCTGGGCTAGCACTGGTCATGGGAACTTGTCCCTGGGGGGATAGGGGGGCCCAGCAGGGCCGAGGGTCTCCCAGGGTGGCCGGTGACCCCTCCTGCCACCGGGCTCCCTCCTCCCACCACAGGCACCAGCTGGATCGTTCACCCTGGCTCTTTCCCAGAGCAGCTGCTGGCAGGACAGACCCCTCCGGCCTGGAGAGCTCATAGTGGTGGGTGTGGGAGCTGCTGCTGGGGGAACTGGTTTGTACTGGGCTTTGGCCCTTCAGCCCTGCACAGCATCATCCTCGCAGGCAGATGCCCGAGGACTGGAGCTGGCAGTGTTAGGGCGCTGCCATGGCAGGGCCTGGGGGTGGCTCTGAGCTGTTTGAAGCAGTGCTTTTACCTAAAAACTTCTTTTTCAGCTCAAAACATGCTGCGGTGGGAGCAGAGGCCACTCCAGGGACCCGCACCAGCTCCTGCAGCCCCATCCATGAAGCTGGCCTGGCCCGGCACGGGGAGCGATGGCCGTCCTGGTGCCACCGGGAGGTGTTGGTGGCCCAGGCGATGCTGCACTGTGCCGACGCGTGGGGAAGGCCCATGGCGGTGCCCGGGCGAGGAGCACGGCCCCGAGGCAGCGAGCACCGGGGGACCCGGTGGGGAGGCCGTGCCCGGTGAGGTGAGTGCCCCGGGGCAGTGGCTGAGCGGAGCTGTGTGGTGGGACCGGGGCGCTCGGCTCCCGGGGCTGGCTGTGCCCGCGGGGATCTCTGGGTGCCACAGGAGGCACTGGGGTCCCCAGAGTCAGAGGGGCGAGTGGGGGCCAAGCACTCCCCACGCTGTGGGAGTGGGGTGCTGGCTCATGGGTGGGTGCGGGGGGCTGCTGTGGCTCAGGCAGTCGGGAGCACAGTGGAGCGGTTTTGTTCTGGGGACACGTTGGCTGTGCCCCCCGTCCTGCTGGTGGGGCGGCCGAGGGACGGGGGTCAGCGCCGTACCCTGGCAGGGCTCCCCACGGGACCCTCTGGGGGAAAGAGGGGTCCTGGTGTCAGTGAGACAGTGCTGGGGTGGGTGCAGCGCGGGGCCAGGGCAGGGTCCCCCCGTGGCCAGAGGCTGTTTGTGGGTGCAGGTGGGGGGTCCCGTGGTTCCCATCCCCCCAGCCCACCCTGAGCAGGGCCTGCCAAGTCTGGGTGCATATCTTGGGGGGCTGTGGCTGTGAGGAGTGTTCGGGGAGGTGGCAGTGGGTGCTGTTGGGGTCCAGCCCAGACCCCGCTGGCACTGGTGCGGTGCCGGCCCCGTTCCCAGCCTGGGGCTGCTGCAGTCGTCTGTGCCGCTGCTGCACGGGTGGGTTTTCAGCCAGACCCTGGCTCCTGCCCACCCTTCTGGGACATTTTTGCTACCATGTCTTGGTTTCTCCCTCCCACCTCAGGGGCTCAGTGCTGGGTCGCTGCTCCCAAGGGGGCTGGGCAGAGCTGCCCGTGCCCGGGGGGCAGCAGGGTTTGCAGGGCAGCAGCTTGGGGGCTCTTTGGGCTGTGCTGCACTGCCAGGAGCTGATTGTATCATGTCTTCCTGCACAGGGACGGATGGATGGACAGAGGAACCCCAGCCCCACCAGGAGCCACATGGAGTGTGAATCCCCAGAAGGAAGCCAGGCTGCCTGCGCCAAGGCCACTGCTCCTGCCTGGGGACAGCCCTGCCTGAGCCCCCCCCAGTGATGCTGTGGGGACTGCACCACTCCAGGTCAGTTGTTCGGGCCCCCATTTTTTTCGGGTCCCGCTCGGTTTGGGCCCTCATCTCTTTGTTTCGTTTGTAGGTTTGGGCCCCCATTTATTTCAGGTGCAGCTTTAGGATGGCTCCAGTTCAGTTTTGGCTCCAGCTTATTTGCAGCTTCTGTTTGGTTCTGCTCTGGTTTCAGATCTGAGGAGAAAAGACTGGACTCCACACGATTCAATGTGAATCAAGCAGAAGCTGCTTTATTGATCTAAGCCTGTCCCTTATATACAATTTCTCTTTCCCTAGCCGTGATCACACATTATTCGATTGGTTAAAGTCCTTTTACACGAGGCAAGCATGCAGCTCAGCCTAGCTTCCATTGGTTCTTCTAGTTCCTCTTGTTCCTCCTACTCATCCAGCTCTTCTTGGCTGGCCTCCTTATTTTGCAGTGAAGCAATCGCTGTTCTTCTTGTTTTTCTCTCCTCAAGCTGACCTTTTAGTACAAGGCGACGTACCTTAGGCCATCATCTCATATGGCTGGTTCACTACGTGACCATTCTCCTCTAGGTACATTCTCACACAGAGCCACCTGACGGACACCTCCAGTGCGTTTGCAGCTCTATTGCGTTGAGACTCCACGGACGGCTGTGGGCAGTTCCAGCTCCAATTTGTGGATGGCTCTGGCTCGTTTCAGCTCCAGTTCATCTTGGCTCCAGGTAGGTTGTTTCTGCCCCTGTTCATTTCAGCTCCAGCTCATGGAGGGCTCTGGCTCATTACAGCTCCAGCTCGTTTACACCTTTAGATAATTTGTTTATGCCCTCTCTCATTTCAGGTCCTGCTCAGGGTCATCTCCAGCTTGTGCTTGATCCCAGCATGGTTTCAACTCCAATTGGTTTCATCTCCTCTGGCGCCAGCTCATTTGCAGCTCCTGTTCTCCACTTCTGCCTCAGCTCATTAAAGCTTGTGCTTGTTTAAATGAGCTTGGCTTTGGCCCAAGTCGTAAATCAATCACTGTCATGACTTGTATATGAATATGACCTGTCATAATTGTACACTGTCTAAATATGGAATAACCATTCCGGGGGTTGTACCCCCCCTTAAATAAAGAGTGAAAAGTACCTTTTCGCCCAGAGACTATCTCCTACGTTTAATTCGGCCTGGTGCATGCCGGCGTCCCAAGCTTTGGGGACCAACGCGACCAGACCCCCACCTCCGGCAGGGGTCCACGCACCCTGCCCACCCCCCTCCCGCACACCCACACCCCCAACGCCCTCCCGCCTCCCACCCCCCAGCCACGGCCAACCCGGCCCCTGGCTTTGACCCCAGAGACAGCGACCGCGTCCCCGTCTCTGAGCCCAAAGGCACAGGACTCGCTCTCTGCCCCCCGCAGCCCCTTTCCAGCCCCACAAACGCAGCCCCGGGCTCCGTTCGCAGCTCTGGGAAGGGCCCGGCTCCAGCGGGGCTGCTCAGCCCCAGCACTGCCCCGGGGGGAGTCCCCGCACCCTCCCAGCCCCACGTGTGATGTCGGGACGGGCCCGGGAGCCCCGGCGGTGTCGGGCGGTGCTTGGGAACTGAATGGGGGGACCCGCAAGGCGGATCCAGCCCCGTGTGGCCGCGGGCGGCTCGGGCAAGGGCGGGGGGCGCCGGGCTCCGGCCCTCCAGGCTTTATTCCCCGGCGCCCCGAGCCTCCTCCGGCTCCTCCGCAGAGCCCCCGGCAGCGCGGCCGCCCGGACAGCGGCACTGCCCCCCCGCCTTCCCCCCGAGACCCTCCGGGGCCGCAGCACCGCTCGGCCGCGGCCCCTTGCTCGGCCGCGGCCCCTTCCCCGCTCCCGGCCCCTTCCCCCGCTCCCGGCCCCGCGCCGAGCCCCCCGCGCCTCACCTGGGCTCCCGCCGGGGGAGCCCGACCCGGCCGCTGCCGCCCCGGGGTCGCGAACAGCACCTCCAGGAGAGAACGGGAGAGAACAGGAAAAGCGACCAGCGGCGGCCGCGGCGGCTCAAATCTGCTCGGTCCAGCCCCGCGCACGCGCCCTGGGGCACCGCCCCGCCCCGCGCACCTGTGCCGGCCCCGCCCCGCGCACGCGCCGTGGGGCCCCGCACACCTGAGACGTATCCCGCTGGGGCCCTGCCCCGCGCAGGCGCAGTGTGTCCCCGCCCCCTCGCCCCGCCCCTCACAGCTGTGCCGAATCCCGTGCAGGCGCACTGGGCCCCGCCCACTCGCGTCGCACCACCTATGCCGGCCCCGCCCCGCGCACGCGCCCCGAGGCCCCGCCCCTCCTCGCCCCGCCCCGCCCAGCGCACCCTTTTCTGCCGCCAGAACCGCAGCGGCCCCGTAGAAGGCGGACGCGGTACGGGGGTGCGGTGCTGCAGTACCGGCCGGGGGGTTCTTCCCGGGGCTGTGCGGAGCCCGGGGACGGTGAGGTGGGGTCGGGTCGATGCTTTGCCGGTGCGGGTCCTCGCGGGCGCGCTGTGCGGTGCTTTGCCGGTGCTGGCGGGGCAGTCCCGGCGGTGTTCGCCGCTGTGCAGGCGGGCGGGGTGCGGGTCCTGGGGTTGGGCCCGGCCTCACCCTCCCGTCCCGAGCCCAGCTGCACCGCCTCCATCCCGGCGCCGCGAGGGGACCTTGGGGCCCGTGCTCGCCGCTCCTTCCCGCGGCTGGGGCTGCCCCGCTCACGGGTAACGGCGGCGACTCCGTGCGGACACCGAATAAAGGTGGGGAAGGGCCGGGGGCGGTCCCCGGGACTCGGTCTGTGTTTGAGCCCGGACCCTGCCCCGGTGGGCCCTGTGCTCCACTCCCGCACACGGGGTGGGGGCTCTGCTCCGCCCCCAGCACCGCACTGCGGCTCTCAGCGCTGACACTGCCCCGGGGAGCGCGGGGCCACCCCGCACCGGGGATGGGCTGGGAGCCGCAACATGGAGGACTCGGTCTCTGCTCCCACCCCCAAACAGAGCGCTCGGTCTGCATTTCCCAGCCCTGACACCGCCCCAGTGACCCCGGTTTGGAGCCCCCCGAGCGTGGGACTCGGTCTCTGAATCTGAGCCCGCACACATGGCTCTGCCTCAGCACCGCACTGGGGCTCTGCTCAGTGCTGACACAGCCCGGGGGAGCACGGTGTCACCCCCAGGAACCACAGCACTGAGTCACTGTGTCTGAGCCCCAACATGAGGGACAGGGGCTCTGCTCCATGCCCCTGAAAACACATGACTTAGTCTCTGTCTCTCAGCTGAGAGCCCGGGTCCAACACAGGACTTGGTTACTATGTCTGAGCCTTAACAGTGGCCCTGTGACCCTGTTTTGGAGCCCCCAGAACACAGCACTCAGTCTCTGACTTTAAGCCCCCAAACTCAGGATGTGGTCTCTGTTTTCAAGACTTGAATGCATGTGCCTGAGCCCCATTCTGAGTCTGCAAAACACAGAACTTGGAAACAGACTGAGCTCTGAGCCCTGTTTCCAGCCCCCAAATGCAGGACTGAGCCTGCATTTCTACACCCACACACCCAGGACTGGGTCTCTGTCCCACAAAACGCAGGACTTAGTCTTGGTTTCTCACCCAAAACACGCAGGACAGGGCTCAAAGTCCTCACAACGCACAACTTAGTCACTGAAGCTCTGAGCCCTAAACTGCCCAAATGAACCCGGTTTCACACCCCTGGAATGCAGCACTTAGCCTCTGAGCCCTAAACTGCCCAAATGACCCTGGTTTCACACCCCCAGAACGCAGCACTTAGCCTCTGAGCCCTAAACTGCCCAAATGACCCCGGTTTCACCCCCCCAAAACGCAGCACTTAGAGACCGAGCCCTGTGGGTTTGGGGTGAGGACCACAGACTGTTTCCCAGACTTGAACACGTGTGCCTGATCCCCAAACGCCCCCGGATTCACTCCTTGTTTATGAGCCCCTGAGCCCTCTTTGGGTCTGCAAAACGCAGGAGTGACTGAATCTCCATTTCTGAGCCCAAACACACAGGACTTAGTCTGTGCTTCAAACCCCCAAAACGTGTGACTTTGTGTCTGAGCCCTAAAACTGCCCAAATGAGCCCGGTTTGGAGCCCACAGAATGCACAGCTTGGTCTGTGATTCTGAGCCCAAACACCCAGAACTGGGTCTCTGCCTCTGGCCCCAGAACACAGCACTGAGTCTGTGTCCAACACTTGAACGAGTGTCCCTGCCTCACCCCGTGTGCCTGAGCCCCACATCCCCCGGATTCACTCAGGTCGTGAGCCCCCAGCACCCCTGAGCCCCGTTCTGGGGCTGAACAACACAGGAACGAGTCTCTGAGCCCCACTGCCAGCTCCCAAAGGCAGGACTTGGTCTCCACTTCTGAGCCCCAAATTTGGCCAACGTGAGCCCCCCCCCACGCAGGACTTGGTCTCCCTGAGCCCTAAACTGCCCAAATGAGCCCCATTTCCAGCCCCTAGACTTAGGGCTCGGGTTCTGTTTGGGACTCCCCAAGCCCAGGACTCGGTCTCAGTGCCCGAGAGGTGACAGCGTCTGGGGGGGTCGGAGCCCTCCGGCAGCCAAACCCCGCGCGGCCGCTCGCTCCCTCGGCCCGGGGAGCGGGGGCAGAACCGCAGAGGTGACGGCACAGAGACGGTGGGGGGATAAAAACACTTTAATGACGGAAATAAAGTACCGGAACGGAGCGTACGAAGGAGTGCCGCGCAGTGCCGCCGTCCCCCCGTGTGCCGGAGCCCGCACGCCCTAGCAGGCCCCGCGCTGTGTGACCCCTCCCCCCGCCCGGTCCCGAGCCCCCACACCGCGGGACGGGGACTCTGCTCCGCAGCCCCAGCACGGCACCGCGACCCCGGTTCAGCCACCCCAGGCCGCCCCGGGCTGTGCTGCGAATTCCCCGGCCCCAGGGGCAGGACCGCGGGTCCGGCTCTCCGCCCCGCGGAGCCTCAGCCCCGTCCCGCCCCGGCTTTGCGCCCCCCGCCCCACAGCCCCCGGCCGCCGCCCGCGGACCCGACCCGCCGGACCAGGCCTCCGGCCCCACTCCCTGTCCCGCGCCCCGCCACAGCGCCCCGAGCCCAGCCCGCAGCCGGTTCCCGAGCCCCGTGGGGGGCGCCGGGGCGGCTCGGGCGAGCTGTTGTCCCCGCGTCCGCCGCAGCCCCGTGAAAGCAGCCCCGTGAGAGCCGCCCCCGGGCCGTGCCCCCCGCGCCGCCCGCACTCACCGCACCGGAACCGCCGCCTGGCCCCGCCCGCCTGGACCCGCCCCTTTCCCCGCCCCCGCCCTTTATCGACTCGGCCCTGCCCGCCGCGGCCGCCCCGGGTCCTGCTGCCCGCCCGCTCCCCGCGCCGCGCTGCCTCCTCCTTCTCCGGCCCGCGGTCACCGCAGATCCCCCGGGTGTGCGGGGCGGGGAGCCCCGGGGGGAGCGGAGGTTCCGGGTCACACAGCGGAACTGTGGAGCCACAGCGCGGTCCATGCCATACCCCAGGCTGCAGTGCCAGTGCCGCAGTTATTCCGGCAGCCCTAGCTGCTATTTCCGAGCCTCGCTGCGCAATATTTTCACTCTTCTCACTGAGTCCGGACTCTCCGGCTTGCTTCTTCTCGACTGCGTGTTTGTTTTCGACAGGGGTGTTGCCAGGGCATGGAGCCAGGCTGACTTTGGCCCCGTGCTGCTGGATGAAGTGCAGTGCCCGGGAAACGAACGATCGATAGAGCAGTGCCCGAAAAGCTCCTGGCGAGAACACAGCTGCGGCCACAAGGAAGATGCTGGCGTTTCCTGTACACCTCTCACAGGTACTTCCACTACCAACAACCATGCAGGGAAACAGTGACAAACGCAGAGTTCACAGCTCTGAAAAGAGAATTTTTAAAGTCTGCAGCTGCACAAAACCCCACAGTAGCAAAGCAGCATCAAAATGAACCAGCTGTTGGCTATGGAGATTTTACAGGCACAGAGTCTCATTATTCAAGACAAGGCCTTGGCTGCTCAGTAACATGCTAACTGCCACCTGCTGTGCGGGGCATGCCTTAACCGGTGTCACATGTATCACTGGCAGTAAGCGTTTCAGCATAAAAGCAATGGGAAAGGTGGATATACAGTGAAATCACCCAATTAGAGCCCACTCCTGTGGACTTGGCACGTAATAAGGGCTTGGTGGATCACTATCTTGTGCTATTTCTCTTGCTTTTAAGCAAATGCATTGTGCAACATTTCACAGCTGAACAGGTGCAGGATGGCATTTCTTTCATCTTCTCATTAAATACTAGTGATCAGCACGAGATTTAGTAGCCTAATATTGTGATCAGATGCAGTAAATGCAAAATTATTAATTTTGGTTTAGAACAATAATTGCACCGAAGAAAAACTGATGCTTGTTTTTGTTTTTCCTTACCTGTTAATCACACAGATGGTGCATTAAGACTAACAAGTGGGAAAGGCAGTCACGAGGGACGCCTGGAGGTCTGTCACAACGGGCAGCAGGGCACAGTCTGCCAGGATGGGTAGACAGAGCTGAACACACAGGTGGTTTGTCAGCAACTGGAATTTAAGTGAGATTACTTGATATTAGATAACCGACTCTTTGACTTGACAATTATGACAACAATTTGCATGAACCCTACATTATTCAAGAGTCTGCTTTTTTTTTATGTTAGCTGAGTGCTTCATAGAAACTACTGAGTTAAAATTCGTTAAAGCTTGCTTCCCTCAGTCTCAAAGAGATATTTATGGCTTCCATGTAGGCAGATGGAAAAGCTTCAGTCAAGGTTGTGATTCACAAATCTTTATTCACCGAGTTCCTTCTAGTCATCTTTTTGGCTGAGATCAATGCATACACTACAGAGAAAAACTGATTTGTTGTATTCTATTTTGCCTATAAAAGTTTGATTCTTCAAAATATTTGCTGGTCAAACAGTCATTAAAAATCATGGGCATTTTCAAGGTGTAAGTCCTTCTGGATCTAGTTCAGAAAACCCCACAGTCTGGCCCTAGAACACTGTTAAGTATTGGAAAGGATGTTTTAGAAAAGATCCCATGAAGAGTTTCATGCACTCACTCTTCACTACTGTTCCTAGTGACTGTGGTACAAAGACACACTCTCACTAGGTGATTCTTGTTTGCCTTCAGATTGTAACAGCTCACATTCAAAAAAAAGAATTTTTGTCTCATTTTTCCCCAGACTGTGACATTTAAATGTACATATATGACTGTGAACATGATTTAAGTCTCAAAGTCAGTGAGACAGCCATATGCTTGGTTGAAGGGAGGCCTTAATCAAAGGTATGACATTCACAAGTTGGTATCAATTTAACAGTCATTCCTTGGGAAAAAAAAAAAAAAAATCACTGAAGATGCAGTGTATAGTGGTCTCACTGAATTTAATGTTAACTGACCTGTTCTGTCACGGTTAACACTGTTCACTGTTACTACTTGAGAAACCCTTATTTCCAGCCTATGTCCGGCTCTGTCGGGCAGCGAGACCCTCCGGCCTGGGTCTGGCAGAACCTTCTGTCCATGACAGTTCTGGATGGGGTTGGTGGCACTGCTTTAGCAGTTCAAACTTCAAAGATACAGCAGGTCCCATCAGTGCTTCTCCAACCATGGAGTTGACTGTCGTTGAGGCAAAGGTATTAGTTCTTGGCCAGGACGTCAGCTGCTCCTCCAGAGAAGAACAAGCAGAGCCCTCCGAGGCACACAGCCCCGCTCTCCCTCGGGAGTCTTGGTTTCCTGCCAGACAAACTCAAAGGAGATGTTATTCCCAGGCCAGCGCGGAAACAAGCATGCACCTGTGGGGTCACCACGCACAGGTACCCCCGGGCAGCCCCCTGAGCGGGGTCAGGCATCTCCTTCACAGTTTGGATACACAGACTGACCCAAAGAGACTAACCAGCATCACATCAGGGACTGGGGGAGCTTTGACACAGCTCCATCTCGAAGGAGAAACTCCAGCACGGCTGTGGTGTGGCCTCTGACCTGGGGCAGAAGGTAAGGCTGCTGCCTCCTCCTCCTCCTGCAGCCTGATCACCACCAGCTGGGCCCTCCTGAAACCGCTCCAGCTCCTTCTTTGTGGGCAGAGGGGACATGAGGGAAGGGAATTTCCTCAACCACTGGTACAAGGAGCAGGCAATCACTCTCTGCTAGAAATCCAAGGTTAGCCAGTTTCCATCCTGAGCCACATCGTAGTCATTCCTTTGACAGGGAGAACAGACCTTCTGGCTAGCATGGAGAAGGAACCTCAAACCCAGCCTCTCCAGTTTAATTACATTATTACACTCTGGGTAGAGAAAACTGGACTGAGTTGGCTGTCATCCTGGCTCTTCAACTTCTAAGGCACAGGCTGCTATTTTCAAGAGGTTTTAGTCACATATGAGCCACTTCAAGCACTGAAGTGTTACTTCCTCAAGCCCACGAGGTCCTTGCTGAGACAAGAGAACAACTCAGCCATCGCATGAACCTTGACCGCATTCTCACTCAGCTAACCCACTCACTGCACACATTGCTCTCCTTGTAGACCAGACATGCTCTTTTATCTCCAGCACCTCCTTGAAACATTCCAATTTGCATCTTCAAAACCTGCCTTTTACTTCTCAAACTTATTGCACAGATGAGGCTCTGTATTTTAAATGCTTATAGACACAAAATGTTTTAATATGGTGTCTGGGCTTTGTTGGATTGTCTGTAATAATCACTTAGCTGGCGTTTGGACTGGTGGTATCTGAGCATACCCTGCCAAGGCTCCAGCAACTTCTGTCCTAGTTCAGCCCCAGTGCCAAACCTGGATGAGAAATGTCATGGCTGCTTGTGGGTCCTAAAGTCTCACCGGTTACTAAGAAAATAATGTACCTCATGTAATTCTCCAAAGATAAAAAAGGTTCCAGTAACTGGGTCTACACAGGAGCACTGAGGAGGAGGCCATAATGCACAAGCAGGACCTTACTCTAAGTGTGCCTTCTCTAGTTCCTAGACTGCTAAGTCATGGTGTATTTAGAATCGGTTCATGACTTAGCTGAAGAACTGCAAGAGAAAAGGCTCAGTCACTGTCAGGAGACCCACACTGAGTGACGTTCATATTGCTATTGCTCACAGCTCTGTAGCGCTCCTCTGCCCCAGTGCCCACCCTCTCAGTCTACAGGAGCCTCCACCACCCGGGGGAACATCCTCAAAGCCACTGCTCTGTCAGCATCGAGCCCCAGCTGCTCTCTCTTCCCAAAGAGCTCACCCTGTGCCTGCTTTGGGGGTGCCCGTATCAGGTCAGGTATTGCCACCTAGCCAAAGAAAACATTGGCTATCCCAGGAAACTGAAATCCCCAAACTGGCACCCATGTCATGATGCTTCCTTTGTTCTCTCAGCCTCCAGCAATCCTCTGCTCCTTCCTGAAACAAAGATGGTATCTTCACTAATGGTTATTGATGGCTTTTTCTTTCCCCAAGAACTGGTCAAGCCCTTTTGAACTCAGTCAAACTGTTAGCACCTACAAATTAGGAAGAGCTTGCCACAAAAACATCGATGTAAGGAAGGTGCAGCCTTGTTCAATCTGCCATCTTGTAGTTTCATCCAACACATCCAATCCTAAACATGACAGAAACCAGCAAACAATCATCCCCTATTCCTTTGTCAGTTTCACATGCCTCTATTGTTTTGACTGGGAAAGACATGATGAATACCAGCCTACTTAACAGGTTTCTTGCAGGAAGTTTTCCCCTTATCTTTGGCTGGCCTTGAGTTTCTCTGTGTCCTTCCCAGTTCTACTAGGTGAACTGCAGCTCCTGCACGTGCCACCATCCACACCACAGGCGCTGACAGAAGCCTTGCAAACATGATTTCCTCCTCACCCACAAAGCCTTCCAAGAGATCACTCAGGAGATTTTGCCTCCCCTCCCTTTGACTCCTTGCCCTATGGATCCAGCCCCAAAAATGCCACTTACCAAACAAAATAATTGGATGACAGCAAAGAGAGGGTTAAAGACATTTATATATATATAAAAAAGTCATATTTACAGACCATTGCCTAAACATGAAACTCTCCAAATGACAGAAGTCACAATTTCTGTAACCTAAGTGTACAAAGTGCATCTCTTTTTCCCCTTTCTTCTCCCTGCAGCAGAAGACAGGGGGAGGGTCTCTTTTTCTTTATACCTTTCTACCCTCAAGACAGTGGGAGTAAGGTCTGGGTGAGACTGAAGGAGACAAAACCTGTTGATTACTGGGTTATCCACCAAGCAGACTCTATGAATAGTAGTGTAGAAGAAACAAAGGGCAGGAAAAGTGACTCTTGTTCACTTGGTCAGTCTGCCCCCTTGGGAAAAGGAATGTAGGGTCAATGCCCTAGGGAGATGAGTAGGAAGGAAATTAACTCACAGACCCAATTCTACCACTCCATGTTTCCCGGATACATTTGAGCCAGTTTCTATTTGCAGCCCCATTGCTCTGGGTTCAAACATGGGCTCCAAAACTGAATCCAATTATCCTAGTCAGAGAGGGAGACAGCTCCTGTGCTCCCCAAGCTGTTAGTTGCCTAAGCTCACATATAGCCCCACACTATCTGTGCCAGGCGGGGATGAAAAGTTCTGGACAGCAAATTAAAACAGTGCCAAGAGCAGCACGTTGCATGGGATTAGCTACTCCATCTAATCCCTCTTGAAAACTGCCAAAAGAGTGGCTCTTCTGCAGCACTACCCTCCCTTGCTCTCTTAGGTGGGAAGGCAAGCAGAGGTGCTCTGCCAGCACCATGTTGAAATGACACATAACAGGAGCGGGCCAAGGAGTGTAAGGTTAAGAGCCAGGAAAGCTGCACAACTGTCCTGCTAGACTACAAAGCACCAGCGTGAATGCAAAGGGCAAGAAGCAGCAGCCTGCAGGGTATGAGGTACAGGAGTATACTGTGTAGAAACTCAAAACACAGACACCAATAC
Organism: Podargus strigoides; assembly: GCA_028020825.1. Lineage (NCBI taxonomy): Eukaryota > Metazoa > Chordata > Aves > Caprimulgiformes > Podargidae > Podargus > Podargus strigoides. Next base: position 39,393,137 of record CM051624.1, on the reverse strand, counting down.
AGGAAAGAGCAAACATCCACACAGAATGGACAATGGACTGAGCCCGAGGAAGACTCACTTCAAGGGGCTGATGTGTAATACATCCCCTGTCAGCATAAGGAGCTCCACAGGCTACACACCAGACTCCGCTCTCTCCACCTGAGAGAGGGAAGGAAATGCCGTAGAGCGCAGGGCCCAGATGCAGCTCTCTCATTGTCTGGGCCAGCAAGCTTCTGGGAGACTGCTTTACTCATATCAAGGCGTGATGTTATGCTCTGAAGAATTTCTCCTTCTCTCAGAGTCCTTCCCTCCCTCCTGAGATGTCAATCTGTTCTGAAGCTGCAACAGCACTACGGCTCACCTTGCAGCAGTGAGGTTCTTCTGCAGGAAACGTTTCATGCCTTTAAAGTGTATAGACAGTTTGTATCTCCTTGTTCTTGTGCTACAGTTGTCAGAGTCACTGAGTGGTAGGGGTTGGAAGGGACCTCTGAAGATCATCCAGTCCAACCCCCTGCTAAAGCAGCATTCTAGAGTAGATCACATGGGAACACCTTCATTTTGTTTCCATCCCACACAAGTACCACCTTGATTTACTCGGAAAGCATTTATATCCCCATCAGTCTATTGAAAGAAATACTGAGATTTTCCTCTTCTCCTGTAGGACAGGTACTCTGTATTTGACATTGTAGCAGCTTCCTTCTCAACTCCTACTATACTCTGAATTAATCTGCGCACCTCACCACCTAGTACTAGCGACAAGCAAGGACTTTTTACTGTTTCTGAGATGCGCAGATGCTGTTCCCTACATCGATGCATCATGTCACATGCACTAAGCCATCGCCAGAAAAGAAAGATACACCTGGGAGTGAACAAGTTGATAGAAGGCTCTTGCCCCCTTAAATGTGGGCAGATTTTGGACATGGCTGAGAAGAGACATATTTGGCTCTCTGAAGAGCAGAAAGCTAAATATGCCCAAGTAATGCAGTGTCCTTTTGTGGCAGCTATTGGAATTACACATTTATATGAGACCCCAGATTTCTGTTGCAGATCACAAGTTCCAGTCCCTCTGTGGCTGCAGTCCCTACTCTTCTGGTCACCTCTTCAGCACTCTCACTCTTCACTTGCAAGGTGCTTGTTGCTGCCTGTAAGAAAAAGCAAAAGAGAGAATTTGCCTTGACCTTCCTCTCATAGTGAAAAGTTGGCAGAACATACAACCAGCTCCTCCCTCCTGGGATCTGGAGCATTTCAGGCAGACTCCTGGACCTGCTTACTCCCCTCCTCCAGCCTGTACCCTGACCACATGGGCAAACCTGGCTGCAAACTCACTCTGTGGAAGGAGAAGCAGCCTCACCAGAGCAAACCCAGGAACAACTGTGCTCTGTGATTGTTCTAGTAACAGGGTACTGCTCTCTGCTGGACATCTGAGTTAACAGCTTGTCAAGAAAAAGCAAAACAACTAGAGGGCAGACCACTGCCAAATTACAGGGCTATGGAATTACCGTTAGGAGCCACATCCCCCTGTAAGCAAGTCCATTTTCTTCATTAAAATGCAGAAAGCAAGTAAGATTGAGACTTGCTAGCTGCCAGAACAAGGTAGTTTAGGCCAGATCAGCTTAGGGACTACTCACAATCATGAACTCTTGCCAGGGACCTCTGGAGCGGGGAGACCTGTCACTTTGGCTCGTTTGTACAGTTCTTCAGTGCACAGCTCTTCTGCTCCCTCGAGTTTGCGCTTTGGAGAAGCCTGGTCTGCTTGTGACAGCCTCACTGCTGTAGAGGAAGAAGAGTCATTGCAACGTTTCCCCTGCCTTTAGATCTCCTCACAAGTACACCCTAGCCTAACCTGCTACAGAGCTGGGAGAAAGAATATGCACTGCACAAGCACAGAGAGATGTTGCCACAGCCTCCTTGAAAACTTTTGACAAAACTTTGTTAAAAGCAGAATAATTAAGTCTTCCGGAAGAAAGACAAAAATATGCTCTGACAGAGGACAGCTTAATTATACCTGATTAGCTCGACAGTGATTTGCATCTCTCCCTCAAGTGGCTGCATATGAACCATACAGACAATAAAAGATTCCTTTAAATGAACTCCTGCTCTTCAGCCCTTTTAGGAATGAAGGCTCACTGAGGACTTCTGAAGAAAGCGTAAAGGAAGGTGGATGTGATCTAGGCTTTCCTAGCTACAGACAGTCTTCCTATTAGAAAAGATTCTCTCCTGCCTGTAGCCATTAAGTCAACATGAAATTATCTCAGAAGCGTACAAATAGCTCCAACTCACCTGTACTGCTGCTGCAGCCCTGCCCTGAAGCTGAGTCTGCGACTGGACCACTGAGATCTTCCACACATGAAGGGACTGACGCCAGTAAACCTAGAGAAAGGCAATAGGATCATAGCTAAGAAACAAAAACCACCTGGGTGGAGAGGCCTTTCACATAGCAACACATTAGTGAACACCACCAGCATATCCACATCCCAAAGAGGGATGAGTTCAGAGCTGCGCTCACCCAGTGCTGGCCACAGACAGACACTGTGATCCAGCAGTGTATTTATTCAGGATGCTCTGTCTAGGCTTTTTTACAAAGTGAAGGCTGGACCATTGGTACCATGCAGATGGTGCTGTGCCATCACCAGCTTTCAAAACTAATCAGACCCCACTCTTACTTGTCTAACAGCTCAGCAGAGCTCTCCCTGGAAGCTGACTGAGCAGATCTGGCAGGGTCTGCTTCCTCTTGCAAGGGCTGGCCAGAGAGACAAGTGCTATCTATTTTAAATTATAACCTCTCCTCCTATTAAAGACAATCTTTTGCAATTGTTGGTACTTACAGAGCCCCCTGTAGCGCGACAGCTGCTGGTAAATCTGCTTCATGCGTTCGATGTTCAGTCGGCTGGTCTCCGCGTGGTTCACCATGGGTTTGGGGTAGTCCACCCCAATGATGCACTTGGCTGCCTTCTGCACAGACTCTGGGGCATTCCATGGTTCATAGATGTACCGTGGGGGGAAGCCCTTTAGTTTGGGCAGATACCTCCTGCAACACAAGTAGAAAGATGCACAAACTCCACTGACAAGTGCAGCATTCGCAATGCACAGAAAGCACCATGCACTGTCAGCTACTGAATGACTTGGGCACACAGATGAAGCAAGAAAGTAGCTCCAGTCACACCACTTACTTAACGTAGTCACCACTGGGGTCTGTGCGACGTCCGAAGCCCACGGGACAGTAACAGTGGAAGAACTGCTGGAAGAATGCACTGCACGAAAGCCACATCCAGCTGCCTGCATTTACGCTGAAATCTGCATCCAGCAACAGTTCGTCAAATACCTGCAGCAATTGGAGGAAAAGGTAGTAAGAGCACCCCCAGGCAGGACTTTGTGGCAGGAGGACCCAAGACACTATTTCAAATGGCAGGCACTGAGCTGTGAGAACAGTTCCTAGGAACCAGAGCAGCAGCAAAGAGGTGATCTGCTGGCTGAAGCCGGTTGGCTGGTCAATGTATCTCACTTCCTGATGCTTTCACATAGGGAGGCACTGTCTGCTCAGGCTGATAAAGTGCTGGCTTATCTCTCATGCAGATACAGACTAAATCACTGCCTAGTGTAGCAGCAAACCTTGGGTATTGATCCTAACCTGGGAGGTGTAACAAGTGCAAAGCACCAATTGTGGGAGGCAGGCAGATGCTGCACAGAAGAACAAATACCAAAGCAAGAAAGAAGCACCCCTCCGAAGGTCCCAGAGCACACTGCCACCGACAGGACAGGTTACAGCAGTAACTTGATCACACCCATGCCCAGGCACTGCATTCTTAGCATCTGACCCTTTGACACACTTTCAGCTATGCTCTGCTTTGTCAGCTGTGTGACAGGACACCCCTGCCTCCACTTTTTGCTTAGAGCAGTACACACACCGGATAGGTTCAGGCTGTCTGTCCCTTCAGATGGCCCAAAAGGAGGGTCTTTTACCTCTTTCCTTGAGAGACTTTAGGCTCAGATTTCACAGTCATGGAGCGTTCCCTGACCGGCACGGTGACGGATTATACAATGAGGAAAAAAATCTAGTTATAAAGTGACACTGAACTTGAAAAGAAAACAGATGGACTGAGAGAACTTTTAACAAAAAAATTAAAAAGCCCCCAAAATCCTAGTCCATATTTACCAGCGGGTCCCACTAACGTTTAGTTATGGTTACTGAAAACTCTCATTACTCTCATTACCCTCATGGTAGAAGGCGGAAAGTCGTCAGGCTGTTGGCAGTCCAAGAGCCTGCTAGCAAATCCTCTCTTCCATGCAACTTTTACATGTGAAGCAAAAGCCATACCTGTGTGCCCATCCTTGCACCGAGTGCCAGGGAGACTTTGTTTTCCTTATGGCCTCCTGCCAGCCTCTGGAAATGCCAGACTCACCCTGACTCCTGACTCCCAGCTGATCCAGAGGTCGCCCCTGGTCAGGAAGCAGGCCACCGCATGCCTGGCCAGATGGTGGATCCAACCTTCCTGCCTCAGTTGGGTCATGATTGCATCGATCCAAGGGAAGCCTGTCTTGCCTTCTGCCCACTTTGCCAAGGCTTCAGGGTTCCTGTCCCAAGGGATTTGGATGCAGATGGGGTTCCCCTCCATGCGATCAAACTTCGGGTTGTTTGTGGCTGCTGTGTAGAAAAACTCCCGCCACAGAAGCTGTCCGTACAGAGAGAGGGGGGGTGTGCTGTTCCGCTTCACCTGTGGAGAAGGGAGCAAGGGTATTCGCTAGCAGGGGAGGACTGGCTTCACTAAACTGAGCTGTAGGCCACCTGTGCACCTACACACAATTCCCAAGTCAGTTACTGACAAGCCCCATAAAGGAATTCAATTCCAGACCATCCTTTACCAGAAACCCCAGGCAGTAAAGTTTGACTGCTGCCTTTAGCTCACTCAGTACACTGCCAAGACTTGAATGACCCAAAACTAACAGCAAAAAACTCGACATGGCTCATGACACAAGAGTTCAAGCTGAAGAACAGGATAGCAGCAAATTTAATGTCTGCTCGACTGTATAAAGGAGAATCACCTTTCCTCACCCAAGAGCAGCTTCTGCACTAGCAACAAGCTTAGCCCAACAGTAACTTCTGCAGCTGTTCTCACACACTGTCTGGAAACCAGTGTCATGCTATGCTCAAAACCAGCCTGCTCTCCAGATAAACCTTTTGTCTTACCTTCTTATACAGCTCCCAGAGACGATAGTAAAACAAGCGGCAGGACAAGCAGCCAAAACGCAGGTAGGGACTGAGTCCTGTAGGGCTGGCCAGCAACGAATTGGCGTTCATCCTTGGTCTTTCGTAATTTGCAACCCATGCCTAGACACATTCAGGAGAAATGAGCCAAAAACCACCCAAATTTGTGAGACACTACTAAGGGCAGACCTCTGTGCAGGTGGTGAAGCCACTCAGGTCTGACAACACAGTTTCTTCTATTCACTTCCAGCCACTGCTGGGAGAGATCTCAAGTGGGCAATCACCCCCCCATTCAAGAAATGCAAAACCTCTGCTCCAGGATTTAAACCACTTAGTCATTTTGGCCAAGAAAAGGACAAAATTTGCTTTGCATGCAGGAGCTAATAACCCTAAGAGCTCCTAGGGACACAGGGTAACACCACTGCTTATGTCCAGGTATGTTTATCTCATTTCACACACTGAACAAGAAAATTAGGGGAAATTTATACCTTTTTGTGGAGTATTACTTTGACAGTTTATTCCCCTTTCAGCATGAGAATTTATGCTTGGATCTCTACAACTGCCACCAAGCTATCCAGCACCAAAAAGATACAAACTGTTTAAAATTGAGTCATGTCTCTGCAGCTGTACCACCTTTCATTACTTATTTGCCTTGTGCACTGTAATGAAGAACACATGCCCCATAGAAAAAATTGGGGTGTTTCAGCAAAGGGCTAAAGGAATAGCCAGCCAGGAAGACAACATACTAATGGGCCGAGGTACAAGGGAAAGGCATTCTTTTACAAGCATGTACTCCCACTAATACCTCAGATAAACACAAAGGAGATGGTGCATAGCAGGGACTGAGCAATTTACAGCAAAGTTTCCAAGTTTGCACTCCTCTCAAGGAAAGGGAGGAGTAAAAACAAGGAAAAGAATCCTATGTGCTTTAAATATAAATTTTTAATATAAAGCTCTACTTCTTCACATTTGAGGAAGCCCAGGAGCTCCCTGCTCCACACACAACCCAAGATCACAGGAGTACAATACCAAACATGCCTGCTAGAGGTGAACACTCTGACCATTGCTAGGAAGAGCAGGGCAACAGGGCAACAGCCAATGCTCAACATTTTTCATTTGAAGGCCCAGTCTGCAGGAATCAACACTTAAATAACAGGAGTTACCTTTCTTTCCAAGTGTTTATCCAGCCGTGCCAAGGCTTCTGTTTCCCCTCCTTGCCAAACTGCAGGGCCAAGACCATCCGTAGGAAAGCCTGAGGGAAAGAACTTTGTCAGATTTGAAGCCACACCTTGACAAAGGGTAGAGAGGGGATTAAGCATTAATAACTGCAAGACACTAGATACTGCAGTTGCCTAACATAGCTTACTTGCTGCTCTAGTCCTTCATGTGGAACACGGGGAGAGCCTGCTCGTGACACTGCACTACAAGGGCCTCTCCCTGCAATGCTTCAGGCAGCCTTCTGGGGACTTTTCCCATTGCTCATACGCCAGCACTCTCTCTTGTATGTCAGCACCACCCAGAGGGCTCTGCTCCAAAGGGCAGAGCCACTGGCAAAGGAACATCTGCGCCACAGCTCTGCCTTACAAAATACTTTGCCACACACACCAGCAGCTCACTAGAGAGCCTGGCTGCTCCTGGTGAGACTCCTATTCTGCTGCAAGCTGGTGCTGGGGAAGGCACTGGATTAGCGCTGAAGAACCAATACAAAAGGGGAAGCAATAATGCAGTTGCCCTGCACTGCTCTGGGCTGATGGAGGAGCCTCCCCTGGAGTAAGCAGAGCAGTGTAAGGTTGCAGGCAGTTTCACATTATGCCAGACAATAAAGGAAGCAGATCTCCCCAGAACTGCAACCCTTAGGGTGCTCCAGTTGTGAAGCCCCTCACTTACATATGACTGCTGAAGCTGTGCCTTAAGGCACAAGGTGGTATTTCTATCAAGCTAGTATGGAGCCTCCAGTCACACACACACAGACACTATTCTGCATTAGTCCATTCTTCTGAGACACTTAGATTCACTTCCCTTATGTAGGCGTTGCATTCCTCATGCCTCAGCTAGAGAGCTGAGATTTCTCCAAGAGAAATACAGAACCATAAGGCATAGCAGGATGAGGGAAAGAAGTTTCTATAATATCTTGTGACTTCCTAAGCTCCCAAAACAGTGCTGCTTGGCAATATCTGAATGAAATGATCTAAGCCTGGTACACAGTCAGTTTACCTCTTCAGGTCTGTTACACAACGTGTCAGAGATGGCAGGAGGAAAGCAGCTGGCGAGGATACCAGACACTGATACAGTGGTTACATGCTCAGTGCAGAACGAACATAAGGACAGATGCAGAGCATTTCAGAGCAATGCTAAAGGGGACACTGTGCATCAACAGCAGTGCAAGAGACAGCAGTATTTCATGAGGTCCAGCACTTCCTGAAAACATTAGGCTGCTTCTATGGCTAGAGGCAGCCCAGGATGAGAACACTGGAGCTGTCCTGGGCATGTGCCAGCCATCAAAAACAGTTTCACTGGATCCTGTTTCAGCTGGCAGTTAACCCTTGCCTTCACTCTTGACACATACCCAGCTCCTCCAGAGATGGGACCCCATACACATCGTCATGGTTCTCCTGGATGTCCACTTTACACGTCTCCATCTGCTGGCTCGTTACAGTGCTCACCGGCTTCTTTGGGAGCTCCATGCGGCTAATGATGGCCTGGAAGCGCTTGTAGGTGAGGGGTGGCTTGTGGCCATTCAGCTCGATTATTCTGGAGACAAAATCAGCAAGGTGAAACAACACGGCCTCGCTACCACAGAAGAGAGAAGGCAATGACAGCCAAACTGCATTCTGCTATTTCTGCTCAGGACAGCCTTTCACTTTGGATACAGAAACCCCTACAGACCTACATTCTACTTGAGGCATGCCTCAAAGGGATATTAAAAATGAAAAAAAAAAACCCCAAACACACTAGAAAACAAAACCCCACGTAGTAATTCATCTCCACGGGAAAAAAAACAAAACGGCTACAGCTGCATCCGGCTTCACATCACTTCTCTTTCCCAGAGCTCCTCATCAGACCCCTGTATGAAATCTCAATCTGATTACTGCCTTTCTGTCTGCTCAAGATGGCAAATCCCAGACCAGCATCTGTTCCCCTGACACCCTGTCACATCCTAACCCAATTCTGACCTTACTTCCTCCCCGTCTGACACAAAGTCCCAGACCCCTCCTCCGCTTATCTCAGAAGAGGCAAATCCCAGCCTGCGTCATTCCTCTCCCCCCCGTGATCAGGGAAATTGCCATCCTCCCCCATGCCATACGGTCATGAGCAGACTTGTCTCATGCTATCCACCTGTGTCACATCATGTTACGGAAAAATACAGCCACAGTTCCCCATTCCGCTACCTCCCTAAGCATCCACAGCCTGCTAGGGTTAAGCAGTCTTATTTTTCCTGGGACAGAGAGCTTTGAGAAGCCTCCTGGGCAGGGTAAGCTTCCCCGGGGTGAAAGATGCCATTTTTAATCCCCTCTCCTGCAGGGAGAGGAAGGAGTTAACAGCAAAGCAGACAGCACAGGGATCGCCAGCATTACATAAAGTTGAGGCAGCCAACCCCACAGCTCACAGAGGAGCTGCAGCAGAGCAGCCTTCCTCACCCATTAGTCAACAGCTTATGCAAGGGGCTGGGCTTAAAGCCCAGTGTTTTGGCAGCCGCCATGTGCCTTCTCTTCCCCCGAAGCCTCACGTGTAGCGAGGAGGAGCGACATGCCAGCCCAGGGCCTTCCCCAGCCCTGAGCCCTTCCTCACGTGTGCTCTGCAGTGACCCAGCTTCCCCACGCACCCGAGCAGAGGCAACGTGGGAAGCCGGCCCCACGCTGCACCTCCCGCTGCAGCTGCCTCCATCTAGGCCAGGCACCGACCAGGAGCCCCGGCCTCCTACACACCGCCAGCCGGGGAAGGGAACCTTTAAAACCGGCAGCACAGTTGCAAAGATTAAAAATGAAGCCTCCTGCAGCTTTGTCCCGTTTTTCTGCTTGCAAGATGTAAACATTAGGGAGAAAAAGGCAGTAATGAACAGGACAGGGGAGCGAGGGGAAATGGGATGCATACAGAGCGCAGAACGCTGTCCGTTTTTAGCGTGAGGCTATGAACATGACCACAGTGTGGGCACAGCACTCTGCCACCCCACCAAGCAAGGGTATTGTGGGGAGCCTTACAGGAAACACATTCTCTCCTGTACCTTCGTACTGGAGAGCATCTCCTCTGTTTTCACACTTGTACCACCCCAGGGACAGCAAGAGATCATGAACTCCCATGAATACTACCCACCACAATCTTCTCTGCAGCTTGCTCTGACCACTGGGCCCCCCAGACAAGGCTGACCAGAGATCCCCAGAAAATCAGCATTGCTGCTGGAAGAGAAGCGAGGCATTGCCAGTTACAGCACTCTAGAGAGGCTCACTTGTTTCCAGAGCAGTTCAGCATTTGGAAGCAAAAACGTGACAAAGCTACCCAGTGTTTGCCCTGAGGTGCTTAGGATGGGGGCAGGGAAGCTGCTTCTTCAATACTGCCTCTGTTTTCAGTCCTCTTCCACAGATCTGCTGAGGCTGCAGCTCAGTCCAAAATCCACACTATTATACCACATCCCAGATCCACAGCTAAAGCTTTTGTGGACAGACAGCTACTTGGAGCAAATCGCTGTGACTTGCAGGTGGATGCCAGTGTCAGTATTTGACATCCTGAAGAACGTGAATACAAGGGAAGTTACATAGTGCAGCTCCTAAATCCCTAAACAAAGAGCTATTGGATCTGGGACACAAATCTTTAAGAGACAGGGCTAGGACAAGCTGCACATTTCACAGCACCCGATACTGGCATTATGCAACAAAACTTGAACCTTTCACAACAGTGCCATGAAAAGTAGTATCAAATATTGGGTATTGTACAATATCTGATATTATACGACATATACTGGGTATTGTAGTGCTGTTCAGGCTTCTGTACAAAGATTTGTACAGAAAGCCCCCCAGGCAGGAGTCCTTCCTTCCTTCTACTGTCCTAACCAGGCAGTACAATCCTCACAGGACCCTCCCGATGACAGAAAAAGGGAGGACCCTCCCAAGGATTTAATACTCCCATTTTATCTGTCTCCCCCAGCACACCTCACAGACTACACGTGGCAGTTATTCTTTCAGATTTCCTGAAGGAAACAGTAAAAAGCAACAACACACTCCAGTACCAACTCATGCAGACCATTTAGTTAGCCTCACCAGCTTATGCAATCACTCTGATCTAAATCCTTGCTCCAGAGAGCTCGTGTAGGCTATGCATACGTAAAACAAGGGATATTTCTACAGATTCAGAGAGGAGATGGAGAGGTGACCAACAGTTATTCTGCACAACAGATGCTGGACAAAGGATGGACAATTCAACTTCCACGGGATCGTACACATGAGGAGATGAAAGATGAAGAAGGGACTTGATGACAGTCTAAGTAACAGCACAGGGGGAAAACACCTGACACCACAGCACCACAGCACCATGCAAGACGGATGAGGATAACAAGATTTGGCAGGCAGAAGTCTGACTTAACCTTCTTTGATGGAAATAACCACCTTTTTGGTGTAGTATAATTATGAACTGTAGAACCACCAAAGTATGCACACCTCCCCAGTGCTTGGTTCCTTTAACTTAGTATGTGCTCCTATTGAAATGCATTTAACTATCACTTCAGCCTTAGGCTGGAATATTTGAGGAAAAGCTGCTCCTGATGCGTGCTACAAACATACAAGCTCACACTGTTCTTTTTTTCTGACCTAAACCACTCGCCCGGAATAACCCAGGCCTGCCCAGGATTACAGAAACCACAACGCTGACCGTCAGCAAGCAGACTACAGAGGATTTAGATCCTAAGGAGGAGAAAACAGGCAGATCCAGAGAAGGGACAAAACAACCTGTCAGCTGCAAGTTGTCAGACAGAATAATTGTCAAGTAAAGGCTCTGAGCAGGCTAAGCTGATACCCAAGAGATTATCTTTTCTGTCTGACTTCTACAATTTGAACATCACTAATCTTGACCGGGAATCCCTAGATTTTCTTAGAAGTATTTTCCAGCACTGATGCTGATTTTCTACAGCCCTCTCCTTGTTTTGGAGGAGAGGAGGGGAAAGACGCTCTAATAATCACATAGCTGTGCTGGCAGTGCCAACAAGGAGCATATTGAAATCTTCCTTCTGCGTAAAACTGGTCAAATTCACAAGTTAACTGAACAGGCTCTTTGTAAATGCTTAAAAGGAGCTGATGGAGGTGGTACTGGGGAGGTGGCACTGGGAATACACTGCAGGGGACAAAAGGAGGACTGCTGGAATCATTTACGTAGAAGTGAAAGATGAGTCTAAATTGTTTAAAATTAGGCCTGACAATCTTGCCAGAAACTTGATTAAAGAAAGATGAGAAGTAGGATGCTACCACCAGGTTACTAATTATGCAGGAAAAACAGTAGGGTGAGCAGAGGGACAACACATGCCATGAGTTAAAAGACTGAGTAACACAACTAGAGGATAATATACTTAGAGAAGGTTCAAGGAGAAACATAGTATTAGAACTGTATTACCACCAGCTGAGAAAATTCAGAGAGCCAAGAACCAGGAAATGTCAGAGTAACTGGAGACTTCAACTGCTTCCACACCGACTGGGTAGCTGTAACACCCCACTGCCTGCCAAAAATCAATTTTCTAGTTGCCATAAATGACTGCTCCATGGAACAATTAATTAAGAACCCACAAGGAAAGGCAATTCATGATTTGGGCTTAGGCAGTGCTAAGTTATAGCTGAAAATGTTAGTTATCACTTGCCTGCTCTAACCACGACTTTGGCATGCATCAATTTAACATCCTTCCAGGAGCAACAATACCATAATGGCTTTTATTTCAAAAAAAGAAATGTATAAAAATAAGGAAGTGTGCTAAGCAAAAAGAACAAGCTGAGATGCAAAACACTGACAGGCAACACTGATGACTTGAAGATGACACTGGGGAAAAAAATTCAACAATTGCACACAAACCATCAAAAAAGATTTCAGAAAGATCACAAGAGTCAAAACAATTAAAGAATAGCATCAGCAAAGATAATAGAAGGCAAAATCCTTCAGAAAAATGAAGGCCAAATAACGATAGAAAAGCCCCCAAACTTTGGTAGGCTAAATTAAAAACCACAAAAGCAGCCTCCTTGCAGCTCCCAACCCAACTGAAAGTTTGAGAAACCTTTTAAAAAAAAGCATAAGCAGTAAAAAAACAAAATAAAAATCCCTTCACAGACACTCCCAAGATATTTATAGGGACAAGAGGTGATCAAGTCATAAAAAAAACCAGCAGAGCACGTAACAGCACAGCGAGCAACCCTGCATTTATTTTTGCACCTGTATTCACTATGGAGGCATTCATGGAGGTTACAACTCTGAATCTTTTTAAGGAAATGTACTGGGGGATGTCACAGACCGGGAGGTCAGGAATAAATGCCACAAATCAAAGCTATGCTTGAACAGGAACAGCAACAGCTTGCCTGGACCAGTAAGCATATACTCAGGAGCTGTAAAGGCCACCAAGAAATAACCAAACTAAGAGCTGCTGTGTGTAACACCTGCCTTAAAACTGAATACTATGAGGGGGGACAAAAAAAAGCAAATACAACTCCAGATTTAAAAAGCGTTTCAAGGGCATCAGAAGGATGACAGAATAAAGAGTCTGATATGTGCATTAGGCAGATGGGTAGAAAATACTAATGGAATCAGTGAATGCCTGGGTATATGCAATGTGCTGGAGGGTTAATTTGGCCTTAGTAAAGGGAAGTTGTGCCTCAAAATCCATTAGTGGAATTTGAGCCTGGGGCAAGTGAGATTCAGTTGATTTACTCTACCTGGATTTTCAGAAGCCATCTGACTAGATCCCTCACTGAACACTTTTAATGAAACCACGATAAACTGGGATAAAAGGGAAAGGTCCCTGCAGACAGAAAATTCTTTAGGATACAGGACAGAGTAGGAGTCCATTATTCCAACAGGAGGAGAAATCCTACACAGAGCTGAGCTAGGGCTTGTGCTGCTCAACATGATTCATAAAATATCCGGGAAGGGACAAAAAAAGAGCATGATGATAGAGTTTACTGACGCAATAAGCTATCTGGAATAGCTGAAGATGAAAGTTAACTTAAAAATCTCCCTATATACACCACATGACCAGCTGACAAAAATATCAGATGAGATGCAGTGTTGGTCATGTCGTTCCTCCATATGCACTGCTATGCATTCTTAAACTTACTTATATAGTAGCAGCCTCTCAAATACCTATGACCATGCTGGAAGGAAGCCCTGAGACGTCAGTTTAGTGCTTAGCAGCAGTCATAAAAAGCAAAAAGAATGCTAGTGACTAAGGAAAAGACAGGAAACATTATAGCACTATAAAAATCCAGGTCACCCCTACATTTTGAACACTAGCTACAGTTTTCACCACTGCACTCCGTCTCTAGAAATACCCAGAAGTAGAAAGAAAAGTGACGAAACTTAGTGGAAAACTCCAGTAAACTAGGACTCCCCACCTTGGAAAAGACAAAGATGACATAAGGAAGGATGTGAGGGACATTGCTATTGAAGGGGTGAGGATGTAATAAGCATTCATGGTCTCTTCTAATGCAAAAATTAGAAAGCAGTGTCTGCTCACGGGACAGGTACAAGAAGAATCCCCCTCACGCCCAAGACAAACATTTCCACACAGCATGTGCTAACTGCAAAGCTCCTTCCCATAGGAAATTATGGATGCTAAAGTTGCACAAGTCATTAAAAAAAGAAAAGGAAAAAAAAAAAAAAGCAAGCGACTTCTAAGAATGGTACTGAAACATGGCTGAAGTCAAGCATACCTTAGAGCCTCAGCTGAAAGACTGTCTCCACTGTTTAAGGAGATCATATATATATATATATATGGAGACTATATATGTAAGTAAACATATAAACCTCAATGTAACTCCCCCACAGCAAATACATAACAAAGACAAGGCATTCAGGTTTTAGAATAACGTAAGTTTGCCCCCATCTACCTTGTTTTACTTCTTGCAGCTGTCCTGGTACATCCATCAGTTAAAAGCCCTGCCTTCATAACCTGTTTGAGACAACAGCTCAACTATCTTTATTATAATGAAGCTAATAAAGCAGCCCACACAGTGAGGACATGTTCAAGGAGAGCAATCAATAGGACACAGCTGAGCACCTTAAATGACTGTCAAGTACAGAGTTTAATAAGCTTGAGGCAACTCCCTTCTGTACATTCACGTCACTGTCAGCACTTTGACGTGCTCTAATCAAAAGTGCGCAGAGTAATCCTGTTGGCACCTTCTAGGCTCACACAGGATGACAGCGATCAACGTAAGGGAGGAGACTGAAGTCTTCCCAGACAGGACAATCCCAGCCTAGCCCAGGCAGTGCCTCTGCCCTTGCTCCCCCCGTACCTGTCCAGGTCATAGAGGGTGTGGGAGTTCTCTATCACCACCTCCACGCCAGCCTCCTTGGCCAGTTTGACGATAGCTGCATCCCTCTCCTTACCAAATGGCTCCGAGTCATATTCGAAGGTGAGGCGTGTGACTCCCCATTCCTGCAAGAAACACAATGCACACAGCTGTCAAGACTCATTCAATCCAGCACAACTACAAACAAGGATTTCAGAATTCCTGGACAGTGGTAAGTCCTGGAAGCTCAGAGAGGGTTCCCATGAGGAACAGCAGTCTGGAGTCAAGATAACCAAAGAATCAATAGTTTTATCACCCAGCAAACACCCTATATGCTATGCAAATTCCTAAGTGTCAGGTTTAAAACACATAAGAGGAGGCTTGAGCTCTTCTTAGAATACTCTTAGGTTACAGCTTAGTCCCCAAGCCCAACAACACCTTGTTTTGTTGCACATGCTGCCCAAAAGTAACCCTACCATCCTGTTCTCGCATTTGCAGAGAAAGCAACTCTTTCAACACAAGTTCCACTCAAGAAAAAAACCCGTATTTTTATGTGGAGAGTATCATTAAGTAAAATACACTCTTAATTTTTTTCCAATGTCTCTTTAAAGCCATCACATAATAGAAGACGGAGGAGCAAAAACCAGGGCAGTGGGAAATTCAGGACAAAGGATGGCAACTGAGTGAACCTTTCTGGTCAGCACAGTAGAGTAGGATACTCCAATTCAGATTTAAATTAAAGTCCTCCCTTTGGGGAGTTATTTTACCCTAGTCGAGCCATGCACCTATTCTGTATCTTCAAACCTTTAATAGATCCCTCACAGATTACATGGAATAGGCCTTATGTAATAGCATTCAGCCTCTTCCATGTTTTTCCGGAGCACAGTTTGCTCTCAAAGACTACAGCCTAGTTTTCCTCAGAAAATGAATCCTAAGAGAAGAGGTTTAATGGTTTCCACAGCGACCTTCCCAAGACATCCATCAAGGAGAGCAGCAGCTCACAGATTTGTTTAGCAAACACTTCAGTCAAACACAGCCAGAAATCTGTAGAGACACTTCAAAAACTCCTCACACAACTCAGACATGAATCACATTCTCCAAGTGAGACAGTCGAAGTTACCTCTGTATATACAGGACAGTCTTTTCCATCTCAGAACCAAAAGTAAAGCACAAAGAACAGATGTGATTAGTTCACTGAAGACCATTAAAAAACAATGCCAAAGAATGGGGAAGGGAATTTAGAAGCAGAAAACAACTGTAGAAGTCTCCTCCTTTTCTAAACTTTCAGATTCAATCCTAAAATTAATATTAGGAAGGACAGAGAACTGAAACAGTTATGTACCACTGAACGTACACCTCAGAGAGGTTCTCCACTCCTTTTTCAAATTAAGGATGTGATAGCATTCGTAACTCAGAACAGGGGTCAAACAGACACATTCCAGGCCCTGCCCTGCTCCCATGTGATTTAACAGCTTCATTTTAAACTTCTCTTTCTTATAAAAAAGAAAGTATCAGCTGGAAGGCTTTGAAAAGATGGCTTTGGTCTTGAAGAAACATACATCTTTGCCTTGAAAGAAAGGAATGGAATAAAAAAAAAAACATTTAAGGCTAACAGAGATTTTAGGTAAGAACACAAAACTTCAAATTCAGGCATTTCCTACAGTTTTGAGAAGCACATCACTCTGTGCTACAGGAGCACACAGGAAGCAGAGCGCAAGCAAGCAGAAAACAGTAAGCTGTAGGACAATAAATTGCTGCAGATACACAAAAGTCATGAGTGACATGTCTCTTAGTATCTAGCCTATAGCAAACAAAAACTGTATGGAAAAACCCACACCAAGGGATTGTGAGCAAACAACACACCTTTCTTTAATAAAAGAGGTAAAATTACAGATGTTTGCTCACAGGAAGCGAGACAAAAAAAAACCTCTGCAAAGGTTAACACAGAGCTAACAAGTACACGTCTCCTCATGCACAGTATCCATGCATAATAGTGCCTTTGCAGCAACTGCTATCGACAACATAACTCAGCTACTGGCAGCAAGAGCAGAAATTGTATTAGGTCTAAGCATTCCATTACCATATGTGACATAACTCTCCTCTCCACAACAGCTGACAGCAAGGCATGTGCTGCTGCAAACTCACTGTTCAGTGCAGCTCTGGAGAGGCCTGAATTCCCATGGAAGCCATACATTTACCATATAACAGCATAAACCTCTGCCCATTCTTTTCAGCTTTGTTAGAGCACATCTAAGATATTCATCAACTCACCTGCCCAGGCAAAACAGACCAGCAAAAAGCTGACCCCACAACCATTTCTCCAAACCTCAGCCTCTGCCAACTACTTTTTGTTCTTTGACCAACACGAGCATTTTTCTCCAAAGTTTTATTTATCCTGTGAATAACTTGAACTAAAATAAGGACGCCATGAACTACTACTGGCCAGAACTTATTTGCAGATCAAAAGATAAAAATAACCCAGACACTGAAAAGGCTAGAAGTGCCACACAGTTTGTGTCATGTGATAAGATGCAGAAGCCAAAGTAAGTATCAGTGCTCCTTCTGACCTGCATAGTCTAATTCCCCTCTCCAGCACTGCCCTTCTCCAGAAAATATGCATCAGAACCATTTACAGCAGAAGGGTATAGATTCAAGTTTACCTCTCCTTCTCAGCAGCTGGTCTATAGCAGGCTTTGGGCACACTAGCTCTGTCATCTATATGTAAAGGGTACAGTCCACATGACAAACCCAACTCATAAGACTGTTGTGAACCATGCGTTTTCCTTCAGCTTTGTCACTCTAACAAAGACACTGTTAAAAAGCTTCAAAGACAACAGGAAATCCAATCTTAGAGCAGGACTGAGAAGAATGATACTGCTTGAGGAGCCCTGCTATTCAAGGAGATCAGCTCATTGTCAAAAAAAACAGCTCAAGTTACACCCTACTACTAAATTTCTTTGCAAGTCTGAGTTCAGGACTGTATCTGGCTCCCAAGCTGGCCCTTATGGATAGCGTTAAAGCCAGCAGTAGCTAAAGAGAGGAGTTTGTTATAATGACGAATTAGTTACAGATAAAGAGAAGCCAACGAGATCTCCAACAAATCATTAGTAAGTGAAAACAAGGATAGCACCATGACATCAGCTTTCTTTCACTATGCTCCAAAAGAATGACATCATTCTCTTACTTTAAAAAGTCTTGGGAAGACATCTGTTGGCTGCCCTCGCACGACAAACAAGCGAGAGTTCAGTTTCCTTAAACTGTTGTCCAGATCTTCCAGAGACTGGAGCAGAAATCTGCAGAGAAGAAACAAGAGCAGTCAGGGTCAGTCAGTCCAGTTACAACTAAACGACAAACAAGGAGAACTTGCATGGAACTCCATCAAACCTGCATCACCAAATCAAACTGAAAGTTAGGACAAGAAAGAGAAAATAAGAATGTGCATTCATCCCTGGTCTGTCTACCAACTGTTATGAGAGCACAGCACCAGCCAACTTCCAGCCGCTCATATGCATGTTCAGCTTGTCCAGATGCAAGAGGTTTCCAGGATTTTCTTCTTCCTGCAACCCCCTTCCCATGTTGTCCCTCAGATGGGCAGCACACCCCTGCCAGCTGCTCTCCCCACATTATGACACAGAGAGAAGCATAAACCACATAATTCTCTACAGTACATTCTTTCATAGGTCCTTGGTCAGGAGGAATTTTGCATATGAAGTAGAAAGATGTTGATACACTACTCCAAGGAAAGTAATGAATTACTACAAGAACCAAGCAAGTCTTACAGTTCTGGCTACAAACAGGCAATGTCACAGCAGAGAAAGGGACACTCTCAGCTCATCAGTAGCAAGAGACTGAGCAGCAAGATCTCCCAAGGCAAGAATTATCTGCAGTTGGAATAGTTACAAACAGAACTCCAATTTGTCTTCCACCATGAAGACAAAAAGATGAGAGCATGCCAAGACATTCATCTGTTCCCTCCCACCCCAAAACTGTAAAAAAGCATTTAAGTGGTTTTTCATGCTTAATGGTGTCTTACTGATCCCTCACTATGCTATAAACCACTGAATGTGTCATCTTTGCTTTCACAGCCACGCATCACCCCATGTACATCCTAACTTCACTTTGCTTTATCTAACTCTGCAAAAGACACCAGCTTTAAAACTTTAATCTCTGCGACAGCACGTGGCACTGCTGGCAAACTCGCAACCCTTTGTAAGTGAGCCTGTCAACCTCCCCCTCATTCCTACATGCCCACTCTGCAGCGTGACCTGCAAGACATGAGTACCTGCAGCAGCTCCCTTAGACCACACACAGCTAATAGGAAAGCTAAGCTACAAATTGCCCTGCAAACCTCAACTCTCTGCCTGTAATGTGAATTGCAAGCTTTGAGATAGAACAAGCCCCCTCTGTGCTTCCTGGGGAAGAAAGGGACTCAGGGTTCATGGAAAGAAGGGCCCAGTATCATACTACAGAACAACCAAAACCTGGTCCAGGTGACCTAAACAAATCACTCCCCTACCTCCAGCCCACTTCCCACCTATTAAATAGGAATATCAACTTCCCGAAGTGTTCTAAAAATTAAACAAGGGTTATTCCTACATGGCATACAGTTAAATAATATGGGATTTTAGGGATTTTCAGCACGATAAATTTCTGGGAGCTCCGTAAAACACAAACGTTTGCTTTTGGAGCACAGAACTCTGAATACAAGTAATTGCATAAAAACCCGGCAAAACAAAGCCAGAACTCCAGTAAATAGAAGTAACTTGCTAATACGTTTTTGCCTAACAGCCAGTGGTACTAATTTCTGACATTTGCAGTAGGCACACACCTCCAAAACCCCATGATTTTTCAAAACTTCACATACTCAGATACTCCATGACTACCACATAAATAAAACTACTACTTGCTTCCTCCCCTCCACAATATTGGTGGAAACAAACAAAGGATTAAATGGATCAGGAATTAATCTTTTGGGGGCACTGCTTTGGTTCTTCTAAATGAGGACAGTTAGCAGCAACAGTAGCACGTGAAAGGCATTTCTGTCTGCTGCTGCCTCTAGAAAGTCTGGTCTACAGCAAGATCACTTCAGGCTCCTAGGATACGAAGCTGTAACAAAATCCACAATCTTTCACCTGCACTATCCCAGTTCCTCTAAGATGAAGCTAAGCAGAGACAATCAGCTACACCTACAGTTTCCTTAATGCACAGCCACGTGTCATTTCAAAGAGCACTTCAAGGATTTTTAGCCAGGTGGCTGTCCTGTCACCTACCCCCGATGGGGTAGCATGAAGGCAGGGGGAGACCTGCTTCACCTCTGTGCAGGGGAGGCTGGCAGAGAAGACTCCCTACCTGGACTGGGTTTCCAAATGCTTAGGCAGCTGAGACCTGACACAATAGCATTATGCAATGTTACTGGCTACCGGGTACTTGATGTCTTGCTTTCTGCATAGACGTGACTCATGCCACGTGTTTTTTCCATTTGCTGAGAGGGGAGAAGCCCAAACAGCTTCACCTCCACCTTCCTAGCAGCACCCGAAGTGTATTTCTGTAAAAATGTGAGGGATGGCAGGAATGCAGTGGTGTGCACACGCCTACGTGTGCCCAGCAGCTGAAGGGCAGAGGGGAGGCGTGGTACAGTCACGCAGCTCTGAGGGTTCTTTGGCACTCGTCGCTAAATTCAGGGAGAAGCGTCTGCTAAAGCGAAATGCCCGTGGGCCGCTGCTCTCATACATTCGCCCCGTTCGTAAGGAGAAATTCTAATGACGTTATATAAAGTTGAAGGCGCTCTCCCACACAGTCAGGAAACACCGCTGCGAAAACCTTGGCAATGCCAGTCGGGCAAGGCAACGTTTCTTCTGCAGAGAGAGGCCCGGGGGCTGCGATATATGGCCCGGGGGTGTAATGTACGGCCCGGGACTGACGAGCTGTGTGTTGGCGCGGCAGCCTGACCGACACGGCCCAGCCACCGCACCCAAAACCGGTCCAGCTGCCACGGGAGCCCTTCCCACCATCGGGCCCGCCGTTCCTACCCACCCCCGCCTCATCCCGACCCCCCTCAGGCCCACCCGCGGCCTGAGGACCCGGTGCCTCCCCAAGCCCACTCACCGCCAGCGGTTGATGCCCACAGCGGAAGAGGCTGCGAACCAAGGGTCCAGGATATAGATACAACGAAGGGACGCGGCGTCGCGTAAGGCTTCCTGCAGGGCCGGGTTGTCGTGCAGGCGCAGCCCGCGGCGGAACCAATGCACCGAGCGGCAAAGGGCCGGAGCCGAAGCCGGGCCCTGAGCGGCCGCCGCCATCGCCGCCGCCAACTGGGGCCGCTGCCCTCGCCGCGCCGCCCGTCCCCTCCGCGCTGATTGGCTGACGACGCGTACGGGTCGTCAGCCAATCAGCGCGGAGGGGGCGGGCCGTACGCAGGTGACGTGCAGGCGGCGGAGCTCTAACACCGCTCTACCGCCCCCTAGCGGCCGCAACCGTGCGCTGCGCAGTGTCACCGGTGTCCCACTCCACCCTCCCCCCGCCCTGGCGACACACGCTGCAAACATCCCTCCCACCCCTCATCATATCCAGAAAGCGACCGTCGACTTTATTCAGCAGGTTTAGCCGTTACAAGTCAGTACGTGCAACATTAACAACAGCGGTTCTCGTAAAAATAAACCTTCAAGGACCCAAATGGGAGCTGGAAAAGGAGTGAGGAGGTACCTGTGGTCATGACACCCAGAGCAGGAGTCGCCCAAAATTATACAGGAACGTATTCTGGGTAGAAATGCAGTGTCCTTCTGTAGGAGTGGCCAGGTATCACATACAGGACAGGGTATGGAGCAGTTACCATCAACTGCCCAGGATCGATATCCAAATAACCCTTTAAAGGTAATAGGGCCAGGGGTTTTGAAAGCTGGTGCAACATCACAGCTGATTAAAGGATGTTGCTGCTGACCCCTGGGATCAGAAACTGCAGCACAGAGTAACCTCAGGTGGCACTTGCAAGGGACCAGAATGGGAGGGCTGCAGATATTTCTGCAGAACCAACTGTTCAGCAGCAAGTTTCAAGCAAAGGGATTGATGCAGCTGAGCAAAAATTAGGATTTTTTTGGGTTGAAGGATTCACTGACCTGGCCATGGGGGGGGGGGGCGTGTTTGAAAGGAACAAACCAAAAGACAAACCGCAAACACCAGAGAAGATACAAAGTAGGTATTGAACAAGTCACCTGAAACAAGTCTAATTAGCAAAAACCCCATTTTCAAACACAGCTGTCCCCCTACACAGAGGGTGAAGAGGACAAGTGATGTGAATCCCATCAACTGAGATCTCCACCCTAGGGAAGTGCTTCAGAGGAACTTTTCCCCTCCTGTCTGTCACTGAGAGAAGCAGAGGCCAAGCTCACTCCTCCCCAAGAAAGGCCACTTGAGAGAGAGCATGCTGTCCCTCACAGGACACAGTGCAGAGGGAATGAAAAGTTTCATTGCCAATTCTTAGCATGATTTCCTGAACTAGGAAACCAAGTGGAGAGAAACACAGAAGAGACCTCAGCAGGATGCGATACTGACTCTTTGGAAAGGAGATTTGGAGGCACTGTTGCTGTTTAGGCTTGTACAGAAGCAGAAGGGAGGGAATTTCCCACCCTTTTACACTGAATGTGGCAACAGGAAGAGTGGCTGTTGCCAGTTCTTTTACAGCAGAACAGTTTACTGGAATCTATCCCCAAAAGCCTACCTGCCTCTTCCTTACATAGGGGCTCAGGATTTTCTAACTTCAGACTGCATTCCTTCAGTTAATTCTAGATCCCTAACTACACAAAGCTCCCATCCCAGTCTTTGCCCACTATGAGCCCACCTTCCCAGAGATGCAAAGTGCCCAATTATGTCAATAACAACATTCATTTTAAAAAATGATCACAAAAAAAATGATTGCTCTCTACACACATGCTCTCCTCAACTCCAGTACAGGGTGAGATCCCATGGCTAAAACATGATCCAGTCAGGTCTTTGGTTCTGGTTCCTGACACAGTTCCCTGTACTCTTCGCAGATGATTTTTTTCCCTGCTCCTTGCTCTTCTTCTCCCCAGGAGGAAAGGAGCACCAAAGGTTAACCCCCATCAGGCACAGAAACAGAGGCGCAGGAGCTGCCTACACACCAGTCTCATTTCTTTCGCTGGTTTTCACGTTAGGATCCTCTTGCACCTTTCTCATCTCCAGCCCTTTCACCCATGTGTAAGCAAAGGAGCCCCCCAGAACCATCAAGTTACTCGTCCACCACAAGAAGCTCTTTGTCTCCTCAAAGTAGATAACAGCCAGCACTGTTTGGGCACAGGCCTTGGCTGTCCCAGACACATTGTGGGTGAGTGGGCTAGTGAACTTAATCTGAAGTCCAGTCACATACCCAATTGCAAAGCCAAACACTCCTCCTAAGGTCATCATGCCCCAAAAACTGGGGCTTCCCAGCTTGTCGAAGTGGTAAAGGGTACGGAACTCGCCCAGCAGCATCATGAGGGGAAAGAACAGGACACAAGCATTGACGTTGTTGTAGAAGGTCAGGCGCCAGATGCTACCGTCCACCACAGGCAGCACCTTCTTGGTATAGATGGCATTGAGCGAGACACAGAGGCTTGCTAAGATCCCAAAGAATATACCTGTCCATGACAGAGTGCCCTCTGCGCCTTCCTGGTCAACACCCAGCCAGAAGCCACCTGCAACCAAACAAATCAGGCATCAAGTGAACAACTGCTGAAGGACCCAAAACATACAGTCAGCAATTCATCATCTACCTTATACTGAGCAACCACAACCACAAGCACAGAAAGGCTTAAGGGCTTCCCCTTTCTATTAAGTGAACCCACAAAGTGTCATGACTAGTGTCCTGGCAAGATTTATTTAGGGAATGCAGGTAATTTACTGTGCTATCATTCAATCTCAGAGGACTGATTCCCACACTGAGCAGGCAGCATTAGAGTTTAGAAACTATTATTCTGAAGAGCCATGAACTACAGTTGAAGCTACTCTTTGCATATAGGTCATTTTCAGAAGTAGATAATATGATTTTAATTTTTTTAAATTGAAAAGGCAGCAAACTGACACACAGGTAGCAAGAAATATTCCCCGAGGTTTAAAAAAAAAAAAAAAAAAAAAAAGCCTCACAGGCTTTGCTGTGCTGTTAACAGGAAGGGAAAGATAGGTCAGAAGAAGGTGAAAAGATAGTAAACCTATGGATGTAATATAAGAAGCTTAATCAAAAAAAAAAGATTGCAAGGCAGAAACTGAGTGCAGTATCTTCACCATGTTAAATTTCTTTGATGGGTAACACACTCTTTAACCACCTCCAGAACAGGAGCTACAGGCTTTGCGTCTCCAGGGCAGCAAGGGAGACCTCTCTCCATCCCACTTGTAAGCAAAACATAAAAGGGGAGATGTGCTACTGAAAGAGCACTGCATCACCTCTCCATTAGCTGCTTCATGTTGGAGGCCGCCTTGGAAGTTGCCTGCATAAGGCCACGGAGGATACTTGGCTATGCTGTTATAGGCATATGGGCAATGCTCCCACAGCAAAAGGTGACAGCACCAGGGGGACAGAGTCTTAGAGAAGCCTCATCAGGCTGGCAGATGCCATGGTCCTGGGCAATATCCAAACACAAGACTAGCTGAAGGCAATTGCGTGCACCATTGGGTGGAAAAAACAGTAGTTCTGTTTCTGTTCACCTCTTCTATGGAAAGGAGATTCTCTTGTCTCATTTTCATCCAGTCCATCTACTTGTCTAAGCACCAAAGCAAACACATGTCCACCTGGAACCAGTCTGAAGTCAACACTGGCATCTAAATGGCCCTCCAGTGGACAGTAGCTTTCGGTGTTAGCGATGCTTCTGGAATGAAAAGACTTGTAAGCAATTCCTGTTAAGCCAGTCAATGCCCTGCCCTCGGTCCTAACCACAAAACCAGATCTTCTGGTGGAGTTTTCCGCTTGACTTGATCAGCTAACCCTTTGTGCATTCAGGCTGGCTCCAATGTATGGTCCCAAAGGTGCTGACTTAAACACTACTATTGTTAGCGAAGTTAATAATCAACAAGCACTTGAGAACAGGGAGAAAGCCACCTGCTGTTTTATGGCCTTTGTCATGCAGGGAAAATAAAGGGGTAAGGCAAGCTAAACTTCATTAGAGAGTACAGAGTTTTTAGTGCTCGAAGGAAAAAGAAGCCATGGTCAAGTAAGAGTAATTTCCTTTCTTAACAAGTTACCTGCAGGCTCCAGACACGCAAAGCAGGTTGCCTGAGGCAAGGCATGAGCCCTGAGCCACCCCATCTCACCGGGAAGCCACCACGTAACGCGGGGATGGCTTCCCAAGGGGAAGACACCCCACCTCCAGCACATGGGGATGGCTTCCCAAGGGGAAGACACCCCACCTCTGGCTCTGCGGGGTTACGGGTGCAGCCCCCTCCCGCTCCCCCTCACCTATGATGACTCCGCAGGCCAGGAGCGCATAGATGGAGGTGGTCTGCTTGAGGAGCAGGTAGGAGAGCAGCACGTTGAAGACAGTGGTGAGGGAGCGCCCCACGTTGTAGAAGGCCACGCCGACGTGCTTGAGGCAGAGGTTGTTGGAGGTGACCATGCCGATGAAGACGGCGGAGAGGGGCAGGACGCTGCGGGACACCTTGGGGTCGAGGCGGAGGGCGGGCAGGCCGGAGCAGGGGGGCCCGCAGGCCGCCCCCAGGCTGAGGCCCAGGCAGAGGGCGGCCGTCAGGGCACACTGGAAGAAGGTGACGAAGATGGGGGCGTTGAGGCGCAGCGAGGGGCTGTCCAGCAGGTACTTGTTGAGGAAGACCATGGCGATGGAGGTGAACCAGTAGAGGCAGACCACCACGGCGATGCGCAGGGCCCGCAGCAGGAAGGGCGCCTGCCGGCCCCCATCGCCCTCCGCCGGCAGCAGCGGGTCGGCGGCACCGCCACCCAGCGCCATCCGCAGGATCCCCGTCCGCGTCAGCTGCGCCCTGGACATGGCGGGCGCGGGCCGTCAGCCGACGGTCCCGGCCCGGCCCCGCTCCGCCCCGGCCTCCCTCCCTCCTCCCGCCGCCTGCCCCGCTCACCCGCCGCCGCCTCCGGCCCCACGCTTCCCGGAGCGCCGCGGCCCCGCCCGCCGCCCTTTATTCACGCCCCGCGGGCTCTGCTCGGCGCCTCCCCGGGCGGCCGGCCGCGCCGCCATGTCGGGGGAGGGCCCGGCCCGGCCCCGCTGCCCCGCCCCGGGCCAGGCCCGGCCGCGGCGGGCGGGGAGCTCGGCAGTGAGCCGCCGGGCACGGGCGATCGGCCGAGCGCGGTTCCCCGCGCAGCCAGAAGCGAAGGGCTGGGGCGGGGGCGCTGGGGAGCAGCAGAGTTCGGGGTGGTCAATAGCAGCTAGGCGAGGTGACCGGCACCATGTTTGCGGGGGGCACTGGGGCGGCAGGGCCGGGGCAGGGAGCTGACAGTGGCATCCCCTCTGTGGGGAGCGACACCGGCTCCGCTGTCTCGTACCGGCATCCTTCCTGTGCTGGCTGCAGCAAACGGGACCTGGGTCTTCAGCGTTCAGTGACTGTCTGTCGCGGGTTTACCCGCAAAGCACAGCCCTGCGCTCGGCTGCCCTGCCTTGGTTACAGAAATGAAGGTCTCGTTTATGTGGAGGTAAATAAAACCTTCCTGATGCAACCGGAATAAAGTAGACATCTGCAAACAGCTCATAAGGGCAGTACAGGGAAATGTGGGCTGCCTTATCATCGAATCACAGAATCAACATCACCCAGTCCAACCATTAACCCAGCACTGCCCAGTCACCACTGCCCCATGTCCCTCAGCACCACATCTACACGGCTCTGAAATCCCTCCAGGGATGGGGACTCCACCACTGCCCTGGGCAGCCTGGGCCAGGGCTGGGGAACCCTTCCAGTGAAGAAATGTTTCCTCATATCCAATGTAAACCTCCCCTGGCACAACTTGAGGCCATCACCCCTTGTCCTGTCACTGTTACCTGGGAGAAGAGACTGACCCCCTGCCTCACTACCCCCTCCTGTCAGGGAGCTGCAGAGAGCAGTGAGGTCTCCCCTCAGCCTCCTCTTCTCCAGACTGAACCCCCAGTTCCCTCAGCCGCTCCTCATCACACTTGTGCTCCAGACCCTTCCCCAGCTTCGTTGCCCTTCTTTGGACTCGCCGCAGCATTAACTTTGAAATCTAATCAGGAGAATGTCACCACCAATGCCATTAATGACTCCAGTACTGCTGTGCAGCCTGTGCTGAACTCCACACCACCCCAACACATTGCAAGCAATACAGGAGCTAATTGCTTTCAAGGTAGCCTAAGTATCAGGTTAAGCTGTACACACAATCTCTCCTGCTAAAGTGGTTGTCCCACAGTCCCAAATCATCATTTCAGGTATCAGAGACCCATCTGCCCATACTCACAAGCCAAAAGGTCCCACCTTCTCTCAGTGGTGCTTTATAGCAAAGGAGCCTTTTCAATACCAAACTCTAGCATGTTGTGAATTCAAACTGCTGGACAGGACAAAACAAATTAAAATTAAGACCAGATTCCATGTGACAGGGGAGGCAGCAGTGAGATCAGTGTCTAATATTGGTCAGTACAATCCCACGCTCCTTATTTCAGCTGAGGCTGCTGCAAAATATCTGATCTGCAATGTCCTGGAGCCCAGCAACTGGCAGAGAGCACAATTAAGGGGATTTCAGAGGCAAGGCCAGCGGCGTTAATTGCCCTTGTAGCAGCCATACTCTGGCAGTTGTGAAGGACAGAAGCACAGCAGGAGGAATTGTGGGGAGAGAAATGATGCATTTCATTAGACCAGTTGATATGTCTGGAAAATGTTTCTGGCATAATGTGCTTTTCTCAAATCTCTGAAATCACACTTGATTTTTTTTTACCCCAGCTGCATCAGTCGACTTTGTAAAAGATGTCGCCTTTCCCTAGTAAACAGCACCCGTGTACTGGTGGGAACCACCTTCCCTCTAGACAGAACAAGTTGGTGGCTGGGTGTTTGCTCTGGCCTGTAGGGTGATGCCCCTGAACTGTGTGATGGGATGTCAGGTGCCTTTCCAGCCTCATAGAGGCCTTGCAACCCCAAGCGAGTTTTGCATCGTCACCTCACCAACCTCCCTACTCTGCCAGGAGAGCTGCAGCTGTGCACAGTGTTTGCCTGAGCACACACGGGGCGTGAGAGTGGGTGATGCAGGCCTGCAGCCCCTGCCATGGAAACAGCAGAGATCATAACTTTGCAGAGGGGCTGCCATCAAAGCAGGGGAAGCTGCTATCAATCTGCTGGAAATGACCAGCCAGTGTCTCCTCTAGCTCAGCCGTGCTTTGATCCTGCTGCCAGAAGTGCAGCTAGCACTCATTCATTGCAGGCTTCCTGTCCTGCGTCCCTTCCCATCCACCTCCTTCCAGCGCCTGGCCCAGCACTTCTCTCATAAACAGCATTGCTTGGCTAAGAAAAAGGAAAGCAAACAGCCTGAGTGTGAGGTGCTGGGTTGGTTCTAGAAGTCCCCATGGCCTGTACACATACCTGTGTCTTCAGCATCACACATTTGTCTTAAATTTTAAGGAAATAACCTCTCCTACCACTAATGTTGCAAGTATGACAGCGCCTCTGGCAGAATCAGAGCCAGATATAGATCTTTTCGTTTCCTCCTCTGCCACTTGCTAGTGTTGTTCAAAATGTCTTCTCTAAACTACATGCAGAAACTAGAGATGGAAAAAACCCAACTCTCAATCCCATCTTGTCCGTTCATTCAGCACAGAGAAGATTGCTTTGTGTCCTACACAAGTTTGAAATATCCCAATCAATAAAATGTTCATTGCTTCTCCTGGGGGATTATTCTCCAGCCTTATCACACATGTGTGGCACGTCTGCGTGGAAGAATTGACCAGAATAACTCTCTCAGCTCTGCCAATGTAACTCCGCGGTGTTGACAGTGTATTCTAAAATAAAAGTGATTTATTTTCAAATAATAAAATAAAGGTAGTTCTATCATCATTGTGCAGGTCAAGCTCCCTAGGCAGAGCTTGTCTACAGCATGGCAATCGTTTTGACAAGTGCTTTGAATAAAGTCTTGCTAGGTGCAAAAACTGACTGGCAGATTCTCTGCCATAGCCGTGCCTGCCTACCTGCGTCACAGGGATGCTCTGCTTTCCAGGGAAGGTGATTTAAAGTTGTGATTTAGAAATTTCAGAGGAAAGGTGATAGTGAAGAGGTTATAATGCTAATTGCAGCCATTGTGACAATGTAGCCTGGTCTCCTTCACAGCACCAGACTTGGGCTTCCTTGAATTAATTCCTGCTTGAATTAAAGCTGAACTTTTAGGGGAAAAAAAAATCAATCTTGATTAAAAATACTTGCGGGGATATTGAATTCAGTAGGACACTAGCAATATTCCGATGGCTGCTTATTTCCCACTAAATAATGTGCACTCTTTTTCATGCTTGGAGTTTCCTGGTTCAATATTTCAACCTTTGGATCTTGTTACAGCTTTGTTGATTTTTTTACAAGCAGGTGCTTACAGGCAGATGAAGTTACCTTTTAACCTAGTTTTTTGAGAAGATAAATACATTTAACTTCCTTATAGAACATGTTTACTATGCAATAGCAGGAGCAATTCACTTCCTTATGCGGACGAGACCTAGATACTTTCCTGCCTTGCTGCCTGGTTGTATATTAACATGATAGCACGTATCGTGAAGAGCCAGCACAGGATTATTCCTGGCTTAGGAGTGGGCTGCTTCATGTTCCCTGAGTGCTTTCAAAGTAAACAATTATCAGTAGTGGAGGTCTGAGGCTGGAAAATAAGCAGCTGTGACAGGTTCTTCATGTTGGGAAGTCTGGCTGCTTCGGTAGTGTCCTTGTTCCCGTGTCCTGCGAGGTGCCAGTGCTGCTGCCAGTGGCTGGCACGCCTGCCTGCCTGCATACACATGTGTGCACTCTTGCTTCTTATTTAATCCTTTCCTACATGAACACAAAACCTTTAAAATATGACAGGCGGTGCTCCTCTGAGGGGAGAGCTCTCTCCTTCCACCTTAAATTATGTGACCTACTTGAAAGTAAGAAAATCAGCTGATGACTAGCAGCCCAGCTGATAAAATAGCAATAGGCTTTGGGGTGTTGGTCAAACCTGGTGGTGAGATGGCATAAATTACATTTCCTGGCCACACAGGAGGCCTGGACGTACCAGCCAGCGCATTACTGTGGGAACAGGCCCTTTGGAAGTCACGTAGAATAGCAAATGAAGTAGCAGAAAGCATTGCCAGTTTTGAGTGTTTCTGGGTCTTCAGGAAGACCCCTTTGAGGTTAGAAATAGGGTTTATTCCACTACCTGGAATGGGACATGGGAAGAAACCAGCTTAGCAGTGAGGTCATTCCAGTGTACTTAAGGATTATTGTTCCTTTTGTGTATGGGGATCTGATTTCCAGTTAATACAAGCATCCCTGATGCAGATGTTTATAAAGTATGGAGCTTATGAGGTAAGACAACAGTCTAGCTTTATATATGTACACACATGCACATATATACAAACACATATGCAACTGTATGTATATCTGTACATATGTGTGTGTGTGTGTATGCTCAGCCTACATACAGTCAGCTTGACCCCACAATGGTGTCCAAGCAGGGGCCAACAACCCAGGAGGGTTTACCTGTGACAGGAATATTACTTTACTGGACCTACCGGTGATTCCTCTGGTTTGCTATGTATCTCAGTAAAATTAGGTTGAGCCTTCAAGGTTTCAAGTTTGAACTGCAGATATTGCCTGGTAACAACAAGTCTCAGCTGTCACACCATTATTTCATCTTTACTGATAATTAATACAGGAGAAGGAGGCCAATGCAAAACCCAAGCTTGATTTATCAGGTCAGAACAGCCAGATCAGTTCTCTCTCTGCTATGTAGTAAACATGAATCGGGATGAGAGAACAGAGAAATCTCTTAGTATCATCCCCAAACAACAGTCATTTCTAGCACAAGCATTTCCCGTTACAATACAGCGTCTTTTCAGACTCTCCCGGGTTCGTAGGAGAAATGGCTGTGGCACGGTAGTGCTGCTGTAGCTCTCTGTTGTGCAGGATAAGAGATGTCTGTGCAGTTACATCATGGAAAAACATGGAGCACCTGGGGAGTCCAGTGCAGAGGTGACCTGGTGTCTCTGCAAAATGGGCACAGATTTGGTCCAGATGGATTTATTAGCTGTGGTTCTGTGTCAGCCTTGTTGGCCCAGGCAGGTATTGCAAAGATGCTTCAGTGCCTGTGCCACGTGTTGTCCTCCAGCGGCTTGGTGGCACCAGCTGAAGAGTGCTTGGATCCATCTGCACCCAGCTCATACACCTTCCTGGACTCCAGGTCATGCAGAGTCTGCTGGAGCTCAGCCCAGGAGGGACTAACTCCCAGCTGGACCCAAACCAGCTCTGTAACTGGATCAAAACCAGCACTGCCTGGTGCTTCAGCCTCTTCATGTCTGGTGCCAGGAACAGTCCTGCTCACTCAGCTCTTTATGGAGGCAATGGGGTCCAACAGGATCTCTGCATGGGCTCAATGCCATGCCAAAGCAGCCCTGGGCTTTGCAGACCCAAGCTGTTTCTGGAAGCAGTGCAGGTACCCCATCAGCTAATAAACTCGGCCACACCTCAGGCTGTCTCTGCGTCTGGGACGTACTTAATCCCTAACCTGAATTACCTGACTGCACATAAATGGAAGAATAGCACATAAGAAATAGTTAATGAAGGTTTCTGCTGGCTGTCTTCTTTCCTGGTTTTCTCAGGACTCCTGCCTTGACTGGGGAAATGGCAGGCACCTGCTTTGACCATGGGCAGAGCCCAGAGATGAAAGTAGCAGCAAGTTCCTTCCACCCCCAAATTACAGCATCACTGTCTGGCAAACCTGAGCCGGGACCCGGCCCTGCTCCCCCTGCGTGAAAGTCATGCTCTGCCTGAAACACTCACGCCTTAAACCCGACTGAACATCTGCACCGGAGGTGCTGGGGGAATGAGCTCTATTATAAAGTATGGTTGTGGCAGAAGTGACACTAGAGGGCAGGGCTGGCACACGGTTGGAGCCTTCCCAGGCAGGGCTGGGACAAGGCTGGCGCTGGACTGGGGAGGACAGGGTGGAGGTGGACGGGACTGGGGCAAGGCTGGGGCAGGATTGGGGATGAGGTGGAGGGGAGTCCTGGCCTTGCTGTCCCATTTGCTGCCCCACTTGCTGTCCCACTTGATGTCCCCTGCAGCCGCTGGAGGCAGGAGTGGGTGCACGCCACGGAGCAAAGGTCATCAGCTCTGCAACTGCTTTCTGGGGTGCTTGGGGATGCTAAGGCATGGGGTGCATCTCCAGCTGCCCACACTGGGCTTCTCTGCTAAACACTTCGTCTCTGTCACCATCCAAGGATGGTATGAAATCAGTCCCCGAGAGTCCTGGCATCAACTTAGAAATCACAGCACCTCACAGAACAGCACAGATTATATACACTGCCTGTTTCCCATGCTCTCCCCACTCTCCACCTCATCCCTGTGGGCTGCAGCAGCCTCTGCTTCCCACCCACACCAGGCAGAAGGAGCTGGCTAGGACTTGACCACCTACACAGCCAAAATGACTCAAGAAAGCAGGGTGGAAACTGGGTGGAAACTGGGTGAAAACTGGCAAGCCGCGTCAAAGAAGGGAGCAGTGAGCTGGGTGTGAGGAAGCTGCTGCTTTGTCCCTCTGGCTCTGCAGAAAAGGGGATAACCTTGGGGGAAGATGTCCCTGTGCCCATCTCAGGGTGGCCCCCGGTTTGGGGGGATGGCTGGGGATGGCTCCGCTTGCCATGGCCCAGGAGCAGCCCAGCTGCAGTGATGCTGAGCTCTCCGCATGGGGCTGGAAATGGCCCTGCTGCAGTGGTGGGGTCAGGAGAGGGAGCAGCAGCCTGGCTCCCCGGGAGGAAGGGCGGGCATGTAGCGCGCTGTGATTTATGAGGCGAGCCCTTGGAAACTCTCCGAACCCAGTGCTTAAGTGCTTCTGAATGGCAGCATTAATTACTATTAAAAACACACATTTATATCTCTCTCACCTGCTTTAAATCCTGTGAAATTAGATTCCCCACACATCCCTTTCCAGCCTTGGTGGCAGCTCAGGGTGTTTTATAGGCCTATAAAGCCCCACAGTACCTGCTGTCTACACGGGCTCTTATTTACGAGGCCTTTAACAGGCTTCCTGGCTGCACCATCTGAGCTCCCTGATCATTTTGTTTCTGTGTCCCTCAGAGGGAGTGGTCCCCTCAGCCACCCCACCGGCCGTTCCTCCCCGCAGGAAGCAGCTGATGCAGAGACCCGAGACCTGGCTACCTGGGGTGGGAGTGAGACAGTGCTGGGAGTCCTGATTGAACCTATTTCCACCATTTGGCCCAGCCTCTCTGGTTTTATGTAGAAAAGGGATTCAGTGAGACAAGCGCCTCGTGACAAGGTTGCAAATGTCCTCGTTTGCTTGTCCTTTACAGCAGAGTCACGCCAAGCATCACCAAAAGTCACCCAGCACCTCCCAGGGCTGGGAGATGAGCAGCCCTAAAACCTCAGATTTACTGAGCACAGAGACAGTAGTTTGTGCATATGTAAAGTTCTGTTTGTGTAGGTCCTATGTAGAAAGCAACTATTATTTCCCTGGTTTATTCTTTCTTTTTGGAGGGTGGAGGCAAACTGTGTAGACATATCTTACAATAGCCAGCTTTTCCCTAATGGATTACGGCTGGTTTGCAATTCATCCTATATAGAGTGCCTTGATGGTGCATTTAAAATTATATTATGCCCTTGGACTGAGACACAAACCTGATTTTGTTGGGGGGCGTCTTGTCCCTGTGTTACAGAGGACAGGATGGGGTGGAGGTGGGAGCTCAGTTCTTCTCCAGGGCTCTCCCATGTAATTTCCCTGTTGCTGGCTCTGCCCCTCCAGCACTCCCAGGTCATCAGACCTGCTGGAGACCAGATGCTGCTCTGGGGAATTGGCCAAATTTGTGTGCCTGTGTCAGCCTGCTGGGGAGGAATTGATAGATATCGCTGCCTCCTGACTCCCAGGCTGAGCATGTTAATTTATAGATTGGATCTGTCGCTCCTGATAAACGATATCTTACTTCCCTAATGCTGCCTTCAAATTGAGTTTTTAAGGCTAAGTCAGCCGGTGAAACCAAAGGGTGACTCTGCTTTCGCTTTGCTCTGGCTTTGTTCTCCACAGTTGGGCTGAAGTTGTCTTTTCAAGTGAGAGATGGATCTGGTGTGGCAGAGATGTCCCCCGCCTCAGTGGCTAAGCAGGCAGAGCATCTGGCCCAGACAGGACTCTGAAGCCCCCTGTCTGCCTCCCCCATGTACTCAGTTTGTCCTGACTTGTTTTGGGGAGGGTCAGCTGGGGCATCTCTGCAGGATGCCGCATCAGCACCGTCCTTGCCTTCCTCCCTCTCTGCTGTGCCCTGTGAGTGCAGGAGCAGCTGGTTTCCCTGGGACCAGGCTGCCACCATAGCGGGACCCCTCCATCCAGCACCTGCTGCCTCCCTCACAGCATCACTGTGGCCATCCCTGCCCTTTTTGCCTCTCCAGCCAAAATGCAGCTTATTTACAGACCAGCATCAGACTTTCCCTGCCAGAAGAGCCATTTCCTCCAGCCTGACAGTGCTCAGGGCACATCTGCGCTGCACCAGTGGACTGCAAAGGGCCCCTAGTGCTGTCTGGCCTCTTTCCCGATAAAGTCAAAGGGTCCAAAGCCTCTGCAGGACCTACTGTGGTCCCTCTGAGGAGTAGGGTGTTATCCTCTGCCCCTTGGGAGGCAGGGAGGCTAACTTGCCTGGGCTTGGAGAAGATCACAAGAGCTGCTTTTTCCTCTTCCTCCTCAGTGATGCCCCATCTTCCCTTCTCCCACAGCATGCTGAGCGAAGCCCAGGAAGAACGGAGGCTGTTTGGAGTCATCCTTGGTGCAGCTGGAGGTGCAGGTCTGCCCCATGCACGCTGAAGAGGGGTGTCCCAGTAGCCTGAGGCAGCAGGTCCTGGGCGCTTGTGGTGCGGTGGGGCTCAGCACTTTGGCTGGTGTGAGGCTCTGGGCAGCAGAGCTGGGAGCTGCCTAACAGAGATCGATGGCTTTGGGTTTCTTAAGCCAATGTGTGTGCGAGTGCTCGTCCCAGGGGCCATGGTAGAGTGGTGAGGCAGGGGTCGTGGAGCAGGGGCAGTTTCTCTGGCAGGGAAGAGGCATTTCCCAAAGGCTGAGAGGAAGGGTTGCAGTGGGATGGTTGTAACAGAATGGTGATGAGACACCTATATGAAGGCTGGGACAAAGCTCTGATCAGGCAATATAGGACCAGCTGTCCTTCTCATCCTCCTCCATCCAGTTCTGCTTCCAGATTCTTACACCACTGCTGAGCTGCCTGTTTGTGCAGACAGTGGAGATGAGACCTTGCTGAGGAGGGTGCCAGAGCCTGAGCTTGCCCAGGAGCACACAGCAGTACCAGAAGGCTCCCAGCACTGGTTCCTGCCCACATCTGAATCCAACAGCTCACCCATTGTCACTCTCCAGGGAAAAGTGGCATTTCCCTTTCTCTGCCTGTTTCAGGTGAGGCCTGCTGAGCATTAATCCCTTCAGGGGATATGCCTGAATGAGCACAAGCAAAGCTTTGGTGAGGATCCTTCTCCAGCAGCAGAGAGGACTATTTTCTGGAGCATAGCCAATGGCTTAGAGCTGTAAATAGTGAGCAGCTTTGTTCCTCCTCCAGGGAGCTGACTAACAAAGTTAAGAGTTGGCCAAACATCCAGGATTAACCATATCATTGCTCTAACCCTCTTGAGGTTATGGTGGTTAAAGGCACGTGTGTGAGACCTGTTTAGCTTGTCATGGTCAAGCCCTGGCTATTTTCTTATTCCCCAAGAATGGAGTTTGCTGAAGCCACCTCTTTATGCCCTTTATGTCTGAGTGTCGCTGTAATAACACAAAATAAATCAGCCCAGTGAATACCTTCCACAGGTGATGAAAGAAGCAGCCAGTAATGCCTCAGAGTGGCAGGAACCTTGCGCTTAGGGCTAACTCTGAAACCTAATAAACCATCATGCAAACTACACCACAGCCCTTGCCTGATTTCTAGCATCCACAACAGTCAAAATTTCCCTGAGCAGCAATCATCACAGCCGTTTGAGATCGCAAATCCTGCAGCACATTGGAAACTTAAAAATGATGGAGCTGGGAACAATAAACTGAATTTGAACTTCCAATTAAAGAAACACAGAGGAGATGGCTGTGATTTGGTTCAGATTTAATTCAATCCAAGCTTTCCCCTTTCAAGGTTTGGTTTTTTCCCCCGGCTGCTGCAGACTCTCCCATCCGCTGCAGAGCAAGCTGCAGAATAAACTCTACTGCTGAATTTAGGTCAAGCTTGCCAGGGAATACACGAGGCCTTGGTTATTACTAAATGACTGTGGTTAGCATGAAGACCACATTGCAAATGAAAGAGTGAATGCTTTAAAGCCAGCACCCAGCTCTGTTGCACCTGAAGGACCTTTGAATGATGGAAGGGGGACAGGAGCTGGCATGGAGCATGGGAGAACAAACGTGCTTGTGATCTGTGTCTCCCAGAACTAATGAGTTGAAACCCTCAGCCTCCCTGTGACCTGGGATCTTGGTGCTGAGGATGCGTTACCCCAAGCAGAGAAGAAGAATACCTGGTCAGAGGAAGGCAGTGCACAGTGGAAGCTGATGGCAAAGCTTTCTCCAGTCACCTCCTCCCTTGGCATTCCCCTGGCATCCTGTGCCAATGCAAAGGAGCATCATCACCATAATTACTTTTTAACCTCTGGCTCCTGTTGGCACGATGCTGAATGCTCTCGCACCTGAAATATTAATAAGGGGATTGCGGGACCCACGGGAGCCTGGCACCCATGAACAAGCAGGAGCAAATAGGGTGAGGAGCTCAGGGAAAGCAGGTGAGGGCTGCCCACAGGCTGGAGCTGCTGCTGGGCATCCAGCCATGAGCCCGGGACAGCCGAGGAAGAGAAGCACGTGTGAGGCTGAGAAGCAGGCTCAGGCCTGGCACGGGGATGGGAAAGTGGCTCAAAGCTCCTGCTGCGGCAGAACCAAGGCAATCCCTTTCATCTTGCTGTGGTCATCAACAACGCAGAATATGAGCAGTGAGAGGGCTGCTGGCAGGGCTCCAGTGCACGGAGCAGGTTGTACCCTGCAAATCATCCCATGGAGGAAGGTGGAGAAGGGCCAGTTTACGCCTCACAGAGGAGCTGTTGGCTGCTGTAACGTAACCCAAGAGCTGCAGGGCTCCTCGGAACAGCCTGTAGTCTGGTGATGACAGAGGCACATCTTGGGGTGTCACGTCCCTGCTGCCCTGTTCTGCGTGGGTTAGCACAGGGTCCACATAGTCAGATCCAACTATTCTTTTTTGAAAAAAAAATACTAATACAAACATATCCTTTCTGGTAAGAAAAACTCCCCCTCCTCAGCAGGCATCCCTTCCTTGCTTCCACTTACTCCTCACAGGATATAAAGACCCTTCCCAGCTGCTCGCTAGACACAGCACTCACATAACCTCTGCCCTGAGCCCTCACCCCAGTTTGCTCTGAGCCCCCGGGTTGCCAGCTGTAGCAGACAGGCTGGAGAAAAGCAGGTTCCAAAGGCTGGAGGGGAATCATCTCATGGGCACAGCCAGTCCCACAATAACAGCTCCTGTGGTAGCTGGTCCCACTGCAGGTGGCTGGGGGCTGGGAGGCAGAGGAGCAAGGCCTGTCGGTGTGCATGGTGTACCCAGCTCATCCCCTGCCTGTGCTTCCCAGTGCACCAGGAATGGCATCACCCTGATCCCTCCAGCACTGCCGGCCGGGCCCCTGGTTACACTCCCTGAGCTGAGCTCTGTGTCCCCAGCACACAGGTCCCCATCACTCGTTTGTGCTAATGGGGCTGCTGTGACTCGGATTTCCTGATAAATGTAATTGAAGCCTCTGGCTTACCTTGGTGTCACTACATGGAGCTGGTGACAGGAGTTAACAGTAGCTGAAGCGCATCTGGGTGCCTCCTGCCCTTGCTGCAGCACACGGGACTCTGGGGCAGTCAGTGCCATGCTCTGGGTCGCTCCCGTGCTGCCGCCTCCGACCTAGGGAAATGCTCCCCTGTGCAGCCCTGCTGTATGCAGCCAGCTCACACAGCCCTTTAACCTCCACCGCTCCAGTTCTGCAGAATCCTTCCCTCCCTCGTACACTTGAAAGAGGCCCTTTAATGCATTTCTGCTTTATTACTTGTCCTTTTCAATTTACCTCTAACCAGTTACGCTGTGTGAGGCCAAACTCTCCTGCACCACTTGCCAATGATACTGTGCTGTTGCACACAATTGCACAAAGAAGCCACTCAAAGGATTCTTCAGGTAAGGTTACATCTCAAAATCCATCAGTAAAACAGGAGACCGGAGCATCGCAGGGTTATTGCATCAGGCATAAGCGAGTGGAGGTATGTGATTGCGGAGCCCGTGGGTTTGGGAAAGTGCTTGTTCTCCAGCATCCCAAGGGGCTGCCAGCAGGATTAGGAGCATTACTCTGCAGCAGGATCATTTGAGCGTAGGAATTGTTAGTCATCAAGCTGAGCAGCAGCCTTAAAATAAGGCATGGAAGTCCAGATCTCTGCAGAGAAGGGGCTGAGCTGGGGCTGGGGGAGCAGTGATCTTCTGCCAGTGTGGAGCCAGGCACTGTGGGGTGGTTGATACCTCTCAGGGAGTACTCTGATAGACAACCAGTGACAGTTGCAGGGCCAGCGCTCTGGCAGCTATTATTGTCCCTCCTTTTAATTGCCAGCTCTTTTGTCTGAACAAAAGAATGCCCACAGATAAAATGATATAGGCTAAAATTGAGTGCATCCCACACTGAAGATATCCAGGATGGACAAGCCATCTGGAACGAGTATTTTAATCTATATTATTGAATAACTGTTACAGATTTGGAGCCCCCATGGTTTTCCGCAGTCTCAAAAAGCTCCTCCAGCCAAGACCTGTTCAGCATCAGGGCACTTCTGCTATCCACCACCCCTCTGCCCCCCCATTCCAAAGGAAAGCAAAATCAGTGCTCACCATTGCTGAGTGGGCAAAGAGAGGCTTTTTTTTTTAGGGTGGGACAGCCATAGTGGTGTGTTCCTAGTAACGAGGTTGTGAGGGCAGCGATTATAGCTCTATACCATGTAAGAGCAGAGAAAGGGGCTGCAGCTCAGCACCACTGATGAGCTTCATGACTCTAAAGCCAGCCCCACGTGACACCCGTTTCTGCTCGCGGCAGCGTGTGAGGGGTGTCTCATCCCTGCCCGCCGCTGCTGCAGACCAGGCAGCACCCTGGGGAATGAGGAAAGTGAGCTCAAGGCTTGCGATTGCACAGCGGAGAAAGCTGGGGCAAATCTGCCTTTGGGGAGAGGGGGGAAAGAATGCAGAGCAGGATGAAGCTCCCTTCTGAGGACATTTTGCTGTCCAGCCAGCCTACGCCCCCAGCAGATGATGCAGGTGGAGCCAGTGCAGTCTACAGACTTTGTCGGCAGCTCGTGCCCCTCCAGGAACATCTGGTGCTTCTCTAGTCAAGGGGCACATGCTAAAAAGAAAGAAAAGCCTTTTGGACCATACTTGCAGGGATTCTGTAGTATCAGAGCACATGTGGCCTAGAGCAGGTTCAGCATCATGCAGGATGGAGCTGGTACCTGATCACGCTGGCTCCGTCCCTTCCCATCCCAAGAGCACAGGCATGTCTTGGCCCTTTAGCTTCCACCAGGCTATTTCTTCCCTGCCCTCTTTGCTTGACCTGGCTGTCCTAAAGGTCTTTTCCAACCTAGGTGATTCTGTGGTCTTACGGAGCAAAGGCCCACCTAGCAAAAAAAAAAAAAAAAGTGGGGGAGGAAGGAGACACTTGGACTGCAAAACTCTGCTTCCCACACTCTTTCTGCCTTGCAAGGCTGGCCCTATCCCCTCCCAGGAGGGCCCAGGCTCTTCGTTTAACTCCCAAAGCACCTGCAGCAGCTCAGCTCACAGAACTCCCCACCTCTATGGAAACCTCCTCTTTTTTTTTTTTTTTTCAAATTTCATTTTTTTATAGAGGCTTTTGAAGATGCTTGTTGCTATGGAAACATGCTTTAAAGAGTGCCTTTTCCCTTCCCTTCATCTTGAGAGCTTCTGTTGCCATAACAGCCACACCGACTCCTCCCTTCTCCCTGTCAGCTGCCCCACTACAGGGTGCAGTGAGGTTCCACCTTTGGGGTCCCTGAACCCCCTGTGGGCAGAGCCAGAGGAGGTGCCTGTATTCCACAGGTGGTTGGTATCCCTCCTCATGCCCATACACGTGGGGTATGGAAGAGGCAGCTCACTAGAAGAGCATCTCTGGGCCATGCCACTGCCTGCAAGCCCCTTGCTTACACATCAGAGGGGCTCTGCCCTTGCCCCTGGCCCTCAAGCCCCACGGTGATGACACCAGGTGGTTTTCTGCACCATTTATCCTAAAGCCCTTGACTGAACAATTCCCCTGCAGCTCAGTGGGCAGCATCGTGGCTGAACTCAAAGGAACATCTGCCATTAGGGTGGCTTTGATGTCTGCAGCACCCAGTGTTGGGTAGCCAGGGCTATTTTCTGGTCCCCACAGAGGACAGGGTCCCTTCGTCTTAGTACCAGCCTGCCCTGGGCAGTGGTGCAGCTAGGCAGGACACACTTGCTCTGTGAACACCCATCTCCAGGGCACCCCAGCCCATGACACCCAGCAGGGAGGGTGGCACAGGTGGTTGCTGGCTGCTGCCCACCCTCTGCACCACCCCCCCAACAGCCCCGCTTGTCTCATGGCTGCTGCAGGCAAACCACTGCGACTAACCTGTTTCTTTCCAATTTATGTCGCAGCCAGCAGCTGCTGTGGCTGCAGCTCCTTGTTCCTCCCCAGCAGCTGAGCAGCCTGGGACTGCACTTTGAATCCTGACCTGGCAGGCTTGGGCGTCTGAGCTGGCAAGTCCAAGCTTACCAGTGGCAGCTTGAGACGATGAAGTTGGTGGCATCATCCCTGCTCTAAGCAGCTTGGCTTGGTGGCCCCAGGCAGGGTCTGGGGTCACAGGGAAGAGGCTGTGAAGTGACAGAAAACAGGACCTGGATCACATCTAGCTGTGCTGTGCTCCTCTGTCCTGCTGCTCCTTCAGCTAGCCAGGTCTGCCCCCCTGGCTCTGGGGGGCTAAATTTCTGCCTTGGCAGCCCTGGGCTCAGCTCTGCTAATGTCCCTCGCTCCTGGCCTGCATAGCTCCCCTCTTCTCTCACTCTCGTGTTGCCCAAGCAACATCTTTCCTTTGCAGCAATGAGTTGTTTGGGGACAGGGTGCGGCAAACCCCTCCAGGGCCCACAGTACCTCCAGGCACGATTCTAGCATGGGTGGAAGGAG
This sequence comes from Podargus strigoides, assembly GCA_028020825.1. Lineage (NCBI taxonomy): Eukaryota > Metazoa > Chordata > Aves > Caprimulgiformes > Podargidae > Podargus > Podargus strigoides. Next base: position 39,352,097 of record CM051624.1, on the reverse strand, counting down.
AGGAGGCGAAAAGGGGGGGCTGCAGCTCCCTCCCCACCTCCCTGCTGGGCATGCACATGCCTGTCACAGATGGCTGCCTGCCTCCCACCCTGCGGCTGCGTCAGGCTCTTGCATCTCTTTGGCAGGATGGTCCACGGGGCAGGGATCCCCTAGTGCATGTCAGCAAAGCCAGTTCCAGTGCTGGACACGGCACAGCACACACCAGCATGGTGTGGAGCCACAGTGAATAGCGAGGTGCAACTAACGAGTGCTCAGAGACCAGAGGGATGAAAGGCAGGTTGATGCTCCTTTGCCTGGAGCATCACTGTAGCAAAACAGACCCCATCTCCTGTCCCCCTGGATTTTCTGCTTCCCCACCGGCTGCTGCAGAGCCAAGTCTAACTGAGAGCACATTGCTGGCTGCTGTCATCTCAATTAATGCAGCCCTGCTTGCTTTAGCAATTACCTGCCAGTGGCTCGCAGCCCACTTCCAGCTGGAGCTCTCCTGCCAGCATTTACAGCTGACGAGCAGAAGTGGGGAGCAGACATGGAGGGCACCTTCATTCAGCCTTGCCCAGATCCTGGACACCCTGAGGACTGGATGTCTTCTCTGCCAGCGACACCTGCATGCCCAGGACAGGCACCCAGGGCTAGGACAGGTACCAGATGGCCACTGGAGAGCTGGAGGCAAGTGCATTAGCCCCTGGCTAAAGGCTCTAAGGAGCAAAGTCACCCTGGCCAGAGAAGGGTGGAAAGGCTCTTGGCACAAGCACAGCTTCTGTGGCTGTGTCCCATGCTCATGGTGAAGCTCTCCATCAGGAAAGAATATTGGTGAGAGCAGTGCTATGGTCCCACACAGCCACCAAGTGCTGACTGGCGGGTGACAGCACTAGCCAGCCACTGGGAGCAACCAAGCATCCTCAGAAAGGGGCACAGAGGCCACACTGGCTTCTTCTGCACTGGCACTGCAACCCCAAATCTCCCAGAGGCACCAGCCTGAAAAGGAGAGAGGAAAATAATTTTCTCCTGAACCAGGGCAAAAAGGGTTAGCAGAATGCTGAGTTTTTTTCTTAAATGTGATTTTTTAAGTTGGAAGAGAAAGCGCTCTTTTTATTTACTTGCTGCTTTCCAAGCTTTTAGGGTGCACCGGGGTCAGGTTTTCAAAGCGTTCCTCCGAGCAGTGAGGGATAGAATCTTATTTAAAAGCGAAGCAAGGTGGGAGAAAGAGAAAAGTGAGCAAAGGATCTCTGCCATCGGGAGCTGGGTTTGTAATAGCAACAGCAAGTCCCGAGAAAGGCACAGCACTGGGAGTACACACATAAGACCTCAGCTCTGGCCAGATCCACCCTTTGCAGCTCTCCAGCTTGCTGCCAGCCTCAAGGAATTGTTCAAAAATCATCATATCTTTCCAAATATCTCCTACTACCTTCCTTCCCCACCGTGGCTTGTCCTGCGTGGCCCCATGTGAGCTGCAGCACACCAAGCCCATCCCAAAAATCCTTCCTCGCCTGGAGCTCAGCTCTCCAGTGCCCTGCATCAGCTGAAGTAGTCATGCAAAATAGAGTCACAGAGACAAATATTATTCCAGGAGAGGGAGAAACATCGCCAGCCTTCTCCAGAGGGCAGCAGCAGCAGAGATTTAAACGGCCACAATGCAATTTCCTCAAGATGTTGAAAACTGTTACTGGGCTTCACTTCTAAACTAATTAGAGCTCTTTATACAGCATTAGTATTTGCTCTGCACCATAGCAAGGTCTCACCATGCTTAACTCGATCAGCACAGTTTCCCCTTTGGCTGTGCATGTGTGAGGGCTGTGTGTACGTATGTGTGTGCACCCAGCCAAGCAAAACACCTCTGTTGCTAAAAATCGGAGCTCCTTTTTGCTGCCCAAGTCGTATGATTTTGCTACTGATTGCCATGACTATGAAACTTTAAATAAGAGGTTTGTAGTACCTGCACATCCCAGGATGTTCCCATGCTGTGGCATTTCATGGTCCCCAAGCCAGCCTGCAGGCTGGGGAGCAGCTGAGAGAAGGCTGCTGATGCGCTGTCCTACTCCCCCTACCAGGAAGGGAACTGACTTTAAGAAGCAGCTGTATTTTCACCAAAAGCTGTCACAGGACCATTAGGCAATAGCTCTTTCAACAGCGATGCCCATCAATTCTCCTTGGCACCCTTGGGGGTGGGGGTCCTGGTGGCATACATCTCCCCTGGCATGGAGAACAGTGGGTGATGGGGCTGAGTGCGGTCCTACAGGCAGTCCTGCTCTCCTCAGCCCTGTTGTGGCCTGCTGGCAAGCAGAGAAGCTCCATGCCTGGCTCTGGGATGGAAGAGCACTGCAGGAGGCACGGACACTGCAGAAAGCAGCCTCAGTGCCAGCAGCCTCTGTCCTTGTGTTGAGCACCAGGTCCCACCAGCCCAGCTGTCCTGGCCACCCATGAGACAGACACCTTTGCCAGCCTGGGACCTGGCTGTGGCCAGGGGACAGATGGTGCTGTGGGGCTGACACTATATGCCTTGTCCCTACCCCTCGCATGTCAAGAAGCTAGACCTAAAAGGGAAATGTTGGCTTCGTCTGTCTCTGAGGGGTTGCTGCTCATCACTGCCAGCACTGTATAAAGTAGTCCTGTAGATTTTGGGATTGCAATGGGACAGACAGCAGGGGACTGACCACGAGGCATCGTGGCTCCGGCTGGGGCTCACAGTGCAGAAAGGCAGAGTAGCCGGCCGGGCTGTTGAGCTGCATGTGGCTGCAGCACCAACCGTGCCAGAGCCAGCTGGGACTCTGAAGAGACTTGTCTCCTGCTCCATTTCCACATCTTCCCCACCAAGGGTTTTCTTGGTGACCTCTTGGCCAAGCACTCACTGGGTCTTGGTGCCACTGCCTGGGAAGGCTGCTGTCTGATGCTGTGTGGCAGCTACCCTGGGTTGGGAGGAGGGCCTGGTGGCGATGGATGTGCCTTGCCAGCCTTGCTGGGCTGGCTGCTGAGTGTGTGATTGCATCTGACAGGCCTGTGCTGGCACCAGATTGATGTCCTTTTTGTTCCTGATAAGGATCCGAAGTCTCCTCTGGGTTCCAGCAGCAATTCTTTTATCCTTCCTGATTGTGGCATCCACGATCCCAGAGTCCCCAGAGATGCATCAATCGCGGAGCTGCAGGCGCGGTGGCTGCTATCGGCAGAGTTGATGGAAAAGCTACAGGAACAGCTGTCATTTCTCCCTGTTTGCGTTTTGTTCTCGGGCTATCAGCAGGACGTTTTCTGCCAGACACCTATCAATCTGCCATGGCAGAGCCCAGCCTTGTCTGTGTGCCTGCTGCTGCCAGCACCAAAGCCTGCCTGCAGCCTCCTGCCTGCGGCCAGCCCGCTGCGGTGCCGTCTCCTCTGCCATGCCAGGGCAGGAGGGAGCCAGCGCAGGGCTCCATCCTGGGGCTGAGGGAGCAGGAATGGCATTGGGATGCAGCTGGAGACCTCCATGCTTGTGCTGGCCCCTTGTCTGTCCCCACATGGTGTTTGCTTCTCCCTTCTGTAGAGCTTTGTTTCAGCAGCCCCCTGCTTTGGGACAGCTGAGGTGTGCCCTGCAGGTCCCAGGAGACAAGGGGGAGAAGGACACTGGTGACACACCAGGCAAATCCATCCCAACCCCTGGACAAGGAGGAGCAGAGGCAGGCAGCCCGGCAGCCGAAGTGCCAGGCGGGATGGCAGCCCCCGAGACGAGCTGTGTAGAGCCCAGTGCTAGGGCTGGCATTTAAGATTACACTGGGGGTCACCCCATCCACCCTCTGCCATGCTGGGCTCCCTCTGGAGTGCTGCCCTGCTTGGTGAGCCAGGCCCATCCCTGTGGCATCAGGGCTGACAGCACAGGGAGGAGGTGGTTACAGGGACATTAGTGGCAGGGGACATGTCTTGCAGCTCTATGTAATGAGGTAGAATACCTCAGATAAAAAAAGCTAGGTTTGGTTTGCCTTGTGCTTCCTCAAATTGTTTTGAATTCTTGATGGCTTCTGGGCATACATAAGAAGACCCATTATTCAGATTTTGGTGAGCCTGGGCAACAGGGCCTCCAAATAAATTTCATTTCAGAAGGAAGCTTCCAGAGCACCATGGAACAAAGAGGGCTGTGGGGTCTACAATGCTCCCAGCCCCTCCTTCACCCTGCTGCTGGCATTACCTGCCCCCAGGCCAACAAAGGGAACAGCTCCAAGGCCTCAGTGCTCACCACTTAGCTCACTCCCCTCCGTGATGACCAGAGACAAGATAAAGACAGGCATCGAGTCCCATTTAGTGCCACTCTCCATCCATCACTGAGCTCGCAGGCTGTAACTCGCTTCATTACTTAAAACCCTCAGGGCAAGACAACCTGTCTGCCCCACTCCTACCCTCCACAGGAGTCAGCACTGAAACCAAGCACCTGCAGAAACCCAAGTCCTCCCTCCCAGGTGGCCAAGGAAAGTCACTTCCCCGCTGCTGCTCCTTGCAAACTGCCAGAGAAGGATGTGGTGCCCATCCCAGAGCCAGCAGGCACCCACCAGCCAGGACCAGCACTGCTGTCCCCTGCCCTCTGCCTTGTCCCACCGGTGCTTTCACATTCTTCTGCATTGGGCTTTCCCCTCCAGATGGGACCCAGCCTTGGCTGTGCTCCTTGCCATCAGTGTCCCTCACCAGCTGCACCCAAGCCCACATCCCAGGAATCCCACTGCTCTACCGGCAGGTCAGAGCAGATGCCCTGTTTCCTTCTGCAAGGCTGGAAACACCAGATGTGGTAAACATTTGCATGCAGACATCTGTGGGTTTTTTATGGTACCTTCAGTGACTGTTTGCTGTTGGTATGGCTGACAAGTGCAGCTGCGTAACGGGGCTGTCGGTGCCACCACAGAGCAGCTGGCAGCACATTGCCACCCCATCTGGATGACGCTGTCCCTTCAGATGCCGCTGTGGCAGCTCCTGGTTTCAGTCCGGAGAGTGTCCTGGTGTTTTGGCTGGCAGGTGCCTGCTGGCACATCAATGCTAGGACATTCACCCCCTCGTTCCTGCCCCTGGTGTGGTTGAAGTATCTTCAGGCAGAGACAAAGTGTCCCAGACACCAGCTGGGAGAGCAGACTATTCTTAAGACGCATTGTTTCTCTTTGTTGGTGTGTTGTTTTTTTTTTCAAGCTTCATTTAACTCAAATGAGTGACATATGCTGCTTTTGGTGAAAAACCTCTGTTTTCTGCTGCACTTGGGCTGGGATCACAGATTGCTACGATGGCCCCTAGCTTTTCTTCCTCAGGCTAAAGCATCTTCTGCCAAAGCCAAGAGCAGATTGCCCTGCTAGGTACCACGTTGGAAAGCCTCTCCTGGCTGCTTGTGTGGGGGGTGACCAAGCCATCCCAGCATAGTGGGCTCTTCTTCTGCAGCCTGTTCTCCTGGGGTGCCTGGAGTCCAGTTCCATGTTAACCTGACTCCCTGGTGAAGCTTTTCCATGCAAGCCTTGTGTTACAGTTGTGCTAATTAAACAAATACATCTCAATTCCAATGAAAATCTTCATGTAAATCCATGTGATGCTTCACAGCAGGCTGCATTTTAGCAGTCAGCTCTGCAATCTCTTATGCCTCCTCAGAGAGTGTCGGCTGCATGGTCAATGAACCTTAATGGGGGCTGAAACCTCCCAGGTCCTCCTGCCTGGGAGAAAGCATTCTTGCTGTCTTCACACCCTGCATCTCTGATGATGCTTATTTGCTTTCCTCTCTTTGCTGGCTGATGAGAAGAAAGGAGAGAGAGAGGACTTTTTTACCTGTTTGTAGACTCAAAGTAATTAGAAATAGAAAGGCTGCCTACCTTTTTTGGTGAAGATCAACTTCTTGAGACACAGCCTTTGTGCATATCGAACTCTGCTCTTGAAGCTTCCTTCCGCTGCTACTGGGATGCATGTGAAATATATCAAAGGCAATAAAATATAGCTGAGATGCTATAGGGGGTACTATGAACTATACCAATGACATTTTCATCTTGAGGAAAAAAAAGGAAGAGTGAAAATAATTCTGCTTAAAATTGTAAATGGGTCTGATCACAGAGGGGAGCTCTTTGGGGCACCGCCACTTGAGGTTACCCCCTCTCTTCTTCCCGCTGGGGTTCCTCCAGCACTGGCCTGGGCACCAGCAGTGCTGGGTCTCCTACTCCACCACCAGCTCAGGGCTCATTGGCATTTAAAATCTCCTCAGAAATACAGAGCTTGGAAGATGAAAAGCTGGTGGGGTGCTGCTGCTGCTGTTTGTCCCTGCTCAGCCCCCTGGGCTGGCTCCTTACCTCCTGCCATGCCACTCCAAGTATTCCTGGTCCTTCCACCACTCCCATCACTGTATTTTGTTAGCTCTGTGCCCATTGCAGCCTTTGATGGCCCGAGGTGACAGTGCTCTTTCCTGGGCTTGGCAGCCTGTGCTCCGCTACACGTCCCTGCAAATACATGGAGAACTTGAATACCCGTGGATTCATCCTGCTTGCTCAGCCCCATCTCCTCCCATGCCAGACAGCCCCAGGCACCATGGACTCTGGATCTGCCCAGGCATTCCCTGAGCACTGGCTCTGCCAGGGCAGGCTGGATGCTGTGTGATGCCAAGCAAGGTGGGCTGTGCTTGGGGTGCTGTGGGGGGATGCTGAGGTGGTGAATATGCAGCCATGGGAATGCCCTCCCCAGCCAGAGCTGCTGCCCTCGGCTGTGCCCCCCACTCTTCCATGGGAAGAAAGGCTGAGCTGGCTGCTGCTACCACCAGCTCCCTGGGGCTTCTCTCCTCCCTCAAACCAGCACCAGATGTGAAAGCTCAAGAGGGCTGATCATCTGTAGCAGCTGTGTTACCATACTGAGGTGCCCAGCCCAAAACCCCCACTCTGGGAGAGACAGACTTTTCCTCCTTTTTCCCTGTTTTTTTCCCCAGCAGCCAGGAACCAGGGGAAGTTTCCATCTGTCTGCATCATCTTGGAGATTTCAATCATCAGCCATGTGCTGGCTTCTCTGTCTGGGGCTCAACCTGTCCCAGCAGTGGCTCTGCAGCAGAAGGCATCTAGGAGGAGAGGGACCTGTGGAAGATGCTCCTGTGCTGTGGCTGGGTGTAACTGTAGTGCTAATTTGCACGGCTTCTGGAGAGATTTGCCGGGGCACAGCGAGAATGGAGAGAGTACACTCACCTTACCTCCCATCCATGGGGCACAGGCAGAGGGACCATGTGCCAAACCTGTAATGAAGCTTTACCTTGGCTTCTGCAACAGAAGTAGCCTGGTTAGGTCCCAGTTAAATGAGGTTTGACTGCAGTTAAACCCTGAGGTCATGCAGACTGGAAAGGGAGCCCCATTTGGAGATGCTGAAGCCATCTGAGACAGCATCACTGCTGCTGCAGTGAGTGGGCATGTCCTGCTCCTGGCTGTGTCCTGCTCCTAGGAGGCTGTGTCAGTATGTCCCAGCCATGACACAGGCCTTTGGGCAATTGGGAGCTCGTGTGCTTCCCTGCTCCCTGCATCCCTCCCACTTCCCCATCACAGCAAAACAAAGGCCATTTTACCTCCTTACCAGGCCAAGACCTCCTTAATCGCCTTGGAGGGGGGCACCCTGCAGGGCTGCAGCATGTCAGAGCTTCCTCTGCTATAAGCACACATGGTGCAGACCAGCAAACAGCATCCATTGAGTCCTGCAGGAGCCACTGACACTCCCATACAACCTCGTGAATTCCTCCATGGTCTCCTGGGCTTGGCTGGCAGCAAACCCATGGGCTTAGGGTCCTGCTCAGGAGGGTCCTCTCTCCCAACAAGGTGATGCTCTTGCTGTCCTTCCTGGGGATGCAGCTACCACTGCCCCTCTCCCAGCCTACGCAGCAGTTGGGTCTCAGCATCGATTGAGCCTACCTGGCCCTTCCCCTGCCTCACGCTCTCCTCTCTGTGCTGGAGCTGGTGGAGTGGTGATGCTGGCATGGGACAGAGTGGTGAGGCACGTGGGACGAGGCATACACCTCTGCCAGCCAGCCACTTGAGCCAGACGTGTGGGAGCAGGGATGAGCTCTAGCACATGCTTGCTAGAGCTGCAAGGGATGCATGGAGAGGTGCAGGTAGAAGGTGGCCCAGGGTTTACATAGCCAGCACACATGAGCTGAGCACATCAAAGGCCCTGCCACTTGCAGAGATTTCCTTGGGCTTTTTCCTAACTAGCCATCAAATCACACTGTCAACCAAGAATGTGGGATGGGGACTGGGGAAGATGGGTGGGCTCCATCCCCCTTGCCCACATCTCCCTTCCCTGCTCCCTCTCAAATCCACCCTGCTCCTTTCCATCTCCACCTTGTACCATGGCTAAGCAGCTTAACATCTTACCACAATCCATGCTCCGGAGCAATTAGTCAATGCAAACGGGGATTTTAATTGCCCCTGTGATTTATTGAGCCTGGGCAGTGTAATTAAAATTCATTCTCAGATACAATCAACGAGCTGCGGAGAAACACCATCTTCTTATTTGTGTGATTGAAGAACCCGCTGCAGCTGGGAAGGCTCACACCTGGTCCCTGCCTCCCACTCCTGGGACCCCTGGGCAGGGATGCTGCCATGGCATCCCCACAGCTGCCATGCTGTGGGCTGAGCCAGCTTGGCCTTGGGCTCCTACCTCCATCCTTTGGCCCACTTTGCCCCTTTCAGAGCAACTGCTATCAAGCCATGAGTCCTGAATCACACTCACTCCCTTGCCCCTTTTGTTTCCCATGCACCAGTAAAGGCAGGCTGCAGGTTTGGGTTTTCCAGCTTACCCCATCCCATGGCAGCTTGGGTACTTGAGGAAAAGCAAAGCAGAGGCACTTCCCTGCTCAAGCATCTGCTGGGCTCATCCTGTCCCTCCAGCCCTGCCAGTCAGAACTCCAAGTGGTATTCATGGTGATGATGGTCCCTTGCCGCTGCTCTGCACTTCGCTCACAGCAATCACAGGCTGCAATGAAACTTTGTGATTAACCGTGCAGGAACTGCGCTCTCCCCTTTTTTTCCTCCTCCTCCTCCCATCACCGCTTACTTCTCCCTCCTTGTGCTCTAAGTAAAGAGCTTCGTCTCTTGCCAAATCCCCCGTCTGTGTTGGGGGATTGGGGTGAGCCAGGCGTAAAATGAAAATAAATCACTAATTCCTCCTAATAATGCCTGATTTCCTGATTTGATATCCCACATTAATTCTAATTACTCACCCAGAGTCAGGGCATTAATCAACACGTTAAAACTTCTCCTTGCTTAGCAACACTGATGTGCCAGGCATCTGGCACGGCCAGTGCGCCGGGGATTTGTCTGTCACACCAGCCCCATCTGCAGCAGCGCTCTGAGGGGGGGTGAGGAAGGGCCCCTTTCCTGGCCGAGCAAACAGGGGGTCTTGCTGCTCCCACATGGCTTTGGGGCACACAGGGATGGTGGCAGGCACCCAGCATCCTGCTTCACTCCCTGGGAAGGTGAGGACCATCTTTGTTCACACTGCACCAGCAGCATCCTCACTGCAAGGGTATTGCCAGTGGTGTGGCTCCGTGGCATGATCCAGCCACTATGGCTTCTTCCATTAAATGGAAATGCTCTGCCAAATAATCTGTCCTCCATAGTACTGACAGATGATCCACTCATCTCATATATATATATATATATTTAATATAAACTCTGTGAAACACCCTCTACAGAGAGCAGTGAAGAGGGAATAAGGAGGATCACACCTGCCATGATCCGCCGTCATCATCTTACCGAGCAAACCCCTCCCAGGCAGGAAGGATGAATTGATTTCAATTCAAGTTGATCTAAATCTGTAAACAGGAAGCCTTTAAATAATCCACTCTAATCTTGTTTCACATTTGAGCTACTTCACTGTTTTCCTAAAGCAAGCTGACTGCTGCTGGTCAGCAAAACCTAGTACCTGTTTTTCCACCAGCTTCCATCGTAGTTAAACCAGCTTATTAGAGCTATTATGTAATTAACATTTATTCGGATTTTTTTTTTCACTTTGTGTTGAAAGACTTAATATTGCATTTATTCACTAGCTGATTAATTTTTTTTTTAATTCATCAGTTGAATAAGCTTTAATTTGGATGGTAATTAACTGAAACATGAGCAAACTCAGAATCTACACTTCGTTTTAAGTCTGCCTTACCTGTCCTAGATACAGGACAAAAAAGGTCTCTCAAAATACCTTCGTATTTAAAAGCCATACCGTGTACTGAAGGCAGCATCAGAGGTAGTTAATGAATTCAGCTTGGTTTCTGGCTCTGGGGTCCTTGAGGATTTTCAGCAGCATAGATTTCAACCTTGCAGATGTCACTGCTAAGACAAGGGTGGAAAATGAGCCTTTCTGCTTTTTGGGGTTTGCAGCTTCTCAAATGTGACCGAGCTTATCCTTGAGTTGAAGACAGTATTTTCTCTGCACTTACAGACTTTTGCTATTGCCAAAGTCTGGTTTTGTATTTCATTCCAGGTTTTGGGTTCCTCCAGAGTTGCTGGCTTAGTGTTAACTTTTGAGCAACAAACGTGCATTTTGTGAGTACTTACATTTACATGCGTCTAATAACCTATGGTAATTTTATGCCTCGACTCAGTTTCAAATCAAGAGAGTTAATTTTTAGGAGAAATACAGACCTAAAATACTCTTAATTAGAAGTAATATTTAAATATATCTTGCTCCTAGGGCTCAGGCACCAGCAGCCATCTGAGCTTGAGGAAGAAGCAGAGTCCTCCCACGCTCAAACCTAAAACTGGGTTGTTGCTTGATGGCGTCAAACTGCACTCACTTCTGTCCCCCAGCCTGGGCTGTGACCTGGTGGCAGTCCTCCCAGTGACCATGACTGCTGGTGTACTCCCGTGCCGGAGCCCGATGGGGACAGGACAGCTGCCTGCTCTCCCTTGGGATGCTCCTGGCATCCCAAGGACCATGCAGCCCTTGGCCTGGCAGTGCTAGGTTTATAATGGCAGGCAGCACTTTTGAAACCAATAGCCTGCCCTGGCACCTTTGGTCTGCGCAGCTTTATCTGGGTGGAAATCACGGCGCTGCCCTCTCATTTCCCTCCTCTACAAGCTGCAGGTCAGTGGTTTACAGCCGGGGGTCAATGGATCCCGAGGGTGCTGTGGGCTATTTCTAAACGTAACTAAGAAAATTGAGCCTCTCGTCAGCAGACTTAGAGGAATTTGTGGCTCCACGGGAATACTTCTAGGAGCTATACAACTGGGAAAGCTCGCAAAGCTCAAGTCAAGATGTATGCATTCACCCGGGAGAGCTTTACAGCCTCCATATTCAAACTCCCTTCTATTCCCCAGGTAGCACATAGAATTAATTACACTTCAGCAGTGCTAGCGTGGCCCCACAGCAGCTGAACTGTCATCATCCAGCCCAGCTGGACAAATCCATACCTCAGAGCTCCTCACCATCTGTAGAAAGAGGGACCACACTCAGTCCCACCAGACAAAGAGGAATTGGGGACTTAGCTGAGCCCCTGCCCAGGCAGTAGCATGCGAGTACTAACAGGGACTTCATTAATGTGCACGGCCTCCCTCTGCCATCTCCAGGTTTCAGCATGCCACTAAATCATCTGGTTTGGAACAAATTCACTGGGAAGAACTATAGCAAGTCAAGCAGAGGTCTTGGGCACGGGGAACAACGGCCCATAAAGCAAACACGCAGCAGTGTGCTCAGCTGCCAGGGATGCTGCCGGCACATGCGCTCAGGAAGATTAATATGCACCAAGCAACCAGGAGTGGGGAGGGAAGCTCACAAGGTTCCTCTCATTAGCTCATCGTTCCAGTTGAATTAATGACTCACAAGATTCTCCCAGTCCTCGCTGGGTCTGCTATTTAATGGCACCATGGATTAGTGGAGAGTTGAGTGTGTGTGTATGGGAGGGGGGGCTTAAAAGCTTCTTAGACCCTCTGTGGGTGGATGAGGGAGAGAGCTGCTCCCAGGGCACTGGTATCAAGTGCAGAGAGACAGGAGGGGAAGTGCCAGTGTCCTCCATTGCTCTCTTCCCTCTCATTTAGGGATGAAGCAGGAGGGTCTGGATGCCCCAAGCTGCAAGAGGAAATCACAGATGAATTTGAAATGAACGTGCTGCAGGCAGAACAAAGGCAGCTTAGAGGAGAGTATGCATAAGTATGGGCAGTATGGGAAATACAGGTGGTAACAACTGACATGCTCCCTGCACATACAGCAAGACTTGGAGGACCCGTTATCCGTGGCACTGCACTTCCAGGCAGCTCCAAGGGAAGGTGAGGTCCCTGCTGAGATGCCCCACAGGGTCAGCAGCAGCCTGGCTGAAGATCCTGTGTCCCACTGGTGCCAAGGGACATGCCAGGGGAGCGATAAGGAAGTGCTGTACCTGGGGGGCTTCAGCAAGGGTCTGATTTCAAGGTGCTTTTAATGGGACAGAGATTAAGTCAAGGCAAAGCAGAACTGGGATGAAGCAGACTCCTGCAGAAGGCTCTGGGATGTCTGGTGGGGCAGCAGCTCAGAGCTGAGCTGTGCAGGAGAGGAGGATTATTTCTGCAGAGGGCACCGTGTGCCAAGGGTATTTTTTATGCTAATGGTCACAGGCCAAACCCAAAGAATGATCTTGAATGGGATTAGGAATAATGCATCAGCCTTGTAACCTAAGGCAGCAGGGGGTCAGATCCTGCTGCAGGCCCAGCTGCTTGGCAGGTAGGTGCTCTCTGGGGCCAGTGCAGGTGTTCAGTCAGATTGCCTGGAGCATCCCTGTATCTGAACAGTTTGCTCCCTGTGGCAGTCTCTGATGGAGAGCACTCTAGGGCAGGAGTGAGGACTGGGGCTGGGGAAGTGCTGGCAGAGGTGGCTCCCGTGCCAAGGGAGCTGGGGTCCCTGGTGGGTGGGCTGGGGTGGCTGGGCAGAGCACAGGACCCCAGGTCAGGAGCCTGCAGCCTGGTGGGAAACCCTGTGGCTGGCTCTGCATGGCATTGCAGGTGCAGCAAGGTGCCCCCCCAGAGCTGGGAGTGGGGGGGAAAGCTAATACCTCACCTGCACTGGTGGAAGGAGGAAATCAGACCACATCCCAGCCCCCTGCAGCCCCTCTGCCCACTCTGATTCACCTCCAGCCTTTGCTTCCCAGCACCGTCCCCTTTCTCATGTGAGCATCCCTTGATTGCCTCCTCCCACAGCCCAGAGAGGGACAGCCCTATGGAAAAGCTGTGAGCAGAGGCTCTCCCTTATCACCCTCTCTGATAATTCTTTCCTGACTTCTCTTCCCCACCTTCTCCTCCTCCTTTATTCTTTGACTCAAGAGCTGAAATGAAAATACCTCCTTTTCCGACAACCCCCGACAACAGCAGGAGGGAAACCAGTTCCATTCTCTTGATTTGCAAAAAAAAAAAAAAAAAAAAAGAAAAAAAAAGAAATAGAGAAATGTCTTGATAGCATTGTATCAAAAAGCTGATGCTGTGCTGTGCTCAGATGTCTCAGGAGACTGGGTCTCAGCTCCTCTCACTGTTTGAAGACTCACTGAGTCTCCAGGGATCTCAATGGCTCCAAAGCTGCCGCGGCGGAGCAAGAAAAATCAGATACATCCACTGCTGGCAAAGGCTTCCCCTGCAGAAATCAAAGGAGGCAGCACAGAAATGGTGTATATTCGGTATGGCCAAGGAGGAAGGAGACTGTGAGAGGAAGCCAAGGGAGATAAACTTACACCGCTCAAGAACAGGGCTGGGAGAAGGTAAGCCTTTTCTCTGCTGCCTGCAGGTATCATCCAAGTACCCAAAGAAAGGAGTGAGGAGGTGAGGTCAGCCTCGGCTGATCAAAGGACTTGGATGACTGAGATGGGAGCAAGAGGGAAAGCCAGGACATCAGAAACCTTGACCACTGGAGCAAGGAGAGGGAGGTGAGGTGCATGCCTCAGAGGCACAAAAGCAGGGATGCTGAAATACGCTCTGATGGGTAAATCAGATGACTTTCTTGCTCCTCCTCTGCACCAGTCATAAAGAGAAGTCCTACTAGGTGCACCATTTTCACCATATATTTTTACCTTATGTTTCCAGATCCTTGAGAAGACAGTGATTCAGGGACATCATTCCCCCGACACACAGATTTACTGCAGCCTCTAGACAACTTCACATAAGGGTGCAAAATCACCCTGCAATAAAAAACAGGGCAACAGGCTCTGTCCTATATCCTATTTCTGGTGCTCTCTGCACATTCCTCCTCCACCTCACCTTATTCCCACCAGAGAAGTACGAGGTGACCCCAAGGTGGACATCTCAGGAAGTCAAACAAGCTATGCTCTAAAACTGCCAGTTTCTTTACACTGTCTATTCATGCAGACTAGAGTTGGTACAGATGTAAGGAAGCAGGACATCCCCAGTGTCTTCAGGAGGAAGATGATGGGACCTGTTTCGCACAGGTTGGGATAGGTGTCCCAGAGCAGCTTATGGCACCAGAGCCCCACTCTCCTCAGTGCCCCACTGGGATCAGGGATGAGAGAAATGCAGCAACAGACTGGAACCCCAGTAGCTAACTTGGGCTCAAGGCACAAACAGACAAAGAGAAGGAGGAGGGCAAAGATGAGATGAAGCTGGGGGTCAGGGTGAAACATGGGATTGCTCCTGCCTTGTGTCCAATTGCAGGCAGATCAGTGAAGGACCAAATGGACACAAGTAATGGTCCCCAGCAAGGAACTAGTCAAATGGGCAGGAGGGAGAGTCATGCTGCAGCTCTCCAGATGTTTCCTAGCAGGTAGGCTGGGAAATCAGCAGGTCACAGCTCCCCGTTACCTCCCTGGAATGGTTTCTCCTTTCCAAAAGGCACAGAGCAGCGCAGAGGCAGCACAACCCCTTCGCTAACCACCTGTGCTGTGCCATCATACTCCACCACCTGGCTCTGACTTGCACAGTGGACCAACAGACCATGCTGTGCCCCACCAGGCCCAGAAACACAGAGACCTGATGGTTCTACCATCTATGGGAAGGATTAACGCCAGAGGTTTTCCAAAGCGATGCTATAGTCATCTACCATCGCACACACACTGCTATTGCATTTACAGGCAAGAGCATCAGGTAATGAGCCACATTCACTAGGAGCTTTACAAAAGCTCCCTCCTCACTGTGGACTTGGTGGTGCCTCCTTACAGACACGTTACAGCATTTGCTCTGCAAACGGCTCCAAGAAAATCAGTAAGAGCATTCCCATGGCAGGATGCTTTGCGGAATGGGGGAAGGTGTTACCGACTGGCCAGGCAGAAGCGCAGCACACAGCTCTGGGCTGGCAGCAAAGCACCCCCTCACATTCAAAAACTCAGTTACCAACAACCTAACAGACCCGAATGACTAACTCGGCTATTGCTGCAAGGGCAGTAACATTTCCCAAGTAACTCACAGAGGTCTCCACTCTTCATTGTACCAGCTGCAAGGCTCACATCACTGTTTTCCAAGAGATCCCATTATGTTTTCTCGAGATTCACTCAAAAGCTGCCATAAGACCTCAGTTTTAAACAAAACACAATTCTCTCTAGTGCTTTGATCCTCCCATCGCTCAGCTCTTTCCAAAGGGCTCAGGATGTTTCTCTCCTTGAAGCCATGTACTTTTAGCTTTCACGGGTGTGCTGCTGCAGCAGCTTCCCCTGGATCAGCATCCTTCTGCTGTTTCAGGGTCTCGGTTGTCCCTCTGCCTTCTGAAGCCTTAGGGCAGATCTGGAAGCCCCATAATGGCAGAGCCGAGCTGCAAGGGACAATGTGCCCTGTGACTGTGGGAGCCCTGGCTCTCTCTGAAAGCATCACATGGGCTCTCCAGCTTCTACTGCAAAGGCTTCCCCCGCCCCCCCCCCCCCCCCCCCGAAAAGATCTAACGTTACACAAAAGGGAGCTGGGAGTAACCTGGACCCTTTGTTTAGCTTTGCAGGCACCAAATTTGGTACGAAGAGCTGTACTGATGCTGAGAAAGGAGAACACACTGCCTTATTATGCTGGGGTAAACCAGAGGGCACAGCCATAGAGGAGTCTGGATGGCTCTTGGGGTGACACTGCTGCAGGGACTTGCCCTGGCAGGCAGGAGCACTGGGAGAGAGGGAGGGATGGAGCTGCTGCACATCCTGGTAAACTGAACTCAAAGCCTTCCCATTTTGACGTATTTGGGACAGGGTACAAGAGGTACATTTTGTATGCGTCAAGAAATTCCCTACCTTTCTGCTGGTGAGCATCACAGAGGCTTGCGTACACCCTGAGCTCCAGCATTAATGGCTCTCTCCCACGATACCACAGACCCCTCCACGTGCACTCCACCAACCACAGCCCCTCCAGGTGGCCAAGCATCCCACCACAGGTGAGCCGTGGGCTCACAGCCGGGCTGGTGACACCAAGCAGGAACAACCTCAGTCCAGCCATTACCAGGCAAATCTGGGCTCAGGCTGGAAAGCCCAGCCAGCAGGTCAGCGTGCACAGGCTGGAACAGGCATGGCTGTGGCATAGCTTAGGAAGGGAGCGAGGGCTGAGCTGCTTCCTAGGAAGCCCTCTGCCTCTGTCCTCTCCCCTGCACCAGTCCTACCATAGGCACAGGAGGCAAGGTGGAGGCATGCAGGGGGCTACAGACACCCAGCCATGCCCAGTGCATATGCAAAGGAGCCAGCTGCCCACAAAGCCACACGAGGCACACCTTGTCAACACGCCTGGCTGTATGTTTGCCCGGGATTAGCGAACACGCTGCCAGACCCAAAGCACCATAATCTTGCTAGCAGAAAACCACTCAATATTCTCTCTCACGCAGTTCACTCAATGCTACTTTATTAGCGTGATGAGCCAAGCTGGGGCTGCCAGCTCACAACCGTTCAATTCTCTACACTCATGTCCAGGGATGACGTGGGCTGCCCCGCTGCCCTTCCTGCAGGGCAGAGCTTCATGGGGCTGCAGGTGGGAAAGCCTTTCCCAGTCCCTGCTGATGGCTCCTGTTTATTGCTTGCTGGACCAGGTCCCTTACCTCTGCCCATCCCCTCCCCAGCATGGGACTGGGGCTGGCCTCCAAGGCAGTGGCCGTGGCCCTGTGGCAATGCCAGGATGCTGCTGTGCCCCAGACCCCCCCAAGCAAAGCCAGAGCCCTCCCGGCTGCTGCTGCTGTTGTTATTTCTCAGTCTCTCGATTTTTCCAGCACCGACATCGCTTTCCCTAGTGTTGCCATAACAACTGGCGTTAAGAGCTTGTTGACATTGCCCTGTTGTACTAATTGCACAATTTCCTGTCACTGTTACATGCCAGTTATTTCTTTCGAAGGGCTGAAATTGCTTTCGGCCACCTCGTCCGCTCCCTTGCTGCTTCCTTGGGCCTAGTTAGGGAGCTTGATGGAGGGAGCAAATGATCCTGAAATGCCCCAGGGAAGTGTCATTTAACCCCATCCAGAGCAGCTGTTGACTATGTAGCTGAAACACAGGTAGTTTCCAATGTTTTGCCTACACTGGTGATTTTACCATTGCACTGGCTGGGGGTGTTACATCTCCAGCAGCAGAATGAAAATTTAAGGATGGGTGGCTGCTGTCTGCAAGATCTAGGACAGAGCTCTGATAACATGTCACAGCCACCCTCTTCCCCTGCCAGGAAACCAGGCTAGGAAACTCACCTCAGGGATGGGGGAAGCAGCGTGGAAGGGATATGCTTTCCCCAATGCTAGGGATAGCCACCCTTCCCCCTGGGGTGCAAGCTCTAGCACACCAGCAAGGAGCGAGAGGGGTTCCACAGGTCCCCCATCCACCAGGAAGGGCTTCACTGTCCCAAATGGACATCCCCAGGACACTGTGGCATGAGGCCAAGGGGATGTCTGTGAACTCAGGGGTTTTACTCCCTGCTTCAACAGAGAGGAAATGATTAGGAGGATCGATTGCATTGATCCAGCCCAGTTTTCAAAGGATGCTCAGGTCACCTTGAGATGCTCATTGTCTTAGCCTGTGGCAACCCAGCTGCTCTCCAGCCAGCAACCTTCCCTGTTGCTCTCCAGTCTCACCAAGACCCCTACTTTCCTTGTCCCAAGCAGGTGCTGCAGGATGCCTGGAAACCCCTTGCAATCCCAGCCTGGGGTCTTTCACAGCACTTCATGGCTCACAGTGGACAGTGAGAGCCCAGTCCCTCTCCAACAGGAGAGAGGGGCTGTACTGCAGATGACAGATGCTGATCCCTAGCAGCGTTTCCATGCAGGAAGCTGTAGTCAGCAGTGACACAATCTCATGCTGCTGAGCTCTAGGTCTCAGCAATGGGACCCTGAGCATGGGTTGATTCCCAAGGTTGATTCCCAGCTGCAGAGGTGCCAAAGCCCAGGAGGCAGCTTAGCAGACTAGCAAGACCTTCTACCAACCGGTACAGCCAGCCAAGAGGAGCAGGATGATCACAGGCATTTAATTTGCATACAGGACACCCAGAAGCTGCTTTCAGCCCACAAAATGCTGTGTCAAGGTGAGGGCCAGGACC
The DNA here is from genome assembly GCA_028020825.1 of Podargus strigoides. Lineage (NCBI taxonomy): Eukaryota > Metazoa > Chordata > Aves > Caprimulgiformes > Podargidae > Podargus > Podargus strigoides. The sequence goes on along the minus strand of CM051624.1, from coordinate 39,333,717 downwards.
TGGGAGCCACATGCTCAGCTGCATCCGCTTCTTGATACTGACTTTATTAGTGCCATCTGGCTCTAATGGGCTCCCAGTTCACTTCCCTGTTTGGAGATGTTCAGCTCAGATATCAGCTCAGTCCAGGCACACTGAAGTTTGGCTAGGGCAAGGAGGGAACCTCCTTCCCAGCCCTGCAGCCCTGTCAGTCCCATAAACCCAGCTACACCTAGGGATACCGGATGAAGGGCGCAGGCAGTCTGGATGCAGGGGGTGCTCCCAGTCCCCATTGGGCTCTCCTACATGAGCAGCAAGGCTGCCCTGTTCCTTAGTAATTTATCACCAAGACACTCACTTTATAAATATTAAATGAAGGGCTCCATAAATTTTTAATGCAGAAATAAAACTGCATTTGGTGGCGAAAAAACCCAGCCCTACTCTTCACCCCTTCCTGTTGCCTTTCTTACTTTCCACGACCTTGCCAATGGTGGCAAACAGCACTGCACTCAGTCCTACGGCTGCTAATGCGAGGATGGAGTTGATGCTTCTGCAGGGTGTTCGCAGGCGGTTTTATCTGCGCAAGGGCACATCATTGGCACACCTGCCCAACTCACTGGGTATCAAGGAAGTCACACTGCAGAGCATCACACTCTGTTACATCGTTGCATTACAAATGTAATCATAAAAATGCTATGTCCTGAGCTAGTACCATCCAAAGTGACCTGGAACCACTGCCTGTGTAACATCCATGCCTGGCACCATTCTTGAATACTTGCTTCAAACCAGTTGGCACATTTTGGGTCCAAATTCAGTTTTGTATGGGACTAGTCAGTCCCATAAAGGTGGCTGACCCATGTGTGTGGTCTCCAAAATTCTAAGAGAAGACCTTGGTGAGGGCTGGAAATGGTCTTTGCACATTTGGGGCAGCTCCAAGGTCCCTCTCAGAGGGTTTTGAGGAGTGCTCAGATTCCTCCTGCTCTCCTGGGTCACGTATCTCAGACCTAACCAACCCAGCAATGAGCACTGCAGTGGTGACCACCATCCCTGGTACCCCAAGCTCCAAACAGCAACAAAAAACCAACAGCAAAAAACCAACAGCAACGACCACGTGAGCCACCTGCACCATCACATCCCAGTGGGGTCGGTAGAAGGAACGTGTCAGCACACAGGTCAGCATATCACTGCCTGTGATCATTTTTTGATGGCCCATTCAAGGTGGGGCTTGCTGCTGGCACATTTCACCTCATGGTGGCTTTCTACCAGCTCCCCAATTCCCGGTCCTCTGGACATGGAGGAGGAGGTGGCCACTGCGGAACGCAGCCATGGAGGCCAGGTGGCATTGATTTTGGACTGTCCAGGCAGCTGGTTTGGGGACACATCCCTTTGCAGGGGCTGTTAACGAGGGGCAGGGCACTCCAAGCACAGCCTGCACACCCCCGGGAGCTGAAGGAACATGCTCATTCCTCACTGTCAGCCTGCTGCAATGAAAAGCACGGATGAATCATTAGGACAAGTGCTACTACAGCCCAAGTGCAAATCAGGGAAGATTGGACTTTTGGCAAATAATAGCTCTTTGCTCAAGTGTGCTACTCTTCTGTATTCCAACTGTGGCTCCTTGTGCTAACACCGTTGCAGGGGATGCACAGCAAAAGGGGTCACATTGCCCCCCCTGAGGGTCCTACACATATGCCTCTGCAGTCCAGCTGCCACTTGGTCACCCCCAATGGACAGCAAAGTAGAGGCCAGTGGTCAAAACTCATCCTGAAGATTGTTACGTCCTATCAGTCACTGCAGTACCTCAATATTGCTACGCCGCTTATCTAACAGAAAACAGAACTTGGCTAGCAAAGCCTGATGCCAGATTACACCATGCCTCTGGTTCTCCCTGCACCCTCTGTGGGACCCGCTTTCTCCCCTCACAGCTCTCTGTGAAGTGCAAATGCCAGCAAATCCCTGCTCCTGCAGTCATTAATTGCAGAGGAAAAAAATGTCAGCAGCTTTCTGATGCGAGTGGATCAGGTGGACTTTGCCTGGACTCTCTTCAGCCAGACAGGAACAAAGAGGAATCCCACAGAGCTTTCTCCTTGCTGCTGAGTGTCCCAATAGAGGCATCGTGGGCTTTACACTGCAGAGGGATCCTAACTTTGCAGCCAACCTCAAAAATACCTGTAAGAGTTCATCACTGCTTTGACGAACTGCACTATTTTGGCAACATTTTGTTTCTCTGCAAGTGAGAAACAAAGTCAATGCTTACCATGCCACGTCAGTGCAAAGGGTTTAATTGCTCCAGAGCCCCCACTGAGCAAAGCAAAACCAAGAGATGCAACTTCTCATCTGTGCACCAAGTGCTGCCTGCTGAGGTCAAGGTCTAGACAAGCCTCTAAAGCATGAGTGATGCTGCACAGTGCCTGGATGTCTTCCAGGCTGAACCAGCCCCCTGCACCTGCCAGCCTTCCTGGCCAAGCCTCCCTGCCACGGGCTGCCCTCGCCACGGGGCCACAGTCACCCAGAGCATCGTTCCCACGGCAGGGAGGACAGGGAAGCAGCTTGTGCTGGGCGGTGAGGTCTGACAGCCCCGCAGGTAGAGGAGGATTCCCAAGCTCCCAGCTGCCAACCCACACAACAGAGCCAGGCATTAAACCAAACAGAAACTCATAAAAGTGATTTTAAAAATAATAATGGCAACACAAGTTATTAAAACCTGCACTCAGCTGGGTGTGGGGCTTATTGAGCATTTTCCTGGCTTTTCGTCAGACTGTGGGGTTGCCCCAGACACCGGGGCAGGGTGTATGACAAGGAGAGACAACGATCAATTTTTAATATTGCATATTTAAGCAGGCTTGGGCTCCAATCCATCATATCCTCCGGCTTTCCCTAAAATTAATCTTCAATAGCTTATCGAGAACTTCAGAAAATTAATATCCTAGCATTTCACCTTAGGGGAACAGCACTTTCTCTGGCTGAATATGCATGTGAGAGAGCAAGAGATGAAGTGTCTCCCTGCAAAACTTCAGGTTCTAAAGATGGTTTTAGCAGAGCCACCCACCACCTCCATAGGGCTCCAGCTCTGCGGGTGCTGCTGGAGAGCAGAGGAGAGGAAAAGCCAATGGGAAAAAGTGTCTCAGGAGCTGCACTGAATGCACCACTCTGAGGCCTCGACTTCTCTAGGGTCTTGCTCCCACTGAGGATGGGATGCAGGGTGATAGGCAGTGCAGAAAAGACATGGCCCTCCCCAGGCATTTCAGGACACTTCACCTTTTTGCTTCCTATCCAGACCTGAAATGATTGAATCTGCCCTTAGTGTAAGCCCAGGGAAGCATGAAGAGTAACGGGAACAGGTTGTTTCCCTGTTGTCTGACTCCAAGGAGCTGAACATCTGTGCTCTCGCTCACAAATTCAGTGGGGGTGGGGGTAAAGGCTCCCACTGGGAACCTGTGGAGCATGGCAGCATCCAAGCCTCACCAGCCTTTCGGAGGAGGATGGTAGGAAACCAACAAGGGAGCGCAGGCTGTCAGTCGGGCACAGCTCATGCCCCCATGGACCACACTGCTTGACTGCGTGCCTCCCAGGAACAACCTGTTCACAATCGAATAGCGTTTGCCACCACAAAGGAGAGTCAGAGTCCTCCATGGGCTGGCAGCAACCCAACAAGCCCTGGCAAGTCACCAGGGGAGGCAGACAGGACTGCCTGGCTGAGCTAACGTGGATCCCCACAAAGAAATAAACCATCCCTGATGAAGGTTTTGAGCTGCAGAGCACTCAGTGGGCACCCAGGGAAACCACTCAAGTAACCCTCAGGAGCATGAACATGTATCTGCACCCTCAGGGGCAATATTTCCAACCCTGTTTCTATTTGCCCTACAGGACAGGAGAAGCAAAAGACCACTCCTAACAGAGAGAAAATCCATCTGAAAAGTGGATTTATTCACTCATCCAGAGGAACCCCAGACACATGGCAAGGGCTCAGTGGCCAGCATCCTCTCTCCTCCAGGTACACCCAGTATTGACCACCCCAGAGATCACCTGGGGACACCACTCACACTCTGTGAGTTGGAGAGGCTGAGGACATCAGATCAACTCACTAAGAGATTTCATAACGTAAAACTACTTCCCTTTCCATCAGATCTTGTGTCTACATTTAGCCTGTATCTGGGGCTAAACTATAGCAGTTGCTCTGCCACCCAATGTCCCCTCCCTAGCTGAGAAGGGGATTGGGGAAAAGGGAGAAGCTCCAGGGGTTGAAATTTAAATTGATTTCATGAAAACACAAAACTAATACAAACACCAGCATAAAGTGTACAAGCTTATACTCAGCCTGGTCCTTGGGAAGCAGCAGAAGGAGCAGGAGACCAAGGAAGGAGCCCCAGGAAGAGGAACTCTCACCCTCCCTGAACTCCCTCCTTTCATAATAAGCACGATTAAGTGGTATGGGATACACCTGTGGGTCAGTGTGGGGCAGCTGAGGGTCTCTCTCAGCCAGAGGGCAGAAAGGAGAGTTGGGAAGGGACCACACAGGGAAAAAAGTTGGAATTTTGGTGCCAGATCCATGCCGGGCAGGAATGGGTGAGACAAGTAGGGCAGACAAAGAGGTGGGGGCCGGGGAGATGCCCCAAGCCATTTCACAGGAGCCCTCACCAGCTTCCCCATTAAACAGGCTCCATGGCAATAGGATTAAGGGGTCAGGGAGCATGGGACCGCATCCGAGACTGGATTATCTGGAAGAGAATTAAATGGAGATTATCTCCAGCCTAACATGCACTGCCAGGGCCAGGTTGCTGTGCTTGTTAAATCTCCCTTTCCAGCAGTCCCCTACCCCCACTGGCAGTCCAGGTCCCCCATCAACACGAGGACTGGATTTAAAGCTCCCCCACAGCCCTCGCCTTGGCCCCATATGGGGGACTCATGGGGCTACAAACTCATCTGCAGCTCCCTGCATCAGAGCGGGGCTGGAAGGGTTTGTTATTAATAATTAAGCACCCACAGAGTAAAGCAGAGGAGGGCTGCAGCACCCTGTGGGACCCAGGACATCCCAGGAACATGTGATGAAGGATGCCTTGGAGGACACCAGTGCTGAGTAGGTAGCCAGTGAGCTTCGCCATAGGCAGGTACAGGGAGAGCTGCTCTGGGGACACAGATGCAGAACTGGGATGTGGAGAGGCCTTTCCTGGGTGGCAGGGGCACAGCTAGGTCCAGGGATGACTAGGAGAGGGGTCTTCCAGGCTGGCACTCGTCCCCACAGGGGACATGCCCCAGGTGACAGAGCAGGCTCTCCAGCCAGAGGTAGACTCCCCCATCCCGCTCTGTTTCTTGGCTTTGTTCTCCCATTTCCCCAGAGGAAATCGTGTCTCCTCGAGGAGATGCAGCTGAGTACCTCCTTCCCCATGGAGGGTCCAGCTGTGCCAGCCCCATGAGCTGCCGCACCCTGTGCTGGCAGCTCCCCAAAAGGAGTGATTACCTATCTCCGTAAAGAGGGCACTTATCATAAGTTCATCTTCCCTGGCACCTCCTGACTGTGCTCTACAAGCACTAATTAATTAAGCCATATACCTGGAGCTGCAGTGGGATTGGTGTCTGCCTGCTATGGCGGGGAAACCCAGACGGGGTTATAGCAGAAAGGGTTTGACTGCAGAGTAAATCACTGCCAGAGCCCAGAACAGGCTCTGGGCTCCTGCAGCTCGGTTGCAGCACACGGGGATACTCCCAAATGGGGAAATCAAAACCTCGCCTGGCAACAAGAAATTACAGCAGGTAACAAGAAAGAAAAAAATGAGCCAAAATGAATTTCTGGAGAGCAGATGGATAAAGGTGTAAAAACAAAAAACAAGAAGAAAACCTCCCCCCCCTCAAAAAACAAACAACAGATAGTTGGTAGCAAATGTTACACTGACAATAAAAATGAAGCCTCCAGGGGTAATTTGGGGAATTACAGATCAGTAAATTGCACATCTGTGTGCACCAAATTGATTGGAATGATAATTAAAACCAGAACATCTCATAATACAGCCCAGTGTGCATGTCTCGGAGGAAAATCATGTCTCACTAATCTCCTACATTTCCTTGAACGTATCAGCCCAGCAGCAGATGCAGGACAACGAAGTGGCTATTTATTTAGAGCTCCTCTGACAAAAGATTGTCCAGACGGCTGCTAAAAAAGCTAATTAGCCAGGGGGGGCAAAAGGCACTATCTTTTTCCGCATGGGAAACTGGCACAGAGTCCCAAACCAGAGAGGATAAATAGTTGGAGTTTATAATGGCGAAAGATTAGCAGCGGTGGGGTCAGGATGCGTGCTAGGCTTCCTGCTGTGCAAGGGGGTTATTAACGGTCTGGATGGAGGAGCAGAGATAGGAGATAGGAGCAAGAGCAAACTTCTTCGGGTGATTCATGAGCACAGGAGACAGCGAGGAGCTGCAGAGAGTCCCAAATGGTCTGTATGGATGGGTACCACAGTGACAGATTGTATGGATGCTGATAAATGCAAAGAAATGCACTTTGCTGCATAAAATGCACAATTTTGGTAAACTTGGGAGAGTTTCTATAGCATCCCCAGAGGAGGCTGGGGCTGTCCTGGGAACAGCTCGGTCCACATTCCCTGCTCGAGGTGCAGGAAGCCTCGATGCAGCTGAGAGAGGCTGGGCAACACACGGTGAGGGATGAGCAGGATGCTGCAGGGAGAGCGTGGCAGGGTTGTGGGGGGCAACCGAGAGGAGCAGGGAGCCCAAGGGACCGGGACCGTAACTGTCAGGGAGGGGAGGCACAAGGGAGACATACAAAATAACAAGTGGCAGGGATAAGATGGGAAAAGCCAAGTTTTCCTGTCACCTGGCAGGAGAGGAGGGGGCTGGTCAGTGGGATGCAGGGACAAGGCAGGAAAATGCCACTTCACCCGATGTGAGATTGAACAATGGTGTTTTTTTCTCCAGGAAATAGCTGCTGAGACCAGAAACTCGATGAGATTCAGTGCTGGATTAGCTATACACACAGATATCAACGAAACCCAGAATGTCACTATTACCAGTGACATTTTGTGAGGGGGATGGGAAGCCTTGTGCCTGGGGTTCCAGCTACCCCATGTCTGCCAGATCCCTGGGGGGGCCAGGTCAGCTCTGCCAGCCTTGCTCCTTACCCTGCCAGCCACTGCTAGGGGGGCAATGCAGCAACCCAGTGGCAGCAAGACCACTTGGCTGAGCCTTGCTGGCAAGAGTTAATTTCGCTCTGCTGAACAGAATGGTGAATGTCCCACCGGATAGAGAGCTCTCAGGAGCAAAAACTCTCTTCTTTGGCACTCTGTGCCTGCAAACTTTTGGCAGAGCATCCCATAGCAGGGGGACTGCCCAAAACCTGCCCCGTATCACCCTGTCTGCACTATCCCTTCTCCATCCTGGTCCAGTGCCAGCCACGCCGAGCCCCGGGGGAATGCCACATGGGGAATATCCTCCATCTGCGCCGGGAGGAAACCTCCCCACCTGAGAAGGCAGGCAGCTGCCTTCGGCCAAAAAGGCTGGCAGCCTCGTGAAATGGGACAAAACCTTCGAACGGAGACAAAATAGGAAGCGGAAAGCTTTAAGGAAACGCCAAACCAGAGGCTCTCAGGGCTGCTCCAGCCTCAGCTGGCTCACACACAGCCCTAGTACCCTGGCCCCTCGGCTGTGCCAGCCGCTCCCCAGGCAGCCCCCATGCATCCCAGCCCCGACTTGCTGCTCTCCTGGTTGTTCTCTCCCTCTGAGCCCCCCAAGAGGTGGCTTTGCTTGTGGACATGTTTTTTTTGATGCCAACAAACAGAGCCTGTGTTAAGTGAGTGAACCCTGCAGTCACCTCACTGGGGGTGAAACCCAAGCTTGGAGATGAGCCTGCAGGGGTAAGAGGTGAGTGCATCAGCCCTTGGCACCACCCCCTTCATCCTCTCCTTGGGAAAGGTCAAAAGGCTGCTGGCATTTCTCTCTGGCTCTCATCAGTCACAAAATGATTTCCCATTGCAGCAAGCAGGTTTGACTGTCCCCTTTCCTGCAAGCCTAGCACCACCAGCCCCACAGCTCACAAGTTACTACACCCAGAATACACTCCCCCAGCCTTCTTGTGCTCCTTCCACATTCATTTTAAATCAAAGGAAGAAAGAGCCCACTTGTGCCCCAGGAACACGCCCCTTACAGATCTGTCACTGTACCTTTTAAGCAAGAAGAAACTCTTCCCCTCCACTCCCTTCCCAACTTCTTTCTCCCAGATCCATCATCATTAGCAACTATAAACGTCAGAGCTGCAGCCATTAGGCTGCTATTCCTAGATAAATAATGCTTTTCATATTTAATTTACAAGTGGCTGCGGAGCCCCTTTGGGGTGCACGGGGTTAATTGAGAGCCGAATTAGATGGAAATGCTTCTCCCTGAGGAAACTCAGTTAGACTGTTCTGGCAAAAAACCCAAAGATGGTCAGGATTTCTCCCCAAACCACGGTGCTGTGCCAGCTGCCCTGACTGCTGGGGTGTGCAGCACTCTGTCTGTCACCTGCGGGCACGCTGCGGAGCCGTGTTCCCTCCACCTGGGGGAAAGGGACCTCTTCTCCTACCTAATGCCAGGCATGTGTGTGCCAGAGCTGCCAATGGGCACGGCCAGCTGCTCCTGACCCCCACGGGAAAGGGGGAACTGGAGAGGGAATGTGGCACTGAAGCAGTGGAGGTAAATAATGATGAGGGGCAGGACTAAGGCACACGCAGCACCCACGTGGGACACACACCAGAATGGCTCCTCCTCTTGAGTTTGAATACCAAGAGTTCCTGGGGTTCGGTTAGTCGTGCCAGTGATGATGCTCACAGTTAATCCTTCCTCCTGCTGCACAAACAAGTTGCCAAATGCTCCTCAGGAAAGTGGTCTCCAAAACAGGAGGCGTACCAAGACCTTGCTGTGTAAGTGAAGGAAGCTCCTGGCCTCCTCCTCCTCCCAGACATCTGCTCACCAAAGGAACGCATGCTGTGAATCGCAAACTACAGAGGCCCCGTGCGAGCTATACATCCTTCCTGTGGTGCTTTATGGGCAGCAGCTCCTTTCCTTCCCAAGAAAAAGAGCTGTGCGATGCATCCCTGCGTGATGCTGGCTGGAGTCTCACCCAGAAGGAAGTCAGCTGTTTCTTCAGCTCTCAGAGCACAAGGAAGATGAACGCCATGTCATCCTTTCTAATATCAGCCTCAGTTTCTGATGTGATTACCCACTGTGTTCGCTTGGCACTTGAACATTCAGAACTATCAATTTAATCTTAATTGTGCCCTTAATTTGATCATTGTGTTGTTCCACCTCTAACTGGTTTAGAGGAATCTCGTAGTAAATTTGCCATGCAATGTGCTCGACTTAAGTGTACGTTGGTCTTTGTATGAGACTCGTGAGGCAGAGCACAGAAATCAGTTCATTCTGTCAACTGGCAGCACGGATAATGAAGTTGGGTGGCAGAAGTCCCTTTGGTAATGTGCTCTGCTGCCAAACCAGAGCTCCTGTGCCCCACAAAGCCTTCCCCATCCTTCCCCTGGCCATGGAGGGGCTCAGGCAGGGTTCCCTCAACTGAGGGAGCGCACGTACTTCTGTCCAGGTACGGTTACTTCCTCTAAAAGCATTCCCAGGTGTGGCTGGACAGGGAGGAAGAGAGCCAGGTATTTGCTACACCTCTACCAACTCTTCTCCCCCTCCTTGGTCTTTTGGATTGTTAAGGAAAGAAAGGTGAGTGCATGTGTAGGAGTAAACCATCACCCGGGTAGCTGATTTCCTCCACGCAGGACACAGAAGCAGAGGAACATTTAATCCTGCTGGCTGAGCACGGCCAAACTGAGATCTACAGGGACTTCTCTGTGCAAATGCCGCACGGCGACGAGCAGCCTGGGTAACAGGATAAGCTTTATCTGAACAATCAGCCACTTCAGCGCAGCCTTCCAGGGCCACCGGCACCGGCCAGCGAGGGGTCGCCTGGGGACAGCTCCAGCCTGGCAGGAGAGTCAAGAAGAGGAGCTGCTGCAGAGCAGCCTGGGATGTTGCTGGATTTGGGCAACCTGGCCAAAAATCCTCAGTGAGCTCCCCCTTTGCCTGGAAACTGGCCTGTTACCCAGCCCCCTTGGCAAAACCCTTCCGTCTGCCACCCTGGGATGGGAGGCAGCCCCCTCCCTGCCCACCACCCAGCTGCACACTGACACAACCCATGTGCCTGCTGGCACAGCAGCCCCTTGCACACTGGCTTTCAGCCTCAGCCACCGCCGCGTCCCTGCCTGCGACCCGCCTGCCTTCTGAGAGCTCTTGTGAGCGCAGGGATATTAATGATGCTGCCTTTTGATATGCAAACGGAGCGCTCATTACGCCTCTCGCCCCACATCCTCTGAGCTGTTAATTAAAGAGTGTGCAGCAGGCAGAAAATTATCATCGTTGCCTGCAAAATAAACCAACAATGCGTGGATGGCTGCATCACACCCCCCCAAAGCATGTGTGGCAAAGGCTCAGGCAGCAGCAGGACGGATGGACAGATGGACTCGTACTGCCCAGAGCTCAGGCAGGTGAACCCCACAGCTCCCATGCAGCTGTGACCTGCCATGCTGGAGGCTGCGGCCAGGTCACCACGCCTGTGTTGGGACTGGTCACACTGAGGGCAGCTGTGGCACATGGGACAAACACACATCTCCTGGGCTACAGAGGCACCGGTGCCGCTCTCCCAGCCCCTTCCCCAGACTGCCTCTCACCCCACTCTGACATCTCAGCTCACAACCAGCCCCCAGCTTTTGGGGGCTCTGAAGCCAGTCCTTGCAGAAAGAAGCAAGCGCCTGAAGCAATCGTGACAGATCAAAGGGAAGGGTGGGAGCTGGAGTCCACAATTTCCTTCTGCTCCAGCTAAACGAGGAATCAAATTAACCTGTTAGTGAGCTGTGTGGAGACAGCCCCGACCCACTTTCCCACTTAGATGGATTTGTGTTTAACCCAAGCCTGTGCTGGCCACAGTCTCTCCCAGCTGACCAAACCCTCGGCTGTGACTCTCGCAGGGGACAATGCTCCTGCAGACTCCGGGTCCCAGCACACAGCTTTCCTCCCTCCTTGCAGAATAAGAGGGTAAGGGTGGCAGTTGGCTTTTGGGTGGGTCTGGGCAGATTTTGGGTGTCCCCGTCCTTTCACAGGTCCCCCGTGGCTGTGAAGGGAGCTGCGTTGAGCTGAAGCACAGCCCTTAGCTAGAAGGACACGTCGGTTTGTTTATCCCCTGACATTTCTTCGGATACAGCCTGCATTTGTCTCTGCAGTCGGGAAACAGGGATTCCTGCAGAAATGAGACTCTCCCACTCACTCCTCTCGCAGAGCTGGTTAGAAATGACAGAAGCAGCAGGTGCCCCGTGGACAGTAATGGACTTGCTGTCTCTCTTTGCACCCAACAAGCATTGCCTGATTTGTAACCCTGTGGAAAAGAGCTTGCAAGTGGGAGGCAGGCTCGGGAGCTGCCCGACGCCTTCGAGATGGGCTGCTCCATTGCATTTCATTTTTTATGCTCTCCTTTGGGAGGTACTTTGCTGAATCTCAGGCCCACTCACACCTTGGCTGTGTGGCTCTGCTGTGGGGCTGGAGTTTTGCTGATTCGAACTCTCCGAAGACTGATGAGGTCCATAGGGCTGCCTGGCATCACGGGCACCACCTGCGATCCTTGGGGATGGAAGCTGTGGCAGACAGTATGGTCTGAGTGGTAAATATGTGCTGTTCTGCCACATGAGTACAGTAAAGGAATACTTACAACAGCATTTGCTCTCACTGATCCAGCACAGAAATGAAGCAGGGAAATCCCAATACTTCCACCTCCCAGATTTCCATAACACCTCCTGTGCCAGCGCTGTGGCAGGGATGTGCCTGTGGAGGAAGAGGTGGCATTGCTGTTTCAGAGCCCCTAAGGATATGACCCATGCTGACCTGGTATCGCAGGTACGTTGACTAGGGGAAAAAACATTTTGAAGGGCTAAGAAGAATCACAGCTTCTTGTGGTATATTATATACGTCAAAAAAAATAATTCTGATAAATATATGGTTTAATGTGTGTTTGCAGTAATAGGTGCTACAAATTTAAATACCTCACTGTGTACTCAGTACATAGCTATGCAGAAATACGAAGCACTTTGGATTAATATGCATTTAGTATAATGTACTAGTATTTAGTTGGTATTGAATTGCTGCATTTCTGTGTGCATGCTGATATTAAATGTGCATCTACATATTGGCTGTGTACGTATCAGCAGATATTCAGATGCCAATGCTGATTTAGAGCTTTAAATGACCCTAAAGCAATATTTTTGGAGAAGCCCTTGCTGGCCAGAGGGCTGTCAGTCAGGCCCTGAAGGCTCCTGTTTGTGGGTCCTGCTGTTTTGGAAGGACAGGAAAGGGTGAACAGTCTTGGCTCTCAGATGATGCTTTTTGGGATGACTTGACACCATCCATCAGTTCAGAAGGCTCTCATCCGCTTGCCAGGGCTGAGTGGAGCCAGAAGTGGAGCTCTGCTGCCCTCACGGCACATCCCAAGGGACCTACTCACTCCTGTTCCCTTTGAGCTTCTCCCTCCCAGGGACAGACCTCTTAGCTCCTGATGCTCAGACAGCGTGTCCTGGCTGCCACTTAGCTCCGAGGTGCCAGTGAGTCACTGGCATCACGTGAAGAGTGGAGTCCTCTAGAGATGTCACCCGGTCCTGGCTGCCACTCTGCCTGCAGCAGCCTGGAGAGAGGCCATGCCATGTGCACTCCCCGTGGTGCACAACTCCCTGGCTCTTGATTCCCCCAGGACTTTGGTTCAGGCTGATGTGAAAGCTTTCTACTTCCTTCCCAGGGACCATTCTGCAGCCTCAGACCTGGGACACCAGGCAGCTTCCCAGCCACTTTCACCTCTTTCTCTCTCGCTTCACCCCTCTTCTCCCTCCTCCCCTGGGTATTTGCATCCTGCTACGTGGTCTCCATCCAGCCAAGCCAGACATGAGGCTCTTTTAGCTCCAGACCTTTCCCAAGCTGCAAGGGGCTAAACTCTGCCCAGGCTCAGGTCAGCGACAGCAGCTTCTTTGAAGGTCTCTCAAGGCCAGAAGTAGCCTCTCATGCCAGCCTCCCTCCTCCATGCCTTAGCCTGCTCACAGGGTGTGCAGAGGGTACTGCCTCCCTGAGGGAGCCCCTCTTGTCCCACCAGCACCACGCTGCAACCACTGTGCTGTTGAGTCAGAGCTGGTTTGTTTGGCAGAGGCGGGAGGCACGCATCCTCTGCCAGGGGAGCCGAATAAAACGAGCAGAAAATGCACTAAAGCCTTTGCCACTTGTTTATGGCTGACAAATTAGTTTTGCATTAAGTTTTTAACGTGCCTGGCTTGTCAGCTCTGCTCAGAGCACGGCTGGAGCAGGCAGCGCAGGGGAGGGAGGGGAAGGTGGTGGCGGCAGGGACAGGTGGCATTTCACCAGAGCAGATGGCACATGCGCGTGTTGGATGCAACCCCATCGTCAGGCAGCTCAGGCTGCCCCAGCTCAGGGGGGAAGCAAAGAGCCTTCTCCCCTGGGCTTCAGGGGGGCTCTGCATGCAGGGAGAGGGAGTGATGCGTTTCCAGTGGGCCCCAGGCAATCCCCACGCTCACCCACAGCACTGGCATCTCCAGGCAGACGCCTGGTTTTGTCCCTTCCCTTGGGACCACAGCCACGATCCTTCACAGAACAGTGCAGCTTCCCAGTTCCACCTCTTCTTCTAGCGAAGGTGATGCCTACAGCTCGTCCCCAGTGAGCATCTGAAATCTCTGCCTAGCTTTCCTCTGCCTCCCCAAAGGCTACAGGAGGTCAGCAGAAACCCTGACTCTGCAGGCACCATGGTGCTCTCTGATTCCATGCCCAGGAGGTCACAGGAGGTCTCCAGGTCCTGGAGTAGCACATGGGTAGGCAAAATGAGATAGCATCCAAGGCACTGCTTGGGAAAGGGCAGTTTCATCAAAACCAAAATATTCCCCCTCAGCTCCCACCAAATTGCTGTCAGTTCTGGACCAGCTCTAGCAGGAAGGGGGGGGATTGTAGATGAGGCACAGCCAGCTCAGAGGAGGTTGTTTAAACTACAGCAGGCCCTGAGCTGCTGTAGTTTACACTGGGGACTACATCCAGGCCTTTCATCTATCCATACTCAAGGGTTTGAGGTGTCTTCTTGCTTGCAGGGGTTAGCAGGGCGAGTGTTTTCAAAGGGAAGTGAAAGGATGGTGAAAAGCAGCAACCTCAGCTGGGAGCAAAGAGCAGCTTTTGTGCAGCCACGAAAAGAGAGAAATCAATACAGCTCTAAAACAGGCACGACAAAAGAACGAGTGGAAAAAGCAAGTGGCCCACCAAAATCAAACTAGAAGGTGCAAGCAAGGAGCTTGACAGCTGCCTGGGACAGCAGGAGAAGTCAGGGAGGAAGAACAAGGATAGAGTCAGAGCCAGAAACACCTGGGGGTACAAAAGGGCTCAAGGCATAAAAGTTCCAGTATCGAGTCCCGATGGTGTCCTGATGCAGAGTTCAAGTCCCTTCTCTCCACAGAAGCCTCCTGCAGCCTGTCTGGGGAGCCAGCAAGCCCTCCGGTGCCCTGGCTGGCCTCTTGTGCTGATGTCTCCTCCTATATCCATGACCCTGTCTTCTTTCTGGCTCCACTATATGTCACCTACCCGCACTCCTCAGGGAAGGATCAGGCCCTGAGACAGTCTTGAGATGTGCAGCTGGGTGCTGTGAGAACAGTGCACAAACATGAATCTATATTGTCATCACTTCTGCAGCCTATGAACCTTTTCCGTGGCCATCTCATGGAGAAGCCAGGCAGCTCCTGTGCAGAGACCCTGCCTGCTCACTGCTTAGGGCCTGAGAGGCTCCAGGGCATCTGCTCGTCCTCCTCAGGGACGACTGGCCAGTGTCCTTGCCTGCTTCTGTCCCTGTGCTGGGTCAGCAGCCTGGGGACCAGCTCCAGTGTTGTGCCTGGAGGAGAAGCAGCACCAACATGCAGGCTCAGCAGAAGAGGTGCTCCGTGGGGACAAGAGCTGCTCCCCTGTCCCCGCCTTCAGCAAAGCCATCAGAGCAGCCAGTGCTGGAGGCTAAAAAGCTGCAGCCAAGAGCATGGGCAAGCCCGGGGCAGGGGGAGCTGGAGGCTGCGGGAGGGCTCGTGGAGCTGGGTGACCTTGGAAGGCACCTGCTGAATCTGTATCATAGAGCTAATCCGGGATTTCGACGCTCAGGTACTGACGGCAGTAGCCACAGCACCCAAGCAGGAAGCCTGCAGCAAACACCCCGGTGCACCCACCCAGCACGCCTTAGCCCCATGCCGTGGTGCTGCGGGCTCCTTGGCTGCCTGATGCCCACCCTCAAGTCTCACACGGCTCCCACGGCACCACCTAGGACTCCCGGTTGGCATCTTGGCCAAAGCCCCGACCCTCCACCCTTCTCCCCAGCCCGGTGAGGGAAGCCCACGGATACTGGGCAGCCCACATGCCCAGGAACTGAGGGAGCTGCAGCGCTGGAGCAGCACAGCGGGGGCTGTAGTTGCTCCCAGGTTTGCAGGAGGCGATCCCGACTCCTGTGGCCCCTGAGCACGCTGCCTGCAGCCTGCTTACCCCCACTGCCTGTGGTTGCAGGCAGGGCTGCCATGGCTGGGCTGGCCCTGGCTCCCTGAAAGGGCTCATTGTCAGGGAGGGTGGGAGCAGGGACACAGGCAGCATTGAGGGCGGCAGGGGCTGGCTTGCCCCGTGCCCAGCCGCTGGCAGCCCCGACCTCCCAGGCCCCCATGAAAAGGCTGGTTTGTAACGCTGCCCGCAGGAGGCTGCCAGCATACGCTTCTGGAGCTCCCAAATGAGAGCAGCCTCTGCACTTATCCTCTTACCCCCTTCTCTGCTGGCCCCACCGACCCAGTGTAGCATCACATCTCTCTCCTCACACCAGCCTGGTCCCAGCCCCTTGGGGTGATGCTGCAGCTCTGCTCAGCATGGCCACAGCCACCCCAATACTCCTCAAAGCGGCTGTGGATGCTCCCCGGTGCTCTGTGCTCCCTCCTCCTTGGGATGGAGCCCAGCGGGACCCAGCCTGGCTGGGGAGGGAGCAATGGAAGGACTCCAGTCCTGCCTGGCCCTCAGCAGCTCCTGCAGCCACCAGTAAACACATTAAGTTCCTGCAGCCACCAGTAAACATGCAAAACAGAGGAAGGAAGGACGTCTGCCCGGGGAAGCTGGCCCCAAGACATCCGGTGACAGCAGCCAGCACCTGCGGCCACCCGGGGCCAGGCTGGGCAGTACCTTGCAAGGGCTGCCCGTGTGCTGGAGGCAAACCCTCCTGGCCTTTCCTGTCCCACAGCACCCCAGATGTGCGTAAAAGGAAAAATTCCATCCGTGGTGACCTGTGTAACCTGTCAGATGGTGAACAACATTTTCTGCCCTGGCCCTGGAGTCTGGAGGCTTTTGCCAACCACATGGGCAGCAGCTCCCCATCTCTGCCAGCACAGACCCGGTGGGGAGCAGGACTCAACCCCTTCCCTGCATGCTTGCAAGGAGGGGTGTGTGCCCCCTGCTGGGGCAGCCCTTTCCCGTCTCATGGATGCCATGGTGCTTTAGGGAGGGGGCACAGGGCTGGTACCCAACAGGGGTCACTGCATGGGGCTTCAGTTCACAGCTTTCTGCACATTCCAAGCAGCTGTCAGAGGAGACAGAGCGTCCTTGGGGACTGGACAGGGATCCATCTGTCCTTAGAGAGACAGATGTTCCAGACACCTTCTGGCCTCTCGGTGCGAATGGCACCAGCTCACATGTATTCCTCAGGTGTGTGCGGGCTCCCACGGGGGTTTTGTGAACTTTGGGCAGTTTGGGATGAAATGAGACATTCCACTAATGCGTCCTGTTTCCCCAGGGACTAAAAGAGGGATAATTTGAGGCTCCAGAGAAGCACAAGACCCACATCAGAAGGGCTGGGGAGGCAGAGCAGGCTCTGTGCATGCCGGTGGTGCAAGTCACACCTGGCTCTCGGGCAGAGGCAGGGTTCTGGGATGCTGGGAGCACCCCTGCCACAGCCCTTGCCTCTGGGTCAGGGCTGGGGGAACAGTGGGTCCCACTGCCTCCTGCTGCTGCATGGCCATCCAGGCAGCCCCTTCCCATGGGAGCACCCCACTCTCCCACACCCCTTTGGCAGCCATGTCCCTCACCACATGCAATCCTCAAGTTGGAGTAGAGGCACAGCTCTCTCAGGACAGGACTACAGCTCTCTGGCCAGACTTTTCTCTAGTCCCACAGACTGCTAACAGGATCCAGCACCTCCCCATCTTCCCTGGGGACTGGCCAGTGCCTCCCAAGGTCCCCGGCTCTGAGGTTGGTAGGGCTGTGGCAACCACTTCTGATAAGGATCCCCTCAGAGCAACTGATAAAAAAAACCCCAAAGCATTGCAAGTAACAGTAGGAACAACCAGCACCATGCAAACTTTAAGACCTTGCATCCTTCCTTTTCCAAAATGGGAAACTAACCTGACCCAAAACCCCAGGGTACTGGGACAGTCCTGCTCCAAGGTCCAGCATCCTAGCCTTGGGCAGTTAGCAAGGAGAGGTTCGCACCTCCCCCTGCACACGGGACCCCAGGCATCCAGGCCTGGCAGGTCACAGATTGTTCCTCTTCTTCACCCTCACAGAGGCTTTTAATGGGAATGTTAAGACTGGTATGAATGCTGGACAAATGCAAGCTTGTGTGTGTACACAGCAGGGGGACAGCAGAACAAGGGCTAAAAGATGGTCTGTATTCATAACCAAGGATGTATCAGCAGTTAGTGAAGCTGAGCACCACCAAGATCAGGTTTGATAAGCTCCAGCACAGCTGCTGCGTTAGCAGAAGTCACCAGAGTGCTATTACTTTCTGTTAACCCAGCAGGAACAGAGTTACAAAAGACAACTCTGAACAGACCAGATCAGTCCAAAAAATAAGTTCATCATTGCCCAGGACGAGGAACCCAGGGATCACAGTGGGGACCCAGTGACCAGCTTCCCCTGTGCTCTGGGTCACAGAGGTCCTGAAGATCCCTTGAGGATGGGCAACTTGCTTGGAGATTTTGTGTAATAGCGTCACCTTTCCCTTGTGTAAGATCTTGCTGTCTTACGCCATGATCAAATACTCCCCACTCGTCAGCCACTTACAGAAGTCTCAGACACACAAGTGTGTGAATGCAGAGCACCTCACCCTGACATAGCAAAGCACAAAGGTGGCACACATGGCCAGCCCTGATGGCCCCATCATTCATTGTGGGATCAAAGCAACCCACACACCTGATTCCACCAAGCAGCCCTGAGAATGTTCACAGAAATGGCTTCCCAAGGGTTTTCCTGGCTGTCTAAGCCAGCTGGAGAGGCTGGCTGGGACCAGCAGGGCAGCAGGAGCACAGGACCAGTGAAACACAGAGGCTCTTCATCAATACCCACCCCACCCACCTGTAAATTCACAAGATGGATTTAATGAAATAACAAAACCAATACAATCTCCAACATAAAGCGTACAAGATTCTACTCAGCCTGGTCCTTGGGAGCAGCAGGAGGCCAAAATGGAGGAGCCCCATGAAGAGGAACTCCACCCTCAGTGAACTCCCTCCTTTTATAATGAGCATGATGAAGTGGTATGGGATACACCTGTGGGTCAGCTGCCTTGGCTGGATGTCCCAGCTGACTCGGGGCTGCTCATGGCCTGCCTGCATGGCTGGCCCATGGGTCTGTCCCTGGGGAACCAGGACAGCCACATAAAAGTGTTGACTTGGTACAGTGTGGTTTATGGGGCACGTTTAACACCATGAAGCCTGATGTACACTTTTAGAGAAGAAAGCAAAAATACAATGATATGTGAAAGTCCCATACAGCTTTTAATACTGGCTTTGGGTGTCCATCAGCGGGTGATTTTCCTGTTGACCTCACCTCAAGGGAGGTGGAAATGGGGCTGGGAGGGATGGCTGTGGCTGGGGGCTGAGCAGCAAGGCTGGGGGAGAGCTGCATGCTGCACTGCATCCCATTTACGTCGCTTTCTCTGCTAGGAGTAACACAGACCCCAGGAGCTTGTAAGGTTTGACCTTTTCCTGGGAGGTTTCTTGGGAGTAAGATGGGATGCTAAGAGGGCCATCAGCCCAAGCTGGTGACAAGGGTGTGGGGATCACAGTGGGCCAAGTGAGTGTGCGAGCCAAGGTGGGATCCTTAGCTGAGATCCTTAGCACAGCTGCTCCCATGGTCAGTCCCAGGATGCTCTGTGTGCTTGTGGGGTCTGTGTTTCCAAAGAGACATTGGGCAGGCTGGAGAGACCGGTGAGAATGATGAAAAGCCCAGAAACCGCAGCTTCATCGTGAGAGATAAAGAAGTTTAGTTTATTTAACTTCTCAGAGAGAAGGTTAAGAGGTGCCTTGATCATGATCTATTAATACCTACACAGGAGAAATAGTTCAGATAGTAGATAGCTCTTTAATCTAACAGGCAAAGGCATAATGCAATCCGGTGGCTAGAAGCCAAAACTCGACGCCTTCAGACTAGAAATAAGGGGCATGTTCCAAGCTCTGGAACAGCTCACCCACAGCACTGGTGGCATCTCTCCTGAGATGAAGCTGTGACTGCGCCCCGTTGACGGCTCTGGTGCAGGAATTATTGGATACGAGGAGGTGGCTCGTCACCCACAGGGGCAAGGCTGAACAGTCGCAATGACTATTTAGCCCTTAAAATCTGGGATTTTACAAATGGATAGTCGATCCTGTTTATTTTTGTATAGAGGAGGAGAATCTCCCTTCCCTCCCACCAGCAATTTAAAACTGATCTGTAGCCACGATGCTGTAAGTCTATCAAAGCAACCAAATAACACTGAGATGATTAATTTGTCCTCATTCATTTCCTTTATGTTTTGTGTTATATCGACTTGTTGTGGCTCTTTGGAAGGAAAACCAAAAAGGAAGGGGGGGTGACAGACTGGGGTAAATACACACTTCCTTGGCTGTGTTACCAGTCCTGCACTCACAGCATTTATAAGCTCCTCAAGAGAAGGGATTATAGCATGAGCTGTTTATCACCACTTCTGAACTACAGAAGGACTCAGAGTCTAAAGTCTTTTGTTAAAGCTTCTACATGAAGGACAACGAGAAAGGACATTTTCTGAATGTCAAGTGTCCCCAAAATATTTCAGACTCTGTCCCTTAAGACCAAGGTATCAAAAAATCACTCTGTGATGTGAGAAACCTCGGCTGCAGCTCCTACAGGGCTTAGGAATGATTCCAGTAACCCCGCCGGCTCCACACACCATCGGACTTCAAGCAGACTTCAGAAACTCCTCATGGGGAGATGCGCACCCCACAGCCCTGCAAAGGAGCCATGGGGCATGGTAGCAGGCAGGTGGGTTTACAAACACCACAGTACAGTCTGACAGAGGCTCTCAAAACACCGTGCTTAAGCACACAAATAGTATTTTCCATTAGTCTGCCTTTACATTTACGTGCCTTAATACATTGCTCCTTATGTTAGCGGTGTTTTGCCAGACACACGGGGATGTAACGTGGGCAGATTACAGTGAGAATCCTAATTTTGCCCCCGACTGCATTTTGAGTGATTAGAACAGTAACCTCCATATCACCTTAACAGCCACATTGGTATTTTATTACATATATTCCCAAATAGATTATGTTGTTAAGGTAGATTTTTTGAACCATAACTCAAGAGGAGAAAATAAAAAGCCTTTGCAGAAATCTGTTGCAAGAGAACATGGAACCTGGATGCTTTCAAACTGCATTTGGGCTGAGATGAAAATTTTGAAAGGTGAGCTTTTTTGACTCCCCAAGTCACCAACAGCCTCCCTGCTCTCCCGCCTGAGGAAAAGTGATGCTTTTTACACAGAGGCAAATTTTTGTGATGAGGGTGAGGTACAGCCACAGCAGTCCTTCCTTCTGAAAGGCAAACTGACCACAAACACACACCCTGCGGCCTAATTAATGTTTTAATACAGAGATACAGAGCTGTAACATGTAAACTTTCAAACCAACAGCATCTCTCTAGATTAATGCTTAAAATACCAGGGAGCATCAGAAAATGTCATCATGCCCAGCTGAAATCCTTCAACCCTGCTTTTATTCCTCTTTTTTTTTTTTTTGCATCGTTCTCTCAAATTTCTTTCCTTCCTATGAGACAGCCCCTCCAGCCCTGGTTCAACGTCACCATTTTAAGCCCAGGTGCTGCACAGACACTCAGTGTGCATCACTGGTGTTTGGGAGTTCCGCAGGCACCCGTGCCAGTCCCGCAGGCAGGGGGACAACCCCCAGCACCTGGAGGTACAAGGTCAGGTATGCCATGGGGGATGGCTCAGGATAGCCTGAGCTGGCGCATCACCTGAGGAACACCAGTGATGGAGATCTGAGGGCCACCAGCACATTTCCAGCAGCAGCCGGTGGTACGGCTCTTCCCCAGCTGCGGGAGGAGAGTCAGAACAGGCAGGAGCCTCTCCTTGTCCTTCGCAAGGTGTAGGAAAACAGGCACAAGAGAGCAACTTCAGGGCTTTCTCCCTCAAAACAGGGATACACCAATGCAACAGCACTGTATAACGAATGCTACGATGGGGAGCGGTTGCTATGGTGAGGGAAATAATATTTAAGCATCAACTGTTTATAAATATAAAATCCCTACAAAGTTTTCTAAAATTAGATTAGGGGGGCTTAGGGCTGTCGGGATATTGTAAAAGACTTGAGAAATACCGGTATTTTTGGCCATGCAAGATCTGGGTACTCCTAAAACAGCAAATGCCAAGTCCAAAACGCTGAAACATCGCAAGTGACGACTCTGCTGTTGTGCTTCCCAAGACTGAAAGGACACCTCATAGCCCTGGACTGGCTGTCGCAGCCTGGCAGGCCTCTGGGAGCGGAGGCCAGGCCAGCGTTCCCAGGGATTTATTTTTCTCTTGACACAATTGCAGCGCAGGGAGCTGGGCTCTGCTCTTTCTCACAGCCCCCTTGCTGCCGAGCAAAGTTTTTCAGAGCTGCTGCTGAACGTGCTGGTACCGTGCCCCTGCGGTTACACTTTGTGAATCCTAGAGCTGGAGGTGAGGATAAGGAAATCCCTGAGCTGGGGGGGCAGCTCCTTGCAGCGCTCAGGGAGGTGTCAGGAGCTGGGTGTTGCTCATAGGAGTGTAAGAAGAAAACTGCTGTGATTCCTTTTAACGCCCAGGCAGCACCGAACACGCACTAAGTAAAACGGGGATATAAAGCATGACTATCCATCTCCAGAGTCATAAGGTGGTTCTTGTTGGCAGCTGCCATTTCAGTGGAGGTGTGGTTAAAAGCAGCGATGGTTGGCAAGCACCTGAGAACAGGGGAACATTCAAAGTTGCCCGAAGTAGAACGCCGACCCTTTTTGAGGGGTCGAACAGAAGCAGAACCCAGGAGGAACGTCACCGTCAGACCACAGCGGCCTCAGCAGCCCTGGCAGCCTCCCGTGTTTCATTTGCCACCTTCCCATCTGTCAGTATTAGTAACAAACCGGCACCTCCTTGTGAAAGTGACTTCGGGTCTTTCATGTCTTTCACGAGGAGTAATGGCTTTAAACTGGAAGAGGGGAGATTTAGATCAGATATTAGGAAGAAATTCTTTCCTGTGAGGGTGGTGAGACACTGGCCCAGGCTGCCCAGGGAAGCTGTGGCTGCCCCCTCCCTGGCAGTGTTCCAGGCCAGGTTGGATGGGGCTTGGAGCAACCTGGGCTGGTGGGAGGTGTCCCTGCCCATGGCAGGGGGGTGGGACGAGGTGAGCTTTGGGGTCCCTTCCATCCCAAACCATTCCATGACTCTGTGATTCCTGCAGGGCCAAGGGTGGTTTTGGTCCCTGGCTGTGGCTGTGCAGGGAGGGTTCCCGGCGCTGGAGGACTCATCCCCACGACAATTTTTCTGACGAGCAAAGGCCACTGGAAAACGAGCGAATAAATGCACACGGCCATTGTTATGGGGCGGGGGGGGCGCTGCCTGTGCCCCAGCCCTGGGGCGTGGGGAGGGTGGGACGCACCCGCTGTCCCGCATCCAGCCCCGATCTGCGGGGTGGCCTGACCCGGTCCCGGGGATCCCCGTGCCCTCTGCCGCACCGTGGGAGGGGGACGGGACAAACGCCTGCCGGGGGAAGCCCCACCGCGGCCGGGCCGGGGCGGTGCGGGGCGGTGCGGGGCGGCGCGGGGCGGGGGCAGCGCGGGGCGGTGCGGAGCGGAGGCGCTGCCCGTGCCGGTGCCAGTGCGCTGCCTCTGCCTGTGGGCGCTGCCGGCCCGGCGGAGGGAGGGGAGAGCCGTGCAGCGCCCCCCTGCCCGGCGCGGAGCGGCAGGGATGAGCCACCGCGGCCGCTGAGCTCCGCCAGACCCCCCCGCGCCGGAGGGGTCCGCCGGGGATGCGGGGGGAGCCCGCCGCGGTCCTCCGCCAGGTAAGGGGCGCTGGCGGGGGGGGGCTATGCCCGGAGGCAGTGGGGTGCCCGGGGCCGGAGGGTTGCCCCGTTTCGCCCCACCAACTTTGCAGGGCGGTGAGAGCATCATCCGCAGCGGTCGGAAGGACTTTTCCCCCGGCTGCGGTGGGACCCCCGCCCGGGGTTGCCTTACCGGGGGTGTGGGCGAGCCCCGAGAGCCGCGGGGGGGAACGAACTGCGGTGAAACTTGGGGTGTGTGCGGGGGGGTGTTGTTGTTGGGTGAGGAGCCGCCGCCTGAAAGAAGTGAGTCCGTCCCCGGTGGCCGCGGGGAGGGCAGATGCGCTGCCCGGTGGTGTGAGCAAATGCCCCAGCGTTTGCTGTCAGACCCTAAAGTGCTCCGATAAACCCGGGGGGAGGATGCAGGCTGGCCAGAAACCCCCCCAGCGCGGAGCTGAAGCATGCCACGGCATGGAAGAGCCCCACAGGAAAGCTGCGCGGTTCAAGGTTGGGGCTCCCAACGCGACCGCAAGCTGGGTACGGTGCAAAGAGTGTTCCGAGGTGGTGAATGAACGCCTTCATCCCAACAGAGCCTGCCAGCTCCTGGCAGGGGAGCGCTCCGGGATGGGAGGTAACGTGCACAAACAGGCTGCTGGATGGCTCAGGGGAAGGTGGAGAGCACAAAAATACCGTGTCGGGTTTACCCGGGCGTTTGCATCCTTGAGAAGAGGCAGATGCAGCTCAGCAGATGAGGGATAAACAGGCGCAGGTGGATGCTGCGATAAGGAAACTCAGGGTCTGGCTGGGGTTGGCATTACTCGATAGTGATTAATTAACTCAAAATGCATACGCTGTGTGCCAGGGAAAAACCGAAATCCCTGTTGAAAGCGCGGTGATGATTTAAGTGCGGGTCAAAGCGGGCAGTGATCTGGTGGGCAGGGATCTCTCAGTCCCTCTGAAACGCCGTGGGGATGGGGAGCAGGGGCACACCAGGAGTGGCTGTGAGCGCTGGGCTCCTGTCACTTTGTCATTAGAAAAGTGCCCTGGGAGGTGATGTGTGCGAGAGCAGAGCGTGTCTGGGGCTTTACGGGCACAAAGCACCTCCACTCCGTGCATGCAGTGCGGTGCTCACCCCAGGAAGGTGGCGGTCCCCAGCTGGCACTCGAAGCTGTGACCGTAGGGAAGCTCTAGTGCTGTATGGCTGAAGGGGGGCGAGGCTGCAGACTCACTCCCACCCTGTCAGGACCGCATGTTGGTGGGCCTTGCTAGGGGGGAGGCTTGGGGAAAGACACCAGCCCTGCTCATGTGTCTGCTGCGGTACCCAAAATGAGGTAGCTGCTTGCCACTGCTTTTCTCAGCAGTCCCCCTTTCCCCTGGGGAGCAGTGGGGTGCAGCCTGCCTGTGCCCAGGGTGGGTGGGCCACTGGTGTTCTCAGTGCCTGCCTGGATTCACAGAGCCACCAGCATGACTAAGCCACTGTGACCAAGTGGGATGCTCATCATTAAACCCCATTAGAAGCCTATCTTCCCCACCTCGGTGGCCACAACATGTTGTTTTAGGAGATAAACTCTTTGCTCGGTGGCAGGACACTGGGAAGCAGCAGGGCTCGTGCCAGTGGGTCCCTGGGCGAGAGCTGTTTTGCAGCCCTGAGACTTAATTTCCGTGCCAGGGTGGCGAGGCTGGGGGCGCGGGGCCGCTGGGGCCAGGCTGGCTGGGCAGGGAGGCACTGTGGGGTGCTGGCTGCAGCTCCCCCCTCCATGACCAGCCCTGGGCAGGGTGCCCAGGGGTGTTGCTTGCTGGGCAGAGGATGAGTGTGCGGGGCCAAGTGTCTGCTGAAGTTGGTACTGCAAACCCTGTGGGTGACTGCATGCGTGGCTCTCGTCCCTGGGGGGGCTGATGAGGGGCTGTCTGCGATGAGACGCGTTTTGGGATGTGTCCCCTGGCGAGCGTGCTGCAGCGATGCCTTCCAAGTGCTGCAGTCGCGCTTGTGGCAGGAGAGAGCTTTTTTGGCTTACAACTCCTGGCGTGGGCTTCACCTCGTGTGGGGTGTGCCTGCGTGCCCCTCCGCACCGCTGCCAGCGTGCCCAAGCGTGCAGGCGGGCATGCAGCCCTGCCTGGTCCCTGCAGTCATCCACCTGTCTGCCTGGCACCCAGACCCCAGCACCTCCCGGGCGGTCGTTTGCTGCTCAGTTGTGTTTTCCAGCTGGTCCCAAAGTCCTGAGTCACTCTGCCGTTTCCATGGAAACAGCCTTGCTGGCGGGAATCAGTTTTTGGGGTAGAGGGTGCCAGTAGCTGGCCCAGCACCAGAAAGGCCCCAGGGAGGGGTTGTGGGGCACAGGCACTCCCCTGGCACATCGACCTGGCGCCAGGGCTTGTGCCAGGGCTGGAGCAGGCACCTGCATTGCACAGACCCTCACACCTTCTTCCACTCCCTTTTCCCTTCCTCCCCGCCACGGGGAATGGCAGAGGCATTTCCCTGGCAGTGGTGACAGCTGGGGAGGGCACAGCTTCTGGGGAGCTCTTGAGATGGGGACAGCCTGGAAGGCAGTTGAGAAGAGCAGGGTTTTCTGACTGCCCTGTGAGAGCGCCTCGGAAGCACAGCAGTGACAGTACAGTTACTGTAAGGTCTCCTGCCCAAAGCTGCCGTCGCCCCCACGTTACCCAAACGTGGCCACCTCCAGGGAGCAGCAAGGGAAGCTGCAAGGAAGGCAGGGGGCAGGGCAGCCACGCTCCTGGAGATGCTGTGGGAACCCCCATGAGAACAAGCTTTGGCAAGTCTGGGGCTCTGCCCCGTGTAGCACCCGGCAGCGTTTGGAGGGGAGCAGCCGTGCGAATTGCACGGATCCCTGCAGCAGCCCCGCCGAGCCCAGCCTGCCTGGTGCCCAAGCTCAGCTGCTAGCAGAGCTGAAAGCAGGTCATTCCCATCAGACTCGGGAAGACTGTCCCCAAAGTAGGAGTCCGCCGCTCAGCATCTCCTCCCGGGCCTGTGCTGCGCTCCCTGCTCCCCGTGCCGGTGACTCACGGATGCCATTCAGCTTAATTCATCACCTCAGATCTCCCTGGTGCTCCTGGGCTGTCTTGCTGGCTTCTTGCTGATCCTCCCTGGAGCAGCACTGGGAGCCAGAGGAGGAAGGCAGGTTATTACACACCTACTGCTGCTTCGGGGGTGTGCGGGGCGGAGGAGGCTGCACTGCTTGCACCCGTCCTCTGGGCTCAAGGCTGGGAGAAGCAGGGCAGGGTAGAGGAAAGGCTCAGCACCTTCTTCTTCCCATGGACAATGCTCCCATCCCTGCTCCAGGCACCAGCTGGCCTCCTGCAGTGCTCGGAGCGGGTTGTCAGATGCCGTGCATCCCTCCTGGACAGCCTGGTCCTGATGCGACTGCGGGGGGATGCAGGTCAGGCAGTGTGGTGTGCTGTGACTAGAGAGGGGTAAGGGCCAGGAAGGGGCACTGGTGACCCCAGCACAGCACAAAAAGAGCCCACGTGCCTTCTTGCAGAACCCCTGCAGTGCCAGGGACTGGAAGGCACCAGTGACCTACCCCCACCCCAGCTCTCCATCTCGTAGCCCCAGACGCCTGGAGGGAGCTACCAGACTCGGCTCCCACCCTCGGGCTGCATTTTCTCATCGTCTTTGGTGGAGCTGGAGACAGAGCAGAGGGTGATTTCAGCTGGGAACACTTTATAGCATGGGAACAGCTGTGAGGCCAGCATTTCAGATGACTCCTGTGGTCTAGGGCTGAGTAGCCAAGCCAGTACACGCTCACGCAGACTCTCACATGGGCACAGCCCTCGCTTCAGCTGCTGCACTGGACTGCTGGCCCTGCTGTCGGTGCCTGGAGAGGAACAGGACATTTTAAGAAGAAGGTCCCCCCATGCAGGGGTGGGAGAGCAAGCAGCTATCCTGCTGCACGTGTGTGTAGGAGACACCCTCCTGCAGCACGCCGGCCGCTCCGCCAGCCCGCTCCGAGCCCTGCGGAGCCACTCACAGCTCCTCCTCGGCAGGCGTCTCGCGCCAGCCCGGCCGTGTCCGGCAGATGAGCGAGGGGAGCGTGAGTGGAAGCGATCCTCGGCAGCTCCCGAGTGCCACACGCTTGTGCTGCCCCAGGAGCCCCCCGAGAGCACCCGGCTGCCAGTCGCTGCCGAGTGGGAACCGTGTCCCAGGGGACAGGCAGGCATGGGAGGAGGTGGGAGCGCAGGCTGCGGGCTGCCAGGAGGCTCTGGCTGGCTTTAAAGGCCACAGATGAGACAAGAGGGAGGGAAGCCTTCTCCCCAGACCTGCCCCTCCCTGGCTGCGGCTCCGCAGACGGGCAGGACACACGCGAAGGGTGACGAGGTGAAGCAACACCCCGCTTCGTCCCCGCTGCGGCTCGGTGCGTTGGGAAGGGGGGAAGGTCTGGGCGGGTGGAGAACCTGAAACACTCTCAGCCAGCCATGCGGCAGGAATGGGGACCAAGGAGGCACCCGGGCTCTGGTCACCTCTTGCAGGGGAGGTGGCAGCAGGTTTCTGCCACATCCTGGGACTGCTCCAGCGTCCCACCAGCAGCGCAGCAAGGAGCAGAAGCTGAGGGGGGGTGTGAAGGGTGCAGTGTGGCTGGCCAGCACTAGAGAGCAGGAAAGGGTTCCCACCGCAGCTTCCACCTAGGCAGCATACCGGAGCCACCTGCGCCAGGAGGTGACAGCAGGGGCAGTCCTGTCCTGCCCTCACTTAGCACACCTGGAAAAAACACTTTAGCCAAGGGACACAATATCCCATGTGGACACTGGGGCCAGGTCTCCGCTCTGCAGGGCGGGTAACCCCAGTGTCTGTGCCTTCTGTCCCCAGCCACGTGCCACATCCCTGGCAGGCAGCAGCCCAGGAGAAAGCATCCCTTGTTCAAAGCATCGTTACGGGTCTAAAGCACAGCTCTTAATGTGGGAACACAGCAATGGCTGGTGGAGGGGGGTCACCTGCAGCAGCTGTGCCAGAGCCTCCCTGCTGGGGTCCTGCTTTGAACTGTGGGGTGCAGAAGTCCCCAGCAAGAGGACTCTGGAGCTTGTTGCCTCTGCAGCCTCCTGCCTGCACTGAGCAGGTGGGACAACTGGTAAATAATAAAAATAATAACTTTCTGAAAAAGAAGGAGGTTTTTGACTCACCTGGAGATCTGAGCAGTACTCCTTGTGTCACTCACTGTGTGACAGGGTCTCTCTGCGGAGCAGGGCATGTTGAGGAGATGGGAGGAACATACCGTGCCAGCTGCCGTGGGCTCTGCAGGGAACGCACACCAGGAGCTCTGCACCACCCAGTGCAGGGATTTCAGTGTGCTCTGGGCTCGTGTGCTGAAACCCATTGCTGGCCCATCGGCCTCTCTCGGAGACCTCAGCCGAGCAGTGACATTAGCGGCTCTGACAATCCCACCCACAGTGGCCAGTGTGCCAGGGGCGAGCAGGGGAGCAGGAGCTCACCACCAGTTTGGGGCCAGCTCGGTGCTGTCCCTGGGGACACGCAGGGAGCGCGAGAGGAGTGGGGAAGAGGAACCAACGGTGGCTGTGAGATGCTGTGGGAGGGAAGGGCTCTGGTGGGTGGGGAGCGGAGGTGTTTGGGTCTGTCCCCTTGGTTTGCCCGTGCTGCAGAGCCACGTGCATAGGTGAATGCACCACACTGAGGGGACAGACATGGTAGGAAGATGGGCAAGGGAAAGTGGGTTCAGGGGAGCTTCAAAGCCATTGCTAATACTGGGGTGTCTCCCCTTGCACAGGGTTTCTGGGATGAGTCAGCTATCTCCTGCCCTCCAGCCCCACTGGTCTTGGGGAGCGATAGCATGTGGATGTGAAGTCCTGTCCTTTGGAGAGCAGCAGGGCAGTCTGTGAATGAGGTTTGCAGCTCCAGGAGAGTCATTGCTGCTCTCCCAAGCAGGAGGTTGCTGGCCTGGATGGTCCATGCCTTGTCCTGCCAGCTGGCCAGGAAGGATGGAGACAAGCCTCTCCAGGCGGTGCTTGGCACCATCCCCTGCCCGTTCCCTGCACTGGGTGTCCAAGGCACTGGCTGATGGGGTGACAAGTGACTCACCAGGCAGCTGGGGAGGAGGGTTCACAGCAGCTGGATGGAGGCACATAGGTGGTGTGGCCACCCAGCTCTAACATCCCCCTGCCTGGGCTGCAGGGTGTGGGATGAACTGTGGGGCACAGGATTTATGTACACTGCCAGCCTGGAAGGAAGCAGTCCCTGAGGCTGAAGTCCTGGCTGGAGTGTCTCCCCAGGCTTGCCAGCCTCTGCCTGGTCCTCCTCTCTTCTGAAACAGGGCTCTGCAGTGCCTGACTGGGGTCTGCGTGGTTATAGCTGATGTACGTGCATTGGGAGGGTGCTTGCTGGTACCCCCAGCAGGGTACTTGGGTCCTCCTTGGCAGTCCTTGCTCAACCCGTGACTCCTCTGTTGGGTTGCAGACACCGAGACGACCTGCGAAGAAGCTCCATGAAGGTGACCAGCCATGCAATGTTCCTGGAAGGCTGTCCTCCTACTAGCCTTGGCATCCATCGCGATCCAGTACACAGCAATCCGGACCTTCACCGCCAAGTCCTTCCACAGCTGCCCCATCCCCAACCCCGTCAACTGCGGCCTGAGCCAGGACACCGATGCGGCTGACAGGCTGTGTGACGAGAGCCCCACCTTCGCCTATAACCTCTCCAGGAAGACGCACGTCCTCATTCTTGCCACCACCCGCAGCGGCTCCTCATTTGTTGGGCAGCTCTTTAACCAGCACTTCGATGTCTTCTATTTATTTGAGCCCCTCTACCACGTCCAGTACACCCTGATCCCAAAGCTGACCCAGAGCAAGAGCACGACGGACAGGCGGGTCATGCTGGGGGCCAGCCGAGACCTGCTGAGGAGCCTGTACGACTGCGACCTCTACTTCTTGGAGAACTACATCAAACCCCAGCCTGTCAACCACACCACCGACCGCCTCTTCCGCAGGGGAGCCAGCAAGGCCCTGTGCTCACCGCCAGTCTGTGAGTCCCTGGGAGCCGTCGATCTCCACCTGGAGGAGGGAGACTGCGTGAAGAAGTGCGGGACCTTGAACCTGACGCTGGCCACCGAGTCCTGCAGAGAGCACGGGCACGTGGCCATCAAAACCGTGCGGGTGCCCGAGGTCAGCGACCTCCGGGCTCTGGTGGAGGACCCACGGCTGAACTTGAAGGTCATCCAGCTGGTGAGGGACCCCCGAGGGATCCTGGCATCCCGGAGCGAGACCTTCCGGGACACCTACCGGCTGTGGAGGATCTGGGATGGCACTGGCAGGAAACCGTACAACTTGGACGTGACCCAGCTCACCACAGTGTGCGAGGACTTCTGGAACTCTGTGTCCACCGGCCTCAACCGGCCACCGTGGCTCAAGGGCAAGTACATGCTGGTGCGGTATGAAGACCTGGCCAGGAACCCCATGAAAAAGACCGAGGAGATCTACGATTTCCTGGGCATCCCCATGGACAGCAACGTCGAGCGCTGGATACAGAACAACACCCGAGGGGACAGGTCCTCCTCCAAACACAAGTACGGGACGGTGCGCAACTCGGCGGCGACGGCGGAGAAGTGGCGGTTCCGGCTGTCCTACGAGATCGTGGCGTTCACCCAGCACGCCTGCCAGCAGGTGCTGGCGCAGCTCGGCTACAAAACCGCCAGCTCCGAGGAGGAGCTGAAGAACCTCTCCATCAGCCTGGTGGAGGAGAGAGACTTCCTGCCCTTCTCCTAAGGCACCCCCGGTTTTGATACGGACTATTTCTAACTGTTGCCTTATTTTGTTTTCTTTTGGTTTGTTTCCCCCCTCTTTCTCTCTCTCTCTCTCTCTTGTCTTTTTCTCTCCAAAATTTGCACTAAACCTTGAGCGGGAATCTCAACAGCTGAGTCCAGGGGAAGCGGCTGCTGCCCCTCAACACGTTTCGGACGCGAGAGGAGTTGGGTCTCTCCAAGCAAGAGCTAGAACTGTGGATGGTTAACAATGTTTACAAAACACACAAAATGTATAAAGCAACTTTCAAGCTTTCCAAACCGAAGGGTACCTGGGGTACTGTACTTTTGCACTGTTTACTTTTACAATGTAAGAGGTAAATATAAATATAATTTATGAATGGTGTCACCCCCTCCAGAATAATTCCCCTTGCCCCCCCCCCCGAGCAGGTTGGACGGGAAGCTGAATGTGGAACAACCTCCTCGTTTCTGATCTCGCTGTGACACGTCTGGTTAAGTCCTGTTACTGGGCTTGGCAGTTGGTCAGCTGCTCCTACATGGTTGTTTGGTAACACCTGTGATGTTTCTTTGTGCCAAAAACCCACAAAAGGATAAAAAAAAAAAAAAAAAAAAGGGGAAAAAAAAAAGTGATTGGGTGGTTTGGTAAAAGCCCAACACATTTAATGCTTTATTTCTGTGTTTTCTGTAAATAAAAGTGCAATAAAACTGACCTGGGGGTGAACTTCAAGTGAAAAGACCGGAGTGAGTAAACTGGGGTGGATGCACCAAGAGGCAAAGCGCAGCATCTCCTTCTCTGCCTGGCTTTGGGAGCGGGCGGGGGGCAAGGCGGGGGGGACCCCCACACACAGCCCCCCAGGGCAGCAGGGACTGCAGTCCCCTGCTTGGGCGTGTGCATGTTTGCATCTGAAGTGTGTCACAGTGCAAGGAGTTAAGCCAAAAGTGAGAAACTGTGGCTGTTTACAGACCCCAGAGCTCGCTGGCCTGCGTGGGGACATGGGGCTTGTGGAAGTGTCTGGCCCCAGAATGCTCGCAGCACCATCGTGGTGAGCCCCATCGGGCTGCTCCTCACTGCCCCCCCGCCACGTCTGATGCTGCTGATGCCAGTGTTGGTGTGCCCTGCCCGGGGGGACCAGAGAAAAGCACTGGAGTTCAGGTCAGCCCAGCCCTTGAGGCACATCCCGCAGACCACGGGCAGCTGCAGAAGCCACTCATGGCCAGTCCCCAGGGGACAAGTAGTTTCCCAGCTCTGTTGCTTCTGGAGCCAGGCAGGATGAGGACCCACAGAGAGATGTGACCACAGCTGGTCACATCGACCCATGGCTGTGCACTCCCAGTGCTGGACCCACTCCTGGCACAGGGGTGTCTGAGCCACCCACAGCCCACCTACCTGGGCAGGTCTCCTCTCAGGTCTGTTCCCCACCACCTTCCAGCCAGAGCTCTTACTTGGGAGAGGACACACACAGGGCACGGGGACATGCTGCTTGCACACCCACCACTGGGGTGAGGCAGGGGAAAGCTGTGAGTGATTTTCCAGCATCCTTTTCTCCCTTTAAAGACCTTTGGAGGGGCAGCTCGTTAGCAGTGTTTTGCAGCCTCGCTTAACATGGCAAACCTGCTCCAGCTGGGCTGCAGGAAAGGGGAGCAGGGGCAACGTGTCTGATGGCCTCTCCTTCAGCCCAGGCACCTTCAAGCAGGGGCAAGAGCAACGAGTGTCTTCACCCTGTCCCATCCACCACCAAACCTGCTCCTGCCACCGGCTCGGTGCCACCCGAGCCACACTGCCCTGGCTGTGTCTGCGGGCGAGGACGGAGGAGCGGGGCAGGCGGCAGAGGTGGCCGCAGCCAGGCTCATCAGTGCACTGCTCTGCTCGCTGCTCTTACTGAGCAGCTGGCAGCAAAACGTCAAGCAAATAAATGGCTTGATTGCCCTGTTATTAGTTACTAAATTAATCCTTTTGTCAGCACTTAAGTGCTGAGCTGTTGGCTCCTGGCCTCGCCCCAGTAAAAGGGACACCCTGTCTGGGGCCTGATACTGCAGAGCCTGGATGCTGGGCTGCAATCCTCTGCGGGCGAGGGCTGCGTGTCCCCAGGAGCATCGGGCAGCAGGTGCCCGTGGAGAAGGTGAGGTAGCCAAGGTGGCCAGCTGTGCCCTCCCCAGCACCCGCCAGCCACCGAGCCAGCGCAGAGGGTCTGGCTGCCCTGTGGGGCTCCCCCACAGCTCTGGGGAGGGATGTCAAACCACCCTGTCCTGCAGAAAGGGCAGGCTGCTCGGGGGGGAGCCAGCCTTTCCCTTGCTTCCTCAGCTGGGAAAAGTGGCCATGCAAATCTGCAAGAAGAAACAGCTGCTGTAGAGGCAGTCCTCATGCACAACGGTCTTTCAATCAACACACGAAATTGAGTTTAGAAGTCTTATCCAAACTATTCGTACCATTCTGATCAGGAAACATGCCTGCAGCAAAATGGCTTTTGAATCGCAGTTGAAAGCCATGTCCTAGTTTAAGCAGGGACAGAGATACACCCCTGCTTGGTGCCTCATGTAGGGCCCTTAGGGGAGAGAGCTGATTTCCCAAGGAATCTCTAACATCTTCCTTCAACTGCACTTTCTCTCCTCATTTCCCCCCACTGGAAGCAAGAGCCAGCGTAACCGAGCTTTTTATCCTCAAATTTTACTGTAATTAAAATACAGAGATGCAGAATATTCCCAGAAACACACTGCAAAACAAACCAAGCAAACAAATTCAGGAGGAAACCAATTACAGACAATGAAATGATAAAGAACAAAAGTGTTCTCCAGAGCCCAGCACCGTGCACGGGACCGCGCGGCCGCAGTGACGGTTCTGGGTTGCCAAAGGGCTCCTCAGCTCCTAGGGAAGCGGAACTGGACCCCGGCATCTGTCCCAGCAGCTCTCTTTAGTCATCTCCACTTTCCCACTCACGCTGTTGTTTTTACAAGGATGACTTTGCAATGGAGACACGGAAATGACCCACCCACAGGGACAGGAGCCAAGGAGGGAACCCAGAGGACAAGAAGTGGGTTAAGGTTTTCCACACGCAAAAAACACAAGGGGACAGAGAGGGGTGGAAGACATGCACTTCTCTCCCAGGCAGGGGAGCTGCCGGGACACGGTCCCCCTCTCTGCCCTCCCAGCCAATACGAGTGTGGATGTTTAACAAAGGTCTTGGTGAAAGCTTTGGAGAGCTCTATCAAGGGGCAAGATGTAAAGCTAAAGGAGGGATGAAAAAGAAAGTGGAGAATAATGAGATGAGCGAGAGGACGTGTCTGTGGGCTCTCCTCTCATCTGGGCCACGTTCCTTGGGCATGGGGAACATCCAGCCACGTGGGGCACAGGGCTTTGTGTAGGGCCACACTGCACCTCCACCAGGGGGATACCCAGCCCCACCACGGGGAGATCATGACAAAAGCCTGCAGGAGATCTGGGAAGGGGGAGTGGTTGTGAGGGAGCTGATCTGGTGCTTCGACCACCCATTGGGCACATTGGTCTAGCTAAATGGAAGCCCCCAGCAATCATCACCACTATGGATGTCGGGCACCAGCCAGGCATGGACCACCACCACACCCCCAAACCCAGAGTCATCCACTCCCCTTTCTGTGTTCTTCCCTAGGACAAATTCCACCGTGTTCAAATTCCCCCCACTCCTCCTGTCACCAGTCCCCCCTCATCTTCTGTCACCTGAAAACTGGTCATCTTTCTTGTCCTAACTCCCTTCAATCCTTCCCTCCACCTCGGTGCTGTACCACCCCCCACCCAGAGGTAAGGGGATTTATGCACGACGTACTTTTCACTCCTCTTACCACAAAGGGGCGGTGGGAGAAGGGCTGCACCAGTGGCCCAGGTGGATCCTGAGCTGGCTGGAGTCTCCATACTGGGGGAGGAGGGAAGATGGGGCATCCCTCAGGAGCCAACAGCTTCCCCATCTGATCCAGGTCCTACTGTCTTGCAACCAAAGCCGTCAGGAGGCATTTTTGCTCTTAGACTGGGAACACTGACCCCGTTTCCCTTCTCTGGCACCGAGTGCCCAGCAGAGCAGCCTGGGGCTGGGTCAGCTGGATGAACTGAGCAGCCTAGCACGCTAACAGATGTCCTTTCCAGAGGCCTTGGAGTCCTGCACAGTTAGGTATTCCTGAGTGCCCGTTAAGCAGTGTGAGACCCTGGTTTTGGGGTAGATTTAATCTTGTACCCCTACCTGCTCATTTGCTCTCTTTTGGTCCGTGAGCTCTCCATTAGCTGGGCTGAAGAACAGCGATTTAGGCTGTGAGTTCCCCTCACACCTCTTCTCCAGGCCATCCCGCAACAAAATGGCAGTTGCAAACAAATGCAGAGCTTTACTCCATTTACTACAAGGACGCAGAGAAGAGCAGAAATAAAAAGATGGGAAACCCTCAGGACCTCTGTGGCATTCCTTACTGCACCTTTATCCCATTTGCCATGCCTGCTCTGCACACGTGGTGCCTGCAGACAACGGCTTGGGAAGGATGCATTGCCTCCTCCAGCAAGAGCCTGTGTGGGGCACCTGTTAGCCAAAAGCATGGATGAGCTTCCCATCATCTGCCCAGGGTGGCTGGTGAAGTACAGCCCCTGAGATATCATCTGCTCCTGTCTAAGGCCTGGGAGAGGCAGCTAGGAAGACTTCTGCCCCACCTGGTAAGAAACTGTCCCTTTCTAAGAGGGCTGGTGACAGCCGTGAATCACGCACACGCAGCTTTTAGCGCCGGGGTTAGAGCTGACTTCAGGAGCAGCCTGTGATCTGCAGTAAGAAATGAGACGTGCTCAGGGAGAGCAGTGAGCAGAGATCCACGTGCCGCAAACTGCCCTCCTGCTCTGCGGGGCGTTTGAGACAAAGGAGGAACACACAAGGCTTCTTCTGGCCTTGCCAACTGCCACGAGCATCCCAGCAAAGTGCAGGCACACATCAAGGCCTGATCTTTCTGTGAAGCTGCTGCCTTCAGAGACAAAACCAACATGTCTGGGTCAACGTGGCCTTCACGAGAACAAAAGAGACAGCGAGAGGAAATGCACTCACATACCAAACGCTGTTTCCTCTTCAAGAAACAAAGACATAGGTTAAACCACTCTCATGCTATCAAGAGTAACATACTGTGGAGATCAGCAACTTCTTGCCACTGCAAACAGCAGGGACTACCCAGCAAAGGGTATAGAGAGAGACTAACAGCAGCGTGACTAGCACAGGGACACAGCAACTTAAATTAGGCCCCGAATGCAGATTTAATAAAGGGCAGAATCAAAACTGCTTCACAAGCCCAAGAGCATCCAGCAAAAATGGTGGTGGTGGGGGCTGTACTTAAATATTCCCTGACGTCTGAGACCTAAGCACAAGAGAGCAGCCAGGAAGCGCAGTGACCTCCAACGGGAAATGAAGATGAAGGAAGCTGGCTTCAATGTCCCCAAGACAGGGCAGAAAGGAAACAAACCACACAGACAGGAGAAAGGGGATTTTTCACATTCCTTTGGTTTCAATGAACTACGCTCTTGGGCAACAGAGGGGAAAACATCCTCTGAAACATGATTTTTGTTTTGAGGAGGACCCTATGTAAAAACTACACGCTGGAAATGCCGAAGGTGACTACGTGACCTCCTCCGCGGCAGTGGCACCTGGCAGTTTACCTGGCTGAAGACGTGCCTGTGGGCTGATACATAGACACACACTAACACAGATGCAGATTTATAAAATACAGCACAAGCACTGCTTCACTTGCCTATGCATCCAACACCTAACAATCTAGACTAATCACCTGCCAAAGCCAGGAGCTGCAAGTGTTAATGGTGGAGCCTGTGGCTTTCCTCATCCCAAGAATTACAGGGGATCTTGGAGTGAGTATCTGTGTGTGTGTTTGCACGATGCCACATGGCCCCTTGAGCATCATGGGCCAGGCTGAGGATGGCTGTGACTCCCAGATGAACGCAGGTGTCCGGGTTTCTGCGGCACTACGAGTGTGGGTGGGCTATTCAGCGCAACACGGTCATTTAAAGGAGCCAGGCTGGAGCCCCAGGAGCAGTGTGTGGAGGAGGAGGAGTTGGTGGTGCCCCATAACACGCTCATCCCCTCAGGGAAGCATTTTCCAGTGTGGTGCAGCCTGCTCACAGCCAGGCCACTGCTCCTGGGGTCACAGGGAGAGCCTCTCCTTCCCCCCTGCAGCAGAACTCGGGTGGTATCTGGGAACACACTTGCTCATGGTTACTAGTGATGTCTGTGGAGTGTGGTCAAAATGACCCTGTTGCAGATGGGGACACTGCCAGAACTTCAAGGGTAAACCCCAGGGCCCAGTTTGTCTCTCTGTGGAGCATCATCACCTGTGCTGCAATATCACATAGGCCTGGCAGATGCCACTGTCAGCTGGGAATGGGAACATGCAGCAGTTTTCATCCTCCTGCCTCTCACCAAGAAAATGTGTGCACAAGTTGATGGCTGAGGACATAAGATACTCTTGTGAGGCATCATCCCTGGAGCTGCTCTGCTGACTGAGCTTGAGGGTTCCTTCTCTGAAGGGTGCAATTCAGCCGGGGAGTAAGTGATTGGGAGCAGCTTGTGGGATGGGCCCTGCAAAAAAAAGGTAAGAGGTGCAGGGCAGGAGAGAGGCTTCCCCCTCTTCACAGTATCTCCCCTTTGTGTCAATGGGACTTCCTTCTATGGCTCACCCCAGGCAGACCCCGCGAACAGCTCCCAGAGCCAAGGGAAGGGGTGTTTCAGAGGCTGGCTTCCCAGCTGAGGTGGAATTTGACTTCACAACCCACACTTGGAGCCAGGCATAATTCCTCCCCCTCCCCTGTTACTCTTCCCACCTCCAGGCAGATGGAGCCCGACACCCTCTCCCACAACTCTGTGCTTACAAGAGCAAGAAGGGAGGAAGGAAACGGCAAGACAGAGACAAAGGTGCCTTTGAAGCCCTCGGAGTAGAGATGGTTCCCAGTAGGTGACGGGAGTGAAAGGCATTGACAGCGGCTCTGTGAGCTCTGAGCCAGGCAGGCGGTGCTGAGCAGGCTGCAGCCGGAGTCTGCTCGGGTGCTTGACCCTCCCTGAAGCGGCTGGTTCCAACTCAAAGAGGTGCTGTGTAGGGGGAGAGTATGGGCAGGTTGATCTTTCGGAAGGGAGCTGTGATGGGGATTAGTCAGCCTTGTCCTTCTTCTTTGCGGTGAAAGGAACTTTGCTGGCGACTGCGCTGCCCACGGCTCCGACGCCGCCGGTCACTGCTGAGACGCTGCCCTTCACCAGTCCGACGCCAGCAGCGGGGACGCTGGTCACGGCTGTTTTGGTGAGCTCCAGGCTCTTGCTGCCCACCCAGGCAACTCCTCCCAACGTGGCCCCCACGGCTCCCCGGGTGATACTGAAGAGGCCACCCGTCACTCTCCAGATCACCCCTGCCTGCTGCTGCGGATGGTCCTTGCTGGCATCTGTGGGAAGAGAGAAAGGGAAAGTCAGGAGTGTCCATGCCAAAGCCCTTCTCCCTGGGCGCCTCTTCCAGCCCAGGAGGGTAGTCCACCATGGCACACACTCCTGTATGCACGGTGCCTTGCAGCCCCGGACCTCTTGGTGCCTGAAGGAGGAACCAGGGTGATCCCAGGCCTTAGAGTGTGGCAGGACAGGACTGTGGGAGGGTAGGGAGTGGGAGCAGAGTTGCCCACATGACAGAGAAGGGAAGAAGGCGGCTCAGTAAACTCACAAACCTCAGAGCCACAATGCCAAGCAAATCCCACCAACGAGAGATGTAATTCCCCTCCCTGCGTGTTGGCTAACGCCAGTAAATCCTAACAAGTGATGCCAGCATAGGAGGCACGCACTGCAGGCAGCAACAGCTGACACTGGCGTGGCCTGCAGGTCCTCAGAAGCATCTGTTTGGAGGCAGGTCTGCGCTAATGTCAGGCGAGGGACTGAGGCACAGCACAGACCTCTCTGCGAGAACTGTAATTGAGCTAGCACGGACAGCAAATTGCAGGAGAGATACAGTGACACAAATGTCACCTCAGGTTGTACAAGCCCTCCAGAGATCTCGGCTACGTATTGAATAGTGTTAAAACAGTGCTTAAGTTGCTACACTATGTCACTGTTGCTTTACCTGTGCCAACTGGATCAAGGCCAGCGTGATATCCCCACCCAAGCTGCCATCGCACCTGCCCACGACGCTGCAGACGTAACATTCACAGCTCGCCACTTCTCGGGAAAGGTTTGACTCCGAACTGCTACTCACGGGATTCAAACCTCACAGCTCTCCTGCCGGCCTCCACACAATCCCCTCCCTCACAGTGCTGAGAGCAGGCAGCAAAGGAGGAGCTGCTCTTTTCGTAGGGCGAGATATTTTGGATACTCTGACTTCTGATTCACTGCCAGTTCCGTACACGAGATGAGTTACTAATAATTGCAAAAATACAATAAAGCAATCCTGGCAGGGAAAAAAGCAAGTGCCAGCTGGGAATACAGGATGCCTGGAGCAGCAGCAGCCCTTCTAACCCATTACCTACTCAGAAGAGAGGTTGCACAGAGCTGATGCATCAGGAGGGCTTAGCCCCCCTCTAAATGCACACCCCATTTCCTGTGAAGCAGGGAAATGGCAGGGATGGAAATGGCTTTCTGAAAGCCTGCATAAAAACATGGTGCAGTCACACCTCTGCAGAGAGTCCAGGCAGGTAGCTGAGAGCTGCTGGCTGAGTGCACTTTCTCTTCCGAGATCCCAGCCCTTCCGTCGCCCTCTCCCACACTCTCAGCTCCCCCCACCCTCTTTCTCTAAAGCTCCCCAAGAAGAAAGCCCCCTTGTTTATTCAGCCCAGTAGCAGATTCTTTCCTCAACTATTAATAACAGTCCAGGCAACAGAAAACTCTACCTGGAAACCTCGCTTTGATCTCTCCACCCACTTCCATTTCCAGGCAGATCTGAGCCAACACTGATGCAGGCAGCAAGCAAAGACCTTGGGAGCACAGGGGTTGGCCCAACTGCTCATCCAGTTGCGGGGCCTTCACACGCCGCACGCCCCACTTGATGGAGATGTCAGACCTAGTCAGTCTAAACAAACATCTTCCTCTCACTGTTCCCAACTTGTCTCACACGTGTCTTTACCACACCTGCCATTCAGTGTACCTCTGCCAAGCTATCCTGTGAAGCCTTTGGAGCAGAGACCATCCTCCTGCTGTCTCTGTGTCACACAACGCAGTAGGGTCTCTAAGCGCTGCTGGAAAACAAGCTTTTTTCTTTTCCTTTTTGCTTTTTTTTAAACAACCAGAAGTCTGACAGAAAACACCCAGCAGGAGCAGCAGAAGCAGGGCACAGATTTTACCCTTGGAAGCACCAGCTGCCCCAGGGCACTGGATGCATATGGCTGAAGGGACAACCTGACCTTGCACACTGGAGCACCAGTGCCCACATGCTGCCAGCACCTGGTCTGCAGCCACTCTCATGGTCCTTAAAACTTCACAGGTAGCAGGGAGGAAGGATGGAGGACCTGTCCCTAGGAAGGTGGGAGGCTTCTCCAGAGCAACCCAACAGCTCCAACACAGAACAGAAGCTGTACCATAAAAAAAATCCCAAACAAACTCAGGACTGAATAGATCTGATAAGAGAAAGAGAAATCCCCTGTCACCCCAACCACATGGGGCCACGTCCTAACCTGGCAGCAAGCTGAAATAGGTCATATTTGTTCTACACTCCAGATGATGTGTTGAAAGCTTTCTAGCCATCCCGGTTAGTTTGTCTTCAGGACTGCAATAAACCCCACAGTAAGCTGTCATGTAAGATAAGCATCAGATCTACAGTGCAAATTAGTCTCTCAGACAATGGAGTGACTTAAGCATTTTGTTGGCACAGAGGAGCCCAGATTAAGGGCGAGACAGACAGCAGAGATGAAATACACAAAATAATCAGAGAGACAGACACACAGCCCAAGCAGGGGAACAATTCTGTTCCCTGGAGCCTGCTGCAGCTCATGCTGCTCATGAAAGCTCTTCACCATCTGCCAAGCTCTTTTTCCTTTCCATCAACGACCCGGCCTTTTCAAGGGTCCCTTCAGTTTCACTTCACCCCATGACAGCTTAGAACAGAAGGAGAAGAAGAAAAAGAGACGAATAAAACACACTCCTGTATGAACGCCGGCTCTCTGGGCTGGGGTTGGCACCCCACACAACAGGGTGTCCTCTTCGGCCACAGCCCTCTGCAGTCCCCACTGGCTTTTCTCCAGAGTAGGGGTCCTGCGTGCCAGGGTTCCAGACAAACCTGGGTCTTCTCATCTGACATGTCCAAGTTGCTCTTCCCTACTAATTATAAAACCAGCCCTAAGTCAGGAAAGCAGTGTCAGACAGCAGCAAGGATGGTTCTGCATCTTTAGGACACTTCCATCCCTGCTGGGCCCTGGGCGAAGGAGCTGGGCTGGCTCAGAGACCAAAATGTAAACAGTCAATGTCATCACTCTGTCCCTCAGCAGACGCCAGAGGAAGGGATGAGGTCACTAGTTCAAGCCTGAATTATGCCTCTGGCAGCTGTTAAGTGACCACCGGTGGATTCAGGCAGGTTCCCCTACCTAGAAAAATGTTTGGTCTGGAGGAACAAGCAAGGGGTGGAGGGTCTTCTCCTCACACAGTCCAGTCTCAGCTTTGCCCAGCTGATTTTTAAGCAACACTGAGCAAATTGCTCTGACCTTTATTGCCTCTGCACCACTGTGATTGAGAACGTGTGATTTTCTAAAAGCCTTGGTTGTTGAGTCACAAAAAAGCGTGTATGGGGGAGAAGTTTCCAGTCCTGATGTTTCTTGGAGAAAAACCTGAAAATTTGTTTCAAGTGCACTCTTAAGGCTCTGAGAACCCCAAATGAATTATCGTTATTTTTAACCTTGTGATTTTTCTGAGCCTACCTCAATTTGGAACGCATGGGGCTGGCAGTGCTGCTTCTCTTCCCCTTCTGTAAAGCAAAGCTGAAGTTAATGATCCCTATTTCCTTGTATTGCTGTGCTGTCATGAAGGTTAATTAGGTACAGTTGGTGCGGTGCTTTAAATGGGGAAATTGTGTTTGTACCGTCATGACTGGCGCTGACAGATTCCTGTTGACATTCTCAGTAGAGAGACCAGTGACAACTTCCAATTTCTCTCTGGAGAGTTTTCCGGACAAGTCACAAAGGCAAGAGGAAAGCTTGTCCCCTCCCCATGCACACCAGCCTGTGGTGGAGCCACGTGAATTTATCCCATAGCTCAGACTTTCCGTTTGGGCAGTACACTCCTAGCACAGGCTGCTGAAACAGGTAGAGACCGCTCTGACTGCTGGGCACAAATGAAATCTTGCTGTACACCACCTAGCAGGGCCCTTCTCCAGGGAATGGCCAACACCACCTTCTTCTGAGCCTCCTGCAGCTGGAGAAGGGTTAGCTGACCCTCGCAGGGCACAGCTGCAGCAAGCACCTATGCCTGAGATGAAGGAGCTGCTGTTCACATCCTCTTTGGCATTTCAGGATCCTGCAGTGTCACAGGCAAAGCGTTTGCTCTTTAAACACTCCGTGGTTCACTCCTGCCATCAGCCCCGTGCTGCAGCTGGTTGGGAAGAGCTTCCCAGGCTCAGCAGCTGTGCTCTCCCCAGCCCTGCACTGCCCAGGCGCTGAATGCTACAAACCAAGACGGTTGCCACCAGCAAAAAGCCTAGAAATGCCACACTGAGTTTAGCCCTTGAATTTTAAACTTGAACTCTGCAATCAGCAAGACACACTCGCCTCTCTCCGCAAGGGGATCGCTGGGGAAGCTGCTGCACACAGCAAAATGAGGGCAGCTGTCTACACAGCCTGGCTCACCCCAGGGCTCTTCACTGGCACAATGAGCTTTAATTGTTCCTTGCACATGCCCCGGGAGCAGTATTAACTGCTGAAGCATCTACCTTGAAGCACGGAGAGCCAGAGTTCAGGAGGGTAAGTGAACAGTGATATGGAGTGGCTTGTTTTCCTTGGCTGAGCCTTTGGGGAGAAGCAGATGAAGCTCTGACTCTGGAAGTGTGAGTCTTAGAGTTGGTTGGGAGTTTTCTGACTCTTTTTGCTGGGAAGCATCACGTCACCAAAACAGAAGTTGTTTGTAAAGATGCAGTGGTACTGTTGAAACTTGCACTGAAAAGAGCACAGGGAGATGGGCCTCAGAGCAGCTAATGACCCCATGGTTAAAACACGTGCCCAGCCCCGAGTCAGCCCAAGGACACTCTCCAGCATCACACACACCCGCTGAACATCCAAGCAGCAGCTGAATGCCATTTTCACTCTTCTTGTTCAACTGTTTCACTTTGTAAGAGATCTTAACTTATTAAAAGTTAATAACAGGAGGAATATAAACTTGTCCTCTCACTCCCCAAGCGTTCAATACCAGAGACAAGATCTGCCCTGAGATGGGTTTCTTATTCTTGAAAAAAACAAAAAGCAGTTCCTTTGCTTTGCCTTCCTGCAGAAAATGTCTGTTTTCTTGGTTCAGAAATATCTCCTTTATATAGCTGTAACAGCCTGTAAGGAACACAGCCAGAGTCCTTCCACCAGGATACCCTGGGATCCTTTTGATTCTTAATTCCTTATTTCTCCTCTAGGTTTACAAGGCTTCAGTTATGCTATGGCATAGACATGGGCCCAGCAAGCAAGGGGAGTCAGGAGAGGAGACTAATGAGCACTAACTGACTGGCCTCACAGTGCTTCTTAGAGACAACCTCCCAGCTCCCACTGGCATACTTAACCCCTCCGAGAGAAAAAAGTGCACACTGGGATAAACTCCTTGAAAGGCTGCCATCCTCTGATGGAGACTGTAAGTGCCTAAGGATGAGGACTCTCAGGTGGTTAAGCCAAGGAGGCCCTTGTCTCATTCAAAGCAGATGTCATCTCCGACCAGTGTATCAGTTGTAGGGAAGATGAGCCCACAGGAGAGTCCTAGAGCAAAGCTACAAGTGGCATTGCCTACTTAGGAAGAAAGAAATCTGGGCATACTGTTTCTATCTCCATCACATCATCTTTTTCTCAAGGTGGAATATATGCAGAAGTTCAGGCTTTTGCTACTGCCAGACAGGTCGCTAAAAAAACTATAGGATATTTCAAGGCCACTGACAGAGTGGAGAGACGATCCCAAAAGGCATGAGATTTCAGCTTGCCCCAGAGGACTGTGTGCGGCGGCTGCTTCCTCCTCACCCTTGCCAGCCTCTAAGTCCTGCATGAGAAACTGCAGTGGTGCATTATGGCAGGTGTGAACAGCGAGGGACAGCTATCAGCTGGGTTATACCTTCCCTCTCACTTGTGATAAAAGCATCAAAAATGGCCACCAGACTTAGTTTGTTTGAACTTTACATCCCTGTCTGCCTTCAGTTTCCACCCTCTGCTCCACCTACAAACTCTTCAATCAGTCAAGAGGCTTCCTTAAAAGCCTGGCAAAGAAGAACATACAAAGCTGCACCAGTGGCTCCTTTTTCTATTGGAGTCTCATCACCGTGACACGGATTTGGGATCACAAGGACTGGAATCACCTCTTGTGACTAATGAGCTCTTGATCTCACTTGGGGATCTGTGGGTGGAACTGGAATAATCCAGCACATTCGATGATTTTCAGTGGCCTCAAGCTTTAATGGTCTGAGGAGGAGAGCTTTCAGACACACAATTTTATTCTGTACCAACAACCCTTCCTAGCATTCGTGCCCAGGCTGAAGGGACCATCTTTTTAAGCCTGCTCTTTGACCCATGCTAGCTCAGCTCTTGTCAGGGCACATCACCTACTCTGCCAA
Organism: Podargus strigoides; assembly: GCA_028020825.1. Classification (NCBI taxonomy): domain Eukaryota; kingdom Metazoa; phylum Chordata; class Aves; order Caprimulgiformes; family Podargidae; genus Podargus; species Podargus strigoides. The sequence continues at coordinate 39,288,914 of CM051624.1, read as the reverse complement.
TTCTGTAGCAGTGGCTGCACATTCTTCACTGAGCTGCTTTCAGCTGCCTGTGATAGTACCTGGCACAAAAAGACCCCAAATGAATCAGAGGTGCTTGTTAAACAGCCTTGTTAATTCAGCTCTGATAAAGACACAGGAGGAAAAAAAAAGAAATCAATATTTGTAAAATGAAAAAGGACAAAATCCATAGAGAAATAAAGGTCATTTTCACGGTTCTATGAGGCCCTTACAAACAATGAAGGGTAAATAACATAATCCAAGCTTATGTAAGAAATGGCTTTTCTGCCATGCTCTAGTGCTACCCAGTGGATTTGAAACAAAGGCAGACTCAGCTAAGCCTCCTCTGTCCAGTGAGGCTAGAAGTCCTTCCCATGGCAATAATGCCAACTCACAATTTATCAAAAAGTGCCTGGAGTTTGGTCCCAGCAGCAGTTTGGGAAGGTTTTGTCATGGCTAACCAGCAGGAAGGTGCTCCAAGCTGCCAAGATCAGACATCAAAAGTCTGCTCTGCTTGTTCATCAGCTGCCGTGGATATTTTGTGCAACTCTGCCACCTTATTATTAAAGGCTGAATGTCTCTATGTTCTGGAAACACGTGATTGTCACTCAGGCATTTTACAGCTGACATATCTGAGAATTTGTCCAAAACCACTCCCAGAAAAGATGGGAACATATCCTCCCTTGATATTAGGGGAGGTCCCAGGTTCAGGCATTTTCTCTTCCCACTCCTGGAGCAGCTGAGCAAAGACTGCTGATGCTTTCCAGCAGGATGGCTGGCACAAGTGAGCAATCCAGAAATTCCCCACTTATTCTGATTATGTGCTCCCCACCCCTCTCCAAGGCACATGAAGGAACTGAAAAAAAAAAAATGGATGGTGGCTCAAAAGGCAAAGCCACAAATTTTAACTGACCTAAGGTCTGAGTGAGGATTTTTTTGAGTCAGAGAAAGGACCCATTCATCCCAGAGGCTATCCAGGAATCCTTCTGTCCATCCAAAGGAAAACAAGGCAGTTAAGCTAAAAGCTGTGTTGGGGATTTACTAGGGAGGCACGGCTATGCTTGCCTGCTCATGCTTCAGCATGCCAGCAACGGGCAGGATGGGGCCTTTGTTATTCTGCTGGTGGTAGGTGTTCGATGGCATAGACTCAAAAACTCGTTCCCTGTCTCAGCTGTCACGGGGAGAGCGCTGCAGTCAGGAGTGGGCAGGTACGCTGCCTCTGGGAGTGAACAGATGAACAGACAGAGCAGTCCTCCCCCCCAGCCAGGCTGAATGGGGAAGGACAGGACCCATCCATGCCTTAGATGATTAGATCTATTCCAGTGCAAAAATCACACCTTGGCTCTACGACCAAACCTCTCGCACGTCCCCTCACCTCTGTCATTTCAAAGTGAGCCAGCCAGTCCTACCCATTGTGTTCCTCGTGATCCTGGCACCTGGAAATCTCAGCCCTGAATGCATAAATTGGAGGTAGCACTAACACTGCCCAAAGAGACATCAAACCTCCTCCTCTGTGCTGCACAAACAAAGAGCTGCTGCTTAGGAACGTGTGACAGTTCCCTTCGCTTCCTTCCATATTCATGTCCTCGCTCTTTCCAGGGCAGATTTCAATAAGGCACAGCAGGGATCCCACACACACTTGGCTTCCCGGTGACTCCTGAAGGGCTCTGCCTGGTGCTGCAGGTAAATTGGATTTCTTCTTTGACATCATGGCAGAACTGCCATAGAGCCAGAGTCTAGCTTGGCTCTCAGAGATGCTGGGGTACCTAGGCCTCCCTTTGAGATTAGTGCTTAGAATCATAGAATAGCCTTAGTTGGAAGACCACTAAGATCATCAAGTCCAACTGTTAACACAGCACTGCCAAGTCACCACTAAACCATGTCCCTCAGCACCACAGCTAGAACATACAGTTGGAGGAATATCTGGAATAAGAGATACTTCCATCAATCTCCTCGGAGCAGCCACCAGCTCAGCCCTATGCCCTCAGCCTCTCTTGGGAGGGCTATCTAAGCTTGCTTTCCCCACACCAAGCAGTGATAAATGAGCTCTGCTTTGTCTGAATGGAGGAGCCCCTGTCACCTCTTGCCTACCTCCTGAGCCAGTCTTGACTCCACCTTGGGGTGTCCTCTGTCACTGCCTGGAGAAGACCAGTTGACCATAAAGTACCAGAATTGTAGTGCACGCAGGCAGAGAGACCCATTCCCTCCCTGCTCTGTTTCTAGCTCTCCTGTTTTGAATCAAAGCCCAGCAAAGCCAGACTTTGCTGTCAGAGCAAAGGGCTCAGTGGAAAAAATTCGGCTGCACACCTACAGCAGCCTTTCAGGTCTCCATGTTAAGACAACATTTACTGTCTTGATTCTGTAATGTAGCCCAGCCTAGCAATGCTGTCATGCTTTTACTATCGGGAAATGAAGGGCAACATTACCCTCCTCCACAGATTCCCCTTAAATGTTCTTCTGCAGTGCTGTATACATGGGAAGCAACAGGGCGGAACGATTGATTCCTTTAAAAATGAGGGAGTATCCAAGGATGCTTTCAAGTACCACAGTACAGAGCTGTGGGATCTGTGTGTCAGGGACCTTCCCAGCTTTCACATCAGGGTACTCAGCTCAGCTTTTGGTCCACATGCATGCACATACTACCCTCATTCTCAACAGGATAAAACCTTCCAAAACTCCACATCCCAACATGCCACAGTCTAGCTTGTCTAGTGCAATCATTATATAAACTCATTTGCACCTTTATTTTCCTCCCTTTATTTCCAGTCAGATGCACACAGGGAACAACTGGAGTGACATGGATCTAATCAGAGGCTGATGTCACATCAGAAATCCCATCAAGTTATCTTCCAGTCCCAACAAGCCCCCCACTGAAATAAAACATCTTGTTACGGCCCGGACAGCCCCTCTGCACATTGTGTCCCCAGCAGGGATACTTAATGGGCTCAGTAGTCAGAAACTGAGGTTTATTTTAGAAAGTACAAACAAAAATCCTTTCTATTTAAATACCTCCTAGCTCTTAATGGTGCTTTTCGGGACTTTTTTCCTAGCAACAAACCAACTCTGTATTAAGGAATTCTAGGCAGAGATATCTTAATCCTCCAACAACTCTACAGCAAAGCCCAAATGGCCTTGGAGACCCCGCGCACACATTTCACGCCTGCTGTGCACAAGCACACATCTGCTCAAAGCAAAAGCTCTGGCAGCAGGACATTTACAGTCCTATTCACCACTCAGCCAGAATAACCTAGAGGGGGCCACTTAAACCCTCAAATGCCTTCAACTTGGAAAATCCAGCTGACCCCACCAACCCCAGCCCAGGCTGCAGGACTTAAACACTCCTAAATGCTGAGCCCCGGTTCTGAAATGGACTAAAACACATGTGGCCTCTGATCCTTCCAGATTTCTGCTTAAGTTTTATCAAGCCTCACGTGGAAAGATGCTAGGGGCCACCCTGAGCACAGATAGATGCTGACTGCTGAGCACTAAAGGCCTCTCCTCCCCTACAGCAACAAGGTGGCTGGCTGAACTCTAGCTAGCTGCTGGTGGTGGCACCTGGATGCCATCCAAAGGCAGTAAGTTTCTTGCAGCTGAATACGTTTTGTCCCTCTCCTAGGGCACAGTCTCCATTACACAGCTATTGTTAATGACCCCAATTATCTCCCAGAAACTGGTCCTTGCCTGCAGTTAATAACCAAGGCTAAGTGATCAACTGTTAGGACTCCAGCAAACTGGTTGTTAACTTCTCTGTCGACCAAGTTCAGAGTCTTTTACTGCTATTAGAAACTCAGATTAATGATGCATAACAGAAATGAACTCTCCTGTGACCCAGCTAGGTGAGGGGGAAAAGAATCACCCCTTTTTCCTGGAGGTACCAGCTGAGCCCTCCTTTAAATCTCTTCTTGGTCTCCCTGATGTCTGGGAGATGACAAAGAACATCTTATTTTGCAGAGTACTTCAAACTTTTCTTAGGACCTGGATCATGTGGGCAGATCTATCTGCAAAATGGGCTCACTCTCCAGAAACTGCTTTAAGGGACCTCTTCCAAACTGTAATTCCTACCCTAGTATTTCAGATTTCCATCAGTTAACAGGGGCAGGCTAATACTGCAGGCCCCTGTGGTGCAGGAAAACGAGACTCCATGTCAGAAAGAAAGGCTATATAGACCCAGCACGCAGAAATCAGTCTCAGGTTTCAGGGGGGCATCTACATCCAGTAACAGATGTATTGTCAGCCTTTCCCAGCCTACTCCTCACAGGCTGATTTGAAAAGCAGCCCTCCAGAACTCATCAGAAAACAGTAGTTTCAACTAAGAAAAAGTTAATGCTGCTTCCCTTTCACAGCTCTTTCTTGCCTTCTGAATGTTAATGGAAGACCATCAGCCTTGTGCTCACAGGCTCACAAGGGCCACTACATATTGTATAGGACGTAATTTTCTCAAGAGATTAACCAGCCTCTACTCCATAAAGTACAGAAGCCTGATTTTGGAGGATTACCCCCATGTTCTTGGGCAGCCAGTCTGTCTCAATCCATAGAGCACCAGAAAAATAAGCACAACGTTAGGAGCTGGTGCCTACAAATGATTTTGGGTGCAGTGAGCTCACTGCCTGAATCGTGGAGTGTGATTGTCTCCTTCTGCCACCAGAGATATGCAGGGAACAGGGGAAGGAACAGAGCACTGCTTGCTGAAAAGTCTTCACAGTCAACCTCTCCTGCTCAGACGCCTGTCCCTCCAAACTCCCTTCTGACATCCGAGGAGCCAGCACCGGGACAGCTAACATTCAGGACCCCCTCCTCAAAAGCTGCCATATGCTGTCCAAAAGGCATTTATTGTCCTACCACTCCACACATCAGCTAGGAAAAGGCAGACAAGGAAGGAAACCATTGGGAACAAAAGAGAGCACCTTTTCCTGTCTGATCAACTGCTGGATGATTGGACTTGATGATCTTGGAGGTCTTCTCCAATCAAGGCTGTTCTATGATTCTATGATAGAAGACCACAAATGTCACCATGGGTGACAGCCAGGTGAGGATGGATGTCTCTGTGCTATGAGTAGATCATGAAGGAGGACCCAGTGACAGAGGAAGTAAGAGATTTTCTGGTGCTGTGAGGAGGATGCAAGGATCATCCTGCACTGATGCAACAGCACTCAAGAGAGTGGAACATTTCTTGCAAGTTTGCTAGTGCTTTTTCTGTCCTGCCCACTCCATTCCCAGCCACAACCCCCACAACCATGCGAACATGGTGACACTTTCTACTGAAAGTGGAGCACTGTATCATGAGTGTGGCTGCCATCAACAGAGAGGCTTTTTCAGCATCTACTCCAGCTGCCCCACAGAGGCACCCGAAGTGCAACAGCAACAAGCAGGAACAAATGACGGTGCTGTGAGGCCATACCTGTAAGTCAACAGCCACCAGCTAGTGACCACGTAACAGCTCACAGGGAGGCTGTGGACCTGCGTGGTCTGGAGGGGAGCTGAGCAGCTGCTGAGTCCTCAGCTGCCATCCTGCACCAGGGCCTGGCAAGAGCAACGTGGCTACCGCTCCCAGAAGCTGCTCAGGCAGCTTTAAAAACACACTCTTTCATCCTTATGCACCAATTTACTTATTCATGTATTCTCAACAGAAGCACTAACGGCCATAATTGGATCCATTACTGGGGTTATTAGAGCTCTCAGTCACTGCCTCTGCAGCCTGGCACAGTGCTGGGGAGATGCACAGGAAGAACAAACAGGGCAGAGGCACGGCCAGTGGCAGGGGCTTTAAAAATTCGTTAAGTTGTTGCTGTGGCAACTAAACCAACATTTCTGGCAAGGACTGCCATGTGTGTGGAACTGTAAACTTCTCCATTTGTGGAAAACATTGGTCATGTCTCTGAAAGTGAGGTGGAGGAAAGACAGAAAGAAGGGCTCTTTTCACAGACTGCTACAGCAAGAGCCAAAAACAGTCTGCTTGCAAATTTATCCTTACAGCAAGCCCTGATGACGGTTGGACTCTGCATACCAGAGCTTCCCAGGAGCCAGTGCACCCAGACAGAGCTGGCGTGTATGGAAGAGCACTTCGAGGTATTCAGTCCAGCAGGCCTTCACTGCCAGGAAAGCAACTGAAGCTCTGCACAGACACAGACAGCGCTGGAGTCACTTGCTTTCTACTTTCACCTGTCTCCTCTGCCCCACAACCTATCGAGGGTCTCCATGGAAAATGAAGCTCAGCTGGGAGTTAACTTCCATTGAGATGACAGATTCTGGAACACCAAACTTTCCATCCATAAAGAGCGGGAAATGGAAAAGCAGTGGTTAGGTCTGGAAATACTAAAATTTGCCTAGAAAGACTGAACCTGATCTCAGGAAACACCTTAAGTTTTGAAGATGGTTTTCTCTGAGCAGTCAGGACTGCAGCAGCCACCTGGATGAAATGTCACATATCCTAAAAATGTCAGAAGGTGTCCACCACTTTAACATCTCAACACAGGTTGCAAATTTTCAGGTTCAGCATCTTCAATTCATGTTTAATTACAATGCAGAGCCTGCAAAAGCAGAATCAGCATTAATTTAATGTTGATTGATTCAACGTTGATTTAGGCTAAACAAGTTGTGTTGTGCCACCTATTTAATTTTCTGAGATCCTCCAGTTCATGTCTGAGCCTGCTTAGCTAGCAAAGTCCAATACCTCCTGCCTCCCACCTTTCCTGCTCAAGGATCACGGTTGATCAGTTGGTTACTTATGAAGTAATTAATTTAGTCTGGAAACTCAGAACAGCCCAAAAGCCTGATGAGAGACTCTGAATTCTCCCAAGTTCAGTATATAGGTTGGAGCTACCAAATAGGCACTTTGCAAAAACAGTCAAGAGTGACAGCAGATGCTGCCAGCAGAAAATTTGCCTACAGAGAGATACTGTACAGGCAAAATGATTGATGAGGATTTCAGCTTTTCTTCAGAGTCAGCAGCTGAACTATGAAGACTTTATTGCAAGTTAGACTTCCTTGGTGGGACTGACTTCCACTGTGAAAGAAGCAGCAGAGGGAACGAGAGGACAAAGATACGGGATTGGCATCGGGTCAGTGTGGGGGAGCTGCATCCAAGCAGCCCCATTGTAATGCTGCTGGTCTCTCTTCTGTCCCCTGGTGCCATGGAGGCTCACGGCTTCCTGACCCTGGTCCTCACAGCTCACACGACTTCACTGCATTAATGACCTCGGTGAGAATTTTTTAAGCTGACTGACAGCAACCTGGAAAAAAAACCCACCCAGGAGCTATGAAATCGCACCATTGCCACAGGGGAGCTCAACACAGGGCAGGAAAGAGGCACTGGCAAAGTGCACAGGAGGTCTTTAAATAGACACCCTGGGTCTGCTCCACACAGCATTAAGTATCCTGGTGAGTCTCTGAGGTCAAGGTAAGAAATGAGTACTTGCAAGGCTCAGTGAAGCTTATGCTTACAATACAGCTCTAATTATCCTGTTAATCAAAGCAAAAATCCTTCAGTTTTGCAAAACCAGCCAACAAAAGGCTGCAAATTCACAGCTCAGTCACTTAACCCCCAACTGCCCTACACACTAGAAAGCCAAGGAACAGAAAGTTTTGAGAGGCTTTGAATTTTTACCCCAGCCCACCTCCTTGCAAGCTTCTACCTTCATTCCTAGCCTACACCACCTGCATAAGGACTTGTTAAGGAGGAGGTTTAGAGAAGAAATGTGAGGCATTACCCGTTTGCAGCTGTTAAAATCTTAAATCTGTAGTATATGAATGTGGTTTGTGTAGACGAAGATCTTTTGTTGTCATAAACATCACCTCAATCCATACTTCTGTCATCCACTGAGGTGTATGGCATATATCAAAACCTTACGTATTTTATTCCAGTCAATGGAGTTCATGGTGTGGTCACTGCTAGCAGGCAACAGAATTTTCTTCACTGCACACTACTTCTTTTAAAGTCGCTGCTTTGAGACACACAGACTTTGGTTTAAATGCTACAGTAAGGAAGAAAAAAAAAATCAGTCTATCAAACAAGAGAAAGGTAGACCACACACAGATCACTTCTCAATTTCCAGAGTCACTGATGCGGTGAAGATATATGTTGCTTGAGAACAGGCTTGTCACTGGCTCAGGGTGGTGAAATAGCAGCAGCAGTTAAGGTTGGCTGGGAAATTTTTGCTGTGCACACATGACAGTTTTAGTCTTGACATCAGAGCTGCTAACACCTGCAACTGAGCTGTTCCAAACTTTTAAGCAGTCCTAGGCCTTGAGAACACAGCCTGCTCTCATAAGTTAGGACATCGTTGATTACGTAAATACAAGTTTTACTTCAAGTTCATAATTTTGAGGGGCTGTCCATTTACTTAGGAACTCTTTTTGAAGGGGGCCTACAAGAAACCTGCAGAGGGACTTTTGACAAGGGGCATGTAGTGATAGCATGAGGGGTAATGGCTTTAAACTGGAAGAGGGGAGATTTAGATCAGATATTAGGAAGAAATTCTTTCCTGTGAGGGTGCTGAGACACTGGCCCAGGTTGCCCAGGGAAGCTGTGGCTGCCCCCTCCCTGGCAGTGTTCCAGGCCAGGTTGGATGGGGCTTTGAGTAACCTGGTCTGGTGGGAGGTGTCCCTGCCATGGCAGGGGGGTAGGAACCAGATGAGGTTTGGGGTCCCTTCCAACCCAAACCATTCCATGACTCTATGAAGTAGCAGAAATTATTGTGAAGCACACATGCTACACATACTATGTCTCTGACTCTGGAGATACCAAATATGGAGACTGATTTTTTTCAGGCTGATCTTCCCCCATATACAAATATAAAACCACAGGATAATCATATTCAGTCCACCACTCTCAAGTAAGGTAGTGGAGGTGCCACAGCTCACTGCAGCTAAGCACATTATTTAATTATCATATAGCTAACCAAATGCCATCTTAGAAACAGTTAGGTTTTTTGCCTTAGTACTCTTACTTGGATATCTGAAATCTTACAGGTCTTTTGCTCGGAAACTTAATTTGCAGCCTAAATTTACTCATCAGCCATTTATACCCATTTCCTCTTGTGCTACTGTTATCTTTCAGTTTAAATTGCTCTTCTCCCTCCCTGGTGTTTACTCCTCTGATGTATTTACAGAGAGCATTCACATCTCCCCTCAGCCTCTGTTTTGCTAGATTAAACAAGCCACACACTTCTAGTCCTCATGTAGACAACGGATTCTCCCCTGCCCCCACCATCCCAGAAGCCTTTCTCTCTACCTATATGCCAGTCTTGTGTCAGGTTGTTTTTGCATTGGGTGTTCAGTAGTACACAAAGACCTGACAAAGCCACGTATACTGCCTTCTCCCTGAAGGGACAGCTTGCCCTATACAACCTAGGATTGCTTTTGGGTTTTGGTATATTGATAGAGTACAGTAATTTATTTCATTAACTAGCATACTCTAATCCTTCTCTTCCCTCAGGCCCCTAATGAGCTCTCAGCTTACAGCAGACATTGTTGTTAACAGTCCTTAGGTGTGCAGTCTTTTTTTTTTGGTACTGTTAAATATTGTTGCATCTCTATCATTTTGGTCGGTCATCAGTTTTTGTTGTGTGATATTACACATTGCTATCAGTAACACTAATATGCTAACTGCTTTGTACCATGTCTTTTTGTATGTCCACACCCAACCGAAAATCTACGCTGGAATCTAGAAACTGCTCAAGTCATCCCAGGCAAGTATCTGTCCCAGATGAGGAGGAGGAGTGGTTCTACTTCAGCTCCAGCCTCCACCAACTGAGAAAACGACCACTTCATCTTCATGTGATCTCCTCCTGATAGGGGGCACAAATCACGTTCTGCCCGAGACCCCAAACCCTCATGTGCAAGCATGCTGAATCCTGGCTGTGCGACTGGAGACCTTGGGAAGAAGCCAATTGCCCAGGTGATGTTTTTGCATCAGTTTGGTTGTGATGGCAGAGAGGGGACTGTCCTGGCCAACAGTGTTTGCTATGGACCAGCCAACCTTCCAGTTCTAATAGCAGGAGAGAACCACTCAAAGAAGACCAAGCATAGCTTTCTCTGTCCTCAAGGCTCTTGCAGGTCCTTCTGTGAACCCACTGAGCACTAGGCTTTTCACAATCTCCTCTTTCCAACATCTCATGCTGCTCTTAGATGCTAGGAAGAGCAGTCCTACTTCCTTCTTCAGCTACCACGGCTGAGGCATTTGCAGCCCTCGTGTGACAAGAGTCTGACTTTCCTCCCATAACTAGCTCTCATTTCTCCGCTTCTAATTTACTTGTTTTGTTGAGTCAAAATTCTTGAGGGCAGCGTGGCATTGTGACTACAGCACTCATCAGAGACCGTAGAATGCAGCTATGAAACACAACAATATTAGCAATACCTCTCTCGGATTGCTCACTGCCTCACCACCACGACAAAATACATTTGGAAATGCTTATCAATGACATTGATTCCAGCCCAGATCCTTAGGGTAGGTAAGTATTCTCTAGTGCTCAGGAAAACTGCTGTGCTGGTTTAGACCCTGCTGGGACCTGAGACCACGTTACCACTGCCTCTCCCTCACCCTTGGATGGGGACGGAGCAGGGAGTAAAATACAAACCCCGGGGCTGAGATAAGGAAGATTTAATACAACAGTGTAACAACAACAATCAGAACAACAACAATAACAGTGATAACAATGTACAGAACAGGAGATACACTGCAGGGACACAGCACGAGGGACAGACCCGGACAAACCCCGGCCATGACGTCAGCAGGGTATGGAATAGCCCAGCTGTAGCTCCCCCCAACCGCTGGGGAAAATTAACCCCATCCTAGCTGAACCAGGACAACTGCCTGTGAGTGAGTCTTGCTCTAGCAGGACTTGATTTGTTTTAGATGCTTTTGGGCCAAAAGCAAATTGATTTAATTAATGCCCTATCCATATGGGGCTGCAAGCTGAAGAGCAGAATGAAGCTGTTGCAGGAAAGGAAGAGAACACAAAAGCCCGGTCCTGAGCCGGCTGTTTCCAAACCTGTTTACTTAACTATTAGCGAGGGCGGCTTTTCCTTAATTTATTTACACAGAATGTTTCTGTAACCATCTGCTCTTAAGCTAAACGAAAAATTATCATCTTTCTCCTGCAGCTGCAGAGACTCCCTTGGACGTTCTTAATAATACAAAAAAATACATCACTTTAATGCAGACAGCTTGGCTAATAAAAATGATCGGTACCATTAGTAATTATGCCACAAATACAATGCAAACAAGCAGCCTTTCCCTGGAGAGGCCAAGCATAAAACACCTCTCTCACCAACCTGGGGCCAGAGAGGACAGCACAGCAGCGGGACTTAGCTTCTCACTTCTCTACCAAAGAGCAGAAAAGTCAAGAGGAGGGCAGTTTAATTAAGTTACTGTCACTCAGTTCTTTAATGAGATTAGGTGCTTCAGTCAAACCTGCCTGGGCTCCCCTTTCCTAGGGGGCTTTACTCCAAACTGTTAACACAAAGCCATTTTCCTGAAGAGGGCTACCTTGGTTTACTGGCTTCTACAGTTCTCATGATATTATGACCCTTTTTGGCTCTGATGCATCCCCCTTTGTTAGCCCCAGTCAACAGATGGGAAACTGAGGCAGAAAGCAACTAAAAGTAACAGTAAAGATGATGGAAGAAAGCAGTGAAGCAAGAAGATTAATTCAAGCCATGAAACCATTACCAAGAAACTGAAAAACATCACTTTAGGTATGGTCTACTCAAAAAAAGCTCCACCACGGACAGTTTGCTAACAAACAGAAGGACAGCACTACTTGCCCACATGTTGCCTGACACCATTTCAGTGTGGCCAGCACTGGACTAGCAGGTGTGATACCTTGATGTTGTTTCTCATTGACTGCTGCTTCCTTCTAAGAATGGCAGCAAATCACTTTTAACCTCCGTGACTCAGTTGCCTCCTGCAATAAAATACTTAGAGCTTCAGGGATGAATGAAAGGAAAATGAATCAAAGCAACACAGAAGAAAATGTTGTTTTCTTTAAGCAAGTGCTAAGGGAAAAGTAGTAAGATTACACCTCGAATTATATAAATAAAATATGACCGCACCTCTTTACTAAATAAATCAGTTGATGAAGAAGTGTGTGGAAAGAAAGATAATCGATGTCTTGGGGATTTTCAAACCCTTCTGTAGCAGTAAGAAATGAACGATTAACAAAATGGAAGGCCAGTACATGCCATGAATTCCTGTTGTGTGTGCTGCAGGGAGAAAGAGGAGTGCCTGCCCTGGCAGTGGTGGCTGGGCAGGGGGATGTCAAAGGGCCACTCATGGGAGTACACTTAGAGAAGGAGATGATTTAATTCCAACTTGTCTGTCGGTAATTTGCTTCTGCTTCTCAGTCTGTAAAATGGGGCTGAGGGCAGGTCTGGTGTGGGATGCTGGGATGGCTCATGTTTGCCTGTCATTTCAAAAGGTGAAGATGCCCAAAGGAGGGCAATTCTTTGCTAGGCAGGTAAGAAGAGCAAACTAAAGTGGATGATAACAGACAGGCATGAATTGATTCCTCCATGAAGTACTGCAGGAAAGCACCAAAGCTTCAGATCATCAGATCTGCATCAGATCATGCAAAACACGACCAGCAATTTCCTGCACTACAGCAGAGGAAGAAATCCACAAGGAGGGAGCAGGAGCCATGGCCGTGAGCCAGTTCCAGAAATGCAGAGAAATACAGGAGCTTTACTGGCTGATGTTTTATACTGAGGTTAAAGATGCATACAGATCATTGACATGGATGATATCTCACCCATGATGGGAATTATTAAGGATAAGCCAACCTACTTTTAAAAACAACTCTTTGGATAGTTGGAACTCTTGGTTTGCACCTGGGCAGAGCCGCTAGGGAAGACTGACAACTGGTGCATAGGGATCAGATACTTCAGTTACACTCATAACTGCACAGAGGCTGTGAGCTGCAGAGCTGAGACTGATTCTGAGAAGTGATCAGATTCCCGAGCCCGCGTCTATCAGGGACTCAGAGTGACAGGCCACAGGCAGATGGCGGGGAAAGCAAGGTGAAAGGGAGGCTGCTGTGCTACACCAGATAGCAGTTGCTTACTCCTCCACAGCTCATCACCATTTTCACCTTGTGTTGTTTCATGGCCTATTAATATTCATAAGAGGCTTTCTATTATGTTTGCACTTTTCTGTCATGCTCGCAGGCCTGATCCCTACTTGCCTTAATAGGATGCAAACCTCATGAAATCAGATCTTATTAGCAAAACTCCATCAGACGCCCTCAGCAACGCAGTACCTCAGTCCCCATTCCTGCTCAAGTGAAAGGGAAGCCTTTCATGCTGTTGACATCTGTAGAGCTCTTAATCTAATACGACATTTCAATCTTAAGAGCAGAAATGAATCGGAGTAAAACAGAGGGCAGGGAAAGCCACTGAATGCTGCTGAGTCAAACTCCACAGCATTGCAGCCAAGAGATGCAAAAGACCTTGGAAAAAACGTTTCTAATCCTGGCTTGCAATAAACCCCACTGAACAAAGGTGCTGGTTCATTAACACCTTTGTCTCACTGATGGAAGGCTGCTGACTTACCCCTAAATGAGTTCTTCCAAACACTCTATCCTAAAGTAGAAATCTCTTGGCTTTCTCCCACAGGACAGCGATGCTATCCTGGTGCACAGCCTCACCCCTGGGGGCTTCACACAGACAAAACTGAAGGGGATGAGCAAGCAAAGGCAGCGCTGCCAAGTGGTGACCTTATCTGCCATCTCTGCTCCCTGACCCTCCTTCACCTTCTAAACCACTGACTTGACCAACACGTATGAATTTTCACCTCTTGGTCTCACAGAGCCCAGAGAGAGTGAGATAGGAGCCGCAGCACCAATGAAGATGTCCTGCCTTATGTCTGCTCCATGCATCATCACTAGTGATAAAGATGCCATCGATTGATTTTTCCAGATCCCAGGCGAAGTCTGTGCCTCTGGCAGAAAGAAAAATCATTGCTGGAGTTGGGAAGTGAACAGATTTTAGTTTGTAAGTCAGTGAGTGAAAATAATTACAAAGCGTACAGTGTCACGTTCCCACTCAGTCATTTTCCTAAGTAGAATAGTACATTAACACGTTAATTTTAAAAGAATTTCCAGCTGCAACAGCTAACAAGGACGTTGATAGCAGGCTCTTACTGAATAAGAGTGGCTCAAGTCTTGATGCTGAACTGCTCAAGTCCTTTCTGCTTAATTAATGACCTTCATTCTGTATCAACAATAACTGATAGCAATTTGCTGGAAAATTGCTGACCTAATATTCAGGACACTTTGCCAGTCAGGTTTGGTAGAGAATGGTTCCGTGGCGTATATCTCCTGCTCTCAATACACGAGAGCAGGAACTCTTGCCAAAGATCACATCTTATTCTTGGCAGATGGTTGAGAAAATGAGACTAAACCCATATGGATCCAAATTGCTGAGAGCAGATTTGGGACTTAAGCATAGCCTTTCTCATCGTGGAGAGGTGAAAAGCTTTCTCAAATCACCCGCATTACCAAAAGGTCCTGAGTGCAAGGACTCAGGAGTATCTTATCTTTAGGTATTTCTAATTACAGGGCTTTAAAATTTCCCGCTTTTTTTTTTAAAAAAAAAAAAATTAACTTGTTGAGTGAACATCAAAGGAAAGAAGAAATCTGTTGCTATTATTATCTATTCATACTTGCAGCAAGGAAATTCAGCTGTATCATAACACCATTATCTCTGACTACAAGGATTCTTCCAAGTCTACTCGATAGAATTAAGGGGAACTGGCACTGGGACCAAAGGAGAGCTGCAAAGTTTCAAAAGAATACCCAGAGATTTAGATTTTTAAATTACTGTACAAGGTACATGCTGTAATTTACAGCCATTTGAAACTGCTCAAGTTAGCCAGACAAGAGTGGATTATTGTATTGACAAAGGCTTTGTCCAAGGGTAGCATCCCAACTGATAAGGTCAGGAGGGACAGTGAATGTTAGAAGGTTTTAGGAACACCGGTCTTCTTGCAGCTTAATTGCCATTTCCTCTGAATCAAGATATCTTTGATTAACCTGCAGACCTCACAAAAGCTTTCTCCAAATCACGGCAATAGGTTCTGCACCTCGGGAGCAGAATTCCAGGATACTGCAGCGGCTGCTGCCTCAAGGCTGTATGGGCAGCAGACTGAAATCATCATCCCAGCAGAGTATGATAGAGGATGCCCTCTGGATCCCACATATCTTAAACAAATGCAAGCTTTCCTAAGCTGTTCAATCAATGTCATGGATATATAAACCCAGCCCTTGACACGATGTGGCGGTCATTACTTGTGTAGTGCCTGGAGAAAAAGATGCAACACTGTGTTTTCTCTGCTGCATTCAACTAAAACTTTAAGAAACCTCGTGCCTCAAGCTGTGCCAACATCATTTAGGTTGTTGGGGTGCAAACACGGAGGTAAACAACATGGACCACAAAAATATCATGTTAATTTCAAGCTCCATTAGAAATGCAGAGTTTGGCAGTAAGAAAAATCAATGTTTGTCCAGTGGAAAAAAAAAACAAACCAACTAGCACTGACAGGGACAAAAGGGCTGTTTTCAAATTTCTAAGAGGATGTAAAAATCTTGGTACTCAATATCCTCATTGTCTGAACTGGGAGAAAATTATTTACTTATCACAGAGACTATTTGATTCTGACACAGGGAGTATTTTGATGGGAATTATCCAGCCCCAGATACTGTCTGGCGAAGCTTTCCTTCTTTGTACATCTGATCAGCCCTGACACTAGGACCAATTGATTTCCTTTTTTTCTTTTTTTTTTTTCCTCCCTAAAGATGTCATCAATTATGGTTTGTTCTGATGAACTCCACAAATGCTACACCAGATACATACAGATCTCCCAGGGCTGACTTCCAGTTTAGCTGTGCTGGATAACAAGCAGGAAAAAATCTTCTCCCAGGTAACAGTGATGGGATGAGGGGTGATGGCCTCAAGTTGTGCCAGGGGAGGTTTAGATTTGATAAGAGGAAACATTTCCTCAGTGAAAGGGTTCCCCAGCACTGGCCCAGGCTGCCCAGGGCAGTGGGGGAGTCCCCATCCCTGGAGGGATTTCAGAGCCGTGTAGATGTGGTGCTGAGGGACTTGGGGCAGTGGTGACTGGGCTGTGCTGGGTTAATGGTTGGACTGGGTGATCTTAGAGGTCTTTTCCAACCAAGGTGATTCTATGATTCTATTCTAAAACCATCATTCTTAGGTGTTACTAGTTGTCTGGGATAAGACATATTCACAATGACAAGAAAAAAAAAAAATCTAAAAAAAAAGGATTGGAGAGCTGACCTTTCAAGCAGCATCTGAATTGAGGCCAGTCTGAGTAAGGAAAATTCTCCCCGGCATCATTTAGAGAAGCAGCATTGTGAAATTTCTCAGAAAAAGCAGGTCCCACTTAGACCCACGTAGATCTTTAGGAAAAATGACAGTAATTTGCTAACCATGACTATGTTAATTTGTTTAAATGCAGCAAACCTCTAAAGCTCTGGGCCCTCCCAAAGCACCGGGGCACATTAGGCTAATCCACAAATTCACCAAACACTGGGGCTGCTGCCTGATGGGAAACCCCTCAGATGTGCACTCCCTAGCAGCCTGCTTGTATAGAATAGAATCATAGAATACCCTTGGTTAGAAGAGACCTCTAAGATCACCCAGTCCAACCATTAACCCAGCACTGCCCAGTCACCACTGCCCCATGTCCCTCAGCACCACATCTACACAGCTCTGAAATCCCTCCAGGGATGGGGACTCCCCCACTGCCCTGGGCAGCCTGTGACAGTGCTTGACAACCCTTTCAAGTGAAGAGATATTTCCTAATACCCAATCTAAATCTCCCCTGGCACAACTTGAGGCCAAACACTGCCCTCGCTTATGCCAGTCAAGAGGCCCCTCTCCCTTTTCATGGGCTTTGCATAACCAGGAGCCTGCCCCTACACCAGACTGCAGCTCCAAGGGGATGCTTGGAGCACGGTGGCCAATCTCCCTCCTGCAGCTGCTGTCTTCAGCACTTACTTTTCTTTACAGAAGCACCAAAATATTCTCCTGCCTGGAAAAAAAACCCACAACCAACCAACCAAAAACCCTCAAAAAGACAGGTGACCCAGAAAGCCTAAACAACTCAGTTTAAAATAAAAAGGTATAATAACTTTTGTACCCTTGCTGGACATTATCAGTTCCCTGCTGGCTTAGTCCAGCATAGACAAAAAGATGACAGTATATTGCATGAGGAAGGGAAAATACAGAAGCTACAGCTCGAGAAGGTCTATGGCATTAACTGTGTTCCTCTGTCAATGGCTGGAAGTTAAACCCTCCTTACCTGCAGGGATCCCTACAAGAGGGTGAAGACAGGAGTTCAGAAAGAGATGAAATCTCACTGTTCTGCACAGCAGTCTTAATCCAAAGAGAAACCTCCCTTCCAAAGAGCAAGAAATAATACCCCTTTTTCCCGACAGATTAAGTCTGTTTTCACTGTCAAGAATAAAAAATATCCCAGAGAAGATCAGAGAATCCATTTAGCAGAGACTACACTTTAAAGGACTCATACCAGAGAGGGCTAACATCGCTCTCTGGCAAGTGCTCCCTAATTTTCTATAAGAAGTATCACATCGTGTGTCAGCTCTTAAACAACTGAAAGATCTCAAGTAAAGTGGAACTTTTGGAAATCAGAGAGCCAAGAACAAAATGAAATGCACCAACACTTGGAGCAAGAGCCCATCTCCAAGTGCTGGAGGGTGTCTCAGCTGCATTTCTCAGTTAAGAAGAGGAATGCAGCTCCTGCTGAAAAGGGCAACACCTGACAGTGAAATGTGTAAGCCAAGGCAGAAGGACTCGCTTCCAGATTGAAGGTACAGCACTGGGATGGGTAAGCTGCTCCCTCCCTTACAAAGCTGATCAGCTGCTTTGCAGCTTGACTTCCTGCACGTTTTTAAATGAGCTATAGCAAAAGTGAAGATGCTCAGTCTCCAATCTAGACACATCCAGCTGGGATAGCAAGGAGAAAGCATGCACTACCACGTGAGAGGGGACTGGTGAGGTCTCAGATTGTATCAGTAAGTAAATGGACAAATAGCTCTGCAAGCCTTACCAACAGGTAAGGTGTACGCTTCAACAGCGATACAGAATCTGTTATGCACGATCAATTAAAGAAAAGACCAAGCAGCTCTGGTGAGGGAGACCACAGTCAGCAGCTGTACAGTTTCAGAGAGTAAGTACAGCCACGTGTCAACTCATGCAGGAATTCAGACACCCCAATTTAGGCTAAGTCTCTTTTTATAACTTTTTGCATTCTGACAGCCCTCCAGGACTGTTAATTCATTTGTTTCTTCCCTAGATTGCACACTTTCTGTAGAATAATATGTATCAAAGGAGAGAAAACCAGCCCAAATACATTACCCAGACAGCAAAAGGGGGGAGAAGATACCTTCCCCCCCCCACCCCCACAATGAAAAGACTTAATTTTTCTTTAATCTAAAATAGCTAGATATAAGGTTCAAAGGTGATTTTTCATTACAAAGTGCTATTTCCAGGATCTAACAATTCCTCCAAATATTAACTTCTCATATTCAAATTCCACTCTCTTCAAAGACACTCGTTTCTTGGGATGTCTGATCAAATTGCTTCTGACCTTTTCCAGTACGCTGAGAGGCAGGGAGAGAAAAGGATGGTTGGGGAGGGATACGAAGAACAGGAAAAATTCTCATAGAAGAAGAATTCTTGTTAGTCTATTCTTGAACAGCTCCACAGTCAAAAGGTTTTGAAGTTGAAATTGGCACGGAACTATTTCTGCCTGGAGGATTTCAAAGAATAATCCCGGAAGGGTTCCTTGGGCATGGCCTGACTCCAGTGGGAATTAGTTTTCTTTTGACCCAATTATACATGTTTAAAAAGCACATGCTGAGTATGCCTGTGGGGTTTTCTGGTAAGCTCATTAAGGAGATGATTTTGTCCTGCACCAAATGCTCTACCTCAGTCCTTAAAAATGCTTCATAAAACCATGTGACTCATGAAAGTCCATGGGACACTGCACATTCCTTAAAATTAAGCAGGTGTCTACGTGCTTTGCTGGCTCAGACTTGAGCTGTGGTTCTCCATGGATTCAATCTATGGTCCCAGAATGGTTTTCTAACAGAGACCTTGATCTCTTAGAAATTTTGCAGTTTTAGTACAGTTGTCTTAACCAACTTTGCAGACCCATTCACAGTAATCCAGAGCCTCCCAACTGTTCTGGCATCACAGACTGAAAAGCACTGGGCCAGGACATGCAGTAGAACCGGTCCCAAGCTATTCAATCAAATCCTTAATACCAACAACAACAATAATAGCAGAAACCATTGCCTTCTCAATGGGAAACATTCTAGTTTATCCAGAATAAAACACGCCCTTTATAATGCTTGTCAGAAGGAAAAAAGAAGTTATGAAAATGAATGGTTGGATTCACAAAGCTGGTGGTGCATTTAGTTTTTATGTAAGAGCTCAGAGGCGAGAGCATTCACCAAGGAGAGAAGAAAACTAGGCTTAATGGCCCTAAAGATTCAAATTTTTATCTCCAAATTGCTTGCAGAGCACTATACACTTCGGCTATTCTGTATTTTGGGATGGACTCCTTTTAGTGTTTTCTTCTATGCAAAAATAATTAACCATGCAGTGGAGTGAGAAGTGGAATTAAAGTACTCTCTGCCAATTCAGCATTCTCACCATCAGGCTCAGGACTTCCATCACTACCTTCACCAGACTGCAAGAAGCATTGGCCTTGAAACACTCTCTAGCTTGTTGGAAAAGGAGCTTTCTCATGGGATGGAAAGCCTCCTGACCTGGAAGGATGGACTTAAATCTGTTTCTCCATGAGTGCTTAAGCTAGAGTCTTAGATAGGTAAGATGTCATCAAGAGGATAATTTCTTTTTATATATATTTTTAATATTTATCTCCATCTTTCCCATACATTTCCTCAGCGGACATTACTAGAAAATGTGGGTTTAAATGAGAAAATGATTCAGTAATTACCTCCCATCCCTCTCCCCAAGTATACTTACATTATAAAAATACTGCCAAGCTCAACTATGTATGAGAAGTAACTGCAGTTAAAGAACATAATTTAAATTGTAGTTTAAGCAGACTGACCTTAACAGACCACAGATCTACCTTATTTTCCTGAAGGAAAAGGGTAAGTTGGATCACACATAGGGTTAATACAAAACTGCAGATAATTTAGATCCCTATTTGTTTACCTTACTCCCTAAATTAGAAGATAAGGAGAGCTGCACTGGGTATATATACAAATAGTCAAATCAGGTTCATCATTAGCTGCCTTAGCTCCAGGAAAGAACATGGTCTAATAAGGTTACTCGCAAAATTATTGGTGTAAATGATTTACTGAGAATGTCTCTAAGAGGTCTAATTCAGAGACATTGTGATAATGAAAACAGGGAAACCTAGGGCAAGAAAATTACAATCCTACAAATGTTTCTAAACTTGCGTACAAATTATCATATTCCATTACAGTGTATTACTTGAGAACTATTGTCATGGTATTATTAAATATAATATTGTAATGCAAATGCAGCAAAAAGCAGAGATAGGATTTCTCCACGAAAACCGATGATACGCATTTTCTTATTTTTGCACACTTTCCCTTGCAGCCTTAATGTTCTCTTAGCGGGTACTTTCTCTTCAGCTGTATTCAGTCTTGTACTCTCTATTGATCCAGAGTAGGACACAGCCTATCAAGTTCAAGCTCTATATAAACTGCTCACACCAGAAGCCTATAACTCTTTGAAAACATAGCAAATAAAGGTAGACTGGTATACCCAAGACTGCTGCAACACCGAGAGCTTCCAGGTCATGTGCTGAGATGGTTCCTAATGTATTTGCACCCTGGGGTGGGGGGAAAGCCTTGGCTAGATGAACGAAACACACTCGAACCACTCCTCCGCTGGCACAACTGTCACTAAAGGAGAAGCTGAAGGAAGAGGAAACTCATTGGGAAAATCCATTTGCTGTAAGCACCAAATGGTCCAAATCCTCTGTGGACTATGAAACAAATGAATATTTGATAGAAATATAATTTGAGAAAATAAAAGCTCTGCTCAGCTTAGCAATGACCTGTCGGAGCAATAAATCTGCACCACGCACCAATTACACGCAGACTGTGATGTGAAAAAACTCCCAAACCAGTTCCTGTGGAGGCAATATAAGCCTTTAACATGAAGAAAATCTACTGTATGCCAGGACATTGCATTTCAGAGGTCACTCTTCTTGTTGTTTAAATGTTTGCCCTGTTAAGTAGTGCTCAGACATTGTGTTGCATTGATGCCTACTCCATGAGCTGAGGTCCTGCCAAGCTTAGAGCAATCTTGTAGGAACAGCCAGGCATTAGATTTAGTCCTCAGGATGTCTTTGAAAGGAATGATGTAAGACTAAACACAAAAATTGGGCATTAAGGAGTGGGAGCACAATGAAAAATGCACTACAACACGAAGCAACTCATAGAGGATTTTGTACAGACTTCAGTAAAAAATGGGGCTCTGGTTATTTCTTTGTAAAGGAGTAGCAGAAAGGGCAAGAAACATGAAATGTAAAAGAAAAATGAAGGTTCTTTAATGACATTTGGAAATCAGTGGACAGCAGGCAAACAATTCTAACGCTCTCATCAGTTACATGACTGTCAAGATCTGCACGGTCCTACCACTGCTCTCTAGCCATGCGACTTCAGGGGAGTGATGGAGACCTGGGAAGCAACAGCTAGCTGAACAAACCCGTGTGCTGAAGACGTGCTGATGCCATTACTATCCTCAGCTTTTTCCAGTGTTTACTCTGGACATTTTGTCTCCCCTTGTTCCACCTCCTGCTTCATTTCACCTGCCCCCACTCCACGATGGCTCTCCCTGAAGACCTGCTCCCACAGGTATCATGAGCAAATCCTGCCCACTACAGCACCACCTGAAGAGAGGCAAACAATGAGCCCTCAAGCCTGTGCAACCGTGCAAATCATCACCTTGCACAGCATCCTTCTTCCTCTGGACTCCTGTAAGCTTTCTGGATCTTCATTTATTTGTCATGTCCAATACTGAGAGGGAGAAAGAGAAGATCTAGAGAGGTGACTTTCATCTAGTTTCCTGACAGTCACAGAAATCATGAACGTACTCAAGCTGATTCATGGCAGGAGAAGCAGAGCAGAAGGCTCATACAATTATCGTGTGAGCCCAGGCCTGAAGACAAGAATGCAAAACTGTGTGTGGAAAGCACAGGAGGAACCCTGAGACGAAACCTGTTCACTGGCCTGAAACGTGTTCACAGAGGTACTGCCTTGCTCTCAGAAGTTACAAAGGAGAAGGGAGCAGGGAGGAAACAAAAAAGGAAACCACATAAAGAAAATCCAGAAGGAGAAAAATATTTCCCTACAGACGTTTCCTCAGGATTTTTGCAGCTACCGTCTGGTTTGAAATGGAGGGTTTCCTTCCATAATTTGACAGGTACGACACATTTTATCAGTAGGAACAGGAAGGGAAGATAGTTTGTCGTCACGGTAAGAACTGAGGCGAGTACGTTGTTAGCCTGTGAGCCAGACACTGAATTAACATCTCCTGAGCAAATCATGCTGTACAGATTGACAATCTAACAAACCTAACCTCAGCTACACCAAGAAATCAGGTTTTTAGAACTATCTAGTCCTTCATCTTAATCAGTGCCTGTGTCAGGCACCTCTTCTTCCCTGACACAGTTTGTTCCTGCAGTTACGGTCCTGGGGCCCACACCAGTCAAGCACACAGGTGACAATCAGTTTGAAACAAGGCAAGCAAAAATCCAGTCTGTCTGAACACATTTGGCTGGTACCTGTGTCCAAGGCGGTTGTGTGACATGTCAATACAGACTACCCAACACCTCTGCATTGGGCTCCGCTCTGATAGGAGGGATCATGGGGACACAGGGGAGAGGAGCATCTGAGTAAGAGACAGACACAGAGGAGCAAAGCCCTCACATTACCATTTGTCCCTGACTTAAGTCTAGTCTGAGAAGAGTTGTGCACCAGGGATTAGATCCACTAGAACTAAGAACCTCTACAGTTTGTGCATTTAAGGGACGAGGCAGCACCTGTGACCAGAAGCTGGAGCATATCAATTCTGCATTTCCACGCTCGTGACACCAGAGAAAAAACAATGTTATGGCTACAACTGAAGCATACTGTTTTGATGATTCACTCACAACAACCTTAGGGCACAATAAAAAATTGTGGCTTCCACGGTCTGTTGTCTCTCATAAGGGCTGAAATTTCAGACAGCCACGACTCAAAGAGTTCAGCTGCACTGCTAATGCATCACTTGTACATTGCTGTCAGCACAGGGAGGGGAAGAGGAAGAAAGTAAGTAAAAAGTATTATGCATTTGGGCTTTGTGAGGGGACAAAGGTGGAGATATCCTAACACATGCATCACAGAGCTACGCTATACAACAGCACGTACAGGTCCTTGTGTCAAAACACTTCCCAAACACCTGGAACAAGTGTGGCTCTAAGAACCTCAACACAGATGAAGGATCAGAGGGGACAGGAAAGTATAGTACAAGCACAGTATTCAAGGTGACAAAAAGTTCAGGTGTCTCTTTACACAGCCAGCCAGGTTTTCTTTCAGCACTGCAAATGACTTTACACCACTGGGGACTAAAACCACCCTGCAGACCCACTCTCGTGATCCCTGGCCAGGCATCATGTCTGTGTACTAGATGACAGCACATCTTGAGCAGACCTATGCAAAGAACTTCTAGCCCATAATTTTATACATCTGGTTTTCCTCCTTTTTCCTCCAAGCACAAGTTGTCAGGAGGTTGGCTGCAAAAATCTCCATCTACTTTAAAGTAGTTGTGAATGCTTTCCACAGCATGTTCTACATGCAAGCACTGTGCCAACGTGGTGAGTTTCAAACTGTAGCCCTGCAGAGGGATGGGTCATTTGTCTTGTGACTGTGCACCTACAGAGTCTCTGGCAGCAGAAGGGGGATGCAGTGAGGAGAGGGGGCTGGTTTGGGAACAAGGATGGAGAAACAGAGCTGCCATGAAAAGGGCTGTGGGAGGAAGGCAGGTAGCACAGAGAAGACAAAAAGGAACTACAGCAGGTTCCCAACAATGTCTTTGAGAAGACATTCCCCAAGATCATGTTTTTCCCCCTCTATTCCGCTCTTGTGAGACCTCACCTGGAGTATGGGGCCCCTAACTTAAGAAGGACATTGAGCTGTTGGAGCGGGTCCAGAGGAGGTCACGAAGGGCTGGAGCACCTCTCCTATGAAGACAGGCTGAGAGAGTTGGGGTTGTTCAGCCTGGAGAAGAGAAGGCTCCAGAGAAAGCTTATCACACAGAATCACAGAATGTTAGGGATTGGAAGGGACCTTAAAAGATCATCTAGTCCAATCCCCCTGCCAGAGCAGGAACACCTAGGTCAGGTCACACAGGAACATGTCCAGGCGGGTTTTGAATGTCTCCAGAGAAGGAGACTCCACAACCTCTCTGGGCAGCCTGTGCCAGTGTTCTGTTACCCTCACTGTGAAGAAGTTCTTCCTCACATTTATGTGGAACCTCCTATGTTCAGCACCTTCCAGTACCTGAAGGGGCCGACAAGAAAGCTGGGGAGGGACTTTTTACAAGAGCACATGGTGACAGGACGAGGGGTAATAGTTTTAAACTGGAAGAGGGAAGATCTAGATTAGATATTAGGAAGAAATTCTTTACTGTGAGGGTGGTGAGACCCTGGCCCAGGTTGCTCAGAGAAGCTGTGGCTGCCCCCTCCCAGGAAGTGTTCAAGGCCAGGTTGGATGGGGCTTGGAGCAACCCGGTCTGGTGGGAGGTGTCCCTGCCCATGGCAGGGGGGTTGGAATGAGACGAGCTTTGAGGTCCCTTCCAACCCAAACCATTCTATGATACGATATGTTTTCCTAAGTTGGGAACAGTGGCACAAGTGATTATCAAACAGTTCAGTTGGACATGGAGTTTGGGGTGGGGGAAGGAAGTGGTGAATGAAAGAAAAGGTTTTGGATGTGGATGCAGTTTCCAATACAAAACCACGTAACATTCTGAACATTCAATGCACAATTCAAAACTCATGTTCCTTGAACATGCAACTCAAACACTACCTTTTCTGGGTAGGAGGGCTGGCAAAGCTTGAGTGCTCTGAAACTCTCCAAATGTCAATGGGAATGACAAAACTACTCTTGAATTAGAATGCGCACTCATGCAATGTGGCTCATGCGACAGAAAAACTCAGAAATGTAATTCTTCTCCTACTCCCTGCTCGGTACCTCTGAAAAGGGGAGGAAAGTGGTCTTTACTGAGGAGACAGGAGTTGCACTAAATTCATATGATAAAGCAAATTCTAGGCACTTGGCCTTCTATCTTAGTGCAACTTGGTAGTATTAAGCAATAACTCTTTGTTTGAGAGCATAGCATCCCAAGTGAAAACAAACAGCTCAGAAATGTAAGGCATCCAGGAGTTAATTTCTCTAAGTAAAAGAGAAGCAGAATCCACCTACATTTCTGACATCTTCCATTAGTACATTTTCTAGATGAGCAATTCATGACACTGAAGAAACGAGAGCATTAGAATGTGAAATGAAGGGTGATGGATGGAGACCATACAAAGAAAATGATAAATCATGATCTGAGCTATAGACCTGCAATGCTGGGGAACACAGCCTCTTCTTCTGACTCCACCAGATTGTGTAGACCACAGCTTTCCAATTACATCCCTCTGTGAAATTAAACCAGGGATGTAGCTATTGTGAAGGAACTATGAACAAGAACAAATTAAGAAGTCCTAAATATGCTACTGTATAAATCAATGGAGAGTGTATGCCTAAAATACTACACACAATTATGTTTTATCCACCTTGAAAAGGACATACTAGAACTAGAGAAAATGACAATAATGTTGCCATACTGTTGGTTGAGAGGTGTAAAGCAGCTTCCAGATGAGAAAGAAATAAATAGTTTAGATCTCTGCAGCTTGGAAAAGATACGACTGAGGATGAATATGATAAAAGGCTTTACAACCATGAATGGCATACAGAATTTGAATAGGGGATGATTATTCATTATTTTTTATATCTCAGGAACTAGGAGGCAGCCAGGAAAATGATCAAGCAGCAGGTTTAAAACAAATGAAAGAAACGATTTTTCAGGCAACACACACTTGAATTCTGGAATTTAACTGCCATGGATTTCTGTGGAGGTCAGAAAGTATAAACGGCTCTAAATGCGATTAGATAAATTCATGGAGGACAGGTCTATCAGTGACTATCAAACATGATGGTTCAGATGGAGTCTTTGGCTCAGGAAATGCCTCAAACACAGACTGCTAGAAGCTAGAGAGATATATTGGGGAAAAATCACCCCAAACCTCCTCTAGCAGTGGAGTGGGGAATACACACTAACACTTCAAAGCCTCAAAAATGTCTCACTCCAAGTCTGACCACCACCCCGGGCAGACAGACCACTGCCTGCGGAATGGCACACCTCGTATCGCAAATCACCTTGAGAGTGCCAACTAAAAGAGATTTAAGGAGAGGATAAATCAATTTTACTGTATTACAGAACAAAGGCAATTATTTGGATTATACAACTGAGAAAAAGCCCAGGTGTAGTATTTCTGGAGGAGCTCTGCTGTAGACTTTCATTGCCTCCTTGAATCTTGGGAGTGTCTCTGTTGTATGATGACTCTCAGTCTTTTGGGGAAATTAGGAAAATAATAAAGTGAATTAATATCTACTTGAAACTCAATTCTGAGTTTCTGTTCTGGATTCTGTCCAATGCTTCCTCTCACATTAAAGTGTAGAGGGTAAGTCCAGTAACACTTCATTATTATTTCGGAGAACTAAGTCGGAGATGCTTCCTCGGCGCTGGGGCACAGGGCCTGAATTCACAATGCAGTGCGGTGCCCCACGGACTCAAATCATGACTTAAAAAGGCGTCTCACCAGACGCCTAGAAGTGAAGTTGCTTTCTCTCAGGGCAAGGACACCTGATGACAAATTTGTCTGGGGAGAAGTTCACCTTTGGTTGTCAGAGAGCTTTTAGATGCAGTGATTTCTTATGACTTACTACATGCTTGGATTATCACAGATTTGGTTGCTTCCCTAGACAACAAAATCCTCTTTTTGATTTCACAGCATTGGACAAGTCACGTAGCATAAACCAGACACATCCTGTAATAGTTTGCTGATAATCTTATGACCTCCAACAGGGTGCGAGATGCAACTAGACGCTACACATCACATTGATATTGTTGATGACTCACTTGACAACAGAGGGTTTATACATAATCACCTTTTTTCCTGCAATACGAGTGAACATCCCATGCTGAAGTTTTTTTCAGCTGTTCAAAGCATTTTAGGGTTGACTATGTTAAACTTAAGTGTTTTACCCTGCCTGTCCCATGGAGGGGCAATCCCATAAAAAGCTATTTGTGTAAAGCATCAGAGTCACAGCTCAATTATATTTGAGCAAAGCAAGGAGACTGGGCCTTACCTACTATATTTTTACTTAAGGTACAACATGTGCATCATTTCCTGCTGCAGCCTGCCATTGAGATATCCTTATTTTGCTCATTTCACCTCTTATGTTCAAAATGCCACCATCCATCACTTCCCCATAGTCACATCACACTGAAAAAGGCCAGTGACTTCCAGACACTAATTTTGTTTCCGGCACATTAGGTATTTATAAAATCCTTTCAGGCCCAGTGTCTATGAAGACGTTGTTCAGGTCTCCATGGCTTCCCTGAAAGGCCCTTAGGACTCTCTGTGCCACGGCACGGTTCCCAGTCTCTGCAAGGCAGGGTCATTGCCATCTAGAGTTTCATCTCCTCCAGGCAAGTATCTGTTTCTTACCCTTCAGTCTTCTGCACTCTGACTTCTTAGGGTATTTGTAAATTCTATATGGCTGCAGCCCAAGCTCCAGGGTGACTGGGATCCAGCACAGTCCCACCACAGGGGCAGGCAGTTCAGAAGCCTGAAGAGGCAGTGCCAGGAACTCTTTGAATATTCATGTGGCTCAGAATTCATTTAGTGCTTTTTCCCACTACACCCGAAACTTGGATAACCAATGAGTAGGAACCGACCTATGATCTTTGATCTCTTACCCACAGGCTTCCGTACTGCATTCTCACTGACTAAGTTTCCCCTCTGCTTGGACTGCAAACTCCAGTGGGACAGAAACAGCATCTCTCATATTCTTGGGAAAATCTGATACATTTTGCCAAGAATCATAGAATCACCTTGGTTGGAAAAGACCTCTCAGATCACCCAGTCCAACCATTAACCCAGCACTGCCCAGTCACCACTGCCCCATGTCCCTCAGCACCACATCTACACGGCTCTGAAATCCCTCCAGGGATGGGGACTCCCCCACTGCCCTGGGCAGCCTGTGACAGTGCTGGGGAACCCTTGCAGTGAAGAAATTGTTCCTAATATCCAATCTAAACCTCCCCTTGAGGCCATTACCCCTCATCCTATCTGTACATGCACAATTAGGTACAACTTTACAATATTTGGTGATAAGAGCTGTGGCACCTTTCAGAAAGATCTAGATTGGAATAGTGGAATAGTTACTGGCAAAGCAGAGACTGCATTGACACAGTGTGAGCCCACGGGCTCACACCTGCCGTGGCTCACAAGCTTTTCACGGTCATCATGAAAATATCAAAACAGGTCAGGTGTATTCACACTGAGATCTCCTGCTGGGGAGTTCACATTGTGGATGGCACAGAAAATGCTGGGTGTAAGACAGCTAGAGAAGGGACTCGAGAGAGACAGGCTGTGAGAAAGCACGCACTACCAGAGCAAACACAAATCTGAAGCAAAGGGCCAGCTCTTTTTCTTCCTGAACCGCTCAGCTTTGTGTTTTGCCAGTCAAGAAGCCAAGGTGCACTCTAAAAAGCAAACAGCCAGTGCTTATGAAACACTGTTACATTTCAAACAGGTTCATTTGCAAGCATTTCCCACGTGAACAATTTCTGCTACTTAATTTTTTTCTTTTAAACGTAATGAAAATAAAACTGTTGCACATTAAAACAAAAGAGGATGCCATGTTCTCTTACTATTTTCTTCATTGCTGTCCATGGAGTACAAGCCTCACTGTAAACAGTCCTTTGGTCCTGAAGGTATACCACAAACACCAATATCAGCAGACACCAACATTTCCAGCTCCTTTTCAGGGGGGGACGTTCTTTGCACCCTGTAGTGCATTATCTCTAAAACGTCTTCCAAAGATCAAATCCATCCCATGGTTCCTATAAAAGGTCACGTTTCGCAATGTAGCCTACAGAACAATGACATTTCAAGGATCAAGGAAAAGGTTAAAATATTCCTATAAATCTATTCTCGGGACTTTTAAGTATTTCCTACTCAGAGGGAAATGTCATTTTTCTTCAGGAGCAACTGAGGGCTCTGTGATGGGTAATGGGTCTGTTAGGTTTTATACGGTGAAAGAAAGATGCACTTCACTCCCCGACTCATGCAAATGAAACCTAATTTAATTTTAAACCTCATTTATTTATTTAGATTTAATCTAAAACTCCCACATCAAAGCAAACAGAAAAACAACAAATACTACTGGGGCCTTAATAAAAAGAAATTGCGGCAAGCCAAAATAAAACTCAGAGGAGCAGCTTCTGCATAATGTTATAAATTATGGTCTTGTAGAGCACCCCAGCCCGTGAAATCCTTTACTCAGTCAGGCTGACGCCGAGTGAATGCTGAGGATTTAATTCAGTCGCTTAATGCTCCGTAAATCTGAGCTGGCGTTGAATTTTGAGATCTGGAGCTTGGTGGTTAGAATTACAGCAGTGGGGTGGAGAAGCTTTTGTGGTGAGAAAGCAGCCGGTACCCTCTCTGGGCTCCCAGGAGGCCATTTCCAGGTTCTAAATGAAATGAGCTTATGGCTCCCACTCACTTCTTGATTAGCACTAAATTACACTCACACAGACGGCAGATACTGTACACCAGGGAAAGAAGGTGGCAGCCTAGAAAAGACTGGGGGAGAGTGGGAAGCCACATTTTGTGCTCCCCCTCCAGACCCTTGCTGCCAGCGTCCCTCCAGCTCCCTGCACGTTTCTAGCTTAGCAGGTTCTTTATTTGAAATGCTGTGTAAAGGGAAACTGGATGGCTCAGGAAAACTGGAGGAAGACACAAAACTTTACAGCTTTATCTGGAATTGGCTTTATTCAGACCAGTTCCTAGGTAGGCTAAGATTCTCCACAATAAAAACTGGAACACTGCAGATGCCAGCTGGGTGCCTTGTTCTTGGCAGTCTCACCAGAGGCACATGGGGGACAGAACGATCATCTCAGACTATGATTCCTGCTCAGCAAGGATAAAACCCACTGGCAGGAAAGGCACTCTGTGCATTTCAGACTGGTCCGTTTGATGAACAATGCACTTGTTCGCAGTTACAAAGCAGAACTGTTTAACTGTACAAAGTTGGCATGAAAGTCTTCAGGAGTAAGGTATTGAGGGCACAAACCTGATAATGGCCAGAACAGAAGTTTACCTCATACCTGACCGATGGGAATTCTTCAGAAAGGAAAAGAATGTTCCTCCAGTTTCCTCAAGGGGTCTGAAATCCCCACCTTTCATATTTGTGGCTACAGCTTAGGTAACTGGCCTCTGTCCCTTCTTGTAAACGTCAATGTTGGGCTGGCACTGGTGTCAATAGTGGCTTTGTGGAACATCCTAGCAGAGTCAGGCTTAAAACAGGACACCAGGAACTAAGTTTCACAACATTTGCATCACCCACAGCACTAGGCAGAGGATCGAGAGGCATCCAGCACACAAGCCACAAGTACTCCTGCTCAGCCCAAACACAACCTCCACCTCATTCTGCAGATGCTTTTGTGTTACAGAGACTGTTTTTGTGAACTCCAGATGCATCAAGTGAGACCTCTACAGCCATGTCCTAATCTTAGTATACACTTAAACTTAGTGTAATCAATCTTAGTATATTTTCAAACTCTGTGTCTGGTTATGTCAAAGATTTCATTAAATCCTCATTCCAGTTGGAGAATCCTCATCCCAGGCATCTGAGTCTATCATCATGCTCTTTTGCACAGACATATAGTTTTCCTAATTTAATTTATTTACTGTTTGTTTGCCCTTATTTTTTGTTTGTTTCATTTGGTTTTTTTTTTTTGAGTTTTCCTTTCTTCCTCTAGATCTTTCTTGTTAGCATAGAATCCCAGAATGGTTTGGGTTGGAAGGGACCTCAAAGCTCACCTTGTCCCAAGCCCCCTGCCATGGGCAGGGACACCTCCCACCAGCCCAGGTTGCTCCAAGCCCCATCCAACCTGGCCTGGAACACTGCCAGGGTTTATTAATCACCAGTCACTGAACCATGCCAGAAGTCTCCCCAGGTTGAACTGCTGAAAGGTTTGTTTTTGTAGTGCTTACTCTTTTCATGTGTTCATAATTCTCCATTTACCATACCAACTGTGTAAATTCTGGAGTTCTTCACTATTGCACCAGGCTTCCTATTTGTGCCTTTTCCAAATTTTGAAGCATCCAGATTCTGCTCCGTGTTCTCCTTACACCGATAGTTTACATCCACTTTAGAATCTACACAGAACCCCCTCAATTCTTAAAACTCTTGGTCCCATCTCAGGTCCTAGCAATCATATTCTACAAACAGGACTTAACTGAGCTGTGGCTGGGAGCCAAATGATTTTTAGCCCTAAAGGCTTTATTCGATATATAGAAAGAGAGCTGCACAATAGATTATGTGCTCATGCAAAAGGAATCACTGGACCTATAAGGACCTGTTACTTCAAAGCTCACTTGTCTTTTTTGCTGTCTAGTGCTTACAAAATACGAGGACGCGAACAAAAGATTCAAACCTTCAGCACAGTCCTAATAAACACTTCCAGCTATGATGAAGACAAAAAAAAGGAAGAAAAAAAAAAAAAGGAGAAAGTCAAAAACAACTAGCAACTGTGTTATTTCAGAATTGCCTTCATTACTTCTGCTAGGTGACTTTGCTCTGTAACACACCACTTTCTGTCCCACTTTCTTAAAATAAACAACTGGTCTACAGCTTGTCAACAAAGCTCCATTTTCAATCAGCCAGGGAGACCAGGCAAAGCACATCTTGCAGTGCCCCTATTGCTATAAGAAGGGTTTGGGGGTACTTCAAGCTGAGAATTTCTTCTGCTTTGCCTTAGAGTGATTAGTTGCCCAAGATATGACAGATTTGTGTTGACAACTGGACCTAAGAGTTTAAGGAAATCCTGAAGAGAGAAAGGGATATTTATTGACAAGCTTATATGTTGCTGTGGATCTGAAATTCTCTTCTTTCCAGACCAGAGCAACTATTAAACCAAAGAAAACTGAAGACGATAACACAGTGGCTACCAGGGGAGTGGAGGGTGTAAGGGCAGACCGCCTTGCATAAACTAATTCAGAATACTTCATCCCTGTCACAGAAAGAGTGATGCTAGTTTTCTGCTTTCAACAGGACTCGTGGCATTTACTTTTCAGATTGAGGGTTTTATCTTCACCTTCTGCAGAGTCAGGCTGAGCAGAGGAAAAAGGCATCAACTGGGATTTCAGCAAAGAAAAAACTACCAGGGATGCAATGAAAAAATAAATAAATCAATCTTTCCCTTCTACTAAAGAATAAGCCATAATCCTACCTGTACATAATGTAAAACATCTTTGAACCTTACAGTGCTGCCAGGATTAGAGGAGATTAATTTTTAAGAAATGGGAAAGATATTAAGATTCTTCAACATGTATGAGGCACTGGCAGCAGCTGAGCTATGTAGTTTGAGCTGAGAAGCAATTTGCATTATGTGTGTGAGGGAAGAAGGTGGTTGCTCACCTGGGCTGTCTCCTGATCTTCATAATCAACCGACATATAAAAGATACACTGACGAGGGTAAAACTTTGCAGGGAATTCAGAAGACAGGCTGCCCTGTCCCCTTCTTTTTGAAAAATCCAAGAATAAATCAAAGAGGGGATGAAGAGAGAACAAGCGCACAGAGCTGTCAGCGCACTGCAGTTTTTGGCCGCTCAGTTTCCACACCAGGGAATGAGGGATCAGTTTCGTGTGCTGACCTGACCAAGGAAAATGACAGTGAAGGACAAGGACAAGGAGGAAGGTTGCTTGCTGCAGAGTTAGTGGCAGCAAAGGTCTCGGAACTGGTCTGAATAAATCAGCACAATTAGATACCAATTACAGCCTTTATGGGCTACCACAATATAAATATTTAATAAGAAGCATGGTGGCTAGAAGATCATTATTAATCTGCAGTTAAGCAGTATTAGCGAAAGCACAGCTTCTGGAGAAGACGAGCTGTTCCAAGAGGTTACACGGGAACACAAGATCCTAAGTTTAGAACAAAGACACCTGGAAAATTTGGTCCTGTAACTGCACTTGCAGTAGGGGTCGGTCTCTTCTCCCAGGTAACAGTGATGGGACGAGGGGTGATGGCCTCAAGTTGTGCCAGGGGAGGGTTACATTGGGTATTAGGAAACATTTCTTCACTGCAGGGGTTCCCCAGCACTGGCCCAGGCTGCCCAGGGCAGTGGGGGAGTCCCCATCCCTGGAGGGATTTCAGAGCCGTGGAGATGTGGTGCTGAGGGACATAGGGCAGTGGTGACTGGGCAGTGCTGGGTTAATGGTTGGACTTGGTCATCTTAGAGGTCTTTTCCAACCAGAGCTATTCTATGATTCCATGATTCCAGCTAAGGGGCAGAAGGAACCCATACAACATTGAGAACGGCTGGGACCACCTTCTCCTTTTTGCTCAGACCCCACAGAGACCAGGGCTCAGGGTGCGTGGGAAGAGCTCCCTGGAGACCATGGGCAAGAGAGGGAGGTCCAGACCCACAGGGGTGAGTGAAGGAGCTGTGAAGGTGCTCAGAAAAGAGACCTGTGTGGAACCTTGGAAACCCTGCAAATACTTTCATTCAAGGAGTTGTAGGGAAGATGTAGACTTCACAAGACTGGTATTTTTGGTTCAAGTGCCAAATACAGCCATTATAAGAGCCAGCATAAGAAATACCAGGCTTTAAAAGATTTTTTAAAAGGTTTTGCAGAGTGTAGTAGATTCTAGCTAAACCAATGTCCTTAAAGAGGCTAATGAAATTCTTTAAAATTACGAGAGGTGAGATAAAAGACACAGGAGGATGTTGGAAACCAGAAGTTAAATTACAGAACTTCCTCAAAGCAGAGGGCATCAGAGGAAATTGTTCTCTGCAGTGCAAGAGATAAAAAGCACACAGGGACTAAAATAGAGGCTTAAAAAAGCCTTTTAAGTTCCAGTCAGTATGCTTTCAGCAAGGTACATCTTTCTCACGTTTTTACTGTATGTTTGTATATAAATGACATTCCTTAATAAAAAAGGCTCACTAGAAACCATGAACTTAAGAGATTAATTCATTAGCAAAAGAGTTTGTAAGAAATTCTGGTCTTTTACAAGTGTAAATAGTGTGGCAGAAGACCAGCCCCAACAGCCAGATGAGCGTGGCAACGTTTCCCACATAGCAGATGATGTTCCAGTCTGACGAGAGTCAAGACAGAAGGCACCTTGCGTGACGGGACAGCAGCAAGTCACCAAACCACTGAGCACAGAAGACAGCAGGAGCTGCTGAACACAAGCACAGCGCTGCTTGCCTTCGGGGCGTGCAGACGAGAGAGCATCGGGTGACACGGTATGCTGGTAGGGTGCACAGATGGTACGCACAAAATGTGTGGCAAAGGGGTTACAGGGAAATGTGAATGACTGCAGTCTTTGCTTTTATTTACAAACCCAGGGAAGTGGGCTGTGAGGTGGTATGTTGTACCTTGGCTGTCACATAGCACCTGCTTTTGTAGGACTGCAACTTAGCCTTGGGCATGGAGGATGGTGTAGGAAACCTACTGCGCCTTTGGGGAGGTGGGAGAGGAGACAGCTTAGGCTCCCACCCTGAACCAGGCTCACTACCTGATGCCCACCAACTCCTGAAGATGCACGAATTGTCAAGGAAGGGCATGGTTTGCCTGGAGATCAAAGACAAATTGTCATAAAGCTTTAAAAAGAAAAAAAAGTCTATTTAGAATCATAGAACAGCCTTGATTGGAAAAGACCTCTAAGCTCATCCAGTCGAACCATTAACTGCCCAGTCACCACTACCCCATGTCCCTCAGCACCTCATCTACACAGCTCTGAAACCCCTCCAGGGATGGGGACTCCAACACTGCCCACTCCTCCGTCCCTCCAAATTTTGTTATTCTCTCCAATGTGGCAGAGAGAACAAGACACCGTACCCCAGGCTGGGAATGCCATGGCCCGACATGGAGAAGCACAGCTGCACTGTCCCTCTCACCAGAGCCCTGGCTGCCACGCTGATGGCCAGGGAGGCCAAATAGACTGACAAACTGCCTGTGGAGACAGCAGACACGTGACAAAAAGCCACCCTGATTGACATGGCAGCGTTCCAGCACCCAGTGCTCTTCTCAGCTGTCGGAAGAGGTCCTTCCTGAACAGCTTCTCTCACAAGGGAAGATCTGCAGGCTGTTTGTCACAGGAGGACAGAGAAACCAGAAAGGTGAAGACATGCATTACTGAAAAACAAGTAATTCTATTATTGTGATAACACCTGAATAGAAACACCTCTTTGATAATGAGACTGTTGCTGGAACCACACATTTAAGGGTTTACATTCCCGAATCTGTCTCTGCAGCTTCATGAGACACCAGTGCCAGCAGAGCAACAAACACAGCACAACCCATTTTCACCATGGGCTGAATGAAGTTGCATCTTCATGCATGCAATCGACTGAGCTTGAATTCTGGTGCTTCCACAACACAAACACCTTTAGAGGAATGCTAACTCTCCTTGGGTCTGTCATTCATGGAGGCAGGCTGGACTGCTCTGAAGTCCTCTGCAAAACACTTCATAGATGTCTCTAGATGTACAGATGAACCAGAAAAGCCAGGACTCAAGACAGATTCAGTTTGAAAAAGATATTATCTATGACTCCACAAGCACAGATCTCTTTAGAGAGATACTGCCGTACTGGGGAGACACCAGGATGCACCGTGGAACCCTGCCCAAGTCCTGTAACCTGCCTCTGTAGCTCAAGTTCCACAGATGTAGGGATGGATATAAAGCAGAGACCCTATTAAAACCAGATGCTAAAGATGAAAGGAACTCCTCTGAAGAAAGATATTATACAACAAGATGAGAATTTGTTCACTGGGTAAACTTGTCCTGAAGGTAAAGTAGGGATGCCTGACCCATTAGAGAAAGTTAAGGGTCAATAAGAAATTAATGGGATCAGTGGCCCCATTAATCTTCCTATAATGAACACCAGCTGAAACAAACCCTTCCTTCTGAAATACCTGAAGACATTTTATATTGGCAACAAATTTACTTTATTGAACCTAAAATCATATAAAAGTGATTTAGATGTACTGAACTCAAGACATTCCCTGAAATACAGAAGGTATTTTGAAACAGGACCACAGCAGAAGGTAGACTGGTACCATAGGTTAGTGCACTAACCTTCAACCCCTTCAGTTTATCATCTGGGTAATAAATTGTGGTGTTGCCCACACAATCCCTGGTGGGTACTTGCCCGTTGCAAAAGTTACACAGTATGGCAACACGCTGTGAATGGCATCATCCGCTCAGAAATAGCACACAGCTGGGACAGATGGGGACATCACAAGCAAAGCTATTCTGAGTTCGCAGCTCGGGAGAAAAGGATGGATAAACAGAAATAGAATATGAAGTTTACAACAATGGAGGACTAAGATGCACTGGCAAATTATGGGACCCAACATGCCCATTTCCTGCTCTGACTTCCTTTTCTGGTTCTTAGTTACAATTCCAGCTTTTTTTCTGATCTCTTTTACACAAAAGGCTGTGCAAGCAGTAATGAAACCAGGCTTAGCTGTTAGTATTACCAAATTGAGATGGTGCTTTCATCAAGTCCAGAGAGCTAAAAAGACTGACTAGCACAAATTACCAGCTGCACTCCTGCCTCTCCTGATTCCAGTGATTTCTGCAGGAAGACATGGCAGGAGATGCCTGAACAGCAATCTCAGAAGTATGTTCTGCCTGCTCATCAAGTAGGGACTGCAGCCAGATTTTCAAAATATTTTATTTCCCATGGAGGCACTAAAGAGAAATAGCCAGATTCTCAGTGGGAGCTGGATACTGCCCTCACATTAACAACTTCTGAAAAAAAAACAAGCCAAAGAGACTGACTTCAGACCAAATGTGATTTTTTTCTGGAAGTCAGGTTCCCATTATCAAGAGGTGAATATTGTCCAGGATGACAAAACATCCCGAGCACACTTAAGAGCAACAAGGATATATTCTCAATGTCAGACTCATCTCGGTGAAGACCTAGGGCTTCCTACACCTTGGTAAGAAAAGTAAGCATGAATTATAGTCAGATTGTTGCTTAGGGACTACTCTCAACTCAACCTATGTTCTCCAGAAATCAAGCACTGAGGGAATTAAACAATAAACCCAAGCAGTATTTTCTCACTTATTACCGATTTATTCCCTTGTGCTGCAGGTGGGGAAAGAAAAAGAAGGAAAGGAAGGGAAGTAAGAAACCCTGGTAAGCAAACACACCTCCATGGCTCCCCCACACTCCTCACATCTGCAGCACGGACAGTTCACAAGCGCTGTGGTCAAGCAGTTTTAAGAACCAAAGGAGAGCAGGAGGATCACCTGGATTTTGGGGATTGTGTGAGAACTGCCCCTCTGCGCCGCTCAATCAACATTCCTCCAGTGGGAACCTACCACATTTTATAGCAGGAGAGCCAATTTATTTCATTGCACATGTGCTCACACACATACTGCTGTCAGGACTTGAAAATGCCTTCCCTGGATATCGCTTGGATTGTGTGCACATCCGGATCCAGGCAAAGCCACGGAAAGCAATGCAACTGGTCCTCCCCCTCCAACAATCGCCTTGGATTTTTGGAAAAGAACAGATTTTAAACCACCTACAACACAGCGCGTTGCTCATTAGCTCTGGCCAATGGCTAGAGCTCACCTGGCAGCCAAGTTTGCCTTGATGTTCTCAATTCTCTGTATTTACACCGTGAATTTCCTTCCATTATCAAATTAGGAACTTGGGTGCTGAATGTAAAAATAACCAAATGTTCATCCACAAAGCAACTTGGAGGAGACTGTTGAAGGACGCTGCTAGAGAAAGGGCCAGGATTATACGCAGACTCATGCCCCACAGAGGACTATACGCTAACTCAAATGAGATTTTAACAAGTTTCTACTGAGAATTTCCATTTTCCATTTAAACACATTGTGAATCTATGTGCGTTGCCAGTGAGATTGCTTAAAATGGCATGAAATTGAATGCCCCCCCCCCCAACCAAATGCCACCTGACAAGACTGATAAAGCAAATGCTGATATTGGGACTAGACAAGATTAAATTCTACTATTTAGAGTGTAAGAGTTTGTAATTAGGGCAGCAATGGTCTTTGTTGGAAATGTAAAATGGTTTTGTGCTGAATGCATTAGAAGGATCATCAAATTCTACCACTACTTCATAGCCTCGAATAAAGATTTTATCATATACTTGGGAGCTCTCTTTAATAAACACATTACCTGATCAAATAAACCGATTAATATTGAGTAACTCCCTACTCGTCTGCAGATGCAATACAATAGCAAACCTGAGATGGTGAAAAGGACCAAAACATTCAACGAAAGCTTCTGCTCAACCGTTTGTTGCTAAGAAATTGCATTAAAGACACTGGACACCAACGGAGCTTTCTCACCGGCTATCAAAGCTGCTGACTGTGCGTTTGCGGGGTGCGCCGCGCACAGCACACACCCCAGTGAGACATATATAGATGTGCCTCAGCACACAAACAAACGAGACAAATAGATAGCAATATATTGCTATTTGCTTTGTGATTTGCATTTTGCAGTGGCAACAGGACAGGGCAAACAAAGCATTTCCTGAATAACAATTATTTACTCCCAGACAATTAAATCACTTTGGCTTAGGTTATATTTATATACAGGGTAGGAAGCAATATACTGTAAACTGTTCAACAACACGGATCCTTACATGGTTGTTTCTGCTTTATAATAAAATAGAAACCTATTTAACTAATACCTGTTCAAGTAATTAACCTATTATAAAGAAAAAACAAGTCAACACACCAAGGTTATGCATCTGAAAGAACTCTACTGTGTTTCTTTCATTTAAATTTCAAAGTCGATGTCAATGTTGTTTCCTATCTACAAAGACAATTATTTCATGCACTGTCAGGTTACTTGCAAATCATCACAAATACATTAGGGTCTACCAAGATACCGATTTCAAAGTGCATTGATATTCCACAGTCTTCCCTCTCTGTAGTAACTGGATGGATTGGATTCCCTAGTCTAGCTCGCAGTTATTAAACTTTTCCTTCTTCCAGATGAAGAGAATGAATACACGATGCAGACATTTTATGTGATCCTTGGCTTTTCAAGGTTTGATCTCTGCAAATGCAGACTGTCTCTAAACTGTGTTGCTCATATTCATATGGACCAGCTTTTGCAGTCTCACAGCTCTCACTGATGAAGAGAGATGCTCCCGCACAGGACCGGCACACTGCGGTAATGCATATGCTCTTAAAAATAGCAAGTTTTTAATGCACCCTTACTGTTCTCCTCTTTTCATAATGTGTTGCTGCAGGCCACTATGAGGTAACTGAAGATAAGCATTCCCAGGTTCATGTCAACCTTCACGCCAGTACAAACGATACCGCTTAAAATTCTGACTTTTTCAAGCTGCATACTGAGTGTCAGTAAGACTTTGCTGTTCAGCTCCTTCTGATTCTTCTGAAAATAACTGGCCACAATAAGAACCCTTGGGCTGCCCAAGAGAAGTTGTTTGGAGCCTGGACTTCTAGAAACTGAAGTTGCTTCACAACTCAATTTCAAGAACAATATACAAGGGTTAAAAGCACCTCTTATGTTATGCAGTGTTGTTCCATACATTAAGACTACTTTCTGTTTTATACAAAGAAAGTGATAGAGGCTCTTTATTCAGAGTGAAGATTTTATATATCCTTATCACAAAAAATTCTGATACTTGATCCTTTGCTTAAATTGAATCCCCGTTAGATCACCTTAAACAATTATCCCTCTTCCTGTTACTTTCAAGCTCTAAATACAGTTACAGCATTTCTTATAACTTGCTTTGTAGTCAAGTTAGATCTACTTAGCTTTTCAATGCCTATTCTCCTGAGTCACTCCCACACCCTCTTTAATCACCACTGCTGCTTCTCTGCATGGGGTTTTCACAGTGAACCTACCAACAGATACAGACACCCAAAACATTTTGTGTTGTCTCGCAATGTGCAACAATTGAGCTTGCTTATCAGGACCCAGTACTGAAAAAGACCCATCAAGATTATTTACAAGCTGTGTGACTGGACCACTACAGACAGCTCTGGTATAGAAGAGTAAACATCTGATGCTGGTGAGCAGAATGAGAGCGCACTGACAGCCAAACTCTGAAATAAGGGATTCCAGGGAAGCCATAAGTCTGAATGAACATCATAGGTTTGGTAAAGAGTTACAATTCTGGCCATTTTTCTATTCCCCAGGCAACAGTATGCACCTGCTGTCTTCAAAAAGCAATGTACTTGTTGCATAAGCAATTGCTGTATTTGTTCCCTGCTCTCTTAGTGATCATCTTTGAAAATAAGCTTTCTCCCTCAAAAACCACAGCAAGGCTACTGTTACAAGAAAGAGCTTGACAGGTGCACATAAAACCTGCTCAAAACGTCCTGCCACACCTTCCTGAACCAACAACGCAGCACACACGCTTCTCCCCTCTGATGCACATGAGCTTCATTCACAGAGATACTGACATTCAGAGACTGACTTGGGCTTATGGTTGCTGCAGATCAGATCCTACCGGGCAGCCTTCGGAAATGTGAACAAAAAGAGCTCTCCCTGGAGCCCCGCGTGCGTTCCCCCACGCTAACAGCTGGCCCTTGCCGCAAGCAGTTGGAGCAGGAGTGTGTACATCACAGCGAACCGCAGAGTGAGATCCTGCCCATGGTCCTTTCCCAGGCAACCCTTCCCCCTTCCAGAGAGCCAGCAAAATAGTGCAGGCAGTTCACACCAAGCCCCTTTTCGGGTCTAAAGAGAGCCCTTCCTCCAGCACTGCTTCCTCTTAACAGGTGGACAACTCCCAAAATTCAACAGTAGGAAACACTTTACCTTTAACAAGCTCCAGCCACTCTAACCAGATTGTCAATAAACAGAGCATATTGCACAGATGGACTAATAACGCAACCCTAATTCAATTGCCTACAACCATCTTCTGTGCATACTCTATTAAAAGCAGCCACTCGGCTTGCAGCAGCTTAGAAATGAGGACAGGGTCCCCTTCTGAAGGAGAGAAGGGAAGAGCACAGACTTTGCTTAGCCAGCAGCGTGGGGCAGGTCCCTCAGCAGCACACTTACAAGTCGCCTGCAACCTTACGCCCGCTGGTGGTGGCTGCAGCCACCTCGGTGGTGAAAGCAGCTTGCTGTTATCCTCGGCTAACCCTTCAGCCACGCGGCTTTTAAGCGACTCAGCTACGTGAACCAGAAGTGCGACGGCCTCAGCCACCCTCCTGCAGCAATATTTGTATCTGGAGAGAATAATTCAACAGCAAACACTCCAGCCCTGTTAACTTCTGTTCTTCTCCTTGCCCTGTTGTCCAAGTAGCCCACACAGAATGAGGGCTCCCAAAGGAGGGGGTGTCCTGGAATTATGGTCAGCTCATGGTGTAACTCAGATCTTTACCTAACATTCAACTTCTATTTTCCACATGCTTTCTTTCTCTCAACACTAACTAGGCAGTGGTACGAGCAAGCTTTGGGTACGGGGAAGAGGAACAGGAACCAAAAGCCGCTGGTATTACTTTCAAAGTTTGCTCGACCTCTTTTAAAGCCAGGCTGCCAGCAGCCATGAGCTGATGCATAGCAAGGGATTATCTTTCACAGGCACTACCTTTGAAGTGCACAAGATTCAAATCAGTTACAAACAGGGGACCTCAGGCCTATCAACAGCCACGCTGCTCGGGGCCAGGAAAGTCCAACGAGCTGGCTCATGCTTCCATCTGCACTCCAGACCCAGGGGATGTAAAGCAGGACACGCAGAGCCTGCCTCACTCTCCATATGCCATTCCCCTGTCTGTCCTGCTTTCAAGGTGGGAGCTACACAGCATCTGACACCCAGCACTGGGACCGCAGCACATGTGCACAGTGAGGAATGATTAGAAAAAGAATTTTAGAAGAGGTTTTCATGTCATTTGCTGTTTGTGTTCCCTGACTTGCTGCGAGCGTGCCCAAGAGTCTCCAACTCCTTCACAGAGGAACAGATTTATGCAGAACCATGACAATTCCTACTTTTCCCTTTATCTCCTCTCACTAACTATCAAGTGGCCAAGCCACTCTGTCCCTTTTGAGTGTCCTTTCCCCCCTTTTTTCCTCCTGGATGGTATTAGTATGCCTGAGAGAACCCATAGCTGCCGAGAACCCCGTTGAAG
The DNA here is from genome assembly GCA_028020825.1 of Podargus strigoides. Classification (NCBI taxonomy): domain Eukaryota; kingdom Metazoa; phylum Chordata; class Aves; order Caprimulgiformes; family Podargidae; genus Podargus; species Podargus strigoides. Next base: position 39,246,380 of record CM051624.1, on the reverse strand, counting down.
TTAATATGACCGGATGGCCCATTGCGGCCAGCTGTCATCGATTCACTCCCTGCTCATGGCCGAAAGCTCTCTCTAGCCCATGGCTTAGTGGAATTAGCCACCTCTTTCCTACTTTCCTTACTTTATTTTTAATACAGAATTGACTTTAGCATTACCCTGGGGCAAAACTCACTGGACATTGCCATGGATGTCATCCGGGGTAAGAGCTTGGATTTTTGCCACGGCTGTCTTCTCCTCTGCCATCTCGACAAGCTGCTGGACAGAACTACTTGAGAACTTGCAGCAGTGTTTGCACTTCCAAGAGCTCTTTTCCAACAGCCACCCACAGGAGAAAAGGCCAGTGGATGAGTAACGAAGCAAGAAGAGATTTTTATGTTAATACAGCCATGTCCATGTGCTTCTTAAGCAGTATGTTCAGAAAAAGAGGCTGTGCATTTATAGCCAGCTCTTTTGAGAAAGCAGCTGCAATAGCGATGGAAAACTCAATTTAGTCAAAGAACACATTGTCATGAATAATAAAAAATTAGTTGAATCCAGTGCCTGTGATAGTGACGAGCTCAGTAAGCCTAGCTAGAACTAAGCATAACATACAAAAAGAGGCTGCCCTAAGTCCTGCCGGTCCCTTCCAAAGAGGGGACTGAATACTAAATACCTCTTTTTAAAGGATTAGGGCTCTCTAGATACCACCCCACTGCTGACCTGGCCTGAACTCCTACTCCCCTTTTTAGCATAGAAAACAGGGAAAAGTACAATCTCAAAACAGGTAGCATGGAAGGAAAAAGCATTTAGCATGTTGTAGGCAGAGTTTTCCCAACTCATTTCACCCGTGACCCATGTAAAATCTAAGATCCAGTACATAATTCATTGCAATACTTACGGACCTCAAACTGGTTAAAAATGAGCCAAGATAGAGATGTCTGATAGACAGGAATTTAGGTGACTGATCTTGCATGCAAATAATGAGCTAAGGAAAAAAATATTGTTGCAAAAAAGAAAAATGTCTATCAAAGTCCAAGTATGCTAATTATCAAGAATTTAATGGAAACTCACTTCCTGACAAATTGCATGTTAAGAATTGAGACAGACAGCTGAATATTTTAATACCAGATCTCCCTGGGGGGAAAAAAATAAAAGAAAAAAAAAAAAAAGGAAAATATTGTTTTCTTCTTCAAAAAATCAAAGTCTCATTGGAAAAGTCAGCTCCTGTTACATGAGCTCCTGGGAAATAAGGCACTGTAGCTGTTCATCTCAAGAACGGGTGGTGATGCTTCTCACAGAGACCTGCAGCCAGGTCCACCCTCCTATAATATCCTAATTAAAGAGTTGTTATCCATGCACGGGAGACAGAATGGTTGAAGGGATACAACAGATAACATGACAAGCTAGCTAGGCCAGCTGACAAGCACTCCAGTGAGGCAAGTCCAAGTCAAAAATGGAAGCCTGAACACTACTAAAGTGATTAGAGAGTGCTAGCTTCTCCCTGCTCCGTGATGGGTGTTGACAGTGGAGGCTAACTCTGACGTTACTGACTGCCAGAGAGCAGGCCCAGACTAGCTTCCCTTTTATTCAGTTTGTCTATTGCTACCCAAAGTGCTCAATAAAGGGCATTGGGTTCTGTCCAGAGAGTCCTGGATGGGTTCTTTGGAAAGCGTGACTGATCAGGCGGCTGCACACACAGCTACGGATCACCTTGGAGCTCTGCAAGAAGAGCGAGCAGCCAGATGAAAAACACACTGCTCAAGGAATTAGCTGTCATCATAACGATATTTCTGACTACAGGAACAGTTGGCTAAATCTGCAAAGCTTTTCAAAGCTACAATCAGAAAAGGCTCGCGAAGTTTTAAACACAGATTAACTTAGAAAGAAAGGGATAAGAAAAAATAAAAATTGCCCTCGTTTGCTTAATTATCATTTTGTCATTGCAAAGTTTCCAGATTCGTAAACAGATGGTATTACAGGGTCACAAGGGGCTGTGGTTTGGGCAGCTATTCAGCAACTGTCAAGTTCTGCTTGGTGGGTGGTGGTTATCAGTGGGAAAAGCAAACTAAGGTAACACAAATCCAGTAATCCTCTTGTGAAATCAATCGAATTACTTCATGTTGGATAAGAATACACATATAAGAAGCTATTCCAGTTTGGTGGACACGGTTGAGCTTGTTACGAACCAGAGCCCCCAGTTTGAATCTAACATTGGTGCCTAGATAGTAGCCTTCACTTGCCTGTACCTGGCCTGCAGCTGTGGCAAGATGCAGGAAAGATGCTCCAGCAGGAGGAAAAAATAGAATTTGCATTAAATGAAGAAACCCAAGCACTAGTAGCTCTCCCCACTGTATCACTGGCCAAAGGCTTTCCTGAATGCCCGACGAGACTACCAATGCAGGTCAAGGGCAGATCCCAGTCTGAATCAATTGCATCAGAAGCCTTGTGTGGAACAGCAGACTCCACAAGAAGCATCAGAAAACATCTAGAAATCCTAGACTGACAAACACCTCTCATTCCCAACTGCTAAACCAACCCCCACTTCCCTGCACAATAGAATTGGTGAGAATGAATAGTCAGCCTCTAACAACCAGCATTATCTTTCTGTTCAGTTGGGCATTTTTAAACCAGCTCTTAACTGTTCATTTCTATATGTATGATGAGACCACCCGGGGCTTCATCATATTCAGACAATAAATGGAGTTTTTGATCTGGGATCAAAAAGAAGGGTTGAACATGAAGGCCGTGAACACAGGGGATTAGAAAGTGCTAACGGCCTCAGCAGCAGCTGTCCTGGGATATAAGGCATGAGAGAGAGGGAAAACACCAACACAAACTACCGTAGATGCATTAAAATGAGTACATCTAAGTCTCAGTCACAAACATCTCCAGCTGGCTCCCAGAACTAAACGGAAGGTTTAATTGGCACTGTGGAAGCAACTGCATTAATTCTTATTTTCAAGGACAGTGATAAACCATCGATTTCCCAAACAGCAAGGGTATTAAACAGAATATCTCACTGTCTTTAAATGGGAGCAGTGCTGTCACTGCAGAATAACTGAAGTCTGCTAAAGAAACAGGAAAAACTCCTGGTTTAGAACCGCTCACTCCTTCCTCCAAGCTCAGGCAGACTCCATTTTCTCACTGCTTATCAATTATCGTTAGCCTGTACTCACATAATCCACTCCTCCTCTTCTAATCCTGCCCTGCTGCACCTGCTGCCAGCAATACTTTTTGCAGGAGGTCAGTGCTGGGGCTGAGCTGGGATCACCCCGTGGGATGTCAGCAGTTTGTACTGCAGCTGAACTGCTGGGACACATTTGGTGGGATGGTATGAAGCAGGGTGGTTTTTCTCTTCCTAAGGCTGCAGGAAAACTTTGGGACATTGACACTTTCTGTGACTTATGCTAACAGTACAGGAGTAACTAAGAACTTACTATAAAAATCAAACACAAATGTAATGGCCGCCTTGGATCAGGTTGCCCAGGGAATTTGTGGCTGCCCCCTCCCTGGAAGTGTTCAAGGCCAGGTCAGACAGGGTTTTGAGCAACCTGGTCTGGTGGGAGGTGTCCCTGCCCAGGGGGGTTGGAATGAGATGATCTTAAAGGTCCCTCGCAACCCAAACCATTCTATGATTCTAAAGACATTCAAATGACAAAAACCTGAACAGCACTGAATACTGTCAGTACTTGGGGAAAAAAAAAAAAAAAAAGCAATTTATAAACCCTAAATTCCAGTGGTCTCTGATGTGTAAGGGAACAGACATAACACCATAACACAAACATTTAAGAAAGGAAGCAAAGCCCAGAGAATCCAGCTGACTCTGCAGAGAGATGGATGCTGTCAGACCCCTGTACACCAAAATGCAACCGGAGTGCCAGGTTTTAACAGCTCAGTTTTTTTGAAGAGAGACCTGAATGCCTGAAAGGACCTCAGGATCCAACCAGATTCAGGGTGGTGGTTTGGATGGAGAGGCATGAGGAATCCTGAATAGGAACTCTGGAGTTCCGACAACATCCTTAACCCTGAAGCTATGGTTACATATCCCTCTCCAGTACCAACGCTCCTGGTGGTAGAAGAGTGCTGAACAGCTAAAACTGTATCTACTACACCCTAGTGCTTTGCAACATCGATGTGGCACTAGTGGTATTTCAGTCCCTCAGCCGGTTCTTCTAGGGCCCCCCCACCGAATGCCAACATCATGCTCCCACAGCCCCTGCTCCTCTTCGAGGGATTTTGAAGGAGTCTCTGCACTTGGAAATGAACCCCTGGAAAGAAAGAGCTGGCTCTGAACATTTGCATCCAGTGCAGATGCTGGGACGGACCCTCGTGCACCTCCCATCCCAGGAAAGGCTTTAGCCAGGGGCAGGACAGTCTTGTGGTCAGTGCAGATCGGCAGGAGCATGAAAAACAGGTCTGCGTGTCTTTATCTGCAGTTAAGCTTGATGTATTGCCTAGAAATATTGTGCTGGACTGGATCACAGGTGCATTCAAGTGGCATAGTGGAGGCTCAGGTAAACAAGGCAATTGGTGCTCCTTCAATAAACAAACCTCCCCAAGCCTACCAGAAGGTAGGCTGTGCTCTAGCCAGAGAAGCAGATGGCTTCTCTCCACCCAAACATTCCCCTCCTCATCCCTAGTGTGATCTCTGCGTCTCCACAGGCCATGCATGTGTCAGAATGAACGTTCTGCCCTTTTAGTAGCCAAGAAAGATGGTTTTGCTTTCATCTTTCAGCACAACTTCCAAAGGGAGACAGGCAAAAGGGAGGTCTGGGGAGAGACAACATTTTGACAGTGTGCAATAATAAAAAAATGACAGAAGCCACAGACAGAGGAGCAGAGAGCCTCCCTGCTTCCCATGCACAATGACAGATGAAAGGGAACGGATGACGGATCAGGCAGGCTGCATGCAGAACAGACAGCGCACAGCCTCGTTCCGCTGGGACCCCCACGTTTTGATGAGTATGCATGCAGTTGCTACACTGGTCCCGTCCTTTCACTGCACTCTTAGCTAGCACGGACGAGGGCAGTTGCACTTTTTCTGATGTTACTGCAACGGGTAGTAATCTAGCTTTAAGTTACCTACGCTGTGACCATGACTTCATCTGGGCCAGCTGACTGATGTTCTGGAGGAAGCAATCCCACCACCTCCCTCACAAAGTGGGTCATTAATTAAGGATCTGCCACCCTCCAGAGCGTCCCTGCGAAGTGGCCAAGTGAATTCACTGCAGGGCAGTATTCAGCAGTGTGACCCACTCCACCTACTCAGCCAGAACAGACTAAGCAGCAGGTGGAACTTACAAATGGAGCAAGACCTCTGAGGACTTTGGGGGTGGCAGAGGCAAATCTAGCGTCTGGCAGCTGAGATCCACTGCTCCATTTCCGTTTCACAGCTGCCCAGTAACTTCTACGAAATAACAGTTGAGCGACCCAGTCCAGTTTTCAGGAGATGGCAACCACATCTCAGTACTCTCTATCTCATGTGGTCATTCAACACTCTGTTATCTGTAGGGGACACTTCAGCAGGAAGGCCAAGGCTGAAACTGGCCTACTCTTCCTCCCACTTAAGGAAGCCCTTCAGTAGGCAGGAAAGGCAGAAGAGCGTGGGGCTGGTACAAGCACAGGCATCTGTTGGGTGCACTGCTGCTGTCAGTGCTGCACCACCACGTTCTCGGGGGGTCGGTTCCTCCTCTCTCAAAACATCCTAGTGCCACTTTGGAAACAGGAGATAGAAAGAAGCTTTTAGGACTGGCAAGGTTATCATGTGAGGGTTAGTTATCCCACCAGGGATTGCTCATTCGTTCTTAACACAGTTAACAGGCTGCTCTTAGAAGCACCTCTCAACCGCCTCAACTCATCCTTCTTCCCAAATCACACAATCACAGAATCGCCTTAGTTGTAAAAGACCTCTCAGATCACCCAGTCCAACCATTAACCCAGCACTGCCAATTCCTCACTACCCCATGTCCCCCAGCACCACATCTACACAGCTCTGAAATCCCTCCAGGGATGGGGACTCCCCCACTGCCCTGGGCAGCCTGGGCCAGTGCTGGGGAACCCTTTGGGGGAAGAAATGTTTCCTAATATCCAATGTAAACCTCCCCTGGCACAACTTGAGGCCATTACCCCTCGACCCCTTCTCCTTTTCCTGCCTCCCACTCTACTTCTGTGAGCATCATCACTATTCTCCTCTCCAATGCCTGTGACCTTAAACTTTGCTAACTTCTCTCCTCCTCTTCTTCCACTCCATATTCATACTGTTACCAGCCCTTTTCTTTTTCCTGATGGAAACAGTGTCCCGGCCAAAGCCTTCTGTCACAATAAACGCTGTTTTCTGAAGCCCCGTGGGAAAGATGGGATAACTACATGCCAGGACATGTGCTCAGCCCATCATTATGCAAGTCAGTGCTGGAGCCATTTTGTTTCAATTTGCTTCTCTTCAGGGCCCAAGGATCTGCTCACTCATTATACTAAATGAGGTGGTTTCCCAGCTTGAAAGTGCATTTTTAAAAATCTTACTCTGCTTAATGATTCTTTTTGTTAATTTTAAATAGATTTTTAGAACCATTCTTTCTGCTGGTAAAGGACCCACAGCAGTGGAAACTGTGTTTGGAGCTTCTGCTCCATGTAATGCATTCTTAATGACTCGATATTTATCTGGAGGAACTTCTCTCTATATATAGGTTATATATAAATATATATATATGTATGCATTGAGTTTGTGTAGCAAGATTATAGTAGTGGTGGGGCTAAAGGGGTGGCTTCTGTGAGAAGCTGCTAGAAGGTTCCCCCATGTCTGACAGAGGCAATTCCACTGGCTCCTAGACAGACCTGGGCTGGCCAAGGCCAAGTCCATTAGCGACAGTGGTAGCACCTCTGTGATAACATAGTTAAGAATGGGGAAAAAACCACCCTATGCAATTACAGTTGGAGAGAGGAGTGAGACTATGCAAGAGAAACGACTCTGCAGACACCATGGTCAGTGAAGAAGGAGGGGGGGGAGGAGGTGCTCCAGGTGCTGGAGCAGAGATTCCTCTGCAGCCCATGGTGAAGACCATGGTGAAGCAGGTTGACCCCTGCAGCCCGTGCAGGTCTGCAGTGGAGCAGATACCCACCTGCAGCCCATGGAGGACCCCATGCCAGAGCAGGTGGAAGCCCAAAGGAATCTGTGACCCCTTGGGAAGCCCACACTGGTGCAGGCTCCTGGCAGGACCTGCAGACCTGTGGAGAGAGGAGCCCATGTTGGAGCAGTCTGTTCCTGAAGGGCTCCACCCCATGGAAAGGACCCATGAAGAACTGCACCCTACAGGAAGGACTCACACTGGAGAAGTCTGTGGAGAACTGTCTCGCATGGGAGAGACTCCACGCTGGAGCAGAGCAGTATGCTGGCAGGGGGAAGCCAGAGAATTCCAGAGTGAAATTGAGTCTGGGAAGAAGGGAGGGGTGGGGGAAAAGTGTTTTAAGATTTGGTTTTTATTTCTTATTATCCAGCTCTGATTTGATTGGTAAGAAATTAAATTAATTTCTTCAATCCAAGTCAAGAGATCCTCCTGCTGCTCAACCACCCCTCACAATGGCTGTGGGCCAGGGAGATGCGTTGGCACGACCACGACTCGGCGCACAAGAGCCCAAACAGCCTCAAAGGAGCTCTCTCCTCAGACCTGCTTAGTAGGATGAAGCTAATAAATTGCAAGAGCAACGGCACTTCCTTCATGGTACCTGACATTACTCGGCTCTCCTCAGAAGAGCTTGTGCTGTATGCTCCATTCTAGAGGGACAAGGCACAGCCTGCAGGACACTAATTGCTGTGACGCTAATTGTTGCGCATACAGAAGGCGGCATTGGAGACACTCTCCTCTTTGCTAACAGGGTTGAATGTTATTAATAGTTTAGTCATATAAAAAATGGATTTTGAACTGGTGAAAGATGCAGGAAGACAATCCACATATTGAGGTGTTTCTGTCACAATTAATTTTTCTCCTCCGCTTCCTTGTTGCATTCACTTGATGGGTTTCACCCGAGAACACAGACAAGCTCTTTGGAACAGAAACTGTGTCTTGTCTCGTGTGCACAAAGCATCCACCACAACAGGCTCCTGAAAGTCTTGGAGCCTCCAGGTTCTACCTGATACGAACAATAAAATCACAAAAATTGGACAAATCTGAAAAAGTATCACACTCAGTATTTCGCATACATCCAGAATAAAACAACCTCAGCACCAAGATACTTCCCTTTTGCACCGCAGTCAGACATGTGTAGGCTCCCTGGGGGGTGGGGGGAAAGTTGGGAACTCCATGGGAATCAATACATGACAAATGCTTAAGATCAGGAAATGCTGAAATTGAAGTAGCGAGTACAAGAGAGGGGGCTACTGAGTGACGCTCAAATCGCATGCTACAGACACAATATTCAATTAATATGCAATATTGGTTAAATAGTAGATTCAGTGAATATTTGTCACCACTGAATAACCATATGTTCAAATCAAACGGCAAGAAATATTTGTACCCCTTTAGATATCAACGGGAGGTTTGTAGGGTGATAATTGTCTCTTGGCCAACTAACTTAATCCTTGGACTAACATGTGTTCAGCTCACTTGTCAAGGTCTGTGTTTCCTACAAGCAGTGGCTGTGTTACATATGAAACGGGAGTTCACGTTATTGACTCTTCCTTTCAAAGGGGACTGCATTTTCCAAAGGGCTGAAGTAGAGGAGTGCACTAAGGAGCAGCGTGACAAGACACCGTGTTGGAGTCACAAGGCTGACAATATTCCTGGGGAGCTGTTCTCCACTTCAGAGCAGAACCTACGACTTGTGCCCCAAACCCACACCGTCTAAGGCTGGATTTCCTATGGATTGCTTCTGATAGCAATGCTAAGCACAGGAGCTGAGCTGCAATAGTTGGTTAATTTTATTAAGCTTGGGTACTAAAAAGCCCTGAAGACATCTAAAGTGGACTTTAATATTTTTGTTTAACAATTTGCATCCCTTACTGTCTCTCTTAATGTGTTTGCGCCTGTTTAATCTTCTGTAAACTCTTATCTCTGTCCTTCTGATGTATACAAAGTACATTTGAGGAGGGCAGCAAACAGAAATGGGAATTCTTGGTAAACAAAATTCGACATATCCCTTGAAGGGAACATGTTTATTGCCCATGCTGTGCTCCCAGAGTCACACACTGTATTGTACAAGTGGGGGTTCAGAGCGCCAACGCCGAACCAGACTACAGCAAAAGCCCCACATTAAAGTCTGCCTCAGGCAAGCATTTATTATTGCATGACACACCTCTGAAAAATACCACTGCAAAAGATGTTATCGGGTTTGCCACACGTTCGTTTTTTTTTCAAAGTCAATTCCATCGTCTAAGCAAAACCGGGCACGTTTCTGGCTGTTGTCATGTGAATTTTCACTTCACAGGCTAAGGGGAAAGAAAATCATTTTGTTACTTTGATGAAGACGCCTTGCACGTTTTGACAAACTCAAGTCCCTCCAGGGTGCTTACTGGCCATGAAGCTCTTTCATATCTCATTCATTATCGGAGAGAGACAGGAAAATACTTCCTCATTTCTCTTGCGTATGAGTAAATTAGTGAAAACCACAGAGACTGGGTTTCATTAAAAGTGATGGAGTGAGACTGGCTGCAGCCGCCGCGCAGTGGGGACCGGGCTGAGCTGACTCAGTGCAGTCTGCCCGGCAAACGCAGGGAAAAAGATTAGCTGGAAATTTCTCTATTGAAGCACTAACTGCTTACTGCAGCCAAATTCCAAGACAGCTTGATGTCGTAAAACCTCAGCTCCAAGTCCTCAACTCAAAAGCTAGCTGAACATCTCATGTTCCTCAGCTCATCCACAGATTTTAGATGTCCATATGCCAGACCTGCGTTTCCCTGCTAATTTCAAACCAATGCTATTACCATTATAGTTCCTTCCAAGCGACAGCCAATGGGTAGTATTTCTGAAGAATCTTTCCTCACAAGTTTGCCAGGGGAAGAGAAAGCTCTCAGAGCCCCAAACCCTCGGATTAACTACAATCCCAGCCCATATTCCAAAGCAAGGAGATGCAAGGAAAGTGGGACAAGCCATGTGAACACCAGCTGAGTCAAACCTCTACCATTCCACCGAACTTGTCTAAAAACTTCTGGTTTCCCCGAGATATTCATCATTGCTGTGTAGCCCCATGATCTCGTAGCATCACGAGAAACGAGAGTGAAGATGCTGATGGCAGGTGACATTCCTGCCTGTGTGCTGCCTAGGCTGGCCTGAACGGAGTGGCAGGAGTGCCACTGCCTGCTGAGGTTTTGTGTAGATCTTGGTCCAACTGGTGGTTTTTACTGGTGATGCTCACACGAGCGGGATGATGCAGCTGGCTGGCATGAGATTAAACTCTATGTTACAATTATACGTGAATGCCCTGAAACCCACATGGAGAAGAATCAGAGTGAACTGTGGGTTAGAGCAGCAGCCTTTCATTTCAGAAGTAGGGCAGCAAGGGAGGAGGAGTAATTGGGATCACTTTTCTTGACACCATAATGTCTTCATACCAGCAGACAGCATGATGCCTACCAGCCTCATCACAATGTTCAGCCCTCAAGTGAGGCTCTAAGCTCTCTGCTGGCATTAACTGATTATCTGGCAGTACGTTCAAGGGAAGCCTAGAAACTGGCAACAGAGGGACTGCTGTGGTCTGTGACTTGAGCAGACCCTGATTTCTAAATGTGGCACGCTACCTATCTACGTTATGTTTGACTCCATCTGCAGCTCCAAACCCCTCCATTTTATAGCTTTTTCTTCCTAACCCCTGCTGACCTCAAAAATGGCAAAAGAAACACCTTTAATCCAAATCAAGCCATTGGCAAGTTATTTATTAAAGTGTAAGTCCTGATTCTTGTGACGAGTTAAAAAATATCCACGTGGCTCAGCTTGTCATAAGACCCCCAACCAGGTGGCATAACCCTGTTTGGATGACTTAACACAACTGACTTCTAGCTCTCCTTAGCTCAAATTTCCAGAAAATCTGTGTTCCTACTGAGCGTGATAATACACTGCACATGCTCCTTTTCCAATGTTTTCTCTCTGAGAAAGCTTTCATCCTTTTGCAAGCTATTCTCTGGTGAACACTATCACCTCGTAAAGCTCACATCTCACAGACTCAGGAGTCATGGGCATTACACAAATCACCGGATCAGCTATGTGAAAATGTGAAATTTTTGGGACTTCCAGCATACATCTCACCCATCTAGGTTCTGTTACCAGGGTATCCAGACACCTGGGTCATATGTTTTAGACTGCTGGGCTCACACCAGCGGGAAGCAGGAAATAACATGCATGCTGAGCTGTGTGCAAATTCAGTCCTTAGAAGAACACAAGGAACGGAAACATAGACAGAGAACAAGGCAGGCACCTGGTGATCACCTTGTCTTTTTAAACAACTCAGCAAATCAGCCAGCCTCTGAGGTGCAAGGGTAAGAAAATATAACCTGAAGTGTCTTGCTGCTACTGGACATCACAAAGAAGGCAGTACGTTTTTTCACAGAATCATAGAATGGTTTGGGTTGGAAGGGACCTCAAAGCTCACCTCATCCCAACCCCCCTGCCATGGGCAGGGACACCTCCCACCAAACCAGGCTGCTCAAACCCCATCCAGCCTGGCCTTGAACACTTCCAGGGATGGCGGAGCCACAACTTCCCTGGGCAACCTGGGCCAGTGTCTCACCACCCTCACAGGAAAGAATTCCTTCCTAATATCTAATCTAAATCTCCCCTCTTCCAGTTTAAAGCCATTACCTCTCATTTTCCATCTATGAGGGAATTATGAATATTTTTCTCACTGTAGCACAACGTTCCTGGTGAAAATAATTCAAACCACCCCTTCTCCAAGATGATTGATAAGACAACAGTACACTGCAGTTGATATGCAAGTGGGTTGGGGTATGATGGGGAGGGGAGAGAAGAACAGCTGCTCTCTGACAAGATGCCTGATGTAGGCTGCCAACAAACCAACGCCAACTGCAGATAAGTCATCTCAAACTACAAGATACTCAAAGCCACAACAGCTAAACCAGCTTATTTGCAGGTGGGAAGACAGAGCAGTGTATGATGTGAACGGTATGATGCTGCCCACAATGTGTCCATGAATATACCTTTGGTCCACGCAATGCTGTGCAACTCCCAGAGGCACTACACATCCTCCTATGAAATACATTACTTTGAGCTGCACAACTCCAAAACCGCCTTTATTTCACAGCCCATTGCCAGTGTTCTTCAGTGCAGAAACTTAGCCCATGTGAGTTACTCTCTCATCAGTACCCAGGAGATATATAGGCTGCACTTAACACTTCATGTTTGGGAAGAAATACTAACACTATGCTGAAACACAACCCTTCACCATTAGCAAATGTAGTTTTGTCGAATAGCGTTGTCATAAAACAGCTGCTATGTTCCTCTTGAGAGGCAGCTATACTTCAGCGGTGGGAAAATCAGCTCCCACATAGACAGCAACACTGTGGCCTTGCTCCAAAGTGTGGTGGTGTCCTTCTGAGGCTGGTCTAGGGCAATATGGAGCTATTCTGGTGATTCAGGGCAAGGTCCCCAAGGGAAAATGCATGTATTTCTGGCAGAGTATGACTAATGCTCTCCTCGGAGCTTGCTGACAGACAGAAACGGGTGTGCAGAGCTGGGGCCGCAGGTTTCCTCTTGCCCAAGCAGCTCATCTCTGCACTACAGAAAGACACCAGTATTTCTTGGGGGGAAGTGATGGGTCTGACTGACCCCGTCTCTCTGCAAACCAAATACGAAGCAGGAAGGGAGAGAAAGGAAAGGGGGGAAATGAGAGTAACGTTTGAAACTTTTAGGCAGTTGTTCTTTGCATGAAGGAGTTAGTAAAAGGTGGGGTTTTCCCCTTTTTGCTCCTGTTACAAAGACAGAAAAAAAACCCACACCTGTTTTGAAGCAGGTGGACTCAGCGACTGCACCCCACCTCCAGTATGATCCACCAGGGGTATGGTGACAGCAAAGGACTCTGAGCCCTTTGGAAAGCCACTTAACCACCTCACAAGGACTCAGCTTTGTTTCCTTGCTCTTGCAGGCTTGTGTTAGATGCATGTGTAGCATCACTCTGCCTCACAAGTAAGGTCTGTACTTGAAAATTCTGCTTCATTTACTTATTTGAAGTGCTTAGCCTCTGAGAAAGCCTTCGTACGCCACACAGACCAAACATTTCATCCTTCTTTGTTACAGCAAAACATTTAACAGAGGAGCATAGTGTGTGAAGGAGGAAATCTTGTGTTTGCCAACTCATACAATTGACCCATTCAATCTTGTCTGTTTCCAACCCTCTAGCACTTGGGCTTATACACAATGTGTGCAAACAAAAGATGATCCTAAATCCAGCATTAAAAAAACATATATATACACACAGTGGCAAATTTATCAAGATGCACTTCTGAGGGATCCTCACCGACATGGGCAATGTATCTTTCTAAGTTCTCTGGTCCATAATGAAAACCAGGACTGCTAAGAAATACATAACTCAGCCTTAACCCAAACTCAGTGACTTCATATTAAACTTTTATAAAGGAAGAAGCCAAACAACAATTACAGAGAAACATCTGAGAACACAATAACTAAATCTATGTGTAATCTGTCCCTGGCCAGTCACCTTCTTTCAGAAGAGAGAAAAATATAACCCAATTAAAACGCCTTTCAGCATACAACTGTAACCATGGCATTGCTACCACAAGGCACCCAGTTCCAGCATGCTTTTCATCTCCTGGTTCATTCTGCACCCACTGGGAGGGAAGGAGTTTCCCCTCCGTCACGTGTGTTGGATCACATGATGGCATAGTCAGGGTTAAAACAAAAGACTTTTCTGATTCCAGCTATTTGTTTTCACCAAAGCTTCAATCCTTTCAACTCTAAGAACTGAAAATATGAATTCAGTTCTGGAAGAGCAGAAGTATCTGCACCGCAGACCCCAGCAGACTTCAGATGGGGGTAGATGACCACAAAGGGATGTAAAGTCTCCAATTTAACAAGCCAAGCCATTTCACTGTGAGCGCAAAGGCAGAACAAAGTGGTCACTGTATGATGAAGACTCTACAAGATTGCTTTATTCCTGTTTGTGTTGAGGTAGTCGCTTGTTTAAAACCACATATTTCAAAAGCCCAGTGACCTCACCCAGCCAGCTGGAGTCAAACTCATTCACAACTCTCCTGAGAGTCCTCCAAACACCAATCATGCTGCGATGAAGAAAGGGACCACTGATCCTTCCTCCCCCTTTTCTGCACCTGATTCTGCTCCCCGTTATTTCATATTGGTACCATTTCAATCTCGGTCACTCCTCTTCTACAAGAATCTTTGTGCCGATGCACAAAGCACAGTGAATGCCAAGCCAGGAATACAGCAATAAAGCCACTAACTTCCATCTGCAGGACCCAGACAACACCAGCTACTGTCTACCTGTTTGTGCACTGGCTTCCTCACAGTGGCTTGCTTACAATCCCTCCTCAAGTGCCAGTAAGCCAAAGAAAACATCTTTAACACAGTTCTGCTGCAACATCAGCCCTTCGTCTGTGGCTGACACAATTCTTACGATCACAGTTACTTTTCTGTCACAGCTGAGATGTTGTCATAAGAGCTCAAAGACCCACAAACTCACCCTGGGAGTCTCTCACATGAGCCTCACCCAGTGTCTTGGGACCATAAACAAACTTGCAGTGAAGTAAAAGTTGTAAGAATTAGAACTGGTTATTTCTGTTCAAGCTCATACAGAAATTTTCCAATCAAAATATTTAAAACCAACATGTACTTGCCTAGTGAAGGACTTATCTAATGTTTTTTTCCAGTAAAACTAAGGGTGAAAATCCCTCTGAAGACATTATTTCAGCATAAGAGTCACTTTTCATTTGACCTGAATTAAGTTGGTATTAAAATGTGCCTTCATATATGAATAAAAAGAGAGCTGAGGGATGAAGGATGAAGAATTGACCTTGTGCAAGAAGCTGGGGAGAAGATGGATGGCAACAACCAATTTGGACAACATGGTCGGCACACTGAAGTAAATACCTCCCGTTGTTATGCAGGAATGCCTCTGGCAACACTAGGAACAGTGATGCAGAGATCTGCACATATGTATTTACTCTCCACAGCTGGAAGAGGATGACAACGGGTTGAGAATAAAGCAGTAGAAAACATGGAAAGCTTAGCTGTGGCTCAGATGGGTTTTTAAGAGAAAGAGACCACGGCATGAACAGTTATGCCCAGTGGTTAGGATTAATGTCTGCAACTGGATGCAGAAAAAGGACAGGAACTGAAGTAGAAAGTGAGGTTAGAAGTCAGAACATAATCTGAGGGACAGGAGAAGATTTAGAACAATAGCCAGAAGCTCAGCTGTTAAGATGACGAGCCACTGTATATTCCACCTTCATTAATCATGGAAACCAATCACCCAACGTGCCCACCCACAGCTACCACTGTTCAACTAAAAGGCTACCTTAGAGTGAAACTGCTTCAAGCCTCAGCTGGGGGACAACTAGTTTTAAGGTCACTGACCCCACCATTGTTCAAAAGGCAAAAATAATTCACTTATTGTGAGGGGAAGGAAGGGGAGTGGTTTTGATGGGCACATTACACTTGGCTTTATAAGAAACTCGTTGCAATTGTTTGATCCTGTTTTTTTTTTCTGTTAGGTGATGGCTCCAGATGCCAGTCTTCCAATCCTCTAGAGAGTGGGTGCAGCTAGGGAAGAACAAAGAGTTACTTGATTTACCAGTGCACACACTCCATGGGCAATTAATGGATAACTCTGAGTTAAGAAAAATTTAACAGGGAAGAATATAACTGGGTTTTTTCCTCTTTTTTTTTTTTTTTTTTTTTTTTTAAAGAGAGAGGTGGAGGGGGTGGTAATAGATTTGGAAGACACACACGGTCTTCAGTGAAGCATGAAGCCTCAGCTGTCAACAGGCATGAATTCAGGGGGCTGCAGGCAGAAAACGGGTGCGCCCACAAGCTTTGAGGGCACGTGAACCGAGGCGGCTGACTTGGCAGCTGTGCAAGCTATCTTGCATAGCTACAACAAAAATACTCATTCTTGGAGTGAGACAGGTTCTTCTGGTGCAGCAGCTCTCTGAAAACCCAATTACACCAGCCCCAGTCTGATCCATATTATGTATGCCTCAGTGACGGACCAGCTTGGCAATAACTCTATCTGGAAGAACTCTCATCGGAAGAGTGAACCCCCAGCAGCAAAAACAATCAAAAAGCAGGCAGGAGCAAGGCTAATCCATTTAAGCAACACTAAACCAGCCTTTATTTATTAATAATAATAAAAAATAGGCTTAACTAGTGATGCTAGAAATTATCTGCGTCGGTCAAGCAAAGCATAGACCGTGCAGCTACTGAGTGTAACCAGATCTGCAGGGAAGGAGGGTAAAAAAAGGAGAACAGGGACTAAAGAGACCTGGAAAAAGGCAATACACTATCAGCTCTCTCAGTCTCTCACAGTTTTTCATTGGCTTCATCCCATCAACTCAGAAATCAAAGAGCTTCAAGCATCAGACATTTGCGTCTGCTCCATCTTCATCACTGCCAGACACAGCCCTGCGATTAAAAGAATGGAGAAATAAGGAGCTTAAAGATTCACTTTCCCCAGCTGATAGGGTGACTCACTGCACCGAGGTATCGATCCACAGGTCTGGCCTCTGCCGATAACTACACGCCACAGGGGTTAATTTAACTCACCACCACCTGGCACTGCCTCAGACACTTTGCAGAGAACAGTAATAAATTATATAGCCCTCTGAAGGCAGAAAGCAGGAGAACATTTTTTTCAGCACATTTCCTTTGTTACCCATCCCCTGCAACCGGACCTTGTTCTGCTCCTTCCAAGTCTCATTTGTTTTCTTCCTGAAATTATATTGCAGTCATCTACTCAAGCACAAACAGCCCATGGGACACTGTAAATCAGAGTCACAGAAAGTAAAAAGAGTGAAAAAGAGCACCCTTCCAAAGCTGCCAGCGATTTTATACAATATGCCACCGTGCAGATATGCCTGCACGTGCATGCATACAGAGAGCAGGGAAGGCAATGTCTGCAAGGAAGGTTTCAGTAAACACACAGCCAATGTTCACCTTACAGAGACGCTGGTGATTCAAGGACAGAAGTATCAAGCCCTTTGACAAGGTGGAACAGTGATAACTGGAAGGATACGCACACAGCTTTTATAGTGGGAAGTCCTCTGCCTCCATAGCCGACAGCAACAGGGCAATTTGGACAACAAGACGGAAGTCTCCTCATTTTAAAACTTTCTTTGTCCAGTCCTAAACTCTGTCTAGCTTACAGAGAACAAAGCCCTTAAGGTGTGACAGGGAGGGATGAAATTTAGCTCCGTTTGATCCTTGCAAGTCTGTTGATTGTATCTGAGTTTTATAGATGCTTGCCATGGTATCTCTCAGCAAAATTCCTGGTGAAAATAATCCCTCGGGAGAACTGAATTGATAATGTGACTACCCCTTAAACTCTATGCTCTTATAACAGTAACCACCAGATCAATGCTCCTAAAATCCCATCTCTTCCATTCAGCCTCTGCACAGCTACTCCACGAATCCCACAAATATCCCAGTATGCTTCCGACTCTAGGTAAACCTTCCTCCTGGATATCATACAGTAGAGAAACTGTTACCACTTTTTTTTTTTTTTTGGTTGTGGAAAGGTATGAGCTGTTTACTAAGTTAACTACGAAAGTTCTCCTCTTGGGAGGGTGTGTGCGTGGGGGTGTCAGTGTCCAAACCTTAATTATTTTCCAGGGAAACAGAAATTTTTGGATGTTTTGTTTTTTTTAAAACTCAGAGTATGTGTTTTCCTTTACTGCTAATGATCACCAAATCCTTAACCAAGTCATTGTGCCTTCAGGTATTTCTGCAGTTCAGGACACCCTCCTCTTCCCATTTCCTTGGTACTAAGGTAACAGCTGCAGCTTAAAAATTGAGAATCAGAACAGAAACTATCAAATGCCAGTATTTCAATTAAGTGTTTTTGGCTGTTGAAAAGCTTGGGTTACAAGTACTAGTAAACGAAATGCTGTTTCATGCACTGGCTAAAAGAGATGCTGTTAGCCCTGCCTGTGCAGCCCTGCCACAGAGGCTTAGCTCAGATAATGGAGATTCCCGTGGTCCTGAATCAGCCGAGATCACCTATCCCTCTCTCCTCTCCTCTCTCAGATGGTAGTCAACACCAAAAAGTTAAAATGAAGTTGCAAAACCACACTGGAACAGATTATTACAGGACAATCTTCACACAGAAGAGACTCTCCCCTCCCTTAATCCTTTAATTTCAAATGCTGTGCAGTTTTCTTAAGGAGATGAAATTCTTTATCATCAGAGATGATTCTTTCACGAGCACAGGTAACTAACCATGCCTGCATGAAAGGGAGAACAGGATTTTTACCTGATGAAGAGTGACTACTGCTCTCCGGCCTCTGCTGAGCTAATTAAATATGGCTTGTTTCACTTACGCAATTAAGGGAAACTTCGGAAAGTTATGTCAAATTAAGTACAGGTGTAAGTTTAAGGTGCATTAACTAAAGAACATGGAACCCCTGCACAGATGTTTCAGTCAGAAGTAAAAGAGGTCTGAGCAAGCTAATGAAAGCTCAGAGCAATTTATTTCTCAAGGAGAGTGCTGAAGGCGTGCAGTGAGCTCCAATATATCTGAAATTCAACTCTTTCATTAACTCGGTTTCACTTAACCGAGCGTTTCTGTATAGACAGTAAAATCCATACGTGACAGTCCTGACTGAAGCTCTATAACCCACTCAGGCCCTCGTGATTCTCCTGGACATGGCACTGTGTGAACAAACAGAGGAAAGCCTAATTCATCTTTGTATGTCATCTTGTCAGATCTTAGGGGGGCAGTTGTTTGTTCAGGGTTGAGTATTTGTCAGCAGCAGACAGAAAGAGGAGACATACCTCAGCTCGAGATTTTGGCAGTCTTCCTCATATAAGCATGAGCAAGATGCAGCATAACAGCCTTTTCATTTCATCTCATTCTTTTCCGTGATGCTTTTAGAAACCAAAGTAGGACATTTGTGCATTCCATGATTATAATTTTATTGACAGAAGAAGATATAATAGTTACATCTAATGTATCCCTAAGGGTTGATAATTGGATGTAGATTGTATTCTGGGATGGGAGATCTGACATAAATGCGTCTAAATCTCTGAAATAGACTGGAATGTGATGGGCCGGAAGGTAGAGGCGGGAGAGTAATGCATCAGGTATGAATATAATATGCACTTTCATTTCATCATTTCCAGGAAAATTTAATGGTTACATTCATCCGCTATCCCACTCCAGTCTCCACTCAAAAGCATACAGCAAATAAACAAAAATGAGCAGTGTGGGGGCTCTGTAATTTCTATGAGTAGACAAAAAATATTAGCTTATGAACGCGGCCTCATTCACAACCACCACTTTGTGAGCCTGGACTACAAACCAAAACATTATCTCTTTAGCTCTGAAGCATTTCATTAGGCAAAAGCATCAACTGGATGTATCACGGGTCAGACACGCTGCTGCTTTTTGCTGGTGGGTGGAAAGCTGCCGAGTGTGTACATGCGTAAGGGCGAGAGAGACACAGCTACCACTGGATGGTTTGATTCATGGACTAATGCCACAGGGCTTTTGCATGAACACACTGAACTCCTGGGAAACCAAATACTTTTCTTTTTAAATTGAGTGCAGGATGAAGTCAGGATGTGTAACACTAAGGGTGAAAGGAGCATTATGGGACATAAAGGAACAGCAAAGTATCTGGGGACTCAGGGGAAGACACAGCCCCTTGGAATGGGAAGCATTACCCTCTTGGCTGGGCAAGAATGGTTTGATTTAATCTCTCAGTGACCTAATTGATACTATGCAGAGATGATGGCTAAACTAGCTTTAACCAGTTCACTGATGACACAAAACTGGGAGGAGTGGCTGACGCACCAGAAGGCTGTGCTGCCATTCAGAGAGACCTAGACAGGCTGGAGAGTTGGGTGGGGAGAAATTTAATGAAATTCAACAAGGGCAAGTGTAGAGTCTTGCATCTGGGTAAGAACAACCCCATGTGCCAGTGTAAGTTGGGGACTGACCTGCTGGAGAGCAGTGTAGGGGAAAGGGACCTGGGGGTCCTGGTGGGCAGCAGGATGACCAGGAGGCAGCAATGTGCCCTTGTGGCCAAGAAGGCCAATGGCATCCTGGGGTGTATTAGAAGGGGTGTGGTCAGTAGGTCGAGAGAGGTGGAATATTGTGGAATATTGTGTCCAGTTCTGGGCCCACAATTCAAGAAGGACGGGGAACTGCTTGAGAGAGTCCAGCGCAGAGCCACAAAGATGATGGAGTGGAAAGAGGAGACTGAGGGGTGACCTCATTAATGTTTATAAATATGCAAAGGGTGAGTGTCATGAGGATGGAGCCAGGCTCTTCTCAGTGACATCCAATGATAGGACAAGGGGCAACGGGTGTAAGCTGGAACATAGGAGGTTCTGCATAAATGTGAGGAAGAATTTCTTCACAGTGAGGGTAACAGAGCACTGGCACAGGCTGCCCAGAGAGGCTGTGGAGTCTCCTTCTCTGGAGACATTCAAACCCGCCTGGATGCGTTTCTGTGTGACCTGACCTAGGTGTTCCTGCTCTGGCAGGGGGATTGGACTAGATGATTTTTTGAGGTCCCTTCCAAGCCCTAACATTCTGTGATTCTGTGATATTAAAAGCTGTGCAGCTGCATTTAACACCAAGGTCCTTAGGGGGAAATTCACCTACGCACCATGCAGAACAAGCATATGCTCGCCTGTCAGAATACTGAAGGAAAGCCTACACAAGTCAATAGACATCCAGGTGGCAATACATGTCATGTCAACAGGTAAGTGTCAACAGTTTTTTTTCATCCCATGCCACTCCAGGATTTTATACGTTCTCCTGTTCCCTCTCTGAATGAAACCATGAGGCTTTTCAGACTTTGCTCCAAGAGAGACCAAGCAAGAAAGCTCCCATCTAAGAGATGCCAAGTCATCAGCCAGGACTCTCACCCAGTATGGGAAAAACACAGTTCAAGCCCTGGTCTTAACGAAGCTGAAGTCTGATCTCTACACCTCAAGTGACAGTACTGGACATGGACTGGAGCTTCTCGAGTTTTACTTGAAATTCCTTCCTGGAAACAGGATACTCTTCCCATTCTCTTTTGACAAACCATCATTTCCTAAGTATTTAGTTTTCTCAAAATGCCTTCAGGTAGCTTCAGGTATGAGACTTTTGCAATGTCCTGCTGCAGTCCCTGCTTGACTACCAGTGCCACGCTGCTCGGGGAATCCTGCCCACCAGACTGACAAGCAGCCTACAGCAAGCATAAGAAAAATCAGGTGTGAGGACAAGTGCAAAGTTTTGATCTAGGAAATAAAACCAGAAGTTAATTTGGTTTTCAATTCAAGGGATTTAAGAGATGCACGTTTCTTCTGTTTCAGAAGAACATCTATCACCATGTTTGCCACAACTCTCACAAACCAAGGTACTACAACACAGTTAAGAGAAGTGCTTGTGCTTTGCTGTCCAAAATGTTCCTATTTATAGCATTAATACTGACAGATTTAATGGTGATCCCTAGTGCACAGATTTGGTTTTTGTTACAGTATATTACTCAGTGTTTTTCAGCCTTCTGCAATTTACAGACCCCTGAAGGCATTTTCCAGGGAGGGTGCAGAACCTTATAAGCAAGCCTGAGTCCACAAACAATTGATTTTTCTTAGTTGCTTTTAACAGACACCCCCCACCCACCCCCTGAAGTAGCACATGGGTCCCCAAGGGCCTGCCGATACCAACTTGGAGACTGCTGCTCTGTCATAGCAAGACAATTCAAGGGATGATTACAGAGACTGCATCACTAGTATGACGCTGGTGTAGAAAGCTGTACATCTGTACAGAGGTCAAGAAAACCTGTGAGAGCACAGCAGAGAAGTCAGCCAGAAAGCAGGCCAAGCCATAAATCTTCTTAAACGTTTTAGTTCTGAAAATAGGTATAAGTTACAAATTAATAATTACCAAGGAGTGTGACAATTAGACGATGTCCTGTTCTGCAGATGGACAGAGCAGTAATGACTTGTTGAGCTAGCTAGGTTTTTCCCTACGAAAGCATAAGCTAAAAAAGCTTCAGCTAAACAAAGAAGAATAAATAGGAGCTGAGGTCTGAATGAAGCATCACCTCCGCTTTGGAGAAACAGAACAACATGCACACGTAATACCAGCATCAGAAAGCTGCTGCCACCTATAGTTAACCATCAGCTTTATTCACCCACATCCCAGTTACATGAGGGAGGCAGCTGCCTAATTGGCTCATACAGTAAGTGAAGGTGAGCCAAAGCATTTTCCCCATTAACACACACCCACTCCTTATTATCAAAGCAGCTTGTCAACATGCCTACAAAATAATGGCGTAGGAAGAGAGCAGAGGTTAATCTGTAAAAGCTGCATGACAACCGATGAAGACCCACAGCTGCTGCCTCTGTCAGCCAGTCCATACAAAGCAGGTCAGCAGCTCCACTGGGAGAGTAACCAACTCTGGAAAAAAGCAACTCCAGGGCTGCTCAGGCATTCAAGAGCAACAAGAACACATCAGGACAAGAAAAGAGTAGGAGCAGGCAGCACACAAAGGATGCCTAGGGTCTCAGCTGGGAGTCTCAATCAATGCCTCCAAAGACAAAGTAACAAAAAAGAAAAGCCACCAAAAAGCCCAATCACTTTAATTTACTCTTAAAGGCTGCAATTGCCATAAAAAGGAAATCCAGGTGAAGTACAAAAATGACCAAACTTCAAAGCACTCTACTGTATCAAGGAGAGAGGGGACATTTCAGAGGGAAGCTAGCAGGGGAAACCCACTTGGAAATGAACTGCGCAGGCAAGCAGTGCTAACACAGCTTCCAAGCAGCTTCTGGCAGAATGTCTACCTAGTCCCAACTCCTTTGCCATTTTATTGAGAGACGTGGAAGAAGAAAAGGCAAGTCTGAACTATCAGACACACAGTAAGAGATTACTTTAAAATATGAAAATATCAAGAGGAGGGAAAGGGAGAGGAGTTCAGGAGAGCCCAGTGCTGCTGAAGATTTAGCTGCTTGCTCAGCCTTCACCTTTCATCACCTCCCATTGAGTCTCCCTGGACAAACCGTTTGCTGCAGGTACCAGGTGCCCAGCACATCACCTACAGACAAAGGTACAGCAGTGAGGAGCTACACCTGAAGAGGAACAAACAACAAGAAAGGCTGCTCAAAACCTCCAGCTGCACCAGGCTGTTGTTTTTCCAGCACCTACCCAAACCCAGTGATTTCCAGTGTCAATGGCAGAAAGATCTAGTGGTCTTCTGCACGCACCATTTGCCTATGTGATTGTTACTGCTTGTTCAAGCTTTGTCTTCCATACACTACCCCATATTTCACCTGTCAGAATGGGGGAGGAATCCAATTAGCTTCTAGATGCAGTTTAAGCAATAAGGGCATGGTAGACTGAATTTCTGGGCAGTTAAAGGCCACCTTGGGTACTACGACAAGGTATTCACTATCTGATAGTGTAGATTAAGGAGGAACCTGGCTCTTTTGGCTCTTCAGTGTGTATGCAGCTCCTGTTAGCATTAATGCAAGCTGCATATGGGCACTGAGAGTCTGCCAAACAAATGACAAACCACAGCTTTTCATTCAGCATACATGAGCAAAAACAGGGGCACAAGACACTTAGCAATCTATTGCAAACACCTGACCACTATTTTAGCATTGAGTCAAATCCAGGAGTTTTATGTAACAAAATGACATAGCAAACATTCACTGAGAAAGCTACAGAATACGGTACACACTCTACAGCTTTGCAGCATGTTTCTACATGGTGGGGACAGTTCCAAACACATGATAAATATGCATGATAATATACATAAATAATAAAAAAAAACCCCAAACTATGGCTTTTTTTTTGAGAGAGAGATTGCCCAGGGCATAAATCCTCAGAAGCCTGAACAGGCTTAACCTAAGCCAAGTTCTCATGCAACTAATAAAAATGTTCCATTTTCTCCTCCAAGCACAGAATACTCAATTTTTTAGCCTATACATTAGGTATAAATCTGGAAGAAAGCTCCAAACATTGCCAAAAAAAAGCCAACAAAAACCAAAGGAAAGGTTATGGAATGAGTCCCCATCTTTGACCTGCCATTGAGAGACACACACCTTATAAAACCAGTCTCTAAGATGAGGAAAAAGTTTAAAACTACTGTATTTCCAAAAGCAGCCTTTCATAAGAAATGCTACTCCTCTACTAGAAGGTTTGAGCATCCACAGCACAACCTGACAGCACTGGAAATTCGTAGGGGCCATCAGCCAGATGATCAGTGTCAAAAACTATCATCTAAAACCCCAAAACCAGAAGCAGTCAAAATTACATTTTGACCATGTTGTGCCTTGCAGGTGCCTGGGCTACGCTTAATGATTTTATGTATAATTTCCACCCTTGTTCCTGAGCCTGGGGCTGGGAGAGACTGTTACCAATTAAAGGAGCAAAATCGCAGCAGCTCTATGCTGTAAAAAGAGACATTACTACAAACATCTACAGTTTTATGCTGCACAGAAAAATACTTCCTCAAATTATAATAATAGTAATAATACGGTGCTGTGTAAGTTTATTGAAAACAATACATTCTACAAAGCCCAAGAGAGCTTGTTAAATATTTACCAAACAAGAATATTTAGTATTTAATAAGATACTGAAGATTAATGGAAATAAAAAGTAATAGGTATTTTTTCTGATGCTTCCAAACATTAATTCCAGTCAAATGATACCCTTCTATCTGAGAAACCAGAAATGCTGCTCAGTCCTGGGACATCCAGGATGTTCAAAATTGTTGCAAGGCAAGTGCTCTTAATTTTTTCAGCAATTCATAGTTATTTTAACAGTGGTTAAAGTTAATTGAAACAAGTTCTTAATAAACAGTAATAGATTTACCTTCCCACCCTCAGGGGCTGTTGGGAGGATTAGTCGATATTTGCTCACAGCTTTCAAGTTGGAAATGCTGTATGAACACAATTATAATATTCTTACAGAACTATTCTTTAGCAGCTTACGCCTGTCTGTAATTAGATGCAGTGATCAGATTATATTTTATATTACACTGCCATTTTCCTTTATCAACAGGCAGCAAGTGGCTCCAGAGGGCACCTATGGCCCTTTAATGACTTTACTGTTTTTCAGCTAACGACCATTAAACAGACTAATCATATCCAAAAAGAAAATGAAGTAACCTGCAGGTATACATAGACCTAAAAGCATGATGCTTCCTTTCTTCCACTGACTGAGCTTTGAGAAATTAGCTAATGATAATGGTTTAATAATGAAACAGATGCTCGACGTCGCTTGGCTGCTTTATGGACGAAGAGCCCCACAGGAAACCTCCCACCCTGGTTCACTCTAAAAGCATACACAAGTGAACTTGGTGGCAGATTGCAGAGCAACCTGCCCTTTTATTTCTCACCTCCTGGAAGTGACAGGCTGTGTCTCACAAGTTCCTGCCATACGTTTTTTTCTCTACACGGTCCTCCTTCCAATGGAATTAGGAGGTTTATTTCTGATGGAGACAGGCAATCACCTGTCAGTACTATAATAATGGGAAGGAAACATATGAAAAAAAAATACTCAGATTGGTCCTCAGTGTGTACTGCAGGATACAGCATCAGAAATCGTATTCTCACTGCCTGTCCTATGTCTTTGACTGAAACAATCTAAGCAGCAGAGGAAAGGTTCACGAGAAAGACATCAGCAGCAAAATTACATGAGGTTTGTGCCTTTGGAGGAGATGGGTTGGGTGCTGATTGCTCATGCGGGATGAAGTCAGTAGCACTGCTCTTGTATTAGCTGCCTGGGGTCATATGCTTCCACCTGCAAAATTGCTGCCCACGGATACAGCATGATGCAGAATCTGTCGCTGCGGAGAGGCCAGCAAGGGTTTGAAATGGCATCCCATCACCAGCCTGTGTGCAGCTGAACTGTCCTTGCAGAGCCCACACTGCTCAGCATCCAGCTCGATCTGCCTACAGAGGCTTCAACCAACACGCACAAAATATACCAGGGGAAGATAAAAAGGATGCACCTCTCTTTTTTCTCTTCCCCTCTCCTCCCTCCCAGGCTCTGAAATACATACATTCCCTGCATCACAAGATAAGAAGGCCAATCTGAGATATGTAAAAGAGAAGTAGCTACATATTCTGTTGTATATAAATCCCTGAAGATCATGTGGGTGGGATTCAAATAAAACCTCTCCGCTTGTGTCATCTTTAACAAAATCCAACTGCCAATGCTTTAACACAACAGCAAAAAAACCCTAAACATTTCTGAGACAGCTCAAATAATAGCCTTGCAGGCTGAATGTGATACATCTCCCATTCTGATTCTACACCTCTCCTCTCTCGGTCACACTAGGAATGCAAGAGGGAGGATGCAGGGTATTCGTTTCCAGCCATCGACAAATAAGTGAATTCTGCTTCAATTCCTCTGAAACAATCAGCCACAAAAGATTAAAAATAGTAACCATTTGATGCTACTGTGACAGGTCCAAGAGAGGAACCAAACACAGCTCAAATAAAGTATCTTTCTGGAAGACTTTCACTGATGCAGGGAGTCAACGTCACCAACATCCGCAAGCACGATGGTCCAGGTTTTACATGAGGCTACAGAGCAGTCCAGACCAGCCATGCTTCTCTAGTTTTAAGATTACAGACTCTCAGGCAAGCCAGCACTGCTAATTTCTACCTTTCCTGCTAATCCATCAGACTAGAGAACATTCTGCACCATCGCTGTTGCAACCCGATGCAGGGTTTGAAATTTGTTGCTGCTGCAGGCATTTTTAGTCCCAGGCCAAATGGTGTGGTCACAATTTACATTCACTCTCCCTAATGCAGAGCTCTAACCAGGGTATTTCTAGCCTTAAATCAGTGTTAGCCCATTACTAAGGCAGCGTATAGCAGTCAGGAAGTTAATGGATTTACAGGGCAGAGGTATTGATGGCTGTGAAGTGGAAACTATTTATCCTGTAAATACTGTAACAGCTAAGACAGCTCACCTCATTACAATTTATTTGTTTCAAACAGTAGTGTAGGGAAAGGCTGGCAGCTGCAGGTTCTGTTACTGGAAGAGATGGGGGATAGAACTCCTGCAGGCAGGGCAGTGGGGTGAGAGCTATGGCAGGGAATCTATACTTGCACCGTTTGTCCCCACTAACTAGGAGGCCCTCTCTGAGTAACTAAACCAACAGACATGAAAAACTGTCTCCAGGTCTATTCTCCAAGCTGTGCTGCCCGGCTTTCTGCCTCTGCTTTCTGCACACACTGAGTCCCCATCCCTGGAAGGACATAAGAGATGTGTAGATGTGGTGCTGAGGGACATGGGGTAGTGGTGACTGGGCAGTGCTGGGTTAATGGTTGGACTGGATGATCTTAGCGGTCTTTTCCAACCAAGGCTGTTCTGTGATTCTATGATAGACAACCAACATGGAGGCACCACATAGGCTGGGCTTGACTGTCGGATTCCCACCCCAGGACAGTACGCAGAGTGCCTGCAAGCCCCTGTTCACTTGGGCAGCAACATGCAGGAACACACAGTATGAATCACAAGTCACCATAGCAATTTTCAGTACACTCAGCCAGGGTGAGATGTCAGAAAGCTGGGACACTTGCTCACCCTCTTGCCCTTGCCAAACCTCAGAAAAGGACCTTGAGAAAAAATTAAAAAAGTAGGAAAAATGGATTTTTCAGCCAATTAGTAGCACATCCAATAAATATCGAACTGTTCTGTCCGGGTAGGAGCCTGTGAGCATCTTAAAGCCTCTAGCTTAGTGATTCCCAGTCTCCAAACGGTTCAGTTCTGTATAACCTCTCAAATGAATTATCTGAGAAAAAATGGGGAGGTAATCCCAACGATTTCCACGTAAAACCCTGCTAGGCCCTGTGAGCATTAGAAGACTGAAGTGAGAATGAACGGGAGGGAGGGAAGAAGACAGTAAATACTCCACACTTTATTTTCCTTCAAGGAGTAGAAAATTCATAGTTCGGTTTTTAGGGATTTTTAAAGACTGGCTTATTCTGCTTTGTTATCAGCCCAACTAGGAGGCAAACCTATCTCCTGCCTGCACAGATGTCTGCAGGCCAGCAGCAGCCCTGCTGTTTCCCATTCCCTGCAAAGGATGCTGCGAGTCAGCGTTCTCTATTAGATGCTCTTTCAGCAATATTCCCAGCCCTGACTATCCCTGCAGCTACAATTCTACGCTTTTTGTCCACAGAAACACTTTGTTTTTACATATAACTGTTTAATAATGATCTAGTGATCAACACTTACAAGTTTAGGCAAATGCCACACTTCTCAGGAAGAAAGGGACTCTAATTTTGAGCACCCTAAATCCAGCATCCAGACCTTGTCTCCAATGCCTACGTCGTCTCTTGGCCCTCAGTGCCCCTGAAGCCACTGAAGCAGCTCCTGAGACTCTCCCCACGTCAGGTTAAAATCTAAAATTAGAGGCATGTGCAGCCACACTGTGATGCTTGGGCCAGTTCAAAGCTCAAGACCAGGCTGTGGGAATGCCCAGACCCTGTCAACGCTTGCTCGCATTTTCTCGCTAGCGTACATGAAGTTGTACTAGAAGGAACTTCATACAAACCCAGAGAGGCACTCTGAAGCTACTGTGAGAGGAACCAAGACTTTAATTCTCAGATGTTAAAAACAAAAAAGAAGCCCTTTCACTTCCCTGCTCTCGGCTGTTAACTTTCATTTGTTTAGATGCCAGCACACTACATTTCAAAAAAATTAACACTTTTTTTTTTCTTTAAACACTTACAAGCTCATTTTCCTTTTGCCCGTACCAGCTGTTTATCTCCTGACTTGATGATTCTCTTTGGAAATGTGAGTTGACATCTGGGTACGAGCGGATGCTGTAAACTGCCAGCATTTCTGTCTGCTTATGGAAGCGAGGATTAGTTCCTCCAACTACAGTAGCATCTCTCCAAAGAATGCTAACGTTATGATACATAACAACCCTCTTTCACTGCTATTACCCCTTTCTTTTTATTCAAGTACCTTTTTCTTTCTGTGAAGGCAAAGCAATGCATTAAGGCACTAGGCAATACAAATAAATGTCATTTAAAGGGAAAGCTTCCCAGAAAGTTCCTACTATCCATGACAATAGGCAGTAAGGGGTAGGTGAGAATAAAGTACGGATCCTGTAACAGGTCAGAGGGCACAAAATGAATTCAGTACTGGTGAGGCCGCACCTTGAATACTGTGTTCAGTTTTGGGCCCCTCACTACAAGAAGGACACTGAGGTGCTTGAGCATGTCCAGAGAAGGGCAATGGAGCTGGGGAAGGGTCCGGAGCACAAGTGTGATGGGGAGCGGCTGAGGGAACTGGGGGGTTCAGTCTGGAGAAGAGGAGGCTGAGGGGAGACCTCATTGCTCTCTACAACTACCTGAGAGGGGGTGATGAGGGGGGGTCGGTCTCTTCTCCCAGGTAACAGTGACAGGACGAGGGGCGATGGCCTCAAGTTGTGCCAGGAGAGGCTTACATTGGATATTAGGAAACATTTCTTCCCTGAAAGGGTTCCCCAGCACTGGCCCAGGCTGCCCAGGGCAGTGGGGGAGTCCCCATCCCTGGAGGGATTTCAGAGCTGTGTAGATGTGGTGCTGAGGGACATGGGGCAGTGGTGACTGGGCAGTGCTGGGTTAATGGTTGGACTGGGTGATCTTAGAGGTCTCTTCCAACCAAGGCTGTTCTGTGATTCTCTGAATTCACAGGCTCTGCCTAACTGAGCTTGAGCACAGAAGCCAAGGGAATCTGCTGTCTGGCTCCAACTCTTTCCCAGGACAAGGAAAATAGGAAAGGGAGAGACAGCTACACAAAGCACTAGATCCTTCACCATGACCCTGGCTCATTTATTTGGCCTGTCAGAGGAAAAGATTTCATACTTCTTGCTCTTCATCCTCAACTTTAGTAATTTCTTTCCTGATTTTGCCTCTCTCATGCTTGTACGACATCAGGAGATGTACACATAATGCCTTCATCCATGCTCCGTGCATTTCCACAGAGCTCTGCTGAGTAAGGGACTTTTCCCCACTGTGCCCCACCCCAGCCAGTGCTCCTTTGTCTTCCACACCCAACACACGAGAGAATCCATCGTTCACCTTAAAGGATGACACATTCAGACACTGGCAAGAAAGGTCTCACAGAACCAAAGGCCTCAAGTTATACTGCTCCGCCTTAAACCAACTGGGTGTTAGCAGGATGAGAAATCAACAGAAGCACTTGAGCTATCCCACACACCATTCATCCTATTTCAAGCTTTAAAGGTTAAAGCCAACTCCTTAAATTACACGAGGAATGCAAGGCAGGCATGGGACAGAAGTGTCACATGCTCCCTTGAGAGAAATGTATCTCAGACAAGGAACAACACAGTCAAAAGCAGTTTCACACATAATCCTTGCAGACAGAAAATCAACACTGTTTGAGGTTTGTCCTATGGTTCTTGGGTTTGGGAGAATCAATGGGTAACACAGTGGTCTCCCAAACACAAAATAGTAACTGTTTTTCATAAACCAAGAGGGTTTTTTTTGTGTACAAAATGAAAACTGTCCAAGCTTTTTTAAAGCTTCCATGCCCAAAGCAGGGAAAACCCTGGCATTCTTCGCACTTTGAAAAGCTTTCTGCTTTCTGAGTTTTAACTCATAAATAATAATCCTGGAAAAAACCCACCACACCACAATGAGCAGAAAAGAAAGCACACAGCAGCATGGAATAAACTGGGCAGATGTGTTTTCTATTGAAGTTATTATTTATCTGCCATCGGATATGGAGAATAGTGAGGAATAGAAACAAAGGCCAGGGGAAGGAGGAAAGCGAGTTGGGTTTCTGCCCAGAGGAGGAGGATGCTATTTGGTTGAACATCAGCTCCACAGAAATGCTGACAGACGGTGGGGAAATTATGTGCTGTTATGAAGGGGGAAAAAACACCATACATAAGTTTTACAGATATTTGTGTATATATATATAATCCCTTAGCCTCTGCTTAAAGGCAGTCTGCCTCTGTGGTGTTAATGGTTGGGAGGAAGGCATCTGATGCAACTGGGCCTTCTACCTTCACCGAGCATTCATTGCCATTTTGATAACTTTAGAGTGGCAGTAGCTCTAGCTGATCCCTCCACTGCAGAAAGGACTGCTTTAAATGCTCAAAGTTCGGGCCATCACATTTCAGAGTCTCCTTGCAGCCTTGTTCTTCACTTCAAGGATAGGAGCCAAGTCCTCCATAGACATCTGGAGACACAACAGGAAACAAAAATGACAACCACCTACGACTAAATGTATGCGGGTTACTTTACAACATAATAGAATGAAATAGTTTTGAGGCAAGGGAAAGGAAAGCAAAAGGCACACTCTGCTATTAAATTACATAAACACTACTTTTGATTGTGCTGAGACTCCCCTATCAACAGACCAACCTGCTTGCTCACTTATCCCCTCCTGCTTCACATCGTTCCCCACTCACTCTCTCTTCCCAAACAGCCTCCCTTACTCATTTAGCTTTTTCAACCATAAGGGAAAATGTTTCTGAAAATAAAACAGTTCTGACATTATTCTGAGACTTTAAGTTCTTGCTTTCCCCAACAGCCCAAGCCAGTACTCCATCCAAAGGAGAGTATTCAAATATGCTCAGAAGCCAAGGCATATTTGTTTGCATGACGTGTGGTTTGCAGAAGGGCTAATTTATTTGTGATTCCCAATGCCCAGGAGACAGTAATCTAAGGAGGCACCAGGGACACAAGCTCTTCATGAAGACTCTTTAACATACAATGCTTTCCCATTGCAAGCTTGCTGGTCATATTGAAATTTTTCCATTTTGTTTTTGCAGTACCTAGCTAGAGCTGGATATGGCTCCAAGTAAAGGATCAAGAAAAGCAGAAATATTTCCAAGAATGCATATAGAGCAGGAAGGATCAAGAGTTTTAGTGCTTTCCACTGTTTGTTCAGTGTCTTTCTCACCTTACTTGTAGTCACACTTTTCTGGCAGCAGCAGTTTCCAGTAGAAACAGTGTGACACGGGGCTTGACGCAACACAGACCTGGGATTTGCTAATGCATCGAACCACTTGGAGAAGTGAGCGGCAGAGTTCCTTTCTGAGCACAGGCAGCTCTGGCTCTCTCCTCACAGGAGATACAGCAAAATGAAGGACAGGGAAGGAGACTGGGTGAAAACAAACAGCAATACCATTGACAATCATCTGAACTGTCTGCTTATTCCAACTGAAGAAAGATGGAAGAACATTCCTGTTCCAAGAACCTTCCCAACTGTCACAGAGTTGTTAAAAAAAAAGAGCAAGAGTCCACACACACCTGTGAAAAGAGTCCAGCAACTAACTGCCAAGTAGACAAGACATGCATCTTCCTGAAGAAAATAAACACATCCAGAATAGGTATTGCCCATCTTTTGGTCACCACTCGGAAAGTAAAAGTCACACTGAATTTCTAGGTAAAGTTAGATGTGGTGTTAAATTGGCCAGTCTAGAATTCATTAAACGACAAATCCCAGAGCTTCGGAGTATTGTACCTGTAGAGAGATTGCTCACGCAGGAGGCAAAAGATGCAGAATTGCTATTCTCAGGAGAGAACAACTCATCCTCCCTCACAACACGTACACAAAACGGATGAAAACTCCTTGCTGAATACACAAGTTGCAATCTTCTCCGTTTTTTTATTACAGGTGAAGGTGCCTCTTCTGTGCCTGTGTAGCCCCCACCAGTACAGGGTATCGATCCTAATTAGGCCCGAGGCTCGGCTATCTGCTGACAAACTTCAGCAGGTCAGAGCCTTGTTCATCCCAAGCAGCGGCTCGGCAGGACACTGCCCTGCACGACAGGAGTGTCGCTCAGGCCGACGCGCCGGCTGACCTCGGGGAAGCTGTATCCTCCCTTGGGGAGGCAGCTGCTGCCTGGCAAGCAAAGCAGCTTCCACAGCACCATGAGTCTGCAGACAAACCTTCTGTAGGTGGCTTCTGCCACAGCCAGCCCTTACAGCAAGCTCATCTAGAGCAGCGCTTTGAGGCCCACGTTGGCTTCCGTTGCCTCAGCCAGTAAGGTGACTATCGAACACCATGAGCTCGCTCCTCCACCAAGAACCACCCCCATTCTCTCCAGGACTGCAAAACACTTGGTATGTCAGAGTACTAAAATTAAAAAGTATAAGCATCACTGCACCCTGTCTAGTGAGTATTTGGGTCGAGAGGCAACACAGAAGTTCTCTATTACTAATAAGAAAAATAATTAAAACCCTTGACAAGGCCTGACAGCTCACCAAGAGAGGGCAAAGCACCGCAGGAACAACTGTCCCCACGGGAACTGGCGTGTACAGAGCACAGGAAAATGAGAACTGTTGGAATTAACAGGGAACATTTGCTCTAAATAAAAGCTATTTTGAGGAATTAAAGCAAACAAATGTCAGCTCCATGCAGCGGCGTGTTGGGACGTGATGTGCTGTAATGTGTTGTGACACTTCATAAATTAAAGCTTTTTCTTCTCCCCCAGGGGAAGAGAATTCAAGTGCAGTGAAACACTTGAACTTGGAAGGTCTGCAGGCTTGACACTTACCAGTCTGTGACTCCACTGATCCCCTGAGCTGCGACACCTTCGTGCCTGCCCTGTGGGCTGCTCTGTCCTCCCTCAGCCGCCAGGACGCTGCCGCACACAGAGCTCGGAGCTCACAGGCAGGCAGCGCTGCCATCGCCTCACCTCGGCTGCCAGGCTCCAGACAGCACCCAGCAATCCACAGGGGGACATCAACAACCCAAGCTCTTGGTCTGACCTTACACATATCTTACATCCTACTTATCCAGTCAAACACACAGGGTTAATTCAAGCTGTTTACTGTACGCAAAGTCACCAGCCTCACAAAACTAACCATGGTATGAAAGGCCAAACCCCACCCACTTACAACACCATCCCGCTTTAGCTGGCAGGATTCAGAGATGACACGAGAGTGTGGGATCAAGTAAATGTCACTGATCAACTCTCTGGCACTGGGAGTCAAACTGCACAACAGTTATCTCATCTCTAAGCCAAAACGTCTCAATACAAGAACTGTAACTCTCTGTGAGGAAAGATCACAATCCTACATGACCCATGCAGAGGAAGCATCCACGCTCACCACATCTCTTTGTCACATGCTACTCTTTGAGAAGACCTTCAGAAATAAAGAAAGAAACAAAAGAATGATGAAAAGACATTAGAAGGAAGACAGTCTAGATGACCTTGCTGTTTTTTTAAAAAAAAAAGAAAACATCCAACTACTACCATATTCTTCAGAGCATTTTACAGTCATCATTTGGAAGGTGCCAATAATGAGCTCAGAGCTGTACAACCTACAGAGTTGCCAAAGGAGTTCATTAATTAGATGTGAAACCCAGAAAGCCAAAAGACACCGTGAAATTACACAAATAGACAACTTAGCTCTTCTGTCCCTTCTTATTTCTGCGTACAAAGTCCAGAGGAAAAGGTCTTTAGAACAAATTTGATTATTAACTCAAGCCTGGAGCACAAGAGGGTGTTTGTGACTGGGACCTGCAAGACAAGACGTACAGGCAATAGCAAGACGTAGCAAAGCTAAGGAAGACATGGCCAGAAGTTAACCTGAAGATCCCTGATGTGTAAACACCATTTCACAGTTGCAGAAACTGAGGCACAGTTTCAGCTGCAGCATATTGATAGCATGGTATACATTGACGTACTGAATATTTAAGTCAAAGTGCAATGTGTCCAAGCTAGCTCCAGGTACTTGGCTGTGTCCTTACACTGCAGCTATGGCAAATGTTGTCTGTTTGAGCAGAGCTAAGGCTTCCTCCTTGTGTGCTGTGCACAGCAGGGGCATGGTCAGCTGTCAGAAGCTGAGACCTGGTGGGAAAAGACGCTCAGAAAGCAGGCTCTGCACTGCAGCATGGCCATGACAGAGCTTTTCCAGCTGTGGGAAGGCAGACAACATTCTGTCATAGACCTGAGCATAGGCAGACAGCTTTAGAGACCGTCCCAACAGACCTCAGGCCTTGGGAAGAGACATTAGCCCTTGCCACCTCCCACTCGCTCCTCTCGCCGCTGGCACCACCTGTGGTGCCAAAGCCATGTAGAAGTAAGCTAAGCCCAGAAAAGAGAGCAATGACCTCTTATACCTTCTCCTTCCCCTCATAAATCCCAGCCCGTGCAGTGCAATGCCATATGGAAATACCAGTCTAAGTCCTGACAGGAGTACATCTGTGTCACCGGGGGAGAAGGCCTGAGCCCACCAGCCTCACCTACACTATGCCACTGTAGCTTCCAGTTTTGGAGCAAAT
Organism: Podargus strigoides; assembly: GCA_028020825.1. NCBI lineage: Eukaryota > Metazoa > Chordata > Aves > Caprimulgiformes > Podargidae > Podargus > Podargus strigoides. The sequence goes on along the minus strand of CM051624.1, from coordinate 39,210,995 downwards.
TCACCCACAGCTACCTTGCAAATCTTCATATCATAAGGTGTGGGTGTGCTCTTTGAAATATTCAGGAGAGTTTTACTCTTGAGACCACCTCTGAAGCAAAGTAAAATCCAAGATCTCCAGAACATCACTTCTACTTCCATAGTTAGGTCGCTGGGACAATGAGAGGCAGCTTTCTGCCAAAGCCACCAGAGGTCTTGCTTATGCTAGTGAAGTGTTTTGCTAGCTTAGGACCCAGTGTTGCTTCTAAAGAAGTGAACAGCAGTACTCTGCCTAAGTTTGGCAGCAGCAAGACTATCCTTTTCAGCTTGAACTTTGCAACTACCCATGTAGATAGGCTCGTCCAAGAATGATAGCTGCTTAAACCTCAAGTCTTTGATCTATTGTCTAAACTCTTGAGTAATAAGGGACACTTTGCTCCCACTTGTAAGCTCAGACCACTACAAGGCTCAGACAGATGCACTCTCAGAGTTCTCAGGGGAACATTTCAAAGTTTTAATGGCAGTGGCAGCTGCTCTTTATAAGCTGAAGGCAATGGCACTTCATTTTTTAAATGGAGGCAGATTCTGATTTATAAATATGAAAATTGGATGTATGCAAAAGCACAACTCTGCTTCTCTTTGCGCATACCCAATTCAGACAGCTGAGCTGATCAGTCACCAAACTGAGCTGAAAGTCATTATGCCGAAGAAAAGACCTTGCTTGCCTAACCTCAATCCAGAATGAATCTAAACCACTGCTTTCCAACCCTCTGAATATGAATAGGGACAGCATGAATACACTGACAGGTCTTTTATTATAGCTAGAGGATGTAGCAATAATTAAAACCCAAATCTTGTATGTATGCGGCTATGACACTTTCCTGAAGAAATACTCTGACTTTGTCTTTTTGCAAGATTAGGCTGTCAAAACGATATTTTTTAAGTCTGTGAGAGTGCAACACCTGGGATTTCCAAGTAAAGGAAGCTGCAAAAAGGGATGCAAGACTAGTGAAGTTCTCCAGCCTTCCCTCTACTAGTCTGTGCATGTAACTGCGTGCAGAACACAACAGCACAATGTCACACTTGAGATGCAACACAAAAGAGGTAGGGAATTTCCAGCTTATGGTTTCTTCAGCAACAACTCACTTCTACAAAGCCAGCATCCACACTTACTGGAGAAATGAGCCAGCGATAAACTTCTCACTGGCACTTTGGCCAGGCTGCCCCAGGAGCCCTTACACCTGTACGTTTAGTACTTCAATTAGCAGGTGAAACATAACCCTCCACTTACTTGGTTTTAGCTCATTTCTCAGTCGGTCTTTCCGAGCTCTACAAAGAGCACATTACTCACCGAGCACCACAGGTAGCGCAAGCAGGTGTGTGAAGTCAAAAGGGATATGAATTATTTAAAAGTCTGAATAATTGAGGTTGAAGGGGGAAAAAACAGAAGGAAGAAAAGCTCTTTTTAAACTAAGGAATGACAACATGGTTATTTTAAAAACATTCAAAAAGGTCTTTTCGAGGCTGAAACAAATGGTGAAATGAAAGCCTACACAGCGAGGGGTCTGGCAGGCTTTGGATATGCAGTAAAACCACAAGGGCAGAGGGAGATCATAAAGGGTTTTAGCACTGGGACGGGGCTCATCTCTGTCCAGGGAAAGAGGTTTTTCCCATGAACTTCAAAACTTTGCTGTTGTCTGGTCACAAATCTGGAGGGAGAATGAAAAAATAAAGCTGACTTATGTCCTACTATTTCAGTTCCAAGTGGGAACATTAAGCATGAGCCATACAGACTTGTGTCTCAGTGCTTCAGACCAAGTCAGCTGTTTCCAAGGTCCCTGTTACGCAAACCTAGTTTAAAATGAACTTAGCCCTGTCATGCCTGGGAGCTATTTTTGCTTGTGTCACCCTAGAAGACTTCACAGCTTTGTCTATAAACTGCTTTCAACACATTTCTACCCGATAATAACTTTTTTCGACATAATAGCTTGCTCACCAGTTTAGAAATGGTAATATCCTAATGCCCAGTCCTGGTGCTGTAGGTCTCAGCTGTATCTCAGGATTGCTCCTTAGATGTTGTTGGCATGGATACCCGAGTCCATCAGGTCATTCTGCTCCGCCCTTGTAGGTCACGAAGTAAGGATTTGCCACATTGCTACAGATCCTACCACCTACATCTCACTTTCAAACCACAATCTCGTATCTGCCCCTGAAGGCATTATTTTTTAAGATAATTGCTGTTTGTCCCATGTTAACATCCACCTCCCCCTTTTGTCAGGCTCCTGAGGGTTTCCAGGCAGCTGCTTAATGCCTTCCTTCTCCAGGGATGTACATTTTCTCATATGCTATTGAGCTGCAAGTTGAACTGTTGTGCAGTACCTTACATGTCTGGCAGAAGAAAGGAACATGACGGAAATTTGAATTATTGGCTCTCAGTCTTTAGGATACATAGAATCGCCGAAGGGTTTGGGTTGGAAAGGACCTCAAAGCTCATCTCGTTCCAACCCCCTGCCATGGGCAGGGACACCTCCCACCAGACCAAGTTGCTCCAAACCCCATCCAACCTGGCCTGGAACACTGCCAGGGAGGGGGCAGCCGCAGCTTCTCTGGGCAACCTGGGCCAGTGTCTCACCACCCTCACAGCCAAGAATTTCTTCCTAATATCTAGTCTAAATCTCCCCTCTTCCATCTTAAAAGCCATTACCCCTCATCCTATCACTCCATGCCCTTGTAAAATATACATTTTTCATCATTTTCAGAATATCTTTTTTTTTTTACATTTGTCCTGCTCATTCTTCTCAGAAGTCAGAGCATCATGAAAATTCTGTCGCCTAAGTCAAGAGAGAAGGGAAGACAACCTATATTAGGTCAAGTAAATTGCAGCAGTGGGCAGCCCAGCTGGGATCCTCATCATGGAAGAGCAACTGTGCATTGCAGACAGCTCTACCTGGGACTGCAGAGTGCCCCTGCTAGGTTCCTATCAAGGCACAGAGGACAAAAAAGTATCTCTAATAAGCTCCATTTTCCTGAATTGTTGAGGAGGAGGAGATAGAAAATCATTCCTGTAACACTTCTGGAAAACTTGAAGAGGTTATTGCTATGGAAACTGCTCCAGCAAAGCAGGTGCGGAGAAGGGGAGCAGCAGAGAGACGCGTGGTGCATGGAACAGGAATTCTTAACACCCAAAATGAAACCTGCACAGCACCACAATCTAGTTTGGATAACATCAACAATTTGCCCTTGGTTTTATATCAACAAAACCCCAGGTAAGGGAAGATGAAATGAAAACCTGAGGCTGTGTGGGACAGCACTAGCTGCAGAACCACACTAAAACAAAACAATACACACCAGTACATACACGGCAGCAGAGAAAACCTGGTATTAAGTGGTTTTTTTTCCTCCAACTGAACTAATGCTAACTTTATAGTGAAGCTTGCCTATAATAAGCAGGAAGGCAGCAGAGTTTCTTTTCAGCAGCCTTTGAGGTTAAAATAAAGCCAGGCTGGAGGAAGCCTTTAGCAGCAGAATGGAACAGAGGAGCACTGACTGTACCACACCAATGGCTGTGGCACAGAAAGGAAAAACCCTACTGGAATGGGGACTGAAAACAGTTCAGCAAAGAAAGAAAAATCAGTTAAAAACAAGGTGTCAAACAAAAAGCTCTTTACCCTACAAATAAGCCGGAGCCCACATCAATGTCTCCAGGTCAGTTTTAACACTAGATATAAAATCTCTTACTTTTAGCACATAAGCATGTGTGCATACTTGCATGTTTTTCTCCATACCAAGAGTGTGGCCCCAAGTATAAAGCACTTTGATAAATGTTCAATTACCATTAGCAGGACTTCGGCATGTGTTTAAGAGTTCTGCTAAATTGAGGCTTGTGCCTGTACAAACACATCTGCAGCAAACTGGAGGTTTTACATGAAAAGATGGAGTCTTTTTTGGTGCAACTATGTCATTTTGGTGAGCTAAAGGTTTTTATTAGAATGCTTTCTTAACGGAAGATGGATTGGCAAGAACGGGAGGGGAGTGATGAACTACGACACTAAAAAGTCTTTTGAAGTCTCTGGATCTTCAGGAAAATAAAAGCCAGGCCCCTGGGATAGAATTTAACAATGTCCCTTTAAACTTGGCTTGTCTCCTTTTTGGCTGTATGAACCTCTGTAATCCCCAAATTCCTGTCCCTACTCCCACCAGCTGGTGGAACTGAAACCCATCCAGCAGAGGAAGTCTGATCCCCGCCAGCGCAATGAAAAATACACCACTGCTGGGCATGACACGGCTCCACCACAATATAAAGCAGTGCAGTGCACTTGTAAATTTAAATGAATATGAATCATTTCAGACACAACTGCAAGGCGCTGCTGAGAAACTGTTTGCCTTTCCTAGCCAGAGAAATCCTGCAAAGGGAACAGTAAAGGTCTCACTAGGAAGGCACAGGTGACGAGAACTGCTCTGGGCTGCTAAGGGTTAACCTCAGCACTGGCAGCATATTTTCATTCAAGTGTCTAAGCTTCTGCTGGAGGGGAATTTTACAAATAAACTTGCAGGCTTTGCAGATCAATTTTCTACTTGGTTTTATCACTCTTTTCTCTCCAACAGACCCACTGCGTCTCAGTTTCTTTTTCAGACGCATTTTAAAGTTTTAGTGCCATTTTGGAAACAATACAGGCCCCTCCATTTCCCCTTTTCCCCAGTACTTGAAACCACATATGGAGCTTTGGTGGCATTTGTATTTCCATCAAGAGTATTTAGGAATAAACAGCTATGAAAAACATTACCCTAGGGCTCCAGTACTGCAGAGCACGCAGCACAGACCTTCACCATCTGAATACTCAGCAAGCATTTAAATGATAATATTACATCGGAGTGGCGGCTGTAACCGTGTAAGTAATTGTGCGTTGTCCCTGCTCATTGATTTATTTCCACACGTGCACATGTATGCGTCTGAAAAACTGCTTTAAAAAAATTCAAAACCCAGACAGCAATAATCTAATAAACGCTAAAGTGAGTCAATCGACTAGTTAACAGCAGAGAGATAAACTGCACTTAATAAGAGTTAGAAGGGATGGAGAGAAGGCTGTGCAAGATTCAGTCGGCAATACCAGAAGCACAGAGACCAATAGCAAGAGAGACACGAGCCTGGAGTAAGCAGAGAGGGAGACTAGGTAGCACAGGGAGCAGAACACTAGTGAAAAAAACCAAACCCTTCAGTTTTCCAAATGCTCATTACAGAGCAATAGGAATCAGGAGAGTTCTCAACAGACGTAAGATGTAACAGAACCTGGTGAATATTTAGGACAAGCTGACCTTTAAAGAAGCACTCAGCAGTTATTAAACTGTTTCTGCTAATGCAGGGGCTCTCATAAAGATGTGTCATATAACTGGGTCTCACACAGCTGTGACCCAGAGATTCCCTCGTGAGAAAGCAGTAAATGTTTTTATTCCAAAGTTGTTTCCAGGGACAGGTGGCATTTAAAGATACTGAAACTGCGGCACAAAGATTGAGTCATGTGCCAAAGTTTACAAAGAATCAGTAGCGGAGCTGGAAACGGGATTAGTTCACTTGACTAGAAGTCCTGTGCTCCGTTCACTAGCAGTGTTTTCTGGTTGCATTGTGCCTCACAATCTCTAAGATAAAGAATTGACTGCAGGAGATTACAGGTTCTCGCATGCTACGCAGGCAGCACACCAAACGGGAAAGCAATGTACAGCAGGACCACCTATTCAATATGTACCAGGACACTAACACAATCACTTCGTAGCGTGTCTTTGACTTCTAATTTATGAAGCTTCAGCAACAATTCACAACTACCCTCCTCTTAGCTGTGTCAGCAAAAAGACCAAAATTGGAACAGACATGGGCTCAAACTGTTTCACTCCCCCTTCGCAGTTCATGTCTGAAGCACCTCCAGCAAATGTGGTGAAGTGCAGAGGATGCAAAAAAATTTTCTTCTTAAAACTGGATGCCTATGCACATCTAGCATAAAGGTAACACTATGGCATTTAAGGACTTCTGATATATTTTATTATTAACTAAACTCTGTCAAGGCATTGCCATTCTGATTCCGTGTTACAGCTGGCTCTCCCTGATAGATTTGGCTGACAGCGAGAGCCCAAGAGAAACTTTAAAATGTTTAGAGAACAACTGAGTGGCTCCACCTCTGAAAAGATTTCCTTTCCAGTCAGAAGAAACAGATGAGATGCCACCTGAACCATCCTGTTTCCCTCATGTAACCAAACCCTCCAGAGCTAACGTCTGGCCTGTGAGCTCCCATTTTCCACTCGGCTGCAGGGACTGTCTATAAAAATTACTACTAGAGAAACACAGTTCATAGATCTTCCCAAAAACCTGTGGTTTGACACTCAGACTTTCGGGTTGCGCCCAGTGCCAGACTCATTCCCACTCTCACTTATATTAAGTTTCCCCAGTTCAAACAACTCCAACCACATCGCTTTGATGGGACAAATTTTCAGGGCCAATACCCCCAATGAAGGCACGTTATCTATGGCTGTAGTCCCAAAGCTCTCCTGCCCTGCAGTGAAGGTATGCAAAACACACACAGAAGCTCTAATCAAGCTTTCTGCAAACTCCTAAACACATATAGCACAACATATTTTAAGAAGAAACTTTCTGAATGCAACACCCCTCACTGTAGCTCATCCTTTTCTTTCACATCTTACCAGAAGGAAGGAGGAGGAGGAGCTGCATTACCCGTAGTATTAAGGATACTGAGAGTCTCCACTGCCTCAGCAGCCTATTGCAGGAGTTCCTACAACATCAGGCTAGTGAAAGTTCAGTGAAATAAGATACCTTCTTGTGTCTTAAAACCTTCTGGGGATCTTCTGGGACTTAAAAGAGAGTATCACATGATACCAACCAGATCGAAAAACCCAATGGACTCTCTTCAGTAAAGGAGTTTTCTTAAGGTCTAGTCAACCACAACAGAGCAAAGTAGAAGAGTTAAATAATCCCCGGTACCCAGTGAAGTTGCTGCATGACTACAGAGATACATTGCTTAATGCTGTATTACTACTGAACTGTGACTGACTAAGTTGTGGTCCTCTCTTTTACCTTTTATCTCTCCCTTCCAAAGAACATTTTCCATTTCCTTACTCTCTTTCCAGTGGCCATTCTAGTCTCATCAAAGAAGCAGATGAATGTCATCAACACTAACACAATACATGCCATTGAAACTGGACACATCTTGTGGCAACGTGGGGATGAGCTGGCAAAGAGAACCAACCACCATGCCAGGCAGCACGCTCTCTCTGGTCTCACACAAAGCTTTCTCCTCTACCTTCAAGTCACATTGTATCTGGGTAACAAACAGACGCACTGACACATCTACAGATGGGCCACAGACCACGCTGGCTTTCACCAGAGGATATTCTGCACAGGCTATTACCAAGCACAGAGGAAACGGGCAACAGTCAGCACTTCCCTCAATGGACCTACCATCCTAGGTAGCACTGAGCATCCACAGCTGATTTTGTTAACACTACAGATGATGCCTTAATCAAAGATAACTTTTGAAGGAAGATACAACGTCGGGTTAGAAGACATAGGAAGAGGAGCAGCAGGGCAGGCCATCAACCTGCTGAAGTTGCCAGTGGTGGGTTTTATTTTGCAAATCCTCAGTTTTCCTTCTTTCAGCCCTAGTTGTAGGCATTGTGCACTGCAACTGGCATTTTGGAGGTACAGCTAGTTACTGTAAGAGTGAGAAATAAGAGGCTGCCACATATGAAAATAATGTACAAAAAAAGAAGGGGGGAAGGAAGAAACAAAGTTTTAGGTTAGTTCCTCTAGCTTTATACTGATGAAAAAGTAATTTTGTTTTTCATGCAGAGAGAAAAGAACAACACAAAGAAACCAGCAAGGATTTGCAACTGTGCTTTTCCCAGCAATCCAAAGTCCCAGCTACTTCTGTTCTCACTGGGTCACATCTGAAGCATGCTGTCAAAAAATGCAAGTGAAAATTCATCTGTCCCAGGGGCTGCCAAATTAAAATCTCCAAAACTAGCACTATCATCAGATCCTTCCCTTAAGAAAGTATTAAAATCAGGATGAACAGTATCATTTTACTGCTGGAAAGGTCTATAGCTTCGCTTCCCCTCCCTCCATTCTCTTCTCCTTTCTTTTGGGGAAGAGCACAGTTGGTGAGAGAACAGAACAATGTTTGTTACTACAGTTATAGTCCTGCTGCTTTGAGTAATGCAGTGTATACTGAACAGAAACTGAAAATCAGGATTGCTTCAAAGCAACACAGGACCTAGCATCTTGTTTCAGGGAGCTGGTTGCACGTATTTCTATCCTGAGAAAGTAAAGCAAATAGGCTATCATACCTGCTGTGCCATGGATTGAAAAAGGAGGGGCTGGGGAGGGAAGCAGGCCCAGATACACAGCTCTTTGGCACAGCAAAAAAACATTTGAGTGCAGTGATTCAGTTTAAAGTTTTACACAGGTAATTACAGCATCCAAGCCCTATCACACACTTAATCTCTTCTGTATCCCAACACACCTGGATAGGAGAGAAAAAATCAGAGACAGGAAAGACATTTTGTAGTATGTCAGTCAGCAAATCCACAGAAAGGAGATAAAACTACTCAGTTAAGACAAAGCCAAGTAAGGAGCTATGCTGACATGTTACAAAGCAGATTCATTTGGTCTAGTGATGCTGACTGTACCAGTCTGATGGTGACGATTGTACCAGTTGAGCATAGAGATCCTTTCTAAAAGTTAGCATGTAGTACATCTGCAAGGAGGGTCACAGACTATTTAATAAGGTGCTAGCCAAGTCTCTCTAAGCCATGGAAAACTAGGCAACACATGTTCTTAGGACTTCAGTCAGCACAGGCTAATAATAAGCACACTTAAAAGAAAAGCAAAAGAATTGGTAAGCAAAGAAGAGGCGAGGCAGAGGATGCCCAGATGATAGAAGAAATGCATATGTGATGTTATAGAGAAAAGAATTAGGGAAGAGGATTGAAAACGACACGCAACAAACGATAAAAAAAGCACAGAGACAAGCTAATCACTTGCCACTGGAACAACCCTCACCGTCCCAAATTCAGCTAAAGCAGAGAAAGCAAAGGGAAAGATAAGGCAATGAAGTATTTTCCTCTCTAACCAGCTGCTAAGAATTTTTAAAGGTACAGTCGAGAAAACAGAATTCATTGAACTCAAATTGTTTAGTCTGTTCACTGAAACTAAAGATTACCTCAACTCCAGATGCTTAAAAAAAAAATTGGGTTCATTAGTTCCACGTGTTTCCTCCACAGGACTGTCTTCATTCCAATTAAACTCATTCAATAAAATTAATTACATCTGTAATTTGATTAATGAAGATATACACTTTGTTAAAGCAACCATGTAAGAAAAGCCTGGATCCAGATTGATTGCTCTCTAGCTGCTTACGTTATTTCCCTTAAAAATGGGGAAGGTTTTTAAAACCATTCACAGTGAAGAAGAGTCAGCACAGTCCTGGAGTCAGTCAGGGGCACTTCTCCATGGATTTTGCTTCAGGTTCCTCTGGTAGCACTGCAACTGCAATCCAGTTTATTTTCTCACCTCAAAGTAAACTGATAGCTTGAAGAGCTGTTGTGAAGGCACTGGTGGTTATCTATGGCTGCTGCCTACTTCTGCTATACTCACTATTTTTGGTGACCACGTCCACGACTGCATTGACAGCTCACACTGAGTAAAGTTAATCTGGCTTCTAAGTCTTTCCTCAGTTCAAAAGCACTGGGTGAGCAAATGCTTCCATGCTATATCAGTGGGCAGCTTTAGAGGGCATCTAGATTTGCTGCGGAAAAAGGGCAGAGGACAATGAAATTTCACACTTATTTCTGCTGAAAAACTTACCTCATTTATTGGGCCTGGAGGTCACTGCCAGTCTACAAAAAGGATCTGTTTTCTAGCTAATATAGACTAAGAGGAAGCAATGAAATCTAGGAGAGAAGCTTTTCTTTACAGTGAGTCGTTGTATCAATTAGCTTAGCTGATAGGAAATACAGAAACATTTGATCACACATCATTCAAGGAGACTTTCTACTTAATAAAAATGCAAAGTATGTTTTTGGAAGGATTTACAGCTCCTTTCTGTTCACTAATCAGCCATTTACTGGCCTTTACAAACCAGAAAGCTCCCTGATGTCCCAAGAGGGCACAACACACTTGAAAGAAGGCAAGATGGTCACTGCTCATTTCCAGCTCTGCTGTGTTCCTTATCACCTGCTTCCAGCTGCAATCCAACATCTTAACAAGTAGAGCAGAAAGAGTTCTCTCTGTCATTTTATGTACATTGTAGCCTCTTGAATATAATTATTATCCTCATAGCAAGCAATTGCCAGGACAGGGTTCCTCAGTTCCTCTCACACTGGCTACCCAACAGCTGCCCAGTCAACCTGGAGACTCTCCCTGAGCAAACGGCTTGATACTCTTCACCCACCGACTGAATTCCAGCTGTGTCATGCCCATGGATCACAGAATCACAGAACAGCCTTGGTTGGAAAAGACCTCTAAAATCATTAAGTCCAACAATTAACCCAACACTACCAAGTCACCACTACACCATGCCCCTCAGCACCTCCTCTACACATCTCTTCAGAGCAGAACTAAGGAGCCTAAAATGATCTAAGTTTATAATCTCTTAGTGTTGAAGCAGGCACACGCACACACCCTGAAGGCAAATGCACACAGGACAATTTAAAAGGTCAAACGTGCACTTAGTCCATGCAGGGTATTATTGAGCGGAAACTGGTTCCTTGGATTTGGGTACATTTTCTTATCCAACACACACCACATCAAGTCTGTACTGGTTGGCAAAACTCAATTTCAGGGAATGACTGATGCTTCCTTTCTGAAAATTCCCAGAGCTCCAGCTGTGGTATCACTAACAGGTAAAGCTGCCATGAGCTGACACTGCTGCTGGAAGCAGTCCCACCCCCCTTCCCCAGCCTCTTATCATCACCCTTGGGCTACCCTGGCCAAAAAAATACTGTCAGCTCCCCAATCTGATTTACCATAAAGCTGCACAAATGGTTCCACTGACAAAAGGGATGAGCAAGGGAACGAATGGCTGGGGGCAGAAATGACTTTTGTCAGAGGCAAAGCTGACTGGAGACATTATCTTACCAGAGTCAAATCACAGCTAAAATACTCAGTGAAGTTTAGGAACTGCTTTATCACAGAAAGCAGAAATTCTTTGGGCTCCTTCTGAAAGTTGCATCAGCAAATCTTTCCTCATCTGAGAACTGTTCTGGTTACAAACAGCTACACAAATACATAGAAGAGCCTTGGTTGGAAAAGACCTCTAAGCTCACCCAGTCCAACCATTAACCCAGCACTGCCAAGTCATCACTACCCCATGTCCCTCATCTACACGTCTCAAATACCTCTAGGGATGGGGACTCCACCACATAACTGTATATGTGCAATTACATACCCATGTGGGAGATCTAACCAGGATGGTTCTAGCACAGCCCACAGCTGAGCTTCACCTCCTGAAAACAGGGGATCTGCTTCACACTTCTCAGTGTATTTAACATAAAAGCCGTGAACAGACGGCAGTATAGCTGTCCCTAATAAGGAAACACTGTAAACCCAGTTTGCCTTCTGTATAATGTGCTTACTTAAAACAAACAAAGCCACAAACAGAAATGCAAAAGCCCTAAACCCAGCAGCAACAACAACAACAAATAAAGCCTGCTCCATTTCATACAAACTAAATCATCTCCCGAGTTTGTGACAAGGTACTGCAGCATCTACTGATAGAACAGCGACCCTATGTAAATTGAGACAAGACTACATGCAGTAGTATGAATTTACTTTCAATCAAAAGCACTCTCAGGAATTGGCTTGTTTTCCACATTAAAAATCTGTGTTTTTGAGAACAATTCCATTTCATCACAACACAGAGGCCTGAGAATTTTAGAAATTTTCTTTCAAAAAAACAAACAAATGGCACCAGAAGATTTATGCAAGAGCAAAGCCAAGGCTGGCCTGAAGAGCTGTTATGACTTTAACTTCCAAGCCCAGAAATAATCATCAGAAAGCTTATGAAGTCTCAGGCAAAGGAGAACTTTCGCATGAAAGACAAATTGACATCATTTTGGAAACCGTCACTGCCCTGAACACTAAAATCAGGCTAAGAAACAAAGCACTTTGTGACTTATTTCACGAAGACAGCATTTCTGAATGGCTCCAGGTGGTGCCCCCAGATAGCACAAGCAAGTTAAGCCTGTGGGCAAAGCTGCTAATTGCAGAGAGGGGCAAGGCTGGAGCTGAGTGGGTCTAACAGTCCCACGTCCACCCTTCTGCTGAGCCCAAACAGTATCCCTGAGAACTCCCTATGGCCCCACAGGCACTTTAACTATCAACCACTTAATCTGGCACTTGAGTCAGGGCAGTCTCAAGCACAAACACAGGCTGGGTGGAGAATGGCTTGAGAGCAGCCCTGAGGAGAAAGACCTGGGGATGTTGGTTGGTGAAAAGTTCAACATGAGCCATCAATGTGCGCTTGCAGCCCAGAAAATAAATCATATCCCAGGCTGAATCAAAAGCAGTGTGCCCAGCAGGTCAAGGCTGGGGATTCTGCCCCTCTGCTCTGCTCTCCTGAGAATCCTGGAAGTGCTGAGCTCAGCTCCAGGGTCCCCAACACAAGAAGGACATCGAGCTGTTGGAGAAGGTCCAGAGGAGGGCCATAAAGGTGATCAGAGGGCTGTAGCATCTCTGCTGTGGGGACAGGCTGAGAGAGTTGGGGTTGTTCAGCCTGGAGAAGAGAAGGCTCTGGAGAGACCTTATAGCACCTTCCAGTACCTGAAGGGGCTGACAAGAAAGCTGGGGAGGGACTTTTTGCAAGAGCATGTGGTGATAGGACAAGGGGTAACAGTTTCAAACTGAAAGAGAGTAGACTAGATATCAGGAAGAAACTCTTTCCTGTGAGGGTGGTGAGACACTGGCCCAGGTTGCCCAGCGAAGCTGTGGCTGCCCCCTCCCTGGCAGTGTTCCAGGCCAGGTTGCATGGGGCTTGGAGCAACCTGGGCTGGTGGGAGGTGTCCCTGCCCATGGTAGGGGAGGTGGAACGAGATGAGCTTTGAGGTCCCTTCCAACCAAACCATGCTATGACTCTATAAAAAAGACTATCTAATTTAGCAATTCTTTTGTGGAAAGTGTTGCTTTGATCCACCAAAAGTACCATGCCTTCTTCTGCAGTTTCCTGCCAGAACCTGTTTGCTTGCCCCTTTCCCCTTGGTTCCCCCTTGCATTCCCCCTGCACTGTACCACAGTCCTACAGTCCCCATACAGAAAATAATGTCTACTACAGACAACATGAAGCTGAAAATCATTAAAACTACCTCAAGATTTTTTTAGTACAATGACAAAGAGATAATACTCTTGTGAATGTGTGGAAGAGTAAGAATATCGGTTGAGAGACAGACAGGCATCAGGAAACTCCAGTGGCTTCTAAGAGGGGGGTGACATAACACCTTTTGTGAGCATTCATTCAAGTTTGACATGGACTTGGTCAATAGGGCAGCACGCCATTCAATAATATAATAAAGGGAGCTGGCCAGCTCAGCATATTAGCAATGGACATTTTCATTTTGAGTTTACCAATCTGAATACAATTTAGACTGGAACCCAGCCAACCATTCATAGTTCTGTGTGGAGTTGGGGCTCTAGACCCACTCCCTAGACAGAACTGCTGAATTATCATCAATGCTAGCTGATTGCATTTTCAAGATTGAAAAGGTAATTATTACTTTTCTCTTTCACCTATATTAGATTTTGAGGGATCAAGACAGGTTGTTTAGAAATTTCCCTCATTTTTGCCCAACCTTTATCTCTTCTGGGAATAATCAACCTTAGCGGGTTTTAAATTCAAACTCTCTCACAAGCTCCAAACATATTAAATCCCTTTCTAAATCCACCTTGACCATTTAATCTACTAACAGACCTGCCACAGCCACAGAAAAAAACTCCTTCTGGGATCTGTACAGCTTATTAACATGAAAGCTGTAGGGGAAGGAGGGATGAATGCAAGAGCCTCTCACAAAACGTTCCTCTTTCCAGTTAGCTAGAAAGGGACAACACCAAAAGCACATTTCAAAAAGTAAGAAATAATCCTTGTTATGAAAACGCCTTAATAAAAAGTGGCTCCTTTTATGGATTTCTTTCTTCACCTCAGTGTGCTGGCAAGTGTTTAGTAGTGCTGGGTATTTATTTTCTTTACTTTCATTTCTTTCTTCAGCTCTGATGCCCAGGCACTTACCAGATATATGTTAAGGCTCCACACTGCAAACAGCCCCCTTTGTTAAGCAGTGGTTTATGGGATGTGTTTCCAGAGAGAGACAATGCTCCGACCTCTTGGATCACAGCTCCTTTTGCAAGATGGATTTTCCCACCCATCAAGGACAACCTGGTAATACTGTCGAGAACCTTGGAATCGGGCACTGAAAACTATAATGCTATTTATGAGTGAGCAAAATAAGGGAAAGATTAAGGAACACTTTGAACTTTGAAATTAACAATGAGCTTGCCATTTAAATCTGACAGAGCTCAGGGTTGTGCTAAATGATAAATACAACAGTAATGAAGAACTCCCTCCTGTGCCATTCTACATCCTGTTTGCTCTCAGTTCGTTTTCATACACCTCCTTCAAAAAACCAGAACAACAAAAGATTACTTGAAAGCCACCGCAGGTCTTGCAAATTCATTATGTTTATAATCAGAAGCAACTTAATCTTCTACCCATAAAACCGCCAACATTTTGGATTTTGTCACAAAGCTTGCAATATTAGCCTTATGTATAAAGCTTAAGCTCCCAGAGTCAGAGGATGAGAGGAGAATCTCATGTGGAGCACAAATAAAAAACCAGCTTGAGTTTGTGATCATTGAGACTAAAAATATAAACGACATGCATTCTCATGTTTTAATATATGTAAGATTTGCAATTGTATCATCTCATTATTATGGCAACCTCCGCATTTGGGTGCAAAGGGTACAAATAGATTTAATTCCCACCCATATCTGGGGCCTGACATTCCTGAATGTCATTTTCGTACCTGGTAAGACTCCGTCCTGTCCACAGACCACGAGTGAAAGTCTCAAATGTGTAACTGCAATTCTTTTAGGTGTATATATATATTTTAATGACTATTACAAAATTGACACCTTTAGCCTCAAGCTTTCACTCTTACTTCAGGATCAAGAAGTATGCATCATCAGCCAACTGAAAGGCAAAATTTATTCTTCAGTCATAACTCTATCTCAAAGCCTGCAATACAGACAGTGGGTATTATGACATGAGATAAGATTATAAACTTATTATTTAATTTCTCCATGTCTGTACTCTAATATTCTGAGGTTTTATATCCTGCTTGACAAGCGTAGGGCAACACGTCACTGTAAAAGAAAAACTGAAAGTCCCAGCTTAAGGTATGTCATGATTTGGAAAATCTGCCAATGTACAGATAAAGAATCACCCACAGTTCTGAAAACTGCCTCGGGCCAAAACCTACAGTTCTGAATGCATGACTTGTTGGCACCCTGTTTCAGGTGGCACCTCTCCCATTTGGATTCTTCCTATGCCCATCCCCGACTAGGTGATCTGTTCAGAGCAGTTATTCTGGATGGTAATGTAGCTCTCTACCTAGTGTGCATTTCTGAAAATAGAACATTATTGAAATTTAAAAACCTTCCGTTAATTGCTCATTGACACATGTGAGGACACCCACTCCAGGATGGCAGCCAGACACCCTCCCTGATTTGGAAGAGAAATCATAAGCAGATGATGATCCTGGATATCCTCACTGAAACACCTGAAGTGAGGCAGTGGAAACAGAGTATCTGGGGAATCTGTATTACCTGCAGGGCCAAGCTGCTGGGGTGTCAGATCTGCACCTCAAACACTGTCTAAATGCAAAGAAAGAGCAGGTACCTGAACTGCCCTTTGATTTGAAAAGATAAACATTACACAGGTAGAATAGAAAGGTTCTCAAAAGGAAAAAAAGAAATAAATTCCAAGTTACAAAAGAATTAAAGTATGGTTTTAAAATTCTGGAAGAAAAAGAAAAAAAGATGATCCCATGAATCTGAACGTGCCACAACACAAGCAAAGAGAACCTGCTGAATTTTTAAGGAATGCAGAATGGTATGTAAAGTCTATCACAAACTGTGGCGCGAGTTTCTTGGCAGGGGAGCGGTGTTTCTCAGTGAAGGGAAGAAAATCATTTGTGGAACTACCAGCTCCATGGCTGGTACTTTACTGTTGTTAGATCACACCACAAACTACATAAAGGAAGTAACTGAAAGGTCAGAGCTCCTTTAACGATCGTTTTACAGCTGGACAGGAGCAGGGTACACTCTGTGACACAGGGTTTATCTCTTTGGTCACAAGCTAGGGTACTGCTTTGCAAGATGGATGGTGCCAGCAAAGCCATCACACACAGGCAGGCCAGGAGACAGACATCTTCTTGTCCCTGTATTTTTCATTTAACAGCAAAATGCTATCTTTCCAATGTTCAGCCGCAGACTCCAGCAAGACAGTAGAATAATTTATCAGGCAACCCCTTTAAAGCACCTCTCAGATATCAGTAAATATGAATGCCTTAGTGGAGCACAAACAATTTTAGGTCCCTGCCTCCTTCCCAAATCTACGTTCCCTCAGAGAACTATGTGCTCTCTATTGGGCACAGATGTTAAATGTCAACGATCAGCATCTTCTTAATAGGAATCAGACTTGTCTGGAGGAAATTTGCAGACCTTTGCCACCTGCAAGGCAGTAAATAAATTCTGATTGATTTTTTTTAAGGATCCTTTAGAGTAATATGGAGATTAGACCACTACAGACCCAACCACAAGCCTCCTAGAAAATACACAGAAGCCTCAAGTAGCTTCAGAATCCAAGTGATAATTGTACATTTTATTCAAAAGAGGTATCTGAAAGATTTGGTCACTGAATTGCTCCTCCTGCTCTTTTGGCAACAGTTTTGTCTACTGCGCAGAGGCATCTCCCCTTACAGCCCCTGCCATGAGCAACATCTTTTCTAAGGATGTTCTCCATTAGGCTAACCAGAAAACATTTTCTCTCTGTTGTTTACCTCCATGTTCTTAACCTCTCACCTTCTGCATTTCATTATTCTGACTAAATAAAACAGAACTGTGTTTTTTAAATGGGTTTGTAAGGGAAGGAAAAAAAGCCTGCGTACTCCTTTGGTACGGATGAAAAGCTGGGTCACCAACTAGCAGAGATCCATCCACATGGGTGAGAGCAGACACTTAAAGAAAACTCTCTCTTTGTTGGAACAGGAGCAGAATGAAACATGGAGCCTTATCTCAGCTACTCTGCGGAGTTAATCCATTAACTCTCCTTTTCCTTCGGACTCTTTTCTTTGAATTTCTAGGTCAAGCTAACAAGCTTTTATTCTGCTAACCAAATGAGGGGATTTACCACAGCTTCCATCCAAGCAATCGTGTGCTATGAATCAACCACAGCTTTTACAGAACTTACCATACAGATGGCTGCACAGGAGACATGCAGAAGGCTGCAAGACGGTAAGCTAAGGGCTTCAAGGCTGCAGAGGTCAGATGGGCAGGAGCTCCTGGGAGGACAGAACCTGCCCTGCTGCTGGCAGAGCTCTCCGCAGGCACGGGGACCTGGTGTGGAAGTGCGGGCAGCCAGCTACAAACATCACAGGGTGTGTGATGGTGCTCACAGATACACTGCAACAGTGCTGGGAAAGGGTGGTCAGTGGTGTTTCTGCAGGCTGTTTCTTTAAGAGCTTTATTTAGACTGCACTCATTGGGGAGTAACTATCAGCCAGTTTGCAGATGGTAAAATCATGGCTTTACCATTTATTTGTTTTTTACAATGCATGGCAAGGCACAGGGTGGGTGTACTTCCAGCACTTGCTGGCAGCAGTTTACAATCCCTCCAACCCTGTCTTCCGCCCACGGCTGACTCTTCCCTTTCCTCTGTATTTCTTCCCCTGTTTATTTCAAAGCCTGTCAGGAGTCTAAAAGGTGGAAGCACCCTCATTATCATTCTAGACACAAAGTTGTCTTTTATGTCACCACGTAGACAGTATTATCTATATTTCAACACCTTTGAATACTCTCATTAGGCTGTTTTCTCTCTGGTCTGTGATCTGTTTTCTGCTCTAATAAATGACATAAAAAGCCAGCATCAACAGGTAGACCACCTTTCCCAGCCACCCCTCCAGTTGTCTTTGATATAGCATACTGGGTTTCTATGAAATCCACTAGAAATCTACTTGGTAACATACATCCTTCTGGTGCATTCCTTTAAAAAAAAATCCCAAACCAGCCACCAGCCTTTCTCTCCCCATGCAAATTCCCACTCTGAATGACAATGAGGCTTCCCCCGTTATCTGCATGAAGTGCAAGGGCATGTGTACCAATAAGGTTATCAGTTACACTCAAAAAGTTCTGCATTTTAATCCAATTTGTCACCCTTCACATCCGCTTATGTACAAGCAGCCATGTTTGCTAATCTGATCCATTATATTAGACTAAAAGATCTGTGGGAAAAGTTGCCTTTTTATCTTTCTCTTCAGGCTAACATGTGCAGTAAATATCAGGTTTTCACATGAACCCTCTGTTCCCGAGATAACTGGTCTTACTGAGGCAAGAGGCCCCCTTCAGATTCATCTTCTCCAGTTGACTAAACCACCCACGCAACACCTGAGTTAGAGAACAAAAGCAGATGTGTCCTCAGCAGTCCCACACGTCCTTTTGTAACCTTACACAGGGACACTGTGCTGGTGCACCTCTACTAGACAGACTGCCCCAGTAGAAGTGCTCTACAAGTGAAGCTGATCTATTCAGCTATGCAAAAGCCTAGTGATTTGTCCTTTTCACATGCTCACATTCTAATTTTAAATCCATTACTGGAAATTAGTTTAGTGCCTGAATTCTGAGGTGCAAACCCAACTGGTGGAGCTTGGCTAACAGAAGAGCTGTAACTTCCCACCTACACATCTACTTACATTTACTGATGCAAAAGAGAGATTCCTCCTCAGTTACATGTGTCAGCTAAACTGTGCCACCTTCCACCTCTCTTACATTCTCTACTAAAGAGAGGAGTGGAAAAAACATGAGGAAATGATAGCTTTATTTTTTAAATTGGTTGAATTTTAGGTTGTGTTTGGTGCTGGCACGGTTTTCCTTCACCATCAATACTAAACATACCTTGAACTGACCGGGGACAACTTCCACTAGACCAAGGTTGCTCAAAGCCCTGTGCAACATGACCTCGAACATTTTCAGGGACGGGGCATCCACAACTTCCCTGGGCAACCTGCTCCAGTGTCCCACCACCCTCATCATATAGAATTTCTTCCTTATATCTAATCTAAATCTACCATCTTCCAGTTTAAAACTGTTACCCCTTGTTCTGTCATTACAGGCCTTGGTTAAAAGTCTCTCTCCATCTTATAAGATCTCTTTAATATAATGAAAGGCCACAATAAGGTCCCACTGGAGTTTTTTCTTCTCCAGGAACAACCCCAGATCATCTTATCATTTTCATGGCCCTCCTCTGGACCTGCTCCAACAGGTTCATGCCTTTGGGAACCCCAGAGCTGAACACACTACCCCAGGGTGGGGTCTCATGAGAGCAGAGGTGGAGAATCACCTCCCTTGACCTGCTGGCCACGCTTCTGTTGATGCAGCCCAGGACATGATTGGCTTTCTGGGCTACAAGCACACGTTGCCAGCTCATATTTAATTTTTCATCCACCAATATCCCCAAGTCCTTCTCTGCAGGGCTGCTGTCAATCCATTTATCACCCATAATGTCTCTTTACTATCCAGTGCTTGCATTCAAGCCAGGAATTTCTAAAAGATTTGAACGAAACAAATACAAGGTAGTGTGGTGTGATAAAAAGACTTAAATAGGTGGCAAACAAATTATACTGGTAATCTCAAACAGAATAGAACTAAAATTTTTATACCATCCATCATGCTGCTCTATTTTAGGCTATTTTAAAGAGTTCTAAGGTATTTTATTGGTACTGTTTTCCATATGGCCTAGAAAACCAGGTCACCTTAATGCTCTAAGTCCAACTGTGCATGGCCTGGAAGCAAAGGGAAATTGTAACAGCTATATTTTAAAAACTGTAACATCCCTAAAATAGTTCTGAAACATACAAAAATGCTGTTTTATTCAAATTCCAGATATGCTGGCACTTTCCAGGATTAGAAGCAAATGTGTGTATTCTGGCAACATTATTTTTCCAATAAAAGTGCCTTTTCGTAGTCCTTGTAATTCTAGAAATTACCTAATGCAGGCAAGGTTATGATTGAAAAAGAAGTGTGCAACTTGTGCTTATGATGTGTAGCCCCAGCCCGACAGAGCTGTAACCAGTTGGGCAAATTCTTGTTCCTCTGAAGAATCACATTCACTTCATTACTACTCTCTACGTGTCACTCTTTCTGCATATAATGAATTTGATGCCAAGATCAGAGTCACGGGAAGGGAAAAAAAAAAATCTCTAAAGATTCTAAACCATAACAATAGTGAGAGGAGCAGAAAATAGACAAGATTAAAAGGGTGTAAAAGGTACCATCCAAGGGATCTAAAGCTTGTACAAAAACACACCCATGTCTGAAAGGCACTATGCAACAAGGCATTGGGAATGTACTATCCACAAACACACTCAGATAAAGAGACAAGGCAGTGTATGCAGTGCTAATGCTCTTATTGCCTGAATTTTGAGCATAAAAATATGTGGAAAATAGCATTCAAATAGCATTCTCAGGCTTTTTTTTTTTCCCCTCACATTGCATGCTCAGATGGCAGAAAGCGGTGCTAGAAAGAAGACTCTATATATAACACCAAGGTCCAGAGAGCCTTTTTTCTACTGAACTATAAAGACTACATATCAAATGTATTTGTCTTGCATGTTTTTTCAGAGCTGGACACCTTTTCTTGCAGAGGTCACACAATAAATCAGGTAAAAGGTCTTCAAGGAGTCCTACTGTAAACATCAAGCCAGTCTTCATTGGAAGATGCAAAATCACTTCTTGTCATGGACGTATATCCATGATAAATTTCAGCTTCTTACTCACGCAACCCTGCTGATAGTACATAGCTCTGAAAAACCCTTTGCACTGTCTGCAGGCATTTTATTCACTCCTCTTGTACTCAGAGAAGTCCCCTTGAGATTTCTCAGAAATATTTACCTTTGGCGAAGAGGAAGCCCAAGAATTTAATGTTGAGGCTGACAATGTAAGCAAAATTAAATGACTGAAAGCAGGTTATTAAACTGAGAACGCTTAGGTAACTGTAGGTCCTAAAGGAACTGACACCACACATGTATGTCAAATACCCACATGTAAAGATCCATATAACAGGTATGCAAAAATATGTGCCATTCCCCCTTTTCACTGGTAGAAATCTACTCTGTTTCCAGCTGGCTGGAGTTTCCTCTGTGCCATGCCTCAGAGATCCTCACTCTGGTAAACTGATTCAGACACCACTCAAAGGAGGGGAGGCTGTTACACATAACACAAACGTTAAACTTATATGCACAAGTACGAAAACAACATATCCAGCTGTGCAGTTAAACATAAGACATTGTAAAACGAACCTGTTTGTGATTCATTACACACTTCCTTTCTACTGTTTGAGAACCCAGCTACGGCTTCCCAGAGGAAGCCTGACATATGAAAAGGGAGTGTGGGCTGGAAGCAAGAGGACAACTTCAATATGATGGAAAAGTACTCATTTCATTCTCTTGTGAAGTCTGAAATGAGACAGGCTAATTATACGTGGGGAACACATCCTATCCCCGAAGACAGTGAGTATTAAGGGGTTTATCAAAAAGAACATGTCAGAAACAGATTTTCCAGTAGTTACATTGAAGTTGCACATGTAAAAAACACTCTTTCAATCTAAAGCAACACCGAAAAGCCAATACCTGTCCAAAAATGATTTTCCATTGACAAATCACTTGATGAGCCCATAAACACGAGAGGGTACTACAAACCAGCCTCCTCCTTCTCAACTGGGTTTACAGACGAGTCAAAAGAGTGTGGTCACTTCACAGAAATAAACAAAAGCAAACATGGCCCATATCGAGAGTCTACTTTCTGAAGACCTTTTGCTTGTGACATCACAAAGAAAATTCACTTGTTTGGAAGGGGAAACAGGGGATGGACAATGCACTGGATTGTTTTTCTGAGTGCTTCAGGGACACATGGTCTCCAATTCCAAGTGTCACATAACCCTTGCGATCGGTTGATGGGGACAGGCAGAGTTGCACTTCCACTGCCTCTGTATTTTTTGGAAACAACCAGGTCCCTTGAAAATTCCTGGCTAAATATTCATCTAAGTAGGGACAAACTTCTTGCTCTAAGTCCAGGAGATCTTAACAACTGCCAAAGCCAGGGGTCAAAAGCTGTACTCCAGGCTATACATTTGGACACCTAAAGTGACCCATTCCTTATAGGCACAGAATAGATCCCACTAAAACAGTATGAGAAACAGCTGTCTTGAAAACATCAGGTTAGGTATCAGTGGAGGAACAATAACCTAAAGCCAACTACTAGAGGAGAAATTCAGCTACTGTGCTTTCTGTAGAAAATAATCAAAGAGGTACAGTGAAATCAGCACAGTTTGGTGTGCAAAACGCATGTTATAATTTAAAAATAGCTTTATTGCTGCATACGATGACTACTGTCAATAAAAGCCCCATTTTTCTGAATACAGAGGATTAGTCATGCTCTGAAGCCTAACAAAGAGAAAACTGGACAGGCTGTGAGAAGGACCAATTGTGACGGGTACTGAAGGGATGTTAACAAAACTGTTTTAGTCTTTATACTTACTGTGTCAGTGCTTTAATTCCACCTGCTTTGAAAGACTCTTCTATCATTTGTCTTGTACACAATTATCGTCTCTCAGAAGGTGGGCACACTTCCTCTACCTTTCCTCACTCTTCTGGCTAGGGGTTTATATGGGTCTGTCAATGGCCAAGCAAAATGAGTTGCTATAAATGGCAGCTGTACTCAGAGTGACAAAAAGCAGCCAGCAATTCATGTTGGAGAGGTGTATAAAGACGAAATTTCTCTAACAATTTCAGGGTTGCACAAATCACCTAAGTGGAGATTTTTAAAGGAAAATAAGAGTCAAGTACTCAAATACTATCAAAAGTCAATGCAGGGGGGAAGCTGTATCTTCAGTGTCTCCTGAACTGAAGCCTTTTTTCCCCTCCATGTACCCCCACAGCTGATGTCTTGCCTCTCGTTCAGTTCCATGCAGTGTATCGCAAGTTATTTCACGGGGCAAGATCATTAGGAACAGGCATTGTAGTTAACTAACATCAGCAAATATCTGCAGGAACGGCAGGCTTAGTGTGCAATAATGGAGGTGAAGTCCTTTTTAAAACAACTTGGTATTTACATATCTTCGTTAATAGTAAAACATATTAATGAGGATGAGCTGATGCAGCAGGGAATCTCTCCGAGGTTCTCAGGGGATCAATTAAGATAGACTTATTTGAAATAAAGCTGTTTAAAAGGACACATGCAATGTAATCCAGGGCAAGGGAAATTCCCTGTTTAAAGAAATGGTTGTTTCTCAAACCAATTTCTGATGAGCTTTCTATACTTGTTTTAGAAGTAAATTCTAATTATAATTCTAAAAGAAATGGAAGGCCTGAAATGCAGTTTTTCCACTTGTTGCTTATTGGCACATATAATGAAGGAATACATCAACCTGAGAAGGTGACCTTCAGCAAAATACAAAGTTTCACACAGGAAGCAGTGACAATTATTTTGTCACCCAGCGATGGTTAGCCCAAAATCTGCCTCCCACAAGGTTCACATTTACCTCAGAACAGAGACTGTCTTGGCTAAACACAGACATTACTGGATAAACGGTAGATGCCACCAGCAATAAAATCTGGAAACTGAGGTGGATTAGGACAAAATGAAAACGTAATGGCTTAGTCTAAATACTCATCTTGGAAAGCTTTACTTGAGGGGCATCCCCAAAGATCCTCAATAAGATACCTTCTCCTGCCAACAAGTGTTGTGCAAACAGCCCAATTAGGAGATGTGCTCTGCTGCCAGAGGCAGGCTACTTCACAGCTTGGCATTTCTGCCAAATCACTGTAAAGGAGATGTGTCCCAGTCTTTGTTAAGATGCCTACTGCAGTTTCTCTTGTTGAAATGCTAGACATTCTTCTCCACAGACCCCTCTAGGTAGTATTTGAGTTAATCTTCTAATTAATCCACTTGGCAATATCATTAATCAGAGGCGGATTCTGCCCTGCTTATTACAAGACCCCGTACAATTCCACTCCCCTCACTAGATTTAATTAACACTGTAGTTGGTCGAAGCTCCTTCCTCTTCTATCCTACAAAGAGCGATGTTACTTTTGCTGGGAACAGCTATAACAACCATACTTCAATCAACTCAGACACGTTCACTCACGTTTCATGTGGTAGCTGATGACAGCTGAAGAAGTGAGAGCTCTCCACTCAGAGAGATCTCACACAAGCTAACGTGGAAGCCAAGTTGGAAGAACAACAAAGAGAGAGATGCTCTTTGGTGGCACATAGCTGTCCTGCATGTAATGTACAATTAGTTTCTCATAATACCTCCTTTTCATAGCATCAGTATAACAGAATAATTTACAATCAGGCTCACCAGTTGCATTAACAGTCTCTTGCAAGTTTATAAAAGAACACTGTCGCAAGAAATGTCAATTAAAACCATGTTAAAACAGATGCACTGGGACCATAGCGCTACAAGAGACAGCCAGGTTCCAGCCCCAACCTGCAGGAGAAACAGAGGTGGCACATGCAGCCTCCACAACTTTTTCAGCACCCTTCAGGGCTCTTCAAAGAGAGATCCCAAAGGACTCCAGATGGAGAGCTTCTTTCTGGGTTGAAAGACGGATAGAAGGAGAACAGAGGCGGATTGTTAAATGAAGACAGTAAATTACCTTGAAGACACAAAAAAGCAGTAGATATCTCAGTTACTGAAGACAGCAAGAATCATACAAATTTCTTTGGTTAGGTGTAGTTCATCATTACATTTAGGCTGAGATCAGAAACATCTTTCTGAGCTAAGAAAGTACACTAACAGCTACACACATCTTCCAGATTATTGTAAATGCCAAAAAAATGTCCACCAGTACTGTGCTAATTTGCACAAAATTAATTTATGTAAATAAAACCTAGGGAGGATTGGGATTGTGAGTTGGAGAATTCAGGTTAACCTCCTTTCGCTGTGCCCTGAATAAATCAGGGATCCAAAGAAAGCAAGACAGGGGTAGGAAATTGTTTGTAATAACATTTAACCTCAAGTGGATTTTATTCTCAGAGCAGGAATGCAAAAGGAGAGTGGAAAAAGGGCTTATGCTGACAGTGCTGACGGCCCATTAACTACAGCAGTTCTGCTGCCCAAATGATCCAGCTCAGGTTTAACAGCAGTACTGTCTTTTCACTTTACAAGGGAGGAACAGAAGGGGCTTGATCCAGCTTATAAATTTTGAGCTTTTAGTCTAACCGACAAGAAACAACTCATTAACGGAGACCTAAGATCTGAAAGAATTAGCACTACTACTGATTTACCACATCACCCAAACATAACCTCCAGGTTCCCTAATTGCTCTTGTGTTTCTCTTCACACCACTTGTGCAAGAGAACCAGGGATATTAAGACCACTTTCACGCATGATGAAAAGAATACAAACTACATAAGCTGAAAGCCTTTAAAAGCCCTACAGGCTTCTGAAAAAACAGTGAGGTCATTATGCTCCGGTATTCTTCTCAGCTGCCCTCAGTTGGTATCAGTCATCATTACAGCACTCTGAATCATAATGGACTCCAACAGTTTAATAATGATTGCAACACCCTTCCTAATGAGGTTGGTGCTGCCCTCTGATGTGAATATTCATAAAACTGGGCTGGTAATGGGTTCTGTCTTGATTAGCAGGCTGTGGTTCTGTATCAAGTTTGAGAGACATCTTTTGATGAAAAAAAAAAATCAAATTAAATCCTTGTTTCAAGCAGAGTAAATGAATTTGACTTTAGGTGATCAAGAGGGGAAAAACTTCTAATTAGAGACGCAAGCAATCATCTTGTTCAGCGTTCTTTCAAAGAAGGGCTATAGGGACACAGAATCCTAATAAACCTTCCCTCAATCACCTTCTAGATAAATGTTAAGGATTAAAATTAAATGTAATTAAAGTTTGTTAATCTGATGTGGTTTCCATTGATAGTCCTTTTTTTTTTTTTCTTTGCCCTGTTATCCTTCTGCTTATTCCTGAGTCCATCTCCTCTCTTCCTACCAGTGTCATCTCATCCGGGAGGGAAGGCAGAAAGGCAAGCTGCTGCTTGGCATATCAGACCCCTTGCTCACACCACACTGCCCTCACACTGCACACGGCAGTCACTGCTGCACCTGCTTTTGAACATGAGTGTTTTCACAGCTCTCATCACTGCAGAATCAGAAGTGCCTCCCAAGTAATTAGAATACCAACACTTCCATTTCCTTTTATTAAGGTGGGCACTTTATCCTCTCTTTGCAATTGTTGACAATTTCACCTCATCGCTAGAAAAATAAATGGAATCAGCCTCTAAATATTAGAATTTAAGCTTCTGTCCATTAAGTGAATAGAAAGACTTCCATTTTCTTCCTCGGTCCAGAATGAGGCCATTACACCCTCCGGGATGTCCTTGAAGCCAGCTGACCCACAGAGCTGGAATTCATGGGATTACCCTTGTAAGAAAGAAGTTTCCTGCCTAATAAAACAAAAATTGCAGCTATCCTGCTGTTAATCTAGCCAGGTAGAAAGAGACTGATTGGAGCTAAGCTTCCACTCACTTCTGGAAAGAAAAGATGCTCACTGCATAACAGGAAAAAGGGAAAAACCAGCCTGTTTGTTCACCAGTAAGAACTGGACTAGATTAGGGCTTTAATAACTGTGAATAATAACGATGGTGATGAAGCTTTTGCACTCCAATGTTGGAACCACAGCAGAAAGGGGCCTGCAATAAGGAAGGGATTTCTAGCCAAACGATGGGGCGAGAGGAAACACAAAAGAACTGGAGGCAACTCAAGGGGTAAAAGCAGGGCTCTCAGTCACAGTACAGATCCATAATACTTTTAAACCTTCAGTGAGGTGTTCATCTGAGCTATCTATCCCATTGCAAATACAGTTTCATGTATTGCTGATCTGTATGACGGGGACAAGACTGCCAAAACCACAGAACAAACAACATCTAAGAGGCAATTTTTTCCCTGCCCTCCTCTGTTTATGATCAGCCAGAATTAACTTGGGCAAAACATGCTTTCCTTTCCCTGCTCGGACGCTCAAAAGGACGCTGAAATAACGAATTCATTACTGACTTCAGCCCTCCCCTCTTCACTTTCCTTCATTACTGCAGACCCATCCCTTCCCTTTACTCCCCAATGCTTCAGAGAGACAGCAAATGCTGTTTATGGGAGCACTGTTTGCTCCTCCTGGCCAGTGACATTTTAAAACCCCCAGCACGTAGGTGCTCAATTGCAAGAGCGCTCAGTATCTCGGCGAGCAGCTGCTGTGTCACTGCCAGGCCTCTCCTGCAGCAGACCTGTCACCGGCCTCCGCAGCTCGGTGCCAAGCCCACAGACCACCAGGGGCTGGCAAGCAGATGGCTTATCTCAAAGTCTAATTATCAGCGCTGACTGAAAAGCCTGCAGCCCAGACCAGCGTGGGGCAGGACGTTGCTGCCTTCCTGCTTAGGGGAAACGGTGGCAAAATAGGATGGGATAAGGATGGATGACTGAGATTTTCCTGCCAGGCTCCTAGTGCATCACAAGGTGTTGGGGAAAGCAGGGCTGAGTTCTGGTGTGAGTTCTGCTGACATCTGGTTTGTTGTGAACAACACCCTGAGAAACACGAAATAACTTTTATAAAACCAGGAACAAAATCAAAATCCTCCCAGCATTCTCTTCAGGTTTCACAGAAAACGGTGCAGCAAGAATTAACAATATTCTGTTCTCTTTTGTCTGTGGTAAACACTGCATGCTGCACTGAGCTGCACAGACCACATTCCATTTAAGCTCACAGCTCAGAAGTTTCCAACCATACCTTTTTTTTCTGAGCTTGCAATGAAAAGAACAATCCCAAATAAGTGAGTCAACGATACCATTTTAACTCCACCTGGTTTGTTCACTTTCAGAAAAGAACAACAAAGATAGTCATATTAAAAAGAAAAGTCAGTCAAGTAGTTCTGGGTTTTGTTTTTAAATCTAGGCAAATTGAGAGCTAAAACTGAGCTCATATTAAGAAGGCAGTAAGACTGACCCAATGTGAATAGAGCCCACCACGCCAGCACCTCTCTGACCCTGCCAACCAACAACCTCAATACCCACAGGCTGGCTTGGGCCACCCATGCTGCTCTGCACTGGTCCTTGTTGGCAACACTATCTGCTCTCCACCAGCAGTAGGTACTCAGTGTTGTCCTAGCTGCCCCTTATTTCGTATCTCCTCCTTTGTCTGCAAAAACTCTACGTTTCATCACCTAGAGGAGCACCCAGTGTGGATCAGGCTCAGACTCAACCAAATCATTTCCGTTTTGAAAAAATAACCTCTCCTTTCCCTTTCCAGACAGATGACGAGTTGAATACCATCTTACCAAATATGTTGTCCCCTAAACTGTGGTGAAAAGCATCAATTTTCTTTCAATTGTGTCAGTTACCTTTCTGTATCTGAAAATACTAATAGCTGCATTATTCATGTTGAGTTACTATGACAATAAGAAATTCTCCGATGACAGAACAAAAGTCTCATCGCAGCAACTTCTACAAAGGGATGAGAAGTCACAAAAGCAAGGAGAACTACATTATCAGGAATGGCCTTAGTGAAACAGACAGAAAGGATTTAAATGACAAAGTGAGGAAGACATGGCTGAAACTCAAGCAAAATATTTTCCAACTCTGCAAATTAACTGTAGTGCTAATCAAGAAGATAAAAAAAGGGCAATGTGCTGTTACCTGACAACCACATGACTGAGGGCATCCCAAAGCTCCTTTAAAGAGAAGAGCATTTGTATCAACACCATGAATTAACATTTCTATTTGTTGCCTTCTACAGCCTTGATGCAACCAACATTTGTTCAGTAACTCAGCACTGTCACCAGTTATGCATACCTCCCACTAACCTGCCTTTTTGCCCACAAGTGAGCAAAACAGTCCGTGACAGACACTTAGATACTCTATGGTACTCAGCCAGACACGAGGGAGCAGAGGAAAACTACAGCAGGAGGCTGCTTACCCCATCCTAACCAAGGCTAAGGACATGCATCTAGCTGGAGGCAGCAGGGGAAAGCAGAAGAATCTCCTCTAGCCGAGTACCTGCTTACCTCCAAACTGTAAAATGCTTTCCACTGAACAAAAAGAGACCACAAAATGTTTGTATGACTTGAAAAATAAGCTGCTTACTCCACTGTACAGCTCATTCAAAGCATGTCCCACAGTAACTTGAAGCAACCTGGGGAAGATGTAAATTAGCAGGCTGGCAGTGCCCTCCAACAAGCTTCCTACCCATTGGGGTGGTGGAAATGCTACAGAGAGAGCTGTGCAGAACGTAGTGCAGATCTGCTCAGGCCATCTGAGGCCTAACATGCCAGTATGTGCCCTTGGGGGGCATGCCTGGGTATATTCAGTACTTCATGTGTTCCTCCTGAGTAGTACCAAAGAGAGCAAACACGGGGTGGGGATCTCAACATCTGTAGTAACGCTAGGTAACATTTGTAGCTCTAGATTTCAATTTTACATCAAAGGTGTCAGTAAAGAAGAGGCATTTAAACACTGTTAGAGAAGTGCTCCTAATTACCGTATTGCCAGTGTCTCTAAGTACCTGTATGATTTCAGGGTTCACAGTACCCTTTTAATAACTCCATCATCTCCCACAATTGCACTGAACTGAAACTTATACTGGAATGTATAGGCACAGTGAGATGCAAAAGGACAACGGGTATGATTCAGCATCACTTCCCACAGCAACCAGTATCAGATGTTCTACAGGCAGATACTGAAGAGCACATACAGGAATTAAATAGCCTCAAGCAAGCATCCTTTATGTCCTAAAGCAAGAATCTTGATATTTTTTTTATTTTTTTATTTTTTTTTAAAGTAAATATGACTGAAAACCAGAGCAGCCCAAACCTCCCTTGGCCAGTACCTGTCTCTCTCAATAACAGTACCAGAGCACAAATGAAGGGAAGAACAAGGCAAGTGTATAATGAATGATACTTCCTCTGTGTGCTCCCCTAGTTTCTAGCTATTTACAACTAAGGCATCCAAACTCAGCTGCATCTGATAACCCTGTGTTTAATAGGTCTTGAAGGATTTTTCTTCCTCAAATTCTTCTCCTCACTTTTCAAACCCATGTAAACTTTCGCATCAAAACAACCCATGGCACTAAGATCCCAGTTTACAGATGCTGTGAAAGAATTACTGCCTTTCATGTGCTTTGAGCTTGCCAGCTAATAACTTCATTAATGATCTCCAGTTCTTGTACAAGGAGATATAGTGAACAACTATTCCCTGTTTTGATATTGGTGATTTAAGAAGCCTGTATCCCAGATTTTCTCCATGTAGTTTCTTTTCTACAGCCTACAGTCATTCCTCAATACAAAAATTGTTGTGAACCTTTAATTATATTTGCCACCTTTCTCTGGATATTTTCTAGTCCCTTTCCCCCCCCCGCCCGAGGCAGAGGGAGCGATGATAGAAGGGACAAAGGAACTCAAACTACACAAAAAATTGGAGATGTGGATGGTCCATGAATTTATTCAGTGCTATAATGATGTTTTCAGTTTTACTCTCTATTCCTCTCTCAACAGTCACTAACATTCCTAACACGAAGTTTGGTTTCTGAAGCCTATTTAGTGGTAATTTTGAATGCTATTTATATTCATAAAAAATAGAAAGCCTTGTTTCAAATCTTATTACTATGTCCCGAGTCTCAGTAAACTTCTTTCTGCCCAGTTCTTCCTAAGGTCAATTTTAATGGCTGTTAAGTTCAGTCAGGATTTTCTTCATTTCACCAGTGAGTCTAACTTACTACCTTATGTTCAAAGGTAATACCTAAGAACAATTTGTTAGTATTTATACTTTTTCTACCTCAAAAAATCTTGTCCTAAAGTTCCTTGGGGGATAAGGGAAAAGCCTGGATCAATCTGCTTCCCTGTATTCTGGCCAATGCCCGACAGACATTTTGGGTGTGACACCCTGGGAGTGAAATGATGGTAATTAGTCACTTGACAGAAGTAAGCACTTCCACAAATTACACATGCTATTGGTAGCCTAAAGGAAGGGACACCTCTGCTCTAAAGCTGTCTACTTTGATTAGGCAGCAGACCAAGTCCTTCTTATGAACCACCTAGTGCTGCACAGCCAGAACACCTTAGGCTCACTCTGCTAAAACCATGGCACTTTCTACAGCACGTCTTCCTAAGAAGTCCTTAGCAGCAGAGCTACTAGAGCGCCCAGCTCATGTCCTCAGCAATCACTATTCTCACCACTGTCAGCAGCAGACATTGGTTTACAGCTCTTCAGTTCATCTGACACTTCAGAGTGATCCCACCTATCTGTCCACCTCCACAGAGCTCCAACGGAAGCCACATTGTGAAGTCTTTAATCTCATCTAAATTTTTCTACCCCAGTACTTTCAAGCTGGGACTGTGTGCCAATGTAACACCTACAATGAAGCATTCCCTGCTGTCTCACCTAAGTACTTCACCTACTTCTACTGCTGAAAAGAATAAGCATTTCTCATGCTGCTCTGACTCACAACACAGCTGTAAAGAAACATGCTCTGAACTCTCACCTTATTGATCCTTCAATTTCTACCTGTGAAAAACTCAAATATTTGGAGGTCTAGCCCATAAAAGTCTCCATTTTCTTCCTAGTCTCTTTCATAGGTCTCTAAGCTTGCAGAGACAGACCTGAAATCTTGTGAAGGCAGACTCTTGTCACAAGATAAGCATTAATGCTGCTGCAACAAAGCCAGCTTATTAAATTTAAGGTACATGAAACTTTGTTGTGGACTCATCTATGCATAATTCCAGAATCTCTTGATAAAAGAGCATAGCTAAAAACCTTGACAGAGAAACTTGGAGGAAAGACAAACGTTCATCTCCTCTCACCCTACTATTCTCTGCAGACTTAAAGCAGCATCTCATGCACCCAAATACCCTGAGAGTAACAACACTGTACAAGAAGCTACATGCCAACATGCACCTGTGATTCAAGTTATCTAATAAAAATATTTCATGGTACATTATTGATTGTCTCACGCTTTGCCTGCTGTCTAACATAGCAGACAGATTAAATTAATATTGCAATTCCAAGTCAGTAAAGCAGAATATCCACATTCTATTTGCTTACATGAATATAAATTAATATAATCAATAAATTAATGTAAATTAAAACATGTTTTTGCAGTAGCATGAGGCATGGATGTCTACTGCCTGTCCTTTCTCACAAAGAGAAATCAAGTTTAAAAGTCCATTAGTAAAGTGAGAATATTATGTCTACATTTTTACTGTTAATAGAGGTATTTCTCCAAGCTTAGTCCTTCACTTCCTCTCACTTTTGGCTTCTCCTGCTAGTAGCCAGTAATTTCAGAAGAATCAGCAACTTTAATCACTGGATGGGTCATTAGACAGTCAATATAAATCTGTTACTCTTTTTCCAGTGACAGAAAATGGTCTCACCATAGGAGAGACTGACCTGCAGAGAAGAGTGTGAAACACTCAACTAAGACATCCCTTACAAAACAGCAGAATACCCTCATGTTTAAAGTTTATTTAGAGAGAGATGAATTGACTTAGTTTGAATGTGCCTGTTGTTTTGAATACTGGCTAAACCTTATGGCTCCCCAAGCACGCTCCCCATTACTAACAATTTCTAAGTATCTCAAGCAGATATGAAATACAATAATGAACTCAGTTCTCTCTATGTCCATATCTTTCTTTGCATCCATAACACAACTGCAAACACACCCGTGCTAACTAAAATTTCCACCTGCTGGAAGCTGGAAGCCTCGATCAGTAACAGTTCCTGTGTGCTCCCCTCCTCCCAGCAATGATAAAGCAGTCTCTTAATTTGTCACTAGTCATTGCAGCCCAGAGATGTTCTATAGTGTTAGGAGAGCATCCCAGTTTTCAGGCATGTGGGAATGAAATCTGGCTCTTATGAAAGCCAGTATATTTGGGAACGATTTTAAGTCACATGGTGAACTGGAATCCAGTTCTTCCTGGTGGGTGCAGGAGCAGCTGGGACAAAGGTTCAAGCATAAAAAAACCACCCCGGGTGGGTCTGGGTCCAGAGTCTCTCAGGCAGGGCTAAGACTTTCAAAATTAAATTCCTTTTAATTACAGAGCTGCTCTGTGCTACTGGATTTGGAAGAAAATGTACATGTTGAAATTGAATGGAATCATGCATAACTTGAAGAATGAAATTCTTGCACTGCAGAGACAATGCATTCAAGGCCTGTATATGTAACGCACGTTCGCCATGGGAAACCAGCCACAATTGTTGCTAAGTTAATTAATTGCTCGGTGTTAACAGATGTTTCATATCTGAGCTGCAGTTTCCAAAATTTCTGTTCTTGTGAGGGTTGAGCCATTCGGACAAAGCAAGCCAGACTACAGGAGCAAAGTGTTATACTCAGAATGGTTTCACTGAACATCACATCATTGTATCTAAACTTTTGGGGTATCGATCTTAGGGGAGTTCTTGAGACAAAGACTTAACCCTTACAAAAACACACTGAAAAACCTCATGTTCTATGACCCATGACCACATTTATGCAATCATAATACTCCAGGTGACTTTACGCTGTAGGGTAGATACAGAAACTAAGAAATAAATCAAAAATTTAGTTAACTAAACTATTTTTTTTCCTGTCTTCTCCAACATATTTCCCTAGGCAAGTGTCTTCATTTCTTTTTAGCATGGACTGAAAAATGTCAGTAGATAAAACTATAAACATGCCTTTTTTATTCTGTCTCAGGTTTTGAATAAAGCTATGGATCATGTTCTTTACTGCAGATATTGTGGTAAGGATTTCGTTGGTTTTTTAAATGATGCTACCCAACTATGAAGGGAATAAAAGAGAAAAATCACATCACATCACAGCTATGGGAAGGCAGTGCACATAAGCCAACTGGTCTTCAACAGGGTGAGCCAGAAAATCCAGTGAGGTCCTCTTCCTCACCTCACCTGGTTTATTAAACCCCAGATACAACAGACTTCACCCAGTCAACTATACATGGGGGGGTAGGAGGAGACCCTGAAGCACCTTTTTAGTTTTGCTGTGACAAGTTGTTGGGAGAAAGTAGATTAGGAGAGCTACCCAAGGGCAGGATGATTCACAAGCTCATCGTTCCAACACCCCAGGGATAAACAAACTTCTCTGTGATGAAATTGGACTGTGCAGCAGATTTACATGCCTGATAAACAGGTAACAACAATAGTCTACTCAACTGTCTTCTAAAGAGGAGACCACAGTCTGTAAACCAAGATAACTTACGTATTCCTTATATGTATCCCTTACATTAAAAAAAAAAAAATCTGAAGATTTTTATTTTTTAAGTGTAAAACATGAATTGTGGCTATTGAAAACATATTTCAATCAACTAATTCCTTAAAAATTATTCTCATAACCATTGCTGCTGAATTTTAACATTGTGATTCATCACTTGAATTCCAAAGACTTTCTCTGTTCCCTGACTAGGATTCCTAACCATCCCACTGAAAACACACAGGCGGCTTTCTACAACTGCTGCCTCCAACTACACTTCAGCAAATGATAAAGATACTTCCAATACTTCACCAGTCTTAAATTAATGACAAAATCCAGGACAGACTCTCCGAAATACAAATGCTTCCTTTACAAACTGCTCAAGTGCTTTGATTTCCCTGGTTGTGACGGGCTACATGTAACATCATCTTAAAGGAAATTAAAACCTGGAGCAAAACTCGGAAAAGATTCAGAATACAAACAATGGCAGCCCAGGAGGAGATCCTGGCATTGAAGTTTACCCAATCCTAGCTTGTTGTCTAGGCTTTTGCCACTACTTTCTGACTGCAGTAAACTAAAGTGAACAAAAGAGGACAAGGGCAATGAAAACATATTTAAATTTAAAAAAAGTAAATCCAAACACCATATAAAAACAATTGTCCAGTAAAGCATGACACAAAGAGCACGATATCTTTGGGTATTCCAACAGTTACACTGCAACGATCTCCAATGTACAGAATCATAGAATGGTTTGGGTTGGAAGGGACCTTAAAGCTCATCTGGTTCCAACCCCCTGCCATGGGCAGGGACACCTCCCACCAGACCAGTTTGCTTCAAGCCCCATCCAACCTGGCCTTGAACACTGCCAGGAAGGGGGCAGCCACAACTTCCCTGGGCAACCTGGGCCAGTGTCTCACCACCTTAAGTAAGGGGAAGCGACAGTGACCATCTAACCTTTGTGGTATGTGACCCACCATAAACCAAAACCAAATTCTTCCTCTCTTAAGATACAATTGAGGAAAAGCAATACTACTATAGCTCATAAAAGTAAATTTTAGTGGCAAGTAAATACAATACACCAAGGAAGAAAGAGAAGAGAGGATGTGAGGTTCTCAGCAGTGGGAAAAGGAGCCCACATAGGAGGTAGTGCAATTCCACTGGGAAAATGAAATGCAAAGGGCATATTAAGGGAAGAAAGATGAGAGGCACATGTGAAGAGGGAGAGTGCAAAGCAGAACAAAGAGCGCATTTAGGTGAGAACAGAACTGTGTAGGTGACTTCTTTTTACCCAGCAGGACACCAGACACCAGCTAGCTAGAGGTCACTAGTGTTTTTCTAACAGAGTGGCTTAGGTTTCTAACATCATTCATTGCTCTTTCATTAATGTCGCCTTTCCTTTATTGTTTTGGTTCACTGCAGCCAAGTAGTTCTGTACCTCTGACCTGATCACTGGAAGGGTAAGAGGTTCGCTCACAGAGCATTCCATAATTATTACAGTGAATTCACTGTCCAGTAGCTCCCTACTCCCCATTACATCTATTTTTAACACCTATCAAATCCTCTAGAATACAGCAGCTCTTTGGATGCATGGATGTTTTCTATACAGAAAGAACACGGCAGACTTCAGCACAGTGCGTAGATACTTCGCTACATGACCAACATTAACAATGTCTTAGCAAAATCCTATCACCCAATATGTTTTCGTACTTGTGTTATACAACATATTATAGTTAACTAATACATTTATCAGAATTGCACAAGAGTAAATAACACTACAAACCGCTTCCTCATATCAACATCTTTTTTTTTGGTCCCATGTAGGCCAACACGTCATTCATCTAAACCATTTATTTATAAGTAAACAGCTATATGACCTGAACTTTAAATTAAACCCAAATGTTTGAGCCCATAGAAAGCAGCATTTCTTCAAAAAGATCAGTCATCAATCTTGTATATTATACAATGCCAGTGGATCACATTACAGTATACCCATACCTTTCATAATTTATTTTTCTAAAGAAATACTTCTTCTGAAAGTCCAAATATTGTCTACATATATATCTTCTCTAGTCTATTATACTGGATAATCTTCCTTCACTGCCATTTTGGAATACCTCTATCTGAGATATGCATCCACTCAATTGCTTTTGCAGATTCATTTTCATTTTTAAATAAGTTTTGCACACACAAAACGTCCAAAAAGGATAATTTAAAGAAAGTTTTAGTTTGTTTCTTTTTACATGTTAGCACATTTAGACGTTGAATGCTAGGCATTACAAGATGACTGAAAACTCACTCCGACAACAGTATAGAAAGTGTGTAAGGATTTGACATTTCTTCTTAATCTCCTACGTAGGTTCCAGTATAGGAACAAAAAGGAATAAATATCTTAAAACCCCAGAAAAACTAATGAGTAGCTAAATGCAGGGAAGTAACATACTGAAAATCCTGTACCTACCACACCTAGATGCTTCTCATATATATATGTATGCATACGTTTTAAAGATGCTACATCTCAAAACATGAATGGAGGAGTCACAACTAAATTTTTAGAATAGAAAATCTCTCCTTTCAGGGGAAAAAGGAAGCCATTAAATGAATACACTTACAGTTATTTTCACTGCCAAAATCAGATAAAGCTTTTGCTTCGGGGAACTAATGCACAGGAACTTCCTTGAGGTAAAACAGTGAATGCAGGCACAAGATAAACTGGGCAGGCTCAACTTCAGAATTAAATTAAAGTGCTGACCTCCCCTAAATTCCTTTGTGGCATGATGGAAGATCTTATTCTTCCTGGCTAGGTCAAGGTAACTGTTTCATTAAATTAAGTTGGACTTTTCTGGTTGGTATTTAAATCTGACACTGACACCAGTATCATGTTGGTTTGTGACACTGCCTACACCCAATCCCCCTGTCCCAGAGTAAATTACCATCCTCCTACTAAAATCTGCCGTGAAGATTTGCAAGTTTCCCCACCTGACTGCTAGCCCTGGCTCCTCAAGAATTCCTTTTTCCTTTCTTTCTCTTTTAAGAAGAAACCCAAGAAACTCAGATACAGTCACTTGAACCTTCCTCCTTCCTTTTCTATTCTTATTTTCCCTTCTGATAACTCGCCTCAATTCCTCTGCTGTGGCTTCTTCTAAACCATCCAGGTAACAACAGCTTCAAGCAACCCCTTCCCCTTGTTTCTAGTCTTCACAGCCTCAGGCTCTAACTCCTTCCTTGCTGCCTACAAAGACGATGCACCGTTCCCTTGCTTGCCCTCTTTATTTCAACCCTCATCTGCTTGTCAGCTTACACACCTTTAGCTTCTATGTGTCCAACTCCACCTTTGCCTGATGGCATTTACAGGACATCCATTTCACTGAAAATATATTAAAACTTTCTACAGCTAGCTCCTAGAGCTTAATGCTATATCCCCAGCTTTTGGTTACATCAGTCAAAATGCACTTAAAAGAGCTAAGTTAAGGGATAATTGAATAGGTCTATAGTTTAATTATGGCAGAATTTACAGGTACACATGCAGGTGACAGAAAAGCAATGCAATGCCAGATCATTCTGGGGCAGAGAAGGCCTTGAGAAGCTTGGGAGGTGATAGGAGGCTAAAGTCCTAGGTACAAGGGTGGATGTAGCCACATGGCATTGATCAACACCATATTCTATTCAGGACATCTTTTTGGGAAAAAAAAAAAAATAAAAAAATCAAGTTTTGTGGATATTCTCCTCTGGGCCATGTGGGCCTGACTGGGCATATACCATCTGGGCAGATTAAAGGCATCTGACAGAAACTGGGTAAATATGAATTCAAATAAAATCATAGGATGAAATAGAAAAAATAATGGGTTTTTAGTTGCCATAGATACATAATTATTAAAAATGTTTGACCTAGTTGTGGACGGACATGTTATGCCCATCCACATATAATCTAAATCATCTAAATCACTTCATTTGTCTCTGACTACATATATATGGTTTCTTCCAGTCCCATGCTGTCATGGTAATTTTCTGTAAATGGCACAGAGAAGATATTGACTCCCTATTCCACGAGGATAACTCCTGAGAAGAGATGCATTAGAAAACACACTTATTTTATAGGAGGCAGACGTGTGGAGGTTGCTTCTCTACGAAGAATATTATTCAGAACTGAAGTTCTTAAAAGTATGGCTATTCCTACAAGGCAAAAGAAACTCTGGATAGATTGTAGCTGAGCTCTTAATGATTGCTTCTCTTTCATTAGCTCTGGGTAGGAAGAGTAAGTAAAGGACTGCAAACATGTATTCATGATTCTCATTAGCAAAAATGGCACTGTGCAAATCAATTTCCATGGATCCTGCTAGGATGGGCTTTCTAATTAGTCCATCATTAGACAGCTAACTTCTCACCACTTCTCAGACATCAAATAGTCCATCACCCCAACACATCACCCGAGCTAACAAGGAGAAATTTAATGAAAGCAAGTCAAATTGGCTGCTACCACAGGAAGCACACAATAGGCTTTGTCATTAATCTTTCCTTACCCTCATTTCTATTCGATATTCTAGTTTCGGTTCTTATAAACCTTTTGGTTTGCACCAGTAATTTTTTTTACCCTCCTGTTACTGAAGAATAGAGCAGCTGCAACATGGAGGGGGGGAAGAGAAAAAAAAAAAACAAAACCTCGGCCAAAACCCAAGTAAGGTACAAGCTGAGATTGCTACTGGGTTATTTCAGAGCTTTCCATCTTATGATGCTGAAGAGAAATGTCAGCTTGCTGCTTGTGGTTTGAAATGGAAGCAGCCTGTGAAAAGCATTTGGTTGATTGGCTCAGCAGTGTGGTTTAAATGAGCTTCCAGCATGGTCATCCTGCTTTACCCAGGGCAGATGTTCCATTCCAAATGGTGGGGTTTGGGGTTGAAAAACCTATCAGCAGGCACAGAAAGGGAAACTCCCTTAAGATTAAAA
This sequence comes from Podargus strigoides, assembly GCA_028020825.1. NCBI lineage: Eukaryota > Metazoa > Chordata > Aves > Caprimulgiformes > Podargidae > Podargus > Podargus strigoides. Next base: position 39,171,517 of record CM051624.1, on the reverse strand, counting down.
GTGACTTGACAAACACATGCACAAATGAACAAAAGAATGCTTGACAAAGATCAAAAATCCCTCCCCAAACGGAGCAGTCATTTCAGTATTTGAGTAGCAACATCAGTATTTATATTTTTTTTTTAAATTGAGGGAAAAATATTTAGAAGAATGAATTCTACATGGACATGTCCCTAATTTAAAATAGCTGCTCCTGCCTGAAGGAAAATCTGCTGCCCTACTGTTCAGACACAAGTCTGCTCATACCAATTTTCTGTTTCTCTGTATTTCGCCTCTCTTTCTTCTTTATTACCAGAGACATTTACATGAAACAGCATTTTTGCTTTTAAGAGTTCATCTGTTCCTGCTGCTTATCCCCCCACCTGAAGTCATAATCCTCCATTTGTGACGACATAATAATTTCCACTGCAACCAATTGTGATACCACAAACAGAGGATTATGACTTTAGGTGGGAAATAAACAGCAGGAACAGATGAACACTTAAGAAACAAAGATCCTGTTTTCATGCAAATGTCTTTTGTCATCAAGAACAAGGTTAGAGAAATGCAGAAAATATACGAGAAGAGCAAGGAAACAGAATGGGTACTAAGGGGAAACTCTCAGCATTTTCCAGGAGGCATTCAGCTGCTCTTTCAAATTAACTTCCTACATAACTAGGAATTTTAAATGTTTCTCAAACACAGGTAACTTTCTATTTGATTGAATTGCCAGCATAATGTGATCTGAATTATTGACGTCTTCTCCCCAGCAGGACTGGTGCACTTTGACATGGTGGTTCATGAGTGGATTTAAAAAAAAAATTAAAAAAACAAATCAGGAACAGGACCAAGAGAGGTTCTGATGTCACAGCTCAGCTGGGCTATTTTTCTCCCACTTCTTCAAACCCAAAAACTTCTCCCATTTCAAAAGTATCACTATCTGAGCTAATATTGAGGTGATCCAAACAGTGGGAGCAGCAGCAATTTGGTTTTTAATTTAGTTTGGATCAATTTTGTGGCTGTTGCAGTTATAATTAGAGGCCTGTGATGAATGGTGAAGCTCCCTCTAAATTTAGTCTGAACATAGCCTCTAAGATGCTGTCCAAACGGACACACCTAACACAGCAGGGCAAATATTTTTGCTGCGGTTAATAAACGGAAAGAAAAAAAAAATGACTCAGTGAAGGAAAACATCTGAAATGATCTTTCCTCCTGGAATAAAACCAGCTCCTAAGCAACTTCATCCAAAACCAGCTCCGCAAAGTGGTGCAAAATCGATGGATTCCTCACACACCACAGTGGTGATCAGAATGTCCTCCTGCTCCAAGAGGAAGAGAATGGTTCTCCTCTCCCCAGTAAAACTCCAGAAACAGAGTGAGTGTGTATGGGTGTATATGTATGTATTTATTTCAGTAAGGCTTACTGTGAGTCGATTTCCCAGCCAGGACTTTTGACCACACTAACCATTTCAGGTTCTCGTGTGCAAACTGGTATGCCCATCTAAAGCCTGGAACACAGCCATGACACATGTGCCAAGAGCGCAAGCAGAATGGGACAGGGGTCTCAGCACGCTGGTAACTCATGTTTAAAAGGTCACCTCACATCCTGAAACACATTTAACAGACTGAAGCAGCTGGTACTAATACGATTTCTCATTTGTTCTTTAATTTTTACTTTTCAAAGGTGCAGAGAGACCTTGGCTCAGATCCATCCAGCCTAGTTTTAAGCAGTTGACTGAAGCCCTGAATGAAAGGTCTGATATTCCCAATCCTCCTACACAAACAAGACCTCCAGAAGATGATTCACTCCAAGCTGTGAATCACCCTCACTGACTGCAGAAGGAGCAGGGTGATGTACGTTCACACAAGAATGACGTCTACATGTACACACCACTCAGCTCCCCAGTTCCCTTTCTCTTCCCCGGCAATCTAACTTCATCCCCATCCCCATTCTTGTCCATTCAGCTGTACAACAGGGGATGTGTGAGCTTCCAGACCAAGCAGTAAATTTTTCAGCCTGACACTCGCAGCGCTATCTTCAGATAGCCATTCAATGTAGTCTCTGCTGAGAAGCAGGGGAAAAGAAATTGTCCTGCTATTATACTGTCAGATTTCCTAACCACTTTAAGGTCTAATTTCTGAGACTATTTTAAATTAACTTTAGACAAACTACACCTTTATCTTCTGTTCCTTATTGCATAAGCTATGTTGTTTTAAAGTAGTATTTTACTAATCTAGTTGAAATTCAGAAAGAAAAGGATCCCAGAAAGAAAAGGAGGCAAAAGAAAGCAGAAACAAATGTATAATTTTTAAAGCGTGTCTTCTTAAAAGTATGTTTTTCTATACAGCTGTTCCTTTAAGCCAGTAACTGTGCTGGATGAAGCACAGAAATCAACTCTCTGAAAACTAGTCTTTAATAATTAAGTTACATAAATTGAACATAATTAAGTTATACCACCTGGGCATGTGCTATGTGTATTTGAATGATGAAGTCGGCAGTAAAAAGCAAATAGAGAATGGGTGTAAGGTAATTTCTATACAATTTTCCACTTACATTAAATATGACAAGATATTCAGATTGTAGAAGGGTCTTAAGTAAGTGCAAGAAGCTAGTTTGTATTTAAAATTAATTTAATAGATCAAATTAAAAAGTGAAATATGAAAAATTAAAACATCTCTCCACTATTGTCAGTTTGATAAAATGGAAAGGAAGAGGGACAATGAAACTATTTCACACTCAAATTTGCTTGCAGTTTTTGATGTGACCCCAAGCCATCATTCTCAAATCACCCTTCTACAGAAGAAAATTGCCCATTCTTAGTAGTCTCTAAAAGTTGGTATTCTTCATAAGAGTAATTTTGCTACCAGACCTTGTACAGAATTGTAGAGAGAAATTTGGAACCAGCAGGATAATTTACACTGGTTTACATACCTGAAAAGACATATACTGTTTACAAAACGTCTCATCCTTAAAAGCACTTGAGCCAGATCTGCCCTTCAATACGAATTGCAGAAAGAAAAAAACCAAAAACACAACACCACAGTGCTACAAGAAATCTTAAAAAGTCATCTGGGTCACCCATTGTCCACAGAAGGATCAAGGGTTATGGTTTTCCTGAAAAGAAACAACAACAGATGAGAAAGATATTAAACGACCAAGACTCCACAGTATCCTGACCTACTCCACTCCTTGATAGAGTTCATCCTGTTATAAGTATTTTCCCAAGTTGAACCTAGCTTACTAGAGCAGGTTAGAGCTCTTTATCACTTCTTCTAGCCACTCTGTGTACAGAGTTCAAGTTCCTTTTCTTTCTTCAGCAGCCTTTTAAATGTTTGAAGATTGTTCTTAAAACCCCCTCTCCCACCTTCTCTTCTTCAGATTAACCAGCCCAGATCCTTCACAGTACTCCTTCAAACACCAAGTTATCCAAGGTTGATCATCCTCATTGCTCTCCTCTGCACTCTCTTCCACTGCTTCACCTCCTCCCTGGAGCATGCCCAGAACCAACCACCAAACTCCATTTCAGGTCTTGAGGATTGCTTCATGAGTCTTCTTGTACACATCTCCTGACAACCTTTTTTGCAAGTCTAACACTCTGACTTAGGTGGATCAGAGACTAAATGCTAATGTCAGATTTTTTTCTGAAAACTACTCACAAGTTGGTTATTCTCTACTCTGTTTTCATACATGTTATGCACTTTATTATTCTGAAGTCTAGAAAAGTGCACTTTTCCCTATCTGGTGTCATTCCACCTTCCTCCCAAACCACTTCTGCAGCCCATCAAGATTATACCCAATTCTCACCGTGTCCTTCAACATACCTGCAGTCCCTCCCAATTTTATATCGTCTGCAAATTTAGTAATTATAATCCGGATGAGAAAACAACAAGCACTAATGAAAGTGCTGAATAGTACTGGTCCAGAGGTGACCCTGCAGGTTGCTACCTCCCCCCATCCCAGCATCAATCAGCAGGTACAGTGAGAGGACTTCTTTTGTGCTCTTTGCACTGGAGACTCAGCTCTTTTCCAGATCTAAATACTACGACACGAATCTTCTACTTTATTTCCCCAAGTAGATCTATAACAGACACTCAAACTGCTCCCAAAGTAATACCCAGATACCATTAAACATGTTATTGAAATCTATATTGGCAGAGACAAAGGGAGCTATCTACCACCTCCTCACCAGAGGACCTCAAGCTCTATCTGAGAACGTATGTTTATATACGAGCAGATGTATCCTCACATAGAAGGCAGTTAAAGTGAACACGCTATTAAAAAATGCAAGCATTGAAAATTTTGACAGGCAACAAAATATCCAGTGCTTTAATCTTTCTATAACCTGAAAAACCAGGAATTATGAATACAATTGCACTATGTTCATTGTGCATTAACTTTTCTATTCCTTGAGAAAGATGAGGACAGGCTTGGCTTTGGTTTCTCTATACCTCAAGTGAATCCAGGCATTTGATTATGTCCATGGAAATGAAGTATTTTGACAGCCTTCATCAACAGGATGTCAAACAAATATTATATATGCAAGAGCTGTAGTAATGATGGATGCTTTGATATTATCTGACTTAAGAGAAATTGATAAAAAGGTGTTGCTTCTTCAGAAGACAAAGTATATTAACTAATGACAGAGCTTTATGGAGACAATTACTTGGCAAAGTCTGCAAAAGTAAATGTTTGGTGACCACCTATGGCTGAATCAAACACAGAACTTGGGATACCAACTGTTGCTAAAGTTAAGAATTTAGATCACACTGTTATGAAGGAAAAAAGTCATCCTGGAATTCTGAAACTTAGCTTTTTTTTTTTTTTTTTTTTTTTTTAAACTCAGGAATGCATTTAACTCATTAGAATTACTAACCCCATATATTTTCCAGTATGGTGACAGACAGGGAAGAAAATGCATCTGCTAAAATATAATGGTGATAAAAATGTTAGATGGACACCTATCCATCTCCATAAGAAACCCCATACAGTATTGCTGTAATTTGCTCTCAATAACCGACCATCAATTAATCTTTTTACAAGAGAGGTTTTATGGCTATAAGCTTTTATTGATTTTAAAATTAAGAATAAAACTGGAAAATAGCCACATGCAGAACATCTTCCAAAAACATATCATGAGAAAGACCTTTACTTCCCAGCTTAATCTCTGCAAATTTATGTACTGAGAAAAGCTAAAATAAAGTCCTTGCTAAATTCACAGCAGTGTAAGTGTTGCAGTAAACTGCAGTAACTGCAGCAAAAACTGGCCCTGCTGGTGCATGGGGAGCTCTTCACCTTAAAGAGGATTTCACACATTCTAAGCTTCTTGAATCGAAGAGGAAATCAATGTTTACCACCCAGAGCAACACATGGAATTAGTTCCCATCCAACCTCTGAAAAGTCATTTATTTTCTATCCTTGAGAGAGCTTTACATCTCAGAAAGTTAGAATACATTGAATAAGGACTTCGAATAATCTTTAATCCTCCATCTCAAAGCCTTCTGTCTACCCCCACAAGCTACATTTGGGTGAATAACTTCTAAAGGTGGACTGTATATTGTAAAAGCTTGCTTTAAACAACTAATAAAACTAGAACCATTAAGGAAGGACCTTAGCTTTCAAGGGCCAATACAATGGAAATAAGACTTGCCTCCGTAACAGTCACTAGAAATTGTTTCATCATTTATAATGAAAATACTCAGATAAAAGTCATAAGCAACATTTCCTGTCAATGAAAATCAAAAAAACTGGGAAGAGATGCAATATAAGCTACCACAAATATAACAGAGGCTTACACGTTAATAAAGCTGACATTGCAAAATCCCTTTGCATTTAGGTTATATTACTGTTGTCATTTATGGACTTTCTTGTAAATCTGTAATGCAGCACAAGTCAACAGAGCAACCCAGCTGAATTTAGATACAAAGGACACAGGAGATCACAAACATATACTGACCTTTTGGTCAGAGGGCAGGGTCAGGAGGAGGCACAGGGATTATAGCTTTCCATTTCAACTGCATATCATAAAGGCAGAGATTAGAAAACAAACTGCGTTAGTGCCTTCCCAACTAATAAAATACTCAAATTCTGGAAGGCTCTTTCAATATTACTGTTAAACACTCCAGGGGTAAGCAGACATCGGGTTCTCACATGTCTGAGGAGTCACTGAAAGCTATTATCTCTCCATTACCAGCACCCCCCTTGCTCCTCTGCTTACACACAATACACTTGAAATACGGAGGACTATGCTTTAGGATTACCTAAATTTGAAGTCGATTCATCGCAAGCAAAATGTTACCAATACTAACACACCATGTGACAAACCACACGTGAGCTTCCAGACCGGCTGGCTCAACACCTTCAGATCGGAAGCTCACCTGGTGTCCTGCAAGATCAGCCCCAGCTCATGGGCCAGGCAAGGATGTATGAACCAAAAACAGCCTGAGGGCTACAGCTGCACCAAGACCTCAAGCCTTCACTTCTTCAGCGTAATTTTCATGTAAAGTTTTGAAATCATAGAATAACCTCAGTTGGAAGAGACCTCTAAGATCACCCAGTCCAACCATTAACCCAGCACTGCCCAGTCACAGAATCACAGAATGTTAGGGATTGGAAGGGACCTCAAAAGATCATCTAGTCCAATCCCCCTGCCAGAGCAGGAATACCTAGATCAGGTCACACAGGAACATGTCCAGGTGGGTTTTGAATGTCTCCAGAGAAGGAGACTCCACAACCTCTCTGGGCAGCCTGTGCCAGTGTTCTGTTACCCTCACTGTGAAGAAATTCTTCCCCACATTTATGTGGAACCTCCTATGTTCCAGCTTGAACCCATTGCCCCTTGTCCTATCATTGGATGTCACTGAGAAGAGCCTGGCTCCATCCTCATGACACTCACCCTTGACATATTCATAAACATTAATGAGGTCACCCCTCAGTCTCCTCTTCTCCAAGCTAAAGAGACCCAGCTCCCTCAGCCTTTCCTCATAAGGGAGATGTTCCACTCCCTTAATCATCTTTGTGGCTCTACGCTGGACTCTCTCGAGCAGTTCCCTGTCCTTCTTGAACTGGGGGGCCCAGAACTGGACACAATACTCCAGGTGTGGCCTCACCAAGGCAGAATAGAGGGGAAGGAGAACCTCTCTTGACCTACTAACCACTCCCTTTCTAATACACCCCAGGATGCCATTGGCCTTCTTGGCCACAAGGGCACATTGCTGGCTCATGGTCATCCTGCTGTCCACCAGGACCCCCAGGTCCCTTTCCCCTACACTGCTCGCCAGCAGGTCAGCTCCCAACCTGTACTGGCACATGGGGTTGTTCTTCCCCAGATGCAAAACTCTACACTTGCCCTTATTGAATTTCATTAAGTTTTTTCCCGCCCAACTCTCCAGCCTATCGAGGTCTCGTTGAATGGCAGCACAACCCTCTGGTGTGTCAGCCATTCCACCTAGTTTGGGGTCATCAGCAAACTTGCTGAGGATACATTCTGTATCCTCATCCAAGTCGTTGATGAAGATATTAAACAACACCGGTCCCAGTACCGACCCCTGAGGGACTCCACTAGTCACAGGCCTCCAACTAGACTCCGTCCCATTAACCACAACTCTCTGGCTTCTTCCCTTCAGCCAGTTCATAATCCACCTCACTACCTGATCACTAAACCCATACTTTATCAGCTTATAGCTTTACCACCACTGCCCCATGTCCCTCAGCACCTCATCTACACGGCTCTGAAATCCCTCCAGGGATGGGGACTCCCCCCCTGCCCTGGACAGCCTGTGCCAGGGCTTGACAGCCCTTCCAGTGAAGAAATTGTTCCCAATACCCAATTTAAGCCTCTCCTGGCACAACTTGAGGCCGCTACCCCTCGTCCTATTTACATTTAAAATCTCTTCTGCAGAAAGTTCTCAAATTTTTAGCATATTTAAAATTCAGATGGGAATTCTACATCTTGACAAGCTTTAACTTATTCATCTCTTGAACGGAGCATTCTGGATACCAAAAGAAAAAATACGCAAAAAAAAGTCTTCGTGTCTACTTTAACGGACTAGACCACAGTTCCTGTGAAGCAGTTCCTGACGCTCAATTTAGCATTATCAGATTTACTCTAAAAAATATAGAGATTTATGTTTTAATCTCTGAATTGTCTTTAGAGGGAACAAAATAGGATTGCAGTATTATTGGGGAACACTGCATTATTAAAACTATCAATTCCTCCAAAATGAAAATAAGTCATCTTGGTTTTTCTGCCAGTGTTGAGTAAAAACAGTTTCCCAAAAGTTCAGTAGACAATTTAATACCTTATCCAACTAAAGTAAGTGTTTTATTGCCTTTGTTGCTTCCCTGAGGAAATAAGGGTGCTCTGAAGACATACAAGTTTGGAAAGCCCATACTCAAAGCCATGTCTGACATCCAACATATGCCCAAGGTACCCCAACTTTAAGTGCATTTAAGTGCTGTCTGAAGCATCCAGTTAGCAGGACTGCTTTCCTAAATCATCACTGAAGTGACCCAACAATTAAAAGGTGCTCATACACTACAGCAGAAGATGAGATTAGAATTTAAGTAACATTGCTAAATTAAGAATTAAATTGTCTGCAAATGAATGAGGGTAAAGAGGTTTTGTTGTTTAGGGGTTTTGTTTGTTTTGTTAACTACACTAAAAAACGTCTTTCTACTACTGAGTTAATTTAAGGCAAAATTTTCAGAGATGTACATCCATGGAAAGTACATGTTACTGCACCTAATTAGCCAAACAATCAATCAACCGCTGCTCTCGCTCAGAGAATTTACAGCAAAATTCCTAAGCCTAATTTCCAGCAGGAAAAAAAAGCACATTATGACTGTCTCTCCTCCACGTCCCCCACTTAGTTCTTTCAAGGTATGCTTTCATGTTGCCCTTCCTCCACCTGTACATAAAGATAACTCCTTCTCTTTTTTTTTAATATATATATACACACACACATATATATAGTCTATCACTTGTTATTTAGTTCTCTGACACACTTAGGCTTTACCATTAATTTCATTTAAATTCCACAGCCTAAAAGAGCACACATATCAGCAAGATATCCAGCCATTTGTTTCAATGGTGCTGGGGAGCAGCAGTGAGGCAGCACGCCTGCCCAGCTTCCAGCCATACCCGGTGCAGAGAAATCCCATTCACACGGGGATGCTAGCAAGGTCACACACACCACAACTGCATGGAAGTCACGACAAATGCTCCATCCCACCATAGGGAGAAGAACAAAATATTTACATGTTAACACTCTGTTTTGGAAGAGATTTACAGTGCAGACAATTTTTTTTTTCTGCAGTAAGTGGACATGCATGGACACAGTCTCATCCAGCAGGTGAAAAATACCAATACAGAAAAGGTTCAAAAGCAAGGAGAAAGCAAAGACCAATTCCAAAAGGCAGCAAATGTCTGTAATTCTGTCCCAAGCACTGACATACGGGATTTTGCAGCATAAGGAAGAAATAAACACCCATCCGCTGACTTGGAGTTTGAGAAGCTATGAAGCAGATTTGTTTCCATTTCATCTCCATATGATTTGGGTGCTCAGCAGGCATCCGTGTGTGCTTCAGGACAGATTTGCAAACGAACAGCGTTTTGACCTTGGTAGCACCTATGCAGAGCCCAAGCAAAAACTACTCCACATTTACCCCAGCGTGTGAGAGGACTTGATTTGCTGTCATCACAAGCCTCCCACTCCAATCTCTCCTTCTCTCCTCACCAGAGACTACATGCTGACTGCTCAAGCAAGGAGATGGGAAGGAAGGTAAGACATTAGCTTGTTCTCAGTACTGATATGCAGTACAAAAGCAGCAAAAAGATATGAGCAAATGAGTAAAGCTTACTCAAACAGCTGCAGAGAGAGATAGACACTAGCTGGCTGTAGGAGCTCAGGAACAGTGGGAGCAGGAAGGACAGAGGACTCCAGTCTAACCTCACTGATCCTGTCAAACCTGGGACTGAGGAAGAACGACTGCCAAACACTTTTCCAAATGTCCTCTCATTTTTGAAAGTAAATCTTGTTGCAAGATAAAATTCTGTTTGCTGTTCTGGCCTCCACTTTTCTCCCAGGGAGCAGGAGGGCATGGGTTTGAGCATATGCATAGAATAACAGTGCAGAAGGCAGCTGAGGCTCCAAGACATCGAGGGACATAGCCCTTACAGACTGGCCTCTCTGCAGGGCAAATGCTCCAAGGGAACTGCTGGCTTTGCACTTCCCAGCTCTCAAATGCCTTATATATTGCAGACAATCACTTTTGAGTATTGCTCCAGGCACCTGTAAAGCCTCATTTGAAATATTGTACCACCACTCTGATCATCTGCATTCAAAGAAGAGGAGCTTAAACTGGGAATGTTGCAAAGAAAGATTAGAGAATGGTTAGAGAAATTGAGCCTTTAAGAGATAAATGACAAACTACAATTACTCATCACAAATACAGGAAGGGTACACAGATGGAGAAGCAAGCAGGAAGAACCACAGACTATTCCAGTCAAAGGACAATGTTTCAGCTGAGGACCAAGTAGTTATAAAATGGTTGCATCCAAGTGGTGGCATCAGACTGCAAGTTAAAATGAATGTAGAAGCTAGAACGGTTTTCCTGTACATAGGAGACGAACAGAGATCAAAAGTCACTTGTGGTGTTTGAAGACACCCTGAAAAGCTGATGGAAGAAACAACAGAAGTGACCGGCTCTCTGAAGGAGGCTTGAAACAAGACTGGATCAGCTTGTTTCCATTGTTTTTATTTTCTACAAATATCAAGATTCAGATCTTCATGAGTCATTCAGAGAATTCCAAACAGAAGCCTTCCTCCTCCCAGTCCATGAGCAGCCACCACTGGGCAGAAATTTGGGTAGGATGTGTTCTTCCTAGTGTAATTATATGGACAGCAGCCGAAGCGGTGTGATCTGCTCATGTCTGATGTTAAATCATTCATGAAAATTTCGAGTGGAAGGAAACTTTATACTGTGCCACTGCCTAATATTCCAGTCAGAATGCTAGGAGGTTTTTTGGTGTGGTTTTTGCCATCCTCTATAATGAAGTACACAGATCAATTCCTAGGTTAATCTACAAATTTTAACTAATAAATACTATGCAAACACATAGGCGTAAGACACCAGTAATATCCTTAAACTCTCCTGCTCTGCTTTATGGCACATTATAGTTGCACCATCTGATCTTTTATTACAGGTTATCAATTCATACTAGATTGTTAAGAAGCACACCATCAGGCATAATATGTGCACTTCACATTCTGTGAATACTTCTAAGCTTAGCACAGTTGTTGCTGTTAGAGAGGAGCACACTCAACGGCGCAGTAGTCCCTCCTATCCATATATTCATAAGAATATACAATAACAGTGATAATGCTGTGTGACTTGAGAGTCCCCTGCTAACAGTTACTGTGAAGCCAACTCTCCTTTTTTACAGCATGTGCTACGTCGAGGTGTTAAAGCAAAGCAATTTAAGTGCTACTATACATTTAATAAGATAAAAACAAGCAGTGAACATTACTACTCTCAATGCATCACCGGAGTTCAAAGGCTTTTCATTATTCAGCAAATTTCACTTATTTTTACCCAGATAGTTTTAGAAGTGCCTTTCAAATCACATCCTCCTCTATTAGAGATACCCAAAAGCAATCCTTCAGATTTCTTTTAAAGGCTGTACAGCACTGAAACACAGGGATGCAATCAACTTGGTGATGGGCACGACTCCCAGAAAGCAACACTCCCAGGGCACTCGCCAATTTTATTTCAAGTTCACACATGCAGTAGCTGGCTGTTTAGTCAGTTATCTTCCAGGCACATCTGTGTACACTGCAGGGAGGGCTGGTTCTTCTGTTAGCAGATGGCAGCTGACCATTTCCCTGTGTTGTCCAAATGGGAATTGAATATCCACAACGACTGAAATTGGAACAATTTTACAGGAAGCACTGGAGAATTAAGTTAAGAAATAGCTACAGAAATGACATTTAATTTCCTGTTCACTTCTCTTCCCAGCTTTCACTTAAACATGGTGTTTCCAACCAGCTTTTTAGGACTTACACAATAGGGATGGCCTAGCTTTACCAGGCCATGGGTCATTATGCTGCACGGCACGTCTCTGAGGAAGACTTATGGACCATTCCTGCTCTCTCCTCTTCTTCCAGCTCTGCTTTACAGGAGCATTGCATGAGAGGGTCTTACACTCTTCCTTTGGGAACTGAACTATGTGGTTTGTACACAGCCTGGGAACCTCCCAGCACCCCTCCTTTCTGCAGGCAGATAGAAGACATTTCCATCCTTCCACAAGGACGGCAGGCAAAGTCTTTGGCTGAGCTCAGTAACTCAGGAGAAAGCTTGGGTTCCTTTATAAAAAAGCAGTACCCACGTAAGGAAAGTATGGAAACACCTTTCAAGGACAGAAGCTGCACTACCTGGTATTTCTTTCCAAAGGCCTCAAAGAAACATGTCCCATTTAAGTGGTCAAAGCCAATCCTTTGTCAGGAAAAGGAAAGCACGTGCTGTGACATTACAATTAACGAGGTGTAGCACTTTGCATGTTCGTTGCAACTTGCTAACATTCATAATGCACAGGAAAACTCTGAAATGTCTTACAGGGATAAGGTAGCTAGACTGGTTTGGGTTCTTTTTGGTGGTGGTGGTTTTTTTGTTTGGTTTGTTTTTTTAACTTGACAGGTGAAACAGCAGAGATGAGAAATATACTTGGACATAACTTGTCCAAAACCTAAGGACAGAGAGGGGTTTTGAGAACAAGTCTTCCTTCTTGTGTTCAAATCACAACCACCCCACTGGAGACAGGAACATTTCTGTACTCTGTTCCTGCTCTAGCACCAAATCCGCTGCCTCCACAATATGCATGGTCTGTGCAATGAAAAGGAACAAGGGGTCAGCACTGCCACCTGCATGGCAATGCTTGGTTAGCATGAACACTTCTGTTATTAAAAAAAACCCAAACCACAAACAACACCAAAACCCAGAGACAAACAAAATGTGTCTCAATTTCATCAATCTACTCAAAGTATAAGTGATACTCCTAAGACCTCACCAGGTAGAAATCAATTTAGTTAGTTCACTGAAGGGGGCTGAGAGGGAGGAGTCAGCGCTGCAGGCACACAGGCTTCCCAAATTGTTCTATTAATGCATTTGCTGGCTCAGTATGCAGTGGTCTAAAACAACCCTTTCCCCAAAGTCGTGAGACTTCAGATAAAAGGGAGCAAAATGAAAAGAGGCAGCCGTGAATAACACAAAAACCACACAGAAACAGAGACACGAAGACAGAAAAAACATTTACAGCTCTGAAGGTAAAAGATATTAGATGCCAGGATAATAGCCTGCCAATACCTTCAAAGTGTCTTTGGAGAGGCAGCAAAATACACTATTCAAGATGTTAGCAAGAACATAACTCTGGAGAGAACCGAGTCTTGCTACAATGAAAAGCTTCCAGAATTAGACGGAGAATAGAGCACGCTCTTTGAGTCAAGAGTACAAGCACCTACTCCTGGATAAATATTGAGAAATAAAATAGTTAAGCCTTCACAAATATTCAGTAGGGACAATCTCGCACACCACAAGAGCTCAGGAGAGAGTAGACGACCAGCCATGTCTTCAGTACATCTTATATCTGGCATTAAATTAGTCTGGAAAATCTAACCAGAGTTGTAGTAGGGACACCTATGGAATTATTCCAGCACCAACACAAAAGAAGGAGCAATAAGAGGTCATTTTACCTGATTTGCAGGCTGAATGGCTCTAAAACACATCCTCTGTTTATGTACAGAAGAGATGTAATAGGGACAGGAGCTATGCAAACCTTTGGCAGTGAACAAAACAGTACTTCAGGAGTAAAATTCAGCTTATTTTCTCATAAAACCCTGTTCCAGGCAGCACTGCTAACAAGATGGATGACTAATGCTGGGTGACTGGTAATTGGTAACTAGATCTGGGAAAGGATAGTTCAGAGGATAAGTCACTCTCCGGAGCATGAAAAACTTTGGTTTCAGACCTTGCTCTCCACATATTTCCCAAGAGACACTGGACAAACCACATGTTATCTCATCTATTTAAACAGCATTCAGTGTCCCAGATATTCAACTAATCTGATCATGAACTTTGTCCATGTGTTTAGTGTTTAGGTTATGACTGAGCTCTTCTTTTTCATTAAGAGCCTTTCACGTCTTTCATTTCCTACTCTCTCACAGCCCATCTCCTTCCCAAAAAGAGTCTGGGCACTGCTTTGGTAATTCTTACCTAGCATTAACTTTGTAATATTTCTGGATCAAAACAGAAACTACAGAAGCCATTGTCTGTAGCTAGAGCCTGTTCCTCAGTGGCCTTTCTTCTAGAGAGGATTATACATGCTATGTAGAAGGAGCTTTGAGCTCTAATGAAGCATAAGAAAACTGAAAAGAAGAAAAAACACTTTCTCAGATATCCACCTTAGCTTTAAGCTGCCAAAGGTACATTTCACAAAGGACACTCAGAGGCTGCATGCACTGCTGAAGTCGGAGTTGTAAACAACGGGCTGCAGCTAGCACAGCCTTGTGCTGGTGGAGACCAAGCACCTTTAAAACATGGTGGTTACCTGGAGCAAAAGGGCTCCTAATGCATGTCACAATGTTATATACTGGCCATGATCAGCTGACCTGAAGTTCTCTTATCAGTAGCGTTCAGCAGCGTCGATGGGACTGTTCCAACTCAGTACTTCTCATGTCTGTTCTTGCCAATTTGGCTGGGTTTCCGTAAGACCGTGATTTCCCAGTTCAAGCAAAACCCTGGCTAGAAATCTAAAGCCTGGCAAGTAAACTCATACACCCTGTGCTTCAGCACACAACAGCTGCAGATTTATAAGCTAATTCTCTTGTTAAAAGCACACAAGATTGGCTCCGTGCATTCAGGACTCAGCCTTATGGATCACACCATAGAGACAACTACGCAGCTCCCAGCTGACTTCACGTTCTTTTCTGGCTCCTACTGAATGGGAAGTGAGGATTCTCCAGGTCCCATTTGTTTCTGCAGCCCTCATTTACTCTTGCACAGAGCACTCTGATGCCCAAGCTCCTTCTGTACTCTGTCTTTTTTTTTACAAGTGAGAATTATCTGCCTGCCTACATCACTTGATTATTATTTTTTTAAATAATCTCAAGGGTTTGAATAAACTCCATTGGGAGCTAGTGACACAAGAGGGTTTAAATAGGAAAAAAAACAGGGTGATTTTTTTTTGTTTGCAGACATAGTATGGATTATCAATTTTATTTGGCAGAAAAGACACTGTAGCACATCAGAATATACCATCTAACACCTTTCAACAATTTTATCCAAGATGGAAAGACAAAGCTTTTCCATTACTTCAAAGAAATATTAATTTAACCCGAGGATAACTAAACAAAGCATTTCAGACTTCCACATTATAACTGCTACTTATTATGTGACACCAAAAATATCAATGCAATAACTGCCCTTGTAGAAAAGGAATAAAACTAAGAACCCTGGCCTACAGAGGAAATACCTCGCTATGCAATATCCTGACCAATAGAAACTGGAAACTGTGCTGAAGGGGTTTATCATTACCTCCATATAGCCTGCCACAGAACATCCATTTTATGGAGAAATGTTTGCATATGTTCTCCTACAACTTCCACTGGATCTCTGTTCTCTATAGGCTCAGAGATAGCTATAGTGGTGTCATTGAGGCAGAGTCTCTGTATTATTCCACAGCAGAAGCGGACTGGTACAAGAAAAAAATAATTCCCATATGGAGATGTTGAAAACATCTGCAATTAGGTTATTCGGTTGTTTTGTGTTGTGACCCAGAAGAACTAAAAGGTTTTGGGTAGCAGGTAGAATTAGAAAATGAAGGTGAGAATGATTCGCACAGAAACGTTTGGTCTGTTACCAATTAATTATCAAGGGCTGTCAGCACAAAAATGACTTTACATCAAGGTACAATCAAAGGCCAACTACCACTCATTAACTTCTAAAGATCATCAGCAAGCAGGAAGCAAAACATGTGACAGCCACATAACACTTGTGAACCCTGATTTTCCCACCCTAAGAAATCCAAAACACCATGTTTTTTTTTGTTTACAAGCTTTTGAAAAGATCCATTTTGCACATCTTGGCAGGAAAGAAGATCGCAGCCTCCCACACCACCTACCTCAGCTGCCTGAAGTGGAGCCCTCCAGAGCTGTGGCACCAGGTTAGGTCATGGCACTGAAGCAGGAGAATCATAGAACAGCCTTGGTTGGAAGAGACCTCTCAGATCACCCAGTCCAACCATTAACCCAGCACTGCCCAGTCACCACTGCCCCATGTCCCTCAGCACCACATCTACACGGCTCTGAAATCCCTCCAGGGATGGGGACTCCCCCACTGCCCTGGGCAGCCTGGGCCAGTGCTGGGGAACCCTTACAGTGAAGAAATGTTTCCTAATATCCAATCTAACCCTCCAAGAGCCCTGCTCCTACCCCACCTTTCTGCCAACATGAGAAAGCTACCCAGCCTCGTGGTGTGACACTGAACCAAAGCACGACTGAAGCAAAGACTCTGCTGTGCTTCTGTTTCTGTCGGGATGAAAATACTTTGTTTTACTGCTGCAGTGCAACTACATGCATACTTGTCAAACGCTGGTATTGCAGTAATACTACAGAACCGCCCACGAGAAGAAATTATTTCTGACCTGAGCATATGATTTGCATTGTACACAGTACTTAAGACGCAGTCCCAGAAAGTGCGTTTCCTTTTTTCTCATTCTAAGTAAGGCAGATGTTCTGTGGGAAATTGTAGTAGAGTGTGAAGATGTTACTAAACAGTATCATAATACAGATGAACAGAGGAAGTGGTTAAAGGCTGTCTTAATTAAAGCATTTTTAGAACATGAGTGCATCACTTCACATTCTTTTAATGTAGTCCATGTACATGCAGTATTTATTACAAATAGCAGTGGGACAAAACAATACCCATCTTAAAGCATCCAAATATTGCCTGGCACAGCTAAGTGCATGATAATTTTTTTCTTCAAGTACTGTAGGAAAAGGAAAGAATGAGAAAGGGGAGAGGAAAAAGCTGAGAAGGTAGCACAGATTCTACACAAAGCTCTCCACTCTTTGTACAGAGATTTTAGTAGAAACATATTTATAAAATGAATATTTAAATAACTAGCGGATAAAACTGTGAGCAAAAAGCAGCATTGTGTTCACAAGGACTAAGTGTCAAAAAGCCTTGTCTACCTCCTTCTGGCAAAATTACCTCCCTAAGTGGATGAAAGTGACCCAATAGATGTCATTTTCAACAGCCACAGGTCAAATGGATGCAATGCTCTCAATTAACAACATCTGAAGTACATCTTTTTGTCCCTTCTCCTTAGCAGATAATTCATTCTCACTTGCCTACCTTGTGTCAGGGCACATCTTTTCAGCAAGAAGAGCAGAAATCAACACTGAAAAACAGATGAGAATGTGGGTGCTGCACTCAACCGGCTGGCATTCAGACTTACAAATATTTCTCCCCAGAGGAGCCTATCTAATGTCTGTCCTATGGAAAACTGCTGTCTTTCACATAGAAGCAATACTCTTGGAGGCAACACACAGCTGTTTCGATAGTATTTAATTTACCTGAGAGATGAAGAGTATGAAAAACCTGAATCAGAAACACTGCCAGGACTGCAAAACATGACATATGTAAAATAAATAAATTCAAGGCTGCACACTAGAAGTTTTTCTTCTTGCGAGATGGACTATTAGGAATACAATGGGGCTGTCAGCAATTTATTCATCTAGTATGTGCCCCTTTTATAACTTTCTCTTCTCAGTGCCTTGCTCTTCACTGTGTCTTTAGAGCATGCCTGTTCAAGGAAATCATCAGAGCTGACAAGGCTGACTTCCCATTTCCAAACAAACAGCAAGAAGAGCATATATCCTTCTCACTTCTTGAGTAATCTATAAAAAGCCTTTACACATAGTATATGATGGGTATTTTTATACAAGCATATTTTAGTTCTCATGAAAGCAAGCTCGTATCCTACAAGTCAAGCAGAGGGAAGGCAGATGCTGTTAAAGCCTTCAGATGGAGCTCTGATGGCACACCTCAGCTCTGACCTGCAGCCCGGACAGCTACTGCAGTTCTGACCCCAGGGGTTAAATTTATTCCTGTGCCAGTTTCTCTTAGTCTTCGACTAGAGAAAGCTGTTGAAGGCAAATTCTAGTCCACTCCACCACCACTTCTTTGACATTGCACATCACACCTAATTTGCAACTTTCCCGATCCTGTTATTCCTCTCCTGAGACTCATTTTAGCAGACTGATGTAGTGTGGAGCTGTGTAGTACCTAGCAACACAGAATATGTTGTGAACCAAAAGCAATTAAGATCTCATCGAGAATCACCAATCCCATTCCAGTTGGAGAAAAAAAAAAAAAAAGAAAAAGCATTTCATTTTGGACACTGCACTTCCAACACATTACTAAGAAAACAGCTGCGAGAGTGAAAATTTGAGGGCGGGGGCGGACGCATGCATAAACTGAACCTAAATTCATAGTTTGGGGTTTGCATTTCTGCTGTTACTAGAGGAACGCAGCTTCAGGATAACTGCAAAGAAATACCATAGGTGTGAACTTTTCAGACCCACGGTACTCTTGGTGCCACTAAACTCATGGCCAACTGCACTCATCTTGCAGCTCCATGTGAAATCTGTTGGCACTTTCCTTAGATGCAACATACCCTGCAGGATTTGGGTAAAGGATTCTTCCCATATCACTAGACCATTTTCTGCCCCAAACAAGCTGAAATAAGACAGTTAAATACAATGAGTTATTCCAGCAGCTATTCTGCAGGATCAAACATCGGCCAGTGAAGACTGTATCACTACTGACTTCTGCAGAACACTGATCTGCCTGGTCTCATGCTAGCAAATAGGACCATAGAACCACCTTGCTTGGAAAAGACCTCCAAGATCATCAAGTCCAACCATTAACCCAGCATTGCCCAGTCACCACTGCCCCATGTCCCTCAGCACCACATCTACACGGCTCTGAAATCCCTCCAGGGATGGGGACTCCAACACTGCCCTGGGCAGCCTGGGCCAGTGCTGGGGAACCCTTGCAGTGAAGAAATTCTTCCTAATATCCAATCTAAACCTCCCCTGGCACAACTTGAGGCCATCACCCCTCGTCCTGTCACTGTTACCTGGGAGAAGAGACTGACGCCCCCTCTCTACCCCCTCCTTTCAGGGAGCTACAGAGAGCAATGAGGTCTCCCCTCAGCCTCCTCTTCTCCAGACTGAACCCCCCAGTTCCCTCAGCCCCTCCCCATCACACTTGTGCTCCAGACCCTTCCCCAGCTCCATTGCCCTTCTCTGGACACACTCCAGCACCTCAGTGTCCTTCTTGTAGTGAGGGGCCCAAAACTGAACACAGTATTTGAGGCATGGCCTCACCAGAGCTGAGTACAGGAGGACAATATTATTATTTTTTAAAATACTCGGACACAGGAGTTTTTCAGCAAACAAATTTCAAATTACCATCTACTATCAGCATGTCACTATCCACAACTATTACCCTTTAAGCTTGGATATACTCACTGAAAGTTTCTGGGTATTTTAGAATTATCATGAATAGTCATTAACGCAGAGACCCTTTTCTTCTGATATTCATTAGAAATTCAAATTCCAACAACTGCCAAGCTCACTGCAGACTCACCTTAAGGGAAAGCAGAGATAGAACTGACTGTCCCCAAAGAGTTATCCAGACAGCTCACCTTTAAAAGGTTGTGACACAAAAGTGACAGAGCTAGAATAATTTATAATAACAAGAGTTTGAAATCACAAAATATACGCAGTGTTCGGCATAATCATTACTGCTGAAGAGGAAAACAACAGGATTTTGATTGCTGTATAAATCTGCTAGTCACAGAAGAAAAAGAGAGGGAGCATATGCAAACAAAACATACAACGTTTTAATTTTTAGCACTTAAAGCCAGGGATTGCATTCATCAAAAAGGGCCGGTCCTGAAGCTTGAGAAGAAAGTTGTGACTACTTTATAGTCCCAAGGATCCAAACTGCTGCCATGCTCCACTGCCCTTTTAGACAAGGAGTTCAAAGATTTCTAACTGCAAGAGGAGACACTTACTCCAAGGACCAATAATTTAACTAGCCTCCAGAGGCCCTCTCATCACTTTATATAGAAGGTTATACGGCCCTGCCTGATACAAACAATGTACCAGACCTGCACATTGTGATGCAGGATGAAGACAGAGGAAGAAAACTCATCCATATGCATTTTTAGGAAGAACTAGAAGCAGCCAGGCTTCTTCTGAAGGCTCTTCACAGGCTTCAGATTGTAAAAATACTAAGTCATTGATTAATTCTACAATTTTACAGTGGGAATATTACTTATGAGTTAAAACAAAGTGTCTGTATCAAACACTAGAACTACTGAAGTGAAAGTTCATAGTTCTGGTAGGCCAGCACCACTGCTTTGAACATTCTTTTTCCTGTTGCTTCCCTAAGGCAGAGAGAGAATTAATCTGGAAGGTGAAAACCTAGATTTTCACCTTTTCAAGTTTTAAAAAAAATTAAAACAAAACAAAACAAAAAAAAAATCACTGAAGCTCTGGACACTCCTCAGTACTCTGCTTCTGTGTGCCTGGTTAGAATCCTCAAATCCTGCCAAACTCATCAACACCCCGCATGTCTGACCGCTTGTCAGCCTTTAGCAGCTAGTAGGTTCTACGGCTGAACCTTCACCATCAGCTATTAAAAATACTAGACAGTGCCTAAGATGCAATATTTAACCTTCAGGAGAGAAAGCTGAAACTGTTTTTCATAACTTTGGACTCAAAAAGAAGCGTTCCAGAGTTCTCAGAGTATAGGCTCTTTACAAAGCAGTCCATTACCTACTTTTGACAGTGGAGGAGGCAATTTATGTAACTGAGGTACACAAACAAGCCGACAGAGTTGATTCTGACACAAAAGAAATTAAAATGTAGAGAACTGAAGTCGTGATTGATACAGTGAATTGAAAACAGCAGCAAACTTAGCTGACTGTGCGAGACGTTCTGCTTAAACAACACTTCAAGTCTTTTTAATGAACATTTCAAGGCATCACCACCACCAGTGAGCACCAGGAGCCTTGCAAGGGATATGGAATCTGTTAAAACTCTATTTATATCCTACCTATAGAGTGACAATATAATCACATTCTTGCTTTGTATTGATGCTCATTACAGAGACAGCATTACCTGACCAAAGATGAGGTTGTCACTGGACACTTGCATGCAGCTGGAATCTTAGAAAAGGTACAAAAGATTTGTTCCCTTCAAAACCACTGCTTTTATTTTAAATTGGGTTATTTAATCACTGCTTCTGCAAGAGCCCAGATAAGACTTAATTTTGATAGAAATGTACTACCACTGTTGGTAAGGCTGATTTTCAGATAAGATACAACTTGAAGGAGTTTAGAATCTGAGCATACATATAACTGAACATCAAGAGATCCTATGCAATAGCGACTCGCAGAACAGGGGAAAGACGCACCCTAGAAAAGAAGATGGTAAAAAAAGCTCTTAGGAACTTCAGTCTGTACCAAAAGACACAATCCTTAAAAGTGGAGATTGCAGCCTTTGAGCAAAGACAGTATCAAATTTACTTCTGATGTCATCAAGGTCATCACAGGTTAACCCTTAGTGAGACCATTTTGTTTAAAAGTGGTACCATTACAAAACCAACATTCCACGAAGTTACTTATCAAACCACTTCTATGAACACTGGTTTAGAAATACTGGGGACCATTTCTAACGCCTAACTGTAGGTCACGGATCTGCAGCTGTACAACATCCCTATATAGTCAAACACAAGGAGATGGAAAGTCTTCTAGGAGACAGTCCAGAACAGTTACATCAGGCTCTTGCTTTATTGTCTCCCTTGAGAAAAGCTTCTTCTTTCCTTCCACTGATTGTACAGTCAAGGAAAATAAAGTAGCAGAAAGAAGAGAAACCAATTTGCTTCTCAAGATGATTAAGTTCTATCTTAAAATCTCTTCCTTGCCAAGTATCTTAGGATAGGCACACATTGGTAGTATTTAGGAGAGACATGCACCTGTGTAGCAACACACAAATTAGAGATGGCCACAGCTTGAGGAGCTGGGCAAAACTAAGACAAAAGCAGCCTTTGTTTTCCCATCTTTGATTAATTTGCTAGTTTTTACCTGCATCACAGGTGCTCAGAACACAGGGACTTTCCTTGGCAGGGACAATACTCCTTGTCAATGTTTAGCCTGTACCTGGGCCCCCTCCCCAGCAGAGAAGGGGAATCGGGGGGAAAAAGGGAGAAGCCCCGCGGGTTGAAATAGAAATGGATTTAATGAAATAACAAAACTGATACAATCACCAACATAAAGTATACAAAGTTATACTCAGCCTGGTCCTTGAGGTCAGCAGCAGGAGCAGAAGGCCAAAAGGGAAGAGCCCCACGAAGAGACACTGCACCCTCAGTGAACTCCCTCCTTTTATAATGAGCATGATGAAGTGGTGTGGGATACACCTGTGGGTCAGCTGCCTTCATTGGATCTCCCAGCTGACTTGGGTTACTCATGACCTGCCTGCATGGCTGGCCCATGGGGCTGTGCTTGGGAGACCAGGACACCCCTATATTTTGGCAGCCAGAGACCATGGTGCCATGACAAGTTCCCAGAGAACAGCATGGTACATGGGAACATCTAGCAGCTATGAAGTCTGTGTGTACTTGGCTGTCTTCTCAGATGTCAGTGATTTGCTATTTACAGACAAGCTGTGACTTTCATAATGAAAGTTTATCACTGCATCTGCTATTTCTCCTATGGGAGAAACTTGGAGGACCTCTTGGGTGAAAGGTCTATCATATCTGACTGTGAAGATAGCATCCCTTTTTGCAGTTTGGCTGCCAGGAGCAGTAAGTTGAGTCTGACTGGTGAACCAATGCTTAGTATTGTAATTGGCGGCTACCTATTTTTGGGGCTAATTTGAAAAATTAATGAGCAATTCTCTGCATAAAAGTCAGAATGAATATCGTCAACTGACTGATTATAATGTGTTTTACTTCTGCCTACTCACAGCTCTCCTAACAGTATCGTATCTCCTTAAAATGGTAGCATAATGTCTTTCAGCCCAGCTACTCCAAAAAAACCCCCCAATGTTCACAAGAGCATAGACTGTGGATAAGCAAAAGAGGATGCATTTCACAGCAGGATGCAAAGACAGAAGCAGAATCATGAATGTTTGCTAAAGCTCTTATCAGTATCAGTAAGGGAAACGAATCACACATAAGCAAGGAACAAGTTACCATTTATTAAAAAAAATAATTAAATGTGACCATGAACTTCTATTGTTGACTTCTAACAATGCAGTAAAGCAGATCTGTAAGCCTGTACGCAGTACAAAAGCCAGTGCCACCTATCGTGCTAGATATTGCTACTTCTTCCAGACAACTGCAGGAAGTGTTGCTATAGGTACTCGCATGCACACAATCTCATAAAATAGAACTACACAAAGAGTTCTTAACAGATCTCTGTCAGGTGGCTGCAGCCTTGCCCCTGCAGAAAGCTGCAGCACAGGAAGCTAATCTGCTCTAGTTCAGCTCACAGGAGGTTCTATGTCAAGGGAATTTTTAAGAGATTTGCAAATTAAAATCTATGTGTGCTCATCATTGAATCATACATCTGCCCCAATACGTGTTGGAGACTGAGAGACCCAAGAAGACTGTTGAGTAAAAGCATCAAAATCACATATTCTTGACTTTGAGGATCAGCACTTATCTTTACAGAAGAAAAAAAAAAACAAACTGCAACACAGTAAATGCAGTAGAGGCTTGGCTGCAGTATGTGTTCTACAGGACCTCAGCATCACCTAAAGCTCTCCAGTACTTCATGGGTAAGCCAGAGCAAGGGAATATGGTGTCACCTGTGTACTGCCTTTGCTTGTGGGTGAGCACTTCTGCAAACAGGTGTGAAGAGGAAAGCTGCAGCCAGTATACAGACTTTTTTTTATATGTAAGCTTCTATAGCTAGCAGCAACAACAATCTGTTTGTTCTCTCAATTCTACAAAAGAAACAGAGCTGCAGATTAGGGGAGAAGAAAAGCTTGCAAACGTTCCTTTGAAAGCTGTCCCTAATTTGCTTTTTCATGGAGGATGAAAAATTTAAATGCAGCACACGCAGTCAAAATTCTACAGGTTACTTTTCCCAGTGCATTCTGATCTTGAAACGGTTGTTGTTGGACAGCTTGATTCCTTTCTCCCTCTCTGCACTCTCCCCAGTCTTCAGCAGTACCATCTCTGATTACACTGTCTCCTGTAACCTCTTTACTTCAGCTCTCCTTCAGCTTTTGGTAATCTCCCTATTTGAGTCATAGCAACAAGCATGAAATGTAGGAGGCCATTATACAATTGCTCAAGTCACTGCAATCATCTGGCCCTACAGAGACCTGGAAAAATCACCCTTGGATCCCTTAGTCAATATACATAAAGTTGTGCCCGGAGGTAACTAGGTCTCAAGAGCAGATGCATCCTGAGTGATGCTCAGGCATCAGAAGCCACAGGATCTCGGGTTAATGGAATCTCTATTTTCACACACGCTGTGTCTTTATCGCTTTCCTCCTTCATCTTCCTATTAGCATGCAATAGCTAACAGAGACCTATTGGAATTCATAAAGTAAGTCAATCTTCAAATTCTTGATTCATTTGTGTAGACTTCACAGGTTTCAACTGCTGTCTCTGCAGGAAACTAAAGACCTGCACTCAATTCTATATTATTAAACACAAATATATAAATGCTGCCATTTGGTCTTAAAGTGATGGTAGCATAGAAACCCAGTTATTTGTGTTGCTGCATAGCAAAGACTTGTTTAAGAGGTAGACACAAGAGGCTGAGTCAGAGACTCTGCAGAAGACTAAATTCATCATTTCCTTCATTTAAACACTTTGTAAAATGGTTTGTTTCATGCTGCAATATCTCTCTTCCTCCCAGATGAGAGATTTCAGGTTAGACAAGCAAGATGATTGCCTCAAGCATCTGCCAAGGCTTCTGTATACCCAAGCCCCCCACAGTTCTCCAAATATCCATGCCAAACAGCTGACTTCACAGTTGCTAGTTTTTTACTAGGTTGCTAGACTAAGAAATAGCTAGACAGACATACAGTGACCAACTGCCTACAGGAAGACTTTTTTAGGAGAGCATTCAAACAAGGAAGAAGACAACTACTGTCCAGAGGCAAGTGAATTAGAACAGCAGCCTGAGGGAATCACTGAGGCTACGTGTCACGAGGGCATATGCACTGAGAAGACAGAGACAACTCACATGACATCCAAAGATCAAACCAAAAATCGTATTTTTTCATTTTTGTATCTGACAGAACTAAACCAGAAGATTATAGAGAAAGGGGGAAAAGGCAGAAACTAAAGCAAAACACTTCTCCATCCAATTTATGCAGATCATAAGTTTTCTTCTTTAGTTAAACTATTACTAAACATATTCCAACAATCTTGCTGCATCCTACAAGTACAGCAGCACTGATAGCAAAGGCTTTTGTTTCCCTGAGAGAAACTGGCATAATTCTGTCAAGTTTAAACAAAAGAGTCTATCCTCAATGTGATATGTTTCTTAGCATAAATGCAAAGTAATGTTTATCTTTATTTTGCCTGACTGGAGTACACACCCACGTACGCAACCCATGTAAAGAAGTTTCTGAAAGCAGATGCTGGGAAGCTCCAAGCACTGTATTTCATACTCAGAGTGGTACATAATTAGGTCACTTGTTACAGAATCTTAACATGATTTTTTATTTTATTCAGGCTACTTTTATAAACCCCAATCAAGAGGTTGGCTTGCTTAGCCAAGAGCCACCCAAGTACATTAAAAAAAGAGACTTACCACCACCACACAGATCTCAGGCAACAATTACATGGTCGTAGATGGAAGAAACAAAAAATAAACAACTCATCAGCTGTTATAAGGATTCTCATTCTTAAGACAGGCTGGAATCTGTGACACTAGACTTATGTATCCCTAGCTCTGCAATCATGACCTTCTGTATGTCACTCTGCTCTTTGCTTCTGTTTTCCTACGTATAAAATTGATCTACTTACCCCCAGCATCAAGCCACTGACTTGACAGAAGTGCTGCAAGTATTAATTTGATGTTCAGAAAGTGCTTAAACACTTTCAGTTGGAAAGTGCTGAAGGCAGACAGAGGATTACATTGCATTCTCTCTACAGCTAACCTGCTTTTAAGGGAATATTAGGGTGGGGATTGCTTCTAGTCAGAGAACTCATACATTTAGTTTCAGCCTGAAAGCACTTCAAACATCTGAGCCAGAGGATAAGCCACTCACAGGGGAGATCTATAATGGAAAGGCTGAGCTGAAAGTACTATACAGCAGTCCTGCTGGTTGCCAGTACCATCTTCAGACAAAGTCTTCTATGAGGACTGTAAAGAGAAGACACAGTAAGTTACATTCAAGATGTACCTGTAACTATACAAGGCTCAGCTTTCTCACAAAAGCAACACATGGGAAGAACAGCTTGGCTTGCAAGGAGCATTACTAAAGCTTAGCAAAAAAGGCCAACGCCCACAGTAAGTCCTAAGAGAAAAAGTATTTTCACCATAGCCAGAGAGTCACTTGAGAGCTTTAAATACCTTGCATTAATTTGCCACTTAATAAAGAGTTCTCTTTCAATAGACAGAAGAGCTACTCCTGTGTCCTTGCAGGAACAGAAAAAACATTAAAGAGCCCATTCCAGAAGAACAATCTCCAAAACAAAACCTATTTTCAACAGTAAATCAGAGCTGCTGTTTATTCCAGTGGGAAAGTACAGTTAAGAATAGCTATGATAAACCTGAGAATACAAATCCCACCACAACTGCACTGTGCTCCTTTCAAAGCCCTGATTTACCCCACCATCCCAAGCCTTCTGCTTCAAACTTTCACTGCTACGTAAAGGCTGCTCTCAGCAGGAAGTGGAGTGGTGCTGTGCAGCACAAGCATAGCACAGGACTCTCAGTACTGGAAGCACTGCACAGCTACCATGACAGTGCAAAGGGAAATAAACAAGGCCATTAACAAAAAATGGGCTACAACCTGTATTTAGTCTGATCCACGGACCTAGGGAACTTGCTGCTTCATGCAAGAGCAGAATGGATGCTTCTGGAACATAGCAGACTGCATCACAACGTTAAGGTTATAAATGCTGCTGTGGTCAGTGAGAGGTAACTTGTCAGAGTAGGGGGGCAGAGCATTAAGTATTCCCTACCTTCATCACTCTCTTGCTGTCTAGTTTTGGACAACTCAATAAGCTTCAGAGCATTTCCAGAGTTCTTCCTGTTAAGTTTATTACCAGGAGAGAGAATGAATTTAACTCTACCCTTAAGAGTCTGTAAATTGAGAGTTTATTAAAAGCAAACAATTAATATGCAAATGCCAAGGCAACTTCCTTCCCAATCTGCTATAGCTGATAAGACAATCTACAGGATACCTTATCACTGACACAGGTTCATCTTTATATTGTGAACACTTCCTCTGGATCAGTTTTAAGATCTCCACAGAGTCTGGTAAGCTCAGAGAGGATGCCAAAGGAAGGAAAATCAGACAATTACACAAGAAGCAGTCAGTTGACTTGTTCCTGACTCCACTTTGCTTATGTCATAAGAGACTTTGCTGTTCTAAACAGCTTTAGCCAGAATAAGGCAGCTTCTCTGCCTATACGCAACTCATTATCTACTACGGATTTTTAAAGCTATATTAATTCTGGATATGTGTCCAAATGATACTTTGAAGAGATTAATAAATGAATAATCCAATATAATCCTGTAGTGATAATGACACAATCCATGGAGGTGACTGACATGCCAGAAATTAATTCTGGTTTGAAAAGGAGATGAGAGATGAGCTTTGAACCATAGAATCACCTTGGTTGGAAAAGACCTCTAAGATCACCTCTAAGAGAAGAGACCGACCCCTCCTCGCTACCCCCTCCTTTCAGGGAGCTGTAAAAAGTGATAAGGTCTCCCTTCAGCCACCTCTTCTCCAGACTAAGGGCATGTCCTTACTTCAGCAACATGTACTTGAAGATAAGTTACTTGACGCAAGGAAGTATCACAATAATTTTATCTCAGGAAAGGATTGTACACGTTTCTCTCACTCACAGAAGTTCATTCTCCATGTGAGTAATAGCAGGTTCTCAGTCTTACTTATAAGAGAAAAATAGAGCCATCTTTCACTAAGGAGGAAATGGTCTCATGAAGGAGAGAGGCAATAGAACAGTATAGATACAAAAACAAGACAGTCTGCTAATCCTGATAAACAAAGCAATGCTTTAAGAGAAATTAACACAATTATGCCAGATGGGCTGCCACTGTTCTGCCTGTGCCCATGCTGAAACACATACCAAACCTGAAGATGAAGGTCCAAACTCCCATCATACAACACCAGTAAGATATCACGTACCCAGGGTTACGCAGCTTTAATGTCCAGCAAATGTGTCAAATTAATAGTTTCTCCATATCCCTGTTTTGTAAGGACAGGCACATAGCTCTTTCTTCCGATGACACAACCTTACACACTCTCCAGTGGTTTTGCTGCTCTGTCATTCCAGATTGAGTGGTCATTCCTACTGTGAGCACACGCAGAAGACACGTCCTTGAGCCCAGCTACTCAGGAAATTAATTTCTACTATGCTACTATGTGTGGTCTGTAGAACTGGAAACAAGCTAAGATGAGAAGGTTAAAAAAAAAAAAAAAAAAAAGAGAATATACAAGACTCTTTCAACTTCTATTTTCTAGACTAGTTTAAGGAAGTCTTCCAAGGCCTTTATTTATTTTCTCCTAGTGGTAGGAGTCATTCAATGCACAAACGCATCATCAGATTGTATGACAACTGGAAACGACAGCAAGAGAGAAAAGCCAGCCTGTCCCTGGACAAGGAACTCTCCCATTTTATTTCTGATACTGGGAACACACACACATATGACATGAACGTAAACACACATTCATTTCAAGGAGGAAAAAATCCTTCTATGTATTCACTGAGCTTTATGATTCAAACTAGCACATTGATTCCACTCTGCAACAATGACGTACCCATTATAACACACCCCATTTTTTCACTGGAAAGCCACAATTTAAATGATTGTGCTTCTTACGCCTGTGGCTCAAGGTCCAGCAGCTCAAAGGAGACAGAAATTAGCACAACACACCGAGGAGACTTGCTCTCTCTTCTTGAGCTTTTTCCATCAATCTAACACCCTGTGTAAACTAGTAAGAGTGAATTTATTAAAGACATAAAAGTAGGTTCATGGGATAATGACACTGCTTTAGTGCTCCAATTCAATAATGAAGACAACAATCAGCAAGCAGATCAGATTTTCCACACGGCACTAACTAATTAATAGGAGAAGGGAGGGGAAGAAAACCTACACACAAAATACAAACCCAAAACCATCTGAGACACTGCACCATCTCTGAAATGCTAATTCAGTCATGGCTTACTCTCAACAAGGTCTGTACAGCAGAAAGAGGTGTGGCAAAGGAGGAATTCTGCACAGAGTACTACTCCCCAGATCCATTCCTGTTTGTACAGGGCATCAACAAACGGGAGCTCTCGACAGGGAGGAAGCAACCTCTCTGCTAGTCAGCAGGCACATTTTATTTTACCTTTTCTTCTTGAAGAAGCCCTCAAAAAGCCTCTAAAGGTCGACCAAAATAGACAGCCATGCTTCCTATCTCAAGGAACAGAGAAAACATTTCCAGATAGGATACAACAAAAAAGCAATAAAGACTCAAACAGAAAGACAACCAAAAGCAGCAGCAACAATACCAGGTGAGTTTTCAGCAAAGGTAAATATACAGAGCGCCAGACTACTTTTCTTCTCTTTAAGAGACAAAGTGAATAAACACCAACCCCAAAATTAAGTGGCTGTGTTCTGGTAGCCATCCTGAAAGAGTATTACAAGTAGTTCAGCTTCCCCGCTTCTCCATTCATACGACTCCCCAAATCTACCATATCTGTCATAACAGATGCATTGCAATGTCTGAACACAGCACATTGTGTGACAGGAAATGGCACAGATCAAATCACTTTGAACAAATCTGTACATTCAAGGTTTCCTGTGCGAAAAGGCCTGGCCCCACATAAACTACTCATCTATTTCTATGCGTTAGACAGCCTGGCGCAGCATCTGCACACCGCTTCATCTCCCCCTTTTCCCCCTCCCTAATGCTTTACTGCGCACAGAAATGAGTCAGTGTAATATTGCAGCCTATGGCTATGACAAACACCTTCGGACTACTTCTGTTCTTTGATGCTACGAAGTATGAATGTATTTGATATCCACAACCAAGGCTGTAATTGAATCCGAAGGGGGAGGAAAAGGTCTATTTTCTTTGTCTGATGCAATGGTAGCTGAAACCAGCAACAATAATCTGTGAGCACAAAGCACAAGAATGAGGATCATCGCTAACACCATCTTCCAAGCCAATACGATGACAGGTGGACAAACAAATCAGTCTGGACAATCTCATGCTGTAGCATTAACAAATGCCACAAGGGTCTAATGCTTCATGACCCACGCATCAACTGAGGGATGGACAATATGACTTCCAGGTCTTTTCCACCTTTAACCCTCTTTTATTAAAGCTACAGAATCAAAAAGCAGGCTTCCACTTGCAAACTAACTCTGTAAGGTTACCACTTGCATTAAATCTGTCCAAGAGATTTGTATTCCCTTAACATAGGGACTGTTTTCCTTACAAAGCATATACTCAGTCACAGAAAGTGTCACAGAAATAAACAATGTCATGGGGTAAGGTGGCAAGGAAAACACATTGGTTGTGCTTCACTATTATATGACTTAAGAATAGATTTAAGAATTCCTTTCCCAAAATTAAAATACAGTGAGCAGAATTCATCTGAATCATACCACTACATCCCTGGTGCAACCCTGTTTAAGTCTAATTTGACCCCATCCTAAAATTCCTGAAGTGCTGTGTCCCCCCGCCCCGCGCCTCCCCCCCCCCCCCCTCCCCAAGAATTTCTAACACAGCAATATGGGAAACACATCAATCTGAGAACTGGTCCAAACAGTCTTTACGGAAGAGGCACTGGAACATTTAAGACTCAGAAGACAGGAAGGTTTAACTGGAAGATGGACAGTGGATTATCACCACACAGCGTGAAATGCTGTACTAGGGCCAGGATTTCACTCCATGCAAGACTGGGGTTGCACCATTTCAACTTTTTTTCTTGACCAGAGACAGTCAACATTGATACTACTACTCTGAATATACACACAACCAAACAATACCCAAAATATTAGGAAACAGTGCTAGTACACTCTCACCATATTCATCTTCTCTGTGCTGCTTTGCAGCCTGCTGGACCTGCACCTCGGCCCCTATGCAGCCTAGCTACTCTAGCATCACCTGGTGCCAAGTTGGCCCTCACCAAGTGTCAGATCAAAGCAGTTACTTGTTGAGGTTTTGGGTTGTGGTGTTTGGTTTAAGTGGTAGCAAGGGAAGGGGCGGTGGCAGTGACTGTTGGTACTGAAAATGCATGAGAGAATCACACCAATGTAATGGGTTTCCCTGCCTTGAGAAGAGGGAGAGAGAGGGTCCCACCACCACTTTCTAGTGCAGCTTCCAGTCTAGGGTAAAGTTCCCCAAAGAGAGTTTCAGGTTCCCAGACAGATAAAATCTGCGGATGGCAGGAAAATTAATGAAGGGGAAACAGAAAGAATTCCATCCTTCCAACATGGACTACAGACACTGCCTTCCTGCACTGGTATTCTCCCAGAACTTGAGCTTTATGATAACCTGAATGAAGAATAGTACAACTAGTGTCCATTACTGATCAGACTTTTCCTCTCCCAAGATTATTTTCAGTTTTTCTCATATCAAGTATCCTAATTTGCGCACTTTTGAGTTTCTGTTTAAACGATACTAATCTGAATTACTGTATCTGTCCTACCAGGATATAAGCTAGCTTTCTCACATATATTACTTATTGTGTGGTCAATAGTATGCTTCTCCAGAGACACGAGTAACTTGTAAAAGAAGTAGAAAAATAACTCCTAAATTCTCCACCTATAGCTGTACAGCTGCCTACAAGTGAATGGCTTAACATCATGGACATACTCTTTTTGTATATAAAGAATTGGAGGTAGTCTCTAAATTTTCAATATTAGCTTGGAAGAGTTCACATATTAATTGGTTCAATAAAGAAAACGAAATAGGTAACTCTAAAATTATATGCTGCCTATGGTATCTAACAACACAGACTAGTAGAGACTAGGGTTGTTGAGGGTTGCTGAACTCCAAGATATGGGATATTCTGCAGACAGTCAGAGTTTCATGAGCATTACAAATGATCCCTGGAATGAAGACCCAAACACACCCATGCTTCTCGCTGTAGTGAAAGCAACAGCAAAAGCTGCTAACCCTTTGGAGGTTTTCCATCCAGAATTTCAGTTAACTGACCATAGTGTACAGTATGGCGTGATCTGCCTTTGTGCGTGGTGGATCTCTAGTGTACCCATCTCATCAGCATTAAGGATCACCAAGAAGTATGTAGAAAAATGCTGTTCTGACCCAATATTTCTCAAAATTGGACGGGGGACTGAGACTAAAGAAAGAAAAATATTAGAACATCAGCCTGCAAAGCAGGGAGCACAGATTCAGTACCTGCAGTGCTGAATCGGCATGAGCTAGGATAAAGTACTCTATCAGAGTGAAGATTTCAGCTTGGCTGCTTCATAACACAGAAAAACAGCCAAAGCCCCTGCTCTCACAGTGGGGCAAGACTCTATTATCCATAAGCTTCTGAGGAAAAGCAAGAGAGTACAGTGAAAAGAGATGCTACTTCAGCCTGTATAAAGTCAAACAGAATATAACAAAGTCTTACAGTATTAGATTCAACTTAGGAAAATTTTAAATTACAAAGACAAGCTACAAACAGAATCGAAGCAAGAGAATCTGACTATATGATTTATACAAATAAATATAACTTACAAGTAGTAAGTTTGTTATCTTTCATTTTCAAAAAAGAAACCTTACGGAGAGGAGGGTGCCAAACTACAATGTAATGTACAGCTCCATTTCTACACTGCAATGCTTTGAGGACTGCAAAGATTAACCTTTTGTGGGTTTTTTAGAACAACCCACATAGAATCATAGAATGGTTTGGGTTGGAAGGACCTTTAAAGGCCATCTAGTCCAACCCTCCTGCAGTGAGCAGGGACATCTTCAACTAGAACAGGTTGCTCAGAGCCCTGTCCAAACTGACCTTTAATGTTTCCAGGGATGGGGCATCTACCACTTCTCTGGGCAACCTGTGCCAGTGTTTTATCACCCTCAGCATAAAAAATGTATTCCTTGTATCTAGTCTGAATCTGCCCACTTAGTTTAAAACCATTACCCCTTGTCCTATTGCTACAGACCCTGCTAAAAAGTCTCTATCTTTCTTGTAAGCCCTCTTTGAAAGTATTGAAAAGTCATTATAAAGTCTCTCCAGAGCCTTATCTTCTCCAGGCTGAACAACCCCAACTCTCTCAGCCTGTCCTCATAGCAGAGGTACTCCAGCCCTCTGATCGTTCTTGTGACCCTCCTCCAGACCCACTCCAACAGGTCCGTGTCTTTCCTGTGCTGAGGACTCCAGAGCGGGACACAATACTGCAGGTAGGGTCTCACCAGAGCAGAGGGGGGAAACCCCCTCCCTCAACCTGCTGGCTACACTTCTTTTGATGCGGCCCAGGATACCATTGGCTTTTTGGGCTGTGAGTGCACATTTCCGGCTCACATCCAGTTTTTCATCCACCATTACCCCCAAAGTCATTCTCAGGAGGGCTGCTCTCAATCCTTTCATCCCCCAGCCCACATTGATACCAGGGATTACCCCAACCCCTGTGCAGGACCTTGCACTTGGCCTTGTTGAACCTCATGAAGTTCACATGAGCCCACTTCTTGAGCCTGTCCAGGTCCCTCTGAATGGCATCCCATCCCTCAGGTATGTCAACCACACCACTCAGCTTGGTGCTTTCTGCAAACTTGCTGAGGGTGCACTCGACCCCACTAGACAGTCATTGATGAAGATATTAAACAGTACTGGTCCCAGTATGGACCCCTGAGGGATACCACTTGTCATGTTCTCCATCCAGACATTGAGTCATTGACCGCTACTCTCTGGATGAGACCATCCAACTAATTCCTTATCCATTGAACAGTCCATCCATCAAATCCTATCTCTCCAATTTCAATGTTGTGGAGGATCACACAATGGCACAAAGGCCTTGTAGAAGTCCAGGCAGACGTCATCCATAGCTCTTCCCTTGTCCACAGATGTAGTCACTAAGTACACACACGTCGGCTGACTTGGGCCAAGCAGCCAACGAGCCTGCTTATCCATGTAAAAAAGGCAACACTAGAGAAAGAACAACATCATCTGAAAGCAGGTTTCAATCTAGATTTCAAATGTGTTAACAAACGAGTGAAGAAAAGCAAGGTTTTTGATATATCACATTCCTTCAGCTATGCATCTTTGATAGCATCCTTTTGAGAACACATTGGAGTGCCAACTTCCTCCTGTCCTTAGGCTACTAAAACTGACCCTTACACTCCATGACCCCAAAGCCACACTACAAATGAAGTGACTTATGAAAGCAATTCCCTACCTCCAAAAAAATCACCAGGAAAATAGATGTGGGAATGTTACCACTTTCAGAGGTCACAACCTCCATTACAGAGCCAAGCCAGTGTGCGTGTCTGTACCTTGCTTCACAATCCACCTCAAACCCACCTTTTTCAGCACTTTGAGACAGCAAAGTGGACTGGTCTGAAGCAGCTAAGCAAAGGATGCACTTCCCACTATCACCTACTACAGGGACAGTCGCTCAAAGCAGAACAGGTGGCTCTAGCTTGTAACACCTTAAGCTGTTGCTCCTAAACGCACCAGATCCTAACTTTTATTTAAGGTTTAAGCACATTGTCTAACATAGGCAGTTTAGCAGCTGCCTATTTAGATTTTAAAGGGAGTTACTCTATTAGTACCATCGGGAAGGCTGATGGGAAGGGAGGAAATCAAAGTTATATATTTAAACTGTACTTTATACACACTAAACAAAATAACTCAAGATGATCTTCAGGAGAATGCCATTAAAACATTCCCTGCCATAGTTATCCTTCATCACATCTGAACCATCGTGAAGTTTTACTTTTAAATTAAGAAAAGATGCCTTCTCACGAGTCCAAGGTACACATTAATGGTCTAGCAATGCTTGATCTGTTGCAGTAGCATATTGTTTTACTATTCTGAAATAGAAAGGGTATGTTAACACCAAACAGACACTGTGAGATGAATCTTCGTTATATGGAGTGATTGGAGGAGCTATCAAACAAGCTCTCAGGGAAGAAATTTCATTTAGCCAACAACACAAGTGGGGGCAATATCTACCAACTTGGAACCATGTGGATCCACTTTTGGAACCTGGCAGAGTTAATCACACAAAAGAATCACTGTTTTGGATTGTTACTGTGTGAGAGAAGGAAAAGGTTTCCCTTCTCCTTTTTGCCAGCCACATATAGTTTTATGCAATGAAACAGATCACTACCTTTTGCCTGTGCAACGGTCATTACCCTTTACTTCTGTGTACATTCAGTACAAGTTGTTTGCTTATGAGATCATTTTTTTCTTCAGTCTAACAAAGCTTTTATTTCCACCACTCTGTATGTGCATTTTTTAAAATACATGTATTTGTAGTTAGAAGTGCATACAGATTGTTCTTGTACAAGGTCTACATATTCATCCTGGACCAGTAAAGCAGAAAGGCAGCTATCTGTGGAGAAGAGTTTTATTCACAAATCACATTTCTTTCCTGCTACTCCTCAACACCATCTTTTAGAACACCCAAATCCATAAAACTCAACAAGAAGGGATACCAGCCATAGTGAGAGACCTCACAAGTTTGTTACATTTTTCTCACAATTATCAATTCAGTGTCTTCCTGTCAGTGCCCAGCTTCAGCAGTTTGGAGACTGTCTGTCTACTTGAAGAGACATGAACGCATTTTCTTTGGTCATGACCCAAAATTCCAATTTTTTGGAACCAGTGGTTAGCATACTCTAAGCATTAAACACCTGCCAGACAGTACCAGAATTCATCTGCAAGGCAACACTCACCACCTTTGCTGTGGCTAGTGTTTCATTTATCTTTGGCATTTCATTCACTAGGGAGTTTCTGCTTTGTTTTTTCCCTTCTATTGATTTTTGTAGATTTCAGCAAACAAGGAGTTAAGAACCTGCACAGGGTAAATTAGGAACCTGATGACCAGTTACCCATAATTTGTCTTGAACTTCAGTAGACAAAGCCACTGGAGCCAGGCAGGCAAAAAAACCCCAATACACCTAAGAGTTCTTGATGATCTTAGAGGTCTTTTCCAACCAAGGCTATTCTATGATTCTATGATCTTTTTCCATACAAAAGCAAGGGGCAAGGAACACCAACAGATTTAAATCATACAAACATTGTATGGTTTTTCACAAGTGTGTGCTGTTGAGAGCTCCACTGTTGAAACATCTCCTAGTGCCAATTTGTTGAAGTTCATTCTGACTATATCAAAATGGAAGTACAGATGTTCTGCATATTTATTTCCAGCAAGAGGACACTGGTTGTTTAAAGCAGCCAGAGGAACTCTGGCACTCTCCAGGTATGTTAAAAATACCTAAAAGTTGGCAGTTAAAAATACCTAAAAGTTGGGAGTATTCCAGTGCTGTTTCTAAGTACCACCAGCATTTTAAAGCAACTAACAAAGAGCTAGCAAGGTTGGCAGCGATAGCAGGTATCATCCTCTCTGCTGCAACACAGGGCTTGGATACTTTTTTTCCTCCAAAAAGTCCTTGGGAAGCTAAGGGAGAAATGACAGACTTTTGGCTCTGTGTTCTTGGGTTTGCTACTCTTCATGCAGGGGAGGGAAAGGTGTTGAGTGATGAAGGGCTTCAGAAAAAAAATCCCTGTTCCGTATCAAGGGAAAGCAGATGAGCCCTATGCCAGAAAAGCCAGATTGTAAGAGACAGAGCTGCACTCTGGGACCACTTGCAAACAAAGCTGGGAGCAATTGTGATTCATGCTAGCACATATGCTTGTTTTGGTGTTGAAATCTCAGTCAAGGACTCGATAATACTAAAGAAGGAACTCTAAAAGAAAGAGTAAGACAAACAATAAAATAGAAAACACCCTTCCCGTGTAAAAAGCTAAATATTGCATTTGTTAAAGGCATACATACCCAGACCTCATCTGCCAGAATGGTGAGCCATCAAGCAGGAAATCAAGTTCAAGTACCTGGTACAGCAAACTTGTGTAAAGACCTTAAAAGACTTGTTTTCCACATCCAGGCTGTTAGTTTCAAAGATTAAACCCTTATTCACGTTTCCAGAAAAAAAGTTTAAGATATTTCTGATATTCTCTAAGCATGTTTCATCAGCTTTCTCATTGCAAAATAAATTAAGATTTGTTAATTAAAAAAAAAAAAAAGTTACTAGTAAATTCTCTACAACCTATGTCAAAAAAAACCCAGGTCGCAATGTGATAAACACAAGCAGAAAACAACGTTTTTCAAATGTTTCTGTTACTTTATTTCCTGTGATCTGTAACGGAGTCCCCATCCCTGGAAGGATTTCAGAGCCATGTAGATGTGGTGCTGAGGGACACGGGGCAGTGGTGACTGGGCAGTGCTTGGGTAAGGGTTGGACTGGATGATCTTAGAGGTCTCTTCCAACCAAGGCTGTTCTGTGATTTTGCGATTCTGTAACAAGGTGAGTTACGGATAAAGTAGCCATTCCTCTGTTTTGCTTATGGGAGACACCTTCAAAACATCAGTAGTTTTCAAATATATATTTAATATAGCAGCAACACATTGCACCCTACAACAATGCTGCTCTTACTAATGAACATTGCAGTGCCTTAAGAAAAATGGGAAGAGAAGTGCTTTCAGCAGAATCATTACACATTAAAAATTAAGGAATCAAAAAGGAAGCACAGCTCAGCACCCTTGTGATAAACATATTTCTCATTTAAACAGATCCGAAAGAGCATCCTACCGTTAAAGCTGGTAACAGATTGCTACAGTGTGTGAACAGCATCACTTGTCGGTATTTAGTCACCTTTTCTTTTGCACTCATGATGTTCAAAGAGGAAGAAAAAAAAAAAAATGGAGGTAAGCACTAGCAATTTATAGATCAGACACAACTGATTTAATCCAAACGGCTTTTGAACAAACATGGCATTAAAAAAATCTCAAATTTCAAATAAGTTATTAAAGAAAGCTTTTTCCTTCCCTTTCTAACAAACTACTGTCATCTCTTTACCTCTCTCCAGCTGGACTGCAGACCTCATGAGGAGCTATAACAAATTAGTTCATGGCTGTGTAAGCTTCTGCTTCATTACACAGCATAATGACAACTCAGGGAAGAAACTCCAGCCTCGCTCCCTCTACATCCCCTCTAACTCTGCATAGGGAGCACTGTCTCCTGGAGATTTTGTTAACGGGTAGCAAGTTTACCTGATGGTCAGTCTTTTCTTAAAACTTTCTAATTGCTTTTAATTTTTCATATCAATTGAAAGAAAGATTGATGGTTAAAAGGATAAAATAACAAAGAGGAAAAAAAAAAAAAGTCTATCAAGTTCCAAAGGCAACTTACACAATTAGAAATACTGCCTCAAAAAGAGCCCAGGACACCTGTGTGCATTCAGCCAGGAGACAGCCCTAACAGTGGTGAGCAGAGCTCCCAACTTCTTGGCGCAGACAAGTAGCCAGATACTGAAAATCCACAATAATTTTGTCACAGAGTTAAGACTGCATTTCCAGCTTATGCCTTAGCTATCTACTTCTCTGGTCTTTAAGAAATACCATGAGTATATCTCCCAGGCTCATCTAAGTGTATGTTGCTGCCTTCCAGCATCAGTCGGTATCGTTACCTGCTAGGCTGTAATTAAATTCTGATCCAAAATTGTATTTTAAAAGGACATATTTCAAATCACTGCCCCCTAAAACACAGCAAGGTGCAGGAGCCACCACCAAGTTATCAATAATCAGGGAGCTACTGATGCCTCAAAGGCTGCACCACCTTAGAGGCACCAGTCTGTAATGGCAAACTGCCCCAAGCAGGAGGGGCCAGCTAACTCCCACATGTACTTATTCAGGATTTGTGAATCACTGATAAACAACACCATTCCCCTAGGAGTACTGCAGATGTATACAGCATATGGCACAGCATGCAGAACAGAGATTTCAACTCTTTGTTGAGGAATATCAACAGTTTCACAGTCAGAATGGGATCCAACCATCTCATAGAGCTTCATCCTTGTTCTTTTAGTAACACCAAGAGTTCTCAGAAGCCATGGCAGGGAGCTGTTTCCCAAGCTTTCCTTTTCAATATCTCTACAGGGAAAAGAAGTGTTTGAGAACTAGTACTTACATCAGCTTCCTTATTTTTAAAGGATCACAGCCATCGCTCTGCAAGCCTTTTGAGCCTATATGCAAGGCTGCCTTACAGTGCACGCATTATAATTTCTAAGCTGCTTTGGCCTCAGTTTCTTTCTCAACTGGAGGAAGGGACCTGCAGACAACAAGGACATCTCTAGGTTTCCTTGAAAATCTGCTACTGACCCAATGTTTTCTAATGTGTCTTCTACCTTTTCTGATCTTTGAATCTGACCTGCATCTTCTTGCAGTCTTCCATATTCAACTGCCATGGAT
Organism: Podargus strigoides; assembly: GCA_028020825.1. Lineage (NCBI taxonomy): Eukaryota > Metazoa > Chordata > Aves > Caprimulgiformes > Podargidae > Podargus > Podargus strigoides. The sequence goes on along the minus strand of CM051624.1, from coordinate 39,131,763 downwards.
ACCTCTTACCTTACATCCCTTTGAGAAATACTCCAACGTCATCAACTTCTTTGTGACTTTCAGACCATGTGATGTTGCAAGCAGCAGCAGCTTTAGAACAGGCATTAGTATGGCTGCTTCACATTCACACGGTTATGCCACCAACCACATCTTTCCACACTGTTTCTGCCAGGAAAGACAACTGGGAAGAGAGAGGAAGTAGGGTGGTGTGTGCCAGACATCTCACGAAAGTCTTTTGTCTAGTTTTTTTTTTAAAGTCCTGAATTTAAATAATAAATAATTCATAAATTAAATTTAATTTATTAAAGCATTATTTATTTAAGTAATAATGAGCTTAAAACCTCTCCAGTTCTTTACTAGTACAATACTGTATTTTCCCAATACAGTATTGTGATGGAATTTGTGGAAGCACTTTTGGTGGCGTGTATTTAAACACCACAGCTTCAGTTTATTAATTTTTAAACTAAAGCAACCCCATCTACTTTACTTTTCAACCAAGAAGTGGGCAAACGAGGACAGCCATCTCACCTTATGAATTTCTGTGGCTAAATCTGCAGCACAGGATCTTAAACTACTCTGCTAAAAGCAGAAGACATGACACAAACCAGTATTTTGGGAATACCAAAGAAAGAAAAACATCCTGTTTTCTTTGGTAAAACAACATTGAGTCCCCTCTGAATTCTCTGACCTCTGTTCATGCACAGAGACTTCATTCTTTCCCAGTAATTGTACTTTGAGATTCAACGAAAAGCCCATGAAGCCAGAGAAAAAGTGATAGGACACCAAAAAATGAAGCATGAGTCATCATCATCTGCCATCACTCAAGCACATGAATGCAAAGGCTGGCACAAGCCTAGACATTAAATGCACTGATGACACTGAGTCAGAGGGTGCAGAAGTTAACCATCAATGTAGTCATCATACTCTCTGTACTTCAAGCTTCAAGTGCACTCTGTAGTAATGAGATTCTTCATGCTCTAGACAAATTCAGCAGCGGAAGGCCTGAGGCTTCACGTCAATTCAGCCTGTGTCAATGGCTTAAAGAAAAAAAAAAAAAAAAAAAAGCAGACCGACCAAGCTCCAAATCCTCTCAGTGAGAACCTCTGAAAGCTCAAAGTTTATGGTACCTTTTACCCTTCCAAACCTGCTAAGAAAGTAGAACTAAATAAAGCAAATGGGGGGTGTTAAAAACAGATCCTCTGAAAAACAACCACTAAAACTCAGGAACAAACAAAAAACCAAAACAACTACCTCTTCCTTAATGTTATCTCATCCCAAAATGAAACACAGGAGAGATTCAATCCTAAAACAGGCCAAGACAAGAAATAAAACTGAGACTGAGAAACCAACATGTGTATATTACTGCTTATATGCTCTGTCAAAAACATACTTTCGCCTGATGCAATAGCTAAAGGGAAAGTAATGTTTTTGTAAGACGGGAAAGAGGAAACATAGTAAAATTCTGATGCTTCTCATGTCAGCAGAAGTTTTGAAATCAACTTCAAATGGATCCACTATTTAACTCAAAGAAAAGCTAAAATGAATATTTAAACTCATCAGCATAATAAAAGTTGTAACAGTTTCTTTGGAAAACTGTGGTAACAAATTCTGGCTCACTGAAGATTGCTACCATCTCCTCTATCACAACTCATTAGAGATCGAACTGTCTGTAATTGAACCATAAATCTCTGTTGTTCTCAGAGACTGACTGAATAAAACAAAACAGTAGATATTTACGGTGATATACATAGCAGTAGCAAAACAAAATATTATTTCTAAGTCAAATTATAATGATCTTTCATTAAAATCCACATCAGGAAAAAAATTGAAAGAAAGTATGAAGGACAAAGAGGAACAGCTCTAAAACTTGGAGTCCTCAAGTCCCAGTCTCAAGTTCTTAAGGATAACATTGATATAGTTAATAATCAATGAATTAATAACCTTTGGGAAAGAGGGATTATAGTCTCTACTTGGAAAGTACCCAAGACATTCCGAAGACTACTTTAGTCTAAATTAACCCAAGCTTCCTAAGAAACTCTCTCAAGATCATCCAATTTTGAGTCACTGAGGTTAACCAGCGAAACAGAACTACAATAAGAAGACAGGAAGATGAGTTCTTCGAAACAATATACAGTCGTAATAGTCAGGGTCAGCCCTGGGAGACTGTCTCTAACTAATCAGTTTTAAGAAACCAAGTGAAGTTCCTGGTAAATCCTTGAAAATAATAATACAGATTTTTTCATCTCTTTCTACACGTGGAATCAAGTACCTGGTTTCCAGCCTTGCAAGAATAAGTGTAAGCTACTCTTTGCCTTCTGAATTTGTCCAGTAAAGAGTAGGAGGTTTCAAAGCAATGACAGGCATATGGCACTGCATGTTCCAAACAAGAGTTCATTTATATTGGCGTGCAATTATCCCTCCACCTCACACTGATGAGCAGTTGCAGGACCCACTTACTCCCACTAGTGCACCGCCAGTCAGGGGAGCAGCAGGGTCAGACAATAGTCAGGAGAAAAACCTTTCCAAGAAAAATGTGATTCATTATCTCAAGCAGCTCCATTTTTGCTTCTCTGATTAAACACAAACGGTTGTTGTACCAACTGCTTCTTTGCCCTCAAGCATCTCTTCTGAAGAGAAGACCTCATTGCTCACTGTGGTTGAGGACTGTTGGGAATATTAACAAAGAGATGGGGCTGTGGCACTACCAGCACGCTGATGTTCTCCAGCTCTGCACTGCCACTTCCACAATGACTGAAATTAAGAAACAGCATTGTCCTGACTAGTGGGACATGGAATTTGGAGGACTAGCTAGTGGCAGCTAGCAGAGCTAGAGGAAGCTGCTAGAAGGACAGATATAACACATCATTGGTCAAAGACTGACTGCTTTATATAAGAGACACAGAAGCAAGTATTTTTGGAAAGTTAAGAGTCCCGAAACAAAAGCAATCTTTACCTAATGAAACAAAAACTCTACCTTCACATTTTATACATGAGGTTCATTCCTCCAAAAGAATTAGTTCTGTGTTTTAGATTTCAAACATTCTCACTTCTGACATGCGAGACAGACTTCACTTCTCGTATCCAACAACTCCAGCAAGACACATGCAGTGAAACAAACTAAACGTACAACTTTAGTAAACTGATGTGTGTCAATGGCCCCAAACTTTACTGCAGCATCTGTGATAGGTAAAGTATCGATTTCCTCCTGTCAACACAGACGGGCAAAAAGCCCTTGCACAGGTATTGCCTATTATTTCTGTAAGGACTCTCTTTACTCTCCTTATACTGAGAGGGTCATAGCCTCCCTGTGGAGATGCCTTTATGGCCTGTGTAAAATTAAAACAGAGGGCCTAATGGGTCTTGTTAAAGATTAAACAGACACACTGATACCTAGTTCAAATTGAACTTAACACCTCAGGTTGCTCATGTCAATTTTCTGAAACATGGGGAAAAAAGGTAATTGTCAATTAATGAGACCATCGACTTGGGGTTGGTGGAAATCAATAACATGAAACAATATGAAGCTATACAATCTTAATCAGTATTCTATAATGAAAAGGCTTTTAGACAGATACACAGAGTAATTGGCTGTTCCCTTGTGGCCCATGCTCTAAGCTATACAACAGTCCAATTAAACTATAACGTCAGTAGCAACACAGTTGTTTGGTTTGCGGTTTGGGTTTTTTTTTGATATGCACTAGGCTACATTTGCTAAATCAAAACTTGCAGACACTGAAAGAGCATGTACTGAACAGTCAAACACGGATCAAATCCAAGGGATCAAATACAGGTCAGATACCACAGTCACGCATTTTAGGCTTCTAATTTGCTACCCTTCTAATTGTATATACAAGCTTGACCACAGAATTCACATCTCTTGGGTTCCACCAAAAAACATTGCTCAAGTAGAAATTCCTCTTTACAACATTGGTTGTAAAATCCTCTCAGGACAATTTCACATCTTTCACACGAGAAATGAGACCAGTTTGAGATTAAAACTCTGTGGTGCCAATAAGCAGGAAGAATCCACATTATCTTCCAAGACCAAGAAGAAATATCAAGAGTTCTTGAAGAGGATCAGAAAGGCTGGATGAGTACAGCACTAGAGAACATATGCCAAGGAAAACTTTTCCAGCCACTTCCTCCCCCTCATGATTTATGGTAAAATGAAAGGACTGTATCAAAATGGTCCCGTTAGGTTACAAGTGCAACAGAAGTTCATGAATAGAAGTTAAAGGCCTGCTGCAGACAGTGTGCCCAGATGTATTAAAAGAAAGGTCTACATTTCTTTACCTAGACCTACACATTTGAGTTCATCATTGACTAATACATTCTTAGACGAGTTTTGCCTACTTGAAAATTTTATAATACAAGGTAAGATACAAAATTTACGACATACTTGCACTGCATGCTGCCTACTAAATAACAGAGCAAGTTACAGGGGGTTTGGTTGGTTTTTAAATGATAAACTACCACATTGCTATCTCTAGGACTGGGCAGACTGCCCATGTTAGAAATATGATCTTTTAGACCATTATCTACCCAAACATCCTACAGCTCTTTATCCTAACAGCTTGCTAGGAACCAATGACACACTTAAAACAACAAAGAAACCCAAATTATTTATTTGACAAGGTAAAAATTAAGCTAGATGATTCTTCTTTAGAATATGCCAGTTTGATAATGTCAGGCCCAGTACTGCAAGGAGCTGGTCATTCAGTCCCGCAGAGGTAGCTTGGTACTGGAAAAATGAATAGCAGAATTGGAAGTTAAGCTGAGTGATGAAAACACACACACACACCCCAAAAGCTGCAGCTGTGACCCAGTCCATTATATCCCAGTTAAAAATTCTGACTGATCAGCTGTAAGAAGGAAGCCTTCATCTCACTGAGGTTGCTCTTCAGCAATCCTAGAAAAACATAGGTGTTGCACAAGGAAATGTATTATGCATTTCCTTAAGTGTGGTAGGTATGAAACTAATACTACATAGACAAGCAGTTCTTATAAGGCTAAATTTTTAGCCAAGAAGTGACTCACAAAACATGTAGGCTACAGAAGACAGATTAAGCAGATTAGGCACATTCATTTTAAGAGGAAAAAACAAACACACACAAAAACCAAAACCCAAGAATAATTCTTTGTAGTTGTCTTTGGGAGCTGAATCCCCTGTGTACATTTAAGCAGTGCCATGCCAGTGCTTAGGGGTTTTTTTGGTAGAACCCCACAAACAGGATTTTCTTTTCTCTTTTAATGAGAAACACCACCAGGTTATTACTTTCAGGCTTCTAGATGCCATGATCTCTGATGCAGCAATGCTGGAGAAATACTGTAGAGTTAGTGGAAAGAGGCAAACCAAAGATAAAACACTGTGCTTAGTGAGGATTAAAGTTCCCAAGGTGATTTCAAAAGATTAAGCCCTCTGAGAAGGAAAAGCGTGGAAGAGGTGTCAGCATTCCATTAACAATGCACTTACTATCCACCATCAGCTGGCAACACTACAGCACTTGGCATCTTGTTAATATCAGAAACACTCATTTGATTGCAAATAGATTTTCACTCTCCAAACTGAAGTGAATCTTAAGGGAACATCACAGCATGTTGGACATTGTCACACAGGCCATTAAGGTTTTAACACACAAGCTAAGCAGCAGCATCGCCACATTTCAGAGAGAGACTGGAAAGCTGTTTGAACAGCAGTGTGAAACTGTTTAATTAAGAACATTTTTTTTAAGAATTATTGAACTTATTAAATGTAATGTCAGGCTTGAAATTAAATACCCAAATGTATTAAACATTTAAAAAAAAAAAAATGAAGAGAGCTACTTTAGTGTCTCACAACACATCTCAGCTTTATCATGAGTTCCATATAGACAGAATTAAGGAGAAGGTGAAGGGGTGGGAAGAAGCGATCAATGCAAATCAGATCAACAGTCCTGGTCTAAAAACTAAAGCTGGTGGAAATGACTCCAAGAGCCACAGTTGTTCTCCCAGTGCATGAAGCATATCAAGCATATCAGCCATCGCTTTATGGGGAAAAAGGGAAATGAGAAGTAGAACTGGTATTAGAGGGAAACTATTAAAAAGGCAGCAGCCCTTCAGGAAAGGATATTTCTGTAATGGATATCCATTTTGTCCCTTTAGAGCCATTCCTTTTGGGTTTTGCACAATTAAAAAAGCTTCACTGATATGGGAACAGTTACCAGCTCTACAGCTTCCTTATTTATTAAAAAGTGTACAAACCCTACAGCCTAGTGTAACATTTACGGGGCTTGTTAAAGGTCAGCAGCAAAGAGTCATGAAAGCAGAGAGGCAGTGGCAGATTACCTTTGGAAGTGAAAGGAGGAAAGAATCACTAAAGATAAAGGGGGAAAAAAATGTCAGAATTCCAGTAACAGCAAGTGGTGCGAAGAAATTAAACCATCCTACCCTGCCAAGCATCCTCGTTCTTCTCCTGCAAATACCAAAGCTTTTATCATGCAGCTGTCAAATACCAAGACATTGTTTATCGTGGAACAGGCAAGTGCAAAATTCAGTGGTAGAATTTTCACATTCTGTAATGGTATATTTATACAAATAAAGAAAAGCTCTCTTATAATTTAAAAACAAATTACAAAATAAAATAAAAATCACACAGGACCTCCATTAATTTTGATATGAAGTCCAGTATATTTGATGTCATTCCCATATTCATTTCCTAGTATGCCAAAGTTTTCTATTTTTAATAACAGCACAGCAGACGTTAAGAGGGAGCAGCCAGTCTCAGAACATGCATTTGAGACTTAGGGGTCCTGTGAAATCAACTTAAAAGCAGTTTTGGTGAGATAAATACAGCAACAAGAAGGGTTTTTTTTCAAAGAGATTACTAGTTACACTCAAAATATGTGTCATTAGAGAAAGACTCCCTAGACATGAGAAAGGCAACACACAGGTTTTGTTTTGAGCTGTCTGAGGACTTGCCCATACTGACTGCCCACCATTGAGGTCTTCTCTGCAACCAACCAAGACAAAGTCCTGTGAAGTCACCATTTGCTACCTTGGAAAAGAGGAAAGGAGAAAAATATCAACATATTTATTCTTTTCAGCTTCTTAAACCATCATCAACATGCCTCTACTTTGTCAGCCTTCCAGAAAAAGCAGGCAAACTTTGGCAGATGCCACAGGCTTTATGTAATGGGTTTACAGCTGCCCATTTTAAAGACTCCTGAGTGAGGAAGCTGAGATATCAGGCAAATCCCAACTAAGCTAGCAACAGAACTTCAAATGTACCACTGAAGTGATGACTTGCTGCCCAGCTACACAAGCTTCTTAAAAATCCCTCAGCTCCTAAAGTTTTCTGCCACACGGTATCTGTTGAATGACATCCCGGCTGGGCTTCTGAATCTCATAAAGCAAATGGGTATCACAGACTGTACCATTTCACGCTTGCTTTGGTCTGCAGAGTACCAATAGCTAACATCAATTAAAATCTCCAGTAGGCCAAGACCTAGAAAACGACATAGTAGTGGGCTTTTACAAAACAAGCTGGGGAAAAATAACACAAAGATGCAGAGATTACCTCAGTTGAGCCACCTCAAGCCCACAAGCGTGTTAATCCAGCAGAAAAAAAACAATGTTTTAGAGATTCCTTCCATTCACTGGGAATTAATTATACTGAATTTCAGAAAGATCCTCTAAAGAACCCTATAGCACTTAAAAATCAGCTAACCACCTATACATGGGCTTCACCTACTAGCAGAAAAAAGTGCCTGAACAGCAAGATGGCATCGGCAGAAATGGTTTGTGTGACAGTTTTCAAAGCATTTGGGTGCTGGAACCATAGTCAGCATGTAAGCTGACAAGGTCAGAACAGAAAATTACATTGTTCTACTGAGGTCAGTATCCTGACACTTGTCTTACTCACCCCTCTCTTCTCCTTTACTTATGGATGCTGTGCCATCACTATGATATCTGACACATAATTTGGTTATTTCCCGAATACAGTTTTGGTCAGTACCAAGAACTGCAGAATAGAAGCACTATCAGCATCTGTTCTGTCAGGAAGCCTGCCTATATGAGCCAACAGACAGCACAACTCATAACGGCTGACCCTGGAACAGTCTGCTAACACAGTGACTGTTTAGTGACCAGAGCCAGTGAGTAGCTCATTTGTGGTTGAAAAAACCTTTTAAACCTTTTGTTAAGATCTTTCAGTACAGATGCTCTCCTCCTCTTACTATCAGAATTCTACAGGCTTATATTTGGGTTTTTCACATCTCTGATGTTCACTGACACAAGATTTCATTGGTTTGCATATTCTGAATTACAATAACCTGACAGTGTTAATGTTATATTCTTACAGCATCAGTTCACCTATCTCATTCTTCCCTTCCTGTAGTTCCCACTGTCTCCTCAAAGCCGTAAGGAAAAATTAGTTATAAAAACTGATCTGTCTGCAATACTCTGAAACAAAAGCTGAATGTAACTAACTGCCCCTTCTACTGGCCATTACTACTTTCAAGGACATTCATGTGACGAGACAGTTGTACAAAACAAATTCAGCATGAGGATCACGACAGTTGAAGAAACTGCAGACAGAAGGAACGTATCTGCAAGCAAAATACCCATAAAATTTTGTTAAGGGAAAAAGAGCATGGGGGGGAGAAATGTTCTTCAGTGCTTCCACCCCCCCCCCCGCCTTTGAACTCCTTCAAGCAAAGCCACAGTTACTCCTTTTCCTTGTGATTTGAGAGGATTTCATACAGTAGAAGAAATTCATGACTCAAGTTTCATACAATTCAGTAACCTTCCCCCCATCCTACTGTTACACATACATCATGCACACGTTAGAGTGTAAGACTGAAAAGGAAAATATTTCTTCAGCTACTCTGTGTGGCTGATGGCACTCTGCTCCTGTCAGTGTGGCAAATGGAGTCTACCACAGTGTACTCATCTGTACTGAGAGAGAAATTACTCCTGCCCATCAGTCACAGAATGGATGAGGTACAAAATCCATTCCCACGATGAATAAATCGGAGTTAAAAAAGGTCAGGATGTCTTCAGTGTTTGCTGGGGACAAACCTCATTTAAGGTTATTACATTCTTGTCAAAATCTTGACCAGAGTCAGTTTACCTACCTCTTTCTTCCCTTCCTGTATTTCTTCCCTCCCTTTCCTAAAGTCACTTAGCTTTGCATGTATTTACTGCTTTACTTTTTAACATCATGCTCTTTTCTTTAGCAAAGTAGGGTACCTTGCCACGTTACAATGAAGACAGCTTTAAGTTCAAATAGTGTCCGTTCCAAACTCAGCACTGGAAATGGAAAAACACACACGGGGTGAGGCTCACCTCTCAAACCTTTAAAGAGTGTGAAACTCCTAGTTGTCCAACAAGAGATTGATTCCTACATCCAAACGGATGGATGTTTGAAAGGAAAAACCTGACCACAATTTTTAGAAACAAGAGCTAAATCTGCAGTTAAAAGTTGTTGGGCAATTCAAAGACTATCCTTCCCCTATTTATCAGTTGTAACGGCCCAAATATATCCTAGGTACTCCAAGTAGGGCTGAAGATTGTTTTCCTGTCAACTCATTACTCTCAGATCCGTTTTCCAGTGTGGCAGAAAAATGTAATTTAGCTCAAGTGACCGTGTGAGAACAAGAGCTTGTTCAGGACAAACTGAGGGCATGGGATGGTTGGCTTCTCTGAAATAAAAGCTTTTTCATGATCTCAAATCAAACCTATGACTACTAATGGACTCCAACTAGGTCCTTCGGAGAGGCTGTCAGAATATTTTTTTCCAAGCTGTCCTCGCAGGACCCTCCTTACCTCCATCTCAAGTCCTGAATTTTTTTTTGTGCTGCAGAAAGGAGAGAAGTCAGGTGAAAACCCACTCATTCTTTTACTCTGAAAACATTTTTTAGCAGAAGCTACCATAAATTCACAGGTCATTTAGAAGAACTGCTGATATGTCATGGAGACTCCAACTATTTGGAAACACTCTTATTTGTTCCATACTCTGAGTGTCTTTACAGATTTCACTTTCTAGCTGTAATTCATGACAGCAGCAGGAAAACGAGTGTTTTCCTTCCACTCTAGTCAGAATCCATGATCTGCAAGCATAAAATCTGCTCCTCTCAGAAAAAAAATAATTCTAAGCAAAAGGACTAAAATCTGAACTTGGAAATTAGCAGGTACATTTAAAGGTTTTTTTTCCCCCTGCACCTGCCTCAAAGAAAGCAGATACTGGTGTTCAAGAAGAACAGGATAGCTTTACACAAGGCCTGCTTAACCCTTCCCCAAAATACCTGCCCAGAAACAGGTCAGAAGGCACATTTTGCTTTAAGTGGGGCTAACAGTACCCACTGAATCAGCAGAAGGTTTCTTTTTATGCTGTGAAGCACACTTCAGGTCTGAAAATACAGCTAACCGTTACCAAGACAGCTACTGTGCATGTTACAGTTTTCACTCCTTTGGGTATTTAGTACCCATAAACCTAGTCCCCTGTCTGGGTAACGCTTCTGTTTGAAGGCACCCTGCTACTGACTAGGAAATGTGGAGTGGTTTCCACACCAAGGTCCCCAAGAAGAGAGGGAAGGTTAAAAATCTGACAATAAAGGAGAGAATGAAGACAGGAACTAGAGGGAAATTAAGCTTTGCTACCTTTTCAAGGTTTTTTTTTTCAAATTAATTAATTACAAAATAAGAAAGTCCAGACACACCCTTGATGTCCAGGAGTTTAAACTCATGGAAACAGCAAATTTAAGCTTGTGATACAATAAAAAAATTTCTCTAGTCATATTCTGTCACCACAGGCTGAGGCCAGACCTTGGTAGGCTGAGGGGTGTCTGGGATGGCCCTTGGCAGCCCTCTGCCGGGCTGCACTGCTGCCACCACAGCACCCAGGAACCAAGGGGTACAGAAAACCCCCATGGCTGGGATCATTTCCATTTGGGGTGGTGGGAACACCACAGGCCAAGAGGTGCCCATGACCGCTAAGGAACAGCGGTGATCACCCCAGAGCAGCCTGCTTCAGCAGTGCAACTCTGATTTGCTGTTCCCAAATTTCATCAGGGATGTTCTAACGGTAAGAAATGGCTGAAGAATATGTTTAAAAGTGAATAGTCGTGAATGCAGGACTGAACTAAGAATTTGCCAACACCAGATCAGTAGAAAAGCTGGTGAGGCCTATCGCTGCTCAGGGTCCTCCCTGCGGTGCACTTGGCAGTCAGCTTCTCAATTTAGTTTTAAGTGTTTGTTTTTAATCGCACATGTCGGCATGCCGGGTGGTTAACTTACAATGTGTCACACAAAACAAGAACAAGCCTCCCAGTTAATCAAATACCAACAAAACGTCTCGTGTCATATTAATGATACTTGGACGGGAGCCAGGAGGAGTAAGTTTGAAAGCCAAGATCCCTTTGCTTTCCTCACTGTCTTAATTACTGTGCTACACTGAAGTTGCTAGAAACATGGACATCGAAAGATGACCTCCTGTACACTATCACAAAACAAGTTTTTAATGATGCCTGCGGCTGCACCTCTTTTCCTTGCTAAAATAACGTGGAAGCCAGGAGAGCCCCACAACACGTGTCAGGCTCAAAACCTGCCTGTAGGCTCACATGCTACAGGCTCTACTCAGCTGCACAACCCACTCTTCAGCTGATGGTCCACAGGAACGATGTGGATGTTAACCCACTCCAGCTACGTCCACACATTCTCCAGCAAAAGGTGCTCTCTCTCTTTGGGTGCTCTGCTGCTTTTGTGCTGGGAACGTATGACCAGGGCTGAAAGTAGGAACATCCCTTTCAGTAGCTGTGTGGGTACACGTTAAGCTTAAACCGGGACCAAACTGTATTTTAATTACAGCTGGGTTCAGCTAATCACAATCTGTTAAGTGTCTGCAGATCTCACAGGAAACAGATTTCTTCACATAATGAAAGGAGATTTTTAGGCAATATTCAGACCTGGTAAATGTGTTTTTTCCTTTTACAACGTAAAGGTGGAAGGTCCATAGACTGGAAGCACTCACCCATTTCCCTGATTAAGTCAGTCAAACATTTTGAGCAAAAAAACAGCCCTCAAGATGCTAGGAACAAAATACTGCAATAACAGTAACAATAACATCTCAAGCTATAAAAACACTAAACCAAACTTGCAGCCTCGATTTGCATTTCCCACAGTGAGTCCTAACTTTAACATATTGTAATAGCGTTGTATTATATCTTGGGGTTTAGTTCTTTGGCTTTTGGAGGGATGAGAAATACTGGGCACTTGATACAATCACACTTTCCAGTACTGAATTCATACAAATGGATGGCTTAACCAAAGAGTATACTTCACATAATTAGCTAGAATTATTCCCATTTTGTATTCAAAAGATAAGGGAACTTTCTAGGGGAAAACAAACTAATAAAAAATAAAATACAGAACACATCACCTCCACACACAGATCTCTGGAGAAGTCTGGAGACGAGCAGGAAACAATCTTGGACTTTGAATCTCTACATAGGGCAAATCCTTTGTTATTTTTATTATACCTTTATAATAAAATTTAAGTTACAGAAAGGTAAAAACAGTAGAAGTCAACAACATTACCGGTTTCTTTCTTAAAGGCTTAAATGGATGAACAGGTGTTTTGGTGAACAGCTCATACAGCTACACTGTAAAATGTTCATCTCCTGCCAACCTCTTGAACACCTCTCACTTATTCCAAACACCAGGTGCTAGAAAATAAAATTTTGTTATAGTTCAAAGCTATAAAAATCTGTTTTTTCTACTGTAAGAAGACTCGTAAGACATTCTTTTAACAATCCCAGATCCTAACATCTCCTCACAATTCACAGCAATATTGTGGCCAAATTTTTAGCATCACTTGCAAACTGGATTTAATATTTTACATGAAGAAGATTTATGTTATTTCCTTTTGGATATGATCTGAAAAAAAGACATTGGTTTTTCATAATACAAGACCCAAAAATATAAAGCCACCTAAAATTTTTGCAGCAGGTATATCCTAGTGAATATTACATACTTTTGACAAAAACTGGAAAAAGCAGTGGCACAGAGAGGGCATAACAAAGAAGACAGGAGTAAACATAAAATTTAGCCTTAGCTAAACTCTTTCTGACCAGGAAAGTGTAAGGCGAATAGAAAGAGGAAAGATCCCCCGTAATATGCTGAAGAAGTGTATTAGAATCCTCCATATTAATAGGCAACATGCATTGGTCTTCACTGTGATCAGAAAATAAGAGAGAGAGAATTCCACACACACATACTACTGCAAGACTGTTCTCTATAAAGATTACCCCAGAGTTCTATCCAATTTCAAAGTAGATGAAAATTTTCTTTTTCTAGAACACTATCCAAGAGGACAGAAAATTGACACAAAACCCTTCACTTTTACAACTCATCCTTAAGTTCATAAACAGCTTTGAAAGAAACCTACTCTTCAGAATAAGATTGTTTTTGCAATCCAAAACCATCAATCCAGAAGAGGCCGGATTGGTGCAATTGTGCAATCATACTGGTAATCAAAGTAGTGGCTCAAATTGTTCACAAACAGCTGAAATCAAGACAGGCAGGCGGGTTTGAGAGTCCAGATGTTTATGAAATGTTAACTGGGCACTTCACTCAGTTCTGAGGCAGAATTAACAGCCTCATGTACCGACCTTATGATTTAATTGCCTGCTATAATACTCAGATAGCTTAGCAGTTCAAGATATCATCATTGTTAACACGCTGATATACCGACTCAATTTCACTCCTGACCTGGATTTACTGCATTGCTCATTCTTATTTAGTACTTCAGACAGTAGCTATAAGTAAGTGAGACTTACTTGCCTCTTTTCAGACCATTAGGAACAAATAAGAACTGCTTTCTTTTTCACCTTTAGAACAGGACTGATAACTACGAGTCCAAAAAAAATTTATTGAAAAACAGTTGGCTGCATCTCTATGTTACTATCTTTGCATCTCAAAATGAAAAATACATTTTAAAATAATATATTCCTGCGTTCTTAATTTCATACGTCTCCAATCAGTACAAAAATGATGACCAATGTCTGCCAACTTCAGCCAGGTAATAAGACATGTTGCTTTCACTCATGAAACAGATTTCTGTCACTCCTGCAGTTCAAAACCCTATTGCTAGAATAAAACACACACACTAGTAATTGATAAAGATGCATCTCCTGACAGAGGCTTCCCACTGGCCCTTCACCCTGAAATGTCTTTACATTTGGACAATGCACATTACTTACAGCTACTGTGCCAAGGCAAACAGTAAAACTACTGTTGCCCCATGCTATGTGCAAACACCCTCCGGGAAAACCAGATGGTTATTGACTCACATCAGAACATTATTTTATTAACAAGGTCCACTGATAAGAGGTTTCCCCACACTTAAGTCACGAGAACCTTTCTTCTGGAATCTGCCAGGCACTTGGAGGGTATTTATGCTGCCATTAACTGCATGTGCCGCATACACATACACCACTTAGTGACAGAATGATTTGCAGGGCATGGAGCAGGCAAGAGAAAAGGGATGCTGAGCTGTCAACGTAACATCTCATTACATCATATGAAAATGGTGAAGAGGAAAGAATAGGGCAGAGGAAGAAGTGGAATAAAAACAATTTAAAGAGCTTTCATGCTGTTTCTAGGAGACCACGTAACACAGCTGTAGCTGTCAGCAGTAGGCATACAGCAGCAGTAATACAGAAGGGTTGTGGGGTGAAAGAGGAAAAAGGGGTACACACAGACACTGGTTGAGCATTATTCCCATTTCAGATTGCTGAGCTAAAAAACTAAATAAAGCATGAGGAAGCCAATATAGCCACTGGAGAATTTAAACAAAGAAGAATCTCAGCTTTTACTAAAACAATAATGATGATAAATTAAACAGAAACACAGTACTAGAACCTGGATAGATGTGAAAGTATTTTATAACTCTTCCAGAAATACTAAAGCAGACTTTGTGTGGAAGTCTGAGCTGATACTCTAGGTCATTTCTTTTTGCAGAAACAAGAACTACTTTGGCCAACAGAAGAGTATGGCTGCACAGAATCTGTGCCTTAAAAAGAGACAGATGATATGAAATGTTGCTCTTCAGCCTCAGGCCATTTACAGAAGTAGCTCAGGAAATGTTTTTACAGATGAGAGGACACGCCAGGTACATAAAGTCCCAGCTCCAAAGAACAGACAGCCTCACTGCTAATTTCTTTCTCTGCTTTTTAAGAAACCTGCCTTTCTCTCTGAAGTTACCTGACAAGTCCAATCACCTCTTCGAGGACTCAAAAAAAAAAAGCCTGACAAGTTATATACCAGGCAAAGTTATGTATTATTTATTTATACATTATGATCATGTTTGCTGTTTCAATTTTCAATTATCTTCTACCTTTAAAAGCTTAAAAAGTTGCAATTTGCTTTTTTACCATCCTCATTTATAAATAACAGCCATTTCTGTTTCATAAACAAAGAATACTTTGGTTCAAGGAAGGCCAAACTACTTGACTAGTGCCACAGAGCAAGTCAACATTAGAGCTAGGAATTGGTTATAGCTGTCCCAGTTCTCAGTCTTTTGCTTTAGTTATAACACCACAGGACTGCAGAGGTGAATCCAGGCTGAGAATGTTGCCAACTGGCCATAAGACAAAAAAAGCAGATCATTTAAAGAGCTCCTCTGTAGGATTTGACTGTTGGACCTCACGAGGGAGTACACTGAAAAGTGTTTTTACTCGGGAAAGCTAGAAGAGAGCTTAGCAGACAGCACAGTTTTGTACTGCCAGCTTCACAGAACTTCTTGAAGATATTAGTCTGGTAGACTACTTATGCACATACACATGTATGTATATAACAGATGACTCTAAGTGCCACAGGAAACATTAATAAAGTTACCTTATACCAGAAATAGCAACAGTTTTCAGTACACAGCTTCAGACTCAAAGAAAAGGGAATTGCTATGAACTGTATCATTTTCTAAGGTGATTTCTTTCCAGACATAGGCAGTTTGGAGACAAACATACTAAACACGGCTTGCAAAAAGAGGATGCAAAATACGGTGCAGCTCAAGTTTGCAGTGTTGAAACCTTGGTATGGTGCTTACTGCAGCAAACATGCGCCCAACAATAAAACTTTGTCTCTGATGGCAACTGTTCTCTGTAAAGAATACTTCAAGCAAACTAAGTGGAAAAAAAACCTGGATCTGCTTATAGGAACGCACCTTTGCAAAGTTAGACACCTATATCGTGAACTTGAACTCAATGTCTAGCCTTGCAGATGGGATGCCTAAACAACCATATTCTTCTGGCATCTGCTGGCTTCAAGAAATCACCGTGTTCTCAAAAGAGAATACCCCAACATGAAGTTAAAAGTCTAATTAATTTCCAAAAGTTCAAATGCATGGTAGTACCTCAAGTGAAACAGAACCGTACTTTTTTTCTGAGTTAGGTCTGTACAGATAATACATCTAGGTAAAATACTTGTATCCAAAGACAATCCTAAGTGAGTGCTCCACAAACTCCCAAATACTTCAGTAAAGAGATTCCCAAACTGTGGATAAGGAGTCCTAAAGCTTCCCACAGAAGTATGCAATATACTTTTATCTTGCAGAAGATATAAAACAGCAGAAGAGGCTATATGCCTCCATGGAGACAGATTATAAGGTTCGCACAAGATACTACGTTCTAAATTGGTGCAAATCATCTGATATACAGCAACTATCCATGTGTGCTCTTTACCCACAGCAACTGTAAAACAATTTGAATTAGGAACACCACAGTTATTTGGAAAGTAAATTTCCCAAGATTTGTTACATACTGCAGAGCTGCTAAGACCCACTGCTTTTAATAAAGCTTTACTCCACAAGGCCCAATCTGTTTGCAACAAAGAAGGAACAACTCTGTTAGGTCTGAAAACTGTGATAGACTGTTCAGACACAAGACTCACACTCATTGCCAAATCAGTCATAGTAGGTTGGCTGATAAAATTTTAATGCTTAATATCTAAAGATCACAGAAGAAAGAACTGGTTTGTAGACTCCCAACAGGGGCTACTGCTGTTAACTAATGACACAGCTTTTCAATCAGACCATACCACCTTGCACTAAGCTTCAGTATACTCAGATGTGGGAATTTGTATTACTTTTGTTCTTTCATTAAATCCATTTCTATTTCAACCCAAGGGGCTTCTCCCTTTTTCCCCTCCGATTCCCCTTCTCGCCTGGGGAGGGGTCATTGGGTGATAGAGCAACTGCTGCAGTTTAGCCCCAGATACAGGCTGAACATAGATATATGCTCTTTCCCATATGTCCATGTCTCTCATACCACAGAGCCTAGAACTGGACACAGTACTTCAGGTGTGGCTTCACTAATGCTGAATAAAGAGGAAGGATCACTTCCCTCAATCTCCTGGCAACAGGATGGAGAAGCAGGAACAAGGTCAGGGTCACTGATTCATCAAATAGAAGAGATCAAGATCAGATTTGTCCCACAAAGGAGATGCTTCTGCTTCATAATTGATCATGTTACAGAAGATGTAATCACCATCAGATTTCATTGCCGTCACCTTCCTTGGATAATTTAATGGAAAAAGACAGAAAAACAAGGCAATGATAACAATTAACAGCACAGTGTATTAAATTATCAGCAACAGAACTCTGATATGTCAGATAAAGAAGAAACAGATGTAAAAAGGTGTTGCTGCAACTTGGGTAACTGAATCTAGTTCTCTCACTACCATCAGATTATGATGTAACAGCAAACATCTGAGATCACACAGAATCTACCTGAAAAGTAGCTCAGTGCTTGAACATGCAGCAACACGGACCAGCAGTGCTGAATCCTTGCAAAGAGGAAAGCATTTTGTACCATTTAAAACAGGCTCACGCCTCTCCAGAGATCACTGCCCTTCACTGTTTGGTGACTGGCTGCTGTACAGAACTGTTAAGCACACCAGACTGAGGGGCACTCCAAATCCTCATTACTGCTGCTCCCCCGCACTTGCCTTTTAACTGAGGGGCGAAAAATAAAGTATGTTAACAAGACCGATGAGAAAGAAATGATGAAGGGGGAATAAAATTGTAATTGGGCAGATAGATCACAAAGTCAGGAGGTAAAATATCATTAGGGGATAAACAGCCTTCCTGAGGCAGAAAGTGTGGAAAGCTTCCCTTGTAATATCACAAAGTAGCTTATGGGAAAGGCGTTAAGAGGCTTAAATGATTTCTGCTGTTCACCGGGATGTGGGCGAGAGACGCTTACACTCTGGGCTGCAGAGAGCCGGAGCCCACGGGGAGGGCCGGGCCGGGCCTGGCCGCCATTGCCGGGCCTGCAGCGCCCCCGCGCGGCCGCAGCCCGCACCCCCTCCGGCCCGCCATGTCCGACCGCGGGCACACCGACCCCTGCGGGCTCGGCTGCCTCCGCCTCATTGCTGGGGGGGCACAGCGCATCCACGCCATCAATAATAACGCGTCTTCATTTTAAAATAAAAAGCCCTTTTGGGCGTCTAATTCCACTTACAGGATCTTATATCAGCTGTACTTTTTACTCGTTCACTCTGTTAACTTAAATATAAAAAAGTTAGCTCTGGCAGCAGATAAAATAAATGGCTTCAGGTGACACACACACTAACCTCTGCCTTGGTCACCTTTCAGGGATGATCTCGTTCATCTCCTTTATACACCACAAAACTTCCTCTGTTTCAAACACTGCCACACTACACCCAAACCAAACGTTTGCTGTTCCACCCCACCTGTTACCCACACGTACACACCTATTCCACGTAGTTATGCACATAATGGTCTCGTAAAACTGTCCCTTTATTTGTAGAAGGCCGTACTGCAACGCTGTTCAGAAACACAAGGATCCCTGAAGGGTAACCTTTTATTTCACTGCCATATTTACATAGCACAGTGCTTCCAAATCTCCCTCATTCAGGAGGGGAGTAAACATGCAGTGCAAGCTAGAAAATGAAGTCACTATGATGCAACCCGGTGAAATAATGCATTGTGCTAGAAAGACACTGCCTCTAGAGAGCTTTCCATCCCTTAGGCACTCATTACCAGAAGGCAAACAGATACAGCCTCCGGTTCACAGACCCCAGGAAACAAGAGTGCAGCAGCCATCACAACGTGACTTATTTATTTACTGCAAAGCATTTGATTTAACTAGGAAAGTGCCAACAGAAGAAACCAGACATCAGTAGAAGAGCAACAAGAAGATAGTACTTAATGGCATTTAATAGTAAAAGAACTTCAAAGATCTATGTCTTTCAAGGGTTATTTGTAATCACTCCTGCAACTACATGATCTTTACAGTAATTCTGGTTGGTCTCTGTCAGAAGACAGCAGCTTCTAAGGAAGACTGCTGTTACTCAGCTCCACTAACACATAGAGCCAGCTATAAATCCAGCATAATCCTGATGGCTTTCCTTCAGGAGCAATTTTTCCACCCCTTCTCCCAAGCAGTCTCTAGTCTCAGTTGTGCTCTCAATATCTCTCCTGTTTTGCTGCTCTTAACGTCACTGTAAATTTAAAAAGTACATATTGAGCTCAGACTTTAAAACAACTCACAGTATCTACTGTACCACTGCTTAACCACAGCAGCTCAACTGTTCTAGTTGCTCTTCCCCACACCAGCAAAGTGGGCACATCCAGAGCACGTACTTCTGCTAGACCACCCAACAAGACACAGAGTGGATTATTAATACTGACATTTTTCATCATTGTTCAAACCAGCAGGGTTGCAGGCAGAAGCAGACACTTTCAATTACAAAAACTTGGTCTGCAAAAATACTTAGCCACATTTTAAAAAACCCTTCTGATTACACAATTCAAAGCCGTAGTCCAAAAATCTAACACTATTCCTGATGAACTGATGAGACAGGATGATCTCCTGTGTTTTACATTCCAGGATATGGTCTCCAGGCTCATGTAATCATCAGCTCAGGCTAGTGACCAGAATACTTACTTGAACAATGCGTTGTCATTACATGCTGACTTAGCATTACTTATAAAGGAAGAAGGGGAGAGGGGGGGAGGAATTAAAAAAAAAAAAAAAAAAAAAAATCAAGTTCTATCCTCTGTGTAGATATATAGTAATCACAACATCTTCCACATTTATTCCCTTCTGGCTTTATAGGAGCTGCAAAAAGAAACCTGCCTTTCACTTACCTCTATACACTGTAATTGCCAACACAAGAGTATACGAAATGGCAGAACGAGAAATTACAGCTTAATGAGAAAACTGTAACAGAATGTTCAACAAGAAGGGATGGAGCAGCAAATTCCTACAACCATCTACTCGGTTCACATTCCCTTTAACAATGGTTGTCAGTACAAATGGTGTATCAGCACCTTAGTCTCTTAAAGGAAACATATAAAGTACATTTATGTTTCCCAGAGACGTGGCAGGTATTTTAACAGTAAATTGCTAATAAAAATCTCAGCATTCTCTGGGTTGTTTAAGCCATCCACAATGATTACGAGTGATTGTGTTTTAAAAGTCACTGCACTGGAGACAAAGCTCAAAGCGTATCATCACTTACGGTAATGCTAGGAGCTTCTTTTCAAAAGAAAGCAACACCTATTTTGTTGCATATATACAATGTCTGCAACATTTACACGGTGGGGGAAGAAAAAAAAAATCTATTCCCTTTATAAATCCAGGGCATGTCAGTGCAAACAAGGTTTTTAATTAAAATTGGCATTTTTGAGCCTCCCACTGACTGACAGCGTCTCACTGCCGCCTCCTTAGATAGCTAAACTGGCTTCCAAGAGAGATGGTGGAAAGAAACAAAATCACTAGAATACCTAACTTTGACATGTCTCTGCTGGGGACAATTTCAATAGCAGGATGCTGCAGAGAGAGGTAAGGAGAGAATAGATGACTGCCTTGGAAGTCTTCCCTAATGAAGGCTCAAAACATCACAAACAAGACAGGAGAGGAGGCATTTTATTCCTAAGCCTAGAGACAGGATGATCAAGCAGGACAATTTTAATCAGAAACCATATTGTTAAAGAGAACAATGTCCGCACCTCAGCGGGTAAAGCTTTCTTTGAATGCACAAGTAGGCTCAGGGGCTGGCTAGATCTCTGGCTGGGAGGTTGGCTCAGCTGTCAGCATTGACAAAGCTTCATCCCCCTCAGAAAACAGGCAGACGTAGACTCTCAAGTCAGATAGATCGATAAATAAATAAGACTTCCTCAGCCAGAGCATTTTCCTCAATTTAATGCAAAGACTTTATATGGTCTGCTAGTACTGTACCTTCAGGAGGCTCTTCCCGCAGATGAGGCGGCAGTTCTTCGCTTGTTGTCTCAGTTTCATCTTCCACCATCTGTGTTTCTAAGCTAGGTCCCTGCAGAACAGAACAGCAAGAGGAGGTAAATTGGAGAAAGTTCAGAAAGGAACCACAGAAATAATTACAGGATTAGATAATACGCCAGACAGTAAAGACACAAGGAGCTCACTTTAGCTGATGAAAAAGAAAGCTGCGGGGAGATTTGTTTGCCGTCAATTACTTACAGGAAGGGGGAAGGAATAAAAAGGAAAAAAAGGACTCTTCAAACTAGCAAGAAAAGTTGCAAGGGTCTGAGTAGACTAAAAACCAGGAACTGAATGGTGAAGCGCAATTTCTAAATTACAATCTCCAAAACACACAATGCAACAATGAACTCAAATTCCCATTTACCAAGATTCGCCATCACTTGGTATTTTGAGAGGAAAAAATCCAATCTTTGATTTGTCTCACGAAGACTAGATTCTGAAATGTCTACGGCCTGTTCAATACAGGAGGAGATCAATACAGGTTATACTAATGGTCCCACACCTCATTTTTCAAAGGAAGACAAAGCAAACTTGTCTACAGTCTTCTAACCCATCCAGGTCACCTGACCATGTAGTCTTCCCCTATGTACCCCTACACATGCATTTCTGCCTGCATGCCTAACATGCTAAACTAACCACGCCTGAAAAACCACCAGATTGCCCTCCAAAAAATTTTGTATTTCCACTTTCCAGCCTTCAGGATTTTTGGAAAGAGCCTGCAACGTTGCCGATGGATGGATGTGACCAGATTTATCAGATTTGTAGACTTAGAGAGCACTCACTTGTATTTACGGTTGCTGGACTCACTTTGCACGCACAGTATTTATGACTGTGGAGCTATAAAAGTATAGTTGCTTTTTCAGTTTCAAACTCTCAAAGAAATTAAATGAAAACCAAAACCCAAACCAATGGCTGCTCCCCCCTCCTCTTTTTGTGTTTTGTTTTTGTTTTGTTTTTTAAAGTAATGCCTAGTGTTTACTCTGCCATAGCTAAAGATCTCCTTTAAAAAAAACTAACCAATTTTCTTCTTTTGGAATACTAGTACAGTCAAGAATGAAATCAGAAATTTAGCAGTCATTAGGAAATGAGGCTTTTGTGCACTTTGAAAACGTGAATGGGTTTGCAGCCTGAACTATTTGAAAATATGTATTAACATACGCAGCTGGAAGGTTACAGAGCCCAGCTTAAACACTGGTACAGCAACAGATTGTAAGATTTTATTATTTGAACTCTGGAAGAAAAAAGGCTCACAGCATTATAGCTGCAGTATTTCTATTCATACTTTCCAAACCCTGTGACTGCAAGGTTACCCCCATGAGAACTGCAAGCTTTCTCTGTTTCCTCATTTTGCACATTATAAAGCCTAACACACTACTTAAATTTCCTCCTTTGCACAAGTGGCTTACACTTTCATCCATTCCTCATTTCTTCATCAAAATGGACATGAAAACCAGTACTACCACCACACTGTTTTCACAAGTCTGACGGCAGGGAAAACCAGACCACTCAGGGGAAGTGTACAAGTCTACTGTGTTACACCATGGTCACAACCTTGATTTCTGCCATCTCTGACTATGCAAGCTTGACTTAAGCTATTTACCTATTTCTCCTCGTTTAAGAAAACCTGGTATCAATACTGCCCAGCTTTGGTCAATGAACAGTTCAAACATTAAGTCATACCTTGTAGTAGCTATCATGGAAAGGAGACAAAACCATTTTTACACAGGGTACAGATGTCAAAGTTGTAAGTTGTCTGACTTAGTCCAACTAAAACCAAACCCAGGAATCAGTTACCAACATTGAGGTCTAACCATCTCCTCACTTCACCTAAATAATGCAATCTAAATTTTAAGAATGTGTAAACAATTCTGGATAGGAGCAACAAATTGAATACAGAGTATGTATTTAAGTTTCTACATCAACCACAGGCAATATATTTACATACATTTCTTTCCTACCCATTAATACTACAGAGAGAGAGAAGAGAAGGCTACATTAGCATACCAAATCAGAATGTTTATTTTCATATAAAAGATGCAGACAGGTAGGACATGAGGTACCAATACTTGCCTAGCAAACATTCTGAATCACAACTATATGAACTCCTAAGCCAGAAGTGGTCTCAAATCCTTTGCTGTACTTTCCAGTTTGTAACACCAAAATATTTTAAGCATTTAAAAAAAAAAAAAAAAAAAAAAAAGGAACAGAACCATCTGCACAAGGCAAAGCTTAAGTCCTTACTAACTCTGTGCTGCCCAACGTCCAGGGACTAAGGAAAAGCCAGTAAGAAAACCATTATCTTTCCTTCTTCAAAACAGTCAGCAGTCTGACTTTGCTACCACAAAACAAAGCTGCTCAGTGGCATCTCCCACCAACAACAGCGATGCTCCTTGGTGTTACAGTTGTCATCTACATAAATACAAAGAGGATGCAAAATGCTATTTTTGAAGATTTTTTCACTACTCAAAAGCATTCACAGCACAGCATATTTCAAATAGTATTTAGTACGTATTTCCCATATTTTTTGAGAATCTTCCACAGAAAAACACTGGAAAACTGATTTACAATTTTTTTTCATTTTAAAATTCAATTTTAAAAATTGAAAACACAATCTAGACCAAAGCATGGCACAGCAAGTAGCCACAAACTTAACTTTTCTAAGAACTGTTTTGCAAGAAACCTTAAAATCTTGAGATTTCCTAGTTCCTAAAATGAAGTTAGAAGTGTTTTCTACAGAATAACCCAAGTTCTCATCTCATTGATATCAATATAGATAATCACCTATAATATAGGGAGCTGCTAGAAGCAATCTTGTAAACATCTGGGTTTATCAGACTTCAGCATACCAGTTTAATCACTGAGACCAGTGAATAAGTGTGCACAGTGTTGGTACCGAATTTCACTAAGAAATTAAAACGTAAAACAGTGAACAGTAGATGAGATCCCAGGTTCTCGTATCCATATCTAGAAGTAATACTTCAGGCTCAAACACTGAGAGATGTTATTAACAAGATTACAAATTCTCTTTACAACAGCTTTGTATCTTAGATTAGCACATCCATTGCTTTTTTAGTTCTGTCTGTTGAGTTCAATTCACCAGCTCTGCTGCAAGCTTGGTAATCAATACCTAAGGTATCCACAGTGCTGGCAGCACAGTAATCTACAGCAATCAAGAAGATTTAGAACTAAGTTAGAGTTAAAGTTGTTGATCTCAACTTTTTTTTTCTTTTTTTTTTCTTTTTTTTTTTACACTATTATTTCAAGAATGAGGCATTAGTTACATCTGTTTTTTCATTCTTAAGGATCCTTGACAGACAAATAGGTGAATGGGATGCACACAACTGTATAAAGTTAATGGTTTGCAGATACACAGCCATGCAGTGTCCAGTAATTCTATAATAACCCTCTGGAGCTGCAGCCGTAGCAGAAGTAATGCACACAGATGTTGCTTTTCATTTGATGCTCCCTCTAGGAGCATGTAGGATGCAGGAAGATGTATCAACAGTTCAGAAATATCAGATTATGAACTGTACAATATTATTTCAATTATTTAGGGTTTGTATTGCCTTTTTAATTGAGAATATGGTTCCATTCCTCACTAGAGCCATTGGAGAAGCACAGATTTAAACAGATATTATTACAGGAACAGTTAGGTTATGGCATGGAGCCTAGGAACACTTAACTAAGAAAACCTCTTGGGTCTCCAGAGACGGTCCCTGCTCTCACAAGTAAGCACATCCTACAGTTCCTTTCGGTGACTGATGAGTTTCTGACTATGAACACTCTTAAGATTTAGTGGTAATTTTTATACACACTATTTTAAAACAAGATCTAAGCTGACCAGAAACAAGTCAACTCAAGCAGACCCAATACCCACCCTTCTGAACTGGAGTTATGGATGTGCCAATCCCAAGGCAGCTCACTCTGTCCCTCCAAACAGCTCGAATGATCTATAAAGAAGCCGAAAAGCTTTGTATAAATACAGCAAATGATAAAGATCAAGAGAAAAAAAAACCTGCAGGGGCTCTCACAGAAACTGCCCAAGGAACATATTATCCTACATTCTGATCACACTGTATGACTACTGACCTGACACTGCAGTTCAACTCAAATATTATGGGCTGCTGCGACCCGGTAAATTAGTGTTTGTTTGCTGTCTTATACTGTGGTTCATAGAAGTGTATGTATTTATGGACAGAGAGGACTGCCAGCACCGAACTAAACAAGTGTGACAAATCACACGGATTTCATACTGTGCCTCCTGCTTTTCCATGGGATACAACACTTCTGAGAATAATTCTGACCAGAGCTTCAGTGATATGCTTGTATTTTCAGTATATTTAAAGACTGTATATTTTACAAGTGCTGTGATCAATCCATGCATGACAAGGAAGGAATGTTGCTGTTCAGTGAGGGTCAGTATTTTCCACAAGGTACTGAGTTATGTTTACGACAGTGAAACTAAGAGCTGCATTTATCACCACGCTTGTATTAATGAATTATTTCAGCATGGTCAATCATAAGAACAGCCTATACTACCTCGGTCTCAGCAGTGTATTAAATACTCAAAAACCCCACACAGTTCAGGAGCAATCCCAACACCAGGCAACCATTATCAGCCCATTTTGCATGTAAGTCAACAGCGACATGACACTCTCACTGCAAATGCCCGAACATGTAAGTCAACAATGTCCAAGCTTTCTAAAAAGTCCCTACAGATCACCTTGAAACAACAAAAAAACCCCTCCTCTCCACCACCACCATTGCTTTTAGGCCTTTTAGACTGTTCTTTTGTACTTAGCATTACATTAATTACAGTATATACTCTTAAACTGCTTTGGCAGGGGGACTTGGACTAGATGATCTTTTGAAGCCCCTTCCAATCCCTAACATTTTGTGGTTCTGTGTAAACCAAAGCAGTCGCTGTCAACTGACTGTTTACTGGGTTAGGGTAATGAATAGTAAAAAATAAAATGCCAAAACAAAGGCCCCGGGGGCGGAATCAAAGATTTAAAAAGAATCCATCTTGTGAAAAATTATTACTGAAATTGAATGAGTTTGAGGCAAATAATTTCAAGTTTCCTTCAGTTTATTACTACTAACAGAAAGACACTTTACTGCTGTTCCCAACCAAGGGGAAGCACGTCTAACAATTCTGTTCCTTCTTTCCATTCCTACTCAACTCCTAGAAACATAGTATTCTTTTAAAAGAAAACAAACAAACAAAAACCCCCAAAACAAACAAGCAAAAACTACAAAAAGCCACACAAAAGCAAATGCATGTAAGCAAAACCAAACAAAATCCACAACATGAATACTCTTCTCCATTATACTGAATTTTATCAGTAATCATTTCCCCCTTGCAGAACAGAAGCTGAAGGAATGAAAGTAAAGCCCACAGACATGACTCCAGCAGCAGTTTAGCATCTGTTCCAAGAATACCCTTTGAAAATTATGCTAAAATCTGCAGCTTTAGCTACTACTTTCCCTGGGCACTTTCAAGTGAGAACAGTATTTATTTCCTGACCTAGATCTTCATATTTCCACTCTTGCTCCTGAGCACTTTACTCCAGTTTTTCCTTTCTGACATTCATCTTCACATTTATTTCCATTCTGGACTTGAGCCTAGAATCTCACTTAAACTGCCTCATTCCTCCTAAAGGCTCTTCTTAGGAGCCCACAAGGTCAGACCTGCTTCACTCTGTGCCAGCCTAAATCACACGTCCTCTGTCCTGCCTAACACTGACTTTCAGACCTGGTATTCTATGTAGGCACAACTCCAATAAAGCAATTTAGCAGTGGAAAATTAGTGGCAGCACAGGCTTCACCCCTTCACATCTGTGATTTCTCTCGTAAGCTTTCCCAGCACAGGTCCAACATTTTTTTTAATATAGCATCAAATGTATCTCAACTGATAACTCCAAAGGATAGACACACCCCTAAAGAATTACAAGTCTCAGTGGGTCCCTGGGAAGAAACAAGTGAAGTAATCCCCAAGTACAGGACGGTTTGTTAAGTGTTAGGGGAAACTACTAGGTTATTTTTGAAGTATCTTAGTGAAAGCATTGACTATTTTCACATTATGTTTAAAGAATGGTTATTGCATGCCCACAAGACTAAAACCCACATGGTTTCCTGCATATTTGCACACTGCACCCCTTCCTAAAACAACAAACCCCCCCAGCTCTCCCCATCCTAGGTTCAGTTCCTCCAAATAGGTGAGAGATGATACATAATATGACTGGGCTGAATGTCTGCAGATGCCAAACGGCTTGTCAGATCCAATAATAATGAAGCTGACCTTCATCAGGCTTTCCTACAATGACATCATTAATGACAGTGTTAATTTGGGATCTCTCCTCTATCCAATCACTGTTAGGAAGTTCCTCAGAACATATCTTTGATCTTTCATGTTTAATCAAATTATTCCATCTTCCATATTTGAAAGTGGCTTATGACTCAAAGTCCTTTCTGCTTCTATACAATTACAGAAAGCCTCAATTCCTACAGAAAACATGAGGTTTGTTAGTTTAAAAATATATAGATATATTTTAAACAAGCAGACACTGGGTAAGTAGTTCAACATGATGACTCCCATTTCAAGAGAGCTGAGGGTCTGCAGGAACTTAACTTCAGCTGAAGAACGTAACTACCCAACCATCTCCTTAAACACTGCTGCTCAGATAACCACCCTCAGACAGTGGAAACAAGTTTAAAGCTATCACTGCACATTTGTTAGGCAGGTATTTGCTGCAGCTTTTACTTCAGCAATGAATTTTCAGCATACTGGGGAATTAAGACTTTCATTTTAAATGCTGTAAATGTAATAGGAGCATTCCATTGAATCTGCCACTTCTATTGATTGCGCACCTCAGAGGTTTCCAAAGTCAGCTGGGTTTTTTCTGCAGAGGGACAAAACTGATCTGCAACCATAAACACTTTTTTTTCCGCTTTCCTGTAGGTTTAAAAAAGCCTCTTGATGGATGCTTTGCTTTTAATTTTGCAAAACAAGGTTCGTTCATAATGAGTGCTTCTGTGCCAGGTTTCAGTCCAAGGGGAATTAGAGTTGCAGTTATAAATCCCCTAGAACTCTAAAGGAAAGTACAGAAATAGAAATGCTGAGGATGACAGTAGTGTAAAATTATAGCACTTTGAACAAAGTACACTGGAAGAAAGAACTAGAAAAGTTGCTTAGATTACTTCTCTGCATTTGGACAAACACATTAGGGAGGCTACAATTTAACAACACTTAATTTGGGCTTGACAACAGGAGGGAGGCAATGAGAACAAGTGGTAATATTGCAAATTCCACAACAAGATTGAGTTCTACTGTTCTCAGCAGGACTCAAATCCTGTTTCTACAGCAATAGAACAACCTTGTACTGCGAGTAATCCCAATTAGGGTTTACTTGGCATAAATAACTTTTCAACAGCACTAACGACACCCTAATCTATTGTCCATTCAGCAAGCCAGAAAATAGTCTGGTTTACACTTTTTACATTCACATTTTATATGGGGCAGATAACACCATTTATACAGCAATAAGCCAATACAGTCTGCTCAACTGTTCAGACAGTTCTGGATCTTGAACTAACTATTGTATTGAATTTTCTCTTCATCAACCATTTATTTTCCATCTGAATTTTACCTACTAAATCAATGTTAGCACAGAAAGAGTGTTTTTCAGAAAACAAATCACACTTTGTTTGATCATGTACTACCCTGGCCCAAAGGGAACACTCCTCACTCTGAGCGGGTTCACCAGTGTTACTACCAAAAGGATACCACGCACCAGTGTAAAGGCTGAAAAGTTACTCTGAAATAGGCTGCAGAAGTTGCTGTCAATTCTAGTTTAAACCACAAACCTCAATAAGGAAGGATATGCCTTGTTCAGAAGACTACTTAAGTTCAAAAACTGACTGTGCTGAACTGCATTTGTTTGGAAAAAAAAGAAGAAGTTACATGAAGGCAAAGTGTCATTGCCCAGCGTAACTCAAACATTCACAACCCTTAAGTGAGGGGCAGGCTGATACATAAGGAAAACCAGTCATTACAGAAACACCCAGCAGAAGAGAGGAGTATGACATGGAATGATGCAGGACCAAAGCATGACCCTGCATCACAGCAAACCAATCTGAAAGCAATTAAATAATTACCAGCAATACTACCTCAAAAATATCAGGTAACTCATACTGCTAACTGCCCATTCACTGATTTTGGTAATTTCAGTGGGAAGAAGCCTTCCTACATCCTGTCAGTCATTCACTGTCTGTCAACAAAGACTTCAGAGGAAAATTATTCATTCAGTTGAGCTGGTGAACCAAAACCACATCCATAAGTCCATGGGTCCTGATGGGATGCACCCGCGAGTGCTGAGAGAGCTGGCAGATGTTTTTGCTGGGCCACTCTCCATGATCTTTGAAAGGTCATGGAGAACAGGAGAGGTGCCTGAAGACTGGAGGAAGGCCAACATCACTCCAGCCTACAAAAAGGCAAGGAGGACGACCCAGGGAACTACAGGCCAGTTGGTCTCACCTCCATCCCTGGGAAGGTGATGAAGCGACTCATTATGGATGTCATCTCCAAACATGCTGTAGAACAGAAAGTTATTGGGAATGGTCAACATGGATTTACCAAGGGTAAATCATGCTTGACCGATCTGCTAGCCTTCTGTGATGTTATAACTGGTTGGCTGGATGAGGGGAGAGCAGCAGATGTCATCTACCTTGACTTCAGCAAGGCTTTTGACACTGTCTCCCGTGGCATCCTCATTAGGAACCTCAGAAAGTGTGGGTTAGAGGAGGGAACAGTGAGGTGGATCGAGAGCTGGCTGTGTGACAGATCTAAGAGGGGTGTGATCAATGGAGCAGTCGAGTTGGAGGCTGTAACTAGTGGTGTCCCGCAGAGGTCAGTACTGGGTCCGGTCTTGTTCAACATATTCATCAATGACCTGGACGAGGAGACAGAGTGGATCCTCAGCAAAGTTGCTGATGATACCAAGCTGGGAGGGGTGGCTGACATGCCAGAGGGCTGTGCTGCCATCCAGCATGACCTGGACAAGCTGGAGAGCTGGGCAGAGAAGAACCTCATGAGGTTCAATCAGGGCAAGTGTAGGGTGCTGCACCTGGGGGAAGAATGCCAGGCACCAATATAGGTTAGGGGGGGACCTCCTGGAAAGCAGCTCTGAGGAGAAGGATCTGGGAGTTCTGGCAGACAGTAAATTATCCATGAGCCGGCGATGTGCCAGTGCTGCCAAGAAGGCCAATGCCACCCTGGGCTGCACAGGGCAGTGTATGGCCAGCAGGTCAAGAGAGGTTCTCCTCCACCTCTACTCTGCCCTGGTGAGGCTGCAACTGGAATCCTGCGTCCAGTTCTGGGCTCCCCAGTTGAAGAGAGACAGGGACCTACTGGAGAGAGCCCAGCGGAGGGCAAAGAGGATGACTGGGGGACTGGAGCATCTCCTCTATGAAAGGCTGAGAGCTGGGACTCTTTCGCCTGGAGAAGAGAAGGCTGAGGGGTGATTTAATTCATGTTTACAAATACCTAAAGGGTGGGTTGAGGGAGGATGGAGCCAGACTCCTTTCAGTGGTTTCCAGTGACCGGACAAGGGGTAATGGGCACAAGCTGGAACATAGGAGGTTCTATTTAAATATGAGAAAGAACTTCTTTTTGGTGAGCATGACAGAGCACTGGCACAGGCTGCCCAGAGAGGGTGTGGAGTCTCCTTCTCTGGAGATTTTCAAGACTCACCTGGATGCAGCCCTGAGTGATGTGCTCTAGGGGATCCTGCTTTACAGCAGGGGAGTTGAACTGGATGATCTCTAGAGGTCCCTTCCAACTCTGACAAATCCATGATTCTGTAATAAGACAACTTAATGACCTGCAGTTGTTCTGCATTTTCTGCGTAACTACAATTAACAAACCTAGTGTAAACGTACTTTCTCCCTTGACAGGTGGATTTAATGATTAATGCCAGTTTTACTCAGACTAAAGAAATGAGATAATGAATATATTTTCCATTTTCCTAAAGAGATGTGGAAGTATCACTCTAGAAAGCTGCAGATAATAAGAGAAATTTGTCTGAAATAAAAATGAGAAGTCCTTTGCTTAAAAATATAGGCCTATATGACAGGTATCATTAAGATTTTCTTAACCATGCTAGAGACTTAAAAAGTATTTTTTCCATTATCCTCAGTAGGGTCACAATTAAAAAAAAATAAAAATAAAACAAAGAAAAAAAAAACAACAAACAAACAAAAAACCCACACAAGGAAGGACACATTAAGCAGTATTCTGTAACAGTGGTTTCATATGGCCTACTTGAGTTACCTTACTTCCATGCAGTTATTTCCTTAAAAGTGTGCAACTGCTCCTTTAGCTTTAATGAGTTGATATGTAACTGATTATTTTCAAGGGCCCTTACAGATAGAACATAGTAACTTCTACAATAAAACTCGAATTCAAACCACATAAGCATGTACACAGCTTGAAGAATATGAGCACTCCCTCCCAAACGAGAGTCACAAGAGGCATCACTGGAAGTCTGAAACACAAATCTTCATTTCATTTTTTAAAATTAGACAAAACAAAATAATAATGTCGCAAATCCATTTGCAGCATTTCCATCCAAGTATAAAAGTTGTTCCAAAAGCACCATAAGCCTTTTTAAACACTAGAAAGTGAGGTTAAAAATAAAACATTTTGTTCAATCCAGAACTTAGTTCTATTTCCTTATTTCATTAGGAATTTCAAAGTGTGTTTTCTGCAAAGTATCAAACATTTCTCAACTAGCTGGGAGATTGTCATATGATGTATTTAGCACACACATTTTAAATTGATTTTGTTGAAGGCTGGGTAGTTAAGTATTGCCTTCCTGGCAAATAAGTTCTGAACTCAGAGCAGAGCTCTTTTAGATCAGTGCTCTTTGTTGTTCTATGCATTTACTGTTATAGCCTTTTAAAGAAGAAACATTTCAGATAAATTTACTTAGTCTACAGAACAAACACTACACCTTCTGGTACTATAAAGCTCTCCAATTTCAGACCTAGCCCACGTGCCTTAAAACTTGACAGCCAGAAGCACTGCCAGCAATAATGCCCATTTTATTTCAGACTTCATAGAGATCTCTTTCTCTTCCCAACTAACCACAAGAAGTGTAAGCAAGATCACAACTTGCTGCATACAGTATTCCAACCAGAGTTACTTCACTCAGCAACTAAACAGCCATTGGATAGAGAAAACACTTGATGACTATGAACACAAGCAACACAATTCAAAAGTAAAAATTCCTTCTAGCAGCAATAGCTTTTGGGAATGGCTGCCTTTTACTTTTTAGGAGCTGCAAGACGCACAAGGCTCGCCTTCCAAAATCACTTTTTAGACTGAAAGGAAGACAAAGAATTGCACTAGACCCTAGGCAGCTCTGCAGAAGTGTTAAAATTGTAAGATCTGCTAACACAAGCACAAGCCACGTTCGTGACTTCCAGTAAGTTCAACCAGCAACTTTTCTTTTGAAGACACTGCTTAACAGCTCTACTGCTTCCCTCACCAGTGTAAGCATGTACCTTTCCCAGAACTTTGAAGGCACATCGCCTCTTCCCCTCCCTCCGAGATTCAGCTGGAACACTGGGAAAGGAAAAACACCAGGAAGTTTTTAAGGTAGTTTACCAATACAGAAAAACGGATGTGACCAATCGTAGGCAAATTTTGAAGTCAGAATAATCTACAGAATACACAGCTCATGTTCCTTTTTATGCTATCACTTACATTCACTCTCCTGCCTCTTATAACTAATTTAGGACTACATGCCCAGAAAAGGTTACTATACATTCCATAGAAAGCAATACCTTTTCTCTCTTCCTTTTTATAAGCTATTTGTTTCCCAAGTACTTTTCACTTCAACGGGCAATAGCCCTGCTAAACAGGACCAAAAACACGTTTTAAAGAAAAGAAGTTACATACAGATCAAGTTTTGACAGAATGACATCCTTCAGGAGAAGAGCTGTCTGTAAATACAAGTGAGAGAAATATTTACTCAGGCTTTCTATAACTTCTGATGATTCATCTTCAAAATACATTGCCTTTATCTGATCTCTAGGATTCATCTGCCAACATTAAGTATCACAGGCAGTCAGAAAAACAGAACAACTATAGGCAGCAAGTTCACATTTGTTCCCTGAAACGTAAGTTTGTCAGAGGAAAGTGACACATTTATGACACCTGTCTTATCACAAACTACTCAACTTAAATGCGAGCACATGCCAAAGCACCACGAGCTCTCTCATTCTCCTTGGGAGCATCACTTCAATTCCATAAAATGGGGAGCGGCTACATAACTGAAATCACATCTTGAGCTTGCTTTCCCAAAGAATAACTTCAGTCTGACCTGACACTCTCCATGTCTTTCATTCCTCTGACTTTGCTCCTCTCACTTAAATCCAGTGTTAGACACAGTCTCTGCAGCAGCAATCGTACCAGGCAGCCATCAGGGACTATCCCGATGCCCCAGTTCATTCACGGGTTGAAGATATGACATGAAGAGGTTCTGTTAGCAAGGATGCAAGCACGTTCTCCAGTGCTGCCCAAGACCTGAGAAATCCAGCGCTTAGCCACGACAGCATACTGGAAACATACTGTACTGTGGGACAGTAATTGGTGGCTGACAGTGTGATGGATAGGTGTGGATTTGGTCACCTCCTCACAGACCTCCACTGCCCTAAGGAATGAACGTGCCCTCCTGTTTTGCCAATTACTAGGCCTAGCACAAAGGATGCAGCCTGCAGTAGAACGAACCAGTAATTAGTTTCTATTGTATACAACAAAGTCAGTATATGGGTGATCCCTGGGGGTACAAACAAGTCAAACAGATCACACATAATAGACATCAACCCCAGGGACAACTCAGCACAACCAATAATAGGTGGAATAAACAAAGAAACAAAGTCTCCCATAGAAGAGATGGGAGACAACCAAGTCAATAGGCTGAGCATACAGGATAGAAGTAGCCCCATATTGTTCCCCCACAAAGCCCACATTTGCAAATACCAAACCTGACTGGGGCCCAGTTGCAGGGAGAGTCAGGAGGTCCTTCCCCAACAGGAAACTCTGTGAAGTGCATCCACCTCACAGACAGACACTCCACCCTTCCTGCAAGTGGTCCCAGTTTTTATGCCCAAAGCAGGACACCTGGCACTCATTTACCCAATGTGGGGCACCTGGGGCTTGTTTACCCAAGGGCTTTCCCTACACGGCCGGCCACACCTTGGAGGAAAGCCAAAAGGCAAACTCATCCCCTCCTCTTAAAGGGCCATGGGGACCACCCATATGTCAACCTTAATTCAGGGCTTGGGGTTCAGACCCCAGCACTTCACCTCCCCACCTGACAGACCTGTTGCCCAGGCTCCTAATGCAGCCTGAAAAGGTGTATTTCCTTCTCACCAAGACCATCTGCCCTTGAAGGAAAGCAAACGCTCTTGATGTATTCATCACATATCACGTATATATTCCTCCATATGGGAACAGTCCACTTGCTGATTGCCTCTCGTTCCTGTCCTGTAGTGCAGGAAACAGGGGCTTCAACCAGTTTTATATTTTGTATAGCCTGAAAGGGCCCCGAAATACCATCTTTCAGCACTTCCATTTCTTGAAAGAGACGGGAACAGAAGAAAAGTACACAGAGAGACTATACTGGATCCAATTCAACTTCAGCACCTTTAATGAATGACTTTGCCACACTACGTTATGTGACTTTATCTTTTTTAATAGGATACTTACATTATTTGGTTTACTGAAAAATAAAACACAGCAAGTTTCCTCTCACGCAGAGGAAACTGAGGCAAGTCCTACAGCAAAAGGTGGTAGATATGGAAAGAAATACCCATGGAATGAAACTACCTGCTCAGAGAGAAAACTGTGAACCCCTTTATACTGAAAAGCTCTGTACAGTGCACCTGGTAAATGGGTTTAAAAATTTTTTAGAAAGACTCCTCCCCCAAACACACACGTATGCCTTACAATCAGAACATGACCGCACTCACATCTTGCTGTATTTTGAGACCACCTAAAATAGCCATGAGCTTTCCCCTTTCTAATGGGGCAAAAGAGGAATTCAGCAGAAGTAATGGGCTTAGCAAGAATAACCAGTGGTTTACTGTGCACGCAATAAAACAGAAGCCAAAGATCTTTTCAGTTTTGGCCTCAAGCTGGATGTACTGTTCTGCCAGTGCTCCGAGGTTTTTGTTTTGCAGTACAAGTCAACAACTCACCCAGGGCCACAGCATTGTTTACCAATAACTGCTTTATTTTTCTTAATTTTTTTGTTACCCCACAGTATTTGAATTAACAAGAAGTCAGAGAGAAAGACAATAACTTGCTCTTTACTATCAGGTTTTGAACAAAAGCAAAACAAATCACTGCACAGAAGGAAACTTTATTTTTGTGTATATTTCACATACTTGGAAACTGCCCCTTCTTTCCTCTGTCAGATGTGCAGACGCTGCCAGTTGAGAGCCCCTTGTGCACAGAGATGATGGTTAACCGCAGTGACCAACTCGTGCGCTGCCCAGAAGCCCAAACCTGCACAAGCTGGGGAACTCCAGACACATAGCTGGAAGTTCTGCGCCAAACTTCTCCACCAAGATAGAATCATAGAACAGCTTTGGTTGGAAGAGACCTCTCAGATCACCCAGTCCAACCATTAACCCAGCACTGCCCAGTCCCCACTGCCCCATGTCCCTCAGCACCACATCTACACGGCTCTGAAATCCCTCCAGGGATGGGGACTCCCCACTGCCCTGGGCAGCCTGTGACAGGGCTGGGGAACCCTTGCAGTGAAGCAATTCTTCCTAATACCCAACCTAAAGGATAGGCACAGGCCATAGCTACATAGTTTCTGCCCCAAAGAACGTACAATCTAGTTGGTCAACAGCATATTTTACTGCCAGACAAATTCACGGGATGAGGAATGCCTGGTGTGCCTCCCATTTCAGACCAATTATCGAGAGGGAACTGTTTCAAAGTCACACACCTGCAAAGCGAAGAGGCAGGGCAGAACGCCATGGGAAGAACACCACCACCACAGCACTGCTGACCGACACGACTTCAAGGTCTTTTCCAACCCGGGTGGTTCTGTGACCGAAGAGACACCCCCGCGGCTGCGAGACAGAGCACTGCTGCCCGCATCGCCCCGCCGTGTCCTAAGGGCTCCCGGGGCCAGATAAGGAGGAAGGCGGCGGTCTCCTCCCGGCTGCGGGCCGGGCCCGCCACAGGAGCGGCACAGGTGAGCGCCGGGGCTGCCTCCCCCGGCCCCCTGCCCGTGACGGCGCCACAAGAACCGACCCGCGTTTCAATGGAGAGAAGGGACATCTTCCTCAGAAGACGTTTCCAAGAAGCGGCACCACATCCCCCACGAAGTCAGAAGCTTCTGGAAGTTGTACTTAGTTAAGAGAACGAGCGGACACCACCTCGGGCCCGCACACCGGCCCGGCCCCTGCCCCTCGCCCCGCTCACCCCCGCCAGCCGCGGGAGCCGCTGCGCCCCGGCTGGACCCGCCGCCAGCATCACCTTCATGCCGCGTCTCCCGGAGCACCGCCCGGCGGGGATGGAGGGCGGGCGGCTCTCGCCGTCGGCTGCGTCCCCGTCTCCCCCGGCGCTGGGGCTCCGGCTCCTCCTGCCCGATGTAAACACACACCGGCGGGCGGGGGGAGGGTGGGCAGCGCCATGGCAACCCCGGCCGGAAGAGGAAGCGTGGGGGGGGTCAGAGGCCGCCATTTTGCCGGGGCGCCGGTGTGCGTGTGTCTGCGCGGGGAATCCTGCTGCTGAGGCCTCGACGCAGAATCACAGAACAGCCTTGGGTGGAAGAGACCTCTCAGATCACCCAGTCCAACCATTAACCCAGCACTGCCCAGTCACCACTGCCCCATGTCCCTCAGCACCACATCTACACGGCTCTGAAATCCCTCCAGGGATGGGGACTCCCCCCCTACCCTGGGCAGCCTGGGCCAGTGTTGGGGAACCCTTTCACTGAGGAAAAGTTTCCTAATATCCAATGTAACCCTCCCCTGGCACAGCTTGAGGCCATCACCCCTCATCCTGTCACTGTTACCTGGGAGAAGAGACCAACCCCCGCCTCACACCCACTGCTGCTTCTTCACCCGAAGGTGTGCTGTGTGGTGGTGAAGATGACAGAGTCTGGAAATAGTCCTTGCAACATAAAAGTCTTCCTTCTCGCATATTGCTTTAAAAGTATCATGGGGCACGATCACACACATGGATATAAGGGTGTTCACTGCAATGTTAAATGCAGTGAGGAAAGCCAAAGCAAAACAAAAAAAGGGTGGTTGGAAGTAATAATTCCCGGAATTGGGAGATAAAACAACATTGAGCAAATGATGGTGACGGGAGTTCAATTTTCTCTGATTTAGTATCACGCCACACTTGAATATTGAGCTAATACATTATGTAGAGAACATAACAACTTGACAAGTCGTTGAGTCCAAAATAGGAAAGATTGCTTTTGTTCCCCCCGTGTACCCCTTGGCTGAGAAACTCTGCAATTTCTTCTCTAAAGAATATGCCTTTCACATCTATGTATGTCTTCAAAATAATTCTTCAGTACAGTGGACCCTGTTTAGTCAGAAACCACAAAAGGAAAAATGTGCTAGCTTAAAGGATAGAAATGCTGTCTCTCAGTGCACAGTGGAAGAAAAGCAGTTATTTTTTTGTTTGTTTCATACTGTCTTTTCTAATCTGCAGAACCTCCTTGGAGAGTAGAGATGGAGTGGTACCCTAAGACTAGTTCTCATTTTTCAGTTAAATAGGAAACTCTTGAAAGACACCAAACAAAGTAATTCCCTCACCCCATGCAGGCTGACAACTCCAGAGACCCATTTCCTTTGCTTCTCACAACACATCCCTGCCCTTAAATTATTTTCTGGATCACTTCTCAGAGGAAGTACTCTGCAACCCTTTCCTGGCAGAGATTCACACAGCAGAATTTACAATTTCTTCTGCATATACGTGCATACTTCACTGCAAGCATGTGAATCTTCTCAGAAGAACAGTAGAGGAAGCCATTGAATTCCGGGAAGGTTTCACAGACCACACTAATCTCTACAGACATGCACATATATCTAACAAACTGTGCAAATATAAACACACCTTTGTGTGTGTGAGATATTACCCTATGTATTTTATATATATAATATTAACTGTAACAACATAACCAAAATATAAATTCTCTCCTCAATACACCATGTAACAAAATTTATATCAAATAATCTTGTCAACAGTATTAGTAGAATTAGATTGTATTAGATTTTTAATTGCATAATAGAAATCCATATTTATGTTCTAGTCAGATGGTGAGCAGAAGTAAGTTCATATCATGTTAGTGTTGAGTTTAACATGTAAATTATAGCCTGATTCCCAATAAAAGCATATTGCCTAAATTGCAAAGGGTTGAAGAGTAAAGTATCTTTTCCCTCATCAAGGTAAAATGAGTCATTCTCGTGAAGTTCAAAATAATGCAGCTTTCTACATTATTTAAAATTTCAGATGAACGTAACATTTCTCAGAAAGTTCCTAAGCCCCTAAAACATGTGCTATTTCTTAAACAACTTAATGTTAAGTTGTCGTGTTTCCAATGTTTGTAAACATTCAAAGAATATTCCATTTGAAAAATCAGAATGTTCTAGATTATAGAAAAATCTTGGGGGCTGGGGGGACAGGGGGAAAGAAAGAATGGGAATAAAAAGTTGTTTACTTTATGATAGGCAGAGGAAAGTCCTTTATTCCTGAAGCTATTTCAGCAGCTACCAAAAATATTCCTTAACAAAGAATTAGACAACACAGGCTACGTACACACGTGGTGCAGCTCACAGGGTATGACTTTGTTCAGTGAAACGGTGCTGAGGATGTTACGTCCTTATTATACATATTTCAGGGGCTGATTGCTTTGAACAAGCTCTGACACTTTAGACTGAATGCTCATACAACTTTGCACCTGGAATAAGTTTTTCCAGTTTAGTTTCAACCAAAAGTATTGAATCCAGTTAACGTACTCCAAGCCTGCTCTGGTGAAATTCACCTCAAAAGATGTCTTTACTGAAGCAAAAAGTGTAGATGTTTCCATAGTTAAATTCTACTGTTTGTAAATTAAAAGTGATGTCTTTCTAATGCAGAAATTCCCTTCCCAGCCTTCCTGAAGAATGGACCACTCTAGGAGATTTACCTACCCAGAATTTTCAGTCAAGGCTGAGGATGTCAAATCTCTTAAATGACTAAAGCATAGTTCACTTGTAATTTCCTGCTAGGTGTTGAAACCACTGAAAAAATATTCTGACCTTCAGATTTGGTCACAGTACAGTCCTAAACAACTATTTCCAAGAAAAATAAATACCATTTCATGCAAGTTATCATTCTTCATGTAGGGGTGAGAGTCTGTGTGTGAGAGTGACATTTGGGCATAATTTTTGCTGCATAGACCAGAAAGCACACTCCTCAGATACAGCATAACATAATGGCATCTCCCTGTCACATGTGCCAATTTCAGGAGATGAGATCTCAGCACTTTTTGCCAATGCTGATGACCAGACACTGGCTTGGAGATAAGAATCTGACCAACAACTGAGTTCTGAATCTCACATCTACAATGATAGAGCTTTCCCTTAGATGTATTTTAACATATTGAGATAATTAATGATCATTATAAAGCATTCAGGTGGACTGACGCATTAAAATAGAGATTACTGATACCAAATTAGACTGCTGGGAGGTTCTATTTCCATCCTAGCCATTTAAGTGCAGGTGACTGGCACTATAAAGCAGAATTGCCCTGCCTTGTTACCCCTATTAACCTCCATGCTCTTTTCAGCCCTAGTTTCCTATGTCACATACCTACCCTGTGTGACATTTGAACAGCCTTCACACTGCCTGCTGTTAAAAAGGATAATGCAGCATAAATAACTGCAAGTACCATGTGATATAAGACAGATCAAGAATAAACAGTAATAATTCATTGTAACAGGTAGTCACAATATGGTGACAGTAGTTGGTTCACGTGCTAAAGGGTCGTGGTAGAAAGAAAATTAGTTCTAGACAATGAAGCTGCTGATTAGTAATGGCTGTAGCATTTACAGCTCCTCCAGACCTCTCTGTTCCAGATCAAAAATTCTCCCTTATGTTGAGAAAATAAATTGGCCACTGGCCTTATCAAGCATCCCCAGAACACCCAGCAAACAAATTAGCTACAACTTTGCAATAATCATTGCTTTGTCTTGGTGAAGGACTCATGCATTGAGATAACTGCCCTGAATTTGTATATATTATAGGCTTATATAGATGTCAGTTCAGCAGCATTTGAGTCTCTCTGTCCTAAATTCACCCTTACTTCCCTACCCTCCAGGGATGCTGTATTTGCTGCATTGGGTAGCTGGACATGGATGAACACTCCAACTTCAGCAGAGAATTCATAAAACTCTCTCTAAGAATGAAGTTCAGATTTCTGGAGGCATAAAGGTGACCAAACCAAGGGAAGTCACATACCTACAGCAGTCATTTGCCTAAACATCACCAGGCGTTGGAATCTAAATGAGGTACCAGGTGCCACAGAAAACATCTGTGGCAGAGCAAGGAGCATCACTCAGTCTCCTATGCCCTGGACTGGTAACAGCCTGATTCAGGAATTTACTCTGTTTTAATATTTGTCCATGTTCATTTTAAAACATCAATAAATCCTAATGGTATAACAAGAAAAGCACAGACAATCTTGTGATTTGGCTGTGTCAGGGGAGGCCACGATTCACAGCAGTAGATAGGAGCATTCAGAGGTCCACAGGTCTCTACCTGCCCTCTCCTGCGAGGAACCTGTGCCACTCCAGCTGAAGAATTCAGAATGCCAAAAGCTCTCATGCAACAGGGATTTTTCCTCTGTGAGGATTTCGGTGTTTCACATGGCATTTTAGTGTTAAGTGCAAAATGAATGTTAAAAAGCAAAAGAATGGCTTGGTGTTGCATGAAATAAACACAAGCCACGGTCCCCCCTGGGCAGAGGGAACTCTTTTCTATCAGGAAAGACAAGAGGTATCAAGAAGGGAATAGAATCAAGTGTAGCCAAGTGACCAGCATATTCTTGAACACCTGTTTAGGGGATGGTAACAATGGGAGATTTATGAATAGTTTCTGAAGTCAGTTATAGCTAGATTTGATATATTATTGCCTAGCTTTCTGCATATGACTTCTGGGTCTGCAGATGGAGAGGAAAGATTTTGACATTTCTAAATAATCCTCACGTTTAAAGCAGGTTTGGTGACCATAGGCTATTAAAAATTGATACTTGCAACAGTACTGTTGCACAAATTAATGCAAGCAATAGCAACACTTGAGAGCATTTGAAATCTAAAAATAAGGAAATTTTTTTCTACCAAAGTCTCTTCAATATCTGTGCTAGAAAACAGATCTGTTTAACAAAATACTTCCTAATAAGGGTAATGTTGTGCATTAAAACACACATGACTGAACAGTGATGCTGCATCATTCGGTATTAATAGGGAGGATGGAGAATATATAGCCCAAATGATGTCCCTGGTGTATCTGCTGTGTCTTAAGCCTTCCTGAGAACAGAACAAAAAGGGGAACACAGATTTAACTAGCTGTTTTCACCATCTGAGCTAAAATATAAAGACCAGACACAAAGAGGTCTATTAAAATAGTAAACTTCTTTCCACTTCACAGATAACAACTGTTAAGAATGAATTATTTTAACTCTCAAATATATTATCTTCACTGATATTGCACAGCTTGAGATATCTGTCATTATTGGGTT
Organism: Podargus strigoides; assembly: GCA_028020825.1. Classification (NCBI taxonomy): domain Eukaryota; kingdom Metazoa; phylum Chordata; class Aves; order Caprimulgiformes; family Podargidae; genus Podargus; species Podargus strigoides. Next base: position 39,089,642 of record CM051624.1, on the reverse strand, counting down.
AGGATTTATTGTTTCTCCAGAGTTTTCTGCTTATAGTCACACCTCATGCATGCATGCATGCAGGGACAGTGCCCCACTGTGCAGCACCAAGGAAGTTTAAAAGCTATTTGCAGAACAGTGTATAGACTCTGCCACCGGGAAGCCTTCAGGATGTGACAGACCTAATTCTCCTATTCTGCAGCTCAGCTGCAGGTCACTGTCAGCTTCCCTATTGATGGGAGAGCAAAATAACAAAGCCATTGACAGATTTGTCTCTTGTAACTCATTTTTACTATTGATGACTGTGATACTACATTCTCCTTTCTTAATGTGTTAAAAATAAGCTGGGGAGACTACCTGTGATTGAACCTTAGCTTTCATAATGTTTTTAATTCCCCTTTTTCCCCCTCCTTTGGTGTTACATTACTAGCAGGTTTGGACATGTTAAATATAAACATATTATTCTTACAGGGGAACCCCTAAGCAAGACTATAAAGATGTGATTTATACAACAATAAAAAAGGCAGTAATAAAAATAAAAATATATTGGTGATCTTAGTAAGCTGGAATCATCTAGCTATCAAGTAAGTCTGTGAAAAGAACTTGGTACACATTGCTGCTTCAGATTACAAATAGTGTTTTGACTTTACTTGGGGTTTTTTTCCTTCTTATTGGGATAGTTCTTATAGAAAATCCATTTAAAATCTCTTTAATAAAGATCCTTCTGCACAGGGATACACCACTTACCCATTACTTTCTAGAGCTGTAGTTACCAGTCAGCCCACTTCTCTGAATGCAAATGGGTTTTGCTCAATTGTCTAAAATCCTGAACTCCAAATACCAGCTTGGCTGATTGGGTCATTATTTTTGGTTCTTTGTTGTCTTTCTTTATAGTTCTTTGAAAGAGCATTGGTAAGCGAGGCTAGCTGTTTAATGCCTGCAACACAGCCTTTCACAAAGAAAATAAGTATATCAAAGATGATATGAGGATACACTGAACAATGACCACAGTCTGCTTGTTCTCAGAGCACCAAAAAGAATGATTTTCTGTTACACTACAGCAGGCAGTATTTCATGATGCTTATATTAAATGGCCAAAGCACTTCCACCAACAGATGATGGCATCTTCTAGAGAGATTTTTAAAAAATGGGTTGTATAGGAAAGGGCATATTGTTGGCAACCAAGGATTCTTAGAGCTTGATTTTTTACCATAAAATCTGATATCATGTATATCCCTGTAAATACCATACACACTTCGTGGAAAATGCTGCCACCTGGAAGGATAGCATAAAGAATAAAGTAAGAACAGCCATTACAGAAGCATAACTCTAATAGTTGCACTTCTTGCTCATTAGATAATAGAGGAATAAAATCCTCTCATCACTGAAGTTATACAAAATTCCCATTAATTTCAATAGGGCTCATCTACTTCAGTTTGATAGCAATATATCAGATGCCACATCTGTTTAATTCTCAGACTAGTCAAGAGTTATATTTTGTCTGAGATTCACATTTTCACTCTTTTTTATTAGAATTTGACTTCTTTGAGAATGAAGAAGATACTATTTTTAGTTTCATTCTAAAATTTAATAAAGGTAGTCAGTTTGTGCATATACATGATTAGATCTGCATCACTGAGAAAATTAAACCAACAAGATTTGAAAGCACTTCATACCAAACAAACTGCGAAAGCATCTATGTTTGTATGTTTCCAAAATTAAAACTCAGATGAGATTAATTGAAAAATCTATAGAGATTCACTGGCCTTAAAAGCAACTGGAAGCCACATTTCATAAAGAGCCATGTATTTGGCAATGAAAGGAGGTTTTGATAATTTTAATGAGGGGAAAAAAGTGAAAATAAGTGAGATTGAACTTTTGGGTTCCACTTAAACAAAGCTGCTATATTTCATATGCCTTTAGTTATAGGGCATGAAGGCAATTTATTTTTTTATGTAGGCTTCAAAGTCTTGCAATAGAGAACAGTATCTGCTAAAATGCCAGGATACGTAACTGGATTCACATATGGGCTTCCCAGACTTCAGAAACTTTCAGATTCATTTTTACTTTGAACTCATGCCAAAGACTGAACTGTACAGGCAGCAAGGCTCTGCGAGTAGATTCTGCTGACATTTGGAATCACCAGTAATTTTTTCTTAGGATGCCAGAACAAGGCTCTAGATAATATTTCACCCCATCACGAACAATAGAATTCATATGGGGGTGTCTCTCTTTTCAGGGTATTTTTGACCTTTTCAGTTTAAGTATATTTTTTTCCACCTACATAGGCAATAAGATTACTTTACAGGAAGGAGACATTGACATGATAATGCTTGCAAAGTGCTTCTGGCCAAAATCTTCTGATGAATTTATCACCCATTTTGTGATCTCCCTTCCCTACAGTAAAGTTTCTTAACATTGCTAACACCAGGGATGAGGAGTCAACTAGCAGCCTCCAAGATCAGAATCTGTGGCCCAGAAAGAATATTAGTGGCACTGAACTGAGACAGTGAGACTCTTATCCCAGCATAAATTTTTCTTTACAGTGTTAAGGCTTAATTAAATATTGGCCCAGTTACCATTCTGCTGCATTTCTGAGCTGCTTTTGAAGTGGAATTTTTCCTTTCCCCATTCTTCCTGTGTAATGCTTTCTTCTGTCTTACCACCACTGCACACACATGCACATAGGTGCATGTTGAACACTTCAAACTGACTATTTGTAATCCCAGAATGACTGGTAATAAACGAGGAACTGGGATATGCCTTCCCTTGTTTGGTGTAATATGCAATCCACACATAGCTTCTGCAGTTTACAGTCAACACAGATATAGCTAGCTGCCATAGGTGACTGACTTCCTTTTTATAGATTAGTTTTAGAGCCAGCTCCAGTCTTTGGTTGATAAATGAACTCTAGAGGACATTCTTTCATTCTCTAGGTGCTGGTCTCACTTTAGTAAGAACAGAGGCTCCCAGATAATAACTTGGAGCAAAAGCTGCATGAAAGAGGGAATAATTCACCATGAATTAAACTATGCACTGTTGGTGCTGCGTGAACAGGAATGACAGGGACACGCATAGAAAAAATGCCTGGCAGTACATCAGTCAAAGGATGCGCCTTCTTAGATTTATGAATATTTAATTGAAGTTGCACACCAAGTAGGTGACAACAGTTCTTCAGAGCTGGTGATATAATACATAACTACCGCTTTGACAGGAATCCAGTTCCATCTCAGACCCAACTCACAGCAGTGGATTGGGGGGGGGAGGGAAGGAGATTCCTACCTTTTCCTCCCCACAGAAACACACAAAATGTTTTGCACAGACTGTTTAAATTCCTGTTACAGATCTTATACACTCTCAAAAGTCATTGCAGAGCAAATATTTGTTAATGTTTGTATGGTTATGCGCTTGCCAGAGACAGTGCCCATATGCAAAACTGTGCTTCTGCATTTATGCATGCACTTATGCTTTTATGCATGCACATGGGGATTAGCATGTATGATTAGTCCTTTTTCTAATCCTAGTGAAGTGTGGTAGGACCATTACTGCCAAGAAAGGAAACTTAAGTCTCCTTCATACCCTTCATAATATTCTCCACTAATGGGCTGTGCCTTGGTAATTATAGCTCTAGAAACAAAAAAGGTGAGGTGGGCTTACCTGCTGTAGAGCTTCCGTGGAGATAGGATATTAGCATTGCCCTGGAGATAAAAGCATGGGCAAGTTATGTGGATCCTAGTAACTGTTGAAAAATACATTAACTATTTAATAAGCAAAGTGCTTAAGGTGTAAGGTCTCCATACTCCATGCCACCCAGGGAAAGTACTAACTTTGCATGGCAGAACTGCAAAAGATGCCGTGGCATCCCATAGCTGGCAGACAGCCTTCCCAAAGCACAAGTTCAGGTACAACAGGCTCCTATTCTGTCACTTTCTTCTTCTCTTCCTCCTTTCCCTGCTTTAATTCTACTGTTCATGAAGTATCCAGTTATTCAGCTGATGGAGACAGGCACTTATCCTTATATAGCTGTTTCAGCCCCTTTTCAGTCTCCAGGTAAAAAACAGTGACCAACTGAAATGCTTTTTTTTTTCTTCCCCCTGCAAAATGCTGGGACCTAAAATGCCTGATTTCAGTATCAACCAGCACTATGATATCACAGCATATTCTCAGATTTGCCTTGCCAATGATTTTTGCTTCCCCACCCTTCATCTATTCCACTGATAAAAAAGTGCCTGGAAATCAGGCTCACAAACACCAGAGAGGCAAGTCAAAGGAACTCTGGGCATGGATAACACTAGAGAGCATGATGCCTCTCCAAGATACCCACTAACCTATTAGGAAATCAGGTAGCAGTAGATGTGTAGGGTGAATCCAGTATGACTCCAGAATGCAGCTGGAGATTATTTTCTATACCAGCACAAGCTAGAGGGCTGCTTGCATGACATAGCCCAGCGTGGAAACTGCTCTTGAATGGCTCACCAAAAACATGCAGTTGAAACGTCACAGTTTGGAGACTTCCAATATAATGCAACTCTAATCTTTGAATTGCTGCTATTAGCAAGTTCCAGCAATGCAATAAACCTAACTCAGTCTAGCTGCTACATATCTAACTCCTGAGAGCCTCCAGGATTAAGGTTATAACACGCGTATCTCCTGCACATGCTTGTAAGACCATCAGGTTTCAATAGCAAACATAAACCTGAAAAATATCAGTATAAATGCATTTTTCAGATAGTCAAGAGAAACAGATGAAACTGCACTGATTACTAAATATATTGCTTTTTCTCCTATGAATATATAACCAGCTGATACTCACAGCTTGGTGCTTGAAGTACTTTTTGGCTGGAAACTCCACATTTCAGATGAGATATAAAATTAGGGCCTCATATTTATTTTCATGAAAGCTCTTCTAGTGTGTGATGTCAGGTCTTAAGCTGTTGAAAACATACATATCCCAAAACTGAGGGAGGATAATGTGGTTATACTACCTCCTAAATTTCTCTTCTCTGCTTTTGCAAAAAAACATTATCATTTTCCCAGGAGGAAAGTAAACTGTCTTCTGTCTCCACGTTGCCCCCTTCTTCCAGCACTCCTGAAAATACACATCCCTCTTGCAGAGCATAAATCACTTTGCTCTTTGACCATTTGTGCCTTTTCATCTCTGTTCTGGGCACTTCAGCTCCATTTAAGCAGCGTAACTTTTCTGTGGGAGATGAAAGGTAGGACTACTTAGAGACCACAAAAAAAGCCTCAATAAGCTGATTTTTTCTAATTGGAAATCCAAAAGTTTTGCCTAAGACAACCTAGACTGCTCTTTTCAACATTGTCCTTCATAGCTCAGTACCCTCAACATTTTTCTCGCTTCAGAAAAGAACACCTTAAAACTGCAAGATTTGAGAGTTGTATCCCCTCAGGTTAACCAGTGCTCTAAAAGTCAGCAACGGTGACCAGAATATAGGTATTTTGGCAGCAATTTTACTCACTCACCAAACCCAAGCCTGAGCTTCCTGTTACAATCCATCTTCATCACACATCATTACACTGAAGGTTAGTATGGGTCATTAGCCATGTTTCTTTGGACTCCAGCTTCTCCCACGAATCCTCAATTAAGCAACCCATTGTTAGTAGCTGTATGATTCACAAAATCTACCTTCAGAACAGTATTCTAGCAAGAGCACATGTGATAAGGGAAAGGGGGAAAATTTTAAGTTAAAAAAACCTAACCTATGAAATTAATACCTGGACCAGCAGGAGCTGGACTAAGTAGCCTTCAAGAGTCCTTGTAGTCTTAACTCACCCATCCACTGTGCCTGTTTCACGCTGACAGTCATCACTGCACATCGTATATTGTGACTCTACGAATTTTGAGTACTAAAATGACAATTATTCAGTTATTTACAATGGTGGCACAACCCTCTTCCATCACATAGGAAAACCCTGTGCCAAAGACCCAGTCCCTGCCATTAAGTACATGCTGTAGTCAGTGGGATTCAGAGTGAAATACTTCAGTAAGCACTAAGAGATTAATCACAGAAACACTGACTATCTACCACAACTTTTCCCACTGCAAAGCTAGACAACTCCTTCACTACATCTTTTTCAAAGCTGGATCCCTATGCTCTGTGAAACCTGCAGGTATTAAGCACTTCTGAGAACTAGCACACCTGTTTCAAATCCTAAATGTGGCTGAAGGTGCTTCTCTTTAGCAATCAGCTTTGAAAACCTGACCTTCATTGCTTGTCTAGAACAGAGGGAATAGCACCCAGCTGCTTTGTAAGCACTTGCAAGAGAGCACCTGAAGACTGTAGGCTCTGTTCCTTTGCCAAATACTACTCATCAGGAAAGTACAGCAATCCCCATGGGGAGGGATGACACCAGACTCCTGCTTTCTAGTTCTTATTCTGCTACTGAGAGATCCTGGATATCATTTTTCATGAGTCAGCATCTGAATTTCTTTATTCATGAAATGTGGCTAAACATCCCATTTTTCAGTATAGCATTTCAATATATTTTCAAAATACTTTGAATGAGACATGCTAAGAAAGTACTGAATGTTATTACCTGCTTGGACATTTTTCCTGTCAATTTTTAGCCTAGCAGTGTATGTTCACAAGACATGCGCTGCTTCTACAAACACACAGATATTCTATTTCTGAAGCTTCATCCTGAGAGATTTATGAAATAAAAGTTTGTTCCTTCCCAATTGTCTGATGCTTGTCTATTAAGAAATTTCATCTGAAAGTAATCTTTCCTATATGGAGCCATTTTCTTTTCTTGGCAAGGTTGCAGGTTTCTTCCCCTGAAAGCTGCTGTGGAAATGCATGTGTACATGTATGTATGTTTCCATGTTTGTATAAAGTTCTGGTTGCACAGAAAATCCTGAATAATGCACGTTTGTAACATGACCCTTTAAAAAGTGTAACTCCCTAAAAGTAAAGAAGCTAGGTAAAGGGAGCAACTAAAAGGATAAAAACTTGGAAATGGGAAGAAAATATCATTATCTGAAATAGAAATAAAATGTATACTAGACAACGATCATGCTTAGACATGGGGAGCAGCTGGAATAAAGAGTGGAAGTCATATGTGAATGGTGAAAATAAAGAGCAGTGTAAATTCTGACAAGTGGCAACATGAGATACGGCTAAAAAGATTTTTTTTTTTTTTTTTTTAATTGCAAATCAATCAAAGTTGACAGAATCGGTAGATAAGCAAGATATAAAAGGGGAAGATAAGGTTACTGCAGAAAAGCTGTACGTCCCTTAGGCTGACAGGTGCTACAGAGCAGGACAGGGATGTTCCTGATCAGATCATTCCTTACAGGGACTGATCTGAGGAAATCGCAGGTTCAGGAAGAATCTCTCAGAGAAAATATCATTGCTCAGAAGAAAGGATTTTAGCACAAATTTAGTGCAATGAACAACTTGCTAGGAGCAGATGACACTCACCCAGGAGTTCAGAGGCAGCTCAGGTATGAAACTGCTTAGCTGCTGAGTGAGCATGGTAAGTGCCATCAAACTTTAAAAAGGATCCAGGACGAGTGATTGTATTTCTTTCATACCTAGGGATGGAAGAAATGTGTAATAAAAATGGAAGCAGTAGACTCAGGGATGAATATCATATGTTGGGGCTGAGTCAACGTAGTTTTCACAAGGTCTGAAATACACTCTCCCAGAGGTCTCTGAAGAAGCCTGTGATGATCCACAAGGTGATCCAGTGGATACAGTTATCAAAGCTGCAGTTGTGTTCACGGGACAGTCCACATTGGGGTACAGGGACTGAGGAAGGCTGTTGCAACATGTTTTATCTATTGGGGCTGGAGGGTGCCAACAGACCTTAACGGCCCCTGACTGGCCTCACCTGGGGCCTCTGCCCAGGGGCTCCATTTAAGTTCTGGCCTTAGCCTTTGCTCCTTGTTTGGGCTGTGCTGTAGGAGTGTGCCTCCCTAGTCTGGCTTTGCTCTCCTTGCTGAACCTTGGACCTATCTTGTATCTTTGTCTTTAGTCTTGTCTTTGTCTTCAGTTTCTGGATGTGATTCAACACTTATCAATAGGTTATGTTATCTGTCCATTCCTGTGAGTTGGTCAGATACTGTGAGATTGTGCTGTGGTCACAGCTCCTAGGGAGCCCTCTGTATGGAGTCATCCTTTCTTTTGCTGTTACTCTCTGGCCCATTTGTCTTGGTTCTCCTTCAAGGCAGTCCAAGGAATGGAGCAATGACCTACGCTGTGAAGTCAAAGTGGAGCTAGAGCTGGAAGAGTATTTGGGTTCTGCAGTATAAACTTTCCAAAACCTTTTAGCAGGACTCATCAATGAAATAAATACTAAAATTTAAAAATGCTTTAAGGAAAATGGTGCAGGTAAGTGTTTTTTTTTCCTAACAGGCATCAGAGATCTATTATGGAATCTGTATGTATAATCTGTATGTATCTGGAGAAGGTGAACAGTGAAATAATAAGCTGCAGATGCTAACACAAAGTTTTGAGATGGTTGGGGCTAAAAGTGATGCATCACTTCTCAGCACACATTACAGGAGAGGCACTTACACGCTTGCAAGCATTTTCTGCAGGAAGCAGCTACTGCTGGGTACTGTGTGGACAGGGATCAAAGGAGTGAACGGCTGGGAGTGGCGATAGGGAGTTCCTTATGTCCCACTTGCACAAATGGCAAACCACTAGAGAGCAGCATTAGACCAAACCTTCTGTTACGTGCCTGAACAACTTGCGAATTAAACAAAGCATTGGGGTGAGGTTTGTAGTTGGATGCTGTGGTTTCAGATCAGATTTTATCAGAACCAGGGAAGCTATAGACCAGTCAGTTCCATCTGGCTCAGCCCGTAGATACTCAAATACTGAAACCAACCTTTGTAGCTTGCCTCCAGGAACCAAACTTTCCACATGCATTAAGTTAAAAAAACTGTACTAAAAGTCTTTTCAGCCTACAGTTACTGCAAACCAGAAAAAACCAACTTGGTTGTAAAAGTTTCATCTAGTTCTTGTCTCTAGCCATCATCTCAGGTTGAGGCTCACTGACACCTGTAGTTCTTTCCTGTGCAGAGTCTTTGGACTTGCACATCTCCTTTATGGTATAATTCTGACACTGGAAAGGTAAGAGATGAATGATGGTAAAAGACCAGAGATCATGCTGCTGCAGCAGTAGTTTAGGAGGAGCAGAGTCCAAACATGCACTGGTTTCAAACTAATCTCAACACATCACAGTATTAACACTGGAGATTTTTTTCTTTTAAAGAATAAAACTTTCATTTAAGTAAAAATGTACCTAAAATATGGCAATATGTCAATATATGCTATGGTATAAGATACTCGTAACATATGCTAAAATTGACTAATTATGTGAAAACTAACATACAAGCATTTATATATCAAGCATACAGTAACCTTTCCTTTGAAAGGCTTGCTTTTGCTGGCTGGGAACTGGGACAAAGTAAGGGCTAGGCACCAGGGACTTGATTTACAAAGTATTTTTGTGATTGTGGCCTTTTCTGCAAAAGCCAAAATGGTTTTACCGTACTTGATCAAGGTCAGTGATTTAATTAAACAAAACTGATTAACTGACTGGCAACCAAAAAGCAGGAAAGCTCATTTTCTTTTCCCAGTCAGTGAATAATGAGGCATGAATGCATGCTTTCACTAATCCAAGCATCCTGAAGGACACAGTATCTGTAAACATATAACTGTTTAACAACATCATTTTGAAAACAAAGGAAGTTTTGTGCATGTTTTTATTATTTAACTTTTTTCAGCCTGTTATACTATAAAAGAGTTTCATTTAATGGCTACAAAGTTATTTTAAAATGCTGTTCAGCAGAATCTTGATTTCTGTCCAAATGCAGCATTACACAAAACTGATTTAAAAAGAATGGTCATGTAGCAAGTGCAATACTTTCTGTTATTGTGACTTAAGAAAAATTAGGATTCTTACTGTAGTAAGAACAATTGGCCTGTTCAAACATGTGGAGATAACTGTGAGTCCTCCTGAAAAGTAATAAGCTTCTTCAGGTGAACATGGAGCTGAGTTAAGCCAACTGCTTGTTCACTGTCAGTTGTTTGCATGGCCTTTTGTGTGAATAGCTGAGAAACTGAGCATTAGGGTGGTGTTCAACTGGATCCTTTACTCTCCTGAATTCTGTTTCTCTTGAGGGTCACACACTCCAATGCTTTAGCCAGGGGAAGTGCCCTCTGTACTTCCTTATTATGGAAAGATCATTGGATTTACTATTCCTGTTGCTTCTGATGATACCTATCACTGCTACAGAGCTAGGGGAAAAAACTATACTTAAACACCAACAGGTGTTTGTTTTTTCTACTGTTGTCATTTAATATTATGCCAAGAGGGACTTGGATTACACGGTGGCAGTAGTGCTCATTCTCTGCTGCGGAATGAAGGTGAAACTAAGTAGGCATCACTAAATGTGATAAGCATTGTATTAAAATTACTAACAAACAGCAGTGATAAAATATCTGGCAGATCAAGGACAGTGTGGATAAGAAGGAGAAATGTCAAAAGACAGTGTAAGAAAAGGCGTGCAGGAAAAAAATGTGAATTACAGCTGTGTAATCAAATTATTTGGATAGAGAATGAGACCGAGACCTGAACATTATTCAGCTAGAATATCAAAGCAGACAATTTAGACAAGCAGCATCAAAAAGGAAATTTGCATCTATGAGACAACTTCTGATAATGTGTTATCAGGTGATATGAGACTTTGGTCTATTAATTAGCCTTGAAAAATACCCAATTCTTCCTGGAAGTCAGGAAAATGAATTAAACCGTGGGTAAATCTCCTGACTCAAGGGTTACTCTGGTCTGTGGTCTGCAACAGGAGTCAGTAAGGTATTACAGCCTTCCACAGAACGGATATGCAAAGCTGCATGGCAGAACTTCAAAGGGCTCCTCTGTCCCTCCTTGCTGCACGCCTGGAGTGACCCAGCTCCAGGCACTGCACAGTGATCTAGTCTTGTTCTCTTGCTTTTATTGTCTAATCACTTCTGCTCTCTCCCCTGTCACTTTGTGATGTGTAGCAGCTGGAATGTGCTCCCATGACTCTTGAATAGACACTGAGGTCACTCAGAACTGTACGGGTGTGACACACTAATGAGGGCTTCTGAACTTCATCCTCTTATCAGCCAAAGCAAAAGGGATCCTTTATGTCTGCACCTCATTATTACAGTGTAATCTACAAGGAAATTATAAATGTAGATGAATTGTGGAAGTTAGAAATGTGGATTATATTAGAAAGTGTAGGAAGAAATGAAAATATTACTAGCTAAGCTTTTTACATAATATCAGCTAAAACTTTCCTAGCAAACTACTCCTTAAGAACAAAGGACCAGCCCATAGATCTATCTGGAAGGCACCTTTTGCCATCTCAGTCTGCTGTGAACCACATAGATTCCTCTGAATTTTGCCTTTGCAGGCAATTCTAAAGGTTTTCTTCCTTGTTTCTTAAAGATCTGATGCAGCAAATCCTTGGGATTTTCTCTAGCACTAGGTATGTGTACAGGGGCTGAAGCTGGGAGGAGAAAGCAACATCTGCCTGCCTGTGGTGACATGCATGTGGTTTCAACATGAATGTTCCCATCTGTGGCTTACTCCTACCGTGTGGGTTTTCTAGGATCCCATCTGCTTTTCTAGGCTTGTTTCTATTCGTGGACATCAAAGTAAGGAGGGCTTCCCAGAGGGTGAGAAGCCAAAAGCCTGGGAGCTGGTGATTTTATTTATCTGTAACTGCCTGCAAGACACACAATCACTGCCAGTGATGATTATATTGCAAGATACGATATTGGAAAAACAATTTCAACCAACAATCTCTGGCTCTGACAGATTTCCAGTGCTCCTGGCCAGCAATGCCTGGCTGAAAGCTGTACACGGGGGGGCAGGCTGACAGACAGGCTCTGCAGGAGCAGGGTAGCTCCTGGCAGCAAGCTAAGGAGTTTCTAGGGCAGGTGGTTAGTGGGGATGGATCAAAGAGTTCCTTGACATTAAGTTTTGCTGTAAACAGACTGCTACTGGATATCCTGTCCCGTGGTCAGCAGTGAGGGGACCTGCAGCAGCTCATGAGTTCTTACAATTAAAGATGAGTCATTTTAAGGTTGTTGGATTTTCTTTCCTATTGCTCCACTTCCTCTGTTTTCTGAAGATAAATAAGAAATGAGAGCCTGGAAATCTCTTGAGAGGTCCTGCAGCTTGTTTGTCTTGTGAAAATACTTCTTGTTATCTAATTTTGTTACACTTGTTAACAGCAGCAGGAGCTTTCCCATAAAACTTGTCCCAAGTAAACTAACCACAGCTTTGAGAACTGAGCTGCAGAGCAGAGAAGATCATCTCAGGAAGATGAAGTATTTTCTTCTGCCAACTCATTTAGCATTTCTCTATAGCTTTGCACTAAGTAAACCTGTCCAGGTGTGTCCCTGCTCTCAGATGTTGAGAATTTACATTGCTGCTGCTGAGTTGCTCCGACTACCTTAAAATAAGTTACAAAACTCTACTGCTGTGACTCTACATGATAGAAGTTTTCTGCTATGGAGATAAGCATGTATTAAAATATATGCCTTTTTTTTTTTTTCAGATAACTACAAGAAACAATGACTTAGGTGAGTTTGATTGTAATTATTATACAAATAACTGTAGGTTTTGGCGGGGCTGCTTCTCTATACCTCATTCTCATCATTCAGTATATTTTTCTCTTTGAAAATATTTTCCAGCATCAGTGAAAAACAATTCACAGAATTCAGATGTGTTTTAAAGTTGCATTCAGTGTGATTATTTATGCTGTCATGATGAAGAAATTAAGAAGATTTATTGAGCACTTGCTACATGGAATGTTCTTTTCCATATGTAGCCTCAACAAATCAGAATATTTTTCACTTTGATTTCTTTCCTATGTGATATAAGGCACTTCCCTGTCTACTGCACCCAAGACTATTGTACATTTTTGGCATAACAACCAATAGCTCTTGTCTGTGAGAAATGTATTCCAAGTGTTTTGGAGTCAGAACTGAGGAGCATGTCACAATGTCTTATGTCAAATTAACAGTTAACCTGGAAATTAATAGCTTGCATGCATTCAATATGCATGATGGAAACAGTCATTTCTCTTGTGTGATTCATCCCATTTTTACAGAGGTCAGTTATGGTTTTTCTTTAATTGCACAAGCTCTAATGAAGAGAACAATGACTTATAATACCTAGCCTTCCACTCTGAAGGCTCCCAAAGCTTCTTAAGCTAAAATATATTTAGTCACAACTTTGATTACAGCTGCACTATGACATCTATATTAATATTAATCTTTTCTAGCCAGGAAGCAAGGCAGACCTAACCAGTCTTGACATATTATGAATGCTAGATTCACTCAGCCTTACTTTACTAATCCTTTTTCACATTATTGGGAAATGAACTTCAGTGAAAGAAATTTCAAGAGGTACAAAAGCTTGGTTAGTGTATACCTCTCATCTCTCTTTTGCACATCTATTTGCCTCCTGAGTGCCTTGTATGTTCTTTATTTTCTTCATCTACTAGGTAGTGAAATAGCTGTGAACGAAGGAGACATCCTCGTGAGAAGAGGACGACGCAGTGCAATTAACTGTGAGAGCTGTTTATGGCCCAAGTCACAAGATGGACTAGTCAAGGTTCCAATTAACATCTCTTCCGATTTCTGTGAGTGTATGCAAATGGATGCTGTAAAGTTAGCATTGATCTTCTGGTCCCTGTACTCTGTTATTTTCTGTTTCTGTGGCATGCACCAAAAGCAATCTTCGTCCAAATGAGAATTTATTGACATGTCCCTTTGCTAATATGTTGGCCCTATGGTAGCTTGACTAAGACTCCAAACATTTCAGTTACAGACACTAAAATATGTGTTTACTTGGGCAGTAGTTATATAAATACCAGCTAATTAATTTTAATTACAAATATTAAGTCATTCCTGATAGCTATGATGCATTTTGATATTTAGCAAGTACAAAAGAAGAAATATAATTTGTTCATGTTATGAATGTATTTTTGTCAAAATTACCACTAAGAGCACTTTTTTGAATGTTACAGTTTTCTTTCAAATCTCCCATAGAAATGTTCCTGCACTAGAAATCCTATAAAGGCAAAAATGAAGGAAAAAAATCCTTGGAGATATTTTTTCTCTTACTATTTCCCTCTGGTCAGTCAAAAGGCTACAGGACTGATGCTTTAATCTAGAAAATTTTGTTCCAGAAGATTTCATATGGGCTGTGCAGGTCTTCAATCTCTCCCCTGCTGAGGCTTCTCTGGTCTAAGGCTTCCAAACAGACCCTTATTAAAAGATCATACCTTGAGGGAAAATGGCATGGAAGTGGAATACAGCCTCTGCCTGACTCCTGTTCCTGGGGAAAGGGAATCTGTGTTGTTATTTAGCTGAGGAAAGCCCAGTTTCTGTGTTACCTAGGCTGCTTGCTTCCAGAACTGCAGCATATCCTCTTGTGGTTAGGTGAGGGTTACTCCATTTATCTCCCTCTCTCCAAACATTAAAGATGAGGAAAGTAAGATACAAATCAGTTGTAGATGATTCATAACTGAGGAAGCCAAATTAGGCCAAAATGCTCAAAAGTAGATAAACACTCCGATCTTTATGTGGTACCTGAATAGAAACACTGTGATCTTCAGGGCCTCTGAACGCTGGCTGTCTCAAGTGATTCCAAGGGGTGTGTGACAGACATTTGTTATCTCTCGTAAACAAAATAGGGTTTTGGTACTTAGCTACAGTCAGATGGCTCATTTGGGATACTTTAATCCAAATATTTGTGTCTAAAACGGTTTCATTTTTTTCCGTTCTGTCTAATGGAAGAACCCATGTCAGTCTTTTGCTTACCATCAGCTGTCTCCTCTAGAATATGCACAAGGGCCAGCTATAATTCTTACATCTCTCCTTAAAAGTCCAATCAACCTGAAGATCTCTAAAGGCCTTGTTTCCTTTTTTAATGATACTTTTATGATAAAGAGCTAAGGAGTGCTGTGAAGTTTTAAAGGAATGCAGCCCATCAATGCACCTTGGTTTTGATTAACCAAGGAAGATTTCTCCTGGCCCCTTTCTCTTTCTAGCAGTGACAGAGAGGTCTTGGATTGCTGATGCTCTGCAAGAGATCTCCACACTGACCTGTGTGCAGTTTGTAAATCGCACTACAGAAATAGACTACGTCTATGTTGAACGTGGGCAGAGGTAAGCTTGTTGTCTCCTGGGAGTGGAAGCACTCAAAAGGTCTTTCAGCTTCTTTTCTGTTTTAATCTGGATTTAAGTAATTGCCCTTTTTTACCCTAGGAGTCAAGATTCAGCGAGCAGGTGCAATTTTTCATTTTTCTTTAGGTATACTGGTAGAATCATAGAATCGCAGAACAGTCTTGGTTGGAAGAGACCGCTAAGAACATCAAGTCCAACCATTAACCTAACACTGCCAGTTCACCACATGGTAGTTCCATCAGTTAATAGGCTGCAGGAATAAATGTTTGTGTGGACTTAAGGATAATGGGGTATAAATCAAAATTATATATTTTCCTTAATTGTTATAAAAATGTAAAGAAGTATAACTGTTTCAGGTTCTTTGCTCAACTACTTAAACTGCTTCACTTTGCTTTGATGTAGGCATTTTACTGTGTTAAAATTTTCTATATGTGTCACATTTCTGCCCCGATGCAGTCTGGCAGCTTTGGGAAGCCTAGATATCCCATACCAGTGACTATTTGCATGCCCCCTTCTGTGGCTGCACGTCTGGAGGCCTTTGGTAGCATAATCAGGACATTCATTTCTTTGTATTTCCTGAATGTGACCATTTTGCTTATTGATTGCTTATTCCCAGCTGCTGGTCTTACTTTGGAAAAATTGGGGGACGTCAAGCAATAGGCCTGGTGAAAAATGGTTGCATGGATAAAGGAGCAATTCAGCATGAAATGAACCACGCACTGGGGTTCATCCATGAACAGGCACGGAGTGATCGGGACAGGTTTGTCAAGATTATGTGGGAACACATTGTGGCAGGTATGTCCACTAAATCTTAAGAGAAAACACATCCTTTCAGATAAAGGAGAATGTTTCTTCTGTGTACAGCCATGCAAATAAGAATTGTGATTAATGCTGGCTGAATTGCAGCAGCAGCACGTTCAGTGTGACAGAATTTCTCATTCAATTTTTGTGCTGGGGGAACCTCTGTGGCTACACTGATGTTAGTGTGATCCTCCAAGGCAGATGCAGCCTAAAAGTAGCTCTGTGTCCTTATTTTGATTGCCATCTTGAGCCCAGACTCACTTTATATATATACACCAAGATTATCAGGAATGCAAAATATTGTTGCGAAGACTTGGCCAGGAGGCAAGACTATGGGACTTCTAGCTGAGGTGGGGTGAAACATGATATTTGGAGATCGTAGTAGGCAATTGCACAGCAGCTCTGGCTCAGGGAAAGCCATGGAAATAGGGAAGGCAGCAGGTAGGCATCTTGGCACTGGCAGTGAGTGAAATGCACGCAGCCTAAAATGTAGATGAAAAAGGGACTCAATGCAGAAAGAATGGGAGCACCCGCAACAACTGCCATGTGCAAAATTCTGGGACCTGGCATGGTGTGAGAGGAAGGACTGCCATCATTTCCTCCTTGAGGAGAGAATAATATGCACTGCCATGAAGAGGAGCAATGGGGAGCAATCAGGACTGGTAAAATCCGTAGGGGGCAAACAAGTGAATGTTATTTAGGGAAAGGAATGCAGGATGAATAGTTTGAGCATGTGCCCTAGATCTGTGTGCTGGGAACATGGGAGCATACACAGAGTTCCAGGCTATGGGGAGAGGAAGGTAGAAAGAATGGAGGAAGGTCTCAGGGAAAGGAAGAAAGTGATACATAAAAGGAAAGTAGGGGAAGAAAGGATACAAGGAATCACTTGTCTGACAGCTATGAGAGAGCTGGCCAACCCACAACTGTAAAAAGATAATAAAGTACTTAGTTCATTATAGAAAATAACAGTAAATGAGGCTGGACAATTGAATACCAAATTCTAGTAACTCTCTTCAACAAATAAGATTTTCAACTCTTCAGTGTCATGCACAGCTGAAAATACATCTTTTTCTCCAGATGGAACTTGATTGTTTTTATTGCAAATTCCTAACACTCTGTTCTCCAAAGTTTTTTCAGCTATTCCCATGATATGCTAAATAAATTCCATTTGTGCTGCTCTTTATTGAGGTTTCAGCTCTCGTGTTAAGGTGTAATTTTGCTACGATTGTTTGCTGTTGTACAACAAGGGTGGTGCTGTGTTTGAAATGCTAGCAAAGGATGTGCCGGGAAAGAGGAGCTGAAAACATGAAGCTATACCAAAGATACTAGACACACACAAAATCGTACACTCATTTTGCAGGGGGCAGACCACAGGTTCAGGTGTCATCATTCCTAAGGGATACAGATGTAAGCAAGCTCTGATTCAGGCACAGTATTGTGAAAGGCTAAAAGAGTGGGAAGAGGTGAAGAAGACAGGACAATGCAAAAGGAGATGGGGTGTATCTTCAGTGTTTTAACAGCATCCACCAGGAGTGGAGGCTGAGAAGCTTGGTGTGATGAGGGAGTTGGAATGCAGGGGGTGTGCAGCACAAGCAGTGTAGGGAAAAAACGCAACGATATGCAGGGAAAAGGCAATGAAGAAAACCAGCTACGTTCATGAGAACTGTTAGTGTACATCTCCTGTAAAAACATGCTGCTGTTAACAGTGCTGATGGCAGAGCCCCCCCTGACCTCAGTGGTCAGAACTAGACCTCAAGACCTTTTAGAGCTTCCCAGCTCTCCCACATGAGCAGTTTTTCTCTTGCCAGGACTGCAGTACTGTGGATGTTTGCTGGCTTTTGTTTTTCCCCAGAAATTCACCTTGGAAGCCATCCTACTTCTTTGTTTTGACAAAACGAAGCCTCATCAGTTGCTATCCACTCAGCTACTTGAAACTCAGCTTGTTTTTCCCAAACTCTTGAGGGGAAAAAACTGTAGTTAATCTCTTCAGCCAAAGCTTCCTTTTCAGCTCTTCTGAGTCATCACTTAGATTCTAACTGAAGTAGATTTTTTTCGAGTGGAAAAGATGGGTGAAGTCCTCACACATGTGCAGATCTAGACAGCCAGATCTCTCTGGCATGTGATGAGGCAGATGCTAGTTTGCTGGCAGTGCCTCTGTCCAGCCAGGCTGCTGATACTTTTTCTCTTTTTAGCAAACCAGTTCAGCAAAGCCTTTATGTGCCAAACAGTAGCCATATGCTTAAATGTTTTACTGCATTTGAACTGTGCTCTCTGTTCATCACCTCAAAAGAAGATGTGCACTTGCTGATAATTCTTTTTGAAGTCAGTATAGCAGATGAGAGGAACTGAAATAAAAACCTAACAGAGTCAGGAAAGCCAATGCTGAAAAGCAGTTTTTGAGCTATGAAAAGCTCCAAAGTCATGCTTATCCCCAAACTTTCTGTAATTTAGGATTTTGAAGCATCTCTTTGCATTTCCTAGCCCTCACTGGGACCAGTGGTGAAGGACATTACTGGAAGAGACTGGCTCTGACTGCAAGTCTCCCAGCCAAGCTGTGCAGACTCCAGAGACTTTTCTGACAAGCATCCAATGCTGAACTCTTGTCCAGATGGCTTGTGGCTTACAAACCACTAGTTACAATAATGAAGGTACAGATGTTGAACTGGAAAAGAGTGCTCAGTGGTTAGGGCATTGGCCTCAAGACCAGGCTGACTGTATTCAGCTCCCTGATCTGACAGTGCTTGCTTGCCTGTCTTACCATGGACAAGAGACCCAGGGTGCAATTTGTATTCATGCTCTCCAGTCAATGGACAGAAATAAGTGCCTTCAGATGAAACTCTCTCCAACTGTCTCTCTCTCTTTCCCTCTCTGACTATCCTGGGATTCTTGATGTATAGCTTCAGTGCCTATCTTAGGTGACATGAATACCAGTCTGTTTCTCTGGGCCCCAGTCCCATATCAGTGTAAGTATCATAAGCTTTCTTACCTCATATGCCCTTTTAAGGCTAAACAGATAAAAAGTGATGAGATGCTCAGCAGCTATAATGAGAGGGCTATATCAGCAGCTATATTCAGAGCACCTCTGCCATGAAGACAGGCTAAAAGAGTTGGGGCTGTTCAGCCTGGAGAAGGCTCCAAGGAGACCTTATAGCACCTTCCAGTACCTGAAGGGGCTGACAAGAAAGCTGGAGAGGGACTTTTTACAAAAGCATGTGGTGATAGGATGAGGGGTAACAGTTTCAAACTAGAAGAGGGCAGATTTAGATCAGATATTAGGAAGAAATTCTTTCCTGTGAGGGTGGTGAGACACTGGCCCAGGTTGCCCGGGGAAGCTGTGGCTGCTCCCTCCCTGGCAGTGTTCCAGGCCAGGTTGGATGGGGCTTGGAGCAACCTGGTCTGGTGGGAGGTGCCCCTGCCCGTGGCAGGGGGGTTGGAACGAGGTGAGCTTTGAGGTCCCTTCCAACCAAACCATGCTATGATTCTATTTTCAGACAGAATGTCTCTAGCTGATCTTACTGAGTGCCCTTGCTTGATGCGAGTTGTATCACTACAGTCATATCACTGTAGTCACTGCTGATGGGTTTGACCAGAGACACAGCCAGAACATGACTGATAACATGTCCTTTGGTGTGAGTAACAGGCAAACTGTATCCCTTTCTTTTGTGGTCTTAACCCTTTGGTGGAAGGACTCAGCAAAACAGGTTGGTGGTCACTTGCACATACCTGTAAACTTTTCATCTAGGTGATCAACCAGATTTCCCTCTCAAGGTATGGATGAAGCTTTGGGGACATAGGTTGGATGCTTATAATGTTCAAGATAACGCACTGAAATATATTTAGAGACACCTTAATGAAGATGGACAGATAACTACCTTTACATGAAGAATGGAATGGATTGATTATATTGAAACTTTGACTTATTTGATTTGGATTATATTCTGAAACCTACTGGACTGAGTGAAAACGGGGTCCCATTCAAAAGGCTCTGGTGGTTTTGATAGGTCCAAGATCTCATGAGAACAAGTATTTGTATCCTAGGTTACTCTTAAGATTATGACAGCAGGCAGGGTACTATTAGAGCAGCAGTAATTGTTGACTAAAATGTTGCTTTCCTACCTTACAGGGGAACAAGGGAACTTTGGAAAAGTGAATTCCAGAAATCTGGGCCTTCCCTATGACTACTCTTCAGTGATGCACTATGGCGCGTAAGTTGTTTTCTGAGATGTCTTTTCAAAGGAGCAGCTTTCAGATCTTCTGCTCAGGTCTAGGAAGAAGGAATTAGTCTGTGCACAGAATTACTTTTGCTGTTTACTTAGAATTGAGTGAATGGACATAATTAAGGGTGAGCATGCTTCCTTTGTCAGCAGGATTCCTGGGAAACAGAGCTGACATGGATAGAAGCAAAAATTAGGACACTGTTTTCTTTCACTGTACTCCTGTCTCTTGCTAGAGGCCTTTGACATGGCTATGGTCCAAACTCTAACTCTACTGAGTCACTGATCTAAACCAGTTCTGAAGAATAAATGATTTCATTAACGTAGTTACAGCTGAACATACACAAAAATATTTAGGTACAGAGAGTAGAAAGATGGAATTTTTTTATATTATTAAGATGATGTGTGCTGCCTCATATTCACCTGGGAACGCTGTCTAAGGCTGCATTTTAGTCCATACCATACAAGCTTGTATCATGTACTTTCTCCTTTATTTCCATTAGCAAATAACTTCTGAACAAAACCATGAAATAAAACTTGTCTAGCAGGAGGCAGGAAATTGCAGACAGCAAATAAACAATTAGTAACTGAGACAGAACTACTCCTGCTCGTCTGCATTTGCAGCCATGAAGGTGGGATTCAGTCCATTTTGTCAGGACGTTGGCAAAAGCTCTCCTCACTCAGGACAGTACAGCTTTTTCTTATTTCTTGCTTTCTACTGCTGCACATAAAATGACTGCCATACTAGTCCTCTGGTATTTCAGAAGTTTCCTGCCCTTTTCCACTGAGATTCTGTGCATTTGGTACATGAATATGATTATGCAGTTAGAGAACATCACTGTTTAAAGAGAAGTGATCTAGAAATGTGGTTTCCTTATCTCTACAGGTATGATTTCTCCAGCACTCCAGGGAAACCAGCTATTGTACCAGTTCCTGACCCCTCTATACCCATTGGGCAGAGAGAAGGGCTGAGTAACTTGGATGTAGCCAAAATCAACAAGCTCTACAAGTGCAGTAAGTGCTGTAGAGAGAATCCTTACACAGCTGATGTCTGTAGGCACTGTTCCCAAAGGAACAGTGCCCACAGTCCTTTCAATAGTCCCTCTCCCTACAAGAGGGCTGGTATGTGTGTGGAAATGAACCTGTCCCTGTGCTAAGCTGATGCCTTCTTGGAAAGGACAATTTACTTTCAATAATTCACTGTCATTCTGAGTTATCCTCACCTAGTCCCTGCTTTTTGATATAAGCAAAACCCATCAGAGAAATCATGGGTGCTACTTCTGTCAGCTTCTCATTTCAGGGAAGTTCTGAAGGTTGCAAAGCATGTAAGCTATTCTCAGCTATGATTATAGCTTAGAGTCTTGTGCATTAGTAGTGCCAGCAGGTTTGTGATTTCTTTCAATTAGAAAATGACTGCAGGGCTGTAAGTATGGGTGCCATTTAGGCTGATCAGAACATGCCTTTCATGTAGAGTAATCTTTTTTGTACAGTTACCTACTTCCTTGCCTCATCCATTTCTTAACTCATCACTGTGGTATCTTAAGGTCTAGAAGTACCTAGCATTCATTGGTAGCAGTAAATCATCAGTTGAAATACATAAAACACAAGTAAAACACCAGATGTGCTCCTGCAATGCACGGTTCTTGCCTCAACTCCCTGTCCATAGGTGAACTGATTTATATGGTATTTGACTTTTCTGAAATGTTATTCAATTAGTTTCCACCAAAATGGCAAGAAACATTAATGTGGCCTAAATATTAGTGTACCAAATTCTTCTCTGAATTGTGTTAGAACTTAAAGAAACATCAGTAATTAGTGGGAACTGGCATTCCTTCAGTTGGATAGTTGGGTGCAGAAATCATTGCTAAGAGTGGTTCCTCCCAAATTCTTAACTGCAGAGAAGACAAGTTTACAATTTAAGTGCCTGTCATGGTCTCAAAAGATATTTATTTATGATGGTGGGGGTGGAAATGAATCACACTTCAATATCATTATTATGTAATTTCATAATTAGATCTGTACGTTTTGGAAGAAAAGGGCTAAATTTAAAAAATGAGAAACTCAGGGGCTAGAAGAAGGGTAAAAAGTTCGGTTGTCTCAGGGAAAGTAGGGAGCAAGAGAAAAATGCCGTAAGTTCATACATCCAGATGTCATATATTCATATTTTGTAATTTGGGGAGTTACACGCAGTGCAAGAAATGAAGACTACATGTGGAAGGACGAAAAGACAGATGAGATCAGACTTTTATACCAGTCACTAGGTCTGTAACTTGACTTCACTGCTCTTTGTTATTGCTTTCCCCCAGTGACTACTCCTCTTGGCTTTGACAGAATTTAATTTTCAGGCTTGATTTTTGCATACACTTATGAATACACACATATTTGCTGATGGGAACTGATGTACTGATGTCATTGACATTACTCCTGTGATTGTGGTTAAGGAAATTCATGAAAGATCCAGGCCTTTTTAAGTAAACTAAAATATGTGAGTGAAGCTCTACTGTCTTTAAAAACCATTAGTAGCTAAAGCAAAGAAGTACCTTAACTAACTTTATTTCATTTGCAGGTTTTGAGTAATTTTTACACTAGCAACATCCACACAATTGTAAGCATTATCATTCATTTCTCTTTTACAAGCTTGACTGCTTCAAATGGTTGGAGAGTCTTGTCAAGTGTTTCAGAATGATTTTTGTGCAGTTTTCATTCTCTTCAATGCTGTTTGGTTCTTCCCTTCAGATGTCTGTAGCTTCGTGTTGCCTAAATCCAAAGGCTCATTCTCCTCTGTCAATTACCCATCCCCATACCCAAACAATAGCAACTGCCTGTGGTTGATCCGCATGCGACGAAGTAAGGTAATTTTTATTAGGAGAAAAAAGGTTTTGAACCACAATGTCAAGGCTACACAGCATTATTTCATTATTATGACTACCCTCTAGGAGCCATTCTCATGGACTAAGACATTTATTTTGTTATGCAGTGAATGAAAAGATGACAGTCTCAACTATTTTCATAAGACTTAAGACTATCAGATGCATTATTTAACTTGATTCTTATCCAGTTAAGATTGCTTGTCTTTGAAAAGCCATCCAATAGGCAAACATCAATCACTGGGCTCAGTAACAGGATAATGAGGTGAATTCTATGCTCTTTTTATACAGAAAGTAAAATTTCTGTGATAAATGCATAGTAAAATGAATATGAAGTCCTAGCTCACTTCATAACAATTAGATGGTTTGAATCTTTCCCTGTGTATAGCATTAAACCCAACATGTGTTTTCTTGTTTCTCAAGATTTTCCTGCAGTTTGAGGCTTTTGATCTCCAACCCTCCTCAGACTGTTCTTCTGACTATATAAAAATTTACAATGGAAACAGCAAGAATTCCTCTGTCTTGCTGGACAAATACTGTGGGAAGGGGCCACTGCCCTCCTTAGTGACGTCTGGATCGACAATGCTGGTAGAATTTGCAAGTGATGACAGCATTACAGCCACAGGATTCAGAGCCTCCTACAACAGGGGTATGAACACACCTTTACAGAGCTTGGAGAACAGCACTAATAGTATTTGTATGGAAGAACTGAAAATTTTAAGCATGTGCTCCAGAGTAGGTTTTCTTCTGTTCTATTCTTTACCCTTGCATCGCAATTGCTAATGCAGAAGGCTAAGCAATGACGCGGCTGAAGGTTAGAGGGAAACAGAAAATGGGATGTTGCATGGGTCTCATATTAGTAATCCTGAGAACCCACTCACATTCTTTTGAGAACCTTTGCTAGGCTTCTTCACATCCTCAGAACAATTTCTTTAAATAAAAACAATGCAATGACTGTAACTAATAGGAGCAGTGCAGCCAAAGAGCACAGACGGTAGAACTCGACAAGAAATATCAACCAATGAGATGTAAAGCCAGTATCTGTGCAATGTGGTATCCAAGGTTTTGTGGCAGTCTATGCAATGAGAGAGGTACTAACCTTGGGTAACTCACACTTTATGAATTAAAGGCTTGCTTTGTTACATGAAACACAGTGCTTACTGTAGTCACTTGAGGGGTGCCTGTTTTATGAACATAAAAATGCATTATGGACTGCTGGATAAAATTCTGTGCTGCTGTAACATGCTTTCAGTTAGAAGGTGGTAGCCCCAAATAACTTGTTATTGCCTTATTTCAATTCAAAATGCAAACTTTTTTAAAGCATAAATTGAAGCCTTAGAAATGTGTTGTTTTTACTCTTTTTGCTTTAGTCTTGATGGAGTCATTTCTAGATAGCATTAGATCTAGCTTGAGAATGTAATCTTGAACACTTGAGTTAATTCTTTTCTGGAAGTGCAGTAGGTTAGTACCATTAGAATGCTATGCTAATATGGTAACACTCAATTGTGAAGACAGATACAGCTTTACATGCAGATGTTTCCTATCCTCCAAAGGTTATTTAGCAGGCATGCTTTTAGTTCCTTCAGTACAGCTGCTGATGCAAATACTAAGCAAAGAAATAAAATATTTCAGCAATAGATTTTCAAGGTAGCACATTTTTTCCTTGGCTTGAAGAAAGAATACAATAAGCAAGCTCGCTTCTACTGGCAAAATACTCTTGTTAAAATGCCTTTCTCTGTGTTTCTCCTTTACTCCTCAGTGAATTGTGGAGATACTTTCACAGACTCAAATGGAGTCATCACCTCTCCAAACTACCCCAATAAATACCCCAAAAACCAAGCATGCTTCTGGGTCATCAGTTCTCCAGTAGGATACAAGGTAAGGAACAGATGAATTCATCTGTGGGTTTAATCAGTTTTGTCTTTTTTTGCCTTGGAGAATAATGGCTGGGATGTCACTTTTTGAGCAGGCATTCTCAGAGTAAAAACCTGAACACAAAAATCCAGTTTAAGAACTTGTGCTGGATCTTGGTATCTGAGATGTTCAGCAAGGGAAAAACCTTTACACATGTGTGTGAACTCTTATGAATTTAGCTTGTACCAGTAAGATTTGTTCAGAATAATCCCTGGGTAAGAGTTCCCAATAGAAAACTGAAACATTGCACAGGTGCTGTTTTTATCTTTCTCTAGAGAAAAGAATTTAAAGTGTACAAGATCAATCTTGTCCCTCACTTCTCCTTCTAATCCAAATGCTGTTGAACTAAGCAAATAATTTGCTACTAATTTGCATTACAATATGTCATCAGGATGTGGTGCAAACACAGAATTAAAAATGGTGCCTGCACATAAGGAATTTAGACTATTTGTGCTTGCTACATACAAAGGGTAAGAGAAAAGGACAGAACCTGGAAGCAAACTGTTTTCCTTGTATTTTCTCCAGATATCTCTCAGAATGTTATCCTTTGAGCTGGAAGATAGTGACAGATGCATCTATGACTACTTGCTCATACATGATGGAAGCCGACCTACATCACCTGCAGTTGGCCCTTATTGTGGGACAGAGAAGGTTGCAGACTTCACTTCCACTGGGAACTTTGTGCTGATTGAATTTTACAGTGATATAGTTTGGGAGTTGCCTGGATTTATGATGAGTTATACATTTGGTAGGTAGTACTATACAGATGGGAGTTGGAAAACACAGAACAAATGTAAGAGACCAGCTAGCCACAGGTAAAAGTCAAGATGCCACCAATTTCAGCAAAAAATATACCTCCCTGATACCTTTAACAAGCTTGAAGCTTGATCTCTTAGTCTTATGTCTTACAGTGGTGTAAGCTGCAGAGTGTATTATGGACAAAAATGTTCCTGCTCATGGGATGCTTCAGTCTGAGACTGTAAGCTTTTTGTTACAGTATTCCCATTGCTGGTGTTGCATGGCAGAATATTTCAGCAGAACTGAAACTATGTAAGGAGATTTTCAAGAACTTCTAGGGCTAGAAACTGTGCCCATAGAAATTTCACCGTATGGCTACATAGCAACTTTAACCTGTATTCTGACAAATGTTGTACCCAACCCTAATGTGCATTCCAGTATGCATACAGAAAAACCTTCAGATGTGTGTTTATTTATGCTTTGAAGCCAAGTTCACTCATACAGTTTGTATAGGCACCTTAGCTTAGCCTGGAAATCACCACTTCACACTGAAGGTGCAAACTAGGGTGTTTGCACAGCATCTCAGCTCAAAGAATTGCACTACTCATCTGTGAGATGAACCAGGTCAGGGAACAGATTTAACTAAAGAATTGATTAAGAGTGGCAGGAACAGGCAGAGAGGGAGAGGGAACAGACACTTTGTTCTGGCCTGAGTCAGGTATTGAAATTGTCTGTGGGGTGTTACCAAAATATTTTTTAAAAATGAGGCGTGAAAACCTAATATAAAGTCCACAGTGTAAATGGAACCAGTAACTTTGGAGAACATATTAGGTGTGAAGGACTTTGTAGAGAGAAATCTTCTACCTCTGAGGGGACATCTGAAGAGAACAAAGAAATCACAACTGTAGACAGCTAACACTTTGCCTTGACTTGGTGTACTCAGAACTAAATGCCAAGGCCAAATTGGAAGATGCCAAAATGTAACAAAAAATAAAAGTTCTTGCTGCGATTATGCCTTTGTGAAGAAGAGTACATAGAAAATACCAATTTGCCTTCCTTGTGCTAGGAAGGCAGCCAAGAAAATTTGAATTATGCTGACTTTTGATTTTGAGGGGTTTTTTTAAGGATCTGTAATGTTTTCCTTTTTAAACTCTCGTTAATTTTCACCCTCAGAAGAATGATAATTGATAAGCTGTGGACATCAGGGACTAGAGCTTGCTTGCATCATGGTGGGAAAGTGAATGCTTAGTAGGCAACAAATATTTGTAGTTCTTAGGCTCCTGTGTTCTAGCTTTAAAAAGTATTCCTTCATTTAATTTGGCTCACTATTTAGATTGGCACCTTTTGGGAGATGTAACAATTTCAGCAGCATGAGACAAAATTAAACTCTATTTTTAACTTCAGCTTCAGACTGTACAAAAGCTAATTCTTTTCCCTGAGTCTGAAGGCTTTCAGGGAGGTGCAAAATTAATAACCCTGTGACAACTGTTATTGTATGCAAATTCAAATGAGTTCCTATTTTAAATATACAGTGCTGAATGGCTTTGTAACTTGAGTATGACTTTAGATTCCCTTTCTGTGGCCTGATGTGGGGCTCTACATAGGTCCAATGTTTTAGATGTTCACCTATATTTGGTAAACGACAAACATGTTGAAATAACATACTGCATATAGGAATTTGTCCCTAGAAATACAGTTCTAAGTAGGAGTCTGAGATGTGGCAATGTGACTTGATAAGGGTGCTTTGTATGTAAGCAAGCCCTTTCTACAGGCAAGTTCTAAGCCATAAGGGCATGCAGCCTGGCTAAAGACTCCAATCTCATTTGTTCTGAAAACATAAATTCAACAGTAGTGATATAGAAACGTGTTCCTGAATGTACAAAGAGGATGAAACATAATGCGATGAATAAGTTCCCTCTTTCATAAGAAAGTATTTTCAGTCCGAGATCGAAAGGTTCAGCTTTTCATGAGTTCTGTTAGGGGTCCCTGTTAACCACTTTCCTTACGGGATATGCATGTTAGCTGGAGCTTTCACACATGCTCCAAACTACCTCCTGACCCTCTACGGACACGAAAACCTTCAGCTTTCCTCTCATTATTGCTAAAATCTCTGCTTTCTTGCTAGCAGTTTCCACTTCAGTTGTACATTACTTATCTAT
This sequence comes from Podargus strigoides, assembly GCA_028020825.1. NCBI lineage: Eukaryota > Metazoa > Chordata > Aves > Caprimulgiformes > Podargidae > Podargus > Podargus strigoides. The sequence goes on along the minus strand of CM051624.1, from coordinate 39,061,749 downwards.
AAATCTGTGGCTCACCAAACAGGAAAATGCAAGATACAAACCCTCCTGATGAATGGCATCCTTCTAACAACTGCTGCTCACTTTCACCCACAGTTAGTTGTGAATCTTAAATGGAGAGGCTGTAGAATTTACACAAAGCATTTCACTTCAGCATTTGGTTAACACACCTCTGAAATCCAACACGTAAGGATTTAACCTTAAACAGAGATATCTAGCAGTGATGAATACATATATTCCTATATATGTACATACCTCATGAGACAAACAGGCATTACCTTAATTATGTACAAAACCAGATCTGTTCAAAGAGAGACCCACTTCTACAAGTCTCTGCATGTGGAAGAGACAAGAGTGTTTGTGTCCATGTGTTCCAGTCTTACCTGCTTTGGGACTGTCCAGGTTCTTATCTGGGAGGCAAATCAGGGCCTTTGAGTGGTATGCTTTTGTAATCTGTAAGAAGCAGAACAGAGATCTGTCAATTACTACTGCAGGAAAAAAACAGCCTGGAATAAAACACTACAGAAACTCATGAAAAATGTACAACTCCTTGGTGGTCTTTTTTTTTGTGTTTAATTTAGAACACATTTCTCTTATATAAGTAAATCACTGTGGTTGAGACAACACTTGCTTGCATAACTTAGAACCCCAATGCCTGACAGAAAATAAGGGCAGTTTTTGGCATGCTGGTAGTACAGTTGGTCCCTGTAAAAGAAAATGAGCCTACTGAAACAGCAAGAGAGTATAGAAACTCAGTTTTCAATTTCACTGTGGTGATGATCTGCCTTTTTTATCGCACTGAACTGCAAGGAGAAACATTACAGTCTGGGAGACTTAGTAGGCAGACAGCCACTCCTTGAATTAATCTGAACTTTTTCAAACCAAAAGTTTTATTTTTAGATGTGTTCCATTATAGTAGCCAAGCTGCAAGATTATCAGGGCCAAGTCTAATACACTGGGGCACAGTTTCACAGCAAGCTGGAAAAGAACGCAGTATTTGCAGCTATAACTACATAGAACAAAAAATGAACAACTTACTGTGCAACAACTGAATTTGGCAAGGAGAAGCCACACGAACCAAAGGCCATTTAATCTCTCCTACACTTCAAACAGAAATTGAAAACCTTATGGGCTAAGTTGTCACATAGGATTTTAATGCTTTTGTTCCCTTTATCATGGGAAATATCTGCAAGCAAGAGAAGAAATAAAGAAAAGCTGCTGCTGTTCAGCTGCCAAATGGCTTTTTGGTGTCGGAGCAGGAAGAACTGTGGGGGCCGGGCCCCCTCTGGTGGATACCAGCATGGAAATGGGAACATGTCTTGTTCTTCGTCTCCAGCCACGGGAGAGGGAGGTCTTCTCCTGCCCTCGTCACCACTCTTTCTGTCCAGCAAATTCAGCTGAGGTGTTTCTAAACAGGTAAATTCTATTTCAACTGTCTTGCTCCCTCCTGTGCACCTATGCTGATTCTGCTCTTTGGGGCACTGCTTGTATTTCATATTAAAGAGCAGCACTCCAAATTACACCTGTCAATCCATAACATTCAGATCGAAACATCCTCTTCCTCTTTTCCCATTGACCAGCTCAATAGCAAAGACAACATGAAGTATTTTATTTGAGTAAATTCTGTTTTCTGTTTGTGTCAATGTCCTGTTTTATGCCTAGTGTACCTGGAATTTCTAGGGGGTTTCTAATACCATTGCTGGATAGGTGCAAAGTTTAGTTTCCAAGTTTTATACCGTTGTCTTTCTAACATTCTTTACTATTAAAAAAACCTGAATGCTTGAGAGGGGAAACCCCACTTTTTTTTTTTCTTTTTTTTTTCTTTTTTTTTCTTCCCCCTTTGAATTTAGCTTTTTTCTGAGTCTTACTTCCTTGAATAGATCAGTCTGTTTCCTAATTTAACTACGTAGGTTTTTATGGTGTGGACTTATCTGTTAAATAGGAAAGAATGCAAAATGTAATTGCAAACCGACATGATCGATGGCTCAGCAAGATGACTCATGGGAACCAGTGGCACCTGGAACTATACTCTGCAGAAGTGCTGGCTGGGGATAACTGGAGTTTTGCAGTTCAGCTGATTTCATGCTCTTCTGAACCAGGAGGTCACACAGAATCACAGAGTGGTAGGGTTGGAAGGGACCTCTGAAGATCATCCAGTCCAGCCCCCCTGCTAGAGCAGGATCCTAGAGTAGATCACACAGAACATGTCCAGACGGGTCACCACAGGTTTAAGACAAAAAAAATGAGTAACTTAAGCACAACTCTGTCAGCATTAGAGAACACACTTTTTGCCTCATAACGAGAAGCCAGTGAAGCACCCAGCCTGCCGGTCCTCCCCTCACACCTCAGAACCAGCACTGACTGTTGTTACTGTGGGAGCAGCAAACACCCGAGACAGAGCTGGGCCGGGGCAAGGGGCGCCCTGAGGGGCGGGGGTGCTGAGGCGGCGCCCCCCGTGGCGTCGGGCCTGGCGCCCTGTGTGACCTCACGGCGAGGCTGGGCCCCGCTCCTCCCCGACCCACCGCAGGGCCTACGGGCCCAACCACGCCGCCCCCAGAGGCCGACAGCCCCTCCGGCACGCCCGCCCTGCGCGCTGCCTGCCGGGAAATGGAGTCTTCCCGCGCCCGGCCCGCGGCACCAGACTACAGGTACCACAATGCACCGCGCGGCAGGGCCGGATGTTTTCACAGCCCGGGAGCGGCAGGTGGCTCCCGGCAGGCCCTGCGCCGGGTGCGCCGCAGAGCCCTGGGCATTGTAGTTTGTGCGCGGAGTGCCGGCCGGCGGCTGCAGGCGGCAGGGGCTGCTCGAAGGACTACAACTCCCGTCGGGCTGTGCGCCGCGGGGGGCGCCATGCGGCACCGGCCCGGTGTGTGAGGAGCGGGAGGGCGGTGTCTCGGTGTCCATGTTACTAAGAGCTGCGGCTCGCCGCTCCGCTTTGCCTTGCGGCATTCGGGGCGGGGGGGCTATAGAGCTTGGCATAACGGGGGGGCAGCGCGGTACCTGAGCGCCGGGCAGGGCGCGGGCTGCCGCCGCGCCTCCGGTAGCGCCATGGATAGCCGGTGCTATGGGTGTGCGTCCAAGTTCTCTGTCTTCAAGAAAGAGGCAAGTCCGGCTGGGGGGGGTCGGGAGCGGCTGCGAGGCAGAGCCCAGCCGGTGCCTCCCCCGTAGTGCGAGGGCTGGAGCGGGGAACCGGAGAGCCCGCCTCTCTCGGTGCCGGGGCTTCCCGACCGGCATCGCAGCGTTGTTGTCCTTGCATACTGAGCTCTCGAGCGGCCTATATCTTTAAATATGTGCGAGCACTGAAAAAAAACCTGCTGTCGAGAGTCCCCATGTCCTCGTCAGCACCTAATGACGTATCTCTCTTGAAACTCAGCATCACCTCAGCGTTATTTTGACGTGGGTGTTGTTCCTGCGTGCAGCCGGCCAGAGCAATGGAGTGTGTGTAGTGACGCCCTGTCCTGCCCCTCTCCCGTCTCTTTGCAGTGTGGGTGCAAGAACTGCGGGCGGTCCTTCTGCTCAGGCTGCCTCCGCTTCAGTGCTGCTGTTCCCCGCTGTGGAAGCACTCAGCAGAAGGTGTGCAAGCAGTGTCACGGAAAACTAACTGGGTAAGACAGGAGTAGTTCTTCACCCAAGGACAGTGTCCTGCTTTGTTTCTTCGTTTTACATCCCAGTGTTGCCTTGCAGATTTCTGCGTGAGAGCTGTGCCTTGCGCTTGTGCATCCACGCTGCCCATACCCTGGGGTTTCATGCCAGGCCATTACTGAACTGCTGTTGCATGAGCTGTGCAGTCCAGACAGGAATTGGGATTTGTGAGGCTGTTCTCTACGGTGACAGAGTAGTCTGAAAGAACTGAGTTTAAACCTTCATGGATGGACACTGGGTGCTTGTGGATATCTTAGCTAGACAACACTAGGTTAAGCCTCATTGTGTTACTGCCCAGAAATCTACACTCCTTTGAAAGCACTGGCCATCCTTTCAGGTGTGTAGTAGTTGAACAGCCTGACAATAAGCTGTTTAAAATGTTATTACCGCTCTGGGCAAACAGTGACACAAATCTTCCCTGTTGAGGGGTCTCTGCTATGTGTAGCCCGAAGACTTAAAATTCTGTAGGATAAAATCAGTTTGCTTTTAAAAGAAAAAAATCTTTGCAAACATGACCTGTAGATTGCTTGTTGAAAAGAAAAAAAAATTAATTTAGTAGCAGTATGGGTTACACACGTGAACAAGTAACACAAGCGTACACCAGAACCCCTCTCAACCAATTTTTCTGTGTCTTCTTTCTTCTCTTGGATTTCTCTTACCTCTCATCCTCACTTCTCTCCTGTGGCAAGGAATTTTCACCAGCAAGTGAGGAAGTTTCTGGCTCTGCTGGTATCTAAAGAAGAGCCTCTCATTAGCAGAGGTCTTCATTTCAGAAGCACTGGCTCATGAAAACAGTGTGAACTATTATTGATGGTGAAAATACAGTATTCCATCTTTCGGTTTTGAAATTTTCTGATTTCCCTTTACAACTCAAAAGTAAGAAAACAGGGCAGCCTTTCTCCATGTTTTTTTTTGGGGGGTGTTTTTTCCTCATCTGTTTAATATCAGTACTACAGTGTTACAGCAGAAAAAAGTCCTCGCTGACTGGGTAGCAGGTAGATAATATACGCAGGCTGCAGCTCTGTAAGCTGCATATCTGGTGGTTCTTCATGCAAATAGCTTTCAGAACTGAAACCTTAGAACTGGAAAGTAGTTCAACAATGTTGCATTCATTCATTTCTATACAGGCCTGAGCACAGCACACATGTTTGTAGCTGTGACTTCTAAGGATGAATAAAATATGCTCACCACCTTATGTAAGTGTGTAGTTTAGCAGCTCAACCTGAATACAGCAAAGTTGAAGGCAGTTACACAAGATGTGTTTGTGGATGTGCAGTGTTCAAGTGTGCTAAAAGGTGTCATGATACTGGTGGTTATATAATACTTTTTGTAACGTTTTGTTTAGCTTGTGCATTATATAATTCTGCGTTTCTTGCATGCCACAGCTCCTTTCAGAGCATTCTGTTGCATGGAGGCTAATTACACTGTGAATCTTACCTAACTCCTCTCTTATCTGCTCTCTGAACTGGGCAGTGCAGGCTGTGGGAGGTAAGGGTGTTTCAGCCCCTCCTCCTTTGGATCACTGGTGGCCATATTAAATTATATTTTGTCCAGATGCAAAACAACTGGACCAAAGGACTAGAAATGAAGTCCCCCGCTGTCCCAGGCAGTTATATTATCTTAATCTCTTCCATAAGCTGATCGCTCTCCATATTAATGAGGTTATGAAAGGGGCTGTATCAGGAGGTTGAGAAACATACACTGATTCCTCTTGAGTTGAGAGACTAGATGACTGAAGCATTGCCAGTATCTTGAGTTCAGAGAAATTGTTTTTGTCTTTCAGAGAGGAATCTCAAAGCAGTTCAGCAAAATGGTCACCACCAGAAAACTACAAAAAGTGAGTTGTACCTGCTAGTCAGACTGTTGTTTCTGCTGCAGAGTAGCCTTTCAGGCCCTCACTCCTCTTCCCCTATAGAGACCAGGAAAAGTGGGGGTTGTGTTGTGGGTATTTGCTTGTGCAGAATTAGATAAAGGATGTGGCTTTTGTTTTGTTGTTTGGGTTTTTCATTTGTTTGTTGGGGGGGTTGGGTGGGGGGCTCTTTTGAACAGACTCCTGAACAGCCACCTGCCTATGATTATCTGCAGCTGATCGAGATTGGCTTGGAAACAGGAACCTGGGGGCGAAATGTTTCTTATCTCCTTGGAAATGATGCCAGGTGTGCTGCTCCTGTGAGCTAAGGTTTTCCTTACTCTTAGGATTACCTCATTGTGCTGAAATGGGAGAACCTGGTACAGGAGGGAGTGGTTTCTGTTCTGTCAAACACTGATGTTCTTCAAGTAGCCTGTTGGGTTCACAGAGGATGTTTTCATATCTCAGGGTTTAAACCTCTGTTCTCAATTTTCATGTCTTTTTTCCGTCCTTGTCACAGGCGTGTAGCAGCTTTTGAGGCTAAGCAAAACCAGCTGAAAGAACAACAGAAGGCAGCTGCAAAAGCCCCAGGTCAAGCAGGCTCCAGATACCAGGGGCTCTCAAAAGAGGATAGAGCTATTGCAGAGAGACTGGAGAGACTCAGGGAGGAAAGGAAACCAAGTGAGTTTTGGAGGATACTGGAGATACCTTGAGTGGAAACACTGCTACTTGGGAAACATGGAACCCCGAGGGGGAGGGAAGTGCTGGGCTTTCAGAGCCTGCCTTTTTAGGGAATTGGAGGGTTAAATTTGGACAGAGCATCCATGTCCTGCTGCCAGAATGGCCAGATTCTACAATGATTTTAGATTAATGTTCAATTTTCTTTTTGCTTCTTGGGGTTTCCCTTGAAACTGCTTCTCAGTTCTGGGCAGTGTCTTACCTGTAAAATCACTTTCATTTTCCACTGTTGTGAGTAAAGCCTGTGTCAAGCCCAGTAGCAGCAGAAGGAAATGAGGGTCTTTGGCCAAACTATTTTGCAGGAGGTTTCCTGTGGGTTGTTGTCCTGGGCAACAGCAGTGCCAGCCTCTGTGGGATTATGTTCTGGCCAGCCTTGTATCACAGAGCAGAAAAAGGACTTTCATTCCAGCCCACAGCTGTCGGGTTCTGTGAAAGCTTTCTGGTGCTTGTGGGAGAATAAACTATTTTAAAAATGATATGTGATGTCTGAAAGGGAAAGAACACACTGCAGTATGATTATCTGATTGTCGTAGAATCATTTAGGTTGGAAAAGATCTAACCTTAACAGTGGCAAGACCAACACTAAACAATGCCCCTAAGTGCCACATCTACATGTCTTAAATCCCTCCAAGGCTGGTGAGTCAACCACTTCCCTGGGCAGCCTGTTCCAATGCTTGATAACTCTTTATGTGAAGAAATTTTTCCTGATATTCAATCTAAACCTCCCCTGGCACAACTTGAGGCTCTTCCTTCTCATCCTGTTACGTGGCGGGGGAGGATTTCAGTCTGATATGCCTGGGATTACATTAAGAGATGTGGGAGCAATGGAGTGTGCTGCCTAAATGACACTTATTTCTCTGTCTGTTCCTGGTATCCTGAGTCAGCTGATTGCCAAATGACATTACCCTAATACCTTATGGCTAGGAGATAAACTGTGAAAGAGGCAAGGACTCAGAAGAAAAGGATAGCAGTTAGCATTAGGGTAGTCTTTGAGTCAGGGCAGTGTGTGACCCCTCAATCACGTAAGGGGCTGGTTTCAGAAAGAAATAGAGCTTTAAGGAAAAAAAAAAAAAAATGAAGCCATTTGTTTTCAGTAACAGAGTAATCTCCTCCCTTGGGTTATTCTGACTTGCAGAGTCCATCCCTACTCAGGCTGAGATCGAAGCTAGGCTGGCTGCCCTGAAGGAGGACTGCCGGGGACCTGTTCCATCCACCCAGGAAATGGAGGACCGGTTGGCTGTCCTGCAGGGGAGAGATCCTCCTTCCCAGGCTGCCAGACCTGTAAGCTCCCTCAGCTCTTTAGCCAGCCATGTATTCTGACCTGGCACAGTAACTGTTAGCTGTTCTTCCTTCTACAGCTGTTTTGTGTCCAGGTGGCTCCCTTCAGAAATCTGTTTCCCGTTTGTGTCACTGCTCCAGAAGCAAATGGCCAGCCTTTACCAGGTCACTGCTTCAATATGAATGAAGTGTGTTCCTTTATGTCAAATGTAGTTTTAGTTTTAGTGATAGATGCTAAGTTTTTTCCTCTGAACCCATTTGTATACCTAAGTGATCTGATAGTTTTTTCAGAGCTGTTTATCGGTGTTTGGGGCTTCTCAGCCCTACCTTCTAATTGTATCTTGTAGTTGTTACTGCATCCCATTTGGGCAAAATCCTGTTAATTATTCCAGAAATGGGAGCACAGAGTGGTTAGTCTGAGACTGCAGAGGAATGAGTTGGATATGTGCCTTCAAAGCCTATATGAATGATCTCATCCCTGAGAAATCATTTCCTCATGCTCCTTTTTCAGCAGTGCTGCACACCAAGCTGTTGTCATGGGCCTCAGCGGGGCTGCTGGCTTTGTTTGCATTGGAGGTAGTAACAGAGCTGGGGTTGGGACCCAGCAGCATGTACTCCTGTACATTCGGCACCACTTTGCGTTTGTGTGACTGCTTTTAGAGTTGCATGCATTCAGCACCTCTGAGAATGAAGCCCTGAAGGTCTTACACCAGATAACCATAAGCTGAGGCTCTCAAGATGAGTGGATGCATTTTTTTATGCTGCTCCCACCTAGGGTGATCTTGGTTAACAAACTTTTCCTTTGATTGAGTATGCCACTTTCCTCTCATTTGCCTTTTCCCATGCCTGCCTTGTTTCTTAGGTACACCAGCCTCCTGATACCAGAAGTCTGGTCCAGCAGACAGATGACCTGCTTACTCAACTGTCTGAGGAAGTTGCCATTGATGAGCATTACAGACCAAGAGTCCAGCCTCAAGGTATCTATTTTGTCTTTCAAAGACCTGTTTCAGTCTAATAATGTATATGTTATAGTGAGGGAGGAATATGTATCTCCCTGTCTAGCTTACAGATGAGCTGGGTGTCCAGTTTGGCCTTATCTCCCCCTTATGACTCCCAGACTGAGCCATCCAGCTCCATACTGGGTCTCATTGTCTTTGCTTGGAGATGGTTGCTTGTTCACATGGTTGTATTATTCAGATTGCTCCTCTCTGTTTTTCTAAGGTGACCCTTCCCTGGGGAGGAGCTGTTGCTATTCCTAACACACCTCTGCTCTGTTACAGGACATCAGAGTCTGGGCTACCATTATCTTCCTAGCTGTGGTGCTTTCTCTGTAATTTCACTGTAAAACACAGATCAGCTCGCTCTCTTCTCTGTGTGTACAGTGTGGATCCTGCTGTGGCCTGCCTGCTCCCATTGTTACCCAGATAAATGGAGAGCAGCAAGCTGCTCTCATGCCCTAGCTTTAGTTGTGTTGTCTGTGCCCAAGGAACGTTGCTGCTGAGTCACCAGCGTGTTCTGTGTGTCTGTTTGCAGCTGTTAGTAGCCAGACTTTGAATGATCTCAACCGAGAAAGTGAAGATTGTGTTTGCCCTGCAAATCTGGACCCAAAACAGCTAGATGAAGAGAAGAATAAACTTCTGGCAGAAGCTGCTGCTGAGCTGCGGGAAGAGAACACTAGGCAGGAAAAGATCCTACAAGTTGCCAAGAGACTGGCAGTGCTCAGAGGCGAGGACCCAGAGAAAGGTGGGTAGCAGATGAGAATACAGTGCCAAGAGAGGAACCAAGTTCCTGTGACAGAGTAATTTATTTTTTGAGAGGCATTTATCCATTTAATTCCTCTGTTCTGCAAGAAACAGACTGAGATTCGGTTCCATCTGTAAAGCTGTACAGGCTGGTTCATCACAAAATCGGTACGAAAGATCTTAGTTGAGGGAGAGGCTGGAGCTGTAAGGTTAGACTGCTTTGTCTTGCATCCTTCCTTGAGATAATTGTAGCATGCTCTGGTGAGGTTAACAAAGACTTTAAAAGCAAAGCTCTGTTTTTGGTGGGATTTTTTCCTTCCAATATTAAAAACAAACAGTATGCCCTTTTTGAGGGGTCCCCATCCAAAAAGGATCTGTCTCTGCCAGAGCCAGAATGCCAAAACTGGCTCACACCACAAAGGATCATCTCTGGCATATAAGTGGGCACAAGGTTTGAGGCAGGTGTGGGTTACAGTCTCCTGTCTCTTACTCCTGCAGTTACACTGGAAACCTATCAACTCCCTGACAGTGATGAGGAAGTGTCTGAGGAGGAAGCTATTAGCAGAGTGCTAAAACAGGTCAGAAGTGGCAGCTGTGCCTTGTTTATCTTCCTTTCAATTATTCCCAGTGTGTATGTTACCTGGTGAGCATGCAAAGGATGTGTTTCTGGGCAGGGTTTCATTCCTTCCCCTCCTAGTGTGCTTTTCCAATACTGGCTCCTGTGGGCCATTCAGCTACAGGTGATTGACAACATGACTTATAGTCTGTCACATGGTCTTTCTCATTCATGCTTAGTGTCCCTTGTGGTGTGTGTCTCCTCTCCAACCCCACTCTGCTGGTACTTCCTTCTTGTTTCATCTTTTCCCCCACCCAGCTAGAACATGGATGATGTGTGCTGTTTACTGCAGCTTATGCCTACATTTCTCTCTAAAATGTCTATGAATTGTCTTGCAGGCAGACACAAGCTTGCTGTGCTTAAGTTTGTGCCTGATTACAGACTACATGTGCGTGATTAGTATGATGTTGAGGGTCTGCTGCTGATAACTGCACTGCAAAACAGTGTGTTAGGGGAAGGCCCCTGCTGCTACACTGACTGCTCACAATGTGCATGCAGTGTTCAGCATGCAGGCAGAGCAAGCTCACATCTGTCTGGGTAGCACCAGATGTATTCAGACTTGTCATCTTCTGTTACTGCATGAAAGCAAGAGCAAGGAGAAGGGCAGGAGGTTTGCACCCTAGAATGAGGCTCCCAGCTCTGTTTGAAACAAGAGGCTTCTTGCTTTCTGTTGTTACCAGCTCACAGAAGAAGCAGCCCTGGATGAAGCAAGTGGATTCAACATTCCTCCAGATCAGACTACTCAGCCAGGACCCTTGCAGCAGAATGTGTGTAAGAAAGCAAAGCAAAAGGTCAGTGAGCTGGTCAGGATCTCTTGAAATGACATGTTCCAGGGTCTTGGGAGAGTACAGTTCTGCAGCAAAAGTTTGCTGTATCCCAGGCGTGATGCAGGAAAAAACAAACCCCAAAACAATCCACCTCTCCAGAGCAGGTAAGCTGAGTGGCTCCTGCAAGGCTGACCAACCCTGAGCACAGCTGTGAGTCATCTGTGTACTTTTAAAAGAAATTGCTCCCTGGAATACAATTCTTTTCAGGCTGGCTTTCTGCTGAATGGGATGGTGTCCTCTAAACCCAGAGAAGTTAGCATGGACCTTGCAAGGTAGATATTGGAGCAGGGGTTTTTAACTCACCAGTATCATTAGACCAAGGTGGCCATGGTCTAGTATCTTACAGCCTGAACCAGGGTAAGTGGGAGGTTTCCTAGGGCTTTCAGCATGTACAGAATAGAACCTCTAGATAGTAATTGGCTGTGTTCTCATATAATGTCAGCGGAAGGAATTAGTAACAAGATACCCTATGCTCAGAAGATTCCAGCCTATTATGGAAATACATACACCTTCTCTAATGTATATTGCAAGAATTAAATGGACCTGTGACTCAGACACCTGACAGGCCTGTTCCCAGTAGAAGAAATTATTTAATTGTAAGCATTATTGAAAACATCCATCTCCTAGGTGTGCCATCTTGCACTTCTGGGATTACTGATGTAAAAGATAGTGCCATTTTACTGTTGTTGTGTTAGGAAGCTGCCTTTGGCAGCATCCAAGCACTGTGTCCCAGTGTTTATATGGCTGTTCTGTTCTCTGTAAAGCAGGGGGAGACAATTGATGGCCGTATGATTGGATTTTAGATTATGATTTCAGAAGATCTTTTTGGCCCGACCTCAGGCACAAATCAACAGTAGGGGCCTTTTGGCAAATCACTTCCTTTGTCCCCAGTTTTCTTTCTATCACTGGGAAAAAACACAACCCCCTCCCCACTGCTTTCCCTTCCCACATAACTGCTTTCAGCAAAACTGCTTGATCACTTGCTTTTGCAGCAGGGATTGTCTATCACTTGGTATTGCTGTGGTGCCTGCCAGAAGATCTGGGCATCATGCCTTTAGCACAGTATGGACAATGTTGGTGCATATTGCTGTAGACACTAAATGAGGGTGAATACCTGTTTGCATTCTGAGCAATGTAGGTTCATGAGCAAGTGATAGGGAGTACCTTGTGTTTTTATTTAACAATTTAGATACATATGGAGCCTATCCTTGGGCTCTGGGCAAGTTCTTGCAGACTTAGGATCAACAGAGAGTGAACTATGGACCATGTGGCATGTCATTGTGGCCATCATGCATTACAATGAAAGTCCAGTATTGCCTCTACTGGGATTTGAATTCTGTGTCTCTGTTTTCTTTGTGAATTAGAGCCAGACTCCACCCACCACAGCTCTTGCCAGAGCAGATGACAGTGATGAGGATGAGTTACCCTGGTGCTGTATCTGCAATGAAGATGCCACTTTGCGCTGCCATGGCTGTGATGGGGACCTCTACTGCCAGCGCTGTTTTCGGTAAGCCTCACAATTCCTCTTGCTCTAAGAGGTGGGTCACAGGTAAGCTTGGCTGCTTTTGTTTATTCTTCCTATTGGGCAGAAAAACAGGCAGTAGGAGGAAAGATTTGAGGAACCCCAATCTGAGCTGAATGCTAGTGGAAATGGAAATATTTAGTGTGATCAGTAGTTATCCCAGGCTTTGGGGACTAAGCTGGTGCTAGGCAGAAAAGTTCTCTCTGTACTGGTCCAGTGCAGCACATTTGGGCCCATTGAGTGTTCTCTGGAGCAGCTGATGTGATGCAGTGTGTGGGATGGGATAAGCAAGACCATTGTTCCACGACTCCTATGGCTTGTTGAAGACATGGATGGATGATCTGGGCTGTATTTCCCTAGGAGGGGAGTACAGACAGTACAAATTCCTCGGGATTTTCTTACAATGACACTCTGCAGTCTTAAACCATATTAAAAAAAATCTTTGAAATATGTGTGGACAAATCTTTATTTCTCAGGAAAGAAAGGCAGGCCTTGCAGCAGCTATAGTCTTGGTTCTTAAACATCTATAGCTTGATTTTTGACCAAAAAAAAGTTGCATATCTCAGATTTGGAGGGTTAACTCCTTTGAATACAAAGCTATTCTTCGCAGTTTGTGTGGCTTCTCTTTTTCATGCTTCAATTCCTCAGATCAGTGCTGGATGACATTTAGACGGCAGGATGCTAAGAATCTGGTTGGGATAATGAGATGCTTTCTTGTGTATTCTCTCATTTCCTACAAATGTTTTTGTAGAGATGAAAATGGAGTGGGGGAGAATATATGAAAATGGTAAGAAAACATACAGCTGGCAACGTTAGATGATTAAAACCAAAACAAACAAACAACTATCAGCCAGCAAGCATCAGTAAAAGCAGAATCAGCAGTCTGGCAGGCGAGTGAGTGTATCAGTTGCATGCTGCAGATGCAAGCTTGTGTCTTACTTGACACTGCCTGCTTCTGAGCATGGGTAAGACAGCTGCCAATACACTGCATTTTAGCCACAACAGTTATTTTCCAGGGTTGTGTGGAGCAGACTGTCATTTTGATTCGTCATAGGAGTTGCTAATGTTCCTGGGAGTCACAGACATGGTGCTGAAAATGAGCCACCAGTTGCAAGCCTCTCAAAGAGGGACCTATTGTCATTTCCTATTCCAACAGGCAAGGATGAGCAGACCTTTCCACAAAGCACCTCAGAGGTTTCTGTTACAAGCAAATATCTTAAGTATTCAGTCTGTGTGGCTGCCAGTCAGGTCCTTACAGCTAACCCTTGGGATAGGTTTCTAGTTAAGGGCTGCTGGGAGACATCTTGTGCAGTGGCTAAGGGTGAGTTCCCTGCCTGGGTATTTACTTCTGACTGCACTTTGTGTTTGTTTCTCAGGGAAGGCCATGATGAGTTTGACCTGAAGGACCACCACGCCTCCCGCTATCATCTTCCTTGCAAGTAGAAGTGATCACACTCTCTTCATGGGCAGAAAAGGAGATGGAGAACGGGAAAAGAGAGGAGTTGGCCAGATGGGAAAAGTCCAAGTGGATTTGCAGCCAAAATGGGTGATGTTTTGGACACTAAAAGGATGTGCTGTAATCTGAGAGAAGCTTGGAGGGCGTGTGACTTTGTCCTCACAAATACGGCGAGAGAAGTGCAGGGTTTGCTGCACATGCTTGGGTATAAATGAGGACTTGATATGAGGAGGTGGGTACAAGTCTATAAATACAGATGGTAAGGCCATGCAAGCAGCAGTAAAAATGTGTGTTTAAGGCAGTACTGACTGGCTGATAAGTAACTCCCTGCTTTTGGTAACAGCTTACACACTGGTTCAACAGGCAGCAAAGCACTTTGCACTAAGAAAACTGTCTACATTGTGATCACATGTGTGATGAGAACTTCCAAAGCATAATAAAAACTGTTTGCGGAGGCCTGTGGTTAAAGTCTGTCCTGGAAATGCCTGGTAGCCCTTACAAAGTGTTTCCCCCTTGTAATGATATCTTAATCCTAGTGTCAAGTGGCTTAGGGAAACAAATGAAGGATCCTGAAGTCATCAAAAATGTTTCTGTCATGGCTGGAAAAGGTGCAGGGGGTGCTCTGCCTTGATGGGCAGTGTTGCTCACATACTTGAAATGAAGGGTGCTTTGTAAAGGTAATCTGCTACTGATGCACAGCGTTGTGATGTGCAGTGGCTGTCCTGAGGTTCCATGTGGTCCTGTAAGAGCAGCATGTTAGTCTGGAAGAGTTGTGTATTAGTCTGAACATAGAGCTTGGCTCTGTGTATTATTTGGTCCCCTGGTAGGATAACGATGTTACCTGTGTGATGCTCTTTATCTGGCTACGAGAGAAGTTCAGTTGGACTGGAGACAATCCAGATGCAAGTGGCACTTGCCAGTGACCAGAGCACCCAGAACTGCTTCAAATACCTGACTGAATTTGCCCTAAGTTGGCTGTAATATCCCATCAGGATGAGCTTTTCCCAGGACTCTGATGTGACTTCTGAGGCAGCTCTCTAAGGTTGATGAATTCCAATGGCATAAAAAACCCGATGGATTTGACAGGGAGTTTCCAATGAATCTTGCCTGTCTGGTTTGGCACTGCCGCTCCCAGCTGTCTGCACTGCCCTTGTGCTTAAGGTCACTGCCTCTGTAGGTGAGTTGATGAAACAGTGTTTGCCTGCACCTCTGCCACCCCTGGTCAGAGCACAGCAAATTAAACAACTGCTGAAGATGGGTTTGTGCTAACATGCTGGACTGGGTCAGGCCCTTCAACAGAAACCTGTATCAGACAATGTAGAATAGGAGTATTGTGGGTTAACACACTAAAAATTGCAAGGAAGGGGTGGCAAAACCTGACTCTTGTGGAGGATCTTCTTTCTCCTGGCAGTCCTTGCTTCACCAGTGCCTGTCTCTTTGGGCAGGCAGATAAGGAAAACTACTTGGGTGGTTCTGCTGTGAGAGCTCACAATGAGCCCTGTGTTACACAGAACTGAAGTAGAGAGTTAGTGCCCTGAGGAGCTTGCAGTCTTAAAAATTAACAAAATGCTGTTCTGGCTTTGTGTTACTGTAGGAATGACACTTTTTCTATTGCTATTTGACCCAGATAATTAGTCTGATAGCAAGGCAGCCCAATTCTGTCTTAGCTTAAATCCTTTGTGCTCTGCATGTAAAGGAAAAGTTGCAAATACTTTTTCTTGTTTTGTATTCTAAGACTGGTTGTATGAGGCTTTGAGCAACGTGGTCTAGTGGGGGAGATGTCCCTGCCCATGGCAGGGGGGTTGGAACTACATGAGCTTTGAGGTCCTTTCCAACCCAAACCATTCTAGGATTCTATGATCCACTCCTTTGGTCCTCACTGTGTCCTTTCCAAGCAGTTAGTAGGCATTTCGAGTCTCGTTTTATGTGAGCTGGTGCTCTACTTGCAACATTTTGAATGCTTCATCGGCCACAAGCAAACTTTGAGCTCCTTGTGCAGCGAGGCAGCCTGTGTCTTGTGAGCCCTGCCCTGTTCACATCAGTAGTGAAGGAGCAGGTTACAGCCAGAAGCAGTTTTAGTTGCCCAGACTGGTTTCTGTGGGGTCATCCTAAGGAATCCAGAAATGCACCCAACCCAGTACCTGAAATAGAACTTAGTCATACACAGAGGAGTCTCTTCAGTTAAACACACACATGCTGATGCTTTCCCTGCACCACTAATGGACACTTTAGTGGCTGCTGAGCTTTCTGCATGTAATTGGCCATTTTAGTGGCAGCCCAGTCACTTTCCCCTGAAAAGCCATTCCTGCTGTAGCTGTTGCCTCCATGTCCTCCATGTAGGAGGGGTATCTAGATCCACTGTCTGCAGGAAGCAAACCTAGCTGAATCTCATCATGGAAGAGGAATGCTGTGTGACGTTTGAGTGGGCAGTGCAATTTTAGCTGTGGTGTTTATTCACTGTCCTTGTCTTTTCAAAAGTTGCTAATAAGTGAAGATCCAGTAAACAATCAATTTGTGACAGGCCAGATCAACTTCAGTCATAGCCATTCAAGGACTGAAGAGAGCTTGGTATCTTCAAGAAAGGGAGTATCAGCTTCTTTGCTTCTGTCTTTGTAGCATGCCATGAGGGCACAAGGAGACTTTCTTTCCCTTACAAAGTGTTTTGTATGTCATCTATCAAATATAGGCTCCACCCCAAGAAGAATTCAAAATAATAACACAAGTCTGAACTTACATAGAGAGGTCTCAGCTTAGTTAAACTGTGGTAACTTGCATTTGCTGTGGTTCACCAGCATGCACATTGTCTCAAATGCTGTAATGTGGTCACGTGTCCAAATGTAGCAGCCAGAATATTTTTAGAGGCAATGTAAGTGTTGATCATAGGCAAAATTGAATGAAAGGGTATTTTATACACCTTCATAAACCTTCAATTACAAAAGCACATGAACTTTCATATATTCTGAGCTACCTTGGTATAATCAAGAAGGCAAAGTTCCTTTAAAGAAACATGTTTACACAGTATCTGCATACCAAATATCACAGCCTTCTGCTAGTGATGGTGCTGAGAAACAGCAAAGTTAACTGGAAGCTATTTGTAAAAGGAAAAAAAAAAAAAAAATTGAATTTAGTCTATCCTTATGGTCTAGGCTGAGGACAGCCAAAAAGTAAATGAAAGCAAGCATGATTTACTGCTTGTGAGAACCAAACAAAAAGGAGTTGCTCTGATTGCCTTATGTTGCTTTTTCTTTTGCACCAGTGAGCTGAGAAACCATCTATCATTGGCCAGACCTTGCTTTGTTCCCCAGATCATGCTGTGCTTGTTTGAAGCACTCTCATGTGGTAGTGATGTCCTTGTGTATCAGAACAAACTGCGCATCATAGGGGCTGCTGAGCTCACTCTTTTCCTGCTACTTGTGGAATATATATGGACCTGATAAAAAAAGATCATTTCTCCAACCCAGTGGGTGAGGCTTAAAGCCTCCTGCAGCAGCCTTAGGACAAGGTATGAGCTGCATGGCTTGCTAACTTCAGGAGGCTGTCGCATACAAGAACAGCGTATGAAGGGAAGCAAGCCCTTACATCACAGTTGTTACTGCAGCTTGGATTTTGTCCTCTCAGAGATGCACACAGCCCACAGCTTGTTCACTGACACTCCAGCTGGAAAACAGGAGGGAAGCAAAAGGTAATAGTCATCACCCTGCTACTGATAAAGATGAAAAGACTAATAATGTGTTTAAGATATTTCTGGTCCAGCCCAAGAGTTCTTGTTTGTTAGCGAACCTGCACATCCCTTTTTTTCCAGGGTTGGTCCCCTCTGTCCCTGCCTGACAAAACATATTCAAAAGCCAGCCTTGAACATACTGGCACATAGCAGCCTCTCTGGATATGACTTGGCAACTCATCTCTTGTGTTTGAGTGGCAAACATGAGAGCTCAGGGACAGGACAGCCTGCTCTGCCTAAGCACTCAGCCTCCATTTGCTGTCTTATTTCCTAGCCACATGTGTCAAGTTACTGACTTGCTGAGAGGCTGGATGTAATTTCCTCTGTGTTTTTCCAGCCACACATTAGCTGTAGCCAGAAGAGTTTGTGCAGCAAGACAATGTGTCCTACTTCTCATTTGTGAGACCTACCTGTCTGCAAAAGTCTCACTCCAAAATGCTCCCTGCAGGGAAATTGGGAGCAGGTGTTTTTTCACTTCAGTTTTTCTTTAGTGTCTAAAAAGAGAGCAAAAGCAAGCAGTGCATCGGTGGTTTTCTGTTTTAATATACAAAATTAGCATTTTTCCAACATCTTTTTAAATTATGAGAAAAATAATTCCCAGACCTTGCTCCTTTAGAAGACGCTTCTAAATCATTAAGTCCTAAATTCCACAAAAAGGAAAAACAATCTCTCTTCCATTAGCCTTAGCAGCTGTTTCACTAACTTCCCCTTAAGCAGACCAGGTGCATTCAAACGTTTTCCTTCCATCCTACTGTATATTTTCTGTCCAGCCTTCATGAATAACAGAGGCTTAATAAGACTTACAAAGTACGTGCAATGCTGTAGCGTCAGGTAGAGCAGTAACAGGCAGGAGATCACAGCTGGGTCCCAGCCAGACTGAAACAGGGTGCAGCTTAACAGTAACTGATTTTCCATGTTGATGGATGAGTGATAACCAATGCCTTGTTTTCCTTGCAGTGGATGGAAAGAAAGAAGTCTTGATGAGCTCCTGAGAACTATATTCAGTGCATCTCAGCCAGCATGGAAATTCCTAGAAGAAACCAAAGGAAGGACATCTTGTCCTGTTCCCCAGGTTAACACGCTCTTTAAGAATCAGGAAAGAGCACAGTCTAGCTCCCTGCTGTGTGCGTAGATCTGGAAGGAGTGGAGACTTCAAACCACTGGTACAAAGTTCACAAACTTGGTGACATTTCTCAATAACAGTAAGTCCTAAACATATTCTGAAGTGATATTTCTGATCCTGTTTTTTTGTGGGGAAGATAGACATTTCCTTGTGACCAAAGCTGGGTGCTCCATGTATGCAAGGTCATTTCTTCTGAGGACTGGTGACTTTCCGGAGACCTCTCAATCGACTAAGCAATTCCGTAATGAAGTCCTACAATGAGAATTGGTTGAAGAAGGATGTCATGTTAATTCCTGTGCTCACCAGCCCAAAGAATACTATGGCACTTGCATTATTCCCACATTCACCTTCATGTTGAGCAAAAGCTAGAGTCTTGACATGTATTGAGCAAACCTATTGTTTAGCTTAGGGAGGGAGAGTTTTTGATGGATGAGAAGGGTCTAAAAGCCTCTCTAGTTCCCTTCCCCTGTCTTCCTCTGGACCAGCCATGTTTACATTCTCCCCAGGAGCCAGCCTTTCCCCTCTTCGTCCCAGATACCTGCTTTTTCCACCTTGAGATGACCTCAGATACGGTTGTCCTCTTTTAGGTTCCTCTGCTTCCTGTTGCCACCATAACCTCCTGCCCACTTCTGCTGCCCTCCCAATCTAGGACAAAGCGAGCTGTCCCTCTTGTTGAACCTGTAGAGCTCCATGTTGTGGATTGCAAACCATCTCGGAACTGTGCCAATTCTACAAGGAAGTGGCTGGCAGAGAAGAGGTGGAGCAAAACACACATAGGACTAATGATAACCTGGAGCAGGGGCCGAGGACCGGCCGAGCAGATAGATGAGCAGGTAATGGAGATAAATCTAACTACTTTGCTGACACAGGCAAGGACTATGAACTAAACTGGACCATCTGGTTATTCCAAGCAGAAGTCAATGTGACTAGTGCAAACTTTACCCTCTGCATGACAAGTAACATCACCATAAAGGAGTGTGCAGCCTTTCTTCACCCAAAGAGATAGGTACGTGTCCTTGTAATTAGCCAAGGTCACTGGAAGTATTGCAGCTTGTTGCCATTTGTGCTGTGTGGAAGCCCAACTTCCTCACTTGGGTGATCAGAGCTTGCCTGCCACAGCATGTTCTGGAAGTAAATGCCTAGGATCATACACACCTTTTCAGTCAGTTCCTTCAGAGGAAATCAGTTTGTTTCCTCTATCTGCTTTCTGCAAATAGGCTGCTGTGATCTTTCAAGGGGACTGGATTCAAGATCACCAGGGTGAAAGTACATATTTTTGCCAGTGGAGCAGCAGTATCTGTTTGTAGTTAGCAAGTACTGTGCTGTCTGCAAGACACTTTCACGGCTCATGAATCGGTAGAGCAAACTCTTTTCAGTTACCTCTCTGGCAATGTGGGGTTCTTGCTTAAGAACTGAAGTTCAGACACTCTGAAAACTGTTTCCTACTGCCAGCCTTGTCTGCTGAACCCCTGCTAGGAGACTATGTAATGATTGCTACGGCCGAGTTTCATTTCAATGACAGTCATGCATCCACCTCATTTTCTAAGGGATCATCACTGTACAGCTACATCGGTTTGACAAGATGTGGAGACTGAGGAGTGATGTCCAGGCATGATGTTCACATGCAATGCATGTGACTGAAGCAGTGATGGGGGACCCCGTTTTGAGCAGGTATGCAGTGTAGTGAAGGTAATTAGTGTGCGGTACGTGCGTGACACTGCTAAGTCCTGGCCTTTGCTCCTTTGGACATTGTCACAGCTCGGGAGATTTCTTTAACTCTCTAACTCAAAACCAGTATTTGTAAAGTTTACGTGGGGAAAAAACCACATGTAAAACTAATTTATGCGGCCACTGCTCAACAATTACCTGCCCAATCCAATCTGAGGGCCATCCTACGGTCTTGTTACCACATTAGAGTGGTTTAAGCTAAGAATGTATTTAGTTAACAGTGTGCAAGACAGTTATGTGAGCTCTATCACTATCTATGGCTTTTCTACACTGAGGACCAAATAGCAACTCAGCCAGGTCAGCTTAGGATGACCAAAACACGGAATGAACTTTCTTTGGCTGTAAAGCATTGTGATTGGTTATATTTGCTCCACTTCTCTGCCTTTAGCTCACCCATGTAGATTTTTCATGTGTATTTTTCTAACACAGCAGACACCTCCCATTGGGAATAAAATCTGCAGTGTCATGTTAGGCACAGTAGTGTCTTGGCTGTTCAGCCAAGGAGCCACAAAGACACATTCTTACAGTATAACATATACATATTGATGGGGCTTCACTCACCTCTGTTGGGCTGGAGCACTCCTGGAGGATTTCCTGAAAATCAAGGAGTTATCATTTTAGTATTTTATGAGTTTACCTATTCTCCCCTTCCTATAAAAAGGGTACATAATCTGAACTACATTTGACAGACTGAGACACAGGGAAGCATCATGCAACACTGTATACACATATTCTATACCCCCCCACACCACTACTTCTCTTTATGAATGAAGTCCCTAACTTCACCAAGTTCCTCTATCTGACCTGTAGTTTTAATTTCTGTTCTTCATTAGGAACCTCCAGGAGATCTTCAAGATCAATTTGTGGTTCAGGAGCTGCTGCCTCTGTTTCCTCTCTTAGCTAAAAAAAAAAAAAATAGACAGTTAATAAAGCTTCAGACTTCTAAGAACTCCAAAGGCCATCTTTAGAGAACTGAGCAGCTCAGAAGGAACTAGTAAAACTGTCCTGTAGAGTTGAGGCCAAGGTATAAATCATCTCAAAATAAGGAGGTTCTTCTAAGGAGGGCACAGATTCCAGCCCCTCTGTGATGTTTGCTACAGTCACACATCCTGGTGTACACATTCTTCATCTTTTCCCACCTCAACACTTGATACCATTGCTCAGGGATCATTACCCACCACTGGAAGACCCTTTCAAGAATATCCAACTGCAATTGCCAACTGCAGTGCAATATAAGCCAGCCTGGGACAACCTGCAGAGTATGCAGAAGCGTTCACCAAACAGAAATCCAGCAGGATAAATCTTAGAGAGGCACAACTAACACAAGCAGAGTTTAGGCTTTTAGGCTAAATACATTCACATAGTTGGTATTTATACTGAGGCTTATTGTGGTAATGGAGAGGAAAACAATTATGCTTTTTAAAGGCCTATCAGTATTTTGCCAGCTTTCTCTAACAGACATGAGAGGGATAGAATAGTCTCCTTTAATGTAAGAGAGACCCCAGACTTTGGTGACTGGAGTAATAATGTTGTACTGCATGGGGGTGTTAGTTGGTGTGGGAATATAACAGAAGATTGGGGAGGAGGATTGTAAACATGCTCAAGTCACTTGCACCTGGGGTGTCAAAAATATATATCACACTACTAATTGTTGTTTAGACTTGTGTGCTTGACAAGTGGAACACCTGCATTTAGATAACCTGGGCCTGTGATAGACTCAGAGGCACCCTTTTCAAAAACATGCTCCAGATTCCTGCCCTGCTGTGAGGAAGATCAAAGCACAGTGGAAAACTACTGCCTGCAAAAAATCCCTAATACACAGGTGAAAGCAGCAGGTTTGGGATTTCTTGCTGTCCCTCTAGCAAGGACCGAGCTCCGCAGTGCCAGTGTTCCTACTTGCATGCCTCTGCCCTGGGCGCTGCTTCGGAGATCCCCCAGTTCATGAGGTAATGAGAATAAACTTGCTCTTTGCATTTTATCCATGACTTCGTGGTTGTTCCTGCAGCCTGCCTGTGTCATCTCGCACAGTTGGAAACGTTTCATCTTGTGAACTCCATCACAGACACATGTGATGAGCTCCACATGTCTCTGCACGACCGTAAGGAAAGCAGGCTGTGGTTTCCAATGTATTTGCAAAATGAATCTTGTGACAACATAGCACTAGTGATATTTTACATTTACTATTTGCATAGTAATCAGCAGAATGAGGATACTGAGTAAACGGTGCAGTACCTGATTGCTGGGAAGCAATTATGGATGTGTATGTAAAATATTAGACAATAAAGGCAATACTTACGGGAAGAAAAGAAACTTGTTCTGAGCAGTCTCTGATACCAAGCCAGACAGGAAGTGGAAAACCTTTTTTGCAGCTTTGTTATGCAGCTGACTTGATAATAAGTAATAAAACAGAGTTAAATACATTGTACTGTGACCCACACAGTACTTCTTAGTAAAAATAATAGTTTTCCTGTGACTGTTTAGACAACAGGTGTTGCTCCAGCCTGACTTTGGCTAAGAAGCTAACCAGGCCAGGAGGGTGAGACAGGGTAGGAACTCCTTGTGGCATTCTGGTCCTACTGTGAATGGTGTTCTGGCTTCCACGTGCAGGGAATCTTCTTGAATACCCAAATTGTCTCCTGAGTCTTAGTTTTGTTGGAAAAAGCCTCATGACAGTAA
The DNA here is from genome assembly GCA_028020825.1 of Podargus strigoides. Lineage (NCBI taxonomy): Eukaryota > Metazoa > Chordata > Aves > Caprimulgiformes > Podargidae > Podargus > Podargus strigoides. The sequence continues at coordinate 39,038,834 of CM051624.1, read as the reverse complement.
ATAGCAAAGCATTCAGATTATCTGTACCAGGAGGTGATGTCTGAACTAACCTTGCTGGCATTTGAGTCTGCAGTGCTGTTTATTCTGCCTGTTTATTCTACACAGGTTTCTGGAGGACACTGAGGAACACTGCACTGCTAAGGGCAGGCGGAGCAAAAGATGAAGCTGACAAAGAGACAACGTAATGGAAGTCGATGGACCCAAGGAAGCCCAGACCATCAGGGCACAATGCACAGAGGAGAGCAGGAGGACCTGCTGGACACCTGGGTGATTACAAGTAATTTATCGTGGTACGTGTATTTATTTGAAAAGATCCTATGTAACCCCCTGTCGTACCCTATTAACAGTCTCTGACCTGACACAGCATCGTGTTCCTGGGAGCGAATCTCTTAGTTTGGCCCAAATACACCAGGAAGCTGGAAAACCTGTTGTGCTGAAGAGGTGCTGGCAAAGGCAATCCACTGACAGTCTGTTCCTGTAAGGGCATGGCTGGGTTTCTCACTTGTGCCTGCTGGGATTTTGTAGTAGGGAAAAAAATATTCCTGTTGGGCAGCTACTCTGATGGCAGTAAACAGCTCCTAATTCTCAGAAAACCAGAAGTGATAATATAACCTGACTTGTTTTTCTGACATACATCTGTAGACTTGGGCAAGTAAAACTAGCCACAGGGAGCCTCACCTTGGGTTATGTTACTGGTGGTACTGGTGGTACCAAGTCTATCTCAAAAAAAATCCCCCAAACAAACCCAAACCTTCTCTTTAAAACTGCAGTAATTCCCCAAAGGGCAGAATGTTCTGTTACTCAAAGCAGCAGCCATTCTCCTTGCTTATCTCTGGCAAATCTCAACAGTCAGGCTAAGGGCTCTCTGAACTGAGCTACCAGCCCTGGGGACAGTCCGTTAAATGCCAGTGCAGGCTTGGTTGGGAAGCGACACCGTCACTGCCGCTGTTCTTTTGAGCAGCCTTCACTCACCAGGAGCACCACTCCAGCACTTTGCAGAAAGTAGAAATTCACAGTTAAGTCTTGAAGAGATTATGAGCTTTTATCCTTGGTCATTTTTACTAAACAAACTATAAAATTGTTTGGGGAGTCTAAGAATATTAATTAACAGAACAGGAGCCATAATACACTCATTTTCAGAGGAGCTATTCATTTGCAACAGAAGGAAGGACCTCTCTCTCTCCATTTTTTTTTTTTTCTGTTGCATATTCTTTGTGAATGGCATAAATTAAACCAGAAATCAACTGTTTTTCTCTGCCAGTATGGCATGATAATCTGGTTTGTTCCCACAAATATCAAAGAGGAAACAGTCACACAGAAAATTATTATAATAATGATGATAATAATAATAAACAACAACAGCAACTATAATAAAGACAGCCTCAGAGACAGTTCCTGAAGTTTGGCCTGTCTGGGCAGGCAAAAGCTTCTCTGTACCATCGTGGCATATAGCACAAAAATTGCCTTTCCTGGACTGTTCTAACATGTCCACTTCCAGAGTTGATTGCAATTTGAAACTGCTGATGCTCAGAGTGGAAGACTAAGCAATCATCAGCTCTTTTTTCCCTGTATCTCAAAAATGTCCTTAACATTGTGCTGGGGTGCAAGTACAGAAAGCAGAGCAGAAAGGGCATGATAGTTCATTTAGTCCATCCCTATCCAGGACATGAATAAGCTGTTTTACACAATTTGTTAAACGCATCTATGTCTTCTGTTGAAGATGTACTGGGTTGTGAGTCAAGAAAGCTGTTCTCTTGCTGCATCAACCACTGCCCTACAGATAAAAGCAAACCCCATAGCCAAGCTATTTAAATGGGTTTAAAACCATAGTGTACAATGTGGGAAATCCTTTCACGCTTTCCTGTACACACTCCAAAGGAATTATGTCTAACATGGAAAAGCACTATCACTTCTGAAAGCTCCCAGTGTAAGTGCCATCCATCTAAGCAGAAAATAAGATTAGAAGTGATGCTACCAGGTTAAAATTTCAGTGTACCCAGCCAGTGCTGGAACTTAAATGTCACACCACCTTGAAGAAAAAAATGTCATGTATTCTGCAGCAGCTGAAGTAAAGACTGGTGCTGGACCTAGGCACTCCTGGATCTTTCTTAGTGGGACAGCTCTCAAACAGGCAGAAAGAATTTAGGAAGGACTGTCCTGGTGCAAAGGGAACCTCTCAATGAAGTCAGCTCTGGAGATTTGTGAAGATGAAGGCATAAGATCTCTATATTTGAACATGTATCTATTTTTTCTTTTTTCCCCTGCTGCCAGTAGTGTGTGTCCAGATCCTGCAGCTACAGATACAGCACGATCCGGAGTGTCTCATTCAAACAGCAGCCAGAGCTACACTGTCGTGAACAAAAGGAACAAGCATCCACTGATAACTCTAACCCAGCCAGCTCAGATACTGCTTGCAGCAAAGCCACTCATCACACAGAGCTCAGCAACAAGAAGCATCCCAGGTTGGTACATCTCTCTAGGTTCTGCTAGTCATGCCAAGCAACAGCTACAGCCCCCCTCGGAGGTGCAAGACCAGGCAGTTTAAAGCTAGTTGGACTGTATCAGTACAAGCTTCTCGCACTGCAGGTGGCAATAAGATACCTCATGAAGACTGAAGATGAGAAGCTATTTCCAGTTAGGCAGAGCAAGCAAAACATCTGTCCCAGCTCATAGAGCCTCTAGTCCCATTCTGCTGATGAGCTGATTTGCCCCAGGTACTCACGCGGCATTGGTACAGCTCCTGCAGCTGCGTGTTGATCCATTCCTCCAGGTCCAGCCAGCGCTGGAGGTCTTTGCGGTTGTACTTTATGGTTAACTTGCCCAGTTTCCTGTGTGATGATTCTTCCTCAGGTTTCTCTGGCGTCTGGAAAGTCACCCGGGGCAGTGCACTGGAGTTGCTGGCCATGCTCACCGCTTCCTCCTCCTCTGACAGCAGGAACTCGCCTTCCTGTGCGCTTCCTCACTCCTTTTCTCAGTCTCCTTTAACCAATGCCTCTCTGCAATTAGTGGCTGACAGCACGAGCTACTCACAGATGCCAAAGGTAGGCAGCAGCATTGGTGATCCCAGGGAGAGAGGTGAGGGAGACCACACGGCCAGGCAGCAGCCAGGCTCTGCAGGCAGAGTTACAGCAGCAGGATCTTGGGTTTCACCATCAGCTGTGCTGACAGGAGCAGGGAGGCAGGCAGAGGAGTTGTTGTAATAACATCTGTTGTTAAAAGAAGCCAAGTGAACCAGGGAATCGATGAACCAAGTTTGTTAATATTTAACACAAGTCAGCTCCAAGAGGTTGGGAAGAAGGAGGTTTTAAATGACTGTTTTCCTACAGGCATAACTTATGTGCATGTGCAATTCCAGAGGGCTGATCCACACATAAGGTATCGAATCCTGCTGTGTTCAAGCTCCACCAGCCTCTGTAAACTTGCCTGCAGCTACAGGGTTTAGCTTCCACTGAAATGGTGTATTGGGCATTTTCCAGCCAAAGCACTGGACCCAGCGCAGATAAAGAGAAGTGGTCTGGAGTCAGGTGGCTGCATCCACTATTTTACAAGAGTGGGAATATTAGGTCAGTGACACTGCAAGCTGAGCCATTTTACATTGTTCTAAAATCTGTACATTTATTCCAGCTTTCTCAAAAATTTCTGTAGAAGTCCCAATGGCTTGAATTTGAGATCATTTGAGCAAGGCACTTCTGAGATAGAACAAAATATCTGTGCTCTTATTAAAAAAACCACAACATTTACAGTGTTTGACATGATGACACTGCAGGGGGAGGCCTGTCTAGGGATATAGCACCATCTCCTTCCCACAAAGTATTCAGGGTGAACAGGTTCACCTGCTGAAGCATCATAAACTGCTATCGTACTATATATTATCATTGCTTGGTTTACAACCTATTTCTTACTGGAAGACAGGTTAAAGGTCTGCAGTATTATTGCCCTGTGCCATTTTAGAGGGATACATGTGAGCAGCAGCGTTGAGAGGAACAGAAATCAGGCTGGCTGTGTTTATGGGGTTCCAGGGGACCGGGACACCTGCGTTCCCTCTTGACACCTCTTTATTCATCTCTTCCCAGAGCCCTCCAGCTACCTGCCCCAGGAGCTGCCCTACCGAACGGATAAACCAGCTGAGACCCTCTGTTATGAAGTGGATCCAACAACCCCAGTCTCATGATTTATGTGGAAAAAGCAAGTAAGTCTCTGCTGCTCCTGGCAGCCAAAGTACTTCTAGTTTGGAGACCAAGAGCTAGATAAACCAAAGGAAAAGCAACCAACCCTTCTCCCATGGATAGCTGCTGCCAGGCAGCATGGGGCAGGGTGCAGGGGTGCTGATCTCTGGAAGTCCTACCCAGTCCCCCTGCCAAAGCCACATTCCTGTGCCCAGAGGGATGGTGGTACAGCCAACCAGCAGCATCTTGTACACAGGCTGATAGAAAAGTGTGCAGGGCCATTCCAGCCCTTCTTTTCATTCCAAATTTGAGTGAAAATTCCACAACATGCTGATTCTGAAACTTGCTTCCACATCAGTGAGGTATAAAGTATTAAAGTATACCTGAAACTGATATCATCTCCTCTGCTTTTCAGAGAGCCTAAAATTTCTATTCAGAAGGCAGCTGTCAGATATTTAATTTAAGCAGCTTCACCCATTTTCTCTCACTTTTTGGCTGTATTGTCGCTCTAATCTCACTCCTAAAACTGTCTTATTTAGACAAAAATTTCCCAGAAAAAATTGTGTTGCGAGAGGCTCAGAGCATACACAGATTCTTCAGAGACTGTGAGTGGTTAGAAACCTTGCAAAGCCTATGGAACATCCTATAATGCATTTACAACTATTGACTTTTCAAAGGTTAATATGCTGGCCCAACATGGGCAGATTTTCCCAAGGTAACTCTGGACCAAAGGACACACACTGCCAGGTGTCGAGTTCCTGTCTCCAAACAGAAGTGCTCTATTTTGGTGTTCAGGGAGTGATATTTTTTAATATTTCAATCTATCATTAAAGCAAGAGGAATAAGAAAAAAGACTGTGTGCAAGATCCCTCTGTGAGGGTGTGGTAGAAGTTCCTGCACACACAAGACTGGGTGCCTCACACAGGTTGAGTGGTATTGTCCCCTTTGAAGGAGGCAGCATCTCCTACAGGTGCACCAGCCTCCTGCCAGCGCTGGTAAGTGCCAGCTGACACCAAACAAGAAGCAGTTGCATGACTCTTCACGGTGCTGCACCCCATCCTGTCCTTTCCTCACATCACAGCATATGCAGGTGGCCAGAGGGACAGAAGGACATTCACTATTAGACATGCACAGCAGGGAGATCTCAGGCATGGCTGGGAGATGAGATCTTATTTTCAACCTAGTTATCTCTCCTTGGGCATACAACCTGGATCAAAATTTCAGAAGTGAACACACATACCTGGGCAACTAAGTCATCTAATCAGACAACCTGTTTTTTCACAAGACCTGCACACACCTAAGCTCCAATGGACCTCCTGCTGCAGTTGCTGGTGATCATGTCCTCTGCAAATCTGCTTATCATTTATGTAGGTGAATGAAGGGGTTTAAACGTGGCCAACACAGTTGAGTGTTAGACTGAAACACTGCACCTCAGTTTCCATGTGTGTGACCTGGGGTTGCTGCTTCTCCAGGCCTGCCCTAAGAGTGAAGTTTTGCCTCTGAAAGGAGAAGGGGATTCGATATGGTAGAGTTGGGCTTTTGTGACTGTCCGTGGCCCCAGAGAGAGCCACCAAACCAAGCTGAGCATCTGTGTCGTAGTGCCAAGCAGCTGTGACACTGCTCCAGGCAGCAGAGCAACCAAGTGTATGAGGCAGATCTGGTTACGCTCCTCTGTTCTTGAAGCTAATAATCTCCATCCCACACCTGTGACCTAAGATGGTGCTTCTCTTTCTGAGCTGATGACTGTGGTGTGCACTCAATAATTCAGCAGGGACCCAGCTCATCTTTCCAGAGAACGAGGTCGGCCCCTTTCCCTTGGGTCCCAGCCTAGAGAGGAACGTTTCCCTTCAAGACAGCCAAAAGCCTCTCTCCACCTGTTTTAGAAAATAATCACTTTTCCCTGTGGTTGCAAACATGATAGTTAACATAAATTAAACCAGGGAAGATGGCAGAGACGACTGTATCAGCACTATGTTGGCACCACAAGGTAAAGAGGTTCTGCACCCTTCTGTGAGCAGGAACAGGCACAGAAAAAAGTTGTGTGGGTCAGAAAATGTAGCCAGGGCTGGAGATTTAAAAAACCCAGAGCCTCAAGTAAGTAACTCCAGTACACCCAGCATCTTGACTTCCATCACCCACTTCCCTCATCCTCCAGTGTCTCCACAGGAGCGTGGAAACCAAAAAGGCTGCATCGTTGCCCCAGAGCTCTAGAAGAAGAGGGAGAGCACATCATCTCTCACCTTCAGCTACTGGAGACTTCAGGAAGCAGCCAGGAGTTTCCAGCTCTCACAGTCCCCTCCTCTCACCTGAGCACTACTGCTGCCACCAGCACGCAGAGAAGAGCCTATATATTCTTCAGTCAGGCAATCTGTAATCAGTCTTACTCCTCTCCCCCATAGTCTCTCCTTTCATCAGGCAATTGAAGGGCAGTGAGAAGGAAGAATGCCAATTGACAAGAAAACATTTCCCAACTTAGTGTTAGTCTGATCAACTGAAAATTGCACTATTTGGCACCACCTCAGAAAACAGGCAAGTCTCAGCCATAAAGATAAGAGGTCAGAGGAGCTAGCCTGCCTGCCCACCCTGCTGCCTCTGTTACTGGCAGTCAAGTGATGCGTAAAGGCTAATGGAGCTGAGAAGGGTAAATGAGAAATAGTTGTACTTACTGCTTTGGCACACTAGAGGAGCAGCAAATCCTGAACTCTCTCCCTATTTAGGCAATTAATTCTGCTTATCTGTGTCCATCCTCAAACAGCCTTTAGGCAGTGGGATGAGTAAGCTTCTCCACTGATGAGGAAGCCCCCCTCCCCTTGAATACTTAGGTGAAGCTGACAACATGAATTAGATGCCAAATGGATTATTTGGGGATCTTTGAAAACGTGGTTTTGTTGCCCTCTCTCTCGTATTGCTTTGCTGTTTCCCTACAGAAAAAGGCCCGTGGCACTGAGAGCATTATCAGTGCTTTCACGTGGCACAGAGGTTTCAGCAAGTCCTGGAATGGCAGAGCTGGAGACAAGAGAAGCACTGGCTGAACAGATGAAGGGGATCTTCAAGTTTATTGTGACCTGATCCCCTTGAAAGGGTGCAATTACACTTGCAGGGACTGTAGTGCTCACACCTGCATGGAAATCACAGCCTGTAAACAGGGGACAGCCAGTAGCCTTTCACAGGAGGCACTGGCAGCTGGCCTGGAGGTGTTGAAAGTCAGAAGGGTCTGAGGGATGCAGTCACTGTAGGAAGTAATGGAGAAGGAGAGGCTGTGGGGAACCCCACAGCCAATCCTGTTCCGTTCACAGATGCTCTAAAGAAAGCTCAGGTTGCCTACGGGGACTTCAATGGGAAATGTTAAGTTTATTCTAGTTCCTGCAAATTGCAGGTTCTTTGCTTCACATTCTGTACCCATCTCCTTATAAAAACCTAATGTAGGCAAGACAAAACTGCAGATACTGTCTCGGTGTAACTAATCTCTCCGCTATTTTCCCTTCTTCCTTTCCCAGTGCTTCTGCCTTTAAGGGTTTACCTTGACCAGCAACATTAAAGTAAAAGCCAGTGCCATGCAGGACTGTAGACAAGAACTTCCCCAAAGAAACAGTATACCCTCACTGTAACTCCCTTCCCCAGAGCTACCCTCGATGCAATGAAAATGACTCTCAGGAGGACTCAGCAGCCTGTCATCCTTTCCCTTGCTTCGTTCCGCAGGACCAGTGGTTAGTCACGGCCTGACGAGGTCCCTCCCTGTCTCCTTCCTTTGCCACATCTTTGTGCTGTCACTTGCATCCAGGTCTCACCACTAAACCACACCAGGAGGTTTAACCTGAGGCAAATACAACAAAACAAGCAAGCAAGCAAACCTGTCTCCCGAGCGTTAATTATACATGGAGCGGTTCCCAGGTAAAGCGCAGCAGAATGGATTTGTCTGCAGCAGCTGGGGGGACAAGCTGCTGTCAGGAAGTCCTTGCAGATGGTGATGCCACATTGCTGGGCTGCACAGAGGGACAAAGGGGGACCTGGACCAAATCTTCCTTATTTTTCTGCCTGGTGGGATCACTTCCTTAGGGGAGGTGGGCATCCAGCTGCCGATGGGGGCTGGGGTCTCCATAGCAATCGCAGGGCGGCAGGTGATTCAGGCTCCTGCACCGTGTTTGTTCCAAGCCATGTGTGTCTAAAAGCTCTTCTAACCTTAGTCAAATATTAAACTATGGTGAGGTTTTACCCACCCTGAGTCATCTCCTGAATAGTTATTGCCAGACTAAAAGCAGACACTTCTCAAAGACAGACAAACGTTAACGATGACTCACTGTTTCAGGACCCCTTAAAAACACTCCTGAGTCGTAAAATCACACACCCTACTTTCCCTTCACGCTCAAATGAATAACACACAGCTCAGCTAAAGTCGTGGGAAATTATTTATTTGGCAGAAGATGAGGGCTGCGATGGGATTTCTGGGTTAGGATGGCAAAAAGTAAGTTACCGAGTTGGAAGGAAAGCTGCTGCAACAGAGAGTTTCTTAGTAGAAGTCCTTGATTAAAATTTTGATTACTGAACCTCTCCAGAAGAAACGAGGCATATTTAGAAGCTGTACTACTGGGATGGGATGGGACTAGGTGGGATGCATCCCTCCTACAGTGGAGGACCAAAAATGTGACCTTTAAAGGTCAAATAAAAAAGCCAGACCCATCTGCTAAGCAGAAAAAAAATGGGTCAGATTTAAGAAAATAGATAATACAAGAAGTAAGATCACGTACTTAGAAAATTATCTCAAAAAATAATTAGCTAGGAGCTGATCAGCTGAAAATGGCAGAGAGAACAAGATCAAGGTCCACAAAATTCGTACTGTTCATAAGATGGCTCTGCAGTGAGCCTATGAATGACACTAATGTGATTCCAAGATGTATTTCCAGCAGAGAGAGAGAAGATTAAATACTTGGTAATGGTGATCCATTCTTTAGACTGTGGTATAGAATTCTGCAACACATTTAATAATAAAAAACCTGAAACTGAAAAATGTGCAGAAATAAAGGCCGTTAGGCTAACAGAGGGGAAATGGAGACTCTACCATCAAAGAAGTGATTGAAAGATCATGGCTTGCTTGCACTACCAAACTGAAGACTGAGTTAGGATAGGATTTCACTAAAATAAATACAGCTGAAGCAGACAGGAGAGAAGATTTTGAAATGAAAGAACAATATTGCACAAGAAAACGGAATATAAAGTAACTCTTAACTACGTTTAGGGCGAGCAGCAGAAAACCTTGCAGCAGGATATTAGCACAGCCTTCTGCTGGGAGCAAAAGCTAGGAAAAGCTATAGTCTAAAGGCTATGCTTGATCAGCTTGTGAAGGGGCTCACCCCTTCAGAAATGTTTAAAGAAATAATAAAGGGGGGCAGGGAACTAGAGCTGCCAATCAAGGAGTCCTCCCAGCTCTGTGTGTTTAGTTCTGTCACCTGGCACAAGCAGAAGAGACGTCACATCCTTCAGGATTGCAGGAAACCCTTGGCAGAGATTTTGTAACACAGCACTGCTGCTGAGGTAGACTGGATTAGTGCCAGTTAGACAAAAATACCAGACCAGGCTGTGTAGGGGCAGTTCTGCTGGTGCAGATATCCCAGCATGGTCGCTGGTTTGCAAAGGGGATGGGGCCAGCTGCTCCCTGAGCAACCGAGCCCTGTGCTGGGGAACTGCGCTGAGTCTCACCTTGTTGTTGTTTTTATCTTTCCTGCACTGATGGAGAAGATGCAGAGGACAGCGAGGTCAGCTCTCCATTTACCACTTGCAGGGTCTGCAGGTGAGTCCTAGAGACCTGGTATGGGGTCTGAGGGGGGAGTGGGAGACACCCATGCTGCTTCTGGCAAAGACTCATATAGCCAGCAAGGAAAACAAACATCTCTGCTGGGCAGACTGCATGTTTCCTACTGCCCTACCATCTATTTTCATGGTTTAGGCTTTGCCTATATTTTTTTTTATACCCTACCGTATCAGAGGTACAGAGAGAAGCAGCAAGAATTGAAACACTGGACATCAGAATGGTCCCCAAAACCACAAAGCCAACTGCTGTTTGACACATAGCTGCTGCTCACCATCTCTTTTCGAAGATACACTACTCAACACCATCTCACATTTGCTGCTCTTGTTTTAAGTGATGCAATATTTCATTATAAATAATGTGCAAGCAAATTACAAGCACTCCCTGCTTTCCCAAGGACTGCGACACAGTGGATAAGAACAGTTTACCCAGGGGCTTTAGGACTGTTTACAGGCAGAGGGGATGGATGACACTGGTGTGTCTGCTGAACAGAGGAGTTTGATCAGGGATCTGCAAGGAGAAGCAGAAAGGGAGAAAATAACGTGGAAGTTATGGCAGGCAGCCTTTGTGTTCCCATGGCCACTAACAGCACCACCCTGCAAGGCAAGGGCACTACACAGGGACCCCGACCGATCTGTACGAGACTGAGGAGAGTAGTGAAGTGCTGCTCATCAGTGCGAGGGGAGTACTAAAAGTTTTCACTGCTGTGGTGGGGGGCTCCTGCAGGGAACTCCTGATTTCAGGGTGCCTGCACTGAGCACGAAACCTCTCGCAGCAGCAATGGCAGTGGGCACTGTAGATGCAGCTCCAGGGCTGGCACGTTTGGGTTATCCAGACCTGGGCTAATGGTGCTCCGTGCCAAGCAGCTGGTCACACCACAGCGCGAGGGTCACCACCAGAGGACAACGACTGCGTGCTCCCTGCCTCTTGGTTCCTTTGAAGCATCCTAAGCATGTGGAGGCAGCAAGCACCCGGCTGGTGGGATGCTCATCCAGAGCGGGTGCCCTGGCAACTGGGTGAGCAAGAGTGCAGGTCTGGGCTCCCATGGGGAGGGAACCTTTGCCAGAGGAGTGGAAGATGGTATCAGCCCGGCTCTCCTCCCCTTCCTCTTACGCAATTCAGCATGCAGGGGAGTGACTGGAATTTTTTCTTTTTTTTTCCCCTCTCTCAGGGAGTTGGTTTTCACTTCCTGCACTCTCTGTGCCTTTGTCTCTGCTGGACGCAGCTGAAGGCACACCTGAGGGGTGAAGGCACGGGGGGGGACGAGGGGGACACCCCGCTCCCAGCATCGGGTTCACCTGAGACCGTCCAGGTGGGCGGCTGAGAGCAAATGCTTGGGGATGAGTTGCAGGGTTGGGGGGACATGCTGGCCACCCTGGGGTGAGCGGGGACCCAGAGCGTGGCCTTGGCTCGCCCCAGGGTGGCATGCACCTGGACACTGTCCCTCTTAGCTTCATCTGTCTTCTCCCTTACTTTAGGAAAGGATCAAGGTCTGGAGGAGGTGAGGATCTGAGCACCAAGATGGCCAGAGGGAGTCCGGGTCCATGGTTTGTGCTCTGGGTCTGCTTGGTGCTGGCAGTGGACTTCAGCAAAGGGAAGGAGGAAAAACCCTTCGGTGAAACGTGCCTGGAGGACTTTACAGCAGGGATGCCGGATTTGGTGCTGGATACAGACGCCTCCGTCCAGAACGGAGCCACCTTCTTGTCGTCCCCCATGGTCCATCGGAGCAGGGACTGCATGAGAGCCTGCTGTAAGGACCCTGCTTGTAACCTGGCTCTCGTGGAGCAGGTCCCGGGCACGGAGGAAGACCACATCCAGGGCTGTTTTCTCCTCAACTGCCTCTATGAACAGGCTTTCGTCTGCAGGTTTGCCAGGAAGATTGGCTTTCTCAACTTCTTAAGGAAGGATGTGTACGATGCCTACCTGGCGATGCAGGATCATGGATCTAGTGGTAAGGTGCCTGTAATGGATCTGCACAAAATGGGGCTGGAAGAGCACTAAGGGCCACTGGTGCCAGCTCCTCCAGCTGGCATTTGTGCAGCTGTGCTGCTGAATGGTTGGGACAAAGCAGTGTTAAAGATGGGGTTTCTGTATGCATCTCTGCTGCAAAGGTTTTCCCTAACTTTGATCAACTCAGTTAAGATCCGTGCCTCAGTTTACCTATTAGTAAATGCAGAGGGAGTTGTTCTTTAGCTTATTTGAAGTGGGTGGAGTGACTGTTTACCAAATGCAGGCTGTGGTTTTGATACCTGACAATGTAGAGAAAAAGGTATTTTTCTTCTTCCTCCTCTCAAGGCCTTTGAGACTGGAAAGTGAAATCCTGTAAAAATCTACACATCACCGTGTTTTAAAGGGCTGCATTAATCTCATAATTGCTCAGGGGCTGGAGGCAGGACACAATCCACTCACCTTTCATTTTGCCACAGCCTGAGTCTTGTGTGCAGCAGCCTGGATGGTGGGGGGGTCTTAGTATCGCTCTGCCTGTTGGGGAGGGAGAGGGAGCAGCAATGGGGGAGCTGATCAGAAAACTCCCCTTTTGGGGGTGGGTTTCTCTTCCCCAGTTCCTGGTTCCTAGCTCTGAAAGATTGCAACTGGACCCTGAAAACCAGGTGGAAAACAAACTAATCCTGAGCTGGCTGCCTGCCACGCACTCTGCTAATGCAAAGGAATGCAGCGTGGTCAGAAATGCTGAAAACAGGGCAATTCCTCCTTTCGCCTCCTCCTTCCGTGTTTTGGAGGAAGTCTAACGAGACTGGGACGTCTCTAGCCTGGCTGGGTCTTTAGCAACCATAACCAGTTTATTCTATGTTGATGCCTGGGCAGGGCTGTTAGGGGATGTCTGCAGGGGCAATCCTCCGCACGCCCGCTCCCAGCCCGCCCGTGGCAGGGAAAAGGATCTGTGAAGATGACAAGGGGAGCATCCAGGTGGGGGCATGGGCTTGGGCTGGATCGCGGGAGGTGAATAGGTCTTTGATCTTCTGCTGGGATGTGCCAGCCTGTGAGCCTTGTAGGTGCTGGAGGTGTGAAATGGCACCTAACCCCACACTGACCACGTCTGTCCATCCTCAATAGCGGCGCAGGGGTTGTGGAGCAGGGCAGGGCTCCTCTGGAGCAGCCCTTGGGTGTCGCTGGTTTGAGCAGCAGTGTGGCAGAAGCCGTTCTCCTGTCCTCTGTCCCTCATAGTTGCTTTCCACCACATTTTAGGGTAAATCTCTGTCTCACTGTTGCAGCAGTTGTCCTGTGTCTCCGCTCCAGGCTCAAAATCCTTTCCACGGGAGTTAGTGGAGACACTGCAGCCCACACCTCCAGGACTGGAGTGGCATGCTGGCAGCTGTCTGAACTCTTACATGCTCTGTTGTAGGAGGAAAAGGGAATGCATCATCTCCAGTACATCCTGATTTCACAAGATTAGATTAAAATACAACATACCGTTGAGCAATTCAGTCTCTTCACCTCTGTGGACCAGTGCCCCATAGAAGGAGACTGCAACCCCCTGGCATCGCATGTGTGCAGGTCTCTAGAAAGCGTCCCTGGGTCTTGGAGCTCTCTGTGCCACCAGCAGTGCTGTGTTTACCACACCATGGCACCAAGCTGGAGCAACCCAGCCACCAGTAGGCAGGTGCTGCCCTGCAGACCATCCCTAATGCTGCTGTCACAGATGCTGGGATGGCTGCAGTGGAGCAGGAAGACCCAAGAGGGTTTATCAGTGAGAAGTGAAAAACATGCCAGAAATGCTGTTAGGGACACTGTACCTGCCAAGGCAGGCATGCCCCTCCTCGCTCACGTGGGGCTTGCGCCATGATACCGCTGCAGGTGTAGGAAGGGCTCGGTCCCTTCTACACCTGTGTTTGCACCCTCGGAGGGTGCAGGGTGCTGGGCAGGTCTCCAGCTGTAGCGACGCTGGGAAGCTCGCTGTTTCGTGTTTGGATCAGGCTGCAATGTTCATGCTGTGCTTCGATGGGAAACATGTTGCCCTCCTCTTCTGAAATTTCAGTGATGAAAAATTTCCTCACTGCAAGGGTTCCCCAGCACTGGCCCAGGCTGCCCAGGGCAGTGGGGGAGTCCCCATCCCTGGAGGGATTTCAGAGCCGTGTAGATGTGGCGCTGAGGGACATGGGGCAGTGGTGACTGGGCAGTGCTGGGTTAATGGTTGGACTGGATGAGCTTAGAGGTCTCTTCCAACCAAGGCTGTTCTGTGACTCTATGACTGTCTGGGCAGGATGGTGGGCACCTGGCTGCCGCCGAGGGGCAGAGGGGACAGGAGGCGGGTGCAGGAGGCCAAATGAAGGAGCCCCTAGGCACTGAGCGTGTCCACCTGGCAGCATAAGGAAGTTCTACAGCTTTTTTGCTTCCAGACCTTTGGAGGATGCCTGAAGAGGCCAGGTGAACCAAATGCTAAGGAAGCTGTTTTCAGCATGTCAGGTTTTCCTCCCAAATGTTTATAGGCAAAAACTCTTGGCCCAGGTTTTGCAGTGGAGACAAAACTGTCTAGTCTTCCCACTGTTAAAATGTGAAGCTCTGTGGCTGCTCTGGAGCCTGGGTTATTGTGAACCCCCTGAGACTGGGCTTTAAAGGTCTACAGGAAGCTTATACGGTGCTTTATCATCCATCCCTTTCCTTCATGTGCTGCTGTCAGGTGTCCTAGGAGCCTTTAGGGTATGCCCATGTGGCAATCTCCAGATGTCCTCGGCAATCATGAGGTTTAAAAGCATAGTTTTTCCTAATAAGTAACAAAATATATATTTAGTAGTCCCAGTGAGTGACATTAAACAAAAAAGCCACATATTGCAAGACCCACAGTACTACTGCAGTGAGCAGATCTGTTGAATTAAGAGGTTTATGTCTGTTCAGGATGGGACTACATAACACTTGAAAGAGAGAGCACAGCTGGGGGCTACTGAACAGACAAATTTAATCTTGCAGTGTTTCCTGAGCCTGATGGGAGTAGCTGAAAGCTGGGAGAATATTACAGGGGGAAGCATTGCGTATGCTTGCATGTTCTTGCTCTTGCTTGGGCATCTGCAGTGAGACCAGGAAACTGAACACAGGGACAGAGGCACCCTTGATCTAACCCACTGTGACCAGTGTTATGACTTCAGAAAAACCTATGGGTACAGGTGACACTGAACACAGCTGAAATCTAGCTTCTGCAGATCATCTGAGTGTATTTGCAGTATTTTGGAGAACTTCTGAGTCACGTATAAACTGATGACGACGGCTTGGCTCTTATCTCTCGCCTGTTCCAGCTAACGTACAGCCCAGAGTCTCTGATGTTGCTGTTAAAAGGCACTATCCTCTTAAATAATTCCCCAGCCTGAACTTTGGTGCGAGTTTTCTGCCTGGCTCACGCGGGAGGGGCAGGCTCACCATGCGCTTTATTGGTAATAATGGAGCCCAGTGTTTAAGTAACTACCCCGAGCTTATTCTGGTCTAGGCAAACCAGTTCTGGGTGTGAAACTGGAAAATAACCTCCCTGAACCTTTGTCCGTTTCTTGAACTGAGCCTTTTGTGGTGGTTGTGAAATGCCCGGTGACACTCTCCTCCTGCTGAATTCAGGGCTTGTGAGTGGGAGACGGGAAGCGCTGGGGAACCCGCAGGGTTCGGGGTATGTCTGCTCCTGGAGGGAGATTTGCAGGTTAAAACTTTGGTAATGCATTCAAAAACGAGAGTTTGAAGCTCAGCCATCTTCAGATGTTTGGTCCCATGCCGGTTTCCATTCTGTGGGCGTAGTGCAGTTAAAATGAGTGGTGCTGGGATCCCATCTGTGGGATGCCCTTGCCTGATGCTTCTCATCCTCCAGCACCCAGCTCAGGCTGGGAGAGGGAGAATTGCACGTTCAGTTCCCACATCACAGATTCAGAGACTTGTGAGCACTGGAAGGGCCCTCGGAGACCAGCTGGTCCAGCTCCCTGTTGAGAGCAGATGATGAGCAGGTTCCACGCACTGTGAAACTACTGTTTGTCATAGAGAATTTACTGATGTGCTGCGTGTTGTGGCTACCTTGCGTCACGGCTCTGGAGCAATCTAAGGAGACTGGAGTAACAAACCCATCTTTACTAAAATGGCACCAAGACCTGCTAGAGACCCTTTTCCTCTGTCCACTAAAGCAAATCAAACTGGTTTCCCAGACCCTGAGGAAGGATGGACGCAGCCTGGGGCAGCAGCAGATTGCATTAATCTGAAAATAGAATCCTTTGGGTCGCTCTTTATTGGTTTAGAGAGGTTAAGTTGACCTGCTGTGTGCACCTCTTACAAACCACTATAGAAACCTCCAGGACTTTATGCTGAGAGCTGCTTGGCTCTGCATGAGTTGTCCAAAAACTATATGGCTTTATCATGACTGCATGTGCTGCCCAGCCAGGGTGAATCCTTAGAGAAAGAGCCTCTATTTCCCTTTCTCCAGGCAATGTGCTGCATTGCCTTGTTCCCTTCTCCTTCTCCCCCTCCTCAGGCAAATTAACCCTGTGGCAGCAGAAGCTTCCTTCCTTACCTCTGCCTGTTACTACGGGGAGTTTTCTAGTGTCAGGATTTGAATGAAGCCTCCCCAAAAGCTGTTCACTTTTGAATGACTTCCACGGAAGCAAGGACAGAGCAAAGCTTTGGCGTTTGTGGGGAGAGCCGCGCTACTGCCCGCCCCTGCTTCTGCAGCAGGCAGGCTCAGCTGGCTTCTGACGCTTCAAATCTCTGAGGTTGCATGTCTCAAGGACACTGGAATTTGGGTGGCCTCGTTTCTCCTCCTGTCTCAGCTACTGGCCTGCCCAGTGACTTTGAGCAGTGGCTTTTGTCCCCAGCGCAAGCCGTGCTCGTCTTGTTTGTAAGGTGCTCCTGCCACTGCAGACAGAGTGGACTGTAAGAGCCCCTCTGTGGCCATGAGAAAGCTCTCCAGCTCTTTCTAGTGGCAACCTCAAATCGTCCTGAGGTATTTTCAAGCATTGCTTTATAGTCTCACATACTCGGGGTGTATCTGCACGAGCGCTGGAATGGAGGAAATCTGGTTTTCTGTGAATTCATATCTCCGGGGCATGAGCTGATACTTGAGCTCCAAAAGAGAAATACCTCAGCTGGGAGCTCTGCAAGAGCTTTCTGCTGTGGGATTTCACTGGTGCCTGTATGTTTGGACAGTGAAGTCCCCAGTGGGATCTCTCCCCCCACCTAGATGCTTTTGCAGCCCTTTAGGAATTTAATATCTTTTAGATTCCTGGTCCCCTATTAGCTTTGGTTCAAGTTTGCTCATTGTTAGAGGTGAAGCCAGACAAACCACTGAGGGCACTAGCCTTAAAACTAGATGAAATTTTTAAAGAAGCAAAAAACAGGGATTGAGGTATGAATACACTGTGAGCCATATAAATTTTACAAATTTTAAGCATTTTGGATTTACCCTATTAAGCTTTTCTCTGCGATTATAAAGAAAAGATACTTCCCCTTCTCATGTGTGTTATAAATGGAAGGTGATGTAGCCACTCACAATGAGGTGACTCCAGGAGCATGTGTTCCACAGTAAAGAGCAGGACACAGAACAGCATTGTAAAGCTTTAATCTCCCTGTTAATTACAGAGTTTTACTGCAGAAACTTTCCATAGTCAGAAGAGCATTATAGCAAAAGTAACTTTCATTTTTCAAACAGACTTTCAGGGCAAAACGAACTGAATGGAGAATCTCCCTTTGAAGAGCAGTTGTTGATATTCACTGTGGCTCAGTCAGCACTCGGTTGTGAAGCTCAGGTGGAGAACAGCCATGTTACCACTGAAGGTTTCATGCAGTCAGTGCAGCAGAAGTACTCTGAGCTTTCAGACATCCTAAAGAGAAAAGGGGGGAGACTTGAAAAGAAAGTCCTTCATTTCTAGTGAGAGTTCCTCCTTGGCAGTCACCACACACAAGCAAATCCTCTGACTATTTTTCTGGAGGTGAGGAGGGTCAGGGAATTTGGCTAATCAGAGATGGGATCTGGCGAGATAGCTGACTCAGTGATCAGAACCCACCTTTTACTTCACCGTGCAATCCACAACCCAAAGTAACTAAATTGACCTATGGAGAAATGTTTGGCCTGCAATTTCATTTTTAATGTCACAGAAAAGTATGATTTGGAGTTGTTGTGATCAGCCTGTGCAGTGCTGAAAAACTTGTCTTCCCCTTGTGCAATCGCACCCTCCTACTGGGCTCACCCTGGCAGGAGGGTGGCAGGGAGCAGGCTGCACTGCGTTTGCCTGGCAGGAATGACAGGAACGTGCCCCCTTTCCAGAGCTTGTAGTGCTGTGTACAAGGTGGTTGTGGGGCTTCTTTTCCCCATTTGGTTTGGACCGTGTCGCCAGCTCCAGTCATTGTTTTGCCCTGTGAATGCTCCCCTGTCTCTTGGAAAGACCACTTGAAAATAAAACAAAACCCTGTTTATTTGTTTTACCAGCCCTGCTTAGAACCAAGAGGTGCCAGCCTCACTTGGTCCTCATGTCTTTCAGCAGTCTCAGCCCTCTGTCCTCAGTTTAGTGATGAAAGAACTACAAAGTAGCTTGTTTGGAATGTCAGGTTTGTTTGTATATATGCATTACACTGAAGGTCACTTCAGTAGGCTCTAGCAGCTGAGACCTGAGTCCAGCAATGCTCAAACAGGAAATTAGGAGCAATTCTAGGACAGTGAAAGTAATTAGCTGATGGAGTAGTTTTCCGAGGGGTTTGGGCACTAATCCTCTTCTTTAGTCACAGTCAATGCAACAGTGTAATGGTAGAGTGATTTATATCTAGCTTATAAATGCCAGTCGATGCCTTTACAAGAGACTCAGGTTGAACTTGAAGATTGAGTCTTGGACTTGGTACAGGCGCTACCAGGTGGAGTTTTATGGGCTGAGCTATGCAGGAAGCCTGTGATCAGAGACGGTCAGGCTGAATGGAGTTATGAGTCAGGCTCAATGGTGTCATTGTTCAGGCTGTTCTTGCTGGCACAGGCAGGGATCAGTTTTCATCTCTTACACTTAGAGGCTGGAAAATATTTGAATGGTTTGTGGAGGCTGCCAGTAAATTAATCCATGGAATGGCACAAAAATAATGATGTCACGAATGGCATTTGTGTGCAGTTTTAAGACATGCATGTCAGAGAGTGGAGTGGAAGATGAGGTGGAGGAGGGATATTTTCCATACAAATCCCGTGTTGCGTAGCTCTGGTTCTGTATGCTAACATAGTGCTTTGAGATGGTGGTAGGAATGATGACAATCAGTTCCACATTCTTCAACACCCACATCAGGCCATCTCTCTAAGTGGAGGGTGGAGATTGCTCTGTGCTGGTTTTTGTCCAGTGGTCAGAAGCACAATGGCTGTAGCCACAGGGACACCCTCTTACGGTGGTTCCCGTGCACAGAAGTGGCCAGGGAGCCAACAAAGGCACTGCTGGAGTGGGTTGCGGACTTGCTAAATTAGTGAGGGCAGTAATAACAGTATTGATTGCCTGTTGCTTGCTCAGACTCCAAGAAGCACAGCTGTATAAAAGTGTTTTCCTTTGAGTGGCTGAAGTCTGTATGGATTTAGCCTGGAAGAATCCCCTTCCTTTGTCTTCCTGTAATGGAGACAAGGACGGGACCCTTCATCCTCTCACCCAAGCCTTGTTCTGCACTTCTTCTGCAGATGACCGTCCTCCAATAGCCCGCACTGGCATGGACATGAGGGTACAGCCAGGGGAGCCAGTGATGTTGAGAGGCACCGAGAGCACCGATGACCGAGGGATAGTCAGCTATGAATGGAAACAGATCCTTGGCAACCCCTCCGTGGAGATGAAGGTAGGGAGCTGCAGGAAGCCAGCAGCTTTCTTAGTGTCACCTGTGGTCTGCACTAGGTTGGGCTCTCACAGCCACTGACCTATAGGTCATCTTGTCCTTCCCTCCCTAAGCTAGGCCACCTTGGGATGTGAACACTGTCTGTCTTACAGATTGATGTGAATTTTGGCTTTAGAAGAGCAAATGATTACTGATAAACTTATTCAAAATGCTCTGGAAAGCCTTGGAGCTCATATGGAGCTCTTGTGGCACCTTTTGGAAGAGTTAGCAAACGAGTGCATCAGGCCTACAGCTGATTTTGAAGACCAGAAGTGACTAGCTCTTGGGTGCTGAGGGGGCTGTGGAAATCTGGAAGTGTGCCTTTCCTTTTTCCTTCACCCTAGCCCAAAGCAACGATCAGGGAAGAATAATAAATAAATAAATAAATAAATAAATAGATAGATAGATAGATAGATAGATAGATAGATAGATAGATAGATAGATAAATAAATAAATAAATAAATAAGAGTCCTCTAGTATTATGCTGTGTTAACCATATTAAAATGATATATGACAACACTGTGTTCTCTTGAAACCTAACCAAAAAGGCAGAAAGCATGGAAATGGAGGCCCAATATTCTTAGCAAATATAGGGAACAAGTTTGTGCCAGTAATATCACAGCTTTCTTTTCTGACAAAATAATTTACTCTCTTGCAGAAATCTCTCAGCAGACAAAAAAAAACAGGCACTCGTTTCCATCTCTAAAACTAAAGGCACTTGTCATATTCGAAATGAAAGAGTATATAGTTCTTAAGTACACCTAGCTTATTCCCTATGTACTAAGTAAATTATTCATCATGAGTTTTATTTTTAAAAAAGTAAAATAAAAACTGCAGGTATTTTGGTCCTCTCCAAATATTTTTATTTCCCTTGTGCCTTCACAATGACCCAAAATATGAAGCACCTAGCTAGGCCTGTGGTATTCTTTCTCTCTGCTATTCTAGCTGGGTACCAGCCCATGGATTTGGGGGGATTGTATAGCACTGAGACATCTTTCATGCCAGACATCTGCTTGAGGGTTTCGAGCCAAGCTCCTTTCTTCCTAACGCAGGAACATGGGCCTTGCATGGCTTCACTCACTCCCTCATTAGAGGTACCTTCTTCTACATTTGCCTTTCTTTTGCGTTCTCAGAAGCACGAAGAAGACCAGGTAGAAATCTCCAACCTACAGGCGGGGACTTACGTCTTCCAGCTTACTGTCACGGACACTGCACAACAGCAAGACTTCACCAACATCACCATCATGGTGCTGAATTCTGAGCAGACTGAAGGTGAGCCTGAGCCCACGGATGTCTAGCTGGAGTCCCCAAGCCTGGGTGCTGCTCTGGCATTACTGATGCTCCTGTCAGAGAGGTAGATGGGAAAAGAGCACAGTCAAGAGACTGTACTTTCATGTCAGCTTTTCCCAGTAAAAGCCTGCACTTGACCAGTAGTGGAAAGTCTCTGCATCCATAGCAGTCTGTTCTAGGGTTTTCACATCCTGTTGCAGAAGAGGTGGCCTGCAATAACCCCATGCTCTCTGCACGTCATTGCCCTCTGCTGGGTGATGCCAGAGTGGCTGAAGCCTGGGGTGCGGCTGAGAGTGTAAGACAGGAGAACCTGAAAGGTCTTGTTGACTCCATGGTTTTGCTGTGAAGGCCTTAATTCCCTTAAGCTGCCAAATAGGTGGAGCCATCCGCAAGACATTCAAAGTGTCCCTGGCTTTATTTATATGTTTTACATTAATGGCCTTGTTTAATGATCAAAATGTTCAGCATTACAAGTGCATTAGGAGCAAGGAGTTCTTTGGACAAACAAAAGCAGGGTACTTCTCTTCCTACCACGGGTACCATAAAAATATAAGAACAGTCATGTCAGATGACAGTAATGGTCTGTCCAAAATCCGGTACACTGCATCCAACAGTGTCCAGAGGTTGGTACTTTGGAAGGAGTACAAAAACATGACATGCTATCAGTAAATCTCTGCTATGTTTGGCTAGTCCCCAGGGAACTGCAGCTGGAAGATTTTTTTAAAGCAGAAGATGGTGTCCTTGTATTCAATAGCCATGGATGAATCCCTTTTTGACCTCATGGAATCTTTGCACAGTGGCAACATCCTGAAGCAAGGAGTTTCACAGCTTAACTATGTGCTGTGTGGAGGAGCAGTTTTATGGATGTGGTACCTTTTAATTTGATTTTGTGATCCTGCCTTTCATATAAGAAAATACATACCATGATTCCCTACTCTGCTTCTCCATGCTGGTCAAGATTTTATAAATCTCTCAGACAAGCGTCCACACTGTTGACAGACTTTCCTGTGGAAGATTTTTTCTATATGTGAAGGCAAAACAAGCTAACCAGAGCCTTTTCTGTTAATTTTCTTGCTAGAGCATTGTTTGACTCCCAAGAAGGTGGGTTGGTGTCGGGGATCTTTTCCACGTTGGTTTTACAACCCGAGGCTTGAGCAGTGTGAGGAGTTCATTTTTGGTGGCTGCAAGCCCAACAAGAATAACTACGTACGGGAAGAGGAGTGTCAACTCGCCTGCAAGAATGTAAAAGGTGAGTCTGCTTCAAAAATCAGCCCCCTCTTTCTCATTGGACTGGGATGACCCTGTGGGCAGGTACTGCAGCTTCCTGGCTGGCAGTAAATCTTCATGTCACATCTGAAACCTCAGTTCAGAGGGTAGCATTGTGCTGTGGGGAACCAGAAGTGCTTTACTCCCCAAATGAAATTAATCTGCTCCCTTGGCACCCTCTTAGCCAAGTCTGACAATGACCTAGCACTACCTCAGATAAGTGGGCTGAGCCCTTTGGGGTGCACCACTTAAGGAGGAGGCAGAAGCCTTGGAAAAGAAAGACCACTTGGGCATTGTCTAGATAGTGGTGGGAAGTTCCCTTGTGCTCCTCCAGGCCTGCCCCATGTAGGTACTACTCATCTGGGGCCTACGGGTGGTGGATACCTGTATGTCCCCTCCCTGACACCTACAGGGCTTGCTTCCAGAAAATATGCACTTCTTAGGTGAGATATGAAGGCAGTATAAAGCTGATCTGGAGCTGACAAAATGATGTGGTGCTAAATTTGTTTTATTTTTCCCCTTGTCTCATCAGGTTCTGTTGGTGGGCGACAACAGCCAGGTGAGTCTCCTGTACCACTGTGTAATCCTGCTGTGAGCTCAGGCTCAGTGTCTCACGTCCATTCCTGTGGCTTTTGATTAGCACTCAGTCAGTGTGGCAAGCGAGGCATTAGACACTAATTTCTTTACTAAGACTTTCACCTTCATAGGATAATTCAGGTTGGGAATTACCTCTGGAGATCATTTGGTCCAACCCACTACTCAAAGCAGAGCCAGCTTTGAGTCACATTGGGTTGCTCAGGACTTCACCTAGCCCAGTTCTGGGTATCTCTGATGAAGGAGATTTTACACTTTCTCAGACAACCAGTGTTTGATGACCCTTATTACAATTTTTTATCCCTTATATCAAATCACTTTCCCTTGTTGCAACTTGTGTCTGTTTCTGCTCATCCTATCACTGTGCACCTCCAAAATGAGTCTTTCTCTGTCTTTTCTATAACTTCATCATGCTAGGTCTTATGCTCCAGGCCCTTGCAGAGTCTCCACTGGATTCACTCCAGTATGCCAGTGTCTTTTGTGCACCTTCTCTGTACTTCTTTTTGGAGAGGAAGCATGGCTATTCCCAGAGCAATGTTTCATTTATAAGCAAGAAATTATTTTTTTTTCTTTTTTTTTTTTTTTTTTTTTTTTGAGTCCAGGGTGTGGACTTAAAGCATCTGTGTGGCAGGGAGAAAGAATGCATTTTAATGAGCTGTCTGATCTTTCTGATACAGTGTGCAATGGGAAATGTCAGTCCCCCTTCTTCAGATGCAAGGATGGCTGCTGCATTGATGCCTATCTGGAGTGTGATGAAACTCTCGACTGTGCCGACGGATCGGATGAGATGTATTGTGAACGATGTGAGTACTTCAAATTCTGGCTTAGACAGCTTGGTATCTGCCCAGGGATGAGTGCAATGTAAGCTGCAGGAGTTGACTCAATGCTTTTTGGTGCCTTCTGTTCTTATCTTCTGACCCTGCATTACCTCTTTCCGCAGTATTGTATTTGTAGGTTCTACCATCTCTCGTATCTCTGCTGACTGCAAGAGCTGATCTTCCTTCTGAGATGTGTCCTGCCTCTTAAATACTCTTTGACTCTCTTCTCTGCACCTGTCTGTAAGACTTCAGAGCTGGTCCTCCCCTCCTCTTCCAATACTTTTCTCACTGAATGACCTTACCTGCTCTCCTAGAATTGGGAGATGGGAAATGAAACCATGATTTCCCCCAGTCTGTCCAGTGTCACAGTCCCCTTAACATCCTCAAGTTATGCTACTGTAAATGCACAGTGGTGAGCTGCCCAAGACTGTAATCCCTCCTCCCTCCCTCTCTCCCTCTTCTGACAGAATTCCCATAATCTCTTTCCTATATGTGGGTGCTTTGTTGCTTTTTTAGGTTCTGATTAATCTCTCTTGCCCAATCTTATATCCTATGCTAGTGCTCTTTCACACTTCTTAAAACCTGGAGTGATAGCGGTTTCCCCATACTTCTTGATGGAAAAAAAACCCCTAAGAATGCAGGTTTTGTTTTCCTTAGTTTTGTCTCTGTATTTGTGGAATGGAAATTGAGAATAGTTTCTTCTTATTGCATTTTATTTTTCCCATGTTCCTCTCATAGAACCTCAAATTATAGCTCCCTTTCTCTGGGCTGTGATAGCAAAGGAACGTGCAGGAAAGCCCATGCCTGCATAGACGAAGGCTTTTCTTTTATGTTCAGCTGGTGAGAGAAGTTTTAACATGAAATGTTTCTCTCTCAGATGCTCGTGAGTTCAACAGGCTGCAGAAAATCAATGTGACACGTAAGCAAGGTACGTACCATGCAGAGCATTTAAGCTGACATCTACCAGCTTTTGTTTTTAACTTCAGTCTGTTGTGTCATGGTAAAACTGTTTCCCTGTATACAGTGGCACTGTGACTGGGCTAAAATAGTATATCCCAAGTCAGTTTAAATGCAGCTTGCTTGTAAATGAGACTCGAGCCGAACTGTGGTTTCTATGTGTCCAGGCACTTCATGTTTTTTTCTGCTTCCTGAGGAGAACAGGTTGTTTCTGCAGGGCATTGGATCCAAGGTCTAGCATGACTGCAGGCTCTTTCTTCCTTGCTAGTTGGGTTTATGGGCAGGTGGCCTCTCGTCTTGGCAATGCCAATTTGAGCAGCTGCCAACTGGGCAGTGGGGACCCGAGAGCCACTTCTCTGGACATGGATTCCCTCTGCCATGGTGCTTGTGCTCTTCTGTTGTGAGTAGAAAAAGTTGCCACTCTGGGAATGCACTGCTTGGGCTAGAGCACCTCTCCCTTGCTTTGCCAGGTCACTGTGTGGACTTGCCTGATACCGGACAGTGCACCGAGAGCATCCCTCGCTGGTACTACAACCCATTCTCTGAGAAATGTGACCCCTTCACCTACGGGGGCTGTGGTGGCAACAACAACAACTTTGAAGAAGAGGAACAGTGCATGAAATCATGTTCAGGCATCACAAGTAAGCAGACACAGTGAGGGCAGGAGGGCTACACTGTGCCTCACAGCCTGCCCTGAGAGCTCAGTACCATGGCTGGCAAGGGGGATGCTGTGTGCATGGAGTCACTTTGGAGCACTGCAAATATGCTCCTCAGAAACGTGTCCTATCCCTTGTTCCCAGCCTTCTTTGTAAAACTTTTTCCCCCCCCTCTTCTCCCAATTCAGAAGCAGATGCCATTGGCCGGAGATGGGAATCCTTTGAGCCCCAAAGTGTGATCTTAAGTGAGTAACAGCTTTTCCTACAGAAATTGCCTGTTGCTTTTACAATATTTACAAATATTTTGTCTTTCCTTGCAAATAATAGCCTTCTCTCCCACCCCCCTTTTGAAGCTGAGGGAGCAATGTGGAGTTTGTGGGATGCTAGCAGTGGCAAGAGATGCTTCTGTGCGCTGTGCATCTGTGGTGCAATTTCTCCTTTGTCTGTGACTCAGTAGCTCAGAGGCTCCTGATTTTCTTTCCATCAGCTTGCATGAATGCTCCACTATTCCACATCAAAAAATGGCACGTAAAATTCTTCCCAAGGGCCAAATTCACATAAGAACCATGAATGTGTGCAAGAAAGAAGGCCCAAATGGGTATGAGAATAATGTTGGGTGATAGACCATGGGGAAATCTGACCCTGCACATCCTCTCTACAACTGTAAAGAACACCAAAGCTATTGAATTACGAGTTCTTAAAAGAATATCACATTAAGGTTGGTGTCCTTTCACCACAGAGATGTAAGGCCTCTTTCTTCAGTGGACAACTCCTGAAATTATACACTTCTGTTCCTCAGCCCTAGAGGTTGATTTAACCTCCAAATTCACACCAGCTCTCACATGCATCATGTTTGACTGTCTCCACTGATGCTGCAGGAGTTTGGTTGGCTGCTGAAGACCAAGGGCTCACAGCACTGCTATGAGCTCTTCCCTCACAAACTCAGCCTGTCCACCATAGCTTACTCTGACAGCCTTATCCCAGCCAGGGGGTGCCTTCTGCAACCACGCCTTGGTGGCCTCCCTGTTGACATATGAAGCAAGGCCAAGCGTTGCAGAAGGGTTTGATACTCACAGGGCCGTGAAATGGCCAAGCCTGCTGGAGTCACCGAACAGCCTTTAGAGGGCGTGGTGCATCTGAGAAACGACAGGAACCATCATTTGGGAGACACGGCGGCTATGCCCTGGTCATACCCTTATGCTGTGCCATTGCCTTCTTCTTTCTTTTTTCTCCAGCTGTGCAGTGACCACCCTGTCAGGCCAGCTGTCACCCACCGCTTCTCTTTGCCAGCGCAGATTCTGCAGTGTCTTTTGTGCTTGCTTCTTCCTGACCCCTCCTGCTGCGTCAGAGCTCATGGAGCTGCCCTTGTGATGCATTCATGTGTCCCCTGCAGGTGCCTTTGAGGTCGTGATTGCCGTGCTCCTCGGGATCTGCATCATGGTGGTCCTGGTGATCATCGGCTACTTCTTCCTGAAGAACAGGAAGAAGAACAGCCGCCGCCGTCAGCCGACCACTGCTACCAACTCAACCCTCTCCACCACAGAGGACACCGAGCATCTGTTTTACAGCAGTGCCACCAAACCAGTCTGACCTACAGCCTCTCTCCCTCCAGCCCAGCACTGGGACACTCCTCAAACTTCTGGAGTTCTGTTTTTAGACACGGGCCTGTGCCTGAAGGACTCTTTCTATTTGAAGACATTTGTAGCCAAGATCTAGCCATGATTTGGCAGTACTAGAGTGTTTGTGATTGTCTTGGCTAAATGGCTGTTCTGGAAGGTGAGGATCTGTGAGCATTTTGATGCTCTCTGATGTCTATCCCTTTCTAACCTCAAACAATCCAGTGAAACTCTGAATTACATCTTTCTTCCTGCTCAAACCCGGAGCACAACTCCACTCAACTTACTGAAGGACCCTGGGACTGGATCTGTGTAGCATTCAGGTTGGTGAATGGTGCAAGCTCACCAGAGCCAGCAATTTTCTTTTTGCAGTGCCACTTTCTTCCACACAACCTCATACTTTCCTCCCTTTCCCCCAGTCCTCTGCAAAGTGGCCCTGCCTCCCAGCAGTCCCCTCGGTCGTAGTGAGCCTCTCGAGGGCTGTGTGATTCACGTAACCATGCAGACCTGTTCCAAGGGCTCTGTGACACTCTCCAGCGGTTTGTGTTTTCGAGATGGAAGGAAACAGAAATACCTGCTTTAATCACTAGGCTTTGCTTTTTAACAGAAAAGCGCACCTAGATGTTTTTCTGCCTGGCTGCCATGTTACAGCCTCCTATGTACAGTACGTGTCCACCATTATCTCTCTGTGAGTTGCCCTGGTTCATTCTGACCCCAAACACCTTGACAAAATACCTATTTATTCTCACATGAAAGGAAAGGAAACATCTCTACTTTTCCTGCTGATGGTGTGGGCAGGGTGGAAGGACCCAGCTCCCTCTCAGTTGGAGCTTTGCTGCAGCTTTGATTTTAGTGTGCTCTCCTCCGAGCACACAGCCTGATCTGAGTCCTTGGCATGTCCCAGAGCACAGGAGCGGGCTGGGTACCACCAGCTGGTGTTTCTGGGCCTCCTTGCTCCTGCTGCAAGATGAGCCCAGCCCCGGGAGACCCAGAGTTCATCCCTGGCCCCATGGCAGCATGTGACATCCCCACTTCAGCAAGGTCCCATGTGTTCCCCCACAGGCTCTTTGCAGTGGGGTGCTCCCCAGCTGTGTACGGCTGCATCTCTGTCCTCCGGGCTTATACCTCTAGGAGCTGAGGACTTTTTTTGGGGCAGAAGCTGCTATTTTGGAAGTGCCTGGTATGCCTTGTCGGCGGTGGGGTTGGCACCAATCCCCGAACTCCCAGTGCCTGCTGCTCTTGGAAAACTCCTGCTGTGAAAAGAGAGGAAATTGGAGCATGTGTGTTTGCCTGTGTGCGTGTGTGTAAGAAGCACAAATCTATGTACATATTTTAGTTTAAACAGTTGGACCCTTTCAGAGCCAAGGGCAGAGCAGCTCTGGAAGGCTCTGGTGAAGCCGTGCCCAGCTCAGGGCACAGCTCAGGTCCTGTCACGTGCAGCTCCAGAACTGCCTCACTGGGCCGATGCCTGGGCTGGAAGGGAAGAAACCGTCGCCCACAGCCTGCTGGCAATCTGACTGCACGCTTCTGCCCCTCACGGGCACCTGCTGCAGTGTCCCTGGGGCCGGTCAGATTCCTCCACGGTTTTTCATGATCTGTCTCATATCGTGCCTTCCATCTCTTTGTTTTTCCCACAGCCTATCATGGCCTACGCAATAAACCTAACATCTTGATTTATTTTTTTGTGCGCTCACTCTGATAGTACAAGTTGCAATAAAAGGGAATTGTTTGTCTTATCTATCTGACTTGGGAGTGGTGTCTGAGAAGCAATGACCCACGGAGGGAGCAGGTACCGTTCCCATGCCTGCTATCTCGCACCCTTTCATCTGCCCAGACTGCGGGAGCGCAAGGAAGAGCTCTGCAGCAGCAGCAGCAGTCCTGTGGTTTGGGGAGGGCTGGGAGGGAGGTTGCAGCCTGTGTGGATACCTGGAGAGATGGCTGAGGTGTGCTAGGAGTGAGATCATTACCCACTAAGTCACCCAGGGAACAAGGCGGGGTGTAGCCTGAAACTGGGCTCCAGCTGGTCAGACTGGTTCAGGGTTTGTGTCTGAAACCAAAGAGCAGACATGGCTCTTCAAACAGAGCTTGCTCTAGCTCTGTCTCCAGGCTGGTGGTCGCTCAGGCACTGCAAAGTAAAGCTAGTGAAGTGTAAATTGGGCTAATCAGCAATGGATATGTACGGGAACCAGGTGGAACCTGCCCCTGCCGCACTGCCCTGGCAGCACTGGGACTCCCAGTGCTGTTCCACACTGGGAAGGCTTTACCCCCCGCGCTCTGCTCTACACTGCAGGGTTTGCTCTGTCACTACCACCTCTCTTTTCCCCACTCCTCACCTACACCAGCTCTCCCGTCCTACTCTTTCCAGCTACTTACTCCTACGTTATCCCCCAAGTCCCCCGAAGAGCTGCTCCAGGAGCAGCTGAGCCGTGCCCTGCTCAGCTGATGGGGTCACCAGTCCTGGCATGGTGCAGTTAACCCCTGGCATGGGAGCACACCATTTTGGTACCACGTGTCCCAGGGATGCTCTGGAACACAGCTGGCACTGGGGCCAGGCCCAGGCAGCAATGCCATGCCACACACCCACCCCTCTAACCGCGCACGCCAGGCCTCTGCGTTCCCCAGGCTGCACCATGTGGGGTCACTCGGGCTGCGTGGGGTGGACAGGGAAGGGCCCTGCACCTCCCTTCAGCCTTCGCACTGCCTCCTTGGAGGGGAAGCTTGCCCCTCACCAGACACAAGGGTGGGTGACCACTCTCTGGGAAACCCCAGCTCTTTAAAACGGGTTTGTTTTTCAGACAAGAATGGGAGCCCAGATCTTGAAACTTTCTGCAGTATTAAGATCCCTCTCCCCCAAAAAAGCAGAACTGATCACTGCCTTGCTGTCAGCTGACTGAGACAGACATTTTTTGGTGAAAATTGAGCTGCCTTACTTCACTGGCTGTGCCTGATGGTGAGCAAATCCTTGCTACTTCCCCAGCCACGGCCAGAAACACTCAGTTACGTGAAGTTGTTGGCTCTTTTTGGGCAGAGCTGCTTCTCCTGGCTTGGAGGTCCCCAGCGTGGCCCCTCCGGAGCCCATCGCCCCAGTGCAGCCGCTCTGTGGTGCCAGAGGCTCCTGGGCGTCTGGAGCTGACCCCTTGTCCTTGCACTGAGTGCAGGCAATGTCTTCCCCACCAAGGGCAGTGTTTTTGAGGGGGTTGTTTGCATGGCTTATGGAGCCAGGCTCCTGCCAAGCCCCCGGAGCTGCTGCCCACTGTGCTGTCCCACCGAGGGAAACCCACTGCCCCTTCACAAGTGTCCGGTCTGACTTGTGGTGGTCTCCACCTCTGCAGAAGGAAGAACATCAAGCCTTTCATCCTCTCTGGGCCAGCAAAGCCTTTACCTGCCTTTCTCTGGCCATCAGGAAGGAGGGCTTGCTTGAGCTTTTGGCTGAGTTAACCCCAGCAGGCTGGAGGGGACCTCGCAGGCTTTGTGGGGCTGCTGGGCTAGCTGCAGGAAGCATTAGCTCACAGCTGAATAGCAGGTGTCCCCGGCTTCCCTGTGGCACAATGGCTCTGCAAATAAACACAGCAGCCACCCCGGCATGACAAGGGATGACTCCAGAGTGGCAGGCTGGAATATTGCCCCCTGCACAAAAGCCACAGTGATGTGATACTTTCTGATTAGTTATTTTAGCTCTCCAGCCTAATTTATTGCTTAAGGAAGCAACTATTTTGACTTTGAGGTCACACAGTTCATTAAGCTTATAAAGAGAGCTCTAAAATGGAGGGGAAGGAGGAGTGGGGTAGTCTGCAAGCTCTGCATAATGTAAAGAGAAATCTTGAATGTCTTTTTTTCCTCCCCTCACTGCAAGCATTAGCAATGAGCAGATTTGCTCCTACTGAACTGTGCTTTGAGCTCCGAAGCACAGCAGACACAGATTTGAAGTGCCACGGCTCGACCAGCATGTAGTAAGCCAACACTGCTTGCTAAAGTAGTGCCTGCGTGGGAAATAGCCTAGAAAACCTTTCCAGACACTCTTTTTTTTTTCCCCCCACTTGAAGAAACGGAGAGGGAAACTGGAAATACTCTCCCTTGGTCATCAAGCACAGAACTACTTGTTACAGCAGTTTATATATATAGCTTATAGCCACGGAGAAATACAGTCAGCTACTGAAATTATAGCACATCCAATCTCTTCTGCAGCATGTAAAAGGGTATGGAGCAGCCTTTTTGCAAGGAAGCTTGGCTGACCAGTGTCACGGGGAAATGAGTGTTTCCTGGGCAAGGTGCCACCTGAGGCGTCACAGAGGTTCTGTGGCCCTTAGTCAACAATTGCCTCTACGAGATGTCCTCATCTCCAGCTGTATCAGGAGTTTTGAAACTCACCATTGGTTCCTGTAACATCTCTAGGAGATTTCGTGGAGGCCAGACCCAACATTTAATTACCGTCCTCGCTAAGTTGCCCAGAGCCAGCCTACATGAGAGGATGTACAAAATGACAGCGAGCATTTGACAGGAGCTGCAGAGGCCAGGAGCTCTGCTGGAGCCAGCCAGGCGCTCTGGCAAGGAGAGGGGGAATTTTCCACAAGTCTCCGTGCAGACAAAGTGTCTGTGCCTTTGTTCTCTGCCCTGACACACCTGACCCACATGCCGGCTGCTTCAGGATTGTTCAAAAATATTTGTGACCGGTTGAAGCAAAGCATTGGCCCAGGAATTTCTGCTGCTGGGACTGCCCCAGCCAGAAACTCTTCTTTAAATTAAACGATAGTGTCCCTCTCACGTAGGCACCGTGGGAGCCCTCCTCTCCCCCAGCTGCCCCCTGGGGGTCCCAAGCTCTGCTGGCTGCAGGCTGCACTGCTGCATTTTTTATTCATTATGGAGTTATTGTTCATCAGAGCAGCTGCCCAGTGTGCTTTGCCATCTCCTTTGAGCTGTCCACAAAAGGGGGCAGCAATATCTTAATATCCCACCCTGTGTTGCCTTGGACACTGTACCGTCAAACCAGCAGGGACATTGTGCACTGCTGGAGTTGGATGCTAAGATGTGAGATGCTCTGTGAGCTCCATAAGATGTGAGGTCCTGTTCCCTTCCTCCCCATCCATGGTAATGTTATGGTCCATATTACCTCTGCTTTGAAGGTGGCTGCAAATCAGAGGATGAAGTGGCACTCTCGAGGAGGCTTAATAACA
The DNA here is from genome assembly GCA_028020825.1 of Podargus strigoides. Classification (NCBI taxonomy): domain Eukaryota; kingdom Metazoa; phylum Chordata; class Aves; order Caprimulgiformes; family Podargidae; genus Podargus; species Podargus strigoides. The sequence continues at coordinate 39,006,699 of CM051624.1, read as the reverse complement.
GAGGCAGATGCTCTGGGGAGCTGTGGGGTCGTTGCATGGACCATGTGGCTCTGCAGCTGAGCAGATGGGAGCTGCTGCCGAGGATGCAACGCTCTTATTCTAATGTCCTCGCTAGAGGTTTTTGGTGCACAAAGTTTCTGTTAAACCAGTTTGAACTGGTTCTCTCTTGTATGTAGAAACTATCCCTGCTTATGCTGTAGAATTACAGCCTGTCAACAAAGCTTCCTTTCCCTCTCGTCCTCGTTTTGGGAGAGGGGGAAGGCTTTTCCCCTTTCCCAGAAGCCTGGACTAACCTGTTTGAAATGGAAAATAGATTTGCCCAGGAATTGCCTCTTGCCTGCTATGTCTTCTGTGAACTGAACCTTCTGCTACCCCTCTGCTGCTCAGCCATACAACTTCCACCCCTCTTCGGCTTATCTCCCTATTCAGCTGCTGAAGGACCCATCAGAGACAGGATCTGCCCAGAGCACAACCTGGCAGATAAAGGGAAGAGCTGGCACAAAGCTTGCACCCAATATCATTCTTCCCATAACCTTGTATAGGCACATTCCCAGCCAGCAAGGCTCTGTCTTCTTCCTTTTCTGTTGCATTCCCATCACATTACTGTCTTAAGCACACAAGGCTGTAAAACCCATGCAAATACCTGGCCATCAAGGAAATGAGCGAGCACCTGAAGGACTTTCCTTGGAAATAGTCAATGAAGGCAGATACTATCATTTGAATATTAAAAGCATTGTGTACTGGGGAAACTTCCACTGTTGGCCAGCCCTGGGGCAACTGGGTGAGATCCAGAAGGAAGCCCAAGCACCAAGAAAATAGCTATTTGTTTTCATCAGTATTTTTTCACCACTAGGCTCCTCTTCTTCTGCAAGGCTCTGGATGCAAGGAACTGATCTAAGATCTCGCACGCTGTACCTCACGGCTGGTGTTTCACAATCCACTGCAGCTTCTCCCTGACTGCCAAACGTGTTGTCTCCATGCACTGGAGGCGAGCTGCGCTCCCTCACGTGAGTACTGGTCCTTGTATCGCCAAGCACCAGCCAGGTCCACCTGGTGGGACAGGCTGGATGGGATATTCCTATTTTTCACTGGATGTGCTTCCAGCCAGGCTGTTCCTCTGTGTTGGTGGGAGCCTCCAGCCAAGGGTGCAAGACAGGGGAGGACCCCTGTGTGAGCAGCAGCCTGCAGAGCTGAGGGTGAAAATGGAGCCCAAGGGAGCAGCCTGCTAGCTAGCTCCTGCTGAAGGGGCAGGCCCACGCTCCGGCTGCTTTCATTACATTAGCACTGCCCCCCCTGAAACATCCTGGCAAAAAAGCTATTCTCTTTTCAGGAATTTATGTTCTGTTCCTTGAACCAACTCCCCAGGGCATCAGCTGAGCACCAGTGCTGGCAGGAGAAAATCTACAGGAGTGTGCCTGGGAGAGCATCTCTGAGGGGAGCTAACCCAGAAATGTCAGACCAGACCCATCAGCCCTGACATCTCCCCCGGCTCCGTATGCCCCGGCTCTACAGCATCCAACTGAGGCTCTAGAAAACTGTCCAGCTTCTGCTTGTTGGCCTGCTTGGTGTATCTCTTCATTGGCAGATGGGGAATAACATGACCAGCTCACTTCTCAGCCCTCCCGGTGGTTTGGAGAGCTTTCCCCTGCACCGTTTGTGGTGGGGCTGGTGTCTAGGGCTGAGGGGGCCAGGAGTGCTGCCCCAAACTGCCCTCATCCCCCCTTTCACAGGGACTGGCAGCCTCATGAAAGGCTCCTTCTTCCCCATGCCTCCGGGCTTTCTGTAAATTGCCTCATCCAGCTGCTGAGAAAAGGGGGCTTTCCCAGCTTTCATTTATTCCCCACTGCAGTTCAGGGTTATGTTAATTGCGTGTGATTAACTGGCTGTGGGCTGGAAACTCTTCTGACAGCCCATTCCAAGGAGGCTGTGAGGAAAGAGCCGGGAAACGGCGGTGGTGAAACCTACGTGGAAAACTGGAGAAGATTCTCCCTCAAGCCTGGACTCTGGCAGCAGGAGGAGCGGGCTGCGACATCCTGGGAGCGTGGGCTCCAGCAGAACCTGCGTTTGGGGCAAAAGCAGCCACTTATTTTGTATAAGCCACCTGAGATGGCAGGCCAAGGACTGCCTGGCAGGGCTGTGCCTGTGACCATCGATAGGTCAGGAGCCAGGAACAGATGCCCTGGGTCCCTGCTCGCAGGGTCTGCATCCCTGGAACCGCACGCGCCGACATTTCATCCATGCAACCATTGCATTGTACATAAAGCAGGTACAAAAGGCCACTTGGGCATCATTTCCCTCTGGGTGGAAAAAAAAAAAAAACAAACAAAAAACTAGTTGGTAGCATTTTTTTTTTGGTAGTTCTGAAGAGCTCAGCAGGTTTCTAGGCTGGAGGGAAGCAAGCCCTGTGTCCCTGCTCCACAACCTGCACTGGAGCAGTGAAGTTCCTCCAGAAGGTTTTCATAGGTGGGATGCTCCCAAGTCTCAGAAGACCTGAAGATTGGGTACTGGAGCCTCCCTCTGCTTGCTCTCTTCAGCAGAAACAAAGCAGAAATGCACAGTCATCATCTCTAGACGCTGAGAAGAAACTGAGGAAATGAGGATGGTGGGGAGCACAGGATGCTTGTCCTTCCCTGGGAGGTAACTGTCGTCCCTGATGCCATCCAACTAATGCCCTTTCTACTCCATTGCTCCTAACGACTTTTCCTCCTGGGATAACCAAACTGATACATAACTAATGAAACCCAGAACAGTTAATTGGCTTTGGAGTCTACCTCTGTTTCAAACTGAGGAAGGGCTCATGTGGTCAGGTGTCTGCTATTTTAGTTGAGTGCTGGCCCTTCTCAGCAACTTTGGCACAGGCTGCCCAGGGCAGTGGGGGAGTCCCCATCCCTGGAGGTAATTCAGAGCTGTGTAGATGTGGTGCTGAGGGACATGGGGTAGTCGTGACTTGGCAGTGCTGGGTTAATGGTTGGACTGGATGATCTTAGAGGTCTTTTCCAACCAAGGCGATTCTATGATCTACAATTCTGTGATTCTCACCAAGCTCAGAGCTTGGCTAGATCCTCATGGTCTGTAGGGTAGGATATAGGCAGATTTTCTGGATATGGGGGGTCAATTCTCTTCTGTAAAGACAGGATGATGCTAAGAAGTGATGACTTGTGAATATAACTGGTCCTGTCACCACAGCTTCCTCTGCTGCCACTTTTGGCAACCAGGTGCACCCCTAGGTCAGCTGCAGAGACCACCGAATCCTACTCTGTCAACATCCCACAGCCAGTTGCTTCCCAAGCCCTGCAACACAGATGTCACACGTGAACAAGCGTTTCCTCTCCAGAGCCACTTCTGGTGCCTGTGCAGGGGCCTTTGGCAAGGGCTGCTGGCTGGCTGATGTGTTCATCACAACATGTCTTGGCCACCTCCCCTCCCCAGGAACACCACCAGCAAACAAACCCTGCTCGCTCGGTGCTGCTCTGCACCCCAGTTCCCACTGCAGTCACTGGGCAGACTGGGCTGTGGTCAGGCGGCAGGCAGGTAGAACTGGTACCTGAGGCATGACCGGGCTTGTTCAAAGTCTAACTTCCTATTGCTCTTGTTTGCCCCCCTCCCCTTCACTTTCCCATAAACTCTACCTTTGTTTGACTCTCAGCGCTCCCTTCTTTCCTGTCCTTTTTCACACCCCCCCCCAGAGACTTCTGATACACATTGCAAGATGCCTGGAACCGCCAGACTGTGTGGTACAATCCAAATATCACAGCAGCAGGCAGGCAGATAGCATCTTCCTTCAGCCACAGAAGCACCGTATCTCTCCGTATGTTCCTGGGACCCTGCAAACTTGCTGCACCAGGTGTCAGGAAAAGAAGTGGTAATAAATTTTCCAGTTTGAACCACTGAGGAGATTTTTGCAAAGCACTCCGATAGCAGTCTGGGTGGGACACTTGCAAACCTTGCAGAAAACACCATGGGAACCCTAATGACTGAAAATGTGCCTTGGCTGCAAACAAACAGTGCTTCTGATTCCAAGGAAGCTAACTTGAGTTGAGCAAAATTCAAGATAAGGAAATATTCACCCCAGTGTATCTACATGAGTCCCACACGCCATGGGGGATCTCCAGCAGCTGAGAGGAGGTAAAAATAACCTGGCTGTCTTCTCACCCAGCTTAATGGTGCTTTTCAGCAAAACTGAACCGAACTGTCCTCTCCAGGGTGCCTTTCATCTCCTTGGAGCATAGGACAAAACAGCTCCTCTTTGATACGTTCAGAGGGTGACTAGCCACCTCCTTGTGACCAGACTGCTGCCTCCGTGACACGAGTTCAGGGCTATCTGCTGAGGTACTGTGCTCCCATCCCTGGTGTCTTGGGTCCACTTTTGTAACCTGAAACCCATGATGGGGGCACAGTCCTTGTCCCAGCCCAGGCAGCAGGGAAATCTGCTCTCTGCCCAGTTGTCCCAGGGAAAAAAGCGATGGTTGGGAGGCCAGGCTCCCAGCTAAGGACTCTGTCACAGGGAAGAGCCAATGCACAGGTGCTTCTTAACACTCGCCACCAAAAGCAATGAGACAAACCGTGTTCGGTTCCTAACCAAGTCTATGCTTGTCTGCGCTGCAATTAGAGTGGAGTAATACATGTTGCACATAGTATGGTCCAAATTTCTCATAGAGATGAGTGTTGTGGAGCTGGGCAAAGCTCGGGAGCCATCCCCAGCGTGATGGTAATTGTAAGGTACGGCAGTCCTTTGAAACTGCTTTTGAATGCAGGGCTGGAGAGGGCCTCCTGACTCACATCCACTTACTTACCTTCTATTTTAGACAACTTTGTCATCCAGTAGTTTTCATAAACAAGACATGCTCGGTCTTCATGGAGAGAAGTTTGTCCTCACACTGTTCCAGCTGAAAACCTCTCCAGAACCTCCAGGCTTTGTCACCAAGAAACCATCTTCTACTTTCCAACCCGTCTTGACTTTTTTCCAGTTCGTACCCATTTAAGTTGCATCAAAAATTGTTCTTTTGCTTAAAAAGTTAGTTTTCTACCCCTAGCACAAACAAGCTGGGAATCTAGTGCAGAGGCTAGCCAGTGGCTATGCCTCAGCCTCTCCTTGCAGTTCGTCCCATACTGCACTAATTCACTCATCTGATGGTTAGAGCACTGAATCTTCTAGCTCCGTAGGATTAGCAATAAATCTCACAAAATAAGAGAGAGTTCAGAAATTCTTAGGGTGTATAATGAAGCTGAGACTTGGCTGATTCACCCTAGGACAAATCAGAGGGACTGTTCTGCTGCCCAAGCATCCCTGTTCCTCCCAGGTAAGGGTAGATGTCAAAGAGGATCCTGCCATGGCCAGTGACTGTTTCTAAGTCACTTGTTTGCCAGCAGTAGTCAGCCAAAGTTCAGACAGGTTGAGAGGAAAGCAAACCTTTGTGCTTTCATGACAAAATGTATTTTAGCATAGCAAGATCTGTTTGTTCACTTAGTTTAAAAGCTCCTCTGTTTTCAACCTCCTGAAACTGTCAGGAAGCACTCTTGCACCTTTGCAATGCCTCTGCAGTTCCCAAGCTTTAACGTTATCATTGCTGAATTGAAGCAGCTATTTAAATCAGGAATGGGGACTCCATTGATGCTGGCTGCTTCACAGACACAAAAGATCATCCCAGCTCTGAGGAGTTTATTAGCTGATGCAAGCATGACCCCATGCCATCCAAACCTCCTGGAAGCAAGTCAGATTGATGCTGCACTGATAAACATATCAGCAGCTGAGGAGCTGTGCACAGTGCAGCTCCCATAATTACTAACTCTGGTTCAAAGGCTTTTATGCAAAGGAACAATGGGCACCAAAACAGTGTTGCAGCCTGTTATGCACCACAGTGTTTTGCTGTGATGGGAAGGCTTGCCCTGTCAGACAAGCCTGCTTTTCATGTCCCTGTCCTCTTCATAACACAGGGGCAATTCCTACTGGTAAGGAGGCTATTGTCCACCTCTTAAGAACAGGAGCTGGGGATGTACACACTGGCTAAGGAGATGAAAAGAGGTTTTAGCAAAAAGGGAAGTGCCAGTCAAAATAATGGCTGTTTTCCTCACTGGGAATCTGTCCCTATTATCAGAAGGTTTCCCTGTCACCAGCAGTGCCCGAGATGGAAGTGACAGCTCATTTCTTTTGCCCTCACTGCCCACAGTTGAGCACATCTGCATGTGTCATGAAGGACCATGCAGAACACATGTGCGGTTTTGCCTCGTGTCTATTTTCCCTCTCTGCTCACCAAGGTTAGATTTGCAGCCTTTGAAAATAAGTCTGCATTCAGCACGAGCTGGAAAACTCTGTGGGACGTGAGCTGCTTCCTGGCCAGCCCCTGCCATTTCAGGGTGCTCACCGAGCCGCTCTCGCCAACTTCAGAACCAGCTTCTTCTTGTGCAACTGCAACCAGTGATGCATATTAAGACTGGGCAGCTTCCTTACAGCCAGAGCAGTATTTATTTTGCAGGGAAGTGCTTTGTGCAAAGCGATCGTACCCTGCTCAGTCAGCACTGATGAGGCAGGACTCTGCAGGCAGCACCCCACCTGTGTGGTGAGTCCCCACCGGGAGCTTCCCAGCCCTTGCCCCCCGGGTTTTTGAGGGCTCCATCTCTTCTGCAAAAAACTAGATTATTCCTTAGTGACTTCCTCTGTTTAGTGATACATGATTTATTTTCAGTCACTTTTCTTCTTGCTCATTTTTCCTTCTCAACCCCAGAACACCAATCCAGTGTATTTGCACAGCAGCCCTCCAAAGCCAGGTCTACAGACAGTGCATCCAAACTCCTGTGAACAGCAGGAATCTCTTCTAGCTGGTGGGCTGCTTGGAGAGGAAGAGGGGGAGTGATCCTCAGGGAGTTAACCCAGCAGGTACCCATCACTCATACCTCCCCAGCCTCATTTCATAGCACGGCAGGTGCGATGTGAAATGCTCTGCTCCCTGACCAGCAGAGAGGTTGTGCTGGAAGTCTGTGCCCTTTCAAACCACCAGATTTCTTTTACTGCCCTGCAAATAGCTGCTTGGAGCACAGGAGGTATGTGCAGGTCAGTGGGCCAGGGCCACCTGAGTGTTTATTTGCAGAGTCAGGAGCTCCATAAGGATGACGCAGGCTTCAGTGAAGAGGATGCCTACAGCCAACACCCAGTCTTGTTCGCAGGCTGAGTTTAGTACCAAAAACATTTATTAGTAAGTAATAATGTTAATGGTAACAAAGTATCTGCTTCATATTGTGCATAGTATCAATAGGGACAGAAAATTTTTCCCTCTAGGAAACCATGAGTCCTTTCTTTCCTAAATGAAAGAAGCAGCTTGCTCTGTTCACCTCTGAGGGATCTCCCTTCCTACAGAGCCAAGGGATCTCGAAGGGGATCTCCTTCCAGCCAGGGCTCTTAGGGCATCAGAGCTGCAAGGGCTGAAGGCATGACTCATTTCTTCTCAGCAGGAAGGTGAGAATCCTGGAGATGTCCAAGTCAGGAGTGGTCAATGTGGTTGGGTTGCTCCAGGGTTTATTTAGACCTGCTGTGGTCCAGCAGCCCCAGCTGCATTGCAGTCAATAGTCACCAAAACAGGACTGTTCCACCCAAAAATCCATTGGAAAAAGCTAATCTATCAAAATGTGAAAATGTTGGTTAGATAATTCCTGGGCAGAACCAGCCTGTAACCTTCTCATCATTTCTACCAGGTGAGGTGAAAAGACAGGGATGTGGAGTACCCAGGGCTGGGTAGTGGTTGAGGCTTGCTCCTTGCCAAGAGAGTTTCCCAGGCATGGAATGACCAAAGGCGGCTGAGGTCTCCAGGCAAAGGAGATGTCTGGAAGAACCTCACAGGGGGAAGCGATCTTGCAATGAGTCACCCTAGGCTCAGGTCTGATATCCCTGCCTAAAGAGGCAGAGGTAATTGCCTCTGATTAATGCTGGCAAACCTCTGTGAACTCCAGTGAGGATATGAAAGGACTGACATGACTCTGAGATGGGGGCAAGATAGAGTACAGTCAAGTGTGGGAAGAAAATTAAGCTGAGATGTAGTTTTTAATTACCAATAAAGCCATGCTCTAGGATGGAGGGTTGAGAGCAGGACTCGGTCTCTTCCTATTCTTTTATGCTCCTTGATGTATAGAAAGGAGTTTAGGGAAGAGCAACCAGTGCTTGCTGCAGAGTCCCATTTGTTACATTTAAATGCTTGTGGTGCCCCCCCATCCTTTCTTGCTAGGAGGCTGTAATTATTTAGAGCACAGATGTGGCCAGAGATTTCCAGCAGGTGCCAATAAAACCCAGAAGGGCAGTACCAGTGAAGATAGCACTGATATTCAGCAGAAGCAGAAGTATCCCTTTCCTGGCTGACTGTCCATCCAGACGAGGCAGGAGGACGGCTGGACTCTGGAGTGTGCTGTTCCCCTTCAGCGAGCACCCTGTGTGCCCAGCAGCCCCAACTCTGATCTCATCCCTGAGAGAAGGAGGGGGAAATGGGCCAACCTATGCCTGACAGCATGTGGCAGCAGGAGGCTTTCAAGCCCCTTGGGTGCATATTTTGCACCTGAGAGTTTATCTGCACATCAGGTAGGGAGCGTGATCCGAGCTTGGTGGTGGTAAGCTAGCTTCATCCAGCCATGTTGGGTACCACAACAGCCCAGCAGCACAGACGTCAGCATGGGCTCAGGCATGCCTGCCCAGGCCATCGGCTGCTCACCCAGAGAGCTGGCCTTCTTGGAAACACATGCTGCTCTCGTCTCGCTGATCGTCTCTACTGAACTATGCAGAGGTGTCTCAATAGTCAGAACACCTCTTCCTCCTCTCTTCATCCTACAGTGTGATAGAGTCAGGGTGGGATGCTGTTTCTCCACTCCTAAGTAAAGATGGTTCTGAGTCTTGTTCAGGAACAGTTCCTGCTACTGCTGGGCTCCCAGCCCTCATGTGTGGCAGCCTCTCATCCACCTGGACTGTGGCTGTGCTCAGATAGGTCTGCCTGTGCTACAGGCACCAGATGGAAGCAGCAGAGCCAGACACGAATGTTCCACATTCTGCATTTTGGGTCCATCTCCTTTTTTTTTTTTTTTCTCTGGGGACCTGATAGTACCAGCTATGTGAAGACACCACGTTTCCTTCTTCCTCTCCAGCCACATCACCAAGGTGGCATATGTACTATTTAATGAGCAATATGGATAGGGCTTCCTTTTAACCACCTTCTATTTTTCCAGATCCTGGGGTTTCAGGTTTACTTCAACAGCTCTGAAGGCTGGAGACATTTGCTCTAAATGAATACTGAATTTCTCCCGTAATTGCCTGAATCCCAGAGCTGAACTTATAGTCACAGAGTCTGGTTTTCCAGATCTCTCTGGAAACTCACAGAATACAATAATGGAGTCTGGTGTCTGGACACATCTCAGGGCTTTTGTCCTGTTTAGAGGACTGTGAGGGGACGCACTGTGATGTTGCTGGCAATAACTCTTCCTCTGCTATGGCACCCCATAAATACCAGTTAATAAACTTGTATCACGCCCCGTGGAGGAGAGAGAGCTCCCTTTTGCAAATGGAAAAGGGAAAGTCATTCACCCAAAACCACACAGGGAAATGATGTTAAAGCCTGGGTTAGCACTTCCATGTTTCTGGTGACCTAAACTATACTTAGACTTCCCCTCTCTTCCAGCACCTAATGCAGTGGCTTTATCATCTGAAAAGAGATGTTTGGAGATAGTGAACAAATGCCCTGCATGGAAAGGTAAGATGCTGCTGTTACTGGTACTCATAAGGCAGCCAGCCAGGTGCTGCAGGACGTCCTGTTCCTCCCAAAGTATGGTTGTGCTTTATTGCTTAGCACAGAGTCCCCATATTTCAGGCATAGCATCCTTTGACAGGAGTCTCGTACATGTAAGACTTTACTGTTAGATGCTAATAACTCTTGTTATTCTAACAAGAAATAAACCAAATCATCCTGTAAAAGATATCACAACATTAGATATCCTCTCCTATCCTCCCTTCAGATTATACACTGCTGCCCAGATAATATTCCAGGGTGGCTGACATCTTTCATCTGCTCAATGTAATTAAAACCCCTTAGCGAGAGGAATGAATATTCACCTGTGCTATATATAGCACTGTGAGTATTACTCTTCACAGCTGGGAGCACAGCTTGGGTACCCACACTCCGATCCTCATGATTTGGTTTCTGCAAGCCTTTTTTTTAATCCATGGCCACCGAGTCTCTGGCTGGCTGGTGGCATTGGCGCTCCATGAGGAGCCTGACACTCTTTCCTGGCAGAGGTTTCACAGGGTTTCACAGCCTCCCTCCAGTGCGGTTATTAAAGGCTTTTGTTTATCTTGTGAAATCTGCCCTGTGAATGCTGACACTGACTGAAGTGCTGGGAGAGTTTCCCTGACTCTTCCTCTCGCTGTCTCTCACGGGTCTATTCCCATGAAAATGATCTCAGGTGTGCTGTGCGTCACCAGCCGCCCCGGGCGCTCACTGACTTACTGGCAGGGAAGATGAATGCGCAGTTTCTGAAGCTCTGCCTGTAGCCGGGTGCTCCTCCTGCCTCCTGGCCTGCCGCAGCGCTGCAGGGAGCCATCCCAGCCATCCCAGTGGCTCCAGCAGCGGCGGGCACCAGCTGTCCCCAGGCACACGCTGCACCCGGGACAGGCAGGCAAGCAAAGGGTTTGTGGCAGGAGAGCAGCTTGGGCTCTGCAATACCACCTGAAACCCATTTTCACTGCTCGGGCAGCATTTTCCCAGCCTCTCTCCCATCTGCCCCGCAGGGCTGCAGCCTCTGCCGGGAGAACCGAATGCTCCCATGATGGGCCCCGCTGCAGCAAGGGATGCTGACTTCCCCTTCGGATGAGAAAGCACCTCAGTCTGCAGGGCTGGGCTGTTGATGCTCGCTGCCAGTGATCCCAGCTAGATCCCCAGCTTCTCCCTGTGTCCCTGTTGCCACCGAGCTATGTAACCGGTGTTCACCTGGAGAAGCAGAGGGTTAAGCTTGGTGGCAGGGCAAGACACTTACAGAGATGGTGGAGGAAGGGCAAGCCCATGACTTGAGTGCCCTGAGCCCTCGCCAGAGTCTAATAGTGGTGATAACACAACCACTTGGAAGCCACCACACCGGGCCACCGTCCCACCAGCAGAAAGGCAGCGCAGCCACCAGGGTGCTGCGGGAAGAGGGCTTTGCCGTCCATGCTTGACTCACTAACCCGCACTCTCCCATCCATCCTCCTCTTCAGGATGGTGGAGGTCGAGCTCTCCCACCCTCCCTGCCAGCAGAGCTCGCTCTCCCAGGAGGGCTCCTGCTGGCAGCCAGGGGCTGGAGAGGCAGCAGACACCATCCCCTGGCCACAAAGCCAGGCCCAGCTCTGGTGCTGAGCAGTCACTGCTGCTGCAGTGCTGGTCTCTGTGCCTGGGGAAGGTTTCAGCAGGGCCTGGCTCGCTTTCTGAGAAAACAAGGAAAGGGAGATTTACCCTAAACCCTGGGAAGCCCGTGTGTGTTCATTGTATTTTAATTTTAAGAGATTGTCTGCCCCGCCCAAGATTATCTCATGGGAAAGAAAAGCCTGGCTCAGTGACTCGTGGTGAAACTTGTCCCCCAGCCAAACTTCCCCGCACCTGATGTTCCTCCACCAGCAGCAGAAACCAGAGAATTTCAGTTCACAACACTGCCCCAGGGGCAGCGCTGGGGGTGAGGGGATGGAGGGGGAGGATGAGACCCACATCTCCTCCTGCTCTTCCAGAACAAGTCCGGCAAGTTTGGATGCCTAGCGGCGCAGTCGGGGAGCTGGAAAGGGCATGGTGTCACCCTGGGAACGGGGATCACGTGGGGCTGCAGCAGAGGGAACCTGTCTGAGGGATACGTTCAAACATACCCTGCTCTCTTGTGCAATAGGTCTTTGCAAGTACAATGCTGTATTTATACGGTGGGAACGGAGAGCCCAGGGCTGGACTCCGCAGCAGAATGAGCAAGCAGCTTCCAGGAGGCCCAGGTGCCAGCTGGGCCAGCTCTTTGATTCCTTTTCTGGGAGCAGATGCAGACTGGGAGCTGGGTCTTGACCAGCATCCTCCAGTACAGGGAGGACAGCCTTGGAGCCATACTGTAACATTTGAGTGGATCTTTGTATAAACGCTTTCTGTCCCAGGCCCACCGCAGGGTGATTTAGCATGGCTCCGAGAGAGGCAACGATGTCAGAGAGCCAAGATCTTTTAGCACACCAAGGAGAGCCTCCTGGGCACAGGGGACTCTCAGCAGGGTTGGAAGAGCAGCAGTCTGATTGAATCACAGGCTGTGAGAGGACAAACATTTCTTGTGGCACCAGTGCCTGTTTGAGCAGTGCCTCTGCTCCCTCCCACTCCTCTGGTGTTCCCACTTCTGGAGGACCACAGGAGGGGACCAGTCCAGCTCAGACCAGGGGCAGGAAGGGACTAGGAGCAAAGTTGTCTGTCACTACAGCTGGGAACATTCAAACCCTACCCTGCTTCTGAGCTGGAAATGGTTGCCTAATTGATAAATAGCATAAAACTTGGGGCAATCTGAAGAAAAAAAGCCAGTTAGCACCTGAGGATTAAATTGGGTGGTGTTAAGAAGGTGATAAGGTTGTTAACACAATCATAGCCCTCTCAGGAAATGGGGGGAGGATGCCATGCCCTGGTAATTGCCTTTCAACAGGGTTCAAGCACAGCTGGGTCTCTGCTGCTGGACTCATGTCAGTTCCTGACCTGGAAATAATTCAGCCTGTCCCTTCAAAGGGAATAGGATGTAACCTACAGGACACAGAGATCTCCTGAAGGAATGTTTCAGACTTGCCCTTCTGCGGCTGGAAGGAGGCTGTGCTGAGTCAGACGAAACTTGGTATTATTTTGGGGATTAATTCCCAGTCAGGGTTCAGTGGAAGCTCGGGAAAGCGTTGCCAGCTGGGAACCTTCTTGGCACAGCTAAGCCCATTTGGGGTGTGCTACCAACAAAGCAAACAAAAGGGTCCTTTCCACCTCATGTTCCTACCTGAGCTCAGCTCCTTGGAGCTGAGAGCAGCAGCAGCTAACACACCAGCTTCACGCAGAATTACACGACGTGGTGTGTACCTGTGCTGAAGAACTGCAGCGTTGCTTAGGTTGGTGGGAAAGCCCTGCTGAGTGGCTCTGCTGGGTGAGGGACTGTGCAGGTGCCTGCTGACCAGGATCCAAGTCAGAGACCTGAGCAAGAAGGAAGGTACTACAGAGTTTCTACCCTGTAGGAACATTGGGTTTTTTTAGCATTTGATGCTGAGCTTTGCACTATGGAGCAAGTCAGATCAAATAATCATAAGGTGTTATGATTATTTCTGGCATTAAAGTAAATGGTACTCGTGCAGAATTGTGCTGGCCTAGTAGTAATGGGCTTGGCTAGCTTTACCCAGCCTGGTGGGGTGGTTTGTGTTAGCAACAGTCTCCCAGGAACTCTCCTCTGCTCTCAGCGTCTGAAAATACAGGTTGGTCAAGCAGCACTGCAATGCAGGAACAAGCCCAAACTGTACCAGAGCCAGGTAGTAGCACAGGTCCAGTTCTGCACCACGGAGAGGACTAGAGGAAGGCTTTAAAGAGGCCTCGGGTGGCTTTGGTAGGACACTCCATTTAATCAGGTAGATTTACCCAGGAGCTCAGCTTTGTTCACTGGTTTCAGGGAGTTTTAGGGTGCTTATTGTGCACATGACAGGATATGGCTCAGTGGGATGACTCACGCTGCGTAAAGTTAATTCACACTTTGCTGCTATTTCCATTCACAGGTTCTTCTGTAAGCTTTAATGTCGGGAAGCTGCAAAGCTGGGAACTGGCCCCAAACAATCCCACAGGTTGCCTTGCATCTAGCAAACTGCTGCGGATGGTGTGGGCTCAGGCTTTGTCAAATAAAAATGACAGATGGGAGCCCTGACCTACCCGTGATGCTGATGATAAGGCTAAAGGATGAGTCGTGCCAGCTATCTTGGATAGAGCCTTTGTGTCTTATACATCATGGACAAAATTTTTCATGACTTCAGTAGTGTTTAACTACCAAGGTAAGTTAAATAAAGCTGGTGGCTAAATTGCCCACCAGCCTAATGACAGAGCAGCATGCTGTTATTAAGGATCCAAACGCGAGTCCTACATGGGCTTGTCTCAGTGAGTGCTGGGAGGGCCTCCTGGCCAGTCCCTGGATGATGACTCCTGGGGAGAGGCCTTGGATATTTGCTACTCACCACCCCCTCAGCAGCCTCCACCCACAGCAGCTGCTGAGGGAGAGGGAAATGAACCAAAGCAACAGAAGGACCTCTGAGGGTTTCAGCTATGAGGGGTTTTTTACTATTGCTAGTAGGGATTAGGATGTGGAGAGGGAAGTGGGGGCAATTTCCCATTTATGCTATTGTCAGTAAAATGCAGTAACTCCTCTTCCATCTTTAAGCCCAGCTTACTTTGCACTGACAAAATTATAAACACAAATTGCAGACCTTAAAAAAAAATTTATTTTAACAAATATTAAGACACAATCACAGAGGAAGAAAGCAGCTCTCAGTACAGTTTATTTTCCAGAATGAAATAATCCCTGTTTCATACCAAGCTAGTGCAGGACCACCCTTGCTTTCCCTAGCAGGAGGGGAGGCTGCTGTTCTTTCTACCTGTGGATGTGCTCCTTAGCAGGTCACACCACAGCTCTTGGTCTCACAGGCTAAAAAGAAATGCGTAAAGACCCAACAGACAAACTGAACTAGTGATACAGCAAGGGTGCCTGTACAGGTAGGAAATACATGCAGGGATACCTTGCTGAGCGAGAGCTTTGTTCAAGAAGTGGTGTCCTGCCTAGAGGCATGGAGGACAGGTCACTTCTAGATGCCACCTCTGTACTCGCCATCTCCTAGGACTCCTCGCTGGACCTGGATGGCAGTTCAGTTGGGAGGGTCCTCTCAACATTCAGCTCATTTTGCCGTGCCATCCTTTTCAGGTCTCTAAGCCTTACCCTACAAGCAGCTCCAAGGCTGTGCACCACTTCCCTTTGCAAGAGGACCCGACCACCTCTTTCATACTATGATGCCACCCAGGGAGACAGCAGGCTTGTCTCACAGCCTGGGGACCATGTGAGCTGCACCACAAAAAGAGATGGTTGTGGGAGATGTTTGTAGGCATTTGTTTGGACCCAGAGCCACACTGCATCACTTGCATTTGTTTTTTTTTATACTAGCTCAGGTATGCTTGCTTTTGGTGCAGGGCAAACAATCCACAGCTATATTACCTTCTGTCACATTACTCCAGTGTCCCCAAAGCGATGGATCATGGCCAGATGCAGAGAACCCCCTGAGTATTGCAAGCACTGCTTGACAGACCTGTCACGCTCTCTGCTACATAAACCAGAACGAAATGTCTCTGTGAAAGAAGTTTTAGAAATTGATGCAAGTTCTCTAAGATGATGTGACTAGACTCAAGGGGAAATGAATCCCCTGAGAAACAGGTGAGAGGGGAATGGAGCAAACATAGCAAATGTTTTTCTCTGGCAGGAACTTCATGGATTTCCTTTGCTTTTGATTTCAGCAGATCAAGCAGTGACTTTTAAGAAAGGGAAGCACTACAGAAAGTAGCCCTAAGCCCTCCGTTCCTGTTCTGCAGCCTCAGGAAGAACAGTACAAGGTAAATTCTGTTCTCCTGTGTAGATCTGAAACTGAGGATTTTACTGATGAAGAGAAATTCTCTCTTTCTGTCCCTAACCCCCTCCTTTTGATTCAGAACTTAATGTGTGGGCAACATTACTTTGAAATTGAGATCACTAGCAAATTTCCCAGGTCCCTAGAAGATTCCCTGAATATTAGCATCTCAACTAAGTAGAATCACAACTTTCATTTAACAATGCTCACTCTTCTTTCCTTCTCCATCTCCCTTTCTTCCTTCCATCTCTCTTTTTCCTTTTTATCCCCTTCCTTTTCTTCCTTCTCTCTCCTTTCATTACATGCATGGCTCTCCACCTACATTTCACCCCTTGGTAGTGTTATAAACCCTTCGCTGACAGAGTTTGTCTCTGCTAGACAGACAGAGCCACTCATCACTGTTCCTCACCTGTTCTTTCTCTCAAAACACCACACACACAAAAGGCCTTTCAAAATAGGTCCCCAAGTTCACGACTACCTCGTAAGATAGACTATAGCACTGGCACCCCCTGCACTACAGAGTTCTCTCAGAGAATGTTTAGCTTAAAGAATTACTGTAGATCCCACTGTGTTTTTTCTTCAGCCTGCTAATGGCCTTTATTTAGGAAAAACCTTTTTGAGGGTACACACAATACAGGGCCTTTAGAAAGAGTGCTGCTTTTTCACAGCCAAGTGACTTCTACCTATTTTGGCAAGCAGAATCAGAGGGGGAACCCAAGTCTCACATCACAAACTCCACAGCCCATGTCTGACCACATTGCAGTCCCCTGTAACTGCCCCTGCCCTGCTCTCTGCCAAGCCTGAAAATCAGCCAAAACATGGACAGACTTCAAAAGTCCCTCACGTTTATTATGCTGCATCAGAACTCTGAAAGTGTGTTAGCTTCAGACAGAAAACTGGTCATTTTGAACCGTGTAAGGAACCTGCCTGTTCTGGGGTACTGAGTCTTGATGTATTAAAGGCTCCCATTAGACTGGGACACTACAGACATGTCCAGCAGGTACTTAGAGCTGCCTGGACCATTCCACATCCCGGCACAATGGAAATCCAGTTCATGTCTCCTAGGCATCTGATACTGTAACCCAGCAAGAGCCGGGTTTCCAAGCCCAGCAGCTTATCATGCCCTCCTCACTGGGGCCATAGGAGCAGTCACTCCAAGAAGGTGCAGAGCCAATACTGGCATCGGGCATTTGTTTTTTCCGCCCCTCAAAGCAGCTTCAGACAAAGCAAAAGAACTTCTTCCAGCGGCACTTGGAGAGAGTTTTGATGCCTTTGGCAGTCATCTTCTTTTCCTGCCGTGCTTTGTGCTCAACACCGCTGACAATGGCCATGTCGAAAACTTCTTTGAGGTTCTTCTGGGTCAGTGCTGAGCATTCCAGGTAGGCTTCAGCCCGGATTTTATCAGCTAGACCTTCTGCCTGAGGCCGGGGCACAGGCTTCACATGGTAGCGATCCAGGCTGATGAGAACATTGACATCGTCCCGCAAGTCTGCCTGCGTCCCCACTAGCAGCACTGGCGCCCGGGGGTTGTGAGTTCGTATCTCAGGGATCCATTTCTCAGTTATGTTTTGGAAAGAGCTTGGGTTTACCACGCTGAAGCAGACAAGGAAGACGTCGGTGTCGGGGTAACAAAGCGAGCGCAAACAGTCAAAGTCCTCCTGTAGGAAACGGAGGGGAGGAAAAAAAAAGAAAGTTTTCACTAGACTGATCTCCTAACAGCATGATGCTGCAGTGGCTTTTTCACACACTAACTAGGACAGCAACACCCTCAGAGGCAGGGCATCCTGCTGACTTTGTGGCTGTGCCACGATTCAGGCACAAGTTTCAGAGCTGAAGGAGTCTGTCATTCACCTGTCTGTGACTGCCATACCAGCCAATGGCTGATGTTGGACATTTCTTCCCAGTTAAATCATGCCTTCCTCAAAAGCCTGCAAACAGTCCCTGTCCCACAAGAGCAGAGCTGTCAGCTGTTTTGATAGATCTTACCTGTCCAGCGGTGTCCCACAGCTGGATCCGGACTGGGGCTCCATCCACCAGGACCTGCACTGTAGCAGAAAGAGAAAAAGGGTGAGTCTAAGGGAGTTGTCCAGCACACACACATATGCTCATACAGGCTTTTCCTCTGAGCACTCTGGTTTGTATCCCACTGAAGTCACTCAAGTCTGTCCTCCTTGCTAAGCATCCTCCCAAACCTCACTAAACCAGCTGAAGCTTGCACTGGGAACATTGAGACTTGCAACAGACTTTCTGATTTGGTTAGCCCTCAGGTGTTTCAGGCTCTTCTCCAGTACTTTGAAAGAATAGTTCCATATTACTGGACAACTGCTTCTCTAGAGAAGAGTCCTTAGCCAAACAGTACTCTGAAAACAGCTTGCTCTTCTTCCACAACCCAAGAAAGCAGATAAGGATAAACACAAACTGAGAACTCCAGCAACTTGCTCCTAGCTTCCTGGCCAAGGGTGGAAGTTCAGATCAGTCTCCATTACACAAGCTATTGGAGATTTTTCCCATCCAGGTCAGAAATTTGTTCTTAAAAAAAAAAAAAGTGTTTCTGTCAGTGTCCTAGCTAAGGAAAAGCAAAGACTTAAACCCAACTTTGAAATGAAGAAGCTATGAGGAAACAGTGATGAGTGAAATCCCCTCAGAGACTATCCATACACCGAAGAACTGCTGAGTTACAAAGGGAAGGTCTGCTCCCATTTCACTCCCTAATCACAGTAAGCCTTCATGTGGTATCAGCTGACTCAGGCTGAGGGCTGGCAGGACCTCTGATGGAAATCTGGAGTGAAACTGTTAGATGTTTAAGCGCACAGACACCAGGGAGACTGGCTAGGAACTGAGGAAAAGGAGAAAGGGGTTGGGGGATCTGGAAATTATTTGAAAGTCCTGACAACCTGGATGGGGCTGTGCTCTGGTGAATAGAGGCAGACATCCTGGCTAAGGTGACAATGGCTGGCACTTGACACAAGCTAGCTAAGCTCCCACGCTGTGCCTGGGGAGGAGGCTTTATTGTCCTTTTTGTGAAAAACAAAACAAAACAAAAAAAACCCAAACAGAAAATGCAACACAAACCCAAAACCCCAAAATAGAAGCAGGAATATTTGTTTTGTGATCCTTCAAGTAATTAGTCAAGTGAGAAAAGTGATAGATAGAAACAATTGACTTGGAGAGTTTAACACAAGCTCTTGGAGGAAAGCAATCTGGGGAGAAAGAGGGAGGCACAGACAAAAGATGAACTGAAGTTTGGTGGGAGACTGAGACTGCAAGAAAAATGAAGAGGTGGGTGCGTCCACTGCAGTGCCACTCCTCGAAGCGTAGCTGAAAGTCATTGCTTCCTTGTGACTGGGAAACGGTTGGGTTGTTACCATATCTTTGCCCCAGAGGAGGAAGAGAAACCTGTTCCTGATCAAAGGACCTGCTAGATCCTGACTTGATCTTCAAGGCACTGGGCATTTGCCTTTCTAGTATCTGGTTTCTTCTGTCTCACAAGTTCATTGAGAGAAGAAATTAGCATCTCTGAAATGGTTTACTGCCTTCAGAAGAAAGGTACCACATCTATTACCCACTTCTCCAGAGCTTGCACAAAGTTTTGTTGTACCTGCTGCTAGCCTAAGCTACGCCAGCAACTCTGCAACAGCCCTCTACATACCGCCCTCACAAGGTCCACACCCTCGAGATGAGGCTGGATTTTGGTGTGATAGCAAAGGGGCCGGCAGAACAGGATAGCCTGGTGGAGAAAGGTCACAGGGTACACGTTTCACTCAAGGCTGCTCTACCTGGCAGTGACACCCAGCAGGAGGTGGCTGGGTCACAGTCCCAGAGCTGTTCCCCTGATAATTCAATACTTTATCTTATTACTGGCATTACAGTCCCATGGCCAGGATTAAGGACGGGATGTAAACTGCCCAGTTCTGCTGGCAGTGGCAACTGCAGGTATTCCCCAAGAGTGGAGAGAATTGGGTCAAAATTGCTGAAATGGATCCTGAACTGTAATTCATGAATTCAGGGAAGGACTTTGTTCAAGTTTATCCAGGTTAACAATAGGGGTGGGAAGGGAAACTCCTCTGTTCTCCCGTTTCCTCCCAATAAGCAGAAAGTGAACTTCAGAAGACTGATTTTTAATGTTTTTGACTTCTATTAGTTGCAAATCCTATGCACCTCTGGAAGTCAGGCTTGGTACTTGGACATTCAGAGTGAGGCTAAACCCATGTGCAGCTATCTTCAAATTACTTGCTGCTAATCTGGGAGTTTCTGAACTCGTACTGCCTCTATCTTTCTGCATTGTTTTATGATGGATTTGCCCTTTCAAAAAATGTGGAGGCTAGTAACAATGGTAATTTCAAGCCTCTCTTAGCCCAAACCATACACATCAATGTAAAGGGAGCAGAGAGAGCAGTAACCTTTCCCTGGGAGGACTCAAGTGCTTCTTAGATCTGTTCCCAAAGGGCTGCTGGACACTGAACAGCAGCATGTTCCCATTTCACTTCCTCCAAATGACAGTGAAAGAGCTTGGAGAGGGTTCAGGCAAATCAACAATTCCCAGTGTAAGAGTAAGCAACTGGGGGGGCATTCAGACATTCACTCTAAGAATCCCCGAGACTGTGACACATTAGACGTCTCGTTCCTGGTCTGACTTGAGCCGATCTCTAATCTACCAATCTATACTGTCACGTACTGTTGTGTTTCTTCATAACAAATGAAGATCGGAAATCTCACAAGGGGCTTTGTATTTTCCAGGGGTTTATATTCGAAATTGGAGCCTGAAAGGAGTGGAGGATGAGAATAAAGATAGTGTTTAGAGAAGTGGAAACTAATGAGAGCTCATCAGCTGACAGGGAAGGCAATTCTAGTCAGGCTTGTAAAGCTCTCTAACTTTTTGGTAGCCTCTGTCCAGTGCTAACTTCAGTGGTTGTGTGGGGAAAAAGATGTCATTGCTGAGCAT
This sequence comes from Podargus strigoides, assembly GCA_028020825.1. Classification (NCBI taxonomy): domain Eukaryota; kingdom Metazoa; phylum Chordata; class Aves; order Caprimulgiformes; family Podargidae; genus Podargus; species Podargus strigoides. The sequence continues at coordinate 38,986,132 of CM051624.1, read as the reverse complement.
CAGTTGCCGCTAGAAAGCCTACGGTGCAACGCTGTGACATTTCTGAAGCTAAATAGCACCACAAAAAAAAATAAGTCCCCTTCTATTTATCCATAATAACACCCCAAACCAGGATGGTGCCCAGTTCCATACAGCTTGACAGAGAATCGCAGACTGCTGGGGGCTGGAAGGGACCTCTGGAGATCCCCTGGTCCAGCCCCCCTTGACACTAACTTCTTCACCAAGTGCAGCACTTCCACCTGCTGAACTCCACTGAGCGCCCACGGAACTCGGTCTGGGTCACACAGAACCCTCCCGGGCTTTGTCCCCCCAGGCTGTGCTCCCCCTACACCCGCAAAGCCCCCCCGGTGTCCCCCTGTCCCCTCAGCCGGGCGGGCGCCTACCGGAGAAGGTGTCGAGGGCGGTGGGCTGGTACTCGTCGGGGTACCCGTTGGTGGTGTAGCTGACGACCAGGCTGGTCTTGCCCACGGCGCCATCGCCCACCAGCACGCACTTGATGCCCAGCTCCGGGCCGCTGCCGCGGGGGGGGCAGTGTCTCCGCAGGGCGGGCGAGTAGTCCAGGAGCTCCTGAGGGGGCATGGCACCGGCACCGGCACCGGCACCGGCGGCTCGGCGGGGCTCAGCGCGGCAGGGACGCTGCCATGCCCGGGCGGGCGCGCTGCTGCTGGGGCTGCGTGCTGCCGAGCGGGGACACTCTCCCCGGCCCGCCTAGCACCGCTCCTCATGGCTACACCTGCCGCCCGGCGCCCAAAACCCGGCCCCATTTCCCTAGGCCCGCCCCGGCCCGGCCCCGCCGCCTCCTCCCGCCCCCGGCACACGGGGAGGCGGACGGCGAACGCATCACTGCCCCCTGAGCAGCCCGCTCCGGTGCGAGCTGTCCCTGCCTGCGGGTGGAACGGGATGAGCTTTGAGGTCCCTTCCAACCCAAACCATTCTGTGACTCTGTGACTGAAAACACCGAAGGGAAAGCATTAATGCACACTCGTATTGCAACATCAGCTTCCTAATGGAGGAGCTAAGCCAGTTCAGTTATACCGTGTCCTTCCTCCTGCTCTCAGCCAGGGGGACCTGCACGAGGCGGGTTTGTGCTGCAAGGAGCTGTTGATGAGCAGTTCCTGAGCTGGTGTCTCGCTGTGGTTCACATACACACTGAGAAGCTACCCGTGTGTTTCACCTATAGTAATGCTAAACTCGAGAAGACATCTTTACAGCAGGCACAGTCTAAAATGCTTTTCTCCATGGTTTACAGAAGGTCACAAGCACTGCAGCCCCTGAGGTTCAAGAGCCTTGGCTGGCCAAAGCATGTCCACTCCTTGGAGAATGGCCCACGGGCTTCCTGGGAACAGCAAGAAGGCTTTTTCTCTGCAGTCTTCTCTAGCAGCTTGCTTTAATCAACCTCTTCTGTGTTATTACTAGCACAACCTTAAATTTCTATCACTACAAAACATAGGGATGGTATTACAAACTAGGCTGCTGCTAAAACATGTGCCAGATAGTCTTGCTGCAGCAAGTGGCTGTTAACTCAAGTGACTGGCTTGCATTAGGCTGGCTTTTTCCAGTGCCATGCTCTTCAGCACCTGTGCAGAGCCAAGCGACAGCCGAACTGCTCCAGAAGAGGCAGCAAGCGCTGGGCCAGGCGATGCCCCATAACACGTGAGGTGTGGCTGTGCCTCCGACAGGACTGGCAAGGACACGCTCCGCGGCAGCTGGGGCGGGCAGCACAGCAAGCGAAGATCTTGCAGAGGTTTTTCAGTGTATTACAGGCACGGGCTGACATTCTGTGAACTATGACATTTCCATTTAATCATGAGAGATGAATGTAAATGAGGGATTTTTCACTAAATTATTCCCTGTTAGCAAGTGTCAGCAGTAGCAGGGGGAAGACATGAAAATGAGTTGGCAGCCTATGTTTCCTATATGCTGTTTGCTTAGGAATGGATATCCCTTAGGAAGATACACTGGTGCACCACTCCAAGGATTGAATCCCTTTTTCTCTGGTTTCCTTCCTAAAATCTCTTCCTTCTTTCCCTTGCAGTTTCTGTCAGCCGTTGGTTGACACACACTTAACTTGTGGATGAGCTTAAGTGATTTTTAATCTATATTTAAACTAAGCGACTAAGCAAACAGGGCAGCTCCCACGGGTTCGTTTCTCAGGTCTTGCCTTGCTCTTGACAACTAACAGAAGACGCAGGTTTAGTTTCACAACGCAGGAGGAGTCAGACATTTTGGTTTTGCAAGTTTTTTGTACAGTTTTGCTCTTTGCAGCAAAAGTCTGTCCCATTCCTGGAGCTGCTGGGACAGGCTCTGCACACGCAGCAGGTACAGCAGGAGAGCCCCACTGCACGCTGCCTCCCTCCTGCCAAGATCAACCCTGCCTGAGTGGGAAACACACAGTCTGCAAGGCTGTCTTTGGCCTCTCTCCCAGGAATTATAATTAGTACTAATTACGACGGTATTCCTCATGATGTGAATTCCCATCTACCTGGAATTAAGTGCAGAAGATCAAACTCTTTTCAGGCAGACCAAATACAGATTTCAGGTACTGGTAGTGTTCAGCTGTTATCCAGCTGGGCTGCACTATCATCTGTGTCTTCTAAAATGAAACAGAAAAGCTGCTCCATTAGAGTACACAGTGATTTACAGTGAAAATTCAATTTATGTATTTAGGCAGTGTGTGATTGTCACCACCTAACAAACTTTATACATCTGTGCAAAGTCCTATTATTAAAAAAGCACAATTATTTAGAGGAAGACACTTCCTTTCTTGCCCGTTTCTATTAATTATAGCCACCTTTCTCACTGCAGCTGTGAGAGGGGAAGTCCACCTATGGACTAAGTTAAAACCAGTAACTAAGCCAGTTTGGATGAGGAGGAAACCAGGGCTTGTCCCTTGAGGTGGGGGCAAAGCTATGGATCAGCTCAAACCATTCCATGTAATTTTCCCTCTGAAGTGCAGTGTTACAATATTGGGAAATTGTGATGCTGGGATTTTTTGCAGCTAGTGGTCCTGATTTTCCCTGGTTCCTGACCAATACTGCACCTCCAACAACATCATATTCTGCCTCTCTGGCCGATCTCATTTGTAACTTCCTAATTACATGTGGCCACAAGACCAGTCTGCCTGAAAGTCACAGAATGGCAGCCACTATCATAGTCTTTTGCAAATCAAATCAAACTGCTCACATTGCCTCCAAAAAAGCCTTGCATGTTGTGGGAGTTGGCAGAACTTGGTTTTAAAAATAGCAGGGCTCTCTGCTTACCAAGGGAGAGAGAAAACTTTATCTGCTGCTCTTAAGCAAACCTGGCCTTCAGCTTTACCTGCGTTTGTACAAGTGGGCTGCGTATGTCAACACCCTCCCTTTGCAAACCATGCCCTCGGATCACATTTCTGAATCCTTTCACAGTGCTACCTGTGAGGAAACAATGGAACACTGAGAAACGGGGTGGATGATAACAGGCGACAACGCCATCACGCACCCGGGGCAGGGGTGTGGGGATCTAGGCTGAGAGAGGGGCTAAACTGGAGTGCAAGTGCCAGAGCAAGCTGGATCCTGTGATGCCAAGAGAGACGCTGAAGAAGGCAAGATATGGTTGCCTGCCTTCACAATGGCAAGCAATGAGACAACCAGGGCTGAGTCACCCTGGGTTTTGTCATGCACCTGAGTGTGCATCCTCCCTGGGAAAAATCAAGCGTAATTACCACTTAAAACACTTAAAAGAAGTGACAGACAAAAGGGTGAAGACAAGAGCCTGAGTCTGGTTTTCCCTTGCGGTATACCTTGTCTAGTCACTGCAACCTGCAAGAAGTGATGTCAAACGCTTCTTCGTATCATTTTCTATCAACCTTGCAGTGGCAGAAATAGCCACAACCTACAAGTCAGAGGAAAAGCAGGCTTCAGCTATTCACAGAAAAATTACTACAGCTGAAATCAAAGGAAGACAGATCCTAGTATTTGCTTTCCTCTTGATTGATAGGAGCTCCATAGTTTCTGAGCCCAAAGCAATAAAAATACTTTACAATTCTATAGCAGCTAATGGGTATTTCTGGTGTACACTGGGGATGTGTGATTTTGAAATGCCCTTTAGGAAAATAATAAAAGGAGAGAAATAATGTGAGCATGGAGCTCCCACTGTCCTGGCCTCTGAACTACTTCATTGCTCCTTGGAAATAAAAGCAATGCCATGGGGGATGCAGAGAGATGTTCTGGTTCATCTGTTTACTGCCACTCTACTTAAATGAGGAGGCAAAGAGCTACAATAACAATATTTTGCTACATTTTAAGATTACAGAATAATAAATTTAAATGAAATTACAATGCCACTAGCTTCTAAAAATATTGCCTTAAATCTTCCAAGGAAGGCAAGCACCGATATTGTACTCAGCCCCTTTCCCAAAGACAAATTGATCTCCTATCTGGAGTGCACAGGAACAAGTCCTACCTCTCATTTAGAAGTATGTTGCCATCTGCTGGACAAAGTACATAGTTTAATATATCAACTGATAAATGTGAAAGGCAAAGCCCTTTCTTTAAATCTGAAGCAGAAACAGCAAACTTCACACTAGGGATAGGCTGGGAGCCAATGCTCTGAGCTTAATTTAATTATGGCAATCAATTAGACACTTTGTGCGAAAAGAGGAGTTAACACTTAACTGGAAGAAGTGAGGGAATTAGCAAGAGGAAGGTGCTAAGGTTCATATCCCGCATGTGAAACAGGGAAAGGCAGGCAGTTAACACCGACCCGGGAGGGGCTGGGTTCAAGAGAGATCGCTAGGGAAGCCATAAAATGCTGTAAGACCACTGTCTCCGCCAAGCTACCAGTTTCAGTTCTCAAGTGTATCATGTATAGATCTCCCTTGAGGATCAGAACTGAGGGATTAGCCACAGGGCGCTGGTGATGGGAAAAAGATTTTCTCACTGTGAAAGCATTTCTGTCCTTTCTCTCTGGTGCCTGTATGCTCATTCTAGCAGTGTCGGGCTATGCCCATAGAGCTTCCATGAGGGCACTCAGGGTGCTTACTGAAGGGCAGCATGCTCTGGAGTGCACATGTAGCATCAACAGATCTCGATAGTTCTCATGTGGGAAAACTTCTTCAGGTGTCAGAGAATCTGTGGTAAGCAGGTCTGCCTTTGCTGCTCTGCTATAATACAGTTCTCCCAGTGTTTGCTGCTCTGCAGGAAATCTGCTTCTGACAACGACTTTGGAGAGCTTGGGAGGCTGGTTAATAGTTAGGAGATGCGCTCTGGAAAACTCATTTTGGGCTTTGATCTCTTCCAGTGCAAATTATAATTGTATGGTTTCCCATGTAGGTTCCAGTTCAGGTTCTCATGGGTAACTGTGATACCCATGGGTACACAGCCACAGCACTTTCTTTTACTGCAGTAAATTTTTACATAGAATCCAAGTGGTCACTCAAAGACACTTTGTCACTGGGGAAGTGTCACTCCTGGGAGAAGGTCTCTTGATTGAGCAGGGGACATAGGTATCTGCAGGGTGCCTGAGAGCCTGGATGTATATTACATCTTTGTTGGTATTTTATGGAGGCTGTTGTGTTTAGGAAAATACACCTATTTGCCTATGGCTTTTACAAATGAAGTGTATTTTTTGTGTTGATCACAGTGAAGGAATATTCTACAGACAGTGACGGGGAGTGCTGATCAGCACCATGTCTGTAGTGGAAATCTGTGAGGAAGTCCTGGGTTTACGTCAAAATATAATTGTGTCACTAGGTTATCTCAGGGGCAGTTCAAGCCATTTAAGTCTGAGCTGCCTTTGCTCTGCCTGTACCTCTTCCCATAGCCACATCCTCCTGCCCTCTCTTCTGCACCAGCACTCGTGTTTAGATTGTGGATCACACAGTCATCTGCTGTAGGGCACTGAAGTGGCTCACTCTGCAATCATACATGCACTAATACTGGCGCAAAGTGTGGGCCAGACAGGGCAGCCAGGAGTGACAATGCTGTGGAAGCCCAGGTTTAGACAGGCTTAATCTGCTGGGAATCCAGACCTTGGACACAGTGTATGTTTGTCAGTGCCATTATCTAGAATCTGTTCCTCAAGGCAGCTGGAGAGTTTAGCATGTCGGACAGCATCTAGGTGTTGAGCTCTGTCCATAGCTTGGAGAAAATGTTATCTGCTTAAGCCAAAATTACTCCAAGTGTGACCACAGCCATACATAAACAAGACCAGAATTTAGGTTTCCAATCCAAACATCACCAAGATCACTCACTTAAGTCTCTCCCACAAGTCCCTCTTACAGACTTATGCCACTACTAGACACAAAATGTAATTATCTGATTCTCCACACACTCCTGGTAAATCAAAGAGCTGATAAATCTTTTGCCTGCAACCTTTGCTCTCCCCTTCTTTTCAGAATATGAAATCTGTGAATGCAGCACTGGGATATAATTATTGCACGTTTGTAAATTAAAAAATCACAGCAGATGATAGTGCAAACGGACAGAGCAGGCTTGTGGGCCTGGATTAGCTTTAGGCCGATGTTTCATTTTCAAATAAGGTGACGATCTGGCTTCTAATTCAACCACACTAAAATCAGACACAGGTTTCTCATGAGGTATCAGTCCTAACTGGCAATAATATCTGACAGAATGAAAATTTCTTCCATTTCTGGACCTGACCAAGAAAAAAAAAGATTATAAAGATATGTCTTGATCTAGGTTTTGAATGGAAATACCCCATAGAGCTGGACACTTTGCGTACAAATTTCAATTTAGCCTGATGCTCCAGGAAACTAACTGCCTCTTCTTTTTAAGAGCAAAAAGGCAAGAATGTCTTGGTTTGGTAAATCCTGGATTGGGTACATCTGAATGAAGGCTATGATTGGTGATGATTTTTGCAAGGCAATTAACACCCTTAAATATCCTTTACACTAAGGGATAGCGTTTGAACAAGAACAAATGGATTCAGACTAGCCACAGCTTACATTTCACTGGAAATTGGAGCTTGAAATCATGAGAGTGATCAACACTTGGAACAGGTACAAGCTGGAGCAGTCAGGGGAAAAAATACCCACGCTTTCAGGCAGAGTTTGATAGGAATATAGAAAGGACTGTATGATGTGGTATCTACAAGAGTGGGAGAATGGATCTGATAGTCCAAGAAGTCTCTTCGTACCTCATTACCCTAAACCTAATGTAATCTGTGTGTACCTTTTGAGAAGCTGAACGAGAACAGTTGCTGTTTATGATGATCAGGATGATTGGAGAGCAAAGGAATGTGGTTTTGTTGTTTTGGCTCAGAGCTGCCACATAAAGAGGATAAACAGCAGAGGCTGGAGCTGGGTCTCTGCTCCTGCCAGCGCTTGCAGGCAGGCTGAGTCAGGAAGAGCCATCTTATTTATGTTTTTAGCAAAGCAGGCAGAGGTGATCCCACGGAGGCGTGCCAGGGGAGCCTCCAGGGATCCAGCCAGCGTGGGACCTGCATGTCTGGCTCAGCGCTGGGGAGAGGGCCTGAGGCTGAGCGATGCAGACTGGAGCCCTAGTTTACAGGGGCGAAGTGCCCAGTGAAGGGCTGAGAAAAAGGAGACGTAACCTTCTTGTTTGTGCAAAGCCAGCCACGTGCCACTGATACTGGTGGTGCCTCACTGCCACCTGACGTGCAAGCTAAGTTTGGAAAGACCTCCCCTATCTTGTAAGGGATCTCTCTTGTTTTGCAAACTGTCCTGTACCCCATGGGACAACATTTCTCTCTTCCCTCCAGAAAGTGTTGGGAAGATTGCATCTAATAGACAGTATATAGTATACAGACAGTATATACATCTATTAATTTTGTATATGAAGAAACCCAAAAGTGTTGTGCAAGACATTAGCCTTTTTGTTAATGCTATTTTTATAAGTCCTGCTAGTTTAATCTAGAGGGTAAACCTGTAAACAGCAATTCTTGGCATAATCAGAAGAAAAGAAAACCCCAGCTCGGAAGTGCTATTTAGTGATAGAGAAGCTGGGTCCAACACACTGTCTAGAAAGCTGGGATAAACTTGCAGAGCAAATCTAGCACAGATCAGCCACAGCCTTATACTGGATCCCCATGGGCTTTGCCACAATAATTATTTTAGCAATACAGCCAAGATTTTAACACTCAGTGCTACATAGGAGTCAGCTCAGGAGTTTTTACAGGAATGTTTCAAACCAGCTAATTCCTGGTTACAATCAGTAGATACTACTGTGTTTGTAGTACCATCACAACTAAGTGATCCTAGTAAGCACACTGAAGCGTTCATCAGGTGACTTATCATGCACATGGCTGCATGCCACAGGATGGCAGTGGGTGGAAGCTATGGGCATCACACGGATGTGCAGGGCCTGCAAGCCTCGCTGTGCCTGCACCTGCCCCAAGACCTGGAAGCAAGGGTACAGGTCGATTAGCTATGTTCAGGGTATTATCAGGAACATGGCAGTCCAGGCTGCGACTACAGGCGTAACTAGCAACAGCAGCCTCCACACAAGACACCCTCCCGCCGCCATTTTGAGGCGGGAAAACCCCTTCCCTCAAGAAGGCGCCCGCCCGGCGCGCGCCGGGGCAGGGGCGGGGCTGAGGCGCAGGCGCAGTGAGCCGCCGGGGTCACGTGATGCGGGTCAGCTGAGCGTTGGCGGAAGTGGCCGGCGGGGCCTGGCTTGCCGGTGACCGTGGGCAGCCATGGCCTCCATCCTGGACGAGTACGAGGATTCCCTGTATCGCTCCGCCTCCGTGCAGCAGAGCCGCGCCAACGTGGGCATCCCGCATTCCGGTAGGTGCGCGGCGGCACCTGCCCAGCCCTCTGCCCGGGCTGGGCCCCGGGGACAGCGCGGCTCTGTGGTCACAGCCAGGCCCTGGCACGCCGTGTGCCCCTCCGGGGAGGGCTAGGCCTGGTGTCCGGCCGGCTGGAGCCCTGCTCCCACCGCTGCGCCCTCGGCGGGGCCTCCGCTGTGCGGGGCGTCCCTCTGCGGGTTTTCCTGCTGAGAGGGGGAGGCGAGGTGGCAGCTCACCGGCTCGGGGCGGGGTGGGTGGTGGGGCACGTCGGGCTGCGGGGAATGCTTCCAGGAAAACGTGTGTTGCTGTGTGTGTGGCGTGACATTGCTTCCATCATTTGCTGTGCGAAGTGCTTTGATGCAGGGGATGCTCAGGCGTAATGCAGGTCATCTGGGCAAAGCTGGGGTTCTGGTTGTCTGTGGGAGGGCTTCGTGAGGCCACAGCCCCTGTGCCGTGAAGTGTGTGTTGGAAACACGTGTACTTGAAGGGGCATGGCTTCACAGTCACAAATTATAACCACACCTCAGCACTATTCAGTTTAGAGCTGTGGTGGTTGTCTCAGATCATCTCATCAGCTTTCTTCCTTTTTTTTTTTTCTTTTTCTTTGAGGAACCCAGCTGTTACAGTATTCTGGCTGTGTGCACAGCTCTACCTGCATGGGGTTAATTTCCTAACCCAGGGGCAGTTTACCAAAGACTTCACTTTTTAGAGTGCTTCCCTTAGGCTGACTACATGATGACAAGATTACTGCTGAAGGTTACCAAGAAAGCAATCTCTATCGCTATTAAACTTTTCTGTCAAGGTCTGTGAAGCTTTGGTATACTGTACTATCCAGGGAGGTGTACAATCAATGTAAAGTAAGTGTGGTGACTAGTGAGTTTTTTCCTTTATGTGAGAGAAGGCAAACAAATGGCAAGTGTGTTCCATGATACATTCAAGGTTTATTAAATTCAATAACTGTGCCCTATTAGATGCCACCTCACAACATTTTATTGATTGTGACAGGGATATGTAGATTATGAGAGGATTCTGTGCTACCTGTTAGTGTCACAGTAGTGCCAGCTGCTATGCAGAGCTGGCATTTTTGAGTCGCATGTTTGGAAATACATGGGGGCATTCTTTCAAGTTTTTTCCTCGTATGGTGTTGCCCACTTGTTAACCTTTGGGGAAATGAGGTTGTGAGGTTTATAAATGCAGTGAGAACTAATTCTGTCACACTGTGTATATTATTGAGTATTAATACACAGACAGAGTTATGCCGAGTCTAGCTACTGAAGTAGGTGTATTCCCTGCATTTATTTTAACATGCATAGTTATTTTGTTGTGTAACATTAAATAAAGAGTAAGTGTCCTGAATAGGTGTTGTGCAAAACAGTGTTGGGATAAGCTGTGTTGCCGAAAATAAATTTTGAAGGACTCAGCTTTTCTTCTTGGCTGCTGCAACACTGTCTCCAGTCATGTCTGTCTTACAGTTGAGAAATCTGCCTGTTTGCTGACAACTGATGTTGGTAAAGGAAGTTTGGGAAACTGCTTAATTGCAAAGGCAGAGCCTAATTGGGGTTTTAATTATTCTTAAATCAGACCACACTTGTAATTTTGAACAAAACTTGCCCACAGTTGTGGGCAATCTGAAGTTTAAGCAAGTTGATTTTTGGAAATAGATGCAAGGAAATAGTTAACTTGTTAGACTGTAGATGCTGTTTCTCCAAGTTGTAGCTAACTAAGCAGTGACTGTTGCTAAGTTAAAGTACTGCTGCATTGTAAACTTCAAGTCCTGCAGTTCCAGCATGGAAAGACCTACTTTGACCCACTAGACTTGACTGATGCTTGTGAGTTTAGATCTTTGAACAGATTAAAAGCTCTAAGTTAAAAATGCAGATTTGCCCAGAAATCAGGGTGGGAAATGCTGCAGTAGAATCTTGCCTGAACAGAAGAGGGACGTTGGGGTCAGGATGAAGGAGGGGACCCTTTGAAAGGAATGTGTGTTACAAAATAGACATCTCCTTTGTATAGAGAACTGTAAGTTAAAGAAGTTCATCCTTCTTCTGTTATGGACACTAGTTAAAATCCTCATGTTGGTGATGATCCTACAGTTGTAACGAATACAGTCCTAAAGAGTCCGGAATGCTGGAATCCAATCCACTGGCCTGAACTATGACTGAATTAAAAAACCCCACAAAAACCCCTACCCCAATTCTAAACCCCTACCTGTGTGTAGGTGCTAGTTGTTCCCTTTCCTTCCTGTGTTTGAGTTTCTTTGCTCTCTCTCAGCCTTGTTTTGCCTGGTGGCAATCTGAAAAAAATTCAAGATTGCCTGAATGAATGTGACTTGGCAATCTGTTGGTGTGTGGGCTTTTCCCGTCAGAGTAATCCTTCCTTTTTATATATATAAATATGTGTTTATATTTATTGGTTAGCTGTGGCATCATACGAATCTGCAGCTTGGGAGCTTTGCGTGTTTTGAACTGCAGTTTGTACCAGCAAATTGAAACCGTGGCATTGCAGCTTCCTAATCTGAAATGAAGAACATCTGTTTTGCTTAACTGGGAGTAAAGGAACGCACATTTGCATAAGTGGATAATGTTTAAGATGTGGATCCATGTGTAAGAAAAAAAACTGTGCTGAGCAAAAGGCTGCCTACTCAGATTGTGGTTGCTTTGTCTGTTCCTGTGTGTGCATCTGTGCAGCTGGTCTAGTGGTGAGGCAGGGGCAAGGAGGAGGCATTGGTGGAACAGGCAATTAAAGGATTTATAGTTTTAGCAGGCTGCTTTCCACTACTTCACTGGCTTTTTTGACAGCAAGAGGGCTGGAATTAGAGTTTTCCAGGATAATTTGGGAGAGGTTATAGGTATTGAGTGTGCTTTGAAGTGGTGCTGTTAGTCCCAGTCTAGAGTGTCAGCCCTATGCTCTTTAGGATGGAAGCAGCTTGTTTCCTCTGAGATACAATCCCAAGTTTCTTTTTTGTTTAAGTTTACACCTTCCTAGTTAGCTACTTTGGCCATGAATAGCCTTAACTTGCTACAGCTCTTCTTTGTTTTGAATCTTCCTGTCCACGCTGACTGCTGCGTGGTTCTGCTTGCATTAGAAACCCTTTACTCGCCTATGGAGCGAAGCAGATGGGTTAACCTAGCAATGTATCCATCTGTCTTGCTTTCTAGCGTGAGGTGGTGCGGTCAGGCTGAGATCTTCTGCTGTTTTCTTTGCCAGAGGGTTACGTAAGACTTTGCGTGTATGGGAAATTTAGTCACTGGGAAAACTTGTCTCATGGGACAGATATGGATGAAACTTTGTGATAAGATCTGTTTGTGGACGCACATATGTTCCAGGATTTTGCTAATGAATATCATCACTTGGTTTTGGTTTTACATGAATGCTACCTTATTTTGCAGTTCACTGGCTTATCTGAGCTCTTTAGTAGGTTTTTTTTTTTTTTCTTCCTCATAAAAGACCATAAAGAGTGCTGTCCTCATTTAGGAATAGAATTTGTGGTAGCCAGAGGAACGGGTCTGAACTGCATCTTGTGCTTTGCCCATCAGCGCTGAAGATCAGAAGAGGTTTTTAAAGCAATACATTTCTAAGATTTATTTATTTGTTTATCAATGTATTTCTCTAGAAGTATTTTGCTTCCCTCAAGTCAGACTGATCTTCATTCTCTGCCTCTCCCACTTAGATCACCTTCATAAGTAGTTCCTCAACAAGCCTTCCTATGGATGCCACATTTCCCAGGCTGGTTGGGATTTAAACAGACTAGCTGAATACTTAATTAGTTGCATGAGCTAACTTACTTTGGTTGGACACACTCCCATTTTCAGTTTGTTGGTTTGTCAGGTTTGCTTTGTTGGGCTTAAAACACAATCTGTGTCCTGTAAGGTGGCTGTGTCTTGTCAAACTTCAACCCTTAACTCTAATCTTAACTTAATTGGACCTTTCTTAGAATTCAGGCATGGTTTTTGAAAGGATCTGAGGATTGGGTTAGTCTGGCTCCATCCTGGGATTTGCCATGAAATGGTAAACCAGTCTGAATGGGTTTTGACTCAGGAAGCAATTTATGCTGAGATTGGACCATTGATTCAGCAATCACCAGGCCCTGGCTATTGTTTTGGCTCTAACAAGTAGTTTGCATGCCTTCCAGCAACAACTGGAAAGTTGCAATTAGGATAGTGTTATGGTTGGTAAAACAGGGTTATGGTAAAAGCATCATTGTGACCTCCAGATGTGTTCCCTGCAGCAAATAATCCAACGGACTTCTCTTTATCTGCTGTGTGGCTACAAAAAAACCCAACATGGCTTTAAAAATAGCTTTAGCTTGTGAATGATGGATGTCAAGTATGGTATCCCATTCAATTCCAATGTGGAATGAGAGAGTAACATATTTCAATTAACAGCACAGTGGTCTCTTGGGTAGCTCGTATGGGAGTGTCAAACCAGAGCCCTCTTTGTGTCCTATGTAATACCATCCATTCTTTCCTGTCTTGAACAAATAAACTGCCAGTGAAGGAAAACAAATGACTTTGTGATTCTACTGTCATTTACAGCTTTTTATGCAGTTTGTGACAGTTTTGTGGCTTCCCGTGGAATTCTGTGTGCTTTCAAATTAATGCCTGCAATGAGTTTGCAGTTCTGTGACAAGGCAGTGAAGCATATTACTACTTTTCTTTCCTGTTATACGTAGCTATGTGTTCATGCTCCATGGAGCATATTCTCTTTCCAGTAAAACTCAGAGCAGGCAATGATCCTTGTAGTCTTTTAGGTTAGGTTTTGATGTAGTGTGGGGTGGTTGTTGTGGGTTTTTGTCTTGTTTTGTTTTTAAGTCTTCATATTCTTTCTCCAGGATATGTGAATGCACGACTGGAGAAGGAAACACCAATATTTAACAAGCAAAGGATTGATTTTGCTCCTCCAGAGAAAATTAACAGCTTAGTGGTCTCCTCTAACCAGCTCTGTATGAGCCTTGGAAAAGACACCCTTCTCAGGTAATACTGTCAGAGACCTGAAGTTATTGCTTGTGTTTTCCCCTGCCTTTTTCTTGAGTTGTTAGAGAATTTACAATTACAAACAGGATAAGAAGCCATGAACCCAATATGGAAAACAGTAAGCAATTACACCTATGTGAACTTTTGTTGGAAGCGTGCTTTCATGGTTTGTCTTTACAGGATTGATCTTGGGAAGCCAGATGAACCTAACCAGGTAGAGCTGGGGCGCAAAGATGAAGCCAAAGTCTACAAGATGTTTTTGGACCACACAGGTGAGTTGATGGACTATGTATGTGTAATGTGTACAGGCAGTGGTTGACAGCAGATACGACTGAATGTGCATAACAAGCAGTGGTGAAGGAGCTCTCTGTTCTGTCAGTAAGGAGAATGGGTGATTCTTCTGTGGGCAGGACTCCATTGCCCAGGGGCCCTGCCTACTGATTTACCCCTGTGCTATTAGAAAAACACTGGCTTGTTGGGTGTTGTTGCTTTTGAACTCTCTGAAATGCAATTAGGCTGTTTTGAGCAAGGCTGCTAAAACCAATACAAGGAAATCTTTGCAGTCACCCTGTACTGTATGTGTTTATATAAGAATTTTTGAAAAAGGACCGTGAAATGTCTGCAGCTGACTGTAGCCTCGGCTGATTTTAAAAAACAAGGGAAAAGTTTGGAAAGAGATGCTCAGATCTGTCACCAGCTTCTAGGGATAGAACACTGGGAATTGCTTAGCCTTAGAACACTTATTGAAATGGAAGAACAAGTTCTTGCTGAAGATCTGGGACTAGTAGGTTAAATTTGCAACATATGGGACTGCTGTTTTGATCCAGCAAGGAAGTCCCCCACGTTCCTATGAATTCCTGGGAAAGTCTTGGATTAAGTAGGTTGATCTCAGATCTTATCAAATGTGAGGATTAGAAGCCTCAGGAATTTGGCTTTCTTAGGCACAATCTTAATTTGTTCTCTCCTCCTTCCCATACCCCTCTCCTCTTGGCAGGCTCTCATCTCCTGATTGCTCTCAACACCAGTGAATGCCTTTACCTGAACAGAAGTGTTCAGAAAGTGCGAGCACTCTCCCGCTGGAAAGGCCACTTGATTGAAAGTGTGGGCTGGAACAAATTTCTTGGTTCAGAGACCAACACCGGGCCTATCCTGGTGGGGACAGCCCAGGGGCAAATCTTTGAGGCTGAAATCTCTGTCAGCGAAGGAAGCCTCTTCAGCACCAATCCTGACCAGTACTTCCGACAGGTCTACACTCTGGAGGAGGAGTCGGGACCTGCCCCAGTCTGCTGCTTGGAGATTGAAAGAGGCATAGAAGGGAAATTTTTTATTATAGCCACCACTCGAAAGAGACTCTTCCAGTTTGTTGGCAAAGTGCCTGAAGGGACAGAGCAGCAAGGCTTCAGCTCCATATTTGCTATGCATGCTGACCATTTGCCCAGCTTCCGGGAGTTTCCAGCCAATTTTGGTTTCAGTGAGATAGCCTTTTACACCCCAAAACTGCGCTCCAACCCACGCTCCTTTGCCTGGATGATGGGAAATGGTGTTTTATATGGTACATTGGATTATAGCCGTCCTGATTCCATTTTAAGTGATGAACGGGTCTGGGTTTATCCTTCTGATATCGACATAACTGTGAACAAGCCAATATCCATTGTCCTTACCCAGTTCCACTTCTTGTTGCTGCTGCCCGATCGGGTGAAGGCTGTGTGCACTCTTAACGGACAGGTGGTTTTTCAAGATCTGTTCCTGGAGAAGTTTGGCTTGCTGACACGCATGATCAAAGATCCCACAGTCCAGCAGATATGGATCCACACTGAGAAAGTCGTGTTCCGCTACCACGTCCAGCGGGAATCTAGAGATGTGTGGAAGATGTATATGAATATGAACAAATTTGATTTAGCCAAAGAGTATTGTAAAGACCGTCCAGAGTGCCTAGATATTGTGCTGGCAAAAGAGGCAGAGCACTGCTTCCAAAACAAGAGGTATCTAGACAGTGCCAAATGTTATGCACTGACCCAGAACTACTTTGAGGAAATTGCCCTTAAGTTCATTGAAGCCAAGCAAGAAGAGGCCCTGATGGAGTTCCTGATTAAGAAGCTAAGTAACCTAAAGCCTTCTGAGAAGACACAGACCACTCTGCTGACCACATGGCTAACGGAGCTCTACCTGAACTGGCTGGGTATATTGGAAGGAGATCCCTCACAGCGAAATCTCTATTTGGATACACGGGAGAAGTTTCGCACTTTCCTGAGCAGTCCTAAAAACAAAGACTGTCTGTTTAATAACCGGGCATCTATTTATGAGCTGTTGGCGAGCCATGGGGACACAGAGCACATGGTCTACTTTGCAGTCATCATGCAGGACTATGAACGCGTAGTAGCTCACCACTGCCAGCATGATGAATACGATGAAGCTCTAAATGTGCTGTCCAGACACAGAGACGAGAAGCTGTTCTACAAGTTCTCTCCAGTCCTCATCCAGCATATTCCCAAGAAGGTCGTTGATGCTTGGATTTCTATGGGCTCTAGACTGGATGCCAGGAACCTCATTCCAGCCCTTGTTAACTATAGCCAGAGTGCCAGCACCCAGCAGATCAATGAAGCCATTAGATATATGGAATTCTGTGTCTATCAGTTGGAGGAAACCCAGCAAGCCATTCACAACTACCTGTTGTCCCTTTACGCTTTGTGTCGGCCGGACTCGCTGCTGTCATACCTGGAGCAAGCAGGAACCAACCCAAACAGGATCCACTATGACCTGAAGTACGCGTTGCGCCTGTGTGCAGAGCATGGGCACCACCACGCGTGTGTCCATATTTACAAAGTGATGGAACTCTATGAGGAGGCTGTGGATCTTGCTTTACAGGTATGTGTGTGTCTGTGCATGCATGCTGTGATATATAGGAATGTAGCTTGTTTCAATTATCTCCAACAGCCAAGCATTGAGAGGAACTGGACAGACTCATCAGTATAGGAGCTGCGCAGCTAAGTCTAGGAAGAAAGACCTGTCTCTGTTAACATATTTCTGTGCTTTCACAATTGTTTTAAGTAGACAGCTGACTGACAAGTCGTAGGGGCATGGAAAGTACAAGGGGGAGTACTGTCTGTCTTAAGCTCAGTCTCTTAACATAAAATACCTTTCACACATCTTGATTTATGCAAGACTGGTATAGCTGTTGTTCAGGATTCTAATTGCTTCCTATTTCTGGCTGTGATAATTATGACAGAAGAATGCCTTTGTCAGCTTAGTCTGACCTTCAGGGAGACGTTGGATTTCTTTTCTATTGGCATTGCTGTCTTTGCTGAAATGTGTGGCCAGCAAAAAGATACTGTAACATGGGTTTGCCCTTATCGTAGTGCTGGGCTTTCTTGTTCTCTGCTGGGTAGCAAGCAAATCTTCAGGGAGGAATACTGGTGGAGAGGAGAGGTGTTTGACATGTAAACAAGGAGCAGGCCAGTAGTGCAGCCCTAGGCAATGAAATAGCAATAGAAGGTGTTAATTAATGCCTCCTATAACAGACAGCAGGCTTTGAAGTTGAATGGTGGATAAACAAAGAGGGAAGCTTAACTGAGTTTCCTTGTCTGTCCAACTTCTAGGTGGATGTTGATCTTGCCAAGTCCTGTGCAGATCTCCCTGAAGATGATGAGGAACTCCGGAAGAAGCTCTGGTTGAAGATTGCTCGCCACGTTGTTCAGGAAGAGAAGGATGTCAAGAAGGCAATGGCCTGCCTTTCCAGCTGTGCCCTGCTGAAGATCGAAGACGTCCTGCCGTTCTTTCCAGACTTTGTCACTATTGACCATTTCAAGGAGGCAATCTGTAACTCCCTGGAGGACTACAACAAGCACATTGAGGAGCTGAAGAGGGAGATGGAGGAAGCCACACAGAGTGCCAAGAGAATCCGAGAGGACATCCAGGAAATGAGAAATAAGTATGGCTCTGTGGAGCCTCAGGAAAAATGTGCTGCTTGTGACTTCCCACTTCTAAACCGCCCTTTTTACCTTTTCCTCTGTGGTCACATGTTTCACTATGACTGTCTCCTCCAAGCAGTTTTCCCAAACCTTCCTGCCTATAAGCAGGCAAAACTTGAAGATCTTCAGAAAAAGCTGGCAGCTACCAGTCAGCCTTCTAAGAGCCACCATCGTCCCAAGGACACAGATACCATTAGCTTGGGGAAGGGGCAGCAGAGCCGGGAACAGATCAAAGCTGACATTGATGATATTGTGGCAGCAGAATGTGTGTACTGTGGTGAGCTGATGATCCGGTCCATTGACAAGCCTTTTATTGATCCCCAAAAGTATGACGAGGAAATGCAAAGCTGGCTGTAGTTTTCCAAATCTGCAACTGTCACTGCACCAGAATGGTTTTGTTCAGAACTCATGAAGCTTCTGTGATGGGAATATAGTTTCCAGAAGCAGAAACACAGTGGCTTCTGTGGAACTCTGAGGAAAGAGTAGTGGGATCTTGTTGTCAGGACTACAGTGTACTAGTCTTGAAAAATGGGGAGGTATAGCTATGGCTGTCCAAGAACTTAAACAATAGTTAGAGCTAACCTACTGGAGTATCTTTAGCAGGTGTTTGCTGCGTGCAGTTCTTCTGAGGTTCTCAGTGTGAAGCTAATGGAGTGCCTTGTCCAGAAGGATTTGGGAACAGCCTATGATTTGTCTTCTCTGTTGTGTGGTATTTGTTTTGGTGAAGACAAGCTTAAAGGGAAAGGTAGTGAAGAACACTAAGCAGTGTAGTCTTCATTCATCACTTTCAAAGCTAGAATTGCCTTCTGTTTCCTTTTTGCTGAGAGTCTGTAACCACATACATGGAAAGAACACGAAAAGACAAATGCTCTTGCATATATGTTTTGTAAACATCATGCCCCACAAATACATGTTTTTACACAATGTAATATAAGAATGTGTGTAATTCTCAAGCAGGAGTGTCTCATAATACACTGAAGTCATTTGCCTGCAATTCAAGGTGTATAATTCTCTTTTCCACAAGCTTTATGGACAAGCACATACATTTGAATTTTCTCTAGGTACTGTTTCTGGCAATACTTTCTAGCCTGTTCACCCCTTCCTCCCTCCATCCATCCTATTTCTACTATAACTGTCTATGTATAATGGGTCTTGGTTTTGTCTGCACCCCCAACCGAAATTGATATATGCAGTAGTAGAGTTTCAGCTGATCCTCTGCAAGCAGGAACACAGCCTATTTGTATTGTCCTACTGTGGTCCTCTTCATGCTCCACATGAGCATTAGACTAGAGATCTAGTCAGAGGTTCCCACAAGGGTAAAATACAGAAACGTTCTGTTGGTGTGAAACTTGCTTTGTCATTTGAAGCCAGTACCTTGTGACCAGGCAGTCTTTTGCCTTCCTGACAGTATTTCATACTTTCTGGAGATGGCTGCAGGTTAACACTTCTGTCTATTTCTCTGACTTGGAAAATTCTTCTCAGAAGGTGGTGATCACTACATTGTGGGTGAGGGAACTACGAATTCTCTTCAGCAATTTAGCAAGGGTTCCTTGTTTTATTTCTGAAGAAGCTAAAATTTGAATGAAGTTCTGCTGTTTGGGACTGAATCACAAAGGTAGTAATTGGCAGAAGAATGGAATGACCTAAATGAAAAATGATTCGTGTAATTAAGGCAATAGAAAATACTGTCTCCCGAAAAACCTCTTTGGTTCTTTCCCATGAATGTATGTGCTTGTCTTGAGTACCTCTCTCAATCTGCTAGCCATTTACCCTGTTTGTAGTGTTGTAGAGATGGGTCTTCATGTCACTCAAGACATAAATTGGTTTCCTCAAGGAGCTGACCTAAGAATTTTGATAACCATTCAGAGCTCCAGAAGAACATCCATGCTTTTGTTGGGAGCTTCAGCCTGGAACGAATGAATTTTATCTCTGTAAAATGACGTGAGTAATAAAAAACAGAGCTGACAGTAGGAAGACCTGAGGTTTTGAAATCCTCTTTTCATTGTTGGAGCCATGGGATAGACAGTCTTATTACCACCTGGTAGTGTTTGTTGCTGGCTTATCAGAAACCACTGTTTCAGTGGCGCCATTAAGCAGTGGTTCAGAAACCCCAAGTGCTGTAGTTTTATTTGGCTCTGGATAGCCTTTTGCTTTGAGTAATTCAATGGGTCTGTCAGGAGAATTAGTGATGAAAACTAAGCGTGATGTCTTTTGAAGCTCAGCATTAAACCTGTTATAACTGGCCACTCCTGGATCATCATCTTTTCATGTAAGCAGTGTGACATTTAAGGTTGTATACGTCATTATGAAGCAAAAGTAGCCTCCCACCCAAACCAGTTTCTGGTCAAAGGCAGGTGACTGTTTTTCTGCCCTTGAGCAGAAACTTGTAGCACCATATCCTGATGCAGGAAGTCATTTCAAGTTATTTTCTTTGAGACATTCTTAATACTTGTTCCATCTCTTTTGGGTTTTTACAGGATGCTTTTCTGGTATATTAGAATTATTCTAGTCCTCCATTCTTTTCCTGTGAGTGCTACAGAACAGTTGCACCACTAAGTGTTTCTGTTATGCTCTGAAAGTTAGCAATATTATTTGCTTATAGACCATTCCAGGGAGATCTGCTCGTCCTTAATATTGGAAGAAGCGTGTGTCTGGGGAAACTGAGGCATAGCAAATAAATAAAACCCCTCAAGTCTTTGCCTGAGGTGGGGTGGTAGGGGAAGGCACATGAAGAACCTACTAATTCCTGTCTTAGGTATTAATATGTCTCAGTTAACGAAACCAGAACTAGGTTGAGGGTGTTTTTGATGACTAGTATGCAACATTCTCTGAGGGCTGTAGGCTTGTGCACCAGAGACATAGAACACAAATCTCATGCTTCCTCACCATTGTTAACTGAAAAAACTTGTAGGTCACTGGCGTGCAAAGGCTGTGGAGAGTGCTAATGCCTGCAAAAACTCCAGCACTGATTAAATGGCTAGTGCCAGTAGTACAGGAAGCTACATAAAGGCATCACCTGAACTTTACTTACACTGTCACATGCTTCAAAAGTTTCAATAACCATTCACCTGTGCTTCATGGCAATTTTGCAATATCACTCAGTGAAAAAGGTAAGAGGGTTTTTTTTGGGAGTGGAGGGAAGTGGACTGCTTAGTGTTCTCACAGAAATCTAATCTGTGATCTCTTCCTCTTTGCTTTCAGAACAACATTTTTATCTTTTGTCCTTGTAATTTCAGCACAGTTATAATTTAGAAATCACAGTCCTTTGTATGTGTTTTTTTAGCTGTGAATGAAGTGTGTACCAGCTGTTACAAACGATGTGGCCTTGGGCTTTATGCTTTGTGAATAACCCCTACCACTTAGTTTAATGCAGCTAGAGGACAGCATAACCAAAAGGGTGGGAGGGAGCCCCAGCCCTGCATCACCAGGACAAATACCTGTAGCTACATTTACACGGAAGAGATTTGGGTGTGCGAGGCCTAAAGCAAACGTGCCTACTACCTCACTTCTCCCAGGCTTCAAGCAAGGGGTTGGGGGAGACAAGGATGAGTGTGTGTTATGGAAGGGTTTGTAGAGAATTTCATATGCACTTGCTGTTGGTCTATGTAGGAAGAAGCAGTTAACTGAAGCAGAGCTGTGTGTTCTGTCTCGTTTCTAAAAATAAATGACTGGGCTGGAATTTAGGAAGGCAAATCCTTAACAAGCCACTAGATGTCATTGCTGTCCGTTTAAATACTGAGGTTTGCTGCAGAGAAGCTAAAGGTATTCTGTAGCAGAAGAACCGTACAAAACAGTAGGAGCTGAAGCAGGTTCCCAGTGCCTTTGAGGGTGTGTGGGGGGGATGGAGACAGACTGGTAAGGTAGTAAAGATGCTAAAAGAGAAAGTCTCTAAAAGGCAATTTCAGTTCACAGATCATGGTTTTTCAGGTTTTGAATATCAAAAGCTGGATTGACTGTTAACAAATGAGTATCAGTATTCTTTTGTTTGATTGCATTCTAGTGTAAGTTCCTACAGACCTAACTGATCTAGTACACTATAGAGAGATCAGCCCTGGGCTTGGACTTGCCATACCTGGTGGCCTTGGGCCTGGCCATTTTTGCTTGCTTCCTCCTCGCCCTGCCCTGGCAGCAGAGATGGTAGAAGTGAATGTGAGCCAGCTCCTTAGTTGCCTGAGTTTACACCTAGTGTGTTTTGTTAAAATCACCAGTAAAGCTGGGTTTGTAATACGATGTTAGGCACTGACGTGCACGAACAGAAAAGTTAGTGTGTTTGCTTTTGCCTCTGATTTGTGGGGTCATAATCCTAATAAAGGGGCAAGTGGGAGTAAGAACATCTTGTACTCCATCAAAATTCGATGTTGTTGTTTGACTCAGGCTGGAGTCATGTATTGGCATGTAGTTCTCGGAATGGGTAGTTCCCGTTCACTATTGCCCTGTCACTGTCAGCATATAGCCTGTCTATGTTTACAAGCACAAATGTTTGGCTTTTAGTGGGAATTCATGGGAAGTCCGTTGTTGTTCCTTGCATCACAGCCTGCACGGAGCTGTGGGAAGGCAGACTGAAAGTGGACCTTTTCCGTGCAACGAGTTGTGCTGAGCTGAAATTTGAGGTTTGAAATATACAAGACTTAGAGAATTTTGGATTTTTTAATGAAGTCTTTTTCTCCAGAATAGTTGACTCTGGATGTGATTCACTCTGGTATGTATAGTGTTTATGAGAGAATCTTATGTCATCCTCAAAGCAGAGGGGCCGGGATCTCTTATCCTTTTTGTACATGGCGGAAGGGGTGCCCTAGGAAGGAGAGGGAATGGTGGTTTCTGTAAAATCATTTGGCTGAACTTTATGTATCTGACTTCAGAGAAGCTTCCCCAGTGGAACTGTGATATTGATGGACCTGTACTTTCCATACTGAGGTGCTGAAGAAGAAAAAGCTCATTTCCTTTGGAATTTTGGTAAAATTGAAGAGCTTAAGGCATTTCTGTAATGTTCCACTTTCAAGCCCTAAGTTTGCAGTTGGTTGTGTATGGGTTCAGCTCCTAAACGGTCTGCTGTCTCTTATCATGCCCAGTCTAGATTTTACATCTTATGAGCCCTCCAGGATTTGACCTTCCTGCCCTTGCTGTGATTTTGGAGACTTGTGACACTTCCCCCTCAACTCAGTATTTTTTTTTTTTCACTCCCAGATCTCACCAGGATACTTATTTGGGGTATGAGCTTTAAAGCAACCTGGCCTGCAGCTGCTTTCAGGTGGATGGAAGGGAAATAGATTAAACAAACTTGTTAGATCTACCTGTTGAAACTGGTTGGGATGGAGACAAACAGGAGCTCAGGCATTTCCTCTCTGTAATGGCCAGAGGTATTGGAGGCAGCTTGTTTGAGTAAGACTGGTTGCTTAGGAACAGGAAGCTACAGGAGCACTCTAAGGTTACAAGCACAGCTATAACTGATCCTACAGGCTCTTTGTCATTGTGAGGCAGCTCAGGACAGGACAGTTTCTAACTTGCAGCAAGTCAGTATTGGGTTCAGACTTGCTGCAGGGCTTCATGGCCCCTGTGATGATGGTTGTAGAGCTGTTTTAATTTGGCACTTGAGCTGCAGATCTTAGCTGGTGTGGGAATAAGCACAGCTGATGTGTCTGTACAACTTCAGGCTGTTTCACTCCACAGAGATTTCCAACATATGCTTCCAAACACCACCTAAATACCCTTGTTTTATAAAGGGGCATACAGGCTGTACCTGATACATCAAGTAGGAATTTTGGTGTTTGCCTACTTTGCAGAGGTTCATGTATTCCTGCTGTGCTGTTTTGGCTGTAGGCTGGGTTGTCTTCAGAAGAGGGTTTGATCTATCTTACCTGTAACTGAATATACTACTGGTAGAGGCTTTTGCAATGAGTGTTCAGGAGAAGCTGAACCATAACCTACCCCTCATTTCATGCTCCATATTGAATGGTCATTGTAGGTGGCATCTTATATGAAAAGGATTGAATGACTGGTTTGGTGTCCAAAAGCAGGTATTCTCCACTTCATGCAATTGAAATCCAAGTGCTGGTCACTTGGCATGGGATGAGATCTTGGGAACACAGCCTGAACTTGGAGGCTGCTGGACTCTGCTTAAGCAGACATCTGTGTTTTCCAATCAGTCAGTTATTCAACAGTCTTTTTTCATCTCTTTGCCTGTAAGTACCAAATAGATTTTCTAATAAATAAATTATTACTGTGGAACTGGGTTCACAAGAAAGTTGTTCATATCTATGGGTTCTCTTTTATTTTCCTATGATTGTTAAAAACAAGATGCACAGTGTGGTTTTCTCTGAGAGTAGATCTGGTGTGTTTTGATCTGCAGTGTTGGAACTCTGTTCCTCTTTTCTTTTCACACACAAGGGCATGTATATCGGGCCAATGACTTAGGAATGTCACAGACAAAGAGAAACACGAAGGCTGCTGTATTAGTTTTTTATGACTTCCCTCTACAGACTCTACATGACAATTACTAGCAGCTGCCCCAGCTGGGTTTGATGGCTGCTGTGTGTTTTTCACTACATGAACAAGATACTACTTCTCTGGTAAGAGCCTGTGAAGGTATGGATAGTCAAAAATTGTTGGTCTTTGATTAATTAGCACAGTTCTAGCAACTTAGCTGTTCTCATAGTAGCTATCAATATAACATTAATATCTATAGCTGATCTAAAAAAAATAATATTCTATGTATAGCTGAACCATATGTTGTCATTCTGCCATCCTTGATAACAGGGCCATAAACTTAGATCAGCTCATGCTGTTTGAAAGAACTGAGCAGAATGTTGCTGGGTGAGAAGGAAACAGAGCCGAGGCTTATTCTCCTAGATGTCCCAGTTCTTTGCTTAATACTTGCCTGTGTGACATCTGCATTTGTGTTACAGTGGTACATTCTGCTGAGCAGCCTTTTTGGGAGAGAAGCACTTCCTTATGTTCTGCAGTCTGTTGCAGACACTTGCCTGCTTGCCCAGTTAATGAGACTGGAATAACTAGGACCATGTCATCTTTCTGCTATGTTCTTCTGAAAGGTTGCTTATGGTAATCCTCAGTGTGTGCTTCAAAGACTTGCAGTGGTAGGATTTCCAAAGCAAAAAATATTTTAGTGCAGGAAACATCTAATGAAAGCAGAATAAACCAAAACCCCTTCCTTACCTTTATTCTGATACAGCAAAATTAGTACAGGCTGTGAGAATACTTGCTTCTGACCAGTCTCTCTTTCCTGAAGGGTGTACTGCTTCACAGACAGGAGCATCAGGTGAGGGAAAGGGTATCTCAGATTTTATCACTTGTAACAGACACAGAGGATGATGTAAAAACCCCGTCTATTGGAATGAGGAGTTAGAGAGTAGGACAGAGAATACTTTGGATTCAAGAGGGTTACTGATGTATAAACAGGCTCTCCTAGATGCTGCTGAATGTCATACCTGGGTTTTAGGTGCTTTTATTTCCTAAACTACCCTGTCTGTATGTTGGAGTACTCAGAATCCTTAATGTGCTCTTAGATGCTTACACAGCTGAGTCACTACTGAGGTGTCCACAGGACAATTAAGTGTCATGTCTTTGAATTACATGCCACTTCTCACTTGCCCAATGTAGCTGTTCAGAGCTGTCTAAGCAGCAAAGCAATAGGATGACTGTTTTAAGAAATCTTGAGACTAAAATCTAAAGAGATTATCCACAGTAGCATGGTCATGTTAAAGAAATGAGTCTGGATTTTTTTTTTTTTTTAATTATTTATTCAGTGCTTTTCTGGTGCCACAAATGACGTCTGAAGTGGATTTGGTTTTTCACTGTGCCCCCTTCTTTACACTTAATACCATTAATCGGTATGGGTGGCGCAAGATGGCTGGAGAAAGTATTCCTTCCATTGACAAACAGCTACCTGATCTTGCACAGAAGAGACCGAGTTATTCTTCCTCCTTTCAAGATGGGGATCACACAATATCCCCATTTCAAAACAAAAACAAACCCCAAAAAAGCAGTGGCAGATCTCTCTCTACCAGCTCTATTTCTGTTCCCTCTCTGAAAGTTTTAAGTTATCTAATTTGGGTCATAAACTATATGTAACCCTTGGGTTTTGGTAGCAGTCCAAGTTGGTAGCCTACAAAAAAGTTATTGTGTCCAGATGCCTACTGTCTGTGAGGATGTAAAGGCAACTGAACTGGCATGTTGCAGGCTGCAGCTGTTCGATGGAGATTGCAGTAATGGCCCTGAAATGCTGAATTAAAAAACCAAACCAAAACAGAACAAACCCAAAAAACCAAAAGGTCATTGGATTTGAATAAATGGGGGTGTTGCTCTCTGCCCTAATGTAATCCAGTATGTATGAAAGCCACCCCTTTCCTTTAATAGTGGGAAGGAAATAAGATCTGTATCTCTTGGGAACATGCTTCTAAAACCAACTTTCAGTTGCATTCCTCTGTCTCCTTTTAGTCCCTTTGAACAGTAAAGATTCCCATTCTCACTTTTAGTCACAGCAGCCTGGCTATTAGATCACTTGAGGATGTTGTTTTTCTGTCACCGTCTCATTAACATCTTAGCTTGGGTGTTGGTGCTCCTCTCCCATGTTCAGGTGCCTAATAAGAATTCTTATCGCCCCAAAACAGTTCCTTTGGATCCCAGCCCAGCATGCGTGGGCATTGGCAGCATTTGGATATTTATAGGGATTTCTACTTCCTTCTTTTCTTTGGGCCGCTTTCTTACTTACTATAAGAATTCCTTGTTCCTTCCACGCTCCAATGAGTGCAGCGCTCCCAGGGTGGTGTCTGGGCAGTAGATGTTGTGTATGTACCTTCCCAGCTGCTGGGGTCAATGCAAGCAGGTAAAACAGCAGTGGCCTGCAAGGCACAGTAAAAAAAAAAACAAACAAGCAAAGAAAGACACTGCCTTTTTCACTCCTTTCCATCGAGTTTTGGGAGATTACTGAGCCTTGTTGATTTCTTGTGTCGTCGTTAAATTCAGGTGCCTTGACATCTCAAGCACTATTACAATGTGATTAGAGAGGGTCAAATGCTCTGAACATTTTTCTGGTTGAAGGTGTCCTCTGGGTCCATATAGAGTGGCAGAAGGGCAGACAGCATGGATTGGATCTTACAAACAGTACAGTACTGTTTTTATTTTGATTCATTCTTTGAAAGGTGAATCAATAAAGTCTGATCCTTACAGAGGTCTTTACAGTTACCACTTAAACTTTCATCTCTTACTCTTCAGGTGCTCATGGTAGAGAAGGACAGCAGCAGTGGCAGTCTTTTGACAGCTTCATGTGTGCAGAGTAGCTCAAAGCATTTGCTGACCGACCAGCCAGCTGACAATGGGAATGCAGAGCAGCAAATTCCCCTTTGCTTTCCCTTCATGGAGGTGCTGGCTGGGTTTCTCTCTTCCACCCAGCTGCCGTTTCCTCAAAACTTGTAGGAATCTGGTAACTTGGAGACTGCCTCATTCTGAAATTCACTTGAAATCTGTCCGTATGTCTCCTTTGGGAGCTCGGCACCAATCAGTGTGATTTAAAAAGCTTTGTTTCTTTTGGAAGCCAGAGAATAATAGGAATGTTATATCTGAGCTGCTGTAATCAAGACTTGGAAGGACTATGTGCAGGACACTGAATGCACGGCTGGAGAAGGAAAACCTCCAGGGGATATAGTTTGAGCATTTCTTATCAGAAGGCACTGAAAGACTAGATTAGGAGCCATTACTTAAAAGAGTCCGTAGCATCCTCTACATCTCATTAACAGATGGTTCTAAGAGGCAGCCGTGGAAATGCAAACTCTTGCGTGTTTGTGCTTGCTCTGCGCCTCTCCTGACAGCACTCGCTGGCATAATCTGTTGGAAATTAACCTTTTGCTTGAGGTATCGTAACAGAGGCTGGTATCATTCATCCCATTGCCTGTGACAAATCTGTCTTCCCCCCCTTCACTCTCTTCCCAACAAGAAGGAATTCAGTTAGAATGGTAGAGAAATACTGGGTGTAGGATCTTGCACTTGTGACAGGCAAACTTTCTTCTCCTGCTGTAAGTTTTTCTGTGCTTTCATTGCCAGGATTGTCCACACAATCCTCTACCCCAATTACCCATTGATTAGGGCTCCTCTGGTAATCTGCCAGATGCAGGTTTGTTACCAACAGATGGCAGAAAGCATTTGAGGTAATGAGAGAAAGGATAACGATTGCTGATCTGCATAATAATCAGCTTGTGAACAGGTTTCATGTTTTTTTCTGTTTCTACTGGCTCGGAGATTGCACTGTCAGACAACCAGACACCTTCTCTTCAGTTAAAGAAATAGTAATGGAGGAACCCATTTCTTCCAGCCACTGTTAAGATTTCTGAAGATGCATGTACTCTCTGCCACTGACAGGTTAAGATTATATCCAGAGAGTCAGAGGTTGTGCCCGGAGTGCTAGGCATGAACATCCAATCCTCTTGTGATCGAAACCTCTAACCAACCAATGTGGTCAGAAATATTTCCTTCTCTCTTTTCTGAGACAATTTTCCCTAGCCCTACCACAAGCCAGGAGGATCCTTGACCCCCTTGGACCAGCATCACCTTTGCACTCTCCAATGCCTCATCTGAAAATATGACTTTCCACTTCCATGTGTTTTGGAGTTCTTCAGCCCAGTTCTGCTGCTTTGCACGTTGAGACAGCTGCACCATTGCCACACACGAGTCTACATCTAAACTATTCTGGAGTCCTTGCAGGAAGAAGTCTCCTCTGACATACTCTAGAGCAGTGTTACTGGCGTTACATACCTCGTAACTCTGTTTCCTATGCTATGCAAGACCTGTAGTATGGACCTTTGCATTCCCCAGGTGGGCTGGTAGACACAGTTGGACAAGTTTCCATCAAGTCCCTTTACTTTGTGGAATCCCTTTCTTCGTTCAAGATCTAGATGGAGTTTTTTGAAATTTGGCCTTGATTCCATGGCATAGTAAACGCAGGTGATTTCCCTGAGGATCATTTCTTTTTACTCTGGGTGCTGATAATACAGCAGCCCCCTGCCAATTCTCTGGAAGGATAATGTTTATCACAATCTCATTTGTATCATGCGCAGCCATGCACTTGTCGCTGGTAATTTTAGTGTCTGAACCTTACAAGGCAATCACTATCTACTCCTGTCAGTGTGTTGCAGCTGTATAATCTAGAGGAAAGGGAGGATTTATATTTTTGAGCTTATACTCTAAAGCACAAGGCTTTACTATTAAATCTTGATGCTCTGTTACAGACATTACTGTTGGTTTCAGGATTTTCCTGTCCTTAGCCTGGTTTCTAAGGAAACGACGCCTGGGCATCTGAGCTTGTGCACATTTGTTAGACCCCGTTTTTTTCTCTGTCTGTGTTTTCCCTCTACAATTTCTGAATCTGTTTGCCAAGTGCAATTTTATTTGACACATACGTTGTAAAGATACTGACTTCCTAGAAGTTCCCTGAAAATAGGTGATGGGGAGTGGCTCTTCTTTGTGGCTCCATAGACAATGCCCTTGGTGTATGCTCAAAGTTTGCGATACTAGAGAATCCATGTGAAAGAGAAATTGGGGACGCTGTGGCCAGAGGAAAAACTTCATCTGTTGCTGGAGCTCAGTAGACACATGCGAGTCCAAATGCTGATTCTTATAAGATCCATCTTCTCTAACTCGACTTCTGCAACTATTAGTGGAAACTAGTCACAGTAGTTACTGTGGGGAAAAAAACCCACCCAAGTTCCTTGTGTTTTTCAGACTACCTACAACTGTCCGAATTTAGCACCACTGCAACACTACAGGCTGTCCTTGTAGGAACGCTTATTGACATATTCTCTTTATTTTCTGGGAAGAGAATGGCTGAACCATTTCTGTGTTAGAGACACCGATGTTTCTAAAGAGAGATGGGAGCTTTTAGCCATTCTGTTGAGCAGGTGACCCCTGATTAAGTTGGATCTTGCCCAGAAGCCTTGCAGGGATGGAGAAAAGCCTGAGGCAGAGATTTCATGTGCATCTGAGCTGGCATTCATTTCTTCTGGCTTGTGGATGGCACCAGTGGGCAATAAGACCTGACAAGGAATGTATAGAGAGGGAAGAGGTGGGGAAAGGGAGAAGGACTTTCATTTCTTGGTGATGGTGAGCTATTTACTGTATCTCAGGCTGCTGAGAGTTTGGATATGTGACGATAATGTGTATTCCTAAAACAGGATCTCTCTTAGTGGAAACAATAATAATGACAAATGGAAGTCGACTGTGAGACTCTGTGTATCCTGACAGCAGCGTGCTGGGTGAAAAACAGACTTCTTGGAACTGATCAGAGTGTAAGTAAAAACAAGTGTGCGCGGGGGTTGTTTTTGTTTTTTACGTTTCTCCCGAAGAGCACTGTCTGTTCATACTCCTTTCTTTGCTGTTGCCCAGAGACCTGCCTGGTGTTCACTGGTTCCAGGGTAATCAGCAGACTTCAAGGAGCAGTACTGCTGCAGGGTTAACAATTCTCTGCCGTGGGAAATCGGGACAGGACTGCTTCTTTGAGTCTGCACAGGCCACTTGGGAGATGGTAACAGCACAGGCTGCTGGTAAAGGGCAGAGCTCTTGGTCGGGCAGCAGACTGGGGAGAGGTGTCCCCAGATCTCAAAGGGAGCTTCTCTAGCTGGGTTAGGGGTACGTGTGTGGGGGGGGAAGGGAGGCTTTCCCAGAGAAGAGCTGGAGTCTGGACTACGTCCATCTCTCCCCACCCCATTAGTCTCTCCAAAATACGGTTACACTTGTTAACTGGTAGAGCTGAGGTAATTTCCTGCTGGCAGAGGGTAATGCTGCTGAGCTTGGTTCCGCCTGAGGGAGGTCAAGCAGGACTGCTTCTGCCACTGGATTCCCAGGGACCATGTGTAGACTGAGGCTGTCAGATGAGCTACAATGCTTCATAAGATGTACTGGAGCTTCTACATCAACTTTTTTAAGTCAAGGAATGGAGAGTGAGGGTTCGTTTGGGGGACAAATAGAAATGCCTCTAGAGTACAGAAACAAAAGCAGAGGGGCTTTAATGTTTTTAAGAGCATCCTTCTCTGTAAGTTTCCTTGAAAGGGTTCCCAAGGCAGTGTAATGTCACTTCAAGCCCATACAAGATCAAAAGTGCTGCTCTTTAGCAGGTGAAACAGAGGCTCCAATGAATGAGGCTGTGTTGCTTAAGGCAGTGTGTTCAATGAAGCAGTATCCAGAACCTTTCCTGCTGGCAAAAGTGAGCTGCTCTTAATAGCTCATCAAAGTTATTTTCTCTCTGCTGTTGTCCTGGCTGTGACTCCTGGCTTTGGTCCACCTGATAATACTGTGCACCTCCCAGGAAAGATGTCCTGTGCAGTCTTTTTGTTTTAGACAGCAGAGAGGTGCAGGGTTTTACATTCAAAAGCAGCTGATTTGTTATTGATAATAGAATACCTAAATGCTTTGTCTGGCCTTAGTTTCTTGCAAACAAACATAACCAAAACAAGTAAGAGGGATTAGAGAACAGGTAACTTGCATTTCTACGTGTCTCTGGTCCTTATTTGCACATCCTTACCCAGAGTGCTGCTGAACACTTGTGTTTACTGCTGCTGAAATTGGTCCTCAGCACTCCTCAGAAATAAATTGCAGGGTTTTTATTCTTTATCCAATACACCTGCTTCCACTTTCTTCCTTCCCTCCTTCTATGGAAACCCTCAGCAATGCCACTTTAAAGGCTTCAGAGAGTCAAACTACAGCAAAAGCATTGCCAGTGACTTCACAGAAAATAGTGGCTGGCACATGGCATCTCTAATTCCTTGTAGTGCTTAACTAGTCTGAGAATGCTGAGCTATTCATTAGCACACATAACAACTGTACTGTGTGGTACTTCAAAGAGGGAATTTAAACTCCAGCAGTCCTACTGAGATATTTTATTGCCTTCAGCTTGAGGCCTTTTCTTCCTAGTGAAGATGTCTGTCTTCATAGGTGCAGGTTGCTTTATTTACAGATGGCAGGCTTGTAATTTATCTTTAAAGGCACTCTTTCATAGCAGCCCCAGCTCTGTAGTGAATCTGAGTGTGTTTTGTGTGTGATGTGGTGGGTAATTCTGAGAGAGGACTGGATGTTTGTAGAGGCTAATCTTTCTCTTTAATAAGAGCTCGGATGCTTTGTAACCATGAATGGTGTAAGTTTTGGGGCCCCCCACAAAGTGTTCCACTCTGCTGTACACCCTGTGTCCTGGACAGGCCAGGGTGAGGCAGGATACTTCATAAGCCTCTCATAAGCTCTGGATAAGTGGTCAGAAGATCTGGTGGTAAGGAGCATCTTGGCTCTTGGCAGTTTACAGGACGTATCAAAAACCACACCATGAAGTTACCTTTGATACGTGATGGTGGTGGAGCAGCTGCTATGCCTCTTTACCAGCTGATCCTGCAGTGGGGATGCTGCTCCCACCCGAGGGAGATCTGGTGGATGGTTATGGGAAGGGGAGGGAGATTGCTTCATAACTATCACAGTTTAATCTGCCAGCACATATGAGAAGTGACACCGTTCTGGTTTTTGTTCAGCAGGGCTCCATTTCCTGCTCTCAGTCACTGACTGAAGAAAAGGTCGGGAGTCTGTTTTTAACTGAGTATTGATGACTTTTTAACCTCCCACTCTTTTTTTCATGTGATACAGTGTGAAGGACTTCATGCAGTCAACACATTTTTCTCAAAACTGATGCAAACCAGGACCGAATAAAATAGCTTATAAATTACTATTTGCTTAATGCTTTTATTCTTTGAAGGTATAAAAAACTTAGTACATCTTCCTGGTTCTGATAATTGCCTACTCTGGGGCCTTTGGGTCCTGTAATGATATGGTAAAATGGGAAGAATGGTGCCTGTTGTAGATGGCTTTGTGGCTATTTCAGGTTCCCAGAGGAAACGGGAATATAGGACAGGCTTATTTCTGAGTCAGAAAAAGGTCTGTCACCATGTTTATGAAGGGGACAGGGAGAGGAAGGCTCCCAAAGAAAGGACATTGGAGGTTTTCTGTCCTCTGCCTGGATTGCTGCCAGAGCTGGTGATGGAATGAGCGCTGTGACAGATTAAAATTACACTAATCCAGATCATCCCGAATGCGAAACCCCCAATCATGCGTGGGGCAGCCAGACAATTAGGCTGTTGCCATTCTAAAATAGAAAATACTCTTTCCTAATGCTCCACTGGGAATATCATATTGCAATCCAGTGACCTCACTGTGAGCACCTAGTAAATCCTTGGTGGTTTCTTGCTGCTCTTGCTTCATGTCTTTGTTGTTCAGGAACTGAGGAATGCTTTAAAGGCTGTGATCTGGGGACAACTCACCTATTTGGTGTTTAATAGATTAATGCTGCTGCTCCCTTAGATGTGTGGTATGTATGCACCTTGATCAAGGTGTGCTTAAGTCTTTGAAAACTGCTGTTTATAAAAGCAGCCCTTGGCAGTGGTTATCTAACTGCCCGAAGCTCCAGGCTTGAGAGTTCAGGGTGGAGATGTGTTGCTTGGGCATTACCAGTTACAGTCTCAGCAGGGCCTGGACCTACTCAGTGCCTCTGAGGAAGGCAGTGCTTCCACGGACAGCTTTGTTTCATCGTTTAAAATGTGTTGTGAATGAAATAATGTTGTTCTCTACTGGACTGCCACACCAGCATTCCTTTCTATGCCCAAAATACAAGCTTGTGGTCAATTTTTCCTGCTTCTCTTCTCACTTGATTTTATGCTTATCCTCTTCTTGGGGTGTTTTTCTGTATTACAGCAAGGCATCAACTGGCATATTCTGAGACATCTCATGACTGCTTTTTTTTTTGGTCTTTTTTTTAATCTGTCCAGTAGAACAATTCTCCCTGGCAGACAGAACAGTTTGGGCTTCAATTTGGGCTGATGCTACAGGTGAAATGCAATTGTAGTGAGTCAAAATAGAGGAAGGGGGGATTCTGCTTGGAGGATTGAGCATGCTAGGACTGAACAACTTTGTGCTTATACAAGAAACAGCACTGAGCTGTGCTTTGCTTGAAGTCGTGCAGAGTCTGTGGGGGGCCCCCTGTCCTCGTAACTTCATGCCTGTTTCTGTGTAACTGATACCCTCTGCCTTTTGCAAGAAGAAAAGTTAATGCCATTCCTTGACTAAAGCGATGCCATTTTTCCTTTAATGAGCCCCTGCCAAATGCTGTATCTGAAAAGAATCTTTATTGTGTGCAAATTTTCCTCTGCAGCATACAAGCTGATTGATCCCCCGTGGGTCAAGGGGAGAGTGCCAGGAAAGGGAAGAATTTGCTTCTGCCTTTTCAAGACTAATCCTGAAACGCAAGCGATTGCATGCTGGAAAGTGTTTCTGTACAGTTCTGAGAACTGGGAATATAATCCAGTACAGCTGTTGTGCTAGCATGTCCCTTCCTCTGCTCCTGCACCGGGTCGGGCACCTGGATTTTGAAGACCTGTATAGGAAACCTCCACACCTGGTTGGACAAAATGTTTCTGCTTGCAATGAAACTCATCAGAACTCAATACTCTGAATTGGTATTATTGCCTCCTGTGCTACAGAGGGTCCTGGTAAAACTTTGGCCGAGTGTAGGGCTCTCGGTTTGGCTTCCTCTGGACTGCAGCAAAGTATAAGGGAGATGCTTAGGAAAAGGAGCTTCACCTTTGTTTTGTTGGGGGCACTGTAGCTCCTCGGTCTTCATCTGGTGTCCGGACAGTGGTAGAATCATGTTGTTGTCTGCTGTAGACTTTGTCCTGAATGAGATTGATTTGCAAAAAGCAATGTGAGGGTGGGGGAAGAGAGGGGAAAAAATAATGTGGTGCAAACACAAATCATCTGTGTGCTGTTGCACCAGGATGTATTTGTCATAGTTCTGTGGAAATTTCTTCTTCCTTTCCTGAAAGAGAGGAAAGGGGGGAAATGTCCACCATTTTCCTTAAATTTACCCATGTTTTTTAGATTAAAAGAGAGATTTGGAAAGTCTAATGGCTTTTGCAACCCCCACTATGACAATTCAAGCTGCTCTCAAAGCTTACAGGCTCCTCTACCTCTTCAGTTCTGTTTTTCCAGTGATGGAGAAATCTATAGTTCTGGCCCTGTGGCATTTTTTACAGGCGGTAGGGATGTTAATGCCAGAATCTTGGCCACTTTCCAACCAGAGTAATTACATTCTGCCGACCTGAAATTCTTTCTGCTTCTACACAAGGTCACTTTAGGCACTGACGGAGCCAGGGCTACAACCCGGTGCCCTGCTTTGCCCTCTCCTCCATCCCCGTGGTCTATCCTCTAGTCACCTTCTCCTCAAAGGAACAGAGGGCTCCTTGCTCGCTCTAAGGTACTCAGTGCCCCGTAAAAATTGAGCTAAGGAAATGGGTCTGAGCAAATCCCCTGAACTGCTGTCATTAGGTTTTGAAGTGTGACCCAGTATCCCGCTTCCTTTGATAAGTCAGGGGCTGGTCTTTTTAACAGACAGTGGCTCTTTTCTTGTTCTCCCTTCGACCCCTTTTGGAGCCAGTGTGGCACAGCTAATTCATGGAGGAAATTACATTTATTGCTTTTCCTAGCAAATGCGCCCTCTCCGCAATGCCGTTCCGTGCAGTGTAGGGCAGATGCAAGTCAGACAGCCCATTTTCCTAATTTCATTTGGAAGGATCAAGAGACACCATGCTGGTCTCGCAGGCTGGGGGCTCAGTCTAGAAAGAAAAGGCGCAGCAGGCTCCTGCATTGATGGAATCTGTGGCATTGCCCCAAATGTTGGTTGTCCAAAAAAAAAAAAAAAAAAATAATCTCAAGGACAAAGTGTATCCTTCCAAAACCAAAACAAACTGCCCCAACAAAACCAAACCAGCCTTCGTGACAGCCCTGACTGGGAGGAAGGGATCTGGTGTTGGGGCAGTAACTCAGCTGCTGTTTCAGTGTAGATCTGCTTGTCCTGCCTTTGCCTTCCCATTCTGCAAGGCAGAGCTGACAAAACCCTTGGCCAGGAAACTGATATTTAAGGCAAATCTTTCTGCGTGCCATGTCTGCACAGTCTCCTCTGTGACTGTGCACAGACCTAAATCTCCAGCCACTAATCCCACAGGTCTTTGTGTATTAATTCTTTACAGTGCCTCTGTGCTTGCTTTCCTCTTATGCCTACCCTCTCTTTGATGTCCCAGCTTTGCAGGTTTTTAAAATGACACAAACTAGGAAGGATTTGGGGGCGATAAAACATGTGGGAGAGACATGCTGGCCAGTTTTGGGACTGTTTTTGGGGTAATAGTGCTTTTAGTCAAAATTGCAGAGTTATCCTCATCTGCATTCTGTTTTCCTTTTACCCTCCTTTGCCTCTCATTTTTGTCTGATTGTTTTTCTTGGGAAGGAGGTGCTAGAAAGAGGCATGGTAATCATACCTGATATAATTATACAAAGGTGGTTTGGACAGATATCAGCATGATCTTTCAAGCTTTCTGAATTCAGCAGTGCTGTCAAAACAAATGTTACAGTACTTGGACTCAATTTGTAATTCTAGTTTGAAAGTGGTAAAAACTGAACAGTCATTCAGAACAAACATCCGCCCCACCTCCGCCCCAGGCTGAATTTAACACTTGTAGGGGTTTAAAATACTTATGTGAAGAGTCAGGAAAAGAAAGTGTAGTTGCATTTCTACTTTAATCAGACCTAATTCAGTCCTCTGTGAAGGTTTAATCTTTGCAGAGGATGGGGCTAGATTTGATGCTGTCTCTTGACACACATAAAAGTTCTGGAAGACAGTCAGATCTGCAAATAACTGTGAAATCACATGAACAGCATACAGCTAAATAGCATAGCTAAAGGTTAAAAAGAGTGATCTAATAGGGAAAGCAGATGACCACCTAATATTAAAGCTGTTTTAAAAAAATGTATTAACCCAATTTTTAACCTTGCAGTCAGCTGCCTCAACATACTCTTGCCTTTGGCTTAGAGCCAAAGCATTGCCATGCTACGTGGAATTGTAAAAACCTATAAATAGACAATTTTAGAAAACAAAAGAGAAATAGAAATCAACATATTTCACACCCTGGTTTGCGATCTCTTGCTGTTGTGTTCGTGTCATCAGTATGCAATGCAGTCCACCGTAAGCCAAGGGAGAGATGGGTGGTGTGTTGTGTGCACAGGGTGTGTGGTTCTGGGGCTTTCAGGTGTGCCCAGCTGTGCCTCTGGAGTGACAGTCAGAGGTGAGATGTGAACAGACTTCGGCACGTCATGGTGTCTAGTCACTGCACCATTTGGTCCTTCCAGCTCTTCCCCTGATGGCAGCAGGTTTCAGCAGAGAGTTTGCTTGATTAAAAAGCACCAGTTTAGGAAGTGGTGGGGAGGCTGCAAGACTGACTAGGTAAAGAGAGGGCATGTTTGCTGGCAGGCAAGAAAGCAAGGCAAGGAAAAGGGTGAAGTCTGCAGATGGGAGAATTAGTGCCTGCTGTTTGTGGGGCAAGGGCAGGAGGAGCTGCCTGCCAGAAATCTGGTGCTGGCAGAGGGATGCACACGCACACGCACGTACATGGAAGACAGCGCGTGTGTATTCATGGGTGCATATGGCTGAGTCCATGTGCTCAGACA
Organism: Podargus strigoides; assembly: GCA_028020825.1. NCBI lineage: Eukaryota > Metazoa > Chordata > Aves > Caprimulgiformes > Podargidae > Podargus > Podargus strigoides. The sequence continues at coordinate 38,948,916 of CM051624.1, read as the reverse complement.
TGTGGCATGTTTATGCAGATTCTCTATATGTATAAACATACCAGGAAGAGGTCTGCCTTCTCAGAAGTGATTCACAGTTTGGGGTGAGCTAACACGTTGATTCCATGCAGCTTGCTTTGTCAGGAAGCGCCGAGTTCCTTCTGCTCAGCAATTGCAGCCCTCTGAGGAGCAAACAGCAGTTACCTTGGAGGAATGGTGGGTCTGATATGCGGGCACGTGGGAGCAGAGCGCGGAGCCCGCAGTCCTGGGGGGAGCTGGGTGCCCGGGAGGTGCGCTGCTAAAGCTCACGCTGTGGCTGCATCGACGCTGAATTTTAAGAGCAGCCTCAAGGCTGGGCCTGAGGCCAAGTTTGCCGACTGTCCACACGCGGGACCGGGGTGAGGGTGAACCGGTGCGTGTATTCAGGGGAAAGCGCCTTGAATGAGCTCTGGGTATTTACTTGCCGCAGCGGCAGGTCCCTGTGCGCCGTGCCTGTCCCATCTGCTCTTGTGGCGATGGCACATGACTGACAGGCACACAAAATACCCCAGGCTCTGCTTCAGTTGTCACCTGCCACAGGGGCAGCTGGGATTACAGCTCCACTGCAGCTCAAGACTAGTCCAGCTTCAATCCCCTCCTTGGTTTGGTCTGCTCAGGTGCAGGTTTTTGCAGCCATATTGCATCAGGAACCCCTTTTAAAGTTCATTCTCCCGTCCTGAGCCTGGTTCCCCCCAAGTGCACACCACTACTGGGACCGTGGAGGACCTGGGTAGGACACAGCTTTATGTCCAGTCCTGTTGTACTGAGCCATATCTAGATGCACATGTGCTGCAGTACTTCAAAGGCAATATGCACTGTACATACAGAAAATCACTCTTTAGACATGGTATAAAGTTTTTCAGTGACCCACTAGAAAAGTTTCTTGTATTGAACTAAGCATAAAAGCATAAATACAAGATAATTTACCCATAAGATGCATGAACTGGAAAATTTGCATGTCAGCCAACTCTTCTCTGGCTTAAGCTTGACGTACTGCATCAGCAAATTGTGAAATGAGAGAGTTTTTTCTCTAAAATTCAGTTTACTTTGAAGAAATAGGTAACATGCATCTGGCCATGATTACGTTATTAAGAGAGCAGCAAAACAGGGACTTGGATTTTTTGTTTTAGTTACTTAGGCAGAGGCATGATCACTCCTTTAGGTTTCCCACCTCCTCCTTTTAAATTTTTTAAAAAATCTTTGAAGCTCTAAATGCCATAGAAACAGGCAAAACCTGTGTGGCTTTCAGTCAGTGTTCATATTAAAATGGTATGGCGCAGTGTTATGCTGCAGAAGGATCTGTCCAGAAGCAGTTTACCATGCTGTAATTTATGGCTCCACTTCAACGCAAGCACTTGAAGTACTTTGGTGAACTGGGGCTGAGTTCAGTTTCAAGTCTTTGTCTTATAGATGACTCCAGGCTTTTTTTATTGATGGATTTGCCATGAGAAAGGGGAAACCTTGGAGCCAAACACAGAGTATAGGCAGTGAGGGCAGGTTAAAATACACAGACCTGAGCAACATAGAGCTTAAAAGACCTACATCAGCAGTTAAGCACCTGTAGGGCAGATAGCAATAGGTAGGGATGGCATATGAGTATCTGAAATATCTTTTTCCAGCCCTGGGATGCACCCTCATCCTTTTATCATGCCTAAACTGAAGCTTTGTCACTTCTCAAGGACCTAATAAATTCCTGTGCACTGCAGAGAATTGTCTTGAACCTGCACCGGGGAGCTGCACAACCTTCCTCCTGCTGCTGCACAGACCTCTGAGATCCGAGTTCTCATTTAAAAACACCACCACCACCACCAGAGTTTCAAACTGTTTCTGGATTGTGAGCAAAATGAGACTGCAAACTCTGCTCACTTGTCAACATGGAGAACACAGCAGCAGTTCCCTGATTCTGAAGTGGTGCTGGGTGAGATGGGCAGCTCTGAGCTGTCGTAGCATGTGTGTTGGGTGGTCTCTTCTCCCAGGTAATTACTGATAGGACGAGGGGTAATGGCCTCAAGTTGTGCCAGGGGAGGTTTAGACTGGATATGAGGAAACGTTTCTTCCCTGAAAGGGTTCCCCAGCACTGGCCCAGGCTGCCCAGGGCAGTGGGGGAGTCCCCATCCCTGGAGGGATTTCAGAGCCGTGTAGATGTGGTGCTGAGGGACATGGGGTAGTGGTGACTGGGCAGTGCTGGGTTAATGGTTGGACTTGATGATCTTGGAGGCCTTTTCCAATCAAGGCTGTTCTGTAATTCTGATTCCTAAAGTGTCACCCAACAGCCAGCTGAAGGGCTTGTCCATTAGTGAGTGTAGGGTTCAGTACTGCCTGATATGTGAAGTGCAGAAGGATCATCCTCTTGCTTTTCCTCTTCTTTACACACATTGTAAAGCCTGAGAAGGCAGTTACCCCATCTTCCTCTGAGGACAAAAGCCACAGAGGATCACAGGCTGGGGGATCAGCACCAGGCTATTCCTGTGCTGTTGGAAAGGCTCAAGAAATTGTGTCTGTCCTTGTTTTGGGGAGAACTGGCTTCTTTGCATGAGTCTTGGTTAGAAATTAATGCCACTGTTTTTGGTTTTAGTAGGTTCAGCTATAGTAGAGTATTTGTTGTTCTGGGCACACATTTTCTGAAGGATTACAAATGAGGGGGTGCAACAGGAAGAATTACAGATGTTAGGATACATCTCCTTTAACACTATGTGAAGTCCCTAGTGTCATTTGAAAATCCAGAATTGAGATCTTCGTCTTTTCTGTCCAAGCCTTGGTTAAATTTGCCAGCAAGACCCTCTGCTTTCTGGATCACTCTAGTGCAAAGGTCTAAAGATGTTAAAGGAGCATCAGAGTGATTTCAGCAGCATCTGGGTAATTCAGCAGACTCAGAGGAAATTCTACAGAATTGGAAGCACTGTAGAAACTCTGAGGAGTATTGCTACCTTCCAAGCAGTGCATGGAGTCCAGTTGCTGTTTCTGGCACCTGGCAAAATGAGAGAGATGCTTTTTGGATAAGGCAGGTCCTTCTCTCCAAACTTTTCTCAGGCTCCCTGCAGACCCCGGCAGACAACTCTACAGACTTATTTCTTGGCAGGCCAGCTTCCCAGAGAAGAATGGATTAGGCAATCAGAGCTTAGGAGGTGCACTAAATAGTGACACTGTGGGTTGGGCAGGTTCTTCCCTTGAATACATAGGTATTAAAAACAAATCTGTGGTAAGCAGGGGAAGAAAACCCCCCAAAAAACCACACCAAAAAAAGAACAGGAAAGCTATTAAGAAACTGTTACAAAACAACTACCAGAAAAACATCTTGCCTGTATTTAAAGAGGGAGAGAAGGCCAGACACTAGCCTGGCAAAGGAAGATATCAAACAGGCAGGAAGCAGCGGGAGGCTTAGCAAAGTTAAATGGGCAGTGGGCTGGAGCCAATGGTGAGTTGTGGGAGTGCTTCTGTCCTCCCTGGGAAAAGGGGCTTTCAGAGAGCAATGCAGCTTTCCCTGTGAAGGGCATCATGGGCTGAATTTCAGGAGAGAGGGGACAGAATGGACTGTTGCTGGCATTGTTTGTTCCTACCTTTGAACACATCAGCGGAGAGCCATCCGAATCAGTTCCCTTCTCACTGATCACCCTCAAGTCAGGGCTGAACACCCAAGGTATGGGTCACATATTCATTCTCCCATCGGTTCTCCCTCCTCCTTTGCTATGCTCCTTCCAGCTGCTGCTGCTTACTTCTAGTCCCTCCTTGCAAACCTCTTCTGGGACCAGCAGGTATGCCAAGAGCAGCTGATGGCTTTGAGCATATATGCTCCTCCCAGCAGTCCTTGCTTGAACTGGCCCCCAGCAGAGGGTGGGATGCAGAGCTGAGAACTTACATATCACCAAAAAATGAGACACTTCTGTGTCTTCTGTGTAATTCATCTTATGTCAAACCAGAGGAATGAAGGGAAATTTCAATACGTACGCCAAGCACAGTAAGTTCACAAGTCTCTGCATGACACCTTCCCTCCTGCAGCAACACACAAACACAAACTATTTCCAGATTGCAAATACAGCTGTTTAACTGCATTCATTATTTGCTTGGCCTAAATAAAGTTAGGTGTCTGAACAGGGTGTTCAGCAGAATTCAGGAAGCTGAGTTCAGGTTGTGAACCCAGAAATTGCCATTCCCTTCTCCCACTTAGCTGAAATCCACCTTTTTTTTTTTTTTTTTCTTTGAAAAAAAAAAAAATCACCATGCCCAGAAGAAGCTTTGTTTTGATTGGGCTGAACAACTCAGCTCTGTTTTCAATAGTAATAATAAAGTCCAAATATTCTCTTGTCCATCTTTTCCTAGACTCCTAATACATAAGACTACTCACCTTTCTCTTGGCTTTGTCAGCTTCCCCACTCTGTCTCCCTAATAAAACCCTTCTCCAATTTGTAGTGCTGCATGATGAAAGTTACTCAGCTCTCCCAAACTCTTTCCTCAGAGTCTTGCAAGGGTGTCTGTAGGGACTGTCTCATTTTGGGATGTATCTTTCTGGAGCCACTAGGCCCCTCTCCTATCCCAAAGTAGCCCAGCTCTGAATATTTCATCTCATCTTAAACCAGATGCCTAACTCCATCAGATGAATTTGTACATTAGAAATGTCACTTTCTGGTATTTGCCCATTGTGGTGCTGAGCAGGACCAGCTCAGACACTGGCCACAGCTGGAGGGAGCTGAATCTGTCCCAGAGCACTGTGCTGCAAGAAGAGCCCGGGTACAGTTCTGCCCACTTTTTCATGTTCCTCAGGGGAACCTGCTTCACCTTGTCCCTCGTGGTTTAGCTGTGTCCCGAGTCATTTCACCTAGGGAGGAACAACCTCATGCACCAGGACAGGTTAGGGGTTGAGCTGCTGGAAAGCAGCTCTGTGGAGAAGGATCTGGGAGTCCTGGTGGACAATAAGTTAGCTATGAGCCAGCAATGTGCCCTTGTGGCCAAGATGACCAATCCTGGGGTGTGTCAAAAGAATTGTGTCCAGTAGGTCAAGGGAGGTTCTCCTCCCCCTCTACTCTGTCCTGGTGAGGCCCCATCTGGAGAACTGTGTCCAGTTCTGGGCTCCCTGGTTCAGGAAGGACAGGGAGCTACTGGAGAGAGTCCAGTGGAGGCCTATGAAGATGATGAGGGGACAGGATTATCTCTCTTATGAGGAGAGGCTGAGACACCTGGGTCTGTTTAGCCTGGAGAATGAAAGTCTTAGAGGGGATCTCATCAATGCTTATAAATACCTAAAGGGCGGGTGTCAGGAGGATGGGGCCAGACTCTTTTCAGTGGTGCCCAGAGTCAGGACAAGAGGCAGTGGGCACAAACTGGAACACAGGACGTTCGATCTGAACATGAGGAAAAACTTTAAGGGTAGCAGAGCGCTGGCACAGGCTGCCCAGAGAGGTGGTGGAGTCTCCTTCTCTGGAGACATTCCATACCCTCCTGGATGCCATCCTGTGTGACCTGCTCCGGGTGACCCAGATCATCACGACCACTTTAGCTAAAGTAACTCAAACTCCCACGGATTTAATGGGAACCAATGTGTAGAAAAAAAAAACAATATAGAAAAAAATCTGAGGAGAAAAATACATGCGATGGTACTAAGGCCAGAAGGATGTAGCTCAGTCCAAGGTGAAACCTGGAGGAAGGAAATACAGTACTGGTGGAACATGAGAAGTGATTTTAAATTCTTGCAAACAAAGATACCTTTTGTGACCATGGCCCTTCCTTCTGCTATATCAGCACTTTGGCGGTAACAGCTTGGGAGTCTGAAATCAGTTTCTAAACCCTTGACCTCTTAGTGTGAAAAAGCAGCAGCAGGAGGTGGATTTGCTGGAGATAAAGCTCTTATCCACAAACTGTTTATCGTTTAATATCAATCTAGGGACAAAGATAGCCATAAATCCATGGGAAGCACCTATATTCTGTGTCCATTCTAATACCGAATGGGATGTGTGCCAGGGGAGTGGACTGTGGGGAGGCTGGGCTCTTACTCTGTGAAGTTTGCCAGAAAATTGGGTAAATTGCAATTAGAAAAAATTTGGATTATTCAAGCAGATACTATTACATTTGTGTTTATCTGGATCGATATGGCTCCTTCTTAAATCTAAAATATTTCATTCATTGTTTGAAATTGGTACAAAAAAGGCAAAGAAAGCATAAAGTGAAATTAAATGTGTGATAGATGTGATTTCTCCTGCCTTTATTCCTACTTTCCCCCACTCTGAGATGTCCTATTTGCAAATACAGTTAGGATAGACTTTCTTTCTGAGTTTGAAAAGATAGAAACAGGACAGAGAACAGGCAAGCTCAACAGCATCAAGAGACTTTTTTTATCCAGTGCTGAATAATTGCTTGCTTAAGAGTGTTTACCCTGCTCTGTGTGGCACCCTAAAATGTGTCCCAAGGCAGGCATCTGGCTCATTTTTCCTTATGAGCTGCCCACAGAAGCTGTTCTGGAGGATGCAATCTTTCCTGGAGATCAATAGCTAACTGCACAGTACCCACCTCTAGCCTTCAAAGGCTGTTCTTTCCCCTGGGAGAGCAGTGTATCTCTGTTTCTGGTAGTTTTTCTGGCAATATCAACTACTCCACAGTTCTGAGTCCTTTATCAAGAAAGCCTGTGGATCTGGTCAGTCGAGTGGCTGTGTGCCTGTGCTCGGTGGGAAGTTACGTGCCAAAGAGCAGGGACCTTGCACTCCTGGTTAGGAGGTGGCGTGCTTATGGCATTGTAACACAAATGCATTGCTGCTGAGGCTCTGTTCCCTGTCCAAAGCTCTGTGACAGTGACCACCCTGGGTTTGGTGGTAAGAAAGCTGGGCCTTGGGTGCTTCTTAGCCTGGTCTTGCCTTCCCCAGTCATCTTTTTTTCCATTTCTTTTTCCCTAGACTATTTTAGTGTGTTACAGGAGAAATTTGCTAAGCAAAGCGGGTATCAGTGATCTTGCATGGCAGGCCAGGGTCATTACTGGCTCTGATGACTTTGGTGCTGGGTAGAGTGATGCCATGGCAGCAGGGATGCCTCCTCTGACCTGGTGTCTCTTGACACTTGTTCCAGGGCATTTCTCTGCCTCTAGGGAGTATGCAGAGACAAAGAGCTGCTCTTACAGTGCCCCATCCCCAAAAAACTGCCCTAAATTGTGGAGAAGGATAAGTTGGCCATCTGAGGAGAGTTCATGGCTTCCTCCTACTGCTGCCTGCCACCTCAAGTGACAAAAGCCCTTCAACTCTTCCATGACACTGCAGCACAGCCACCCGCCAACTTGCCTGTGACCCGTGCCACACTCCTCTAATGGCATTTCACCAGCCCACCATGCCCTGCTACCAAATATGCCCCTTCACCACGTATGCAATAAGAGCCCTGATCTGCGTAGGGCTGTGTATGTAGCTTTCCATGGGGCCTGCAGGCTTTTGTCTCACTTTCGCTTCTCCAAACAGCAACAGGGGTTCTTCAATCTTAGATTGCCCCAGCTGTTGCTCTTTCTTGTCCCAGGCTCACCCCTTCCCTCCAGGACTCCATATGGCCCCAAACATCTGGAGCATCTGGCATACCCATGTCAGCAAGAGAGGACAGTCCTGGGCTCTCCAGGGCGAGCGTGTTCTTGACTTCTTGCTGCTAAGGAAGCGTGGGGCTGGGCTGCCGAATGGCTCATCGTCTGCAATGCACGCAGCATCTCCCCCTCCCCACCCCCAGACAGACCCAGATGCCAGGGTCGGCAAGCGAGGGCACCACGAGGGGACCTGCCAGCTCTGCCACTGCAGCTGCTCCCTCTGTTGCTGGCAGCTGGGCTTGAATATTCATGGCAACAAAAGATTAGCACTGTGTGTGCTTGGCACTGGAGGCAGATAAACTTTCTTGAGGTGCCGGTGGCTCTGTTCTCATCCCATTCAAAGAGCTCACTCCCTCTCCCCCGCTCCACTTGTCTGCTTCATCGACCAGCTGATTCTCTTGCTGTATAAATGGCCTCTGTTGGGAGAGGGAGGCGAGCAGCTTGATTAAGCATTCAGCAAAGTGGTTCGGAGTCCAGACAAACTAGCGCGGATCTTGCCAACACTTGCACTCAGTTGGCACTGAGGAAAGCCAGGAAAAAAAAGCTTATTTATAAATGGGCAAAATTTTGCAAGGCGTTGGAGTGGACTTATGAGCTGCTATCCCCTGCTCAAGTGATTTAAACATTTAAGACCATCATTCCCTCCGACTTCCACTGAGATTTAGGATTAGAGTGTCTAAAGAACATTCAAGAAGGAGACTTAGACCTTTCAATTACTTAGAAACTTTTCAGTTTCACCTCACATCATCACTGATGAGTTTAAAATACTGTCTGGCACTTCTCCCTCCCTGCTCTGAACTGGCCTGGGGGAAAAAAAATCAAATCAAGGATTGTTTTCAAATTATTGATGCTGGTCAGAATTGGAAGAGGAGAACTCTGTTGCTCTCCTACTTTTGCCATTAGTATTATTTGTGAAAGGAGCCTGGAGTCACAGCAAGTGTGCAATGCTGGTGAAGTTGACAGCAGAGGATGGCTGGCAGCTTTGAAAACTGCCTCAGATGAAGGGATGACCAACCTGGGCAGACAGAAAAGGGGGGCTAGTAGTGTGGTGTGAAGTGCTCCTGTGACAGTCTAGAAGACACTCTTACTTGCCCTCCATTACAACCACTCTGTCCCTTTCTCAGCATAAATTTCCAGTCCTCCTGGGTCACATTTAGCACAGAGCACGTGGTTGCTCATGCCTGGAAGGGAAACCTGCGAGGGTAGCAGGCAAACAGTGGCTGGAGGTTGAAGAAGGGTTGGTTACAAATGACCAAGCAAAACCATCAGCGTGACAGTAGCAGCTTTTCAAAAGCATTCAGAAGTAGGCAGAAGTGGCTGGGATATGGGGCTGTCTTGCTCTCTCACCCAGTATGTCTTCCTTTTCCCATCCAGGCAAGGCTGGTGGCAGCTGGTGGCAGGGTGAGAACTGTGACCAGCTGAGTCACTTCATTGCTTCAGTGGCTCTACTCAGGCTGTAGTGCTGCAGCCTTGGGAAGCATGTTGCTCTCACCATGTGCCATGCCAGGAGTCGAGGTCCCCAACCCAGGCTCCTCAGTTTCCCCCAGGACTTCACATTAGGAGTTAGACTTTATGACTCTCAGATGAGTGCTTTGTCAGACTTAGTCCTTGGTAGAGAGAGCTAACTTATACCTTCTCTTAAATTTGGAGGGATCTTTTCAGTCAGTGGAGAGAAAGCAAATCATCTGATCTGTTCCAGCTCTCTGCTTTAGGGTGAGATGAACCATACCTTAGAAGTGCCTGCATCTTTTCAGTTGTTACAAGAGAGTCTAGACAACTAGATCAAATGTAGACATCAATGCCTTAGATAGATAAAGTGGTTGAACTGTTCTCTCCCAGAGCAGCCAGGGACAGCAGCACCCCAAGGAACATCAATATCTCCAAAACTGTCTGAAGCCAGAGGGATGAGCCATGTTCATACTCTGAAGGACTGTGGGTGTAATGGCTCAGCACCACGTGACACAGTCTTGTGCTGACAGTATAGAGAGAGGATTTTTCTAGATCTTCCCCAGGACATCATATAATGAGGCTTTGGGGGCCCAGCAGCAAACGAATGCCACAAAAGGCTACTTGATGGGGTCTGCTCAAAGTAGCCAAATAATTATCTTGCTTTGGCAAACCACACAGGTCTTCAAGTCAGGATAATATGAATAGTTTATTATTTGCTGCTGTGTGGGAAATGGGAATAATTTTGAGTTCTCAATAATTTCCTAGGAAATTAACTTCTGATGCCAAAAGCAAGGCTGCTGCATTGCTAACCATTCTCCAAGGATGACAGTGGGGGAAGAAAAGAGCTTAGGGGCATGGCCACCTGCTTCTTCTCCATCTGACACTGCCATAGTCACAGTCTGCCCAGATTTGGCTTGACAGGTCTCCTGTGAGGACAACTGAAACAACCTCATTAGAAAAGAAGAGTAAAACTGTTCAAAATGAAAGATAAAATTTGCTTCTGCCAGTTCCATGAGCCTGTTGGGAAACAGGTTCCTTGCTGTGCATGAAGTCACATTGTAAGGCCAGTGCTGTCTAGGAGTCCACAAGTCTTTTTCTAAGAGGCAAAATGGCCAACATCCTTAGTTGTGGACAGGTCTGTTCAAAGCTAATGTTTTGCTCTCATGCCCTCACAAATGAATTCCTGGTAATGATGGTCACCCCTTGGGCTGTTAAGCGGCTGCCATGGGCTGGGAGGCCAGAGCAGGCTTCTCAGCTACGTATTGCTCTCTTGCTCTGAGAATTCACTTGAGGAGATGTAACACAACATTGTGCTGGTTCATTCCCAAGCACCAGCAGGACTTTTCTCATCTCTTCATTATTCTTTTTTTCTCTCAAGCCCCAGTTCGGATCTCAAGAGTTTTCCTTCAGCAGCCTGTCATTTCCTTCTCCTTTCACTGATTTTAACAGAGCTCTCCATTCTCCATTTGCAGACAGGGAGCGTTTCCCACCCCATGCGTTAGCTGGCACCTTCCCTAGCCCACGTTGCCACACAGTGGCATTTGTCACTACCATATTCTGGGTCCTGGAAATGCTGCTCACCTTCTCATCCATGCTGTGTGTCACGAGCAGCTCTGACTCCTTCATTCTCCTCACAGGGGGAAAGGAAAGCCGTCACTCAGCACAATTTTTATCAGATCCAGCCACATGGAGACACAAGCTGGAATTAACACTTTCTCATGCAAACACAGAGCAGACTGCCACTTCTTCAGGCCTTTCGACCTCTCTTGAGCTGTCTGTCTCTTTAGGGTCATTGTACTGATGTGCCTAGGCAACACTGCCTCTGCTGATACCAAAAGACATGAGCGTGCCCAAGCTTTTCATTGCAGCATCTCAGGTGATAAACTGTGTCATCTGGTTGTGCATTGCAGCTTATTTGCTGCCAGTTTCACTGGAAGAAAAGAACTAAGAAAGCATCTTCTCCATGGCAGCACTGGGATGCTGCAGCTTTTCCCCGAAGATCAGCCTCTGGGGCAGCCCTACCTCATTCCTAGACATAACCACAACAGCGTGTGATTCATGTGGAGAGCAAAGCCAACTCAGCCTGACTCATCTTGCGTGTAGAACTGGCCTGGGATTTTAGGCCTTCACCTGCTGTTCTTATTTTAAATAAAACCCCAACCAAACTGCACAGAAATCCTTTCCTAATATAGATTGAGTGTCTGGGGAGGTCCTAAATTATTTATCAGCATGAGAAGTGTCTATGTACCCAGGTGCAACCCCTCATCTCGAAGTGTGAAATATATCTGATGGCCTCAGAGAAATGGGTGGGCACAGGGCAGAGCTGCGATTCAGGACTCCCTGCTCCGAACTCTACTCTGGGAGGCTCCTTCCTAAGAGCAAGCCCTGCTGCTTGTCACTTTACTCTCATTTACAATTCAACTGCTCCAAGATATCAATGCTTAATAGCTATTGCAATCAGCAGCACATCTTGAAGGCCCCAAACCTAGGTGTTCTTAGAGATACTACCTACTTCTCACTAAATTTAGCATCTGGAGTTTGACAGGAAGCTCATGCTGTTGCTCAGGGTGACTTCTCCTGGCTCAAAATTGTACTGGCAGCTACAGCCAGTGCTCTTACCCCCTTGCTGGCAGCTGCCACTGGAGAAGTACCAGCACACCCTTGCAACACAAGGACACTTGTACCTCAGGACAGAAACGGCAGCAGTCTTTATCCAGTGCCAGGGTAGAACTGAGTAAGAAAGTTTTGTTGTGCCAGGGGAGGTTTAGATTAGATATTAGGAAAATTTTTTTCACTGAAAGGGTTGTCGGGCATTGGAATAGCCTGCCCAGGCAGTGGTGGAGTCCCCATCCCTGGAGGGATTTAAGAAATATGTAGATGAGGTGCTAAGGGACATGGGTTAGTGGGGAATTGGCAGTGCTGGGTTAATGGTTCGACTTGATGATCTTAGAGGTCTCTTCCAACCAAGACTATTCTGTGATTCATACAATCATATTTTTAAAAGCTTCTCTTTCATACAACTTCTATGCAAAGACACACAAGTGCAGAGGTAAGGAAATTGGAAATTAAGGAGGACCTGGGAAATGAGGCCTTTTTTTTACATGTTGACAGACTTTCAGTGAAGCAAACAAAGACAGTGAGGCTCTTGCAGTTGAGAAGAGCAACAAGAAAATCAGACTCTTTTTTCCTGAACACAAGGGTGATTTAGAGGGCCAGAGTTGAGAGCTGGGCTAGAAAATCAATAGACAAAAGGAACCAAAGCAAGGTGGAGAGACACGCTTGTCAGATCCCTAAGCATCTCTCTGGGGGAACTTAAAGAACTTTTTAAAGGACTTTTAAACAAGTCAACCTGGCAGTGTTCATTTTGTAGAAGTCACGAAAGCAGAGATTAATTTGGAACCTGCAAACTAAACAACTCTACCCAGTGAATTTTCCGAGAGAGTGCACTGCCTCAGTCAGCACCAGAGAGACTGCTTAGTCCTTCGAAATGGCCTGGGTTGCACAGAACAAACAAACAAAAAATCCCCTTGCAGTTTGCATGAAGATTGCAGAGATAAAGCTCTCTGAGAGTACAACAGGAAGCTTTGAGCTGGCAGCAAACCTCCTATAAGGAATCTTGGAAGAGCTTTAAAGAGGCAGAGTGTTGGGACAGGGAGGGGAAATGAGTAACAAACAGGAACCCTGCACACAAACAACTGACTTCTGCAGCCTGTGACGCCGGCTTTTCTCATGCAGCGCAGGGAGGCAAGGATGCTTCATTCTTAAACTTTCACCTTTGACGACAGCAGGCCAAGCAGCAGTGTTATGTAGCAAACCCTTGCATTTTGCAGCAGTTCTCTCCTGTTATCCTTCATGTTTCTTTCTCATGAATCAATTATTATCAGTGAATTGATCTTACTGGGAAAGAGCTGGTTGTTTTCCTACTAGATGTGTTAGTGTGTGTGTATATGCATGCGTGTGCACGCATATTTGCAGATTGCGGGACTGCCTTTTCTTTGGGGTAAGCACAGAGCTTTCTTGGTGACACCAAGCACACACAATTGCATCTAAAAAATGAGTCTTTGTGGCTTTCAACTAGAAATAATGGGAAAATGTCTACCAGGCTGTCACCTTGATTATACAGCTAGTTACTCATGTTCTGAAGGGAGGAAGGAACTACAGAGAACAGTGGGTAAAATAAAGCTATAAAACAAAGAATGAGCAGCTTCATCTGCCTTGTAACCTCCCATAAAGTGCTTTGCTACTGGCATTTCTCATGCCTTTACGAGAAAGGATAAATGACACCATTCTGCAGAGCCACCAACTGTTGATTCAAAGGTTTGACAATCAGAATTAGGACTTCCAGCTGCCTGCCCTGCTCCCATGCCAGAAGTTACCTTCCTCATGCCATTCCATGTACCTGCTTCTGCCCCATGAGATGTTGTGTCTTAGTTTAACCCTCCCACCGACAGTCCAGGGAGCTGGAGAGGGGCTATGGCACCCTGTTCAGCACTGGGGTCTGCAGCAGAGGAACCAGAGAGTGAGGACATGGACAGCTAAAGCTTCTCTTGGCTGTAACTCTACACCATGCCCCAGCCCCAATCATAAAACCTATGTTTATTCCTGAAGCTGAAGCTTAAGGAGAGGAAAATCCAGATGTAGCTAGTCTTTCCCGGCTTCCTAATGGCAACAGTAATGATTAAGCCTGAAGGAATGTCTAAAAATATATAGAAGTAATGAGTTTACATGGTGCAGTTTAGTGTTGTGCATGCTTCTGGCTGAAAATTGGAAAAAACCCAAACCCAACCAGGTGTTATTGTCTGTTTCATCCCATATCAGTTTTAAGCAGCTTGACATGAAGGCTCTCAGGAATGATGCTGCAGAGCACAGACAGCAGACCTTGCAGAGGAAAATGTGGGGGTTCAATCAACAGAAATTCCCCCATTTTTCCAGGCTAACACTTAAAAAAACTGCTTACCCAAATTACCTGACTTTCCAGTGAAAGAAAACAACAATTTTACTTTAGTTTCTCTCACAGCCAGTATAAATCAGCATCTTTCACTGACTGCACTAAGGGGCAAATTTTACACCAGCCAGTCACTTGAGGTTCCCAGGCTGTTGGAGTGGGGTCAGGAACTGTCATCTTCTTAGCACTGATGAATGTTTTGTAGCCACAGGAGCATTTCCGAGTTAACTAAGTGACTAAAGACTGAATGAATGGAAGCAGTTTGGGTCAAATGAATTCTTCATTAGTATCTCAGAGGAGAGCCTGTCATTTTAGGACCTCAGAGGAGCAGAATATGGGACATCTGTGTCTACCGCTTGGCAAACTGTCAGCGTGGCACTCTAACAAGTTCATAAGAACTATCCTTAAATGAATCATTAGGAGGCCAAGTGATTAATAGGTTGATCTGTGGAAACTGTTAGTTTCCTAAAAGCACAACTAAGTGGACTCATTGCTTACGGTACAAGGAGCTGTTATTAACATTCCAATAGCTGTTTTTCGTTAAGGACATCTGTGACTTAGAGCTGTGAAAGCCTGTTTGGTTTTGCATTTGTGTCTTAAATAAACGAAACACTGTATTTGTATACCCAGCACATGTTTCCTTTAAGGGGTTTGCTTTCAAAGCAGTCAAAGCAAAATAGATTGCCTTGTGGCAAACGCAGCTGATGGGGTACCACTTTGCTGCTCATGGGCTTTCATGTCCTGTAAGGACAATGTGACCTGGGGAGACTTTGGGTTCCTTCATGCAATGTTCCTTTTCCTTGCCAAGATACTACTCTGCTTTTACATAACATGTGGACCCCAGGCATTTGGGAACTTGCTTTTTGGCAGCCATATTTCTAATGTACAAATGCAGAAAGATTTCTCCCTCCCCACCCACAATGCCACATATGTGCTTCGTGCTTGTACCTCTTCCTCCAGCTGTTGGAGAAAGTAAATCAGAACTGTAATTACCAGTAAATTCCGCCTCAACAAAAGAACTGATTTTTTGAGACTGTCAGCAGCCTAGGAAAGATTATGAAATAATAACTGGGGCAAGGAAACAGGACAGGACAGTGGTTAAAGACCTGTTTACCCTGAGTGACCTGAGTTCGGCTAACTGGTGAGTCACCTAGGCTTGGGTCAACCAAACGACTTGGGCCCTCAAGGCTGAATTGTGTGCTGTCGAAACCCTGCTCAGCCAATGTCGTAGCCATGTCTCTGGTGTTCTATGGGCACTATGCATTCTGATGTATTTATAAAATATGCAGTTGTCACAGAAGGAGCAGAAGCTGCTCAAGTGTCAGGGTCTGAAACCATCCACCCCTCTTTCCACCCAAGAGCACTAACCACAGGACTGCAGCCGAGGGCCTATGTCACTTGCTCTCTCTGGTGCCTAGTGATTCAGTCAGCAGGACCAGCTGGAGGGGGTTCTCTCTCCTGAACCTGCATCTCAGGCAAAACCTCACCTCCTGTATGACAGAGTTTGGAGAGAAAGGATGCTCTTAAACTGTGAGGCTGAAGCTGTTCCATTTGTGGGACTAGCCAGGGACAGTGATGAACAGCAGCATCACACAATAATTTAGGTCCTCCTTCTTCAGAGGAATGGAGCTTGGAAGGGTTTGGCTGCTGAACCCCCTTCTCCCAGGAATCTGTGATCTTAGGCTGGAAATACATGTGACGGAGCAAGAAACAACCCAAAAGAGCAGTAGCAACACAACCTGGAGCTCTACCAAAGGGGGAGGCCTTAGGACTTGACGCCATGGTCACGAGAGCTGAGAGGTTCTCACAGAGGTCTTTGGACAGGAGAGCTGCCTCCCACTCAGGCTGAAGGAGTGAAACTCACTCAGTGTGCCCACAGAGGAGTCCTCGCAGCCTGATTCTGGGTCAGGGGAAGTAGGAGAGCTTTGGGGGAGCTGTTTCTGGTTGAGAAAGGACTGGCACTTTACAAGAAACTGTGTCACCTTCCCCTGAATTGTGTTCAGGGAAACTCTTGTTTAGGATAGGAGGTTGGGACCCTCCAGGCTTTGTTATATCAAGGCCTCTATGTACACACTTTGAGAGTATACAAACTGCACAGAAAAATGTTGATCCATTGCTCAGGTCAAAAGGGGAAGAGCAGTAGCTCAGACAGAATAGACAATAAATTTCTTGCAATGCTGGATGGGAAGCTGTTCTGGTATGGGGAGATGTTTTTACTGAAACAGATGAGACTGCCTTGAATTTTCAATTACCAGCAAACTGGACAATTTCCTCAGCAGATGGGATGTCTCACTTCATGTTGATTTTTGTTACGTCAATACTCAGACCCCACTTAATGCTCTTTTGGTGAATCATGTTTGTAAACTCTACGATGCAGCTCTTGAGATATTGGGCAAGGTCCTGTCAGTTTCTGTATGCCGGACGCCTGGAAGCTATTAAAACAATGAAATATCCAAGAAGAGACTATTTTATAACCTGCAAATCCTACTAATATCTTCCAGGTTCATCATTCCTACTTCCTTGGGGGCAGTCTTGAATCGTGGAGTAAAATGGTCCCAGCAACCAACACAAACTCGGAGTTACCATGTGTGCTAGCTAGAAGGTGCTGCAGTGTGTTTTCGTGCTGTTATTCTGAGTCAGGAGATGCCTATGCAGCTCTTTCCAAACACATGTGAGCTATCTGTCTCCTTCCTTGCTTTTGGCTGACCAACAACTGTGTAAATGTGATGAACAGCACATCAGGGCTGCCTGAGAGGAGGAGAGCCTCAGCTCAGGTTTGGCAATCCTGTTCCACACTCATCACTGCACTTGCCCATTTCCCGCTCTTAACAATGACATCAGGGAGTCAATAAAAAGAGACTGTGGCTGCTCACAAAGGACCACATCATGATGCTCTCATCTGACATCCTTCCCATGGATCGACTCTGGCCCACAGGCTAGTTATGAAGCACGCACTCCACAAACTAAGCAGCCACTGTTTAAAGTACAAGGGCCTGATTCGTTTCTTACTCAGAGCAGATGGAGGAGAAAACCTACCAGTCAAGGACTCAATGTAAACGGAGCTGGCAGTGCTTTCCTGAGTCGGCAGACAGCTTGAAACAATGGCTCTGAGGAGCGCGTCCTGCCTTCATTCATCGCACTAGGAGACTTGCCACCGAGTCCCACGGAAACAATGTGAACGGCCATATTCAGGGTTTCACTGCTGATTATTTTAGCAGACAGGATGGGGACAGGGTAGGAATGAGACCCATATGGGAAGTGGGAATTGCATGGTAGGAAGTAGGGAGACAACATAGAAAAAAATCAGGGAAGGGGGAAAGAAACAAAGACAGGAGGGGGTGAAAGAATAAACCCTCAAGGGCAGACATGATGGTGATAATAAGGTACTCGCTCTTTATCTCCAAGTGACACTGGACGCAGCATGGCAGGAACAGAGCTAACAGGATGAAGATAACTGGGCCATTTCTTCCTCATTGCATGTTTCACTTGTCTGCTGTGTCCATATCACTTGGGGAGAATTGTTCTCTGGCTGGAGGATGCAAACTGCCCTTTCAGCATACCCCAGCCCATAAGCTGTGAGAAAACATCTCCTTTCAGCCAGGTTGAGATTAGGCACCCAGCATGAGCCAGGTCAGCTGGGCTCTGCCAGAGACGGGCACTGCCAGAGGGGGTTTATGAGTTGTCGGTGTCTTAGGATGGGAGAAACCATCTCCTGGAGGTGCCTGGCCTTCTCCACCCCTCTGCAGGGAGCCAGACTCCCAGCTCTTTTCAGGGAAGGTGAATCCCACTTCAAGAACAGGTAGAAAGGAGTGTGTGTGCTCCATGCTGGATGTGCCTGCACTCCTCAATGGTGTGCCAGAGTCCCTGCTCTGCTAAACATGGGGAGCCACCTTCCTTCCAGGTGTCAGCTGCTTAGGACAGGGAACTGTGTTTCTTTCTTCCAAGAGGCAGAAAATTACAACTCTGGGAAAGCTACACCATATATCTGTACTACTAAATGAACCCAGGGCTTTTCTTGGACACCAAGGCCAGCTAGCATTGAACCAGTCATGTTCATACTGGTTGTGCTAATTCCTGTACCATGCCTGCAGCTGTGTGCTGGCTGGCACAGGACAAAACTATGAAAGAGACATTTCTATTTGACAGAGTAGGCAATATATCCAGTGCCTGGCAATATTCAATTTACTAGTATAGAGGAGCCTAGATCCTAGATTACCCCAGACTCATCACTTTCTTACAGGACCCTCATATGTACTGCCCTGCCATTCCCAAAGCACCTCCGGCTGCTGCCCCAGCTACTGATCCTGGAGCAAAGCAAAGAGTGGAAACACCTCGGCACAACCCAAGGGGATTCATCAGCGTTTCTTCACCCGGCCCTTGCTTGTGTCTCATGAGCTCTGAAAGCAGAAAAGGTTGCTAAGCTCTGCGAGGGGAGTGACTCCAGTTGTTTCTGTCAAGAGAAAGAAAAGAGAACTTCAGGTTTGTGTCAGAAGCGGTTGTGATTGATTGACAGCCGCCTGCTGTCGCACAATGGGGAAGCGTCCTTGGCACTGCGAGCAGGCAGGATGTTTACTACTGGGGATTCACAGAAACTATCAGAAAGGGTTGTGATAAGTGGATCTGATACATTTTACAACCCTTGAGGGCCTTTTCCTAATTTGCCATGTGACTTATCAACCTGCTATTGTCCTCTAGTGCTTTCCACATATTGATGGCACTGACCTTGAAAAACCCATGGCCTAATATGTTGAATGATATTATTGTGTGTGGAAAGACAACAGAATTCTAGGTCAGAGACTGGAGGGGGACATGTGAATGTGGAGGCTGAACAAGCTGGAGACTATTTCCAAGTGCCAGTTTGTGCAGGCCAAGTTCTCAGAGGGATTCATGAAGCAATACTCACACCCTGGCACTGCTGTCACCGTAAGCCAAGAGAAGCAACCGATTTTCCTTCTCTTCTGAGCCATGCAAGGCTGTGCTGCTGCCGAATCCTGCAGCGTAATACAAGCTGTATCTAGCTCAGTCACATCGGGGTCTTGCAAAACATGGTACTACTGTCCCTGTTTTAGAGAGAGGGGAGTAGGAAGGATGCTTAATATAGTTGTATAAGATCGCAGAGCATACTGATAGCAGAAGGAAACACACTGATCCCTCAAGCCCCTGGTCTTGCCATTTCAGGTGAGGTTCTCAAACGTGGGAGATTTGAGAGAGGTTCCCACCGTACCAGAGACATTGTCCTGGGATCATCTCCTTCCTTTTGGAGCCTCTCCTAGGTTTCTCATCACCACTGCTATAAACACTGACCAAGAGGTCACTTCTCCTCCTGCTCTTAGTCAATGCAACTGAGGATATTTCTGTATACAGGAGAGTTTGACTTGAGAGTGTTCAATGTACCAGTTCTGCTGCAGCTGCTGGGTGAAATGTGAGCATGGGTCAGGTCAGCAGGCAGCTCTCTATGCGCTCCCAACAAGACATCATGTTTATGCACCCTTCAAATTAAGGCTAAATATGGACTGGATTCATCAAATCCAGAAGTACAAGGTAGAGAGAAATTGACGCTGGGCTCCTGCAACTAGAAAAAAACCCTTCAGAACCGAGGAACCAGTAGCTAGTTCATATTGCCTAAGCACGGGGGATTTTGAACCTGAGATTTCTAACAGGTCAGGAATTATAAAATTCAGCTCTGGTCTTTGCTTCAGACAAAAATGCAAAGTAAACCCTGCCCCAGTCCCAGTTTCAGACAAGTCCAGTTCCACCACAGCTGCACAGACCTAGGGGTCATTAGGGGCCTCCAGGCTGATCACTGCATTTCTTACCTGTTTTCAACCACAGAACAAGAGGCAGGGAGGAAGATCTGGGTTTCTCGCTCCTTGGTTGAAGGTTTGCTGAAAAACACCCCACCACTAATGAGAGTCAAGAATGAAAGTTAGCGCAGAGACTGAACACAGCCCTCGCCCCCGGCCCGGGGCTCTCTCGGCTCTCCTCAGCCCCACCAAGGCAGCAGCGGGGCAGCACCTGCCATGGACTTAGGGCCGCTCAGGCCTGGTGACAGCCCAACCCCGCCGCAGGGCTTGTTGCCGTGTGCTGCTGCAGGCACAGGAGAGCAATCTGCCCCTGCTTCTCCAAGCGGCTTTACCGTGTTTCCCGTGCCGGAGGAAGCCCCGGCTCCGGCGGCGGCCCCGAGGGCGGCCGGGCGGCCGCTAGGGGGGTACCGAGGGCCGGCGGCGGGGCGGGCCGGGCCGGCAGCGCCCGGGGGCGATGGGCGCAGGGAGCCCCCCGGGCTGCCTCGTCCTGCCCCGTGGCTCCCGGAGCTCCGCCGGGCCGCAGCCCCCGCCCCAGCCCGCGGCTGGGGGTGCTGGCAGGGGCAGCCAGGGGCTCCAGGTGTCCTGGTGCTGAGGAAGCACGGGACCAAACACGGCCGAGCGCTGCCATCAGCCTGTGTTTCCTCAGGAAACAGTGGGAACCTGTGAGCAGCCAAAACCGCCTTCAGATTTAAACCTTTCCCTAGGAAATGGAGCCTGGGATTCCCTGGCACCTCCTTAGGACGAGTGCTCCCGGGACTGGCTCAGGCAGCGGGTGGATGGTGGTGCTCTGTGCTGGCGTGCTGCGGAGAGAGGCCCTCGGACCCGGGGCAGGGCTCTGCGCCTCGCTCCTTCCCCGCTTCGCTTTTCCCTTGCTGTGAGCTCCGATGGTTCCCCTCGGTGTCTGCAAGAGCAGGAGAACACCTGAGCAGGCTTATCTGGAAGTCCCAGCAGCTGGAGGGGACATCACCCTTTTTGTCCCCTCCTGAAAAACAGTCACCCAGGCACTTCTGCCTCTGCCTTTCAGAGAGCGCAGCACAGAATCCCTCCCGAAATGAAAACCTATGGGATGTCAGCAGAAACCAGTGCAGTCAGGGCTTTCTTGCACAACTCTATCCGCTGAAATGCTCTTCTGCCAAAGAGATCAAAGCTGATAAATCAGGAAGTTTTCAGTTTGGCAAGGGCAGCTTTGCTGAAGCCGTGTATAACCTGATACTCCAGATCTGCGCTGTGGACAGCGCACGCATCCCATACAGCATCCAGATGTACACACTTCGTGGGTGCTGGTGTAAGGCAAGCGAACCAGAACCCAGGCAGAACCCCCAAACATACCTTTCCACAAGGTGCAGTGCCAGCACACGGTCCCTGAGCTTTCTGTACACAGAGGCATACCAATCCCATAGCTGTCAGGAGGCCACAGGCTCCCAGAAAGCGCTCTGAAGTAGCAGTCCCCAAAGAGAAGGGTCTATTTTTGCAGCGGTAATGTGGAGGTGGCGATGCTGCTTTTTCTGGCAAGGCAGGAGAAATTCCTCTTGCCGTCATTGTCCACCTGCACATGACAATTATAGCTGATGACTCAGGACGAGGGGCTTTGCGACACTTCCATCTCTCTCACAGTTGAGTCACCGGCCGGGATGGGATGGGCCCAGCTGGGAAAGCAATGTGCAGGATGTGTCTCAAGTACACAGCCAAAGCAGACAGGTCCTTTTCATTTGCCTGCCTACAGGACCATAGGCAAATAAGGATGGCTGATGCAAGCCAGACTAACTGCAGGGCACCAGAACGGCTGTGTTTCCTTGTGCCCCTGTCTGCGGGGGAGTGCCGCAGCACCTTCTGGCTCCTCAGGGAGAAGGAGAACCAGGGAGTATAAACCAAGGAAATAAAAATTTGGGGATTCGTAATGTGTTATCAGAGTATTTTCTTCAGTTCTCTTTCCATACATTTTCTCTTTGCTCTTACATTGTATAATTTCACTCTAACCTTGCTTTTTCATCTAGAAATTATACAGTGAAAAAATGCACTTTAGCACTATGTTATGCAAGTGTAACAATTCAAACATTCCCTCCATAAAAGAGAGGAGAAATTCTGCTAAGCATGTAGAAACTGATGGCTCAAACCTGCTTTTACTTATCCTGACATCCATCAGGAATGACACTGATGAGTTTCATCTGGGTGGAGTTAGTGGCAGAGAACAAGTCCTGGATTTCCACATGCATAAATGTTCATTTTTCAAAGTATCGATCCTCCAGAATATGTCCTCAGATAACCCGGTCTCTAGGATAATGCCTGCAAAGTTGGTGGAGGGGGACAATGAAGAGCTGGGAGAGGGAGGGCAGTGGGATGAACTACCCCCCCCATACTATAACTGCATGGCAAGACAAGTATCTAGGAGTGGGTGCACACCAGAGCAACCCCAGGGGTGCCAGCCATGCAACACAGACCTGCCTGCAGCAGTGGTGGGCTGGCTTGGTGGCAGTAGCAGAAGAGCTGGGGCAACGTGGTATGAGGTAAGCTCCCATGGGCTTTTTCAGCTTTTGAGCCAGATTTTTCAGCCCACACTGAGCTAGCTTGCTTGCTCTGAACACCCACACCCTTGCGGCTAACCCAAGTGGAGCCATTGCCCTCGTGGCTGCAGCCTCATACCTATAAGGCAACCTCATGCAAGCCAAGGCAGCCCCCAGCCCATACTGTATTATACTGACACAGGCTCTAGGGAGGATTCTCTCTCTCGCTCTCTCTGT
Source organism: Podargus strigoides (assembly GCA_028020825.1). NCBI lineage: Eukaryota > Metazoa > Chordata > Aves > Caprimulgiformes > Podargidae > Podargus > Podargus strigoides. The sequence goes on along the minus strand of CM051624.1, from coordinate 38,926,422 downwards.
TATCTCAGTTCTCACAGTGCCTTCTGAATTGAGGACTTAGGGTTCAAATTATGGGACTGCTGTCTTGCTCGTTCAGCCCTTCATTAGGGCCTGGCAACAGGAAGAGATGGGACAGCTGAACCAAAGGTGGCACTTATGAGCTGGGCCAGCATGGAAACCCCTCTGCCTCACTCCATGGAGAATAAAAAACATCTCAATTTTTTAGATACAGGAAATGATGGAGAATCTCTTATGGTTCCTTAAGCCAATACGTGATTTTTCTGCCTTTTTTGGTCCTTTGTTTATGTGATTTTTTTTTTTTTTTTTAAACAAATGGTTTCTATTCTGGTTTAATTTGCATTTATGCTGCATTTTAGGATTGTTTTTTTATTTTATTTGGATCTGACACAAATCTCTGATTCCAAGTGCCCTTGGGGTTAACAACATGAGGCAGCTCTCATTTTATCTGAATGGATTGGGCTGAACTGAAATGTAAACTTTGGACAGGCCAGCTTACTTCCCAGATGTTTCTGTCCGTGGTGGTTTTTCAGATGGTCCCACTTCCCAAAAACAACTGGGGGATGGTCTCAGTGTGGCAACATGGCCAGGAATTTTAATGTAATCCCTTGCATATGAAAAGGCAGGAGATGCCCTTCCAGCATTTTTTATCAACCATAGCTCAGTCTCTGTGCAATATCTATCCTAATTGCTTGTAACTAGCATAACGCAAACAAGGATCAACTCTTTGCTTATAGGATCAATGTGTTTATATATTTCTTTTCACGCCATGGCAGGAGAGGCTGGCTGGCTGCCTGCAGTACAAAATTTCCTACCTCTGCGTTGTCAAATAGCTGCCTATGCTTCTCAGGACAATTCAAGGGTAAAGCTCCCTTTACTCAGTTTCTCATAGAATTTTCCTTGAAATGAAAAGGGACATATTTTGGGTTGTCCTTCTGGCTGGGTTGTGCTTCAGCAATGCTGAGCCCCAAGTAACAGAGGTAAGCTTTGAATTGTCTTTTCTAAAACAAATTTCTTATCTCCTCCTCCTCCCCCACCCCGGCCCCAGATGTGGGCAGTCCTGAAGATGCCTGTGCCCATGGACAGCTCAGCCCTCCATGCTCTTTCCAGGAGCAAATTACAGCCCAGGCCTCTGCAAGTGGAGAGTAACTCACCAGCTGCCCCACAATTACAAAGAAAAGAGAAGATGGATTTTGGTAGAGAAGTTTTCCTGCCCCGCTGCTACAGACAGAATAAAGGATACATCTTAGATCACAAGCTGAAAGCACTTTTTGCTCATCTCTGACTGGCAGAGGAGACCAGGCATCAGGACTGCTGAGAGCCTTTTCCAGCTCCTTCACAGACCTGCAAGGGGACTCTTGGCTTGTCTTGTGGTCTCTTTGGTCTGTATCTCCCAAAATAAAGATGAAGGGAGGTGGTATTTCCCTTCTCCCCACTGCTGTCTCACAGAGCAGAGGGACCAAAGGCTGTGGGTGTAGGGCCAACAGGGAATGTGATGCCTCTGTAACACAATATTTTTATTGGAGGAGTCACAAAAGTCATTGCAAAACTGGAGCTCCTTTCCCAGTTCACTGAGCTAAGGAAATGTTTCTGTTACAGTGTAAGGAGCATTTTCTAGACCCTAGGAATATTCTTCCTCTCAAGCTGTCCCTGTCCCACCTAGCTCCAGTGAGCCCACCACAGTGCTGATACTATTTCTCCACAGTATATATTGCACTTTCTTTCTGCTTGCTCTTCAAGGGAATCCTCCTGGACAGGGGGACATAGAGGAGTGGATAACAAATTTTCATCTTTTATCAGCAGGGCAACTGAGAAACTATAGGAATGAGTGACTTGTCCAAGTCTAGAAGGTTGCCACCTGCAGCCCCGAGCCCTGTCTCATGGTAGCCAGCATGGCTGTCCCTGCAAGATGCATCCCCAAACCACTGTCCTGCCCTGTTCAGGACCCTGAGAGCCACAAAGTCTCTGAGAACAGGAGACTGGGCCTAGCTCGTATGAAGGAGCTGGCATGATCTCCACAAGTCCCACCGCTCTCTTGCAGGACAAGGACAAGCTGCCTGGGCTATGATAGCAAATCGGTCACCTTGTTTCAGATGCAGGATTACCAGCCCAGCCCTCTGATGCATCCTCAGCAAAGGAGCTGCGAGTCATAGCACTCCTCAACCAGACAGAGGTCAAGATGCACTGTATGGTGTATACGTAAGGATGGGGGCTGGCCAGGACACAAAAGGCAGGTTCACTTTCAAGCCCTGACTATTTTGTATTACTTGGTCAAGGACAAGCAGCTGTAAAACGTTTTGAGGGCTTTTTTCTTTAGGGTTTTTTTGTATCACAGGCAAACCAGAACTTAAAGCTTTGGCTGCAAAAGCAAAAGCCCTGGTATCGGGTGTTTTTTCATGTCTAAACCTTGCTCAGAATTATCTGGAGGGGACCTGATTCAATATTTCCAGCCTGACCAGGAATAGGAAGTATCAGACATCTTGCAGAGAACTTGTGCTATTTCCAGCTTATTTTCAAGCCAGTGTGGTTCAGAGGAGTTGCCGTGGGCATTTTGAACAAACAGAAAGAAAACTTGGTGGCTTTCCTTTGCCAAGCTGCAGTTTGGCAGGTCTCCAGGAAGGCCTGAGCAAGAGTCTAGGCAGGATCAGTAAGGTTCAGGTGTCACAAGCAGAAACAAAGGTCACAAATCCAAAGCAGAGGTTGGAACGGGAGCGCATCTTAAAAACCTCAGCATGACATCAGCTGATTTCATGATGATGAGCACAAAGGTCATCAGCCTGATGGTCCCCAGAAAGTGTTCTCTGAAAGGCAGCACAAACGCCACAGCTCCTGCCCTGTCCCATTGACAGTCACACCTGAGGCTAAAGTACAGTGGTGAGACACAAGCAGCAGAGGTACAGTTTCCACTGGCTGAACCTCCTTACAGGAAACAAGTGTTTTTCCTTCAAATGCTCAGGCTATTTTTTTCCCCTTCCTTTTTTACAGGAATGGTGTTAAAGTGCAGTTGTCCTCTGCAAAGTGCTTTTGCATAAATAGGCCTTGCCCAATCTGATTGCTTTGTGCATTCAGAGTCAGATCTGCTGACTTCAGTAGCAAAAACACAGTCAAACTTTCTTACTCCTCTGACCCTTACACAAATCACCAAGTGAAGCTCGGTCTCTCTTTTTATCCCCCCGAGACATCATCAACAGACTCAGGCATGACATGAATTTGACAGATGTCATCTAACAGGAGAACTGGCCAGTCCCTGCCTCCTCAAGTCAATTTGCTCAATCTCTTTAGGCATGGGAACGAGTGGGACTCCGAGTCCCAGCTCTGTCGCTGAGCCCAGTGAACGCTGTAATGTTGCTTGGCAAACTGATGGTGAGCACCCTTTAAATTGTCAGCTACTCAGGCTGGGGAGCCAATTATTCAAAACCAAGGAGTGGGAAGAGAAGAGAAAGGGGGATGTTTGTATTGCCAGCCTCAAGCCACCGTGCAGGTGCCTGATTTAGGAACATGGTCTCCCAGCCTGCTCCCCCAGGCTCAGCGAAGGAGCATGTGTGTACAGTGTGGGACCCAAGGGTGCTCCCTGTGCAGATGGGCATGTTTGTGTGTGTCACCTCCCTGTCAGGATGAGCCGGAGGCATGCTCCACTCCCCTCCCCCTCTGCTTGTATCCTGTTTTCCCTGTGAAGGAAATCTGGGCAAGCAGGGCGGAAGAGCACCAGGGGGTCCACGGCAGCCACATCGGGGCTTGGGCAGCAGAGGCAGGGCATGCTGTGCACACCTGCCCCGTGAAGCAGGTGTGACCCAGGGGGCTGCCCTCTGCCCATGCCCCTGCTGCCACAGAACAAGAGCCCCTGTCCTGGGGGCACCCACCATCAGACAGCTTCACCCCCAGGAAGTAGCGTGCAGGGACACCAATGAGGGCAGTGAGGCATGGGAGGTGACATGGGCAGAAGATCCAAAGAGCAAGCACTGCCCCAGTCAGGTGGACTTCTCTCAACCCAGTATCTTGCCTTCCACCCAGCTAATCTCTTCCCAACACTGCATGGCCATAAAAGTGATAAATGGTGGTGGCAGTGAGGTCGTTAGCTCCCTGTATGGCAACAAGAATTTGCAGAAAAGAACATTGTTGTGATGGGGGAAAAGATAGCAGATTAATCATCATGTTGTCACTCAGGCTGGGAAGGTGATCTCACAGTGTGCAAAGCAAAGGACAGAGGTGACATTGCCTACGAGAGGAGGGAGCAGAGTTTCCAGAAGAAAGCACATCATCCTTCCAGTGTGCCTGTCCAGTTCCCAGCATCCCCAGCAGCCATTCTTATCTCTGGTGTGGCTCCTTTCCAACCCCAGTTACTCACCTGCACAGCCAGATGGTGTGGCTCCTTGCAAGATGCCCAGGGGTTGGGGCAGCCCTCCTGCACACTGAGCAGGTTTCTCTCTGCAGCACAAAGTCTCAGATTTTGCACTCACCCTCTCACTCAAGTTCCTGTGCTGAGACACAAAAACACTCTGCACAGAATACCTCTGGGTTTAGATGACTGTGCTGTTTTAATCAGGTGCTATGGGTGACTCTCCCAGAAATATGAATTTTGTGCCTTGTGAATATGTGTAGGTGATGTTTTGGGGTAGTCTGTAAAACCAGCCTTTGGGCTCACTGACTGGAAAGTTAACAGAGACTGACAAAAGAGACAGATTAAGGAAGATGAGTGTTAGCATCCGCTTCTCCATGAACATGGGCATTCGTAGAAGGACACTGGAGTTCATGACATGTGGCAGTAATCCTGCACTTGACCAGGCCCATGACTGAAATACCCAGAGAAGAAAGTGTGAGAATAAGCATAGAATAGGTAATGTGAAATCTGCTGTGGGCGTCAAGAGGAAGCGTGATCTGAGTGATCCTCAGACATGGGATGAGGCGGCAGAACATGTTGGCTAAATGTTGACTTCCAACTTCTCTGTTGGAAGTCAACATCCCCACGATGCAAGTGGGACCTATCCAAGAGGGAAAGCAAAGCAGAGCATGTGAGCCTATGAGAAGCTATTAGAGCCACTGTGCTGCAGGGGCATCAAAGGTTTTGGAAAGAGGCAATGCAGAGGAAGTCTTTGAAAGGTGAAAAGGAGATGGTGAAACTATGGCGGGGGGGAGGGGGGGGGAAGATGGAAGAGCAGCGGGGGCCTTTCATAAGAGTGATTGAAGGAGTCTGACAGTCCCTGAAGTCTCACAGGGTCTGGGGATGCTGTCAGGAGACATAGCAGAAGGAGGGATCTGGTCCTCTCACCACTAAGCTACTGATGTGAATGAGAGGAGAGGCCACTTAAGGGGAGAGTGGATTAACCCTTCCAGCCCTGATGAAGATCTTGGCCAGCTTCTTTCAGAAGAAGTTACAGGAAAATCCATAGTGAGGGATATGAATAGAAACATCCAGCTCACTGCCTTTTGAGACTTTTTAAATTTATCAATTCATGTACACAGCTCAGATCCTCAGCTGCTGTGAATGTGTGAGCCATGAGCCACAATCAAATCACAAGAGCCGGATACACTGTCTATAAGTTAGCTAAATAAGCTCATGGCAATGAGACACCGGTTCCGGAAATTCACAGATAGATTTAGCTGTAAGCCAAAGAGATAAAGTCCTTCATTTCAAAAGGATGACATCTTGATCACAGTTTGGGGTTGCCTGGCTTTCTGTTTGATTTCCAGAGGTAGTACAACAAATAAGTTATTTGGTACTTCAGTCTGACAAAATATCCATCATAGCTCTCCCCCCCCACCCCCAGCAGCTCTGCCTGTGTCCACATGGAAACAGGTCCGGGATGCTGTACTCAGATGAGTGTGTGCAGGAAGAGGGCTCTTCCACACAGGAAGGGTATTTTTATAAACAGGAACTGTATTCTCCTACCAGATTTACTTCTGTGTCCAGTCTTGGTTTAGGTGGAACTGTCTGATGAAGAAGAAAACAAGAAGCTCGTTCACAGGACAGCAGAGCAAGTTAGCACATGATAGAAAAACACACATAAGCCTGTTTCTATTCTCAGCACTGATTGTGGAGGGGGAGTTGTTCCACCGAGTTCAATGAATTGAGTTGAGCTGCATTCGGTAATGAAGAGTCAGAGGGATGCCACAGTTCTTAAAAGGCATGGCAATAACAGCAGTGACAACATAACACTTCCATGATACCATCCTTGGTGAGCAATGCTGCATATCTGCATGAGTTTGCAGGACTGAGGCCAGAAGAGGTGACAACCAATGCACAAGTGTGTCTATCCCTGGCCAGGATGCTGTCTGCTCCTCTCCTGCTCTGTCATCCCCTTGAAAACTTCTGCCTTACCCACCTGATGGACTGTGGCTTAACCCGATTTTTTGTACTTGTAGTTTGGAAATTGCACTTTTTGGATAGGCAATGCAATGGAAGCAATTATCTAAATCACAGATAATTCAGCCTCAGAGTCAGTTGTGAATTGCATCAGCCAGTTGTACACAAACAGCTCCGAAGTGGCACATGTTGGCAGCAGCAGCCTCAATTGCAGTCTGTGCCCATGGTCTCTGTTAGCCTTGGGGTGAGCACTGCCACAGCAGCCCTTACTGCTAATCAGCAGCCCTCGCTCCTGTGCAAAGCATCAGCTCTCATGACAGCCCTGCTGTGCTCCACACACACATGGCAAAGCCAAGCCAGCCCAAGACCCTGTAAGAGCAGAGCTGGGGGAGTGGTGACACAGGGAAAGGATAAGGTGTGTGGTAGAAAGTGTGAGGAGCTGAGATTATGAGGACAATGTGTAGAAAGATAGTGTAGGAATGGAGAAGGTAAGGATGCTCCTTTGGAGACCTAGAGATGAGTGCAAGGAGGGTTGGAGAAGACCAAAGGGTCAGACCATCTATGAGAGCATGGCAGAGGAGTGTGCAAGGTGGACCGGAATCCAGGGGAGCACACTTGCTCTTCTCCTGGGCTGCCTGTCACTGTTTCAAAGCTTTGAGGTGCTTGAGAAGGGAGCAATCACCCCCTCCTCAGCATGTCTGTAGCCTGGCACACAACAGGGGCTGTGACAGATGCCACCCACATAGGGACATTACCTTTCACAGCTCCTGACCTTGATGATACTGCATGCAAGTTGAGCAGCTTAAGCTGAGACATCACTGTGTATTCTAAACAAGCCTTACAGGGAGTCCTGCAGCAGCAGTTCTTAGATATGCCTGCATACATCCACCCTCCCACTGCACATGGAAGATATAAACGTGTGAAGCATCAACTCCAGGGACAATTTATTCAGGTGAAAGACTCATGAGAAGATGCTACAGCTGTAAATAGGTGGCTACTGGGCATGGATAAGGGTCTCAGGATTTGTCCACCCAGCTGGTATTGCTTTAAACTAGCTTGCCTGGGTACTGCCAGCAGCAGGGATGGAGAAACCGGAGCTCAATCCAAATGCCCTCTAGCACAGAAGTAGCTCAGCCTGGACCCCAGTTTGAAATCATTCAAGCCTTTTTCTGTAAACTAGCCCAAATGAGGTGAGCAGGTCTCAATCCTGCTCTTCCCTTTGGCTTCAGAGATGACCAAAAGTAAATCTGGATTATAACCATGTCACTCTGTCACTATTTTCGAGCCTAACAAGCCTGATCTATGTAATGATTTAGGAATACACAGTAATGTAACACAATGTTTGTTGATATACATGTCCCTGCATGCACATGGGAATCATACATGCATGACTTTACTGCCTGGTGATGTCAGAAGTGCACTGTAAATATTCTTTCTAAGTAGAAATCCCTAAGAAAGGTTGGTTATTTCACTGCTAGAGCATGCCCTTCTACCAAAACAAGTCAAACCCAGATGTGACTGGAATGCGAGACAGCTCTGACCTGTGCCATGATGGTTTCTTCCTCAAGCTGCTTCTCAGGGTCCCAGTGCCTTTTTCCTCACCCACTCTGCCCATCTGCCTCCAGCCCTGCAAGAGGCACGTGCCATCTCTGGACCATGAACCTTGCCAAGGATGCCCAGGCTGCTCTTCCAAAGCAGTTGCAAGTTTCAGCTTGTTTTGCCAAGCCAGTTTCTCTTTATCTGCTTATGTATAGACCAGTTTATGACTAGATGAGTTTAGTGGGAAGAGCTACACATTTCTTACATAGTTCTCCTGATTTCTCAGAATTCGAAGCCATTTTCCAGAGACCTGATGGTGTTAGAAAGCAAAGCATATCTGATGCATTCAGACTGAAACAGCAAGTTATTTTCTTCAGCTTAGGCCTCCTGACTAAATCCTCTATAGTTTGTCAGTGCACTTCCAAGCCATGCATTAGACAAAATTCCTTCTGTGGTTAGGCCGTATCCTCACCTGTCTCAAAATCAGTCAAAAGTCCATGGGGCTCTGCTGGATCACACTTGTCAGAAATGCAGGGACATTAACTTCTGTCAGCAGAGCTGCAGAAGAGCCCAGGACCTTGGGATTTATGGATTTTGAAAAGCACCAAAATACATAAAAAAAACCCAAACAAACCAAAACAAAAAACCAAACAGAAAGATTACTCACTGAAATTTCATTCACATATTTACATACTTATCCCTACCAAAGATTATAAAACCATATAAATTCATTCTGGGATAAATTCTGCCCTTATTAGTACCTGTGCAGTCCAAGACCATCTGCTGAAGTGGACTATGCCACAGATGTTGATCTGGGGTGCAGCAAGAGTTGCTCTGATCTGTCACATCAGTATAAAATCAGAACATGGCTCTATGGGACTCCAGTCAGACATTACAACTGGAGTTATGCACATAGTGCCTGAGGGAGCTCTTTGGAGGAACAGACAGTCCTAGGTGGGTTTAGGGAGGGGTACATTAGTGCAGTGCTCTCACTGCCTGCCTCTGACTCCAGGAGTTTTTGAATTAGCAAATATATGTTGCACATATGACATACTGGACAAGAGTTCCTTCTTATTACAACAACGGTATCTTGCTTGTCCCAAACATCAAACCTAAAGCTCTAACCTCAAAGAGAGATGGTACCACCCAGCACTGTAACACTCAAGAGGGAAGAGGTGTAAGAAGTTAGGGGAGCAGCTGAGAGCACCATTTATCAAGGGTGCTTTGCAATGCACCCCTTTCCTCCTCAGTATGTGATGTGCCACCCCCAGAACTGTAGGCACAGAGCAGCCAGGCTGACAGCCAGAGACCCAAAAGCTTGAAGAGCAAAGCCTGATGCTACAGTCTGCCCCTGGCCAAATCAGCATTTCCTCAAGCTAGATCTCACAGAAATCACAAACAAGCTCAATCCAGTACTTGGACTTTTCTCTCCCCGTTGCACCTCTCATGTTATGACAGCATTCAGGGGCTCCCAGCCCTGTGCCTGGGGCAGAAATCAGAGGCACCAGCCACATTCCACTCCTCTGCCTTTTCCATTGCTAGCCATGCCCAGCCCTCCCCTCACCATACAATGGCCAGTCTGCATGGAGCTTGATATTTCAGCATCACACAAGTGGACCTGGGAAGGGATAACTGCATACGCCCAGGATACACCTCAGGTACCAGCTGTTTCAGTCAAGAGACAGATTAGGTTTAAAGGCACAATGTCCTCCCCTTGTACACAGCATGCATAACGCATAGCTCAGCCTGTGCCAGCCATTCCCAGGAGATGATACAGGGCATTTACAGCTCTGCTTCTCCTGTGAAATGCTTTTCTACAGGGGTATTTCCCATGTTGAAGGCTTTTATCTCTGCAGACCTCGAAACATAGCAGAGCATGGGTCTAGATGCTGAACTCTTATCTGTAAAAGTTGGTGGTCACTGATAATTAAACCTCCTCTTCTTTAGCTGGCATTTGTCTTTAAATAAACAGTGTGCTTCCTCTTTCTCCCAATTAGATTAGCGCAAATCAAGAGCAATTCCGGCTCAGTGTCAGCTTAAAACAGAAACCGAAGGCCTGCAGTATGTTTTATTTGTAAGAAGCAGCTCATGGAAAAGCAAGGTGCCAGATCAGCAGCCCAGGGGACTGCAGGGTTTATTAAAAAGTGGCCTAATTCCCAGCAAAGTCCCTGTGCCTAGTGTTTCCTATTGAACGGCCCTGCATCTCCTAGAGGCTCCCTGCCAATAGGAAACACTAATCTCCCACACACAGGTAGGATTTCAGGCACAAGTGGTGCTGTGAAGATTTCCAGAACAGGTGCACAGGAGCTCAGTGCTCAGGAAACCCACAACCTCAACTGAGAGAGGTCAGTCCACCTGAGCCCACCAAGTACATATGCTCTCCACCACCATCATGGCCATGGCCACCCCTCCAGCAGAAACTGGACCAAAGTCACCAAGTCCCTTCCACAGCCCTCCCCAAAATGGAACATGAAAAGAGAAAACAACAACAAAGGATGTCGCTGATTCTCTGCACTTATTATTAGCGGAGGAAGGGCTGGGATTAATCACTCCCTCAGAAGCAGCTGTAGAGGATGGAAGTAGTTGATCAAAGTGGACTTTGTTATTCCTGATGTATCATTCTGCTGAGCAATGAGAACTAGCATGGGGCACTAGAGCTTCAAAAGGACTTTAATGACTCCAAGGCTTGAACCAAGGACACCGCTGGAACTAATCGAGAAGGAAATCCAGGGCAAGGTGGAAATGATGGAAATGAGCACTTTGGTCCAAGGAATTTTTCCACATCTTTCATTTCCTAATTCCATACCTTTGAGGTAATAAAATTTACAGTGGTGAAAAAAAAAAAGAGAGGGACAATGGGAAATGTTCCTCTGTGGGCTGGGGCTACGTGTGGCTTGGCTACACCCGATTGCTGCACTGCTGCATGAGGGGAACAGGGGGCACAAGGATCCACACCACTTTGCATCCCTGAGGTGACAAAACTGTGGTCTCTCTGCCTCTTCCTGTCCCAGAATAACCCCTCCTATTGCTGGGCAGTCACAGAGCACCTCTGACACCTGGGCAGGTTCCTGTTCCTCCTCACTGGCCAAACAGATGCACAACAAGCACTTTCTGCATCATTGGAATATGTAAGCCTTGGCATGGCCCCTCTGTTGGCTGTGAGGACAAGAAGCCACCCTGTGCTGCTGCTAGGAACTGTAGCAGTAAGCCATGAATGGGTATGGAGAACCTCTAGTCTATCAGAGCTCATCTTAGTGCCCTTACTAGGTAAAGGTCTCGGTGCTTTCCATAACTCTTGACAGCCATGGAGACAGGATGGCATCTCTGAGGGGTTCAGATGCAAAGCTTCATCTATAGACACAAACAGCTCTCAGAGCACTATACTAAGTCAGCAGCCCTGGAGAGCTACAGTTTGCTTCTCCCCTACTCAGGCATGATGTGGTCCATCTGCCTTCAAATGGCATGTGACTTTCCTGAGTGAGGAAAGAGTGAAGTGTGCCAGACTCTCAGTAAGCAGAACAGTGCTCTCCTGCTGGCTTTCCACCAACCTGGTCTTGCAGCAAAAAAGCTCAGCTCTTCCAAGGCACCGTATGGACCCTTTGAGTAACAGCCAAGAAGGTGGATGAAAAGCAGGAGGCCTAAGGGTGCAGTGTGCTTCAGTCTGCTTTCAAGTCTACTGCTCAGCCCAGCCTGTGGACATAGTTCTAGCCCTCTTCTGCTCTGTGATTCTGTGATTCTGTGAAGGCTGCAGCACCTAGCCCTGCCTGATCCATTGCCTTCCCTCACTGCTGTTACCAGAAAACACCAGAGACACACAAGCGTCAGGCAGTATCATCTCTGTTATTTTCTCCCTCTGCTTCCAGCAAAGACCTATGGCTCTGTTTCTTGTCATTCTTGTCAGGAAGAATCCAGTGTGCATTTTGTGGTTAAAAGTCAAAACTGAAAGCATTTCCCTCCCCTTCCCCAAATCCTCTTGGATTGGCTGTTTTGCTTTCTCAGCCTAAACATGCAGCAGCACATTCTGGTGAGGGGCAAAACAAACAAGTCTCGGGAGAAGACTGACAGGATGAGAAATGGAGAACCAGGACCACATGCCTCCAGAGGGAATCTGACACCCCACACACTGGCCAGGGAACTTGCATCTCTTCTCTGTCACAGCTTGCTCAGCACCACGTGGACTCATAGACCCAGTGGGTTTTTCTAAGTCACATTGTGCTGTGTGCTACACGCAGGGCAGGAGCTGCTTGGCAGAGAGGGGTATGAGCATTTTTGGTGGAGGGGAAATCATACTGCGCTATACTTCATGCAGATGGGACCCCATGAACTACCTCCTCTGAAGTAGTTGTGCTTGCTTTTAGCTTTCATGGGGAGATGAAGCCTTGTCTGCTTGCAACCCAGAGCCCTCCTGTAACAGCAAAGCACAGTGATTCAGTCAGTGCATGCAGAGTCCTGCTTCCTCCCTCCCAGCCCACTTTTGCACTCCTCTAAAATGAGTAAGGTGGACCTGGCCTGCGTGCAGCTGTCTGTGTCCCCAGGGATGTGACATTAGCTGGGACAGGGAACTGCCACGGCTGCATCCCCTTCCTCCTGCTGTGGAGAAATTCCCTGGGGGAGCACCTGATCAGTGTCGTAAGAGCATCAGGACACACTGAGCTTCTCTGCTCCTGTGTCCTGCAGATGGCTGAGAAAGATGGGTGTCTCCAACCCCAGTGAGTGAAGAAACCTGGTACCTCCTGCTCCCTTTCCCTGACAGCAAGGCGGCCATGGAAAAGGAGGATCCCAATCTTACCCTTGGAGTCCTCTTGGAGTCACGACCAGCAGGCTCTTTAGCAGCCCCCAAAACAGCCTTCAGCTGGCAGGAGGGGCAAGGCAACCAGGCTGAGCTTCAGGTTTGCCAACAGCAAGGTCTGGCAGAAAGCAGCCTGCATTGCTTCCCTCTGCAAAGCCCTTCGAAACACCCTATGTTCCTTACAGTCAGCAGGCAGATGGGGAAAGTTGGGACCCCAGGGATGGGTGGGAGGAAGCAGAGCCCCACAGCCCCAGTAAGCAGAACTGAGTGGGTGGAGTGTGGTATGCTGAGAGGGAATTGCCTTTGTTATTTCAACACAGATGAACTGAGAAATTCATTTTCTGGTGATGTCCAGTGTCACCAGCACCCCAGCTCTGACAAAACAAACACAAATGCCTGGCCAAAGAAAGAAAACCGAAACACTGCCCAGCATCAGCCACAGGCTCACACCCAGCTTCACACCAATACCCTCTCCTTCAGACCCTGGTATCAGCCAGGTACAAGCAACTTGGATAAAGAGTTCCACTACAGAGCATCCAGCTGACACCATCACACAGGGAGCACAGGAGTCCCAGCTCACCCTTCCACTGGCAGCTCATCAGAGATGGGCAAAAATGGAGGCAATGCAGAGCAGATGGCATGGCTGGGCAATCGGCAGAGCTGGCACTGGTTCCCAAGCAAACACCTGGACATTTAAAATATGCATCCTGGTTGGAAGCTGCATCAAAGGAGGCAGGATCACCTCTGCCTCTCCGAGCTAGAGGCCTGTGGGGCATCCTGAGGGCAGCAGCTTTCATACATGCCTAGGGATGTCCTGCCTGGCACACATCCACCTGGACTCCTACACATTCACAGAATTGCTGAGGTTGGAAAAAACCTTTAAGATCATCAAGTCCAAACATTAACCTAACACTGACAGTCATCAACTATACCACGTCTCTGAGCACTATGTCAACACGACTCTTAGACACCTCCAGGGATGGGGACTCGTCACTGCCCTGGGCAGCCTGTTCTAATGTCTGACAACCCTTTCAGTGAAGATGTGTAAAGCTAATAGGGTTGATTTCTTCCCAAAATGACTCTATGAGCGGTGGAGCTGCATGACAAGAAATGTTTACTTGGATTTTAGAAACATAATCCTGTGAAGCTCTCTTATTTTCCCTTTCTTTCATTTTTCTTTTTTTCCTTCACAGGGGTGAAGGCACAGCATGAGCCATATGAAAAAAAACAGCAGACCCCAGACAGAAGCTGATGGAAAGGAGGAGAATGGGCAGTGAAGTAGGTTTTATAGAGTGGGAGAGAAAAGCAAATATGGCCAAGAAAGTTAATTCTGGTGACAAATTAAGGTAAGATCAGATGGATCAGCTTAGCTGTGTGTCCTAGGCTGACACTAATGGGAAATATTTATTTAGGGTCAGTTTGGCAATGGCCAGGCCTTACACGAGTTCCTCAGTACAAAGAAGACTGCAGACCCTTCCCATCCCCTGATCAGCACCTACTCACAACCTTGAAGCGAGCTGCAGGCTTTAAAATTGTGACTCTTTCACAGTCTGCTGGCTGCCCACCCAGCCCAGCAGTTTCCCTAACACACTGCTAGCAAGTACAAAGGGACCTTTCCAGGGAGAGTTCCTACTCTCACAGTGTCTACCTTTAGCCTGCACCCAAGGCTAAACTGCAGCAGTTGTTCTACCACCCAGTGACCCCTCCCCAGCTGAGCAGGGGAATTGGGGAAAAAAAGGAGAATCTCCTTGGGCTGAAATTGAAACAGATTTAATGAAAAAACAAAAAAATTACAATCATCAGCATAAAGTATACAAGGTTATACTCACTCTGGTTGCTAGGATCAGCAGCAGAAGCAGAATATCAAGAGAGAGAAGCCCCAGAAAGAGAAGCTCAGCCCTTGTTAAACTCCCTCCTTTTATAATGAGCTTAATTTAATTGGTATGGGATACACCTGTGAGTCATCTGCCTTGATTGGATCTCCCAGCTGACTCGGGGCTACTCATGGCCTGCCTGCATGGCTGGCCTGGGGGGCTGTTCCTGGGACACCAGGACACCATTCCATCCCTTATCCCATACTACTTACATCATGTCCAAGTCACTGATCTTCCCATTTCTCAATATTTACACCAGTATATTTACAGAAGTATCAGTCCTTTTATTCCATGGCTGTAGGTTCCATATCATGATAGTCCTTTAGGGTAGGTCAAAATGGTGCAATGTGCATCTGGATTTCTGACCTGGTATACTTTGTTCAGTCTATATTGACAATTTGTGGTGAGGACGCTGGTGTTGGCAAAATCACTGAGTGCTGGGAGCTGAGGCTCGTTCATACAGAGGGCTCACAATGTCACTGTAGTCCAGGATCAATATACTGGAAATGCTCAGGTGCTCCACCCTTTTCTAGTGCAGACTGAATCAGTCCATCGCAAATCATGGGACTGTGCTTCCACCCCCAGGGTGGCTGAGAGGAAGACCAAGACCCATAAGACTGTGTCTGTGCTGTTCCTTGAGTGGTCTTTGCCCAAAGAGAACAAGACCAACGGTGCCGCCTGCCTAAATACTGCCTCAGCAGAGCAAAGGGGACATGGGTTTCTCAGTCCCAACAGGAGGACCCCCCAGCCAATGGAGAAGGGGCACGCAGCACCTCTGGCCATCAGGCTGCTGACAGAGGAGGTGTCCCAGAGGTGCCCAGACACAACACACTGGGTTCAGAGTAACGCTGCTCAACCGACTGCTCACCTGGCTGCTCGCCCAGGCAGCCAAGAGAGAGCCTGCTGCTGTGGCAGGCATGGTGGTACATCTAAAGCAGGGTCTTTCTGGAGAGAGAGAGAGAGAGAGAGAGAGAGAGAGAGAGAGGGAGAGAGAGAGAGAGGGTCACCTGCCGAGTTGTATTTCAGCATTGCACACTGGTTCAGTCTCTTATCCCTTGCTGTGCGGCACACCCCCAGCACAAAGGATCTGACACCAGGTGATTATCTGAAACTGGAGCCACACGATGTCGGTGCATCTCTGGTTACAGGTATTATACCCAAGTCTTTGCTCTTACTGATCATGAGCATGTTACCCCGTGGTTTGTTTTTTTGTTTGCTTACATAATTAATGCAGTGAAATGAAAATACTGTCCACATAACTGTGAGGATGTCTGATGCCCAAACATAACTATTCTTCCATTTTAAGGTGGCAGTTGTGTGAGGTAGTCTTCACTTTTAATTATTCATGTCTTGAACACAGCCTAGATGCACACATCTGCCTGGGGCTTCTCCGATTATCGGCTATTGTCTATTTCTGGATCTGAGGCTTCCCTGAGTTCAGGGTAGAAATATCCACCAACTGCCTGAACTGCCCAGCTGCTGCACATCTGTTTGACAGTGTTTACTATTTGCGGAAATGTTTTAAATAAGTAACACTTCCAAACTGAACATTTGTCGTCTTGGTCAAGATGGCTTCCCTGAGCTCTGCTCATGTGGCATGAGGAGAAGGGGAGAAGTGGAAAAGAAGAAAGGAAGAGAGAAGCAAGCAGGCAAGAAAGGAAGATAGATGGAGATGGGGAGCTAAACTGAGCTGCACGCTATCCCACAGTTTATTAACATTTGATTAGCATAATGAATATTCAGCTCCATTATTATCTTATTGTTCCTCCTTGCATAGTATGTTAAGTATGAAGTTTCTTCTGTGGGTTTTTTCATTGCAAATTTTGCCCCTGGAGAAATGATGTCTCCTTATCAAAAGAGTCTAAGACTAAGGATTAGACAGAAAAGAAAAAAAAAAAAAGGAAAAGAAAAATATGTTGCAAGGCTGCTTCTTGTGTATCTCATAAAATCCAAAGCCAAACGTTTTCTATCATACATCTATAACTTACAAGGGACTGTTGACCAGGGTACAGTTTTAAAATATGTGTGTGCTCTGCATCTGTTGTTATCTTTATACTGCAATAGTGCTACATTTCGACCCGCCAATATCTATCCCACCGGTTAAATTTATTTCGAAGGTTATTGAAGAGGTGGATATCAAAGTGAAATGGCACCGTCTTGGAGTCAGGCCAACTTCTGCTGCTGAAATGCAGATCAGGAGGAGCGCCCCCAGCCCCTCGCAGCCTCCTGATGGCCCCTGAGGCAGAGATGGAAGGAGATGTGGGGAATTGCTCCTGAAAGCTCCTGGCTCTGGGGATGATGGTGGGATGCTGTGTGGCACCTCGGCACGGCCAGGTGGGCTCTCCCCCGGTGCTGCCGGGGGGAAGCCCCCGGCATGGCTGCCCTGCGGCTGGGACCAGCCGTTGCTCCGTAAATCATCCAGACCACAGGAGGGATGGAGGGGGAAGGAAGAGGGAACCGCAAGCGTTGGTTTGTTTTTTTAAAGCCCTGGCACTCTGGCTTGGGGCAGCCTTTGGTCTGGGGAAGATTGTGCCACAATCCCATTGTCCACCATCCCCTACTGCTGCACAAGAGTCCTCGTGCACCGGTGTTTTCACGGGGGACAGGGACCCACGTTGCGTGACGGTGGCCAAGCACGTGGCTGTTGGGTGGGCAGCCTTACTGTGGATGGGGGGGGTGCACCCCCACCCCTCATCCCCTCTCCCTGCCATTGCCCCAGGCAGGGGGAGCAGGAGCCAGAGCCATGTGTGTTTTCTCTTCAGATCAATGGACATGCTCTGGAGTCAAAAAAAAAAGGAGCGGAGGAGCAGCTCGCCAGTGGCAGCCAGAGGGGGCCGCGGGGGCCCGCTGCCAAGGCAAACAAGGAAGCCACCTGATGTGACCGGGGTCAGATAAGAAAGCCGTCACTTCAGGAGCAGGTGCTTCCTGCTCCACGCGCCCAGCCCGGCCCGCTGCCCGCTGCCTGCTACCCACTGCAGGCAGGCGCCCATGGTCACCAGGCTTGGCCCCGAGTCTCCTCCTGGAGCAGTGGGGTCTCGCAGAGAGAAGATGGCCACGTGCCACTGACATCTTTGGTCACGGGGAGGGTGAAGGAGGGTTGCTGCAGCAGGGAGTGGTGGGGATGGCTGGCTGGGGATGCTGGTCAGTCTGGCCTCAGCCAGGGATGGGGAGCATGAGAGGGGTTGCTGGAGGCACCCTAGGGAAGGAAACTGGGGAACTGAAGGACATCTGGGGTGTCTCTCCACCCTAAACATGAAGTGAGCTTTGTAAGATGCTAAGCTTGGGCTGGGAGAGCCTGGGAATGGTTTTTGTACCTACAGGATCTAGATAAAACCAGCCAAGAACTTCAGGAGCTGTTTTCCCTCTTTATACAGCTGAAGCCTGGACCCTGGTGCAGGGGATGACCTTGCCTGGAGATGCCCCAGGTGCATGCAGGAGGTGTGAAGGCACCCAGAGCCAGGCCCCCAGCCTAGGACAGCCCACAGTGTCCCCTGCCCGAAGGCAAGGCAGGGGCTGCCTGCCAAGGCCCCGCAGCCGGGATCCACAGCAGGGTTACATGGTGCAGTTTCCTGACAGTAGCTCCCTCCGTATGCAGTAGCATAGATTATATTAATGTGGAAGGATGAGGTCAGCACTTCTTTTGGGGTCCATGTACTGCCATCTCTCTTTTTTCCCTCCTGGTAGAGCCACATTTACTGGAGAACATGGCTTCCCCCATCCATTTAGATGCACTGAAATCTTTCCAGACCTGTCTGAAGATGAAAGGAGAGATTAAGCAGGAAACCCAGAGGGTGTTTTTCCCTTCCCTGTGCACAGCCAAGATGGCAACACTTCAGGTGGGAAGTTGGGGCCAAGTTTAGTTGGGAAGGTTGTGCAACTACATGGTCACGCACGTGCCGCCAAAGGCAGTGACAGACTGGGTCTGTGTGCCCCAACAGCCACGTCTTTGCTCTCCCCTCTAGGAAATTTGCAGCTGATAGAAAACGTGTGGGTGGAGACGAACATGTTCAGGAGCTTACACAGTGTAGCTCCCTTGGGACAGGTATGTGATTCTGTTCTCGAAGATATGAAAGAGAAGCAGGCCACAAAGAACAGCAAGAGGCATCTACTAATGAGTTATTCTTCTTAACTGGGCATAAACTGACCGATGGCAGCTTTTTGTTTAACAAGTTAGTGTTTTACCATACCAGTTTCTAGTAATAACAGAAGACCCGTAGTCTCCTAGGAATGGGCAGAAGGGACTTCAGGAGATAAACCTGGTCCCATGCATGACTAAAGGTAGGCTCCAGCCTGTCAAGGTTATTCTTGGGTTTGTATGAGAAGGTGAGAAACCATTTTCCTGAGGAGTGCTTACCAGTGGCTACAGGAGAACTCAAGGTTTGAACACCCTATCTATTCCCCATCTCCGTCATGGATTTGCTTTGTGAATTTGGATAAATGAGCTTTGCAAAACAAGGTAGATAAAATAGTAACTGCCTACCATAACGTGGTAGTTCCAGGCTTTGCTGATCACTTACTCTCTGCCACTTAAATATGCAATTCACGGTGAATGGGAAAGTTTTTCAGAGGTGAATGGGTTAATGTTATAAAGCTCTTTGAGAGCCCTGCGTGATTAATTAGCACAAGATGAATCCAAAGCAGCAGAAGAGGACAGAGCTGAGAGGAGATTTGTACCTGAGGGCTCTCTACTGGCTGATGAGCAAGCAGATCAGAAAGGCCAGATGTAACCATTACAAATATGATTGTACTTAGAATGTCAGAAATTTCCAAAACAGGCAGAAAGGCCATTGTATTCCAAATAGTGCTCAAATGCCACGTCACTCGGGAAGCCCTGCATGTATTCCTCTGATCACACAGGCACATCAATGGCATCTCTGCTGGATCATGTTTCCTAAGGGGTCTACTTCAGCTCTAGAGCATGCTATTTGCCTGGGGGGGGCCAGCAGTTTGCTCTATCAACCCATCAGCAATACACGCTGTATGCATCTCTTCCTTGGGGTGGGCCAGCGAGTTCCATGTCTGAATGTACTTTTTGGTATCAAGTTCTTGTTGAAAGCCTTTCCCTCCGAAGGCATGCAAATTCTGTGTCCTCTCTGCAAACAGCTTTAGGAGCATGACAGCACACACTGCACAGAACCCTTCCAGAGGGCGCATCGTATGGCATAGCACAGGGCAGAGGCACCTAAGCAAGCTCCAAATGCATAAACGTTGGTGCAAAGGCAGTCTAAGGGAAAGAGCTTGGGGCTGACTCTGGACAAATGGACTCACCCAAGATGGAAGCCCCAGCTTTCTTGCCCTCGGTCTGAGGAAAGCCTGCGCCTCAGCATTCTCCAGCCTAGCTTTCTGTGCCTGTCCCTTGCTCTAAACCTCTGATGCTTTGGTACCTGATACCCCTGGCTGTGCTATCTTCCCCTCGCAGTCTCTCCTTTAAAGAGTTGCTCCTGTGTATTATCTGTGGTCGCTTCCTTTTTGCTCCGTTCCCAAACACCAGGTCTATTCTTGGAACGTCCGGCTAGAGCGCTTGTATTGACGTCAAAATTACTCAACAGTTATTGTCAGGAAGGACTTGATTTGCATTTGAATAGGGTGGCTTTTTAATGTCTCAGAAATAAGATGCTGTTGGGGACAATGTCTGGAAAGATTCCCCAAGGTAAATGTAAGGAGGCAAATTGCATGCACGTCTCTTCTTCTAAGGACTTCTCCAGTGGAGTAAGGGTGGGGGAAAATCTAACCTGCATGGAGTGGAAGAGTATGGCTGCTTTCTCCAGAAACCCCCTTCCTGCACTCTGTCCCCAAGGCCTGGCAGGGAGAGCACGGTGCTGCTCCGGCTTCCTGCCGGGGAGGAACCACAGAGCTCACAGGCCTCTCTTGAAAATACTGTGGCAAATGTGAACCAGTCACTCATGAAGGTTACCGAGGAGGAGGGGAAGCAGAGGTTTAATGGGAATTTGCCTGTTAAATAAGTGACCAGAGCCATTCTCTCTTTTGCCACCAAGAACTTGAGTTTGGATGCACCTTGGTCAGTCTGTCTCCCAGAATGGTCCCCCAGGTAAAGGGTGGGCTGGGGATGCGAAGGTCTCAGCAACAGGATCACTATATCAACACTCAAACCTGGGACTGTGGTCTCAGCCTTTCACATGCCTGAGGAGCCAGTGTTACGTCCCTTGCTGTTTGCTGAGTGTCTGATGCCTCAGATGAAGTCTTAACACCATGGTCTTGTCTGTGTATGAGTGTCAAGGCAGCCAATTATCAACACGTTCAGTCAATCTAATGAATGCAAATCATAACTTACAGCTTCCTACCTAAAAGAAATCGGTGCAGGGAAAACACTAACTCAGCTCATGGGGAAGGACTTAAAGCTTTATCAGATCAGGCTGCTTTCTTATTACACTCATGCCTAGGTTTTACTGCATTCATACAGCTGGATGTCCACTGCTTTTGTCCGTGTGCATGGTTGTGAGTAGGAAGTTTCTCACCAGCTACAAACTGAAATGCCCCTTCTCTGTCTGCAGTAGGGAACTGGGTGCTGTTCTGCTGCTACCAGTTCCCTGAGAAGCAGGTTGTCCTTTAATGCAGATATACTCACTCATGGTGAATGGGAGCATGGGGACACACAGAGCTACATGAATTAATACTGCCTAACTAATATCCTGGGCTTTAGTCTCCCTAGTATTAGAAGTTTCTGATGTGTGGAACTTGAATGGATGAGGCCGCTCTTCTGCAGGGAAAGAGACATCGTGGGACTCACCCAGACAGTTCTGGTCCATGGTGTGATTGTTTTTAAGCAGCTGTGCCACTAGAGGTTGGGCCTTTGTCTTTTGCTCAATCACTTGATCTTACTGTGCCTTATCTCCCCTGTTTGTTATATGGGGATGACATTTCTGCCTGACTTCATGAGAAGAGCGGGACCTGTGAGGGTTCTTGGACACAAGAGTAATAGATGCCTTCTAAGTGCCTATGGACAACAGAAAGCAGCTTCAGATACTACCTGTGGTACCTGCAGCCTGAGGTGTTACAGGTAGCTTTTCCCAGAAAGCAAGCTGCAACCAGCATGCTGAGCAGCTCCTCAGATCTGTCCTAGAGCTCTGCACCCTCCCCAGATGTCCAGTCCCAGGGTCTCCCTGACTGGGACTGCCAGACTGTTGGAGTATCCAGATTTGAAAATCAAAGCTCAACTTTTCTGTTCCAGCTCTTGCCTGCTCCTTGCCCAGCCCACTTCAGCAATGTACTCGGGGCAATGAGCCAAGGCCTTATTTTCTATCATGCTGTTACCACGAAGGACGTGAAGCTTTCCAAGCTTGGGCTGATTGCATGTTTGTGCTGAACAGTGCCACTGTTTACAGATAAACAGACCACAGTCCCATCTGTGTGCTGTGTGCAGGGCAGCAGGGGCTGGGCTGACCTTCTACTGCACCTCCCAGGTCTTCCGCTCGCCCTGGTTTCCACTGCTGGAGGTATTGCTATGGCTGGTTTCCCTTCTGGGCATCTCTGGGGAGGTGAACTTTAAGTCCTGCCTAAATTGTGCAGGACTTGTTGGCAGAGACACTGCCTTGGCCCGTTGTCCAGCCAGACCTGCCAGGATATGTCCCCAGTCAGCACTGCCCATGAGGACAGCGGGAGGGTGCCCTTGGCAGAGGGAGGACTGGTGCACCCACAGGGTTGCAGGATTTCCAACTGCAGATGCCAGTGCAGATCCAGGAGGGTCACCAAAATCAATGTCACCATTCAATTAGCAGGAAGGAGTCAACCAGCCTTGCTCAGAGCAGCTGTTCCTTTGAAGCCCCTCTGGCCCAGACAGCAGGGACACATGCCAGGGGGGGCAAGTGACAGGCACAGTCTGTACCGCCAAAGGAGTGCTCCAAGAAAGGACTCTTCCTCTGGTGCCAGGCAGCAGCTAATGGCTTATGTGATGGTGTGAGCACCCTGACTCATGGTTTGAAGCTGGGGATGGGAACTGAGCCTAAATTCAATTTAGGTCACCCAGCTGGGGTCTGACAGGGGTGACACAATGCTGCTGTCAGGAACCTGACACCGCTGGGGTCTGTGTTGGCCCGGATGCAGTGAGCTTGAGGGGAAGGTCACGGTTCTGTGCCCCAGTGAAGTCAGAAGGGGTATTGCTGGGGGAATTCCTGCTGCAGCCTTCACTAGCACTGGTGCCAGCAGTGGGGAAGTCCAGGCAGCCAAAGTTCCCACTGCCACAGGCAGTGCCTTGTATGCTGGGACAGCTGAGGAGCCCAGCAGGGTGAAAGCCAGCAGGATGGCGCTGGAGCAGGAGAAGGCAACGGAAGTGAGCATCTGAGGAGGACCATGAGTGGACAAGGGATGTTCACTAACATTCCACATGCCCAGGGATAAACCAAGAGATGCCCCAATTCCACTGCAGCAGATGATCTCCGGGACATTTCCCAAACCTTCCCAACTAGCATTGAAAATAAGAGTTGGGATTTGAGTGGTCTAATGTAATGTGCCAAAGCAGGCAAACTCAGCACTTCCCGAAAATAGTATGTTGCACCTTTTTGCTTAGGAAGGTGAAATTAGCACCCAGGGGACAATTCCACACACTGCAAGAAAATTTTCTTCTGTTGTTTGATAGCTCAGTGTTGGCTAGATCACTTGCCTATCAAAAGCCTGAGGCTATTGGCCAGTGAAATTGTGTGTATTAATCCACGTGAAGATTGTGTTCAATGGAAGTCAGGATCTGAGAACCTAGTTATTTTCTGACTGATTGCTGATGTAAATCAGTTACCCTGAGCTCACCTGGGTGACATGAATAACGGCTGGATGAAAGGAGAATTAGACATGAAGGAAGAGTCATCTAATGTCCCTGCCACTTTATACCAGCTGTACACGAAACTCTTAACTCTGGAAGTGTAGGATAAGCACTCCGTGGAGTAATTGATTGATATAACAGTGGAAAGTAGTTTGCAGACTTTCAAATATCTTCTGGGCACATCACCAAAAGCATGCACTGAAGACTGGACCCTTCAAAGGTTGCCTGAGGTCCAAACCACGCTCCCGGTGTCTGTCCTGGTGACTCTTCACCATCGCCCTGTGCTGTCAAGCCCCAGGCCATTGCTTTTCCTTCTCCAGCACAGCTTAGGGTAGGGATTCCCTCAGCTGGTCTTTCTGGGTAGCTGATGTCTTGGATGATGATAGTTATTTAACTTTCCAAATTCATGAGGAAGGCTAGCAAAGGATTTCTTATGGGCAACAACAATGAGCGATTTCCTCCATCCTGTGCTCTTTGATGAATGTTTTTAAAAATGTGGTCAGCGTCTGATCTTGCAGGTCAAAATTCAGCCTGCTTTTCCTTTAACTTTGCCCCAATCACTCCTTTTCCACCCACAAGAAGCAAACTCTGCAAAACTCCAAAAGGCAGCTGGACGCGTGTCACATTCAGCCTTTCTCGGTAATGCTGACTACAGCAGCATTCTCTCAGGGTTCATGAGCTCTTCTCCAACTGCACTGAAAGGTGCAATGGATTTACTGGTGTGAGTGGTACAGATGGGGTTTCAAAACCATCACAAACTCTTAAGCAGGCCTTCAACTAGTGCATTTAATTCTTTGACTTGCATCTCTCCAAGCCTGTTGTGCCAGGATGCCCTTAACATCTTAATCTTTGTAATTTGTGGCCCTATTACCAAGCAGATGTCCTGCTTAGGAATATCATCATTCAGGTTGTGCATCAGGTTAGTTTCTGAGCTCATTCTCAGAGCAGGCTTCCAGTGTGTCACCTTCAAAATGGCCATTTTCTTGAAACCTCTAGGAAATCTAGCTCAGAACAAGCAGACACAAGTGAGCTCCCCATCCACGATCAGCTTGGTGCCTTGGAAGCCCAAATGAATGCTGAGCCTGAGCATGGGGACTGTCATACCTCCTGATAAATTATGACTCTTTTTTTGGCATTTTTTATCACATTGACATTAATTTACTTGTGCGATATCAAGATCTCATGCTTTCACTTCTGACTTTGCTGAATGAACAAGGTGTGAATGGGAATGGAGACTCCCCCAAAATCCTCTCCATCCCTAGAGGAAGTTGTTGCAGGTCAGGGCTGAGCCCCACACCAGGGACCTTGTTCTCCAGGAGACAGCACTGCCAGAGGCCCTGTGAGAGTACAGTGTGCCCAAAAGCACACGTGGGAAGAGAAAACTCGCTGCAAATGACATACTTTGGGGAATTCAGCACCTCGACAGTTAACACTGCATGTACAGTTCACAACCCCCTGGTGCCTTCCAAGTGTGGCTAATCACTCACAACCCTCCCCAGCCCTCCTGCCTTTGACGCTGCCATTCTCTTTATAGCTCTACTAGAGCGTGTTCAAGTTTCTGTCAGAACCAGAAACATGCCACACGCTGCTCTAATCCCTTTAGCAGTGCACAGACTCAAGCAGCTCTCCAATAAAAGGGTGAGTGCCACCCCTGAACTTCTCTAATTCGTCACAGTCAACAGGATTTTTTCCCCTCTCTTTCACAGCACAGCAGTAACTTAACAAGCCTTTGATGCACCGGCTGGTCCCTGTCGCATCGACAGGCTGATGAAAGTGCTGAGGGCAGCAGCCAACAAGGGATGCTCAGCTCGAGAGTGGCAACAAGCTTCCTTCCTAGCTGTCCCCGTCGTCCCACAGCAAAGGGAGAAAAGGAGGGATGAGGAGGAGATCTTTCCCAAACCGCCTCATGTCACCCCTCCAGCCTCCCCTAAATGCAGGTTGCTTCTGTATTCTCCAAGACAAGAGGCCACCCACTTCCCTCCATCTCCATCCTCTGGCAGCATGGCGGGGAGTAAAGCATCCACAGTCTGGTTCTGTCATCCTGGCAGAGCAGCAGGGTCTGGGACTCCCCAGGTCATCCCTGTTAGGTTTACAATTTCTAAACACTTAGACAGATGGGCCTGGCTAGTTCCACAGAAATGCCATACAGGATACAGCAGGGGCCCTGCTGAGCAACATATTTTTTCCTCTGTGCCTTGCAAATTGCAGCCAGCAGTGAATACAAGCAGGTTTTTTTTCTCCTGCGTTTAGGAAACCTCTCAGCTGCAGCTGGTGAAGAAGGAAGAGCCGAGTGTGCTTTGGGTGTCAGCATGGGGGCAGTGGGCTCACTCTGCCCAAAGTGCTGCAATAGGTCCCACCATTTGCACGTGTGTGTTTTGGGAGAACACGTGCTCATCAGCCATGAGTAACGGGTGGGATGTCTGGAAGGCCAGGAGTAGGTTTTATGAGGCCATACTTGAAGCCCCATCTGTGCCACTCACACCAGTCCTGTTGGGCCTCATCAGCTGCCAGCTTTTGCCATCTCCTTTCTGCCTGGCAAACCCTTCAGGCTCATCCAACTCCCCTCACCTGCCCAGGAGCCTTGGTGGCTTTACAAAGAAGATGGAAGGTGATGCTCAAGAACAAATTTCCTTGCAGGAGAAGGGCAGTGGCCACAGGCCAGGCTGCTCTCTGCTAACCTAGGTCACACAGACCTGAGGCTCTCCCTGCCAGTGTCTGGACCACAGAGGACATCAACTTGTGTGTATGGGGCAACATGCACTTGCTTACTTCTATTTGGGGTCACTTGCCCAAGTAAGCACGTGAGCAGCACTGCAGCCTGCTCCTGTGGGATGCCTCTTTGGTACTCCTCTTTACCAGTGCGTGTACACACACACACAAATACACACACTCGTTACTAAATCCAGATGTGGCTGTGTTAGATTTTAATCTACATATGGCAGTTCTCAGCTTGCTATTGAGTCCCTCCAGGGGTATTTGGTGCTCTCTGCAAATTGCAGTGGTGATGGAGGACACCTCTTGCTCTGCAATTGCCATGGCCCTGTGTGTGCATGCGTGCATCTGCATGTATGCAAAGGTGTGTCACAGGAGTGGCCGAGTGGCTGCGAGCCTGTTGGGGTGTGCACTGAGTCTGTACAGCACCCAGGAAACAGGGGCAAGGGTGACTTAGAGGACACTGGTTCCTCAGAAACAGCCATGCAAATTCCACTTTCAACCACTGTCAAGTCCATTTTAAGGGTCTAGAAAGGATTGTGCACACACACGCTATGTTGATTGAGCACACATGCAGTTTAACACCAGTCAGGATGGCTCTTTTCCTTTCAGGATGGTGACCCTGTTCTAGGGAAACTGATGAAACCTACAGGAGGGAGATCTGAGTCATGAGAGCTTCTCATGGAAACTTACTTCCTGGCCTCCTTTTTGCTGTGCACCAAGAACAGAAGATGAACCGAGGCATGGTGGAGGGAAGCTGCAATAGCATGAGGTCTCTGGAGCACAATAAGCAGTTTTCATTCCTATAAAGCATGCGGTCTTTCAGTATCTGTAGCCTTTCCTGCTTCTTATTTCTCCCCTTTGCCCTCCTCACTCCCAGTCCTGCTCAGGGAGCAGCCTGTGGTCTTTGGTCACACATCCATTCAGTAACTCGCAAGGTCCCATCATTTATAATTCTTAGACACACAAGCTGCCACTTTCACATGCGGAAATTCCCAAAGGTCAGAGAAGGGAAATGGTTAATTCCTTTTATTCAATGCCTAACCTCCCCCCTCGTCCCCCACTTCCCACCCCCACCCTGTGTGAACAGGAAGCTTGAAAAGGAAAAGCTTTCTGAATCCAGCAGCTGGGAATGGAGGAATCCTGGAACTTTATGCTGCAGAAGCTCAGAGACAACAATAAAGGTTCTTCCCCCCCCATCCAAAGAGCAAGTATATATATAAAAGGAGTTATCTCTTCAAACAAACACATGGGGGATGGGAGGGGTCAAAATCCCAGCAGGCAAGTGCTGAATTGGCTAAAGCTACAGCGAGAGCATGGAGACCTGACTGTATCACAAGCTGGGAAAGCCAGGGAGAAGCTTAGCCAGGTGATGCTCATGCAGGTGTCATTTGCATCTTGCTCATGTCTTGTTTGCATTACCAAAAGACGTGAATCCAAAAAACCCTCTCCCAAATGCTAGGTATCATGGGGTGCACCTGAAGCGTGCAGGGATGTTGCTCTCTTGATAAGACCTGCCCCAGACACCAGCTCACGACCCTTTCAGGTGGGGAAGTCGGAGGGACTGAAATCTGAGCTACTGTTGGATATTTGCCAACGTGAGTAGGAAGATGAAGACGAGGAGTGCCTGCCAGGGCTAACGGGAAGCCAGACTCGTGCCCCAAGGAGTGTACTCGCTAATTGAAAGCAGGAGCCTGTTAAAACAACTTTCCAAGCGTCTGGCACCGCAGAGCACATGCCTGTGCTTTTGACACTGTGGTAGAGATTCTTAGAGATCCTTATGGAGACTATTAGGATGCCACAAAGTTTCAATGAGTAATGTGAACAAATAATCATCTGAGAGATAACAAGCTCAGTCACGTACTCCGCACTGAGGGTGAAAGCAGAGTGAATTTGGCACGAATAAGGATTTGGAAAATACCCTCCCACTCTCAGTGCATGTAGCCCCAAACCAAAGGTCCTTGAGCCCGATGGTCAAAAGGAGATGCTAAAGTTATTCCTCTGCCCCCACTGTGAGTGTCCATGTGCACTTGCCCATATGCAATCAGGAGCACACCTCTGGCAGGGTATGGGACCATCCTACAGCTTCGCAGGAGTGTAGATGCTTTCAGTGGAGCTTCACCCTGCTGCTGTGGCTCAGACCTGCTGCAGCACGCAGTGAACCCCAGCACCACGTCCCTTGAGCCAACTCAAACATGATCAGCTGTATTATTTCAGAGACTAGATTGAGGTGCTCTCAGATGCTGTAGCCTGCCACCAGAGTGATGCAAGCAGGAGCAACATAGCCTGGCAGCTTTATCAAAATTAATTACTGCTTAAAAAGCCTGCTCTAGGCTAGCTCGGGTGAGCACTGGCAGTTACATAGCAACAGGAGAGGCAAAGACTTTGCATTTTATTTTCATGCTGATCTCTTGAACAAACTGTGTCACTGCTCCATGGGGGTGTGAAGAGCTGAGGGCTCCTGGGAGGAAAGAGGTACCCGGACCGATGCTGTTCCACAAACCAGAGGGCACAGCCCACCTGAGCGTGCCCTCCTTTTCACAGCACTTCACTGTTTCGCCTTTCAAGACCTCAGGAAAATGAGGGGTATGAAAACTACCTTCTTTCAGCCTTCTTGAAGTGTACAGTAGCAAGTAGATCCATGCAACTGTTGCTACCAGCTGCGCTTAAATGTACTGACCACCTCTTCCAGTGAATTGCAGAGTCCTGCCGCTCCCATGTTTATGAAGGGCTCCCACAACTAGAGGAGGCAATGGTAAATAAAAGTATGATCCAGTGGCCAGGTTATACCATCCCTCTGCATTTGTGACCCTAAGACTCCTTCTTAGAGACCCAAAGCCATGTTTGCACTTGCCTTGCAGTGAAATTCATCACAGTCTTCAGATATTTCCCCTTTTGAACCTCTGGATATTCTCTCCTCTTTACAAATTAGGAGCTCACATCTGCGTGGCTTGAATAGAGCTGCTGCCAGGATGCCATCCAACGATCAGACTCTCAGGCCTGTTGTGTCCCAGGGGAGCCCACCCCGGGCTGTCCTACAGGCCATGCCAGACAGCCCTGTGCCATCCCTCCCACCTGCCGACAGAGTGGCGAGGGGCATTGGCAGTGCCTGCTGCCCTCCAGCATGCCCCGGTTGGGGTGGCCCTGGGGACTGTGGCCAGATGGCATAGCTTAGAGCGATCCCACGCCAGCCCCGGGGCACTGCTGGCACCGCCTCAGCCCGGTGTCAGACCGCAGCAAGCCCCCTGCTCTGCACGAGCTGCCAGGCTGGGAACGGGGGGCGCATTTTCCCTGGCTGCAGAACCCCTCCGGTGCAGAAATGTTTCGGGGTGTTCTCCCTACAACAGCTATAACACCATTTACTCGTTTCCCTCGCACCAGACCCCGAGTGACACGGACTCGTGGCTAACGGGGGTGCGTGCTCCCCATCCCTTTGCCCGGTGCACTGTTTTCCCCTCCACCCAGCGCGGGGTCCGTCCGTCCGTCCATCCGCAGGGTCAGGACCCACAAATCTCCGAGGGCAGGCAGCGTCCTGCTGTGTTTAAAGGGGAAGTAGTAAATGCTGCCTGAGTCACTGTTGATGTAAATACCACATCATATTTGACAACCGCTCTAAGGCAAGGCTTCATTAGTAGTATTTTGTGATCTGACTTCAGGGACTGCTTTCTGAAGTTTTCCCTTTTTTTCTTTTTCTTTTTTTTTTTTTTTTTTTTTAATTTTCCCACTCTCTTGTTTGTAACATCCCCTTTGAACTTGTGACAATAAAATTTCCTTCCCCACTGATTTAGTCCTTTTCCACTTGGCACACATGGACATTTTCCCTGCTGTTTCTATGGAACCAAAGTCCCCATGAGTCCCTTTTGTTTACTTCCTTGCAAGTAGCCGAGCACTGTCGGTGAGGTCAGAAGGAAGGTGCGTGGCTCTGGGAATAGCAAGAGCCACGCTGCCAACACCAGTAGGCTGCAAAATTAACCTGTCTTGACACCTATCCCATTTTAGGCTCTCTTTAAAGATGCTGGTGTTTATGTTTCCACCCACTGCCATACTTCCTCATTTCAGCTGGCACCTGAAGTGAAAGTACCAAAATACTGCGAGAAAGTCCTAACGTTTGTGTAGTGGCTAAGCCAGCGAAGATAAGGGTGATAAACTGCCTCAACTGAGGGGCAGGTCTGATGACCTTGGGGAGGGAGGACTCCTGTTGTGCCCTCTCTGACGCAGCAGTGTGGTGCTGGCTGGGTATGCTGGGTCAGCTCCTGCCTGTCCCACCACCGCTGCCGCTCCACAGAGGCTCACCAAGCCCAAGGACCAGGAGAGCAGCTCAGACCACCTTCACATCCAGCCAGTTATTTGGTTTGTGGGAAGGGCTGAGATTAAATGGAGGTGTTTTCCTGCAGCATCACTGGTCACTGCTGGAGAGGGGGTATCAGATTTTGATCCCATGTTGCAGATATTCTGCTTCTCAAGGATCTTCCCTCTGCAGTTAGAAGGTGCTGCACAGCTGATGCCTCCCACATGACACAAGCCCCAGGACTCAGCACAGGTCAACGCTGCTGGCTGAGCAACATCAGCCACTGCACTCCTGGGTTAAGATTGATGGATTTTGTCCTCGGATTCATGCAGGAAAGATTCCTGACTAGAAATAATCCAAACAGGATGAATGTGAGGAAAGCCATCATTTCAAACCACTGCTGCCATCTGAGATGTTCGGCAAACCTGTCTCAAACTGGACACTGGGAAAGTGTTAAACAGTCAGGACATTGCCTGGCCTTTTGAATTTGTGTTTCCATTTGAAATATGCATATGTTTTGCAAAATTCAGTGAAGAAAGCCAAATACAAAGTTTCCCTTCGAAAACATTTCTGTTCACATCCTTCCTCACCTCCAGCTCCAGTTCTCCCTCCACTCTCATGTTTTAAAGTGAAGGGAAAGAGAAATAACCTGAGAGAAAGCAGAGCATCCTTCACCCTTCTGACAGCAATGTTGATAAACACTTTTCATGAAAAATTATCCTAGAAATAGACAGGTTTTTTGACAACTGAAAAAAAATCCTTACTGTCATGTGTTGTCCTGTTGCTGCTGAACTGCTGCTTTCCAGGGAAGAAATAGGCACATATGGAAACCCCAGTGACTGCTCTTCAGTTCTGCTCCAGGGACTTTTTAGCTGCAGCTGCCCATCCCAGGCAAACTCGTCTTCCCACCACCCATGGGAAGCTCCTGAAGGTGGGCAGGGGATGGAGCTCCATATAGGACTTGCCAAGGACAGCCATACTGTGGCATTTTGTTGTTTACAGCCAGCATAAAGAAGGGCAGCTTGCAGGGACATGTCCAGCCAACATCTATAGTGAGGTAGAAGCAGAGGCATATGTTGTGTGTACACTAATCTTAGTGCAGGAGCAGGTGGCCAGGAAACTCAGGGTGACTTTGGACCTTCCAAACCCTGGCTTTTTAGGGCACATAAGGGATGGAGCCTCACCCCACCATGCACAGGGGATGAAGGTTTCCCTTCACCATGACTGTACCGCAAGATATGCTGGCAGGGCACTGCCATGCACTGGTCTCCTCTGTCCAGCAGGGCTCAGTGTCACGAAGAGGGATCCTAAACCTCCCAAAACATCTCTCCAAGTTGGCACGTGCAGCCTGGGTCATGAGCCTGCTTAGCTTTCAGAGAGCCAGATACCTCCCAGCATTGCAAAATTGAATTTATTGCTGGAGGGCCCACTCCTAATCACAAGTGCCTGGGCAGTGTCCTCCACAGGGGCATGGGTGGCAAATGTGGTATGGGGCCCTTCCTCCCATGCCCTCTGGGCATGAGAAGGGATGAAGAATTACATTATCTCCCTTTGAGGGAAGGTGACGATGGGCTGGGATGCTCAGATGTGACGCACCGCCAGGCTCCTCATCCCATGGTCAAGTACTGCATTGCTAAAAAACAGGAAGGAAAATATAAGGAATAAAAGCTCTGCCAAGAGGTGCTGTGGCTGAGGTACATGGAAAGATAAGAGAGTGAAAGGTATCCCTGAAATCTAACCTCCACCAGGTCTTCCATACTAGACCTGTGCACAGCAACTCAGTTGGACACAAACTGTGAGGCATCAAGTTCATCCAGATTAACTTCAGAAAAACACAGTGTTCAGTACCTTCAAGATTAAAGCAGTTTGGTGATGGAAATAGGAAGCTGCTGAAGAACCGACTAATCATGTTGCTTTGTCTTAGCTCTTGCAAGAATATAGCAATGAAAGACTTTTCACTTCCTGAGTTCCTCAATATACTTCCTCTTACCTAATTTCTTTGTTATGAGAATACAATTTCTGTTCCCATGAACAAGGAGGATGCTTCGTTTTGGTTTCCAAACATTATTGGGAAGTTGAGTTTACAGTTCTGTCAGTAATTCAGGTCTGGTTGTTGTAAGATGGAAATTACTTCTATTTTTCTCATCATAGTCCTCACATTCGTACCTGCTGGGTAAGGTGGGACAGGAGGGACAATGCTGGCGTTATCTGGGTGCCTTTAGAGTATAAGGCTTATTTTTAGAAGTGATACCACTGATTACAGACCTAAATCCTAGTGACATTCTCAAATGATTAATACCAGATTCTCAAAGACAGTCAGATGTTTCATTTTGAGTGAAATCAAGGGGATTACATACTCACATTTCTCTTAACATGGGTGGACAGAAGTCCCTCTTGAAAACAGAGCACAAACTTTAAATCACACAGGCACTTTTGCAAGCAGAACTTGAGAAGCCCGATGCCGATCTCGGTGTCGGTGTAAGGCCAGAGTAAGTGCAGCAAGGAGTTGGACCAGAGCTAAAGCTAAGGGGAGGAAGTCCAACCGCTTGTTTGTGTTCTCCGGAAGGCGAGCATAACTCACTAAACAAATGTCAGGAGGGGTCACATCCCGCTCTCCTGGAAGCCAGAGGGGAATTAACCTGAGAAGAAACCCGTGTCAGAGATGAAACAGAGGAGGCTGAGTTTTAAGAATATAAATGGACAATTGAGTGCGTAACAATGACAGAAAAACATCCAGGAATCATTGCACTGGTGTTTACCCCTTGCAGACTGCATGTGCATGTCTCCTCTTTCAGAACGTGCACACACCTCAGAGGGTCACAGTTGCTTGCTTGTCTTTGCAAATGAACTTCCACCGCAGGGCTTCTGTTAAATTACACAGTCTAAATCCCTAAAGCAATCAGCTACTGGAATTACAGCTACTGGAACCACTCTGTCTTCTGCTCAGAGCTCCCTTCAGTTCTCCTGTACACATGCACCTGCCTCACCATTACCCTTTCACAAACCCCTCTGCACCTGCGGGGGCTTTCTTGCAGCTATCAGCCCTTCACACTGCACAACGTGCGGCCTCAACAAGAGCAGGGTGGCAGCCACCCATGGGGATGGCTGATGCTGTAGGGCTGCAGTGCGAGTGCAGCGCTCAGAAAAGGAGGTGGCAGTAGGGCAGAGGGGGAAACCCAGTTCCACACCACATTGCAGGCAGGAGCATACCAGCCCAGGGAATAAGAGGACCACTGTCATCCTCATGGCCATCCCCACTCCCAGGGATCATCAGGGAAAAGGATCAAAACTTTTGCAGCTCTTTCTTTTTTCCACCAGAATTGAAGCAGAAATAGTTTGTGGAAGTGTCCCAAGTTCCTTCAAGAGCGTTGTCTTGTCAGTGATTGGCCCCAGGTGGAACTGCAGCTGGAAGAAGAACGTGGGAAATGCAGACAAGGCAACTGCTGTGGGCAGCGCAGGTGTGGGCTGAGACCCAGGACTTACCTTGGTCCCTTGCTCTGATGCTGGCGACTCTCCAGAACTTGTTTTGTGTTGTTACATTGAGGGTTTCACACAAACCCGTGTCCTGGGGAGGGAGGTGGTTCCCCAGAGGCTGTAGTGTAAAGACTGGGTATAGAAGAGAGAAGATCTGTTTTCTAATTATTCTTAGTCCAGCCTAGGTTGTCAGCTCACCTGCTGATGTCTTGCATTGTACACAGGGGTCTTGCCGTGGCAAGGTGATTCAGATTGGCTTGTTGATCTGGCAGAAAACTAATTTACCAAAAAAAGAAAAAAAAAAACCCAACTGTTGGTTCTGTCTGTAGCCTCCAGGATTGCAACTTCCAGTGCAAGGGAGGTGCCAGGAGAGTATGGCTAGGAGCAGGCAGGAAGAACAGGATCACCCCTTTACCAGTGGCCCACGGTCAGATCAGATTAAGCCTAAATGGGAAACTGCACCCTGAGGGTCAGCAGATATTATTCCTGGTCATTGCACAGGCCGAGTCACCATTGTTCATGTCTATTTTGCATGGGTGTAACCCTACTGGTACCACCACAGTCATTTCTGAGACATCTCTACAGGGCTTGGAGAGATGCAGAGGTTCATGGGTTTAAAAACACACTGTTCTTCCCAGGTCTGAGCTTTAGCTTTGGATTGTACAGAGGATAGGCCGTGAGCAGAGTCAACACGATCTAGCTCAATTAAGCCAGACAGAAGAAGCAAACACTCCAAAAACCACCTCTCAATAAATAAAAGGATAAGCCTGAATGAAGGAAAGCTTGTGAGCACTGATAAGGAAGTGAGAGCTCCAGGGCTAAAATAATCAGGAATATCCTTCAGCAAATTATGGCACCTGTGCTTTGCCTGCAGATCTTATGCTTGGCGTTATTCAAGTCATGAGGCACTGCCAATTCTATACATAACAGCAAAAAAGTGAAGCATCGAGATGGACTGAGAAACCACCCTGTCTGTTCTCAGTTCTGGCTGACAGCACAGGTAATGATTTATTCTCATTTCTGTGTATTTCATGTCTGTCCGGTCAATATTCCGAGTAATCAAAGCCTGAAGAGGAATTTCAGTGATAAAGCAGTCAGACAATAGAGTTGGGGTTAGGGTCCCCTCTTACTCACCAGTGCCAGGGTGTTTGTTAGTGGAAGGGAGGTGCCGATAACCTGGGCAGATATTCAGGCTTCCGTTTGTTTTGCTGCCCCACTTAATCCTCACGGTGGCTGAAGCCAGCAATACTTCAGTTAGATTAATGAGCCAAACTAAAACAAACCCACAGGCTTCAAGTACAGGCTCTCCTGTTTAACACTGTGAGGTCCACTACCAAGAACAGCAGAGTTCAGATACAGCTCACTATTAGGAAACCCCCTTGTCCTCCCTTTCGTTTTTTCCACAGTGATGAAGTGCTGGTGCAAGACTGTGACCGGAGACCGTGCAATGGGAGCCTGTGCCTTCCCTTGGGGTGGGCAGCTAAGGGGCTGAACTCTTTCAGGTTTCATCACCTCTGCCACCACAGTCTTTGTTCCCAAGGGGAGCTCATAAACACACAGCAGCTCAGGTGGCTTCAGGGAGCAACCGCTGGAGGAACTCAGGACAGAAAGTCATTATCTCGGCCTTAAAGATCTACCACTAAGCAAAAGCCCATCTTTAGTGTTTTCATTTTGGAGCAGCTGTTGCTGTTCCCTCATAATGGTAAAACATTTTCTCTGTGTTTTGCTAATGGTATGTTAAGGGCTCCAAATCTCTCCTTCCTGTGTTCCTCAGAGTTTCTGCACAGATATTTTAGGAAATCCTGGCATTGAAGACTCATGAAGCAGAAAGCTGAGCTGCAACTGAAAGAAGAAGGGATGTGAGGAAAGGCTGTGAGTAAACAAAAAGCCATTTTTAAGAAAGCCTAAAAAAAAATTCATCTCAAGGAAGAAAAGGGGAAAAGGGAAGGAAGGAAAGGAACTTCCCTCCTGCCAAGTGCACACGCCAGCCCCATACTCTCTGAAAAGGATAACTTCTCATCAAAGCAAAATGAAAGGCTCATGGCTGAGATAAAATGGAGATCAAAGAATCATAGAATAGCCTTGGTCAAAAAAGACCTCTCAGATGTCCACTTCTGAGATAGGCATCTGAAAAATGCCAGCAGAGACAACTGTTCTTCACACCAACAGAGGTGAAGAGAGACTGTGTGCAGCACCGGAGTCAGCTGGGCAGGTGGAGAGCACAGGAAAGGCAACTCCAGTAGTTGGAGAGTCACTATCAACTAATTTGGACTATATAAAGGAGGCACACACCGAGCACGGAGCTGTAGGGAAGGGAAGCAGTCCCACCATGGGGTCTGCATTACCTGCAGCTTGCAGATTCGACATACCCAGCTGTAAGGGAGTCACAGAAATGAGAATCCAGGAAAGCATCTCGGCCTGAGCTCACAGCACTGCTAGGCAAACCACAGGAGTTTTAGAAAGAGCAAGTAATAAAATCCTCTGAAATCTCACGAGTTCTCTCCTCCCTCGTAAATTCTTTGCTCATAGGCATCTTCAAAACCATGAAGATCTGTGAGACAGCCTTCTGTTAGTGTAGTAAAGGAAACTTGGGGGAATTTCCTTTGTCATGCTGAAGCTCAGGGACCACTTAGTGTGTTACGATTTGGCACATGCAGCTCTAAGAAAAGAGCTCCTTCTCTTCACAGATGAGCATGAACTCGGTGCAATACCACCAGAGCCAGGAGTCTCTGGAAAAAAATGAAATGGGAGTTAGGCCAACATTTTCCCACAAACAGAGTGCCAGGATCGTTGGACCATATCTCTTATTTGCACTGGTGTAAATCAAGATGTATATTTATTGCAGATAGCGTGAGGAGCTGACATGGAGGAAGATCAGAGCCTGGATATAACTAACACCAGAAGCTGCATTTACGTCAGTCAGAAAAGGGTATCTTTGCCTGGATATTGTGTTCAATGTGTTCTGTATCTCTGAGATTTTATTTTCCTTTTCCTAGCCATAAAAATTATAAAAGGAGATTAACATAAAGATAAGAGGCAACTAAAGCAGCGCCCTGGCTCAGCTGAGGGGATTGGCACTGAATACCCACAGCTCTGAAACTCCTTCCCCTTCCTCCTCCACAGCAGAGGATCTTCAGGGCAGCAAAGTAAGGTGGTGCTGTAAGCATCACCCCCGGCCCTGTAGTACACCTGAGACACTAGCTCTGGACCAGTCAGAGCACAGGCAAAAAGCAAGTTAGATAGAGTCCACTACATCTGCTGGTATAGGACCACATGGATGAAGTCACAGCCTGGAAGGCAACACCACCCTGGGGTACAGCACAGGGCAGCGGCCAACGACTCCTGGGGAGGGCATTACAGAGCAGCATACCATAACCCCCCAAACCCAAGAAGTGATGACTGTGTTGATCTTCCATACTTTAAAAAAAACAGCTTTCAGGAAAGCAGAAAACCAGAGAAGCAGCCACTTAAATCAGTATATCTACTCACGAGAGTCTGACTCCTTCAGTTCTAGAGGAGACACAGCTGTGTTATTTTACTACCATAGCTGGGAGATTATTTACATGTGCAGAATACAATTTTTAAGTCACATTTCAGGCATCTGTGTTTACTCTGCTGGAAGCAGGTCAAGCTAGGAAGTGTTCTAGTTCGTGCTGACACGTACAGAAAGCTGTTCCCTGCTTCTGCTGAGAGCCTCTGGAAAGAAAACGCAGCAGTTTGGAAATAACTCTTGAAATGAGAACACCGTCTTGTTTCTTCGTGTTAGAGCATGGGAAGAGCACAGGGAAAGGTAACTTGTATTGGCACAGCAAAACCAGACCAGGACAGGAAACAAGAGCGGAGTGAACGCAGGACTCAGCCAGAGCTTCATGGGATGCTGGTACCAACATCTGCAATGAAACACATCTTTCTGTGTCTACGTACCCTGAACTCCAAGGTGCCAAAGGCAGCGGTTGCTGCACGGACATCAGTGTGGTTATCAGCCACCACAAGCCCTGTAGCTTGGACAAGGAGACTTCTGGCACCCCATGGTGTGGTCCTCAAGTGTGCTTGAACAAAACTCTGCATTTCTGGGGGGCTTCCCACTTAGCAGCCTGTGGTTGAGCATCTCCCATATTCATACATGCAGACTGGGGCTGGACTCCTCTGCCGGGACCCTCTGGGCAACGCTGGCACTCGGCGAGTGACTGGCACGCTCTTCCCAATGGGCTCAGCATGCTGCTTGCAGAGCTGGAGGTGGTCAGGCCATGGAGCTGCAGAAGACTTCCTGTGAAATCTCGTTTCTAGGCTACATCTTCCTGAACTCCTTCCACTGAACTAATTAAATGCTGATTTACAGGAATGGTATTTGTTTACACGCTGTTGTTGTTAGCGATCGGCCGAGATGACAAAAGGTCTCTGCAGCAGCTCAGTCACACGAACGATTTCAGGGACTCAAAGATAATGGCACCACAAAGAAGCGTTCCCATGGCCGGGGTGCCGGTATCAGCCGATGAGAAATGACAGCAATATATCCACCTCAGCAGAACTGCTATGTGCTGCTCCAGAGATAAGCGCTCTCACCCAGCCTTTCACACATCCACATATATTACATTTTACTGCTCTTTTCACTGGGGAAAATAGCCATAAGGAATACTGCTCCTCACCCTGTGTAAACTCCCATGTTTCAGAGATTTCTGAGGTCCCCAACAGAGATTAGGACTGGGGTTGTGCTGCCAATGATTCACACACTTCTGTCCCCAGTGCTCCCTGATGAAGACGTCAGTGCCATCCTGGGAACCTGGTGCTGAGAACAGTCATGAATTCCTGTGCAGTTAGATTAGGACTGAAGTAACTAGGAACATCTCACTAATTGCTTTCTTGCAAAATGTTCCCTAAAGGGTTTACCCCGAGAAGCCAGTGCACCATAGCTTTTAACACTCATATACCACCCCTTTCCCAGATCCTAATCTGTGGTTGTGAATGCAGTTATACGAGTTGCCACAACTGTGACACTTGTGATCGAGCTTCTCAGCAGAGCTGCCAGCTCCCCTTCACCATGCTGGAGCTGCAAGAGGTGCTCCCCTGCTCCCAACCTACCCCCTGGATTTAAACTTTTTGGGTTTGGGGTTTGTGGGTGGCTTGCAACAGCACTAAGCAAATAAAATCTGGTTCAGACTCTGATTTGATCAGAGCACCCAAGAAGATAAAAGGAATCCTTTTCTTTCAGCCAGAAGCAAACACTGTTGAGGTTATTGCACAGTAGTGCTCTTATCTTACAGCCAAAGTAATCCCTTCATGCACAACAACAGAAGACAATGTTACTCTGATGTTATAACGGCGTTTCTGAGTGATGGATGAGAGTTTAATACCAGTCTATTTTACCTGGAGGTAAACAATATCAATCTGTTTTACTGAGCTTTACTGTTAAATCCGTGTAGACCAAACATAAAGTGGATGTGTAGTGCCCACTGCAAATACCCCTCAGCTCTAAGGTTGGTGCTAAGAAGGGTGGAAATGCTGCAGAGGAGCAGCTTCCCTGTTGCAGATGGTTATGTGGGGAAGCTGCTGTGAGGTACACCAGCCATTCCCCATCCTAGTTCTGGCACTGCCTATCCCACTCCCACATTAGAGCCCATCTCCTGGTCTGTTGTGACCATCAGCCTGTCCACTTGCTTGATGGACAAAAACAATATCAGGCCAGCTGAAAATTTCACTCCAGCCATGGAAACAGCAGCTCTGTTGCTGGTAACATCAAACAACTGCATTAAAACCCATGAGGCTCTCAAGGAAAATATGAAGGGTAGATGTATCATCTACTGATGTCCAATAAAGTTTGAAAGTCTACAGTGTATAGAGTGTGGCCATGCTTCACTGGATCCTGAGGCTGCCAGGCTCCACATTAAAGAAACAGTAGGGAAAAGCATTTCACAGACTCCTCTGATATACACCAGCCTTCCCAGGGACAGCCTTTGTCTCCTGTCTGCTTTCCTCATGAGCTGCCTCTGAAAGACAACGCACTCTGCCAGGCGCCCGCTGCCTGCCCGCAGCCTGCGGTGGAGCGAGCGCTGCCGTTTGAAAGCGTGGTACCCCACCGAGACCCTCCTCTGGCGGGCACAGAGCTGGCAGCACTCTGTTAGGAAACCTCCCTCCAGGGGCTCTTAGGAGAGTGCTTTCCCAGGCTGCAGACCAGTGCACTCAGCGGCAGTCTGTATC
This sequence comes from Podargus strigoides, assembly GCA_028020825.1. Taxonomy (NCBI): domain Eukaryota; kingdom Metazoa; phylum Chordata; class Aves; order Caprimulgiformes; family Podargidae; genus Podargus; species Podargus strigoides. The sequence goes on along the minus strand of CM051624.1, from coordinate 38,886,483 downwards.
TGGTAGTCTTTAAATGTGTCAAAAAAAAAAATAAAAATGAGCAAATTACATGCAGAAAACAACCTGGGGAACTGTTGGGGGGGAGCATCTTTTTGGGGGCTGAATTGTCGTTTTCTCACCAGGTGCCTCGTTTCTTTCCTTGTGATCTTCACCAACATTTCTAGGAAAAAAGTGCCTGTTCTCTATCCTCTACTCAACTCTGAAAACACGAAGAGAGAACAGTACCAGGGAAGCTTTGAGGCACATCTTCTCCAAACTCCTTTCTATACAGAGCTCTATTCTCCCTTAACAAATTTCATGTCCTCCCTCTCAGAGAAGGTAAGACAATTAAAAAACAGTCCTGACAACATACCTAATAATGGCCATGTTTGTAACGTAACAGCAAGAAGGTGACAAAGCTGTTTTAACTGAGGTTACCCTGTCTGCCAAAGTCAGGATGGATGTAACTCCAGGCAAGGCTGGAAAGCAGGCTCAGCAGCTGTTTGGACACTTCTAGACTATGTGGACAGGAACCTCTATTAGCATCTAGGGATAATAGTAGTAGTTAATTAGCACAATAGTAGTTGTGCTAATAGTAAATTACAGCACAATTCCCTTACCTCTCCAGTTAACACATGCCTCCAGCTATTCATCTGCATTACTTCACCCTGATAAGGGGAAATCTTACTTTCCCAGTCCCACTGTCCTAATCACTGAAGACCAGGTTTAAAATATTTAACCCCAAAAGATGTCAGCCCTATGAATAAACTTGTTTGCAGAGTGAAGGACACCAGAAAGTCTTGAATTGATTTTAAGTGACTACAGGTCAGACTGCAAATAGATAATTCCTCATGAGGTCAGAAAGATATTCCTCTCTTTTGGACCTGGCTAGCCCATTAGCTCTATAACATGGTCCATGCATGCAAGTATTTTTACTGCCCAAGTAAAATCCCTCTGTCTCTTGGTCTACCCATTTATACCAGTCCCCTCTGCAACGTAATGCCCAGGACACAGGATGAAAAGAATTGTTCCCCTAAAACAGCATAATAACCAACTCCAGCAGATAACTTTGCTTTATCCCTGAATGTCCTGACTTTGCCTGTCTGTCCTGCCCATTTATTGCAAAAGTCATGAGCAAGAACATACAAGATTTGAAGCCAGTTAGCTGCACGGGAATATAATATTGAAACAAGCAACAAACACTGGATTCCAGGTCAGAGAAAAATCTCTCCTTTGCCTTGTCACATAATTGAAAATTCTTCCCACAAACAATATGGAGTGTTGGCTGCTGTGTAAACTTCAGCTGCACTAAAGGGACTCAATGATCTCTCTGCCACTTTTCCAGCCTCTTGGCCAAAGCCAGAAAGCTAAAATGCTGTAAGCCAAGTACAAAAGGGTAACATAGCTGCAGTGCCTAGCATTCTCCAAATCCCTCCTTACTTCCCCCCAAAAACCCCAATAGTTTTGCATAAAGAGCATCCTGGAGAGCATCAATGAAAGCACTGTGGAGAGGGGATCGATGCCCTTCCGATAAGATGCTGAGGGGAGCCCCAGGGAAGTTCCCTTCTTGGTTAACACAGCAGCTGCACTGCCTCCCTGTCTCCCGTAAGCAGCTCTGGAGAGCAGCAGCACAGCCAGGAGCCAGGGTATGTGCAGGACACCCGTAGCTGGGGACAAGCCTGGCACTCACCTAAAACCTGGAGAAGTAAAGTATCAAGAGGGACCTGCTTTGGATGTAGAAGGTTCCCTGGCAGTGGGCTGTGGGGATCTTTTATCTGGGATCCCCTAACTCTGCATTCACCGTCCGTTCTATCTCAGACACATTCTGGAAGAGGTTGTCCCTCCTGTTGCCACAGAGGACTTCCAAAATTGGCTGATTCCAGCTTTCTTCTTCCATACTGCACTTCCCCGCCAACTCTCACATGCATGTGATCTCCAGCCAGCAGTTGGGAATGAGGATTTCTGAGATGCCTCTACAATGAGTTGATCTACAGACACATAAAATACTGATATCGCATCATACATCTAATGAACTGTAAACAAATGTCCAGAGAAGGGAAACAGAAAGGCTGCTGGGTTCTCATTACATTTTCTTGCCTGCCCTTGAGTTGCTTAAAATTCCCCAACTGTTCTTCCAAGCCTAATTTAGCAGCACAGTATTAGGTGAAGAACTAACTAGCGCCTGTTCACAAGCCTCCACCTAATGTTACTCCCCTCCACTTGCAAAATTCAGTGGGAATCAAGCCATAGAAAACTTTCCCAACAATCCATGCTACCTAGCATTAGCTTTTCTGTACAGCACACTGACCTGACTACCAGCTCTCATTGAAAAGAAAGCATAAAAACACACTGCCTCTTCTTTAGTGAGGTAGACCAGAAGACACCACTTAGCCCTTGTTGTTTTATACAACTTGCAAATATCTTGCAGCAGCTCCTAACCTTTGGGGCTACTTTTTTTTTTTTTTTAGCAGTGACTGCAACTAAACAATTGAAATTTTCTGTAGAAAGAAGTTGGCAAGCTGTCAGTAGGAGAGGAACAGCTTCTATAGAAAGTTTTTCCTTTTGCTTTTGATGCTGTGGACAATAGATAGTGGCACAACAGCAACTCATATCCAGCTAAGAGAAATCAAGTGATAACCCCCTTCCCAGCTGCAGTGCAGAAGAGCAGCCCCCATACTCTGCTGGCACTGCTGGGCCCATTGATCTGAAGTTATGGACCTCCAGGTCCTCTGAGCACACCCAGACATCATGCCTAAAACATGGTCTTCGTCACTGCACCCTTCTCAGGTTTGAATCTCTGTAAACTGCTCCTACCTAGATTCTGTTTCAGTGCCCCAGCAAACCTGCATTGTACATGTTGTCATCTGGCTTGTCCCTATGAGTTACCCAAATTTCTCCTGCCCTCCCATTTTCCATTCCTTTCCTGCACTGACTGGGGTGCCTGTCCAAGAGATTTGCCTCCATCTCCCATATTCCCCCTGGGAGTATGTCTGGTCTGGATGAATTACTGACCATTGTCCTTCCCATGTGCCTGTTTGAGATATGCCCAATTTCTTCTCCTCTCACTCAAGGCAACATCTCCTTTAGGAAGTGTGATGTCTTGGGAATGCCCTGTCACTCAGGTAGCTCAAAGGCAGCTTCTTCGTCATTGTGACGCTGGCTACTGCCCTTCTCTTTCCAGTTTGAAGAGCTTCTCTGTTCTCCACTTTGCATCCTTCCCAAACACACCATATGTATAACCTCTTCTTCCAGCCTTGTCTCTGAGATTCCCGTAAAACGATGAGCATCTGTAGATGTTCCTCCCCATTCTGTCTTGTTCTGTTCTCAATCCAACGGTCTCCCCCACACGCATGGATTTTATCCTGCAGTATATCGCATCCCAAATTTCATCACTTGTCATTCCTTGACACTGAGTCATTGGTGTTCCTGGATAAGGGAGGAACAAGACTTGCAGTTACACTGAAGAGTGGAAAGCTGGTCTCACTCAAAATGGAGCCCTCTTCAGCCCTTCAGGCTGCTCGAAATGCACTCCCCTTTAAATTCAGTGAGGGGGAAGATCCCTCCAAGAGGAAGCAGATTAAACCTTTCTCTGCACTGCCCAGAGCATCATCTAAAAAAGTTACCACTACCCATAAGGTGTTTCATTTTATCAAAAAGCAGCATTTTTCACTCCCAAGAGCTTTAGATTCTTTACTGGGCTCAGAATTGAGTTTGTGACTATTTATGATACCTGGGGTAATCGTTAGCACCCAGACAAAATGCTAATTTTCCATAGAAGCCACACATCTTCATTACAATGTGAAAATCAGCAAAGAACATATGGTTCATTTTGGAAAAGAAAATAAATTACAAGTTTAAGAGAGGGTTGAATTTAAAACTTGCTAATGCTGTCATCCCAGTGCTGGACTTAACCCTGATGACAGACTCATCTGACAGAAATTTCAGCTCAAAAACTGCCAATGAATTATTTCTTATCTAAAAGGTGAATCATTTTTTTCAGTCACAGAGGAAAAATTCCTAAAAAATTTCAGTAGGAGAGCCCCATGTGCAAAATCTTGAGAAATGCCCTTTCCAGAGCCCAGCTGGTTACATGGGAAGTGGTTTCTCTGGAAGGATCCCTTCCCCATCTCAGCTGGCCAGGACAAATGGGACCAGGGCCACCTGTCCAGGTAGCCATACAGAAGCTCAGATTTTGATGTGGTTCTTCCAAGCAACATTTTGCACCTGGAAAAAGCACCTGAAAACTTGAGGACTGTGGCTTAAAAACTAGAAGGTAAATTTAGGAAAAAGACCCAGAGAATCATGCTGGAACCCCTATGTAGGGCAAATCTGGATGTTTTTCTGCACCTTCGCATCAGCACAGATGCAATACTTCACTCCTGTATTTAACTATTTGTATATGTGTAAAGGGTTGGGTTTTTTTTCCTTTTGCTTCCAGTACATTGGATCCTAATTCATGATGATCTCGTGATGTTTGGCACATGTATCACCGGAAACCTAGCAGATTGAAATGATCATCTCTCATCCTGATAACTCGACAGATGGTTTCTGAAAGTGAAACTGGCAGAGGTAAAATGTCAGTGATTTTAGGCACAGTTCAAATGACTGTTCTTCCTTTCCACATGTAGTCCAGTTCGTTTTCACAAAAAGAGACATGCTTTCTCTTAACAGCTACTTCTTCCCAAGAGTAAAGACATACGGTCAGTAGAACAACTGCTTTGTCAAATGCAAACAAATTCAGCTCTTGGTCTCCATCTAATCATTAATACAATGTTTATCCATCCTATGTTGCAAGAGCGTAATGTGTTCCAAATGGGAGTTCTTGAGAAAAAAAGCCTTCATTGCCAACCCTTCCCCCTCCTCATGGCAAATACTTTTGTTGAGAGCTTCAGGAACTGGAATTTCTCTAAGCAATATCCTATCAACACGATCTATCTCCCCCTTCCCCTCTGGCCCTGCACACATATTTCGATTAAAGTTACAGAAATCATGTGTTGCACAACGCAAAGACACTTGACTTCTTTATAATATGCATGTAGGAAAGCCCCTCTCTCGCTTCCCCTCATTCCATCTTGAGCCTTAGACATTCCAGTAAATAAATCCAATGTTCACATTGGAGAGGGACATCAAACGTCTTCAAATCATACACCCGTTTCTTAATTATTCTGTACGACGAAAAAGGTCAATGAATGCTTTTTTTCTTCTATGGCTTGAGGGGGTGTTTGTTGTTTAACATTCATTAAGTAATACCACATTTCCTGTTCCTGGAATCTTCCCATTCTTGCAGTGCTTCTGGAGGGTATGTGCCGCCTTTCCTCCAATCTCTATCAAGCAGCCAGGCAAGAGAGACACTGCAGAGTAAAAACCAGTGGGCAATGGTGAAAAATGAAATTTCAAGGTTGAAGCACCTGAGTGACACAGAAACAAGACATAAGATCACAGCTTTCCTCCTTCTGGTGGAAGACCTTATTTGGTTAGACAAAACTGACTTTTTGCCATTCTTTTTCGTTGTTTCATGACATGGTGCCAAGTATGCGCTCGAAGCAGAGGGAATGGAAGAGAGCAGCTGCCATGGGTCAGCTTTGCAGAAGACTTCCTCTTCACCAAACCATGAAACAGCCTGAAGGGGAAAAAAATCCTTCACCGCTTAATCTGCAAACTGCTGAAGGGTTTAACCCAATACCTTTGTTTGAAGAGGAATGAAACGAAACGTAGAGAAACACAAGAGACCTCTTGAGTCACGCAGTCTCATCCTCTGTAGTTGTAGGCACCCAGCACAGAATAATTATCAAAACACACATAAATCATCTACTTTTTTCTTGGGAGATGGGAATTACTACAGTGTTGCTCTTTAAAGAAAAAAAAATAACTAATCATTTTTTTTCTATTGCAGAGAGGAATGTAATCTATGTATAACACTGCAGTTCCCCAGATTGCTCAAATGAAGTGGATTGTTATGGTTACTCTTAAAAATGTAACCTTTATTCTAGGCTTTAGATTCTTAAACCTCCAGATAGCAGAGTGCATTAATCTTATTGACTAAATGAAAAAAAAATAAAATTAAATCAATGATATCAGATACTTCCTTTTGATCTAGATTTTCATAGGCAAAAATATAATAACTTCTTAACCTTCTTCAAAGAGTATAGTACTTGCTAAACTGAAAAGCAGGTTTTTCACATCACAGATATTTTATTCTTCCAGCTCTAATTTGACCCATCTGTAATTTGTGGGGGGTTTAATGGATTGGTTTGGATTGGTTCCCATCACTGAAGTTCAGAGAAATGTATCCTCTCTGTGCCCTCATGATGCATCCTGATTTCCCCTTTTATACACCACAAGGACAGTATGGGGCTTTTTTTTTTTTTTTTTGGCCAAATTGTCACATTAGGTCATCATACCCAGAAGTTAATCTATAATTATTCTCATGCCTTTCCCAGATTACCATTTTTCAAGATGCCATTCCCCTAAAAGTGATGAGTTCAATAGGCAGTGAGGTGGCAAGAGTAAAGACTATACAGGTAAGTTTTATCTCGGTCACTGGAAGAATCCACTGGCTAAAGCAAAGAGTTAAAGAGTGAGAAAATCCCAGATAAACCCCTGCTTCCACCAATCTTGTCCAATATCAGCAGTCAAGACTATGTTAGGAGTCCCAGTCTCAACTCTTAACCTCGGATTTGTCATGCTATTGCAGAATTTAAAATTAATGTGATCTATTAGATCACGTTAAAACTCAAACACTTCAGCTAGAGATTGGAAAAAAAGCATGGTTGAACCCAAAGGGTTCAGCAGCCAAGGAAAAAGACAAATCAGTTTCAGAGCCTTCCTCCTAATAGGCTTAGAGAAAGAAGGGGTGTTGGGTGGGACGTGACTTGCCAAAAGGTGAACCATGAGTACCAGGAGTGGAAAAGGAAAGACTGTCTTCTCTGGATACCACAAAAGCACCTTTTTCCACCATGAAATGGTGGGACTTTACACAGTGGAGGTGTGTGGTGACCTGGTGTGCCTTCTATCAAAAGGACCATAATGCTGTTCAACCTGTGTAGACATAAAGAGACTCACATTAGGGCATGGTCTTTCTCTTGCAGATGATGTGGACTTAGGTTCACCACACTCATCTCTCTGTCCTCAACAGCCAGTCCAGGGGAAGGATGAACTTCCTAGTGCTGGCATCTCTGGCTGACAGGCAGTGGTTGATGTTGATGGCTGTACCATTGTGGTGCCAAGAAGCAGGAAGACATTGCCAGTTTAAAGCAGATCCAAGCCCAGTGTAAAGACCAGATTCATTCTGCATCCACACTGTAAATGCACTGTCTTGGGAGAAGAGGTCTAGAAGGAACACTCTGGTCCCCTGCCCACCAGGAGATACTCTAGCTCTCTTCTCACTAAAGAGGGAAATCACGGACCCCGTGGGGCCAGCACATCGTGCCTTGTCCTGGTCCCACAGCTCCTCTCCACCTCCTGCTGCAGCCCCAGCGACTCTCTGTCCGCAGGTTTCCAGCCAGCCTTGCATCCTCCAGCACAGCCTACCTAGGGAGCTGGAGAAGCCAGGGTGATCCTTCCAGGGTCCCTGGGAAGGCTGGGGAACCTGGCCCCATATGCCCACGCTAACAGGCACCACGGTAGTCTTCTCACTAGATGGAGCTAGCAGATGGATGCTGGCAAATCTGTCCTCCCTCCTGGAGGTTCCCCCACAGCCAGCACCACAGGGAGAGGGGATGTGATCCCATGCAGAGCCCCTGGCTCCTCAGGGCTCCTCTTTGGAAATGGAGAGCTTTCATTAAGCATGGAGGAGAGGAGGTTTGGATGACTAACATTTTGGCTCCTTCAAATTCAGAAAAAGATGTGAATGAAGTTTTCACGGAAGTTCTGGAGGCAATGGATTCAAATGAAATTGGGGAAAAAATAACACTGCTGCAAAGCCAGCTGCCTCTGGTACAGGAGGAGCCAGGCAGAAGAAGAACCAAAAGGGTTCTGGAAACACTGCTGCCCACAAAAGTCCCAGCAGAGATGAGGTAAAGCTCTGGAGTAAATTTCCATTGTCTTCCAAGAGCAAATTTGGGGGATTGCTCAACACCAGCTCTGCATGGACAGGGAGAGAGCAGAGGTGCAGTACAGGCCTAAAATAATGCATCTGGGGTGCCCAGAGACTGCGTGCAAGTTCAGTCACGTTTAAACCTGTTGCATATTATGCAGTAGAAGGTGGTAGAGGTGAAGGACCCACAAGCCATCTCCATCCCTAGCTCACAACAGCGTCTAGCGGGGCAGCCTGCTTACACACCATGGCACCACCCAGTGTACACATCCCACACCTTCTCCCCTTAGCGCCCAACCACCCCACAGTCAGATGTCCCTCCCCAGCTCCCTGCTTCCACCACTGGCCCAACACCCTCCTCTCCACATCTCTCACCAGCTGGGACACTTCCACATTGCCATCCCCACCACTTTGGTAGATCATAACCTCACTAATGCAGTCATCATCTGCTTTGAAAATCAATACCTGATCTTTGTTATAGGCTATTTGCAGAGGGAAAAATGGGAGTCGATAGATATGTCTTCGCAGAAAGCCAGGTAAAAACCTACAGCATGTCTCAGGAGGGCAAAACCAGTAATCAGCTCAGAGAAATCCAACTTCCTATCCAAGAAATCTGTTCTGAACACTTTCTGACTCATTTGTTATGTGACCTCTGTATGTACTTTTTTGGTGATTTATGAGGAAACGTTAAAATTGGTCAAGGGGCATAAATTGGTGAGTAGTACTAAAAATGAAGCTCCAACCTCTTGCTGAACATGAAAGACTGGTGAGTACTCCTGGGACTGTTCTCTCTCAGATATTCAAACACACTTGTGGGGTTTCTGAAAGAAGTCAGCATTTTATCAAGGACATATGATACGTTGGGTGTTAGCCAGACTTCAGTGAAATGCACATTCAGCTTTGATCATTTTTTAAACAGACTTTTTTTAGGGTTTTTTTTGCAAGTACATGCCCCAGAAAGGCAAGTGAGGGCTGGCTTTGGGCAGAAGGATGCTGACCCTGATCAACACCGGAGTAAGCAACTTCATTCTCAAGTTTGGCTTCCCTCCCTTCACAGGCGTCTACACGCTTTCTGCATCACTGGTCCACAGAGGAAAACCAGGTCACCCTTTGACAGCTTATCTTGGAAGCAGTGGAGTTTGGCTGTAGCAGCCAGCAGCTTTTATTAAAGTGCATCCTGCAGATACCTAACTCAATCATCACTACCAGCAGATCTCTGCCACATCTGCAAAGCAAACTCAGGTCTGGCAGCATCTGAATTAGGCAAAGCTCTCTACCTTCAGTAAGGGGTCTAATGACAAACTGGTGTGGTTGATGAGCTCAGCCTGCTAACCCCAGACAGACCCTCTGGCTTTACCATCCCTGGTTTCCACCACAGAGGGATTCCCACACCACTAAGTGTTATGCAGTGCTGATGTGTCCCTAGAAAGCATTTCCTGGTGGTTTGAGTCCAGAGGGTTACATCCCCAGCCTGCCCACTGCTTCTGCACATCCCTCTCCTCCCCTGTGAAAAGGAGGTGATGTGCAGCAACAGCGGGTAGGGAAGCATGAGGCGATGATGCTTCTACACACCTCTCCCCCTCCTGAGCCCCCCCAAAAGCTGTAACATAAGAGCCAACACTTTCCAGCAGTCACCAGCACCTGCAGACAGCTGCAGCCCCGAGCAGCCGGGCACAGTCCAGCACCCGCCACCCGCTCTGGCACCGCATCCCCAGCATCCCACCAGGATACAGCAGGCACTGGGGGCACGGCTGCTGAGGGAAGGCGGGGGCTGGAGCAGGTGACACGCTTTGCGCTCCACTGCCAGACCCATTTCAGTCTGTCCCTTTCCACGTGCCCCCCTCTCCCTTTCTCGCCTGCAGACCAGCGGGGCAGCGTGGTCCCCTGAGCCCAGGCCTGTCACTATTAGTCCCCTGGCATATGGAAGCTGCGATGTCCCATGGCGCCACTGCTCGCGCGCGGGGCTTCCCTTCTGACACTCCTGCATTCAGCCCGGCCCGCGCTGCTGTCGCAGGGGGATTTGTACAAAGGGGAGAATGCTTCCTTTCAGCAGCTCGGGGTCAGCGCAGGGCTGCTTTGCTCACAGAGGTCAATCATTAGGATGCTCGAAGATGGCTGGGATGCTTGGGAAGGGCAGGGTACGCTCCACCCCCCTGCTTCTCCCAGCGCTGTGCATTGTCACGATGATAAATGAGAGAGTGAGGTGGGGAAGCTCTTGACTGCGCGTGGCCTGGGCCCCTGGGGGGTTCACAAACTACTGCAAAGCGGCAGCTGATAAAATGGTGACTAATTCAATTAGTGAAATTTAATTTAGGTGGGGAGCGGATGGTGGCTTTGCCAAGACCATATGGGAAACCAGTGGTGTTTCCATATAGAAGAACTTAATTTAAACAATGAACTCATGGGTCTTCATAACCCAGCAGCCAAAGAGCCCCCAGGAAGCCCTGGAAGGAGTTGTACTTATTAACCAGACAAAAGCCTGGCGAGTCTGGGCCAGGCAGGCAGAGGCAAGGGGGAGCGGAGAGCAGAAATCATCCAGGTTCAGGTCCTGAATGTGGCTGAGTTGAAAGAAATCCCTCCCAGCGTCAGAAAACAGTGTTTATCTCCTCACATATCCCCTGCCTGCTTCCTCCAAGCAACGTGAGCCATGACCGAACCCCAGCAGGAGACGGCAGGAGGCTGGGACGTGCGAGGTGAGAAGGAAGAGCTGGATACGTGCTCCTCATCAGTGGGGAAACTGCTCCGAGGAGAAATGCCAAACTTCTGCAGAGACTAATTAGAGTAAAAGGCTTCCTGTCCATCAGGGCCCCGCGCCACCACACTGCCTCCAAGTGCACAAGGCACCTGCCTTCAGAGCACCTGACCTTTCGGGGAGGGAAGGTGTTGGCTGGGTGGTGGAGTGAGAGAAAAAGGGGGAGCCTTGTATCACAGGCATTTTTGGGAGGAGAAGGGAACAACAGTTGGGGAAGTTGGAGTGGGAAGATATTCCCTGCCTGCTCTCGGGGAGTCACACTTCAAAGCCTATAAGTCATAGCAAAATCTCACCTTTCCTAACTGGAAAGGGATAAAAAAAAAAAAAAAAAAAAAAAAAAAGGATTTTGGTTTGGTTTTGGTTTGTTTTATTTGGCATTGAGCCCCTGTGGAATTTGGAAAAAGTCCTGTGACCGAGTCCTGCTAGCAAGAGCATTCCCAGTACTGAAACTGCAAGTGTAAACCTTCATGGAAACCAATTTCTGGGTTCTAAAACCTGGGAAGTCCTGCTGAAAAGGCTGGCTTGCTCCGCTGGTTAGGGAACAGAAACACCACCATGTGATGAAAGCAACCGAGCACCACAAACAGACAACTAAAGTAGCAATTATCAGACACTTCAAGAGAAAATACTTACAAAGAAACGCACAAGTAGTTGCCCATGACTGTATCTCCAAGGCATCGAAGTCTGTTGGGAGCAATTAGGGCTCAGCAGCAGGCTGGGAAAACTCCAGGAGAAATTCCAGCTCAGTTCCTACCGCAGCCTTGGTTCAGATGGAGAAAGTCCATCCTGTTGCAATATCCGTGCACCCAACAGGCCCGCTCCTGTGCATGGCTGAGACCCAGCGAGACACATCCAAAGCAAGGCAGGAGGACCTGCACGCCTCCCGGCCAGCGGTGAGCTGGTGCTGCGCTGCTCCCTCGGGCAGGGAGGGATCCAAGTGTGAGCGCTCGGTGGAACGTGAGCCGGAGAAGGAAGCTTTCCACTGCTGAAAAGAGAGATCCAGGATTTTTAATCTTTTTCGTCCGGTTTTGTCTGTGAACAGTTAAGGAAGCAAAGACATCTGGGGTTGCCTGGTGAACTGTGAGACAACGTAAGTGTGCTTGGGTAATAACCACAAATCATGCGTTCAGCCCTAATCCTACCCCTCTGTGCTCACTCCTAATGCTGAACTGTTCTCTTTGCTGCTTTGGACACTGGTCAAAGGCAACTTTTTAACAAAAACATATCCACTGAGAAGGTTTCCATAGGGTTTGGGGTTTGTTTTTTTTTTTAAGGAGGGAGTTAGGAAACATAAAAACTTCTGCAAACCTTTAATGCTTGGCTATTTCCTCGAAAAACAGCCAGTGGCATTATGCTGCAGATCAGGGAAGGAACAAAAGGGACAAGGGAGCTGCTGGCCTCAGATATGATGTAGGGAAAGTTTAAGTGAGTCCCCAAACCGAGGAGGAGGTGCTGTGTCCCATGGGAAGCTTGGCAGACAGGAGGACAAGACATCCTCGGTGCTCGCAGTATGCTTGGCCTCTAGAGGCTCCACTGTGCACAAACATCTGTCTTTTGTACTATTCAAGCACTTCCCTCTGCCCCCCATCCACCCCAATGCCCTCCCAGGAATATGTGTTCCCACCTGACACTGAGCTGCAACCAGCCGGTGCCCAGAGGAATCCATGGTGGCTGTGGCACATCTCACACACCGAGAGGAGCCCAAGCAAGGCAAGGAGTATCACTGCCCACGCTGAGATATTCCTGCAGGAGAAAGGTGAGGAAAGAGGTCAAAAAAGAGGTACAAAGTGTGAAGGAGGGTCTTATTTGCTTTCCCATTCCCCACCTCCTCAGTTGCAGAGAATTCAAGTCATTAAACAGTGGTGGTATTCAAAGATGTGGCAAGGTCTGTCCTCATAGGGAAGATGAGGTGGTAGCAAAGGCTTATCATCCTCAGCCCCAGCACGGCCTCTCCCAGCAGTTTTGCCCCTATCTGTCCCCCTTGCATAAGAGTGTCACTGTTGTGGCTCTTCCTACTACCATATTCCTCTGCCAGCTACACACAGTTGCATTAACCCTCCCTGAGCTTCAGGCTAGGCTGTTCCAGATTCTTCATCCACTGACTTAAGCCCAGGAGTCATTAGTGCCAAGCAGGTAAGGACGTAGCTAGCCAGGTCCCCATTCATCACACCTAACTTCACATATGCCATGGAGGGCCTTATAGTGACCCGTCCTGCTAGAGGCACCACAGAAGGTGCACCAGAGGAGGGCTGAGACCTGGAGTTGCAGAGAAGGACCTGGAGGTACAAGGGAAGATGGAGATAAGACAAAAGATGTGGCACTAACAATAAAAGACATTAGTGGCTGAATTAAATGAGCCCACACATGAGCAGGCACACAGCAGAACTGCAGGATTTGTGCTCTTTCACACTTTGGGACACTTAGGTACCAGACTCGTCACTATTTACGCTGGCTACTCGTGCTCACAAGGGCTGATCTGACTACTCGGAGTCATCAGGACACGAAGATGTGGCCATGAGCTACATGCCAGAGAAGGAGAGGAAGCTCTACCTAGAGATTGCCTCCCCAAAGGATCCCTTGCTAGGAGGAACTTTCCTTTGAGTGAGCTCATCAGCATCAGAGATGTTTTGTGCAGACAGGAAGATGCAATATACGTGCAAAGGCACAGGGTGGGGGGAAGGAAAAGACCTGTCCTTCTTCAATATAAAGCCAACGAAGAGGCACCTCAGGAAACTGAATTGGGACAAAATGTAATGTGATCAACTCCTGTCACGTAGAGACAATGAGAAAAAAAGTATGTCACTGCGATGGAACCCCTGCAAAGGCATTGTGGTGAAGTTTGCCTTCAGCTGCTCCCTCCTGGGCTTGGAGTGCATCAGCAAGTGGAAGGTGGGCAGCTCCGCTTGGACACCCGACAGAACCCATGTGATAGCACGGGCACTACTAACAAATAACATGATAGATTTAAGACTCACAAGAGAGCAAGGGAAAATCCAGAGTGGGGCTTTCTGGGGTTTGTTTCTTTTATGCACCACTGGAACCAGGAAATACATCAATATGGAAGTTTAAAAATGGTCTGAGATTTCACGGAACTTGCATCAAAGTGGCGCCATGCCTAATACTACCATAACTCACAAAGGTCACACACTGAAGTGCTGGTTTCAGACAGCAGCTCAGGGAATTTCAGAGAGATGTTTAAAGAAGCACTCCAAGGGCTGGCTGATGTACTGATCAGGCTGTGCGGGAATCGAACTTCACCCCACAGATGCTGTTTGTGAACCACCTGCAACAAATGCAGAATTTTTGACTGTGCTCATGAACTTTTTTTATCAGAGAAAGCTATAAACTTCCTTGGCCTATCTGGAGAATCATAAACTGATTGAGATGGCTGTTGATGGAAATATTTCAAGTTTTAACTGGATTCACTAAGAAGTGAGATACGGGAAAAGTGAGCTGGTCCTTTTCCAGTGTGTGGTATTGACCAGTCACCTGCATCCACACCAAGGGGTTCTCGATGGGGATGCACCAAGACAGCACCTGTGCTTGGCTTTCCTGGAGCACTGTGCACCAGCAGAGGAAAAACTGCAACCGAGGGACCCTGGGCTCCCTGCATCAAACAGCTGCATTCTTATTGCATCATCACATTGAGCCTTGCTCGCAAGAAATGAGACGACAGGGTGCTAAACTGCTGGTGGGCAGCCTGCAGCAGCACTGGTGCCGTTGTTGGCAGAGGGAACTTGCGCTGCGCAAGTATGGAGAAGGCCAGTGCCTTCACGGAGACAAGAATAAACTACACTACAATAGGGTTTGGCAACAAACATGAAGCATTGTTCACTTTGCTGTTGTTAGGGGTGCAGAGGAAGGCACAGTTTCTCATAAAGAAGCAATGTTTCAGCTCAGTTCTCTGATCCAGATGGAAAACCTACAGATAAATAAGGCTTTACCTTAGCCTCTGGGTTTCTCTGAATTGGGTTTGTTTTCAGCTGCGTCAGAAGCTGGCTTTGTTGTGTTTAGCTTCATCATAATATATAGCTATAACTTGAAAGTGATGGATTCTGCCAGTCAAAGCCCTGCATTAGGCATTGCTGGCAGCTCCATCCCTCCCTACATGGCCACAGCCCCTGGGGTGGCTCTTGGGATGCGCTTCCTTGGGTGGGAATCCAGGTTCTGCCTGATTCAGGTAGATGGACTCAGAGAAAGTCTATGGGCCACATTTTGAAAAGTATATCCAACTGCAGATGTAATGTTTTAGACTGCATTTTTAATGGCCTGTGTAATTCAATGGCTCATTGAAACTGCCCTGAAAGCCTGCCTGCTACTGATGGAGCTGGGAACCAAGCAGCCAGGATGTGCAGTGAATGCACAGAGTCAAACAGAGGTCACAGTCAGGTGGGACTTTCCCACAAATGTTCCACAGAGGACAGGAACCTCCATCTCATGGCCAGGTTCGCATGCCATGTATTTCCCCTATTAGTTTTGCCTTAAGATAACCTTTCTGAACACAGAAGACAAGATCCCTGGCAGTCATACTCATGGACCCATTCTTCACACCCTTGCTTTTACTGCTTTGAAACAACGATATTGCCAAGTCATTTTGTTGCTGAAATGGCCACTGATGACAGAAAGCAAGAATCAAACTCAGACGTCTTAAGAAAACTGATCTCAGTAAAATACAATGATCAAGACAATTGTTTCCTAGTGGGCAGGACCTTGACTCCCTGTAGAGTACAAGCTGCCTATGTTCTCCAGGTAATCTGGGTTTCCATACCACAAGTTCCTAGGGGATGCACTAACTCTATCTGCTTCTTGAGAGACTCTGCTCACTCCTCCTACTGCAGAGATTTCAGTACTGCACAGGTTTCACCAGCACTTCCCCGTGTGCCCTGTCTGGTTGGAGTTCCCAGACGTGGTGTCCCATCCCCAAGCAGAACAGGTTGCAAAACGCTTCTCTTGAAATGACCTCACCACACTGAACAGCAACTGCTCTGGTATGATGTTCAGAGCGTTTCCTGAAACAAAAGGACATTGTCATAACCAGAGCCTTGTACAATGCGCTCCACAAAAGGAGGGAAGGAAAGTAAATATAGAAAATTGAGGAGATATTCGGCATTCTGAGAGACACAACGAAAGGAAAACTGCCAGGAAGTGACTGTACAATGGGGTCAGATCCAGACTCCGTGGTACATTATACTTACTCAGGCAACCCCCTCCATTAGCAGCTGAACTGTGAGTGCACAGCACCCCTGGAAATAGGGACAATGCCATCCAAAAATTAGTGACAACCTTTCCACTGAGTTCGAGAGCCAGGCTCTTATTTTAATATCTAAGTAAAGCCTTTTAATTACTAGCTACATGCTTTCAGTTTTGACAGCCTGAGCCTGGCTGGGTGCACATAAAGCATCCTTCAAATATTAACAGGCTTGTTTGTATTCATATATCCATCTTCACTGCACACAGAACCAGAGGAGATGTCAAAACAGCCCAAGTCCATTTACCACACTGTCATCTGGTCCAGGCCACTCATCTTTGCACTCTCTAAAGTCAATGGAGGGAGAAAGAGAGGTATTTCCAAAGGATAATTCATCCCAACCCAAGATAAATGGTGTTATCAGGGGAAGAAGAGGTTAAACTGCTATTTGAAGATGCCTCCATGGTCTACCAGGAAGTATAGACAACTGACTTAGACTAAACACCTATCTGCTAAATAAAAAAGGGATGAATCTCACCATCATGGTCTAAACAGATAATAGAATACAGATGCGTAGAGTGGTAAGTGACCAGATGGTGAATTTATCATACTACAGCATAGCTTCTTGTAATATAAATACAGGCTGATGAAATAGTTGATTTGCCCAGCAGACCGCCTCAGCTTCATTACAAGAGCTAGGCTGGAGCCACAACAATTTGTCACAGGGCCCTGCTTGTATTTTTAGAAAATATGATGGTCTGGAAATAAAAGATTATGCGCAAGCAATAATTTTTGGTCAATTAATCTAAGGTTCTCTGTACTGAAAAAGAATCGTAGAGTCCATTTATTCTGCACTATGTGCAGAAATCATATTTAATGCCAAATTACATTTAAATGAACAAAACCACTACAAGACTACAATACATTAAGACTACTAAAGATAGCCTCTCCCATCTATTCCCCTGGGCCTCAGAAGCAATGGGTTTATTTTGAACTAGTAAAGCAGATTTTGCTTTAAGCCTCTTTGGGTCAGGGAACTACCAGAATTCTTCAACAAAACTATTTCTGGTACCGTGGAGACTCTGAAAATAAAGAAGAGGGTTAATTTTTTTAAAAAATAAATAAATAAAAAAGGCCTGCTTGAATCATTCTACCTGGTGGGAGCAGCTCCCTACAATGTGAGTATGGATAGCCCACAGCCAGCATCTCCCAGGGCAGGACATGAATCAGATCCAGACTGATGACTCGTTACGTCTCCCTTGCTGCCCAAGGCAGAGTCATGGCACATCCCGCTGTCTCCCAGTCCTGCAGTGCACATCCATCCCATGGATCCAGCTGCCCTGCAATTCAGAGCAGGAATGGTGACCCCAAGACCTGCTCACCTCCCTGTGATGCACGCAGCAAGCACACATCTGTGACGCCACCTTCCCCACACAGATGCAGGATGGTGCAAGCCTGCTGGAGATCAAAGTCCCAGTGAGGATGATCCCATGGCACTGCAGCAGGACCTCACATAGCTGCAGGGAGCCCTTATGGATAGGGGACAGGTTGCCTTGAAAGCACCAAAGGAGATGTCCTTCAAGAGAAGGCATGACTTCAGTGGAAGATCCTCTGTGAACACAATGCCTGGCCACTTGTGAGCAGCTCTTGTTTTTACAGAATCACAGAATGACAGGGGTTGGAAGGGACCTCTGAAGATCATCCAGTTCAACCCCCCTGCTAGAGCAGGATCCTAGAGTAGATCACACAGGAACACATCCAGATGGGTTTTAGATGTCTCCAGAGGTGGAGACCCCACAGCCTCTCTGGGCAGTTCCAGTGCTCTGTCACCCTCACAGTAAAGAATTGTTTCCTTATGTTAAGATTGAACCTCCTGTGTTCCAGTTTGTGCCCATTGCCCCTTGTCCTGTCACTGGACACCACCAAGAAGAGTCTGGCCCTGTCTTCCTGACACCCACCCTTGAGATATTGATAAGCATTGATGAGATCCCCCCTCAGCCTCCTCTTCTCCAAGCTAAACAGACCCAGCTCCCTCAGCCTCTGAGCTCTGCCCCACCATTTGCTGAGGAGCTCTGGGACAGCACTGCAGTGCCAGGCCTCCCCATAAATGCACCTTCTCAAGGTCCAGCCTGCTTCTAGGAAAGGCTCTGAAGAAGTGTGTGCTCATACAACATCCACAAAGGAACTTTTTTGATATACGCTGTCTGCCCAGGGACTTTTCCACTCAAGGAATTTTTTCCAGCTGTGTGGAAAACCAGTAAGAGTAGGCATTTATCCAGCACTTTCAGAAGAAATTGTGCCTGCGTTAGTAGCTGGCATTGCTTCATAAAAGAAACATCGTGTTGAAAATAATGCAAAAGTTCTTTGGTTTACTTGTCATGTAGTTTACATAACTTTGTCACTTTTTAAGGTTATATGCAATGCCAGAGCTCAGAAAAGTGACTTTTCATGGGGAAATGCAAATCAGTAATTCAGGTAACTGCTGATTACATCTCCTGAGCCCACTGAACCAGTGGCCTACTGCTCTTGCTTTGGATCTGCTTATGACAGTCTATCCATTCAAACTTGGCCATTCTTTCATCCCTCTCTGTCCCCCCTGTGGAGCCCAAAGGGGAAGAGTCTTGAGGACTGTCATGGTGCTAAGAATGAAGATGTGCTGGAGATTTCTAAGATAACATTTGAAAATCAGGGGACATCTGGGCTACATAACATGACTGTCAAGACTAATGCCCTCCAAAAGCCATTCCAGTCCTGAGGGCAACTCCCACTGCTACTTCTGTTCAGCCCATCTCTCCGCTAGCACTGGTGTCCCACACCTGACAGATGTGGGACTCAGCAACAAAGTCCAGAGTTTTCCTATGTGATGACTGGTTTGGGGAAGCAGTTTTCTTCTGGCCAAAGCATGGCCTTGAAGGGTGAGATCTGATTGTTCTCTAACCACAGGCATTACCAAAGCAATAAAAGGACCTGGATTTTGGCATTTTCATGTGTGCATGTTTGGTTTTTATCTTGACCTGAAAGTTTCTATGTGGCTGGAGGGCTGCTGAGGGCTGCTCTAAGGGGTGGAATTTGGATGGTGGGAGGGGGAGAAATACAAAGAGAAGGATGATGAAGAGACAGAGTCTCCTGTTAAAAGCATGGAAGGGACATAAATGGCTGGTGTATTACTCTCAATTCCTCCCTGATCTTTATCTGTCTTACCCACAAACAAATGTCCACTCTTTCAATTACCTCCTGCTACCAAGAATTTTACAAATTAGAGACAGAAAATATCTTGAGACAAAGTGGCTTAGTCTCAACCCAGTAATACTCCTTTGGGCACCAGTTTTTAATATTTCCACCAGAGCAGTTTTAAATGACATCAGCACCTTTCTCCTCCTGAAACTCCCCCATACGTTGCACATCAGTAGGAACTCTTAACCTCCATCACCCATCTCAACACGTCCTCTTTGCAATCTTGCAAACAGTCCAGTCTATACTTACACATCATTTAGCAAAGCTAACAGCAAAGTACACAAATTATAATCTATTAGTTTGTCTCTCTCAAGGCTTCACTCCTCTTTTGACTGCTGCTGGAATAAATCTAGAGAAATTTTACCTGACTCAGGAGAAATAAATTTGAGGATGAAGAAGGAGATTGAGGCAGTGTCTGCCCCTGCAGCTCCCTTGTAATTTTTACTTCTTTTTCCTCCGTATGTTTTGCCCTCCTTCACACCCCTATTGGCAACAGCCAGTGTGCAGGGCCAGGGGCTGCAGAGTTTTAGAGAGGCAACAGCAGAGAAACACTTCAGATGTGACTGTTTAACCTCACGCAACCTGCTGACACCCCACTGCTTCCTGCAGGGAATGTGGGAAAAGAGAAATGACTCCTGTTCTGGTCAGCTGGTTTCACGAGACACCAGCCGCTCCCTTGGCTCTCGCATCCCCACACGACAAGGGAGTGCTCCCAAACCAGCTCCCCTGCACCGTGTGACCAGGAGGAAGGCAAGCAAGGACTGACACCACTCAAGGCTGCAGAGGAAACCCTCCTTCCCAGCCTACTCCCCCTTCCGTCCTTCAGATCCTTCCCAAACCCCAAAGTGTGGTCTATGCATTTCCCTTTTGGGATGGATCACATTTTTATTAATTTTACGGTAAATCACTTCCCCATTTCCTTTGTTTATGCTAGGTGGATTCGGTGGTTTCCATCTTTGTGTGACACAGCACTTGGCACGTGAGCACAACCCATACCACCACTTCATCGCATGCACTGCTGACACTCCAGCTCTAGGAAAAGAAGGTAAAGGGGCTGACTACGCTGTCTTTTCCCTTCACCCTCCTGCACCAGTTCAAATGGAAACTGCAGCCTTGCATCCCTCAGTCCCTTCCTCCTTCAAGCAGGATGGTCCCAAATGCTAAGGCAGCACAGTTCAGATGTTCACCTGCCACACTCAGAAACAAGGAAAGCCACCACACTGTCAGCCCAGGGAAAGGCAGCATCCTCACCCTGCCCTCCCTCTCCTCTGCCTACTCCCCTTCCTCCCAGGGCTTTGGGCCCCTTCTTGAGAGCAAACAGCTGGGCTGCACTTTTTTAATTTCTTGGCTTTCTATGGCTTGGGTCCCAACCTTAGTGTTGTTTCAGTGCCATTTTTCTTGTCTTCTGAATAACAAGCCTGGAAGGCTCCACCTTGCTGCTGGCAGCGCATGCCGCGAGGATCCTGCCATACCCGTGCCAGGAGCTTTTCTTCCTAAGGACCTTGCCAGTGCCAGTCCCCAGGGGCAACCATTGCAGCAAGTTAAGTGTCTCCATGGAGATCTCCCCAGCTCACTCTCCACAGTCTCTCTCCTCTTATAGCTTTCTGTTTATTGTAAACAGCATCCCCATCTCAGCTGGAGCTGGTAGCTCTTCTCTTCACCCTGGTCACCTGCCCACCCAGGTTGCCTCGCAGCCTGCTGTTGCCTGGAAAAACAGCAATGCCACCCTTTGAAAACAACCCACACGTGACAGAGGGCTCTTTTCATTCCTGGGTTGCTTTTTTTTTTCCACCTTCCTATTATCAGATTTGCCTGGATCTCACATGGCAGCTGCAGCATCATGCTGCCAATGAGGACTCTGTGGTTTTGCGTGGCTGGGAGTGTTGAGGAAGAGCTTGTAGGAGGGAGACCGGGGGCGCTGCAACCTCTAAACTCCACTCTTTCCTCCAGCCATATCGCCCCAAGGCTGGGCTACTGGGTAACTGTACAGCCTTGCCCTTCACTCACACCCACAGCATGCCTTGGTCCCACCTGAGCAATCAGGAAAGGGGTCAGAAGTTTCCCCAAGTCTTCAGGATTCTCCTGCTTCTTCAAGATCCATATAGTCCAAAGCTCCCATCTCCCATCCAGTATCTTCCATCCACCTTCTGATGCCCACCAGAGATGAGGGAGCCCCTTTGGGAATGGCATTTCTGTTACACCCCCCCCAGTGGCAGTAAAACCCTACCTTGCTAACGCAGTCACAAAAAGCACCCATGGTTGGGAAACAGTTTACTCTCCCACAGGATTTTTTAAAGAGATTTGGGGAAAAATGTGGAGAAGTAAATGCACTCATGTTCCTTCCTAAGCTATTGCCCTCCTCTGTAACAGACAGCTGGCACATCCCCAGCATATTGCTACAGTTCCTCTGCTCCTGACACTATTTTGAGGCCATATCTTCACACCAATGAACCATTCCAAAACAATTTCTCCAGTGTATTTGGCACAAACAGACTTTTCTCTGACATGTCTGTGCAATGGCACCTACTGCTCTTTGCCAGGGTATTTTTTTCACTCAGCCCCAAGGAAACCCGCCACTCCCTTTCTGCAGGAACACCTCTGACAAGCTCAGATCCCTGCCCCTCTCTCGGAGCAGGGCAGGATTTGCTACGTGAGGCTATGGTGGGGGCATGCTGGGAACAGTACGTGCACCTCATGCTAGAGTCACAACTGGTCTTCAGGTGGCCTTGAATCCATTGCTTCATTGCTTGGTGCCTCAGTTTCCCACACTGGATCACAGAAATGACACTGGTCTCCTTTCAGAAGTATTTTGATGCCTTTATCTAAACACAAGCTAGAGAAGCCTCTGTGAATGGATGAGAAGTTGCATCTGTAGTTTCTTAAACAGGCAAGATGGTACATCCTTGGAGCTTGCCACTGCCATAGCAGAAAGTAAAAATCTTTCTAAAATTGCCCTGGGACAGAGTTTTGTCACCCAACTCCTCTCACAATAGCCCAAACCTGTAATGGTGAGCATGACTCCCCATCCTTCCAGGTTCAACCTGGTTTGCATTGGCCAGCCAGCTCCCAGTGGGACCTTTGCTGCTTCTGACCCACGGGTGTGTTTATCTGACCTGCACACGGGCCACAGAAGTGCAGATTCACAAAACATGGCTGTGCAAACTCCTGTCAGCAGCCAGCAGGAGGGGAAGCACTCCCAGACCCCTCCCAGGTCCTGGCACACACGTGTCACAGGTATGTAGGAAATACAGCATAAAACATGCTTATGATAAAATCTGTGTAGTGGGGATGAAGACACTCTGGTTACTTCTGAACTGTGATTTGCGCAGAAAGAGATGCTGACAGACAGAAGTTGAGATGGAGGAAGAAGGTCCTGGTGGCAAACAAAGTTCTGCCTATAAAACAATTTCAGAAGGACTGAAATGGCCTCTCCACCTTCAACATCTGCCTCCAACTAAGTCAAACAGGGCAGCTCATACAGCATAAGCTCTGCTCAGCAGACACTCAGACCTCAGTGAGCCTGAGCAGTCCTCCAAGTTCTGGTGATACTCAGAAGACTTTTCTGCACTGATACATTGCAGCTATTCCTATAACCTTCCCTTCGGAGAGCAGCACTCAATGGAGGCGATGGGAAGCAGGAGAGCTAATGCTGACAAGTACAAACATTGATGGCTGGGGACATCAGGTCCCTCACTTGTTTAAAGCAGGCTTGTAGTCTAGTGCCTGACAGGATGAGTGTCTCTCCCAGCCAACATTAATGGAGAGCAACTCATCCTGTTAATGCACTAGCCTGGTTGATCTAAACTGCACTGTTTCGTGGAGCAATCCCATCTGTTGTACATGGAGAATTGTCACCTTCAGGCAGAGAAGAAAGCTAAAAGAATAGACATGCAGGTGAAGCACAGGTACCAAAAATGGTGAAAACTTATGAGATCATCTTGTCCTTCCCCCACGCTTAGTCAATACAGGATTGTTCCCTGCCGGACTCCAGAACAATGCCACTTAACCTAGATGCAATCATGCTGCAGGAACTGCCAAACACAATGCAATGAAGAGCAGAGAATGAGCTCATATGAGTTAATCGAATTCCTGCAATAAAACAATCCAGGGCTCTGGTCTCCGTCCTGCCACCTTCTCCTGAGCCAACACATCTACACATTTGTGCTAACACTCAAACAAAAGCTGAAGCCACTGGTGGGCTGCTGAAATAACCTGGAGCTGGGAGAACACAGCACAACAATATTGAGAAACGTCCTCACTACTGAAACCGCCACTTTGTTTAGGTGGAATCCATAAACCTTGTTATTCACAGACATTCGGGGAGCAGAGCTTTATGTCCAAGAACACTCACAGATAGGAAATCCATTGTGTAGGCCAACATGAATAGACCCTTGCATGTGCACTTTGTATGGGAAGCATCCAGGTGGCTAGTGAGAAAATAGCTTCTTTTCAAGTAAAATAATGCATTACAAACCACTACCAATGATTCCCAAGCAGTTATAAGGCATCCCCATCTGTGAAGCATACGTCACCCAAGCAGGAGCCCAGAACAATGCTGCAGAGCAAGTGTACTGTAGGAACAGCCAGCCACAACACAGCAAGCACTCTCCATGGCCCACAAAATCCACCATCAACCAAAGCGATCACACTCGCTATTTGCCAAACATGAGCAGAGCAACAAAAGCACACTCAGAGGGCGAAAAGGAGCATCCCAAATACTCCTTGGACTGGTATCTTACAGTACCTTATAAATAATAGATCTTAAAACAAGGGTTAAAATGTCATTGTAAGGTCCACCAAAATGCTTTCCTGGAACTGGCCCAGGTAGCAAACCCATCTCCTCCTCCTTCTTAAAATCACATAGTTGATAAAAAGCAGAAAGGCTTTCATCACTATTCTGTATGCATAATTAAGTTTAATTTGCAGAGCAATGAGTGCGTGCACACACACACAGAGCTTGTTCATTTATGTGACTGATACCCAGAAACACAATTCCTCAGCCAGAGTTTGGGCAGCAGATACAAAAAATGCATCTTGATAGTTTTGATACTGGAATGCAACAGCATGCACAAAAATATGTCCACCAAGTGCCACATATTGTAAACAGGAGCATAAGTAAAATAAATAAATACATGTCATTTCATCTGGGTTGACTCAAGTTGACTCAATGTGACATTTCCTTTTGTAGTGAAGAGCATCAGAGAAACAGGAGCCTATTTATACATACTGGAATACATTTGGGTGAGTTTTTTTCCTAGCTCTCTTGACTATTTTGCAGTTAGCCAGTCTAAGACTTTAGAGGATTTTTCCCCTTTCGAGGTCAAGATTTTCTTTCTACTTGGTCTCCCAAGATCATAAGTCAGAGCCCTGCGTCCTTAAAAATAACATTGCTGTACAGCTGTGATCAATGACTTCAGCCATGTGATTTTTGCCACAAAGGCAGAGGATACTAGGCTGAAAACAGTAGCTGAGTTCAATACTATCAGCTTTTTAGAAGCATCTGAGACAAGCTCCATTTCTCCCATGTTTGCTTTCTCCTCCTGACTGATGCTTTGCAGCTGTGTCTCTTCCAGCAGCAAGGCAGCCAGGGCTCCCTGGGGAGCCCATTTACACTGTTGCTCTTGAATGGCTAAAGTGGGAACACGCGTCCTCTGTCTCTTGACACACACAGCTCTGTGAAGCCCTGGGGTGGTTTTCATGGAAGAGAAAATTTTGGCTAAAGCTTTTCTTGCTCTGCCTGCCTCGTACAGAGTGAACACAGTGCTGATCTCGGACATGACTCTCGTGCTCCTTGAGCTGGGCGCGGTGCTGCGGTCAGGACTGAATGCACACATGGGGATCGCTGTGCTGGAAGCTACCTACAACAGAGCAGAAGGGAGCAGTGACAGATGCTCACCTCCTTGTGCAGGTTTCCATCTGGAGCTCCCAAAGCATCGTTCACAGGGAATAAGAATCACAGGGAGATATAGGGAGGAAAAGAGATTGATCTGGTCATCCAGCAAGCCAGCTGAAGGGTACGCGTTTTGAGTACCAGGACAGGCTATAAATGTTACAGCTGCCTACACAAAGTCACTTATTTACCATGAGCAGCAGAGTATGGCAAGCACAAATATCTCATGAAATCCTACTGAGAAAGCTGAGCCTTGCTCTGGTCTAGGCACCTCTCTGCAGCCCTTTAGAAAGATGGCATTGCAAAGCCAAGGCTCACTGTGGAATGTCACGCACGTCTGTGTTGAGGGAGTTGGAGGGATCAAGAGCTAGGCTTTTCTTTAACAAGGAGATGAGGGACCACTGGCCAAAGCAAGCAATTCCCCAGAGCTCCCTGCCCACACAGAGTGACGCTGGAGCACTGAGCAAATGCGATTACAGTTATCAACAGCTCATCAGCCCTGTGAGAAGGGCAAGAGGAATGACCTTTGCTTTGACAAACAAGGGACCTGAGACAGGTCAAGAGCAATTATAGCAGTGCTGGGAGAAGCATAGCAAGTCTCTGGCCCAGGGTTCACACTAGGCTGGGCCACCAGCATGATCCAGTCTCAGTCCTCTGGGCAAAGCCATCATTCTGAGCTATTCAGCTACAGACACCTAGCAGAGAAGGAGACGGGAACGGGAACTGCACTTCAAAGCCCTTGGCTGTGCATTACTAGCTCAGCTGTCACCCACATGACTCTCCACATCACCTTCCTCCTGTGCCCCTGGCAAGGGGCTCCTTGGGCTCACAGCTCACTCCAGCAACAAGGTTGGCAGGAAAGGCTGACCTAACCCTGCACCAAGCAGGCCCTGAGACCTATTGTCTTGAAATCAGGGTAATGATGGATGCCTAGGATGTTTCATCATTTCCCAGCACTGTTACAAGGCCCACATTTAAACCTCATCAAAACCTTTTTGGTTTCCTTTCTGATTTTTATTTGCCTGGAATGCTAGCCATACCTCCCCCAACCTTTGCACTCCCGTTATTAAACAAGTGGTCTATTTTTCAGAGAACAAGCCTGTTAATTAACCACCTGCATTAGCAGTGAGACCCTAGTGAAGTGTTTGTCACTCAGGATGCATCCCTTGCATCCTCTCCATCCACTCAGGCTCCATCACTCCCTTCTCAGCTTTTTCCCACACTTGCCACAAGGTCAAACAAATGAAAGGCTAGATGAGTCAGAAGTAGAAAACAGAGCAATGACCTTCTGAATGCATTTAACAGAGAGGTTAAGACAAGAAAGTTAAGAGGCTGAGAGGTTAAGAGGGCTCCAAGCTGAAATAAATAGAGGCCCCAGGTGAGGCTGGTCAGGGTCACCACAGCCTGGTGGTGCCCTCAGGGCCTGGCACGGTCACCAGCTGGATCCTTCTTTGGACAGAAATGGTGCGTCCTCCATGTGCAAGGGCAGCACGTGCCTGCACACACATGCAGGCACAGCGTGATTTTGACATTTGCCCTCTTCATTTTCCATAATACCCTTCTGTTAATATTGTTCCGTTTCCCCTTTTTCCTATCTTGACCAAGACTTTTCCATCACTGCTACAATAAGAGCTTATAAAAAAAGTAGTAGCAGCCATACCACCACCATTTGGAAAAGAGAATGCGTGCAACAGCTTGCATGTGTCTGTGGCTAACGTAATAGCGCAACAATTACAGCCCTCCTTTGGGTCTGGTCCAGCTGTTTGTCCAAGAGGT
This sequence comes from Podargus strigoides, assembly GCA_028020825.1. NCBI lineage: Eukaryota > Metazoa > Chordata > Aves > Caprimulgiformes > Podargidae > Podargus > Podargus strigoides. Next base: position 38,859,629 of record CM051624.1, on the reverse strand, counting down.
CTCAAGGTGCAGCTGTTCTTACCACCAGACCCAGGTCCTTTGAGTTACTGCTGAAATGGTGCCATAATCCTGCTTACAGGTTTTGTTTTTCTTCCTTGAAAGCACCTGCTCAAGATGCACAGCAGGTATTGTTATTAGATAGTCAGAAAAAGCTAAAGCTGAATTCTGCTTTCAGGCATTTCACAGAGCAAGATGAGCTCTCGTGTTGGACACCCCTCTCTTGCAAGCTCTGCAAAGACATTCATCTACATCTGCTCCCCAAACTTGCCTTCTATCTACAGGGCACTTGAAATAGTATGAGTTAACCTGCCTAGTCCATGTAGGCTGCCTTAAGAAAATGCAGATCACTGCAGCAGTGAGTACAATGTAAATATCTACAGGAGCTTTGGCAAATAACTGATAAACCAGAGCGGGAAAGGATGCACTTCTCTCCAGAAAATGATATTTCCTCATATTCTCTGGGCTTTTGATCCTCAGTTCAAGTTATTATTCGCACAGGTTGCTACAAATGCATGAAGGAATTAAAAATTGGCGACTCCAGCAAGGATAGCAGCAGTGCAATTTGGAAGAATAATGCCGTTATTCAGCTGAAAACGACCCCAACGCCATCATCAGCATGCGGGAGCAGCAAGGCCTCCCCTTCGGAGCAGGAGGAAACGAGCTGTGGCCGGCGGAGGAGGCAGCTCGCTGGGGTCAGGCGGCACGTGCAAGCCTGTAACGCCGGAGGTCCCAGCGCCAAGAAAAATATCTTAGCCGCGCTTCCTCCGTGCTGTCGGTGGGCAGCACAGCCCCAGGGGTTTCCTCCGGACCGGTGGGCAAGCAGACAAACAGGGAGATGTGCTGTGCTTGGAGCAGGCCCCCTGCCCACCTGCACCCACCCGGCAGCACGGAGCTCTGTGGCCCTTTGCCAAGCAGCGGCCGTTGCGATGTCTGGGTTCACCCGGGGTTGGCAGAACCCCATGCAGGGTCTGAGCTGCCCTCAGCCCTCATGGCCAGCCTGGCCATAGCCTGGGAGGCTGGGAGAGGTGGCAAGTTCATGGCTGGGAAAGATATCCCCATGGGACGCCTCTGGCCCCGCTCACCAGTGGGGCACGTCACATCTTCTAGGGTTTACACCAAGAATATACAATTATGACTTTTATTTTTTTGCTCTCCTATCCCCTTCATAATTTTGGCCTTTCTCTTTTAAAGCCCAGCAGTCTGATTTCCCCCTGCCTTGCTCACATCCACACAGGTGCAAAATAGACCACCAGCCTGAAGGCATCAAGAATGTTGCTGCCTTTGCAGAGAACAAAACAGCAAGCTCAGTTGTGAAAGAGCAGAAAAGGTATTCAGGGTCCTTATTCCCAAAAAATGAGCCTGGTCAGCCATACCACAACTGTCCTTTTGCAGCCCTGCACCTAATTCACAGAGCCCATTTCTTTTTAAATAAGAACCGAGGTCACCTCAAACAATTCTAATGTAGAGGCTGGATGGACCTACCTTCTTAAAAGTAATTGCAATCCATTTAGAATAAATAAATGGCTTCCAAACCACCAAATAAAGTTGGCCCCTCTCGCGAACGTGGCCGACAGACATCGATGTGCGGTGAAGAAAACTGTCACATGCCACAGTTTCCCAAAAGCATGAGAAAACACTCACAGCCTTCTCTTAGATAAGAGACCACAAACAAACCCGAAACAACAAGTAAAAACTCAATTCAAGTCTTACTCCAGGATGGACATCTTGCTACGATAAATTAAGGTGTTTTTCATTATTAAAAATAAACAAAGCAATGAAAGTGAACCATGTCACCATTCATAGGCTTAAAAAACATCTTTAATCTGCTTGGGAAAATCTTTTTCCCCCCCTCAACAGGAAAAAATATTAGTTGTCCAGATAACAAGCAAAACAAAATCAACTAAAGGGCATCAAGAGACTTCCTGAAATTGAAAAAACAATGTTTGTGTAACAAGTTTAAAAAAAAACAAAACTAAAACCATACGCAGCAAGCAGAACGATTCCTCCAGCTTCTTCAGGTCGTCAGTGGTTTCAGGAACACCAGGAAGAACGACACAAGCAGACGAATGTTTTATTTAACCTTGCAGCATTTTACAGCTGTCCTAAGCCTCTTCCCTTCTCCCTTCCCCCTCACCACCACCACCCCCCCCCCCCCGGAAACCATTTGTCTTTCTAGTGCCTTATTTTTAACAGCTCAGCCCCAGAGGGATATGTGTAAAAACAACGAAAGATCCTAATCCGGCAGCAACTTCGGGGTTCCCAGGACTGAAATAGCAAACCTGATGTAAATCAGGATCCAGGGTGGTTTGCAAGAGGGAGCGATACCTCCTCCTCTCGCAGGAGGGAGGGATGGAAGGAGGGAGAGCCTGGATGATGGGCAGCCCAGCTGCTTGCCCACCCCATGGCTGGGAGATGCAGGCAGTGCTGGGGGACCCCATTCATCCTGCAGTAAATCAGCCCCTGGAGATGTGCAGGGAAGTTTGTACAATGTCTGCCCAAACTCTGCCTGGATCCCTGCCAGAGCTGGGAAACTTTCCTTCTCATGAGTTCACAAATTCCACCTACAAGTGTCTGATTAAAACAATACAAGAGGTGGCGTGGCGTTCCACCCCCGGCATCCCTCTCTTGGCCACTGTGCTGTGAAACCACAGGAAATCATTAGCTGTGCCTGCTAGCAACTTCTGGATCCCAACAAATTATTCACTTTTGATGTATTCAGAGCTTTTTTTGTTGTTATTGAAAGTTATTTATGGTTCCCACAGGTTTGCGATGCTGATTTATGTGGTTTCTAATGTTTGGCCATGTAGATTAAATATAGCAATGTAGGGCTCAACACCCCAATTTTCAGTAACACACTTGGTTGCAAACAGGTAATTAAGCCATAAAATTGTATCTGCTCCCTAATAAATACACAGAGAAGCAGGTCCAACCCTAGCACATTTATGAGACAGCTTCAAATGCGGTTTCCAAGATGCTGAAAGACACATGCAATGAATATTTATGGCAGGAGAAGTCAGTCCCTTGAATGTTTGCAAAGAGTAATCCCTAGGCAGGTGTAGTACTAGCCAAAGAAAACTGATTTATAAATGTCAACATGTATGCATGGACTTTTTGCCCAGCTCAAGCACTTACAGTAAATGTCAATAGCTTTAGGAATAGGGTTCAACTTGCTAGGAAGGAAACCTCAAACCTTGCAGAAAACACGTGTATCACAACAGGAAAGAAACGCAAGCCTGCTGACCAAAGGAACCCCCCACCCCCAAGGAGGATGATGGGAGAGAAAAGCACAGTCAAATCCACATCCACGTTTTCTGGGGTCATTCCACCAAGGGAAGGTTGGTAATCTGTGATGCTTTCAGCGTATCTGATCTTCACCAGCACAAGGTCCCTTTGCTCAGCAGGGTGATTCCTGACAGCCCAGAGCCAGCCGTCAGGTGAAAGGGGCACATTTCCTATCTGGGAACATTCCCAATGCTCACCTGCACCCTTTGGCAAGGTGACACTCCCAGACCTTTCCTCCTCCACCAGACACAGGACTTGCCAGTGTTCCACCAACAGACCAATCCATCACACCAGTTTGCTGGCCAGGAGCAAGAAACTCCTTAATAGGTAAATCAAGTAATACACAGCATGCCTGTGCTGTGTACAGTGCTAATGCTACGCTCCAGGGACCTCCACACATGCAAACCAGAGGATTTGCCCCTACCATCCATTACAAGAAAACTGTCTTCAGGACAGAAAAGCAGCCCAGGGTTTGATCTGGAAAGCAGAGTCACTGCTGGCAACCGGGAGCACCCTTCATAACTCGGGGGGAGGTCAGCCATGTCACCTCCCAGCTAATGGAAGCCTTTGCCTAAAGAAATAAATGATTTAAGGAGTCATTATTAATACTAATCAATAGAATTTCTTATTTTATTTGATGGCTTTTGTAGACCTGGGACACTTACCCTGCACTTGGGCAGCTGCCCTGGCCCCCCACAGCCCCAGGCAGGGCATGGCTGTGCTCAACCCATCCCTGCAGGCAGTGGGCTGGTGGCTGCTCACCACGTAAACCTGAACAGTCAGTGGACATCTCCCTTTCTGTCCACCTGAGTTTTGCTACAGGATAAGAAACATGCCAGAGGCCAAACCCCTCTATATCTGCCACATTCCCCACTGCAGTGCCGACTGCAGCTCTTCCCTGGCTGCATGGCTTGGCTCAGCCACAGGAAGACTAATTTTTAACCTGACTGACACGCTGTTTACAGCATGGAACCTGCTTTGACTGCAGCTGGCTTTCTGCTTATCCCCTCCAGACCCTCATTGCAGCCCCTGTGGAAAGCATTGCTCTCTCCAGCTGCTCACTGGGACAGGCCACCACCACAGAGACACAAAGCACCTGGCCAGCAAGCAGATAAATCCCCCAGCTCTGCTGCCTCCCTTCGCTCCACATTCCCCATTGAGGGCTTCATCCTGCAGAGACACCAGCCCACCTCGAGCCAAAACGTACCCGCTCAGCTGCACCATATCCTGACAGGATGTCAGCAGTAAACAGTAGGTAAATAGTCATGCTTCATCATCAGGCAGTATTTGTTGGTTTTAGAGACCTGAACTAAAATTCCCACTGAAAAAAAAATGCATATGACAAAAGTAGCTTCTATTTTCTACCTATGGGAGAGCCATGCAAAGAAAACCACTTCCTTCACCGTTATTCCCTACATTAAAAAGTTTGATGATGTTTGCATTGTTCTTTGTTTTTTTAAGATCTTTGCATCCATCTACTTAATTCTTGGGAAAAGATTGGATTTATTTACAAACTTATTTTACAAATTAATCAATAACTATACCTGTTCCCCACAAGTGTTTGCCTTCCCTGGGAGCAATGAAGTGAGCCACAAAGCCCCACGCTCATTACCCACGGGCAGAGCAGACAGCCACCCCCAGAGCAACTCAGATTTGGTTTTGGCAAGTAATGGTGGGTGGTGTTTGGAAGCAAGCTTTCTGCAAAAAGCACATTCCTGCAAAACTGAACGAGTGAGGGGGTACACGCAGGCAAAGCCTTACTCTACAATGACTACAATGGATATTTGCTGGAAATCATTGGCAGCATTTTCTCAGCAAAGGTTGTTGTTAGAAAATATAATTGATATTAATGCCTAGGGTTATCTCATCTGATTGTATCAGCAAAATATGGTATCGCTCGGTAATTACTTTTAACATGATTTTTGTGGGTGAGCAGTCGATGCTGGAGGACAGAGTTGTCTTTTTAAAGACAGCAAAATACCACCTAATTATGAATTAAACTCCAGGCTGAGGCAAGCTAGCAGCCTCCACGTGGAGTTTGCACAAGCAGCACCTTCACATTAAACTTGGGGTGTTTCTCATGATCATTTCTCCGTGGAATTAACGCTTTTCTGAAAAAATACTGGTTAGCCCACAGAACACTGAAATGATACAATAGCTGCCTGCTCAGAGCTCACTCGCCACCTGCTTTTCCTTGTTTTGTTTTCTAGCCTCTAATTACTGAGCAGAGTCAATTCCTAATGAGGCAGTTTGATTTCCTGTTTTTCATACTTCTTGAGCCGCTTAAAGAGCCCGTCCAACATAAAAGGAACCCTTTTCTAAACAGATTTTAAATTAATTATAATAACCTTGGTGGTGGTGGAGGTTGTTGTTGTTGCTCTGCGTGTGTGCATGTGTATGTGTGCGCGCATCTGAGTTTTCCACGGCTGTGTTTCTCATTTAATGTTTCCACATGAAACAACCTTTTTTTCCTCCCCCCTCTCCTATTTCTCCCCCCCAACAATGCAAACTGGAAATTCTTGTCCAGGAAATTGTAGCCACAGAAACACTGTGTCTGGGGCTGAGGAGGAAAAGGTGGTGATGTCATGAATAATTGGGCTGTGAGAAAAGATGGAGCATGAATAAGGAGGGAAATATTCTGACGTCTGTCTTCAAAGCTGGAAGATAAACACTTGTTGTGAATGGTACATGCTGGCTTCCAAAAGGGCTGGTAGGAAGAAAAACGGTATTAAATGACCACTCAGAAATATATGAATGATGCTAATGAGGTCTCTCAGCCCTCTCCTAGCCCCACTGAACACAAGTAACACCTCTCCGTTCATGTCTCGGCACTTCCCCTGTGGATACTGGTGGCACTGGAGAGCTGCTGCCATTCCTGAGATTTACAGAGGCCTTAGTCCTCCTCCTGCCTCTGCTCTCTCCTCATTCTGTCTCTGCCTGCTCCCTAGGACCATGTGGCACAGTGAGGGACTACACGGGCTGCAGGTATAGGGTGGCCATGAGCTCTGACCTTGCCCAAGAGGTTCCACTGGACACTGCTCCTCTCTGGCTGGCCACAGGGACCTCATGGACGAGGTGCCTTGGTGCAAGGATGGTATGAAACACTGCCAGGCAGCAGCCCCTGCCTTCACCCACCTGCATTTCCCCTGTACCCTGACTCCCCTCGCCCCAATCCCAGAGTGGCATCTGCTGAGGCCACTCACAGAAGGCACATGAGGACTTTGCTACAGTGACAGCTCCCCCATCACCCTGCTCCTTCTGTCCTGCAGCCCAAAGCCTTCCCAAGATACTTTATGTGGAACTGAGCCCCCTGCCATGCCTTGGTAACACACAAGAGGCACCACAGCATTGAGAAGGTGGTGATGATGGCTGCATGTTTGCATGACAACCACTCAGAGGACATCCACTCCAGCCCAGGACCATCATGCTGGGCCACTCAGTAAGTGCACAAGAGAAATGCAGTCTGTGTCCCAGAAGGTTTGGAAGAGAAAGCAATGGGCTTCTACTAGTCAGATCCTGGACCTGCTACATTCATGAGTGCTGTAGTTTCACTCTGGAAACTGCATATAAAGCTCATTGAAAAACACGCAATCTGCTGCTAGAAACAGAGAAGGTCAATTCATGCTATAGCTCCAAAAATTCAAGTGAGCCTCGGCCGGGGAGGGCTGCATTCCAACCCCACCCAAATCATAAAGCTGAGAAAACTTCAATGGGCTCTAGCTTCTGGATTATTATTATTATGACAGGGTTTTCCTCTCAGGATTCAGACTCTCTCTAAATGGTGGGAAAAAGGGTTTTATACAACCTCCAGTCTCCACATGACAAAGTGACTGCCTAGTCCTACAGTCATCTGAACAGAATAGACGGAATAAGCTATTGTCTGTGCTCAGAAGTCAGCGACTGCACCGGCACTTGATTGGTCCAGGATGTAGAGGAACAAAAAGGTCATTGAATAAAAGAAGAACAATACTTTTCATGAAACAAATGAGCTTTTGCTAATTTATAACATGTTTAGCTTGGGTATCATATACATCAAAATGATGTAATTAGTAAATGTCATTTTCTGGAGAGAGAGAGCTCAGCAAACCCTTAATGATGGGAATTTCCTGCCCCAGACTAGAGTCTCTGTACTACCAGGGCATCATAAAGATGCTATATTTCACTAATAATTAGAACGGGCATGAAGTAGGACCTAGATGTGTGACAAGGGGAAAAGGAAAGAGTTCACCTACTGCAAAGGTTAGTTGCACTGAAGGATTAATGAGAGAAATACAATGGACTGAAGCCTGATTAAAAACTGTCCTGCACACACTCCACACCCAGTGTTTGAAACCTGAGATCTGAATTGGTCCTACCTCCAAATATTAACATTGCTCAGACCTGTCACCATTCAACTCTGGCCCTGACCACTCAGCTGATGATCTTTCTGTAATGGGCACAATCAGCTCCCAAAGCACCTCAGTCAGAGGGACGTCCAGACTGGGATAGGAGCTTTGCAGTTTGTGCAGCACTCTGCTGAACACATTAATTGTAAGGGTGATTTTCAATAAGAGACCTCCATACACAATGCAAACTTCACCTTGGGAAGTTCTGAGGGCATTGCTCCCCTGCACAGTCACATTCACAACACGAAGTGTGCTCACACCAGCAGTTATTCTTCCCAGGTCTGAGGGGAAAACTGTTCTCATAATGCTCTTTACTCAAAAGGGAGTCAGAAGTATTGCAGACATAGCTCAACATAAGGACATATGTCAACAAAGCCAGACCTGCTGTAAGACATGAGGAACCTAGGAACACCCAGAACCTTCTCGTGAAGGAAAACAGTATTTTGCCCTTTCTTTCCAAATTAGACCTGAAACTAAGCTGAGAGTAGACTTGTCCAAGCCCAACAGAAAGAGCAGCTGGCTGCAGCAGTGAAAGCCAAAAGGTCTAAACCCCCTCTTCAGATATACGTCTGTCCTCTTCAAATAAGCTTATTAGCTACATCTGGGAGACACCCAAATAACCTCCTTGCAGCTCTTCCTCCAGATCCTGAAGCCAGTCCTGCCTGAGCTGAGTATTGTTATAATGACAGAAAAAAATTGTTTCTGCTTGCATCATAGACTAGTTTGGGTTGGAAAGGACCTTTAAAGATCATCCAGTCCAACCCCCCTGCAATAAGCAGGCATATCTTCAACTAGAACAGTTTATAAGGGATGAAGGGACATAGCAAATAGCTAGTGCTCTACCAGACTCAAAGAGCCTACCAAAAAAAGGCTATGCCCTGGCCTAGTTGTTCAGACTTGGGAGATGAGAGAGATCTGCTGATTTGTTTTCATTTCATATGTTGTTGACCCTTTCCCTCCAGAAGTTTTGCATCAGTTTTTCAACCCAAAACTCCTCCGGATGCCTCAAGAGCAGTGCAGTGCGCTGTTCCCCAGGGCTCACTGGAGCTCAGATGCTCTCAAAGGTGCTGAACTAAGTTGCCACCTAGAAAAACCTTTTCTCACATGAAAAAAATCCAATAAGCAGGTTTATGAAATCTCCTCTGGCAACAGCCAGCATTCTCCAAACTGTGCAATAAATATATTAGTTCATGTTTCCTTCTTCACAAGAATTGCTCAGGCACATGCAAAACAATAACATGATTTGGAAAAACTTCATTGGTCATTTGTACTGCAACTTGTTCTTTGTGGCAAATTAAACATGTGTGGGAACTCAAGCAAAAGCCTGGAGAGCCAGCAAATACTAATCACAGAGCCTCTTCTGCCAGTAATGTGCATGTCTGAGCTGGAACTGTTTAACTGTTAGGGATTTTCACCTCTCTAGTAGCAAAGGAAGGACACCTCTAAATGTGACATTCTTCTCCCCAGGAAATACCCTTACATTCTCTGCTAGCTCAGAAAGGAAAACACTCCATTGCAAATAATTTACTTCACACCCGCTTCTTCCCTTTACTTTAATTTGCTTTTTCAAAAATTCCTTCTGCTGCCAATTTTTCTATCTTTTATGACAATTAACCCAGCAATTCCCACATTCGTGAGCAGCTCCAACGGAAATCTGCTAAATGAATAATCTTGAGTCAACAAAAAGGCATTCTGGTGGGCCCTGGCTGAGCCAGCTGTGCTGTGCAACCGCAAAAAGAAAAGCAGGAATTTTCTCCTTGGAGGTAGAGCTAAAAAGCAGGAAAGGTGACCACACATCCATCAATCCACTGTATATACGGCATCATTTCTATGCTCATGGCAATGTCAGTATAGCTCATCTCCCCCAAAAACTCCACCACAGGACTGGGCTGAGGGTGCATCCAGCAGCAGCACTCAGCCTTTCTGGCTGGGGGACACATATTTGTTCCCAGAGGCTGGAGAAAGCTGCACACCATGGCTTTTCTCTGCCCACAGGACCATGTTACAGGGCACACATTGTGCAATCCTGCTTATGCACTGGGCTATTTCCCTAGGTTATATTCAGGAAAGCAGATCTGGGTTAACCCTCCTGACCTCAGGTGAAGCAGGAAAGCCTGAGACACCAGAGTATGTGGACCCAGCAGCCCCCAGGTAGGGCACGGCAGTGCTGCAGAGAGCAACAAGTTGCCTTTTCCTGCAACCTTGCCATGTACCATCACACAGATGAGGACCACAGCCAAGCAAGGTGTGTATTTCAGTACTACCTTGCCTGCTGGCAGCTCTCTTAGTCATAAGGGGAAGAAGGATGCAGCCCTTCCCACACAGTGAGGCAGATACCAGTGTACAACACAGCAGGTAAAGGTGTTGACTCACATATGTTCCACCTTTTTCCTGCAAACTTCTTATTTACCATAAATGAGTGCATACAGCCTGCTTTCAGTTCCTCTGTGTGACACTCCAGTTTAACTCTGCCTTCGGCTCACCAGATAAGAACACATCCATAATCTCAAGGTAATATCAGCTCTCTGCAGCTACAGGTATTTTGATGCCACAAGCATGATTCAAAGCAACCAGAATAATGGGCTGAGCAAGAGGGCTTATAGGTGGGGAGCAAAGGGAACTTGATGTAAAGACAAATAGCCTATGACTACATGTGGGTGTAGAGATGCATGGGTGAAAACGCACCAAAGAAGTGGGTGGCTCATGTTTATTCCAGTAGTTTCCTACATTTTTGATGTCTCAATAGACAGAAGCAATAAAGATATAATTCCAGTTAAACATTCATTTACTGTCTACTTAGAAAATATGCCACTGAGCTAACCAAACAGTCTCTTCTCATATCAGTCCAAGGTCATATATATTGCCACTCTTCAAGCCGTGTCTTTGGATTTGGTAGAGTGTGTGGTCTCACACGTCCCTCACCCAACTGCTGATAGATGAGGATGGAGCCAGCACCTCTGGTCCTCAAACATTTTGTGGCCCTTTCCTAAGGATGGAGGGACCAGAGCCCTTTGCAGAGCTCCAGAGATGACAATAGTGCAGATCCAAATTGCAGGCAGTTGAGTTTCATCCCAAAGTCCTCTCCTAAAACCTTCTGACACTCCACCCACCCATTCACAAAGGGAGGCATGAAAACAGCAAGCACAAAAAAAGCTTGGTCTATTGAGAGCTTCACAGACAACTTAAAGCAACTCTCTAGTTTGGGGAGAGAAAGCATATGTTAACAATAGCTCTTATCAAGAAATTTCATCTGAACACTAGCACACATGCTCCCACGTGTCCACACACCTGATTTCCAGGAAAACAGCCACAGCAAAAAAGTCTTTGCTCTCAGCATTTTCATACTTTGGTTTTCTCTGATCTGTGGGCTGCTCTCCTGATAACAGCTGGCCATTTGTGCCAGCTCTTTATCTCCTCTCCACAGAAATAGCTTCCTTTGCTAGACTGGCTTTCAGCACTTACTCACAGCCACTGGAGAGCAAGGTCCCTATGGAAAATGTCTTCCAAACCTCAAAAAAAATCCCTCAAAAACTCTGTTCAGTGCAAACCATTGATCCCAATTTGCATGTTAGAATTAGGCTTGCATTCCTGGTGCTGCTCTGTTGCCCAAATGCCCTACTTCTGCAGATGTTCCATGGCAGGTAAACACAGTCCAGTGCCCTAAATGCAGTAAGACCTCACCCAGATGGAGTGGAGGAAAACAATCCTGATGGAGACTGCTGCCCTGAGCTCAGCCAAGGGACATCCTCTCTACCCTGTCCTAATGCAATGCCACAGTAATGGGAAGACAGCTCAGGAAAGGAGGTCAGGTACCTTCTGACCATCCCTATATGACTTTACTAGCTACAGATGCAAACTTTGCATTCCAAAGGACTTCTAACGCAACAATAACTTCTACGACTTACCAACCTTTCCGTCAAAGCAGTGCAAATTAACTTTCACCTATTAGCAACTTAGAGCTCCACATTTCATCCAACCCTGAGGCTTTCTGAAGTACAACCCCCAATCCTAACCACTGCTGGAAATCAACAACTCTGCAGTCTCTGGCAAAATCACCAGCAAGGCCTGCTGGTGCAGAGAAATGGTTGTGACTCGTGACATCTCTCCAGGTCACCATCCAACATGTTAGAGACCAAAAGTCACTGCCATTTATGTGTTACACACCCTGCATACAGTGAATTGGATGGTTTCTGCCTCACAGCCAACGGACACCGATCCACATGCAAAACCTGCAAGCATCTTTCTGACGGGTGTAGTACAAACTTTCTAACACTCCTTGCTACCCCTCCACACTGGAATATTAGAAGAGCATCACTGAACAGCTTGTACCGCTACTGCTTGTGCTGTACTGGATCCATTAGTAAGACAGCATCAGCATGTAAAGCTGTGGGCCCAAAAACCTCCCAGCAGCACTGAATTCAAGGAGAATAAGTTTGGAACATCACAGGAACCTGGCCTGAATTGCAACCCATTGGCACAGAATTCAGTGGTCCATTTCATTGGTTTAACAGTATCTGATAGGATTATGGGCAGCACATTTTCACGCCAGTTGAACTCTACACAAAGCACTACAAAAACTACAGCTGTACTGAGCCTGTTGATAGAGGTACTTTGGGGTCCACAGCAGTACAAAGCCTGAACTCTTCAGGAGACTTCTAAGGAACAAAACTTATCAATCATCTCTATTATTTTAGGAGTGAACTGAAACCATCTTGATGTTGATACACCATAAACATCAACCATACTGTGGCCATTGCAATGTTCTGCTAGGAAATGGCCTGTTCTTGAAGTATTCTACTTCGTACAGCAGCTTTTGTGGGCCTTTTCTCACCCAGGCTGCAGTCATTCAGAGTATGGTGATTTCTGTGAATCACTCTTCTAATCGCTCTCTCTAGCTGCCTCTGAATGACTGCTCAGTTAGAAGTCACAGGAATGAAAGTAACATGAACAGCAATTTTAAGATCGAGACTGGCAATTTCACCAATTGCCTGTCAGGTACATAAGAACAGAAACAGGAGTCAGAGCTAAGAAATTGTTCTGGAAACTGATGCCTACCAATGCACAGCAGAGACATGCAATTAGTGGTTGTGTTTTTGTCAAACTGTTGCCTTCAAAAGACCAATATACCCATGTCTGGGATACCATAGGTCTGTGTGCTAGAGCAGGCTTCCTGAGCACCTCTTTAGGCACAGTTCCCCACCCCCTGTTCCACCTCCTGCTCCGCATCATACAAAGAAAGTACTCCATGCTTTCTCTCCTTTTTTTCTATTCTTCTGCCCTTTTTCAGCTTTCCTTCATTCTTTATGCTGAGATCTTTACAGGCAATATCAACTTACCTCTCCAGTGCTTCTCCCCTTAAACATCCAGCACATCTGCAATCTCTGACCTCAGCTGCAAACTCCAAGCAAAAACTGTACAATAACAGATCAAGAAAAAGCTTCTTTCCTCTCAGAGCTTTTCTCGCTCCAACTCACCACTTTTATCCTGCTATAGTGCTGGCTGGCAACAGAGCTCAGGTCAATGCAGGATTTTCTATCATGAGGAACACCTGCATCTGGTTTTCAGAAGAGCTTCTTGGCAGGGCTGCCTTGGCTCAGGTGAGCGTAGTGATGCCACCTGCATTAAGAGCCTCATGAGAACCACAGAAGTACGTTAGCAGGTGGATATATTTCCTATCTTTAACCATTTCCCTGCTGTTTTCAGGATGAAGAGATACTTTGAAACAGGTCCATCATAGAGGATATTTTGAGGGATTATATGGCTCCTCTGCCACCTGCCCTCAGTGTGCCAGGGAAGTGGGTACCCCTCAGACAGGAGGGAGCAAGCAGAATTTTCCCTAGCAGTCACATCCCTGGCAGACTTTTGTCTCCAGCATCTTCTGTCATTGATTCTCTGCTTGAGCTCCACTGGTGGCAGTCATGTTGGAGAGCTAATGTAGGGAAAGCTGTCCCTGGTGATTCTTCTGCCCTGTCATCTACTCTTGACCTGAGAAAAAGCAGGTATAATAATGGTTAAAATTCACAGTGACAGGACACAGTCTGCCATCCCATTCCAATTCCTGCTACCATGTCTGACGGGAGAAGGAATGGGAAACAACCAAGAGGAAGACTCATAAATGCCTTGCCAAAAATCTCAAATGAAAAAGTTACATCAAGGAATACTTTAAAGCAGGAGTTAGTCCTTGTGAATGAATGCTCACTGTTTTCATCAATTTGAAGAGTTAGCAAAAATTAATCAGCTGTGAGTTGGTTCTAACATGAGACAAGAAGCAGCACTGCTCTGTAGGGGGGGCTGCAGCAAGCATGAAATGAAACAACATGAAAATGTGGCCAAAACTCTCACAGGAAAACAAGCAGGCACCAAAATGAGCAGCTGTACAATATATTGTGTAAAGTGCCTCCACTGGACAGTTCATCATGAACAGAATAAAAAGTTTCCCAGTACATGAGACAAAGCATCCCAGTTTGGTGATAGTCTCCAAAGACTTGAGCTGCCGCTGTGTAGGTTGCAAGATAGAAGGCTAAAGCCTCTTCTAGATCCTAGATAATAAACACACTGGACATCTAAACTGTTAAATGTCTTGGCATTTGACCAGCAAAATGTCCGTGTAAAACCGTATGCCAGTAAATCTGCCTTCTGCTTTTAAGCTCATTATTCAAGGGTTAACTACGAGATCCCCTAATGAATTAATAAAACACAGACATATTTTAAAAGCTATTGATATCACAATATCTATTTTGGAGCATTCTGAATGTATAAACAATGAGAGGAAAATGCTTTGTAACCTACAAGGAATTTGTTAGTTGTGGTATATGTCATTTGGAACATTCCTTCCCCTACCTTTGCTACATGTTCCAAATTTTATTAGGAATAGACCTAAACCAGAATCTTGCTTTGGACTCTCCTTCCATCAAAGTTCAAAGGGTGCTCAAAATCCAGTCCCCAGTGCAGAACCTGATTTTACCAATGACTCCATCCAGCATCATGATTGTGGTACAGATTCCTGGCTTAATCCACATATCCCATCTTGAACCCTTCCTGAGTTGAGGAGATGCCTTTTACTTAGGTGTCCTGCTATGGCATAAGGAAGGTTTCAGTGGGAAGTGTGTCAAAACACAAGCAATCTATGAGGCTGTATTTCTTTGTAGCTAGTTCTGTAATTTTTGTCATAAGGATCATGCTCTTGCCAGAACTGGGACATCCCCAATCCTATTCTCAGATGGACATCCCAAGCACTGGCCAGAGAAACTGTTCTTTTCTCCCAGCTCTGCCACATTATCCCTGCTCTATTCAGGCACTAAGGAAGGGATTCATCTTGCTTCCCTTTAGCTTTCTAAAAATTAAGGGTCTCACTTGATCTAGTCATGCAGGTTCCTCTGGAGTCAGTGGAGAAAGAAGGGTTTCTGCAAATGATGATTCTTCCTGTCTAGTGCAGAGCACTCCCAGGATGGATGATATGGTCCCATCTCTCAGTGTTGATTCTAGAGGAAATGTAGATAATTAATGTAGTCTGTATACCTATTACATGGCTAAAGTAAGGTAAGATGAATCCCATCCTAAGCTCTGAGAAGGGTTTCCCACCCTGGGTTTGTGTACATCCGTATAGAAGAACCACACAGAATGGGCTCATTCTCTACCCCAGGCTTTTGAACAAAATAGTACATCAGCCTTACCCAACTGCTTAATCCCTCCACCATGACAGCGACATCCCCTCCAGGATGGGATGGATGCTGCTGTCTGCCCTCCTGCAGGTGATTTGGTCACCTGGGGAGACTTCAGTGCTTGGGGGGGCACTCTGACAGCAGCCTCTGACAAAGGGCACCCAGTGACAGAAGACATCTTCATCCCTCCCTGCTGGCTAAGGGTGGCAGCAGAGCCCTTTGTAAGAGCATTGAAGAGCCTGACAAGGAGTCTCCACACTTGCTCAGCTCAAGAAAGCCTCCTGTGTAGTCTGCAAAGGAACATCTCCATGCCTGTCCAAGGGCCACTGTTTGGTCATGGAGCCCTACCTGTGCCCTCAGAGTGCCATTGTTTTGCATCATTTAATGTGCACAGATGAAGTGTTCACTGCTCATCCATTTGGGGCTCAGTATGTGGTCAAGTACCAGCTTTCTTCAAATTACCTCATGAAACTTTTGATTCAAAGAATACATTTGGGTGCCCAGGCAAGCATCTCTTTTACCAGCCAACTAGATCTGCTGTCACATATGACTGACAAGATATTTATGCTGATGGGTCAACAGACAGACAGATAGATTCGTTAATTTTCTTCTCCCTTGTCCCATTATCTAAGCCCTTGTGCCATCCACAGCCACTGGAGTGAATGTTCATTTCTATTCCATTGTCATACTAACTACTGCTCTAGTTTAAGTATTCTTTTGAACCCCAAGAACAATGTGCGCAAGGCACAAATCTATCCCGCTCCTCCATGGCTAAGTAGGGCCATTAGACAGGAGAAACAATAGGAACGCAGCGGGTGCTCTGTGTTTGCTCCCTGCATGGCCGCACACAAAGACAAAAAGCGAGGAGGGCTGGATGGGCCAGGGATGGGTATTGGATACTCTGATGCACTCATTTTCCCAGCATCCCCAGAGCACAAAGGAAAAGAGGTTTTCCATGGGCCTGCAGAGGCTACATCAGTCACTGGGCACAGGACCTCATTGTCTGGTTTGTTTTGTTTCCCTGAACAATATGTCACATATTTACTTTCCTCTTGGAGGGCTGATGCTAGCGTAAAATCTTCACCATGTTATGTCAAAATGTCAGCATGCCACATTGCCACATCTCCACATGAGGCTGCCTCATGGGCCCCCACTAGGATTTCTGCATCCAATCATTTCCCATAAGCAGTGTTTGCAGGATACGAGATCTTCTTAAAATAGGACAAACCCAGAAGTCCTGGAGCCGGTGGCAGCCCTCGCTCATGTCTCTGTCTTGAGTGACTCCATCTGGACAATCTAGGATTGTTTTTGATGGGCTGTGGAAGCAGCTGCTCCTGGTTAAAAACTTTTTTACTAGAAATAAATATAAACGCTACGGATAAAAAGTCAGGATGGTCTTTCTCTCTCTTCAGTCATTAGTAAGTTTTACCTCCAGTGAAGGGATTTTAATCTGGATCTCTTGTTTAAGTGGCTAACTGTATTTTAAATACCTTTAACTTTTACCAGTGCAAGCTCTGAGAAGATACCACTGTCTTGCTATAGCTTATCCTGGTGCACAAGCAGGTGCAACTCCACTGAGTCCCACAGACCTTCTCCTGCCAGCGCTGGCCTCCTCATCTCTCCAGAAATCCAGTCCTGGGCATTCAACAGCTTCTTCCCAACGCCAGTGAGTGAGGAAAGCAGAAGAGCTCAGCAAGAACCCCATGCAGCCACCATGCCTGATGGCAGCACTCCCCTTGCACAGCCTGCAGGAGGTAGATGCCACCAGGGTGACGGCGTGTCATGGATCTCTGCTGGATGTAGGACTGGATGCCATGCACCTCTGTCCTCTCCAGAGGTGCATCCCAATGTCACCCTCCGCTCTCCTCTCGGTCCTGCCCTGCTGGGACAGCCTGCACGGTGGCTGTGCCGAGGCCATACGCATCCGACTCTGGTATTTGCTCTGCCAAATCTCACATGCCAGAGGTCTGAGGCTTCTTTCTCTGACTGTCTGAAGCGAGCACCACAATGCTGGGCCCCTACCAAACATCCCGTGGGCTCCGTACGGGGGACGGGAGAGGAGGGACTGGTCACACAGGCGGAGCGTGGATCCACGCCACTCCCCGGGGGAAGGGTTAAAACTGCCTTCTACTGTTTTTCTGTGACAGATCTCTTTACTCAGTGCTATATAATATAGCCCTAAACATATTCTAAGTAACCAAGGGCTGCCCAGCCATCTGTTGGAAGACACAGACCTTCTGAGACAGGAGTTCCCAAAGCCTGGCCCATGGGACATTTACTATGGAAACTGCAAAGGGAATTTTTCCCCTTTAACTGAAGGGAAAAATTGTTTTGTTGTGCTGCTTCAGGCCGGCATCCCATCCATGAACACTGACCCATATATGACTTTTGTATGAGCAAACACATGGGAACCTCTGGTTGAAGTGAGACATCTCCATCTCATCAAAAAAAGAGAAAGATCTGGTCATTTCCCAAATACCTATTCTCAATTCCACAGGTGCTTTTATGAGAAATCTGAATTTTATCCAGCTATCTCAGGTAAAAGTGCCAAATGACTGCACGACTTGCTTGCTGACTTTCAAAGGAAATTAGGCTCACACAGCCAGGTACAGTTGCAAATGGTATCCATGGCCTGCACTGAATTAATTAAGAAAGAAACAGACCCACATAGCTGAAATATGGACATATCCATAACTTTTTTTTCATATTACAAGTTTCATTTTATATATTTATTCAGATTTAAACCAACAAAGGCTCTAGGCTCTCTTTCCAAGGCTCCAGGCACTCCTAGCACAATAAATTGTACAAGAAACACAGTCAAACACAATTCCAGCAGTACCGCAATTGCCTTGTCCGGAGGAACTTGGCCAGCCTGGCACTGCTTCCCTCCTCCCTGAGGAAACTGCCCCGTAACGTCCCCATGCTAGATCACCCACTCCACGCTGTCACATCCCCAGCGATGCTGTTTTCTCTCCCCTGAGACATGTGGGGATACATCTAGGGACACCCACCTTTCTCGCCCAGCCCAGCTTGGCACAGCGTGTTGTGGGGCAGCCAGAGGGAAACCCCAGGTTCGCCCTGGTGTGGAGCAGAGCAACACATGGGTGAGTGCCCACCTCTCCTTGCTCTTGCTGCTGGGGACCACAGCATTGCTGTAGCTCAGAGACCAGGGGACTGAGCCCTGATGTCCAGCAAGGTGCACTATAGGGAGAGCTGAGCCCCCCAAGCAAGCAGGAGGATGGGGTCCCTCATCCCACAATGTCCCTGTGAGGGTGGCCCGAGGCTGCCTTGCCCTATGCCATGGGGTGATGAACCACGGCAGGTCACAGAGCCACAAAATCCCTTAAAAAACCAAAATCCATTAAAACATGCACTGTCAGTGAGTAAAATAAAAGGTAACCAAAAATGCCACAAGCCACCCTGATGCTTGTGACCCACAGGAACCCCAGTGCCATGGGTAGCCCTGCCAGTGGGCTGTGGGTCAGCCAGGATGTCACTTCCCAGGCATTAAGAAACTGCAGCGTTAAGGAAGAAGGTGAGATCAGTGGGGTTAGTGTTATAAAAAAAATAAAATTTTAAAAGCACTTTTTAATGTTTTCTTTACTTCCCAGCTCTGCTCCGTGCCCCAGCAGAGGGTTTCTGCCGAGGCGAAGCCCCGGGCTCGGCGGCTGTGCTGGGGTAGAGGTTTGGAACTGCAGTGGCATCTGGCATGAAAAAATGTCCCGGGAAGCTGTTACATTAAATGGCCAAATCGATTTATTGAATGGCAGGTGTTAGCTACAAACAGATGGAGGACAGAAAGGCATAAGCAGGCATTTGGATGGAAAGAAGGGAAAAAAAAAAAAAAAAAAAAAAAAAAGCCATCGATTTGTTAGCGAGAGACTCAATAGTGATCGTTATAGCCTCAAATAGAAATGTTCTTATTTTTATGGGCTGGGTGCGGAGCGGCACAGGGGGAAGGGGCGGTGGGGAGCGCGGTGCGCGGTGGCGGTGCGTGGCGGTGGCGGTGGCGGTGGCAGATGAGGCACGCGCCGGCCTCATTACAATGAGAATGGGCAGGCTGGAGGAGCCATGTGGCAGCAACAGTTTGCAAATCCCCCCTCCTTCTGTGCAAATCGGGAAACATTTCCAAACATTTGTACCCCAAATCGACCACATTAACACCCCTCGGAGCGGCGCTCCCTGGAGAGATGCTCCGCGCCATGGACATTTAGGCAGAAACAAAACAAGCAAGGGGGGGATTTTTTTCCTTTCTTTTCTTTTCTTTTATTTTCTTTTTTTTTTTCCCCTTAGAGGCTCTGGTTGTGTGTCAGCGCTGAATCGATGCGCAACTTTCAAGCCGCAGGTTTTAAAAGCCATGGGGGAATGCGGCTCACAAAGTGGGGCTGTGCACATGGAAAGGCTGGCGAGCACTTTGGACGAGTGGTTAACTAAGGGAGAAAAAAGGCAACCAGCGCAGCCAGCCCCAAAACTCACCCCCAGCTTAGGGGAAAGCACTGGACATCACACCCCCCACACACCCGGGATGGAGGGGGGCAGCCTGGCACGGGGGCTGCGGTGGGGGAGGCTTGGGCAGGCTGGCAACTTTCACCCGCCCGGAATTAATTAACGTTGTCTCGTTAGTGAGATGCGTTTGGTCTGACCACGCGTACGCTGAGCCGGGCCAGGCAGGAGATAAAACCGGCAGCAAATGGGGCGCGAAAGACTGGGGGGGAAAGCGCCCTGACCTCGAGTAAGGGAGCGGGGTGAAAAAGATGGGGAGGCGGCCACCTCCGGGCACGTCAGCGGGCTCTGCGGGTCCCGCTCTCCCCGCCCCAAGAGCATCCCCCACCCCAAGAGCATCCCCCCGTCCCGAGAGCATGCCCCCACTCCGGGAGCATCCCCCTGGCCCGGGAGCATCCCCCCTCGGAACGGGCCGAGGCTCTGGGGGCAGTTCGCTGCGGTGTTGCTCTCCATAATGGCCCGGGATGGCACCTCGGGCAGAGGGCAGAAGTTGTGCTTCGCTCCCGGTTGACTTTCAGGCTCAGCTGTTTGCTCCTATTAATGCAACATTTTTTTATTATTATTATCTGAACTCCCGTGTGCGTGTGTGTCAACATGCAGCAGGTGGTTTATTATATTCCCCGGCTATTACTTTATTATGGGCTCTTTTTATAGCTGCAATCACAATAATGTCTCGTAGTTTCGAGGAGGATTTTATGTCTGTTGTGCACCACTCACTCAAACCTCTGAAAATATTTGTTCGGGGGGGGGGGGCGGGGACGGACGACAACGACACTTGGGGAGCTAGGAACGAGTAAAACTAGGTGCAAAGTTTGGCTCAGAAAATAGCGACCACCCATGGGTGGCTGGGGAGCGCTTGGGGGTCTTGCACCCCTCTTGCCAGGATTTTGGGGAAGGTGGAGGTGGGAGCCCTTCCCCAGGTTGAAGGTGCACAGAAGGGTGGCAGAGAGGTTTGGCGGAGCTGTGAAAAGCAGAGATGAGCTTGTCTTGCTTTAACCTACATTAGCTCCGCGTCCATATGGTAGATGCTGCCCATGGATCCTCCGCACCAAAGCGAGACCCTATTCTTGCACGCCGCCCTGCTTGTGCCAGATGGTGCCTGGACCAAGTGGCCATGCGTGGGGTGGCTCTGGTTAGCCTAATAAACGTCCAATACAAGTCAAAAATCAAAACACACACATACTAACATCTGCTAGAGCCTGCAGTACCCAGCTAGCCTTTCAATACTGAATTAAAGAGCCCCACAGCCCTTCTGTTCCCCTAGGTTAGACACTCATTACCATTTATCAAGCACTGATGTTATCTGGCCTCTCATTTTATTTAGTACCGAAGCTATTAGCATCAGATTTGATTTTGACAGTTGACGCTGCTGCTGGTAAAGCCGGGATCTGGCTGCAAAATTCCGAGTTCATCAGCGGCGACACATTCCTTTTTCCCACTTGTTTACGAGGCCGAGACAAAAGAGCTCTTCGCCTGTGCCTCTGCCTTGCGGATTTATCTCCATCACGGACACTGCTCCCGTCCGGGGCCACGCACACGCACATACACACACCGACCCGGGGTGCAAGACACCCCTACGACATTGCCAGCACTTGCGTGGGACAGTTTAGCCGGGGTGAGCCCTCCCCGTGCTGCCTCGCCTCCAAACAAGCCAGATCCCCGGCTTTCCTGCTTTTCCCCTAAAAAAACACCCTGGACTGGGAAATTAAGACCCTTTGGGAGAGCACAGAGGCGACTTGCAGCCCCCCCAGGTGATCCGTGCCGGCAAGGTCCGCAGCCTTGCGAGCAGGGCGCTGGCATAAAGGTGGCAGGACCTCATTATCATACAGCTGAGGGTTTATCTCCCCCGCCCCCCCCCTCCGGCCTCCCATCCATTTAACAAGCTGAAATAAAAAGCCACATGAAAGGCCTTCTCTGTGCTTGGCTTTAATGAGGGACACGCGACCCAACAATAAGAGCACGCTGCAATCAGGCCAAGGGCTTTAGTGGCACACGCCAGCCCGGCACTGGCCACCGCCGAGCAGCGTGACACGGCCCCCCTGGCCCCCCAGGCGCCTCACTGCCCCCATCCCCCGTGGTTTTTCGGGGAGCCGGGAAAGCAGCAGGAGGAAAGCCAGACTCCCTCCCCACCGCCGGCCCGCTAGCCACCCGCGGCCACCGCCGGTGTGGGCAAGGCGACAGAGCGCGTGCAGTTGCCGCATCGCCCGCCCCGCTTGCCCCTTCCTCGCCGTCAGCCGGGGTCGGGAATAACGCCGGGCTGGCGGCACGAAGCGAGCTGTTGCCGTCCCGAGGGCTCGCCCCGTCGGGCAAGCTCCCTTTTACTTTTACTTTGCACTCGGGGCCAGTCCTCGCCGGGCAGGGCAAGTCCTGCCCGCCAGCTGAGCCACCGCGGGGGGGGCGCACACGCGGACGGGACACGGAGGGGACACAGGATCGGAGGGGGACACGGAGGGGACACAAGATCGGAGGGGAAAGAAGCAGACAAACAAATTAATCAGAGTGTTTTTAACACATTTCATCCCCTTTGGCGTCGGGGAGCTGCTCTGCGGAGTGGTGGCTGATTCCCGAGGGCACCCTCCTCTCCCGGTGTGTGAGCGCCGTAAACATCGCAGCAGACGCCGGGTTTGTCGGTAAGCAGCTCGGTATTAACGCTGGGTATGAGGAGCGAAGGCTCTCCGCAACATTTGGTTCTTCTTCAATTATTTTTTTTTTTTCTTTTTTTTTTCCCCTCCTTTCCAGAAAGGAAAGCTGGAAAAGGGGAGGGAGCATCATCGGCCGTGAGTCTGACTGACAGTTTCCATAATGAGCTTGGTGAGGATGCGAGGAGGCAGCTATATAAACAGCTCGCAGGGAAGCGAGTTTCCCATTCACGGAGCGCTGGCGGGCAGCACGGGTTAAAGGAGGAGCGGTCCCACCCCAAGCACTCCCCTCCGCGGCTCTCACCAAACCCCGCTTTGCCTTTGGAGTTTATAAAAAGCGACGGCAGCGATCGGAGGTCGGCGGCTGGCTGCAGGATTAATTCCTCCGAAGGGGGACGGATCCACACCTGGGATTTTTACCTTTCCCGTTTCTGCTGGTGCTGGGGGAATATTTGGAAGAGCAGGTTGCTCCGGGAGCATCGCCCCGCCGCCTCTCTGTTCTCCCTCCACCGAGAAGCGCTCGCTTGGACCGTTTGGGGAATACAAGAGGAAAACTAAACCCGCTAAGACCTGGGAGCTTGGCTAACACAAGGATGACAGCCTTGAGCATCTTTGGCTTGACGTTTCTGTTAATGATTTTGCAGCAGGTAATGGCACGTCGCAAAAAAAAAAAAAAAAAAAAAAAAAAAAATTAAAAAAGAGGGTTTGCGAAATGTAAAAGCGGGTGATGGAAAGAAGTTTGCGTGGCAAAGCCGGGGGTAAGGTCTGATTGGGCTGTTTTGTGTGTCTCCCCTTTGTGCAGAGGGTATCCGGCTCTGGGGTCTTCCAGCTGGAGCTGCACGAATTCGTGAACAGCCACGGGGCGCTGGCCAGCGGGCAGCCCTGCTCCCCCCACTGCAGGACCTTCTTCCGCGTCTGCCTGAAGCATTTCCAGGCTGTGGTCTCCCCGGGCTCCTGCACCTTCGGCAGCATCATCACCCCCGTGCTGGGAATCAACTCCTTCAGCATTAAGGACACGGAGAGATTTGACAGCCCCATTAAGTTGCCCTTTAACTTCACGTGGCCGGTGAGATTCCACTTCAAACCCGATTGGGACGGTGGGGCAGGAGGGGCGGCGAGGGAAGGCTGAGCGCAGTCCATTGGCATGTAAACAAACTGCTTTCGCCTTTAGACTGGTGTCCAGAACTTCCTTTAAAGCAAAAAAAAAACCAAACCAAAAACGACTAGAAGGCGCATCCAGCCCAGAAGCACTTGGGATAATAAATGTTACTATGAGAAATAAAAGCAAAAGCGCGAAGGGTGTGGGGAGGGATGCACGACCTGTAGGAGGGAGATGGGGAAGCGCGCAGCCGCGGGGAAAGTGCGGATACGGGGCCGGGCGGGGCAGGGAGGGTGCGGGGGCACTGGGCTGATGCTGGTTTCTCCCCTCCGCAGGGCACCTTCTCCCTCATCATCCAAGCCTGGCATGCCCCTGCCAACTACCTGCCGGAAGGTGACTACGACCGCGCGCGGCCGCCAGGGGGCGACCCCCATCATCCCCTTTCCCCTTCATCCCCATCATCCCCGTCCCATCCCCACCATCCCCATCCCGTTCCCACCATCCCCATCCCGAAACGGTTAACAGCCACCCCCCCACACACACCCCCTGCTCAGCTGTTTATACGATAACTTCAGGGCTGTCTTTATCCCAGCATCAGGAGTCGGTCCCCCAACGATATCCATCAGGGGCCGCTTTGATTCTGCCCCGGCCCTAATCTCCAACACAATTGTGTTTCCTCTGGTTTATTTTTGGCGTGGGAAAGCGAGTCGGGCTGCGGTGAGAAAGCCGGGAGGCTGCCAGCGAGCCCCGGCCGCCTTTTCCTGTATTTTACACCTTGCTCGAATTCCGCCCTTTGGAAAGGAATAATGGCTTTGGGATGTTTTTCTGAGCAGAGAGGAAAAGGATATTTCACAGCAGCCCTCACTTTCAAAGGTCCCTCTGCTGAGCCCCCCTTGGCCAGGGTTGGCGCTCCTGCCCTGCACACCCCATTAGCCACCTTTATAAGTGGGGCGTACCCGTACATGCAAACATATATACACACACGTATATATGCGAGTGGGGGGACCCCTCTCGCTCCTCTCCAGTGGGATAGGGGGTGCCTCACTGCTCAGGGCAGCTGGTTATTTGGGGGGGGGATGTCACGGACTGTGTCTGCCATCCGCTGATGTGGGGGCTGCTCTCCCACAGGCTCCCGGCCGCCATCAGAGGACTGGCTCATCAGCCAGATGTCGATCCAGCGGTCGCTGTCGGTGGGCGAGGACTGGTCGCAGGACGTGCAGAGCGGCCCGCTGACCCAGCTGCGCTACGCCTACCGGGTGGTCTGCAGCGAGAACTACTACGGCGAGAGCTGCTCCCGCCTCTGCAAGCGCCGCGACGACCGCTTCGGACACTACGTCTGCGAGGCCGATGGCAGCCTGGCCTGCCTGCCCGGCTGGACCGGGGAGTACTGCACCGAGCGTAAGTGCACCGCCGGTGTCCCCTGAACCGGGTCCTTCGCGGGCATCGGGCGGGCTGGGAAAGCTGACAGAGGCATCAGTGCTGTAAGGAACATCACCCGCTATGGCTTCCCCAAGCCCTTGTCTGCGCTCACAGGTGTTAGTGCGGAGCTGGGATGGCACCCCAGAGGTCTCAGAGGAAATGCAAACCCCCACAGCATCAGGGAGTTTATCTGACGAAAGGACCTGGGACCCAAAAGTGTGTGCCCTTGTCCAGTTCTGCCAGCTGGCCTGACCCTGGCTGGAGCTGTCTTTGCAGTCAGTCCTTAAAATACAGTGGCTTTGACACCGCTGTTACAAAGCGCCGTGAGCGGTTACCCGGCAGGCGCTTGGGGCCATGTTTTCATGCTGGGCCTTTCCACTCCCTGCCTGGAGAGAGAAAGCTCCACGCTGAGGACTTTGCCCCCTTTGGCTGCAGCTACCAACGCTGTGCTTCACCTCTGCGAGCATTAGCAGCAAAGAAAGAGCGAGCGGAGAAAGGAACTTGGCTGATGTCCCTGAATCCCTGACATCGATTTCAAGTTAAAATGCTAGCAGCATGGCCCACAGAGATGTTTCCACCATTCCTGCTTCCAGAGGAGATGAGAGAGTAGTTGTGGTGTAGGAGTGGGACCCTGTACTGCGGGCTTGGGGTCCCTTTGGGTTTTTTCAGCCTTTCGTTAGCACAAGCCAAAGCCACCTCCTCTTGCTTCTTTGCTAGCATGAGCTGCGAGAGTTCATGTTTGTTGTATAAACAGAAAAACTAAAGGACAACTTGTCGAGTGTTGGCTCTCCTTGTTCCCTTCCTCCTGCTCCAGAACTCCCCGTACTGAGAATTTTTAAAACCAAGCTTTGAAAGTGCAAAACTGGTTTTCAGAGTTTGTTGTTGGTTTTTTGGTTTTTTTTTTAAGCTGGCACTTCCCCTTTTAAAAGTGTGTTCTGTAGTGCCATGTGTATTTACCTAAACATTTCTGCTTTTTTTATGTTCTCTTTACAGCCATCTGTCTGGCTGGATGTACCGAACAGAACGGATATTGCAACAAGCCTGGAGAGTGCATGTGAGTAGATGGCAATTGCAATCTGAACTTCAGTTAAAATGTCACCTTGTAATAGAAACTTCAACTCTTTTCCATGTCATTAATGTTTTAATTTGACTTTTCTTGTAGCTGTCGTCCCGGTTGGCAAGGCCGCTACTGTGATGAATGCATTCCCCATATAGGCTGCCGCCACGGGACTTGTAAAACACAATGGCAGTGCATATGTGATGAAGGATGGGGTGGCCTCTTCTGTGATCAAGGTTAGTTCTGAAGGCTGAGCTTATGGCTCTAGATCGGGTATTCCTCAGTACCGGACTAGGGAATCTGACCCATCTGATCTAGCATTACATTTCCACAAGGTACACGTTTGTGGGCATTGGTTTGTCTTCCACAGCTGTCTTTCATACCAATATTTGTAGTAATTTTGGTCGAAAACAAGAAAACCTTTTTGGTACCTGCAGTTTTTCTCCTGGAAAAAAAAAGACAACAGACTGGATGAGTGTTGAACAGGCAAGTTTTCTGCCTGCTCAAGTTAAGTTTAACTTATTCCCTGTACAACTATAACAATTTACTAAACAGTTTCCAGCAACAGTAAACACCATCATTTAGGCCTTCCGTATTTTGCATACAAGGAAGTTAACTCATGTGATAAGTCTGGAGCATGAGAGAAAAATCATGTAAGCAAGAATGAAAAGTACAGGTTCCATTTTAAGGTACACCAGACCACTTCCACCTATTCAACCCACTGAATCACTGAACCATAGCCAGCGGAGCAGTCATGTCCTCAAGGCCATATATGCACTGCTGCCACTGAGATCATTAAGTTCTCAAAGCAAGCTGAGTGTTTTCTAGACAGTTAGAGGATGGCAAAGTCTGAATTAAGCAGGAAAAGTAAAGTTCCCGATTTTTTTTTCTGCTCGGAGTTATTTATTAACCAGTTGTATTCCAATTACTCTATGGTATTTATAGAGATAATAAAGATTTTCTGTTTATGTCCTATGAACCTGTGTGCTTAACCTCTGTCTCAAATTTAAAGGGGGAAAAAAAGAAAAGGACTGTCAAGCTTGGCAGAGCATTTAGTTTAAACTACTAACATTCATAGCAAGAGAGCATGGTAAACAAGAAAAGATCTCTAGCATTTGTTTAAATCCCCAAGCCAAAACATCTTTATTTCATCCCTGCCTCCCCAGTACGTGCCTCGGAGCACACCTTTTGAAGAGGGGTCCCGCTGTGTTAGTATGTGACATGTAGTGCACAAAGTGTCTATAATGTCATGGCATGCTTTTGGGAGAACACACACTTACAGAGCATGGTTGCCAACTTGCCATCTAAATCCCACTGCAGCTAACAGGTTTGTGCACGCAAAAAAGGGAGGGTATACCAAAGGACTAAGAAAGTTAAAATTTTGCCAAGTCTCTCAAAATTCCAAGCTCATCTATTACAGCCATGGGTGTAGGGAAATGTCTAAAATCAATGATAATCTGAAACATCTGATTATTACTGACAATAACCTGGATAATCATCTCTACTATTCCTACTGATAGCAAAATGAAACACTTACTTAATTGTAAGTTCTGTCTTTTTCTGTTGACTGAAGTGGTTTTGTATGGGATGTCTTTTCCCAGCTGTCAAAGACTTTTTCTCTAACTCCTGGTTATCTTTGCAGATCTGAACTACTGCACTCACCACAGACCATGCAAAAATGGAGCAACTTGCATGAACACTGGCCAGGGCAGCTACACGTGTTCATGCAGACCTGGCTTTACCGGTGTCGACTGCGAACATGAGATCAGCGAGTGTGACAGCAATCCCTGTAGGAATGGCGGCAGTTGCACAGTAAGGGCATTTAAAATGTAAAGTCTTTGTGTGAAGCAAGCCTCAGGATACCTTTTCAGATATGGTTCTGTAACAGCATAATGGGAATTTGATAGTACACAGGTTCATTACAGGCGCTCACAACTCTCGTACTGAACCCTTCCCGAGAGGTGTCGGGGGAGGAAGTCTGTTACAGGAGGAGATGTATCATCTAGATTAGAACTAGTCAACTGATCCTTAGGTTTCTGTGGCAGCCATTATGAGAGCTTGGCAAGATCCAAGGTTGGTGAGGGAGGAGACCTGTAAAAAAATAAGCTTTTCAAAGCAAGGTTCATACAGAAATGTGCTAAGTCCGCATTTTAATAGCAAATAAAAGACTTTCTGCTATGGGAACGTAATGTCAGACAATATGAGGGCAACCAGCTGAAACACTTTCTGTCAAATAGGGTGCTGCATTCTTAGTTTCCTGCAGTCTAGTGTTTCAGTGTATTTTCAGATCCCGCCAATGATTGATTCTACCTGTTGATAAAGACTGATCGATTATAGATATCAAATGTAATCATCTGATGTGTGTTTAGATTAAAGCTGATGGCACAAGACCCCTAGCTCCCTTCTCCTAAGGCCTTGGACATACAGTGCTCGGAAAGAAGAAACAGTTTTGTTGTGATCAAAATGGTGGGACTTATCCACAGCAAAGCAATGTAAGCCCCTGTAGAGAGAAAAAGGGCCCTCATGCCAAGGATAAATGGCCTGATCGCAGCTGTGTAGGTTGACACGTGCCATTCTGCTCTGGGAGGACCTCGGGGATCCCAGTAGATAGTAGTGATGTTAGTAATGTTTTTGTCTAGTTGCCTGTAGGCTCCCTACAGCTGCATCTGCTCTGCTTGTGTCGCTGCATGGTTACTCCTACATGCCAACTACGTCCTAGTCCAGCCTGCAGTTATTTACTCCCCAAATGTCGCTTTTGCCACATCAGAGCGTGGATGAGAAGGGACAGAACAGAACACTTCTGACCAAAAAGAAGCGTGCAAGCAGCTATCGTTTGGTGGCATCAAATAACAGGGCCCTAATGTTGTGTTTTGCAGGATATGGAGAATGGTTACCACTGCCTGTGCCCCCCTGGCTACTACGGCACCCACTGTGAGCACAGCGCTTTGACGTGTGTAGATTCTCCGTGCTTTAACGGCGGCACATGCTTGGAAAAAGAACAAGGGGCCAGCTACACTTGTGTGTGTCCTTTCGGCTTCACGGGGTCAAACTGTGAGAAAAAAGTAGACAGGTGCACCAGCAACCCGTGTGCAAATGGTGAGTCTTTCTGTCAAAAAGTCCCATGTCGCTGACTCGGTTGTGCTTTTCAGCGCGGAAGTGATAGAAATCCAATCTGACCTCTACTCGTCCTCTAATACATTAGTCCCTCTCCCTGACTGTAGTCCACATCTACCCTAATTTTGGTCTCTTGCTGCTGCTGGTGGTGAGGCTTTCAGTGGCATTTTCTATGCAACAAAACAATGCACAAGGTTTATCATGTGATGGGGAAGATGGCAGAATTGAGTAAATTAACTTTAGTCCATATTTAGAAGGGGCATATTTTTAAGGCATGGTGATACAATTAGGTAAACTAGAAAGACTATTAGATGTGTAGTTGTTTTGTAAAATAACCTCCCTCTTCTTGAGATAGAATGAAATGCTAACTGGGATGAAGTGCATTGCAGACTAATTTTTTTTATTTTACTTTTTTTTCCTCAGATGGTAATTGCTTTTACCTTGGTCAGATTCGTGTGTGTCGTTGTCGGCCTGGTTTCTCTGGTCAGAAATGTGAGATAAACATCAATGACTGTGCCAGAAACCCATGTTCCAATGGGGGAACTTGTCATGACCTGATCAACGATTACACCTGCACGTGCTTGCCAGGCTACAGTGGCAGGAACTGTGACATCAAAACCAGAGATGAATGTGCTTCTGGGCCATGTGAGAATGGAGGCACATGCTACAGTGGGCTTTATAGTGCCAACTTTGTCTGTTACTGTCCTTCTGGCTTCATGGGCAACCGTTGCGAATTGCCAGTTTATTCAGTGCCCGTTACGCTTCCTCCTAAACCAGTCCCCTGGATTGCTATATCCATGGGGGTGGGGCTGGTGGCTTTGCTCATACTGTTCTGCATGATAGCAATGGTCATCCGGCAGATGAGGATGCACCCAGAGCAGGACTTGGAGACAATGAACAACCTGTCTGACTTCCAGAAGGACAATCTCATTCCAGCTTCCCAACTCAAAAACACCAATAAAAATAAGGACCTCGAAGTGGACTGTGGGCTGGAGAAATCAAACTACAAACCCAAGAATCATAAACTGGACTACAATCTGGTAAAAGACCTGACAAGTAGAGGGACACAGGAAGATAAATACTACAAAAGTGAAAAGTGTTTAGGAGAAAAGTCTCCCCTCCGACTACACAGGTGAGAATGCAGTCTTCCTTCTTGTCTTTCTTAAGGCCTCTCATCTTCATACCCACCTAGAGGCAGATGAGAAAATACAGGGGAAAAAAGAAACTTCAAGGAAATCATGTTCAAAACAAACCAGGGCAAAGCCAGGAATCTTCATACTGGAGTACGTGTGTCACGGCCAAGTGGTATCTTTGACCAAGTCAACTAAACTGAGTGTTTGTGCAGGGTGCTCTAGTATGGGTACTGTGGCAGGGAGCCAGTATGGCTAGGTCAGAGGTGAGAGTAAGAAGTGTCTTTCCTTCCTCAATAGATTTTGGAGGAGCAACAGTTCAGGCATATAGTGATTAAAAATAAGTACTTTTTTTATTAAGAAGGCAAAATGATCTGCTTACTGAGAAGAATGATAAAGTAAAAAAGACTACTCTTTTTCAAAAAAATAAAAGGGCAGGGATTGACTGGCTCATCAGTCTTCTGATACATGTACTTAAAGTCCAGTCTGGGATCTGTTTGCGGCCGTTTCACTGAGGGATTTGATGAGCGTGCTGTCAGGCTGGACGTGGCAGGAGTGTAGGAAGACAGCAACTATTCCTTACTTCCACTCTTCTAGTATAATGCCATATAGAACATGCAACTTCATCCTCTGCACTTTCCTCCCACACCTTCATGGCTATCTCATTCCACCCTTCCATAGTTGTGGTAGATTTTGAGAGCCAGGCCTGTTAGTAGTCAACTAATATTCTTTTCTCTCTGCCCTGCCCTAGTGAAAAGCCGGAATGTAGGATATCAGCGATATGCTCTCCGAGGGATTCAATGTACCAGTCCGTCTTTGTGATAACAGAAGAAAGGAATGAGTGCATCATAGCCACAGAGGTAAGTACATACACAGGTGGACAGGCATACATTCACAGAGGGGTAAATTATCCTTTAGAATTGCATCTAAGAAGGTGACTCTCTTTCCAGGGAACCCAGATGCTTTCTAGCATTCACCTCTCCTCTTCTGCGGGCCACACAGAACATACAGTGGGGAAAACAAAGAAATTAGCAGCTCTGATGTTATTAAACCAGAGATTTTGAGCTTAGAAAAGTCAGTGAGAAATGAAAGCACAGAACATCAGCCCATAAAAATTCAGTACATTGTAGGATTATTTCCTCTTAAATAGGTAGTCAGCAAAAACAGAAATCATAATTGGTCGTAGACCCACTGACGTAAAGCCACGCTTTTCCCCAGGACTACAGCTGACAGTCTCTGTTCTGTGGAAACAGGCAAAGCTGTAGATTTTCAGCAGAAGATGGAAGGCAGCTGCGTGTGTTAGTGGACAGGTATAACAGCCATTTAGGAAGTCTGTAATAAGGTACTTTCAACCTCTTGGTGTTTAAGCTCCAGCTGTATATTCTCTGACAGAAGTTAATGCTGTTATTGATAACCATGTCTAGATTTTGATGTTATTTTGAAAAGTCAGAGAACAGGAAAAAGAAAGGGTCTAACATTGAACCTTAAAGACTTTAAAAAGCAGCTACTGAGGAACCAAACAGTTCCCAGAGAATTACCGAGCCTTTGGAAAAAGGCTTAAAGGAAGTCAAAGGCAGCTTGACATGAACCAATACCTGCCCTCATCAGTGTAGCCATCCTTAGGACTAGTTCCAGACTCCAGGAAAGAGAAGCTTGCTGTGCCATATAGCAGTGATCTGTGAAGGCAGATCCACAGGATTCTGTCTCCTTTGCCAGGATGGATATCAGATTTCCTCTTGAAGGCAAGCTGGAACACAAGTCAACCAACAATACTAAAAGTTTAAGACTAAGTGAAAGGATTTTCAAAGATACAAATGACAGCTAGACGCTTCATTCCCATTAACTGACCTAAATACCGTGTCTTCCTTTGAAGATCTTGCTCACCAAAGCTAGACTCCCAGATTTACATCAGGCATCTCCACAAGTATTGTTATTTTCAGACTGACATCCCCTGAAACCCTCTCTCCACATAATTCAGGCTTAATGCTTCTGAACACAAGCTCTTTAACTCTATCATATGCTTTCTCCAGAGACCTAATGTTAAGCACCCAGATTTGTAAGCGTTCTTCCCTTCAGTCCAGGTAGAGAGGCTACTCATCATACAGACATCTATTTTTTTGCTGGTGATTCTTTGTCCCTGGACCCAAAGAGAGGTTCAAAAAAAAAAACATTGAACGCTGATACCTGCAGTAGTGTCTGTCTTCAATTGCTTTGGTTTGACATGCTTGAATTACAATTTGTTAGTCCTGCAGTATTCTGTGAGCTGTGCTTCCTTCTCATTCCTGGTATTATTCTATATCCTGACAGGTATAAGACTGAAGATCAGCCCATTTGCACCTCAGCTTTGGTAATGCCAGTAGATGGACGTTCCTGCTGCATTGTTTACAATTCAGAACTGGATTGGACTGTTTTTAATTACATGCAACTTGCTGCTCTCAGGCGGAGGATGGAACTGGGTGAACTGGACAGACTGTGAATTTACTGAAAGATGCAATACACCTTTTTTGTTCTGACTGCCCTTGTTTGAAGTTTGATACCAGAAATCTCATTGGCTATAGAAGAGGGGAGGCAGAGGGAAGAGAGAGGGGTTAAAAACATTGCTGTTTTAATTTGTTTTTAAGAGATACTGAGGCCAGTTCCTCATGGACAGACCCCTGGCTTTCCAGAACTCTGGTTATGGGAGGTGCCAGTAGATGAGGAGGCACTTAGCTATCACAGATGTTGCCATGGAAGGTGTGAAGAAAGACACATTGCTATGCAGAGAATGGATACAGTATAAACGAGGTCTCCATATTTTATTTTTTTTTTCCTGGTTTTAAAAGTGCCTAAAATGTGTCAAGAGAATCTAACAAGCCCAAACAGAGACTTGATTGCTCTTCTTGCAGTTACCTGAACAGTATTGGGCAGGAGTGGTTGACACTTCCTGCTACGCAACTATTTGCGTCTCCTCTCTCCTGCTGCATGTACTGGAGATGGTGTAAGGGGTGAGAGGAGGAAGGAAAGAGGAGTACAGAATTTGCATGTCATCTCATTTGGTGATGCTTTGGAGAACTGATTGACCCAAGCCACAACACAGGACAGGATTTTTGTGGATTTAAACATCTGAGAAAGAAAAGGTGTGATAAGGAATGTGTACTGCTCCTTCCCCATTGATAAGGAGGAGGCGTGACCCCAGCTCTATTTAAAGCCTTACAAATGCGTTTGAAATCAATCAGCTCCTAGAACCTTTATGTGCTGAGCTGTCTCAGCTGTTTTCATGCCCTTTGCACTACCAGTGATTGTGAATAGACATTACTTTTTTTTTTTCTTCTCCTTCCTCATTCTCTCCCCCTTGCCTTATTTTGACACAAATTTAGGGGTTTACATTGTGTTTCTGAATTAGGTGCCACATTCTACTGCAAATAGTCTCAAAATTGCAGCTGTTACTTTCTGAAGGAGAAGAAGCAGTGTGACACACACACACATCCACCTTCCCCTCCCCCCCTCCATTTTTCCATCTGGTTGCAAAACTCCAACTCCTGTCCTTCATCCCGGTTCCAAATGCCCAATAGCGAAGCACCCACTGAGACATCCTCTGCCAAGACAGGTGGAGATTAGAGTTCGAAGGTTGTAGGCTTGTCCTGTTTCTTTCAAACCCACCCACTGCTACATGGAAAAGGGGAAGCCTGCCCCTGGAAACCAGAGGCGTGCAGAATATACATATTATTTCCAGCAATAATAGCGGACACCCCAGTGGAAAGCGCTGTGACAGGAACGAGATGAGACCGTGGTGTGGGGCAGAACGAGGAGGGAGGAAACAAGATCTCTTTGAAGAAACCTGGACCGTGCTATCTCTCGGGCAGCGATGTTCCTGCCCTTGTAAATCCTGTTGTTGGACTAGCCCATCTACTGCCTTGAACTGTGCAGGCAAGACCCCTTCGTAATGTCCACTACTGACCTTCTGCTCTGACCACATAGGACCATTTTGAAGATGACCTTCAGAAATCAATAATATGGGTTTTAGTTTGTCTGTTTGTAGTTTATTTTGAAGACTAGTATTTCAGTAATTTAAAAAAAAAAAAATCAGAAGCACTGAACTTTCTACGTTTTATAACATTATTTTGTATATAATGTATATTTATAATCAAAACAGAAGTGTAAATATGTTTATTACTTCTCATGTAATGTTTTTAATGTGATGACAAAGTTTGAATTTTATTTTTTTTTTCAAGCAATGAAAATACCTTCCTGCTACTACGAAGTTTATTGTGGTTTGTCCTTTCACACTTCAGGTTCCCCAATTCTGTGACAGGCAAGGTCACTTGAAGCCCCGGAAGCTCCCCGCAGCCAGCCCTACATTTATGTTTTGCACACCAACTGCCATCAGCTGCTTTTTTAAAAATGGTTATACTGTTAACTGATGTCAGCAAAGTTCTTCAGCTGAGTGGCATTCACATGTTGTGACATATAATATTTAAAGTGTATATATATATATATATATATATACATAGTCTCTTGCTATGGAGTGGGACTGAGCTGTCAGGAAAATTATTTTTATTAATGCTTCAGTCTTGCTCTTCCATGACAACTTGTGGCACGGAAGATACAGATTTAGTACCATTTCTGTGCTGACTTGGGGTTCACTTACAGAGCAAGATATGATTATTTTTTTTAATCTCATTTCTTTAAATACTTTCAGTAAGACCCAAATCTTGCCCTACTCAGGTTACCCTTGCACAGCATCCCCATCTACACCTGCAAGATTGTTCCCTTGTTTGTTTTATTGCCAGGGGTTAGATCTGTCTTTCACTTACAGGATTACGGGGAGTTTTAGGCTTTCTCCTCCCGAGTTCCCTACGTTACACCAGCAGCCGTGTCCTCCCAGGGCACCACATAGTCATTATCCTCCATAGCCCTTTTGGAGGATGTTTCCATCGAAAAAAAAGTGTAAAAAGCACACTTGCATAGAACACCCTCAGCAGGTTCAGTAGCCCTTGAAGCCCGTACTTTTACAGACAATTAAATCTCTCGCTAGATCAGCGAGGTGCGATACAGCCAACAACTGAATGCACAAAAGCAAAAACTATGAGAACAGGAAACCACCACTCCTCTGTTTTAAAAACAGACTTTTTGCTGTCATTGTTGTTGACAAAATGCCAAAAAAGCATCTCAGTGTTGGATGCCTTTCCTATCTTTCTCCAAAATAAAATCTAACCAAAATTTGCTAGGTTTTTTTTTAAATACAGAGCAAAAAAACCCCATTGACGTTAAAAAAGCACCATAACAAATTATTTTTACTTTGTCATTAAAATAGTGCAAATAATGATTTATAAGGGTCCTTCTGAGTGTATTATTAAGGTTACATAAATACTATTTACTTGGATGGTTTTGTTTCTCCCTCTTCAGTTGTTTTCTCAGCGAAATTAACTTTTAAATCCCAGCCAATTTTCCTGGCTACCATAAAAATAAATTTAAGTTGAAACTCAGAAATAAAAAGCCACCTCCCCCCTCCCCAAACATTCACCCTGTAGAGCAAATTATGAAAAACAAGCCATTGACAAAAAGCTGAGCAGATGCTCCCTGCTTGCAGTCCTTCCTCGGCAATGTGAAATAAACCCAACAGATGCCTCTCTTAATTGAGCACATGGATTACATACACACATGCACTCTGTCCTGCTTAAAACAAAACACACACAAAAATCAAACAGGAAAATAGCCAGAGAACTCTTCCCAAAGCCTAGGCAAGCAGGAACGCTAAGACCAAAAAAGACTTGGCTCTTCCTGCTCAAAACGAGACAGGAAACCGTATCCGTAGACAGAAGGGAGTTGAAATCCATTAAAACCCATGGACCTGATTATGTAGATCCCACAGGGTAAAGCAGGTACAACACATGCCTTTGTGTATCCACACAGGAGAGAGGAAAGAAAAAAAAAAAAAGCATCATCTTACAAGGAAATCTGTGAATATTTACTGGAGGCAGTACTGCACTATGCAGCTACCAGAATAGATCATAGATCCTACACAGGAAAAACAGGAGCGCTGCCTGCTTCCACACGGGAGGAGATGGAAAGCATATGTGAATCTATGCACGTGTGCACATCCCCAGGTCCTTGCCAAAGAAACTACAAACAAATTAGCTGAACACATAATACGACCTGCATCTAACCCACATCTTTGGCCCAAAATTTCCTTGCCGAGGGCTGCTGTGCACCGGCTCCCCAGGGGAGCGCATCGCAGAGCCACAGAGTATGAACTCACTAGGAGGAGCTCTGAGACCCTCCTGGGCTGTGAAGACAACCTGAATTTCAGAGATTCCTCTTGAGGACCAGAGATGATGCCAGGACTGTAAATGTACTGACAAATAATGCCTTTTCCCTTAACAAGCTTCCAGAGTTCTCAGACTCAACTGCATGACTAACTTCTCTCAGCACAATTTGCACCAACTATGGCAAGATTACAGATCTGGCTTAAGGACTACACCTAAACTTGGCTTTCGGTCTTAAAAGACTCACTTAAAAGCAGTGTGACAAACCAACAATTTTAAGAATGGCTTCCTGACTCTGAGAAACTCTTTGGTGTTCCCTTGTATTAGCACCTGATAAAAACTATTTCGCAGCCACGCAGAGCCCTTCAGTCTAAACAATTTCAGAGCTGGATTGAGTGAGAGGGGTGCTGCTCTGTGCAGCACTTCACTTGAGCTGTTCCATGTTAGGCTCCAGCCCTTCAGCATTTACCTCTTTGAGCAGTCTGTTGGTCAGGGGGAGCAGATGCGGGGATATACCCGTAACTACAGCACCCACTGGTGCTGAGACACCGTGCAGCAGGACCGTGCTGGTACGCACACAGGCAGGGCACGGAGCTCAGTTAGTGCCAGTGAGGAGTGCTTATTGAAATCAGGCGTGATACAGGATGTGTCTAAAATGGAATAAAACGCAGGATGCATTTTATTATGCACAATGCTTGTCCAGCAGCAGCTCTCAGCCTTGGAAGAGCTGCTGAGAAAACCTAAATTAGCTGTTGTGCAATTGCAACTGTCCAGTCCAACAGACAAAACCATCTCTGTAAAAACACATTTCAAGCATTTTCATTGCTCCTCAGCCTTTTTTTCATTAGTTCATGCTAAAATGAGAAATGCACAGCAGGTCAGTAACAAACCTGTACTGTAGTGGTTAAGTGACAGCTGTATATCTCTGTTTGCCTGTCGCTCCCTTATCTCACATACCCGGTCCATAAACACATATTGATTTTACGCAGTAGATACAACACTCCCAGCACATTTTGCTTACAATCCAAACTCCAGTTGCAGAGAATTGACATAACTCAGTGGCCCTCTGCCACGCTTCACTATTTTCATCACTTCAATTTTACAGCCTCTCTGGAGAGTCAGCATCAAGATTTCTCCCTCTATGCACTCTCTCTGTTTAAGTTTTGCCAGCTCAGCTCCCAGGGCTTGCAGGTAGTGACCCTGCTGCCTGGTGACACCCAGAGCAGCGAGATTTCGCCTTGATCGGTCTTGCGTTTGCTGCAGCCCTGCCTACTCTGCTCTCAGATCTCATCTGAGCAACACCATGACTCAGCATCATAAAACAGTCCATTCTCTTTCTCCTCCCTCTGTTGTTCTTACCACCACCACTGTTCTCTCTCCTTTCCCCCATGCAGCTTTGGGGTGTATTTCTGCAGCACAGTGGTGTATCATGCTGCAGGGTTAGGATGAGACTCTGGTTCACCAAGTAAACAATTGTGTATACAGCAATAATCTCAGGTGCTAGAGTAGTTGTTCCATGCACAGCTTTTGATTGACAGGGACTCCACCACTGCCCTGTGCAGCCTGTCCCAGTGCTTGACAACCCTTTCAGTGAAATTTTTTTTCCTAATATCTAATCTAAACCTCCCCTGGCACAACTTGAGGCCATTACCCCTTGTTCTATCACAAGTGTCATACATAACTACACCTGCCAGCTGCTCTGCTTGAGGACCAGATTATTCCTAGGAGGAGTCCCAAGGTCCAAAACAACACCTTGTTCACAGTCCTGTTTTGCAAATACACAGCTAAATGAGTAGTTTGCAGGAGAGGCTGTTTGGTGATGACATCTTTTATCTGTGCATTATGACTTATTTGTTGCTGGCTTCAGGGTGGTTTTGTTGATTACATTTTTAACTAACTGCCTAGAAGGTCACAGAGGCACCACGTTTGTTCTTATAAATTAAATTAAACCAACTCGTATTTAACATCCAAACAGAGCTGCTGAGAGTTGGGTTTATAGCTGGAGAGGCCATCACTGGCCAGAACAGGACTCAACCATTCCTGGCACCATGCAAGAGCTCTGACGAGCCCTGTACTTGGGCCCATGGCTCCCATGATGGTGTTTGAGCAGGGACAAAACTCCTGGAGCAAGTATGAATCACTGTGTGTTTGAAATTCCTTTTCTATTAACACTGTTTAATACTTGTCGTACATTTTCTGCTTTGGCAGAAAATGCCAAAGCCTTGCCAAAGCATTTTTGTTCCTGCCCATAAACTCATTTGTTCTCTGGAAGACTGTCAGCAAAGAAATACAAAACAATCTCAACAAAACGTATTTGGGGGGGGGGGGGGGGGGGGGGGGCGCGGGGGGGCCTGAACCACACAGGATAAAAGCGTGATAATTACAAAAGAAATGCCCCTGCTCTAATCCCCTCTTTCAATCCAGCCCACCAGGTCCTGGTGTTAGCTACTTCATCGATGGCTTCTCCTCCTCTCACGTCTCCTTATAGCACAGAGGCTCCTTTCTTCCTCCAGACTCCCCTCCCTTCACGAAGATTACACTGATTTTCACTCTATTAATGGTATTTAAGTTTGTCATAAGTTGCTTAGGA
Organism: Podargus strigoides; assembly: GCA_028020825.1. Lineage (NCBI taxonomy): Eukaryota > Metazoa > Chordata > Aves > Caprimulgiformes > Podargidae > Podargus > Podargus strigoides. The sequence continues at coordinate 38,820,505 of CM051624.1, read as the reverse complement.
GGAGTTTTTTTGAAGTTCTCCAAAACTCTAGATACAGTCCCCAGTGTTTCTCCAGGTTTCTGGAGACAGAGTTCACTTGGAACAGGGAGAAATGCCCACATGTTTATAATTACAAAAAGTTCGTTTTTCATGAAGATAACACAGTTAAGAAGCCCTTACATCAGGTACACATTTTTCATACACAGGGAGGAAGAATTTCCTTGCCATTTTGGCAGTTGCTCCACAATCTGCTCTCAGCCATCTTCAGCAGACACAGGTTCATCTCACCTCACTGCACCCATCCAAGCATGAAGCGTCTAGTTTAAGCCAACCATGAGGCTTATCTAGGGTTCACAAAGAAAGGTAAACCCTTCCAGCGTTCTCCCCTGGAGAGGCATCTGAAATAATTGGGAGCAAAGAGTGACTCTTAGAAGGGTCAATGCCATTAACTGAAACCTGACAAATATCTTTAAGACAGTTTGGGCTATGCAAGAGGCACCCTTAGGTATGAATTTGAGGAGAAGGCAATGCTTCTCTGTGGGGAGCAGGATGCAGATGCTTAACCCCTACATGTTGTGGAGAAAGCTTCCCTTTCGATGGCTGCCCATTCCCCTCTCTTGACATGCGAGATGGAGCTGTTAACACAAAGTGACTCAGAAGGATGTTGTGAGGACTCATTCATATCCTTCAGACTCCTCATGGCTGCAGAAGTGCAAATAAGATTTTACCAGTCTCATCTTATTGTTTAAATAGCTGCTCAGGGTAAACAGCATCTGGGCAAACCAAACAGGTACGCGGAGGCCAGTGTTGCTCCCGCCGCCTCCCCTCGCAGCGGAGGAGCTCTTTCCTTGAGTTTGAGCCCAAACCAGCAGCATTGTGCTGCCATCATCGCTTCCTGTTTGTTACCTCACGACACCGTTTCCCGTTTCCTGCCCGATTACAACCCTGCCAACTGTTTTTCCCAAGCCTGAACCAGCTTCCCAGCACCCTCCTTTTTGGCTCACGCAAAAATACCACCATCAACACTGGCCTGGTGGCAGGGGGTGCTGCTGGGTGGCCTGCGAAACATAGCCCTCCTCCCCCACCGGCACCTTCCCTCTCCCTGCCTGCTTGGGCGCCCAGTCCCAGGCTAGAGAAGCAAATCTCGCACATCCCATAAAGCAGGAGAGAAAGAAACGAGGTGCTCGCAGCTCCCAAGGTTTGACTGCGAGCAAGCACAAGGCAGCAAGGTGCACATAAGGCATCCAAGCGAGCTGGATGCAGAAGATGGTGATCTGAGGGACTCGCAGGGCTCATCTCAGGCACTCTGTATGTCACAGGGCTTTCCTTTTACTCAGCAACGTGGCACGGAGCTGGATAAAGCAAATGCTGCGGGAAAGCACGTTAAGGCATCAAAGTCCAGGGGATTAATGTGGTCCCCAGTAGCTAGTCTCAGTGGCTCATCACCGCCATGGCAGAAACATCCAGACACTTCTGGTTAGGTCTTTCTCCACTCTGTTAAGGGCTTTTTAAGTGTGTGGTGTTTTCTCTCTTTACCTATAACCAAGTGATGTCCCCAGTACTGTTTCAGTACCTGAGCAGCTGAGCCCTTTCAGTCTCTCCCAGAACGTCAGTCTCTAACACTGAGGTGCACTCCCTGGCCCAGGTAGGAAGAACACCTTCCTCCTACTACTCTCTACTCCCTTGTTTAAGCACCCAAGGTCCACATGGACCCCAGCAGGGGTCCCTTCCCCAAACCCCGGAGGACTGCTGTCTTCTTGCCAGTTGCCTGATGATGTATCCAAAATCCTAACAGGATCCCAGAGACCTCTCAGAGACAGGGAGCAGCCTACAGCCTGGCAGAAAACAAACACTCTGCAGGTCTGATTTTTAAGGGTCTGGGGGGCAGGGACACATGGGAGAACAACCTGCATTTAATACCAGTTCACATGGAGGCACAGAGGAGTCTCCCAGGAGCTGTTACACAGCTCTGGACTGTGCCTTTCCCTTCTGTCCTGCAGTCACAGCAGCAATGACCTGTCACAGCCAGATTAAGCGAGTCCTCTTGAGCATCCGGTACCCAGTTCAGGGCCCAACCCAGCTAATACACATTACCAGTTACTTACTGGGTCAGGTCACCACCTTTCAAATATAAAGAAAAATAAATAGCCCTTTGCAGACATACGCCAGAGGCACGTGCCCATTTAAGCTTAGCTGAGTGCCAGTGAAATCATGAGCTGGAACTTTATTTCCTCACATCTCACCTACAGTACGTATAAAAAAAAAAAAGCAAGCAGCCCTGTTCCTTCACCTTTTGCCTGCCCTATTTAACCTGTAAACTATTTGAGGAAGGAACTGTTCTTTGCTGCAGCTTTCACAATATTCAGGTGCTTCTGAGACACAGCACAGGAAAGACCCTGGATGTCCTGAACTAAAGAATGAAGACATCAAAGTGGCAATAACTGATCTACAACAACAAAGAAAAGAAAGCTTATTTCCCTAGCTGACCCTAAATGAACACGACATATGCATGCTTTGAAGTAGCTGTTTTCTTACTAAACCGCGTGGAAATAAGACTGTAGCACTATTAGTGGTCCGATTACAGTACAAAGCAGAAGCACATATGGATGTGCACAGGCAGTCTCACAGTCCCTCAGGAGCCAGACACAGAGCATCCCTGACCAGCACTGTTCAGCCAGTAGAGGTCCGTAGAGCAGTCGCAGCCTGAGATTGCAGCTCTCAGGCTGCGAAGGCTCAGGGTAGGTGGCAGAGTATGCCTGCCTGTCACAAAGAGGCACCTTGCCTGAGCAGAGATGCAAGGTCTCTTGTAACTGCAAACCCAGCAGTGCTCTGTCACTGCGCAGTCTGGTTACTGGGAAATGGAGTAGTGGGGCCAACAGAGAGCAGAATGCCCCATGCAGCACAGCCACAGGCATGTACTGTTACTGTGAGCAAGTTTTGTGGCTGCAGGGACAGCTTACTGATGTCAGGGCTACAGGTGCATCATTGCACGGTCACAGACTGAAAACACGTGGCTAAAGTGTTTTTTTAAAAAGAGAGTGAGGTTTCGCACAGCTCCCGGAGCGCAAGGGCAGGATCACAAGTGACCCTGTTAAATAAGGAGTCTCTATTGCCATGGGGAGCGCACTGAGGCATTGCAAAATGCTGTCTGCAAGGACAGTTGCCAGGTTGGAGTTTGCAGCACAGAAACCCCCACCACAGCACAGACGAGGTGCCAGAACAGGCCCCTGCAGCCAAAGGGAGGTAACTGGGGCATCTTCAACGAGACCCAAAGCTAACGCACTCTCCCAGACAAACTCTACCTTTTGAGAAATTCACAGGGACTGAGGAATTTATACCCCAGCCTTCAGTGACTTACTGCTGCATGGCGCATGCCAGGCAATGCACATTCATTTGGTGCCGGGAAGGGCACCTCTCTGACAGCCACTGCTCGTATTTCAGCTCCAGACTGCGGCTCTGCACACAGAGCATCACTGCAGAGCAGCAGGCACAGGGAGAAAGCAAACAGCATCGCTTCCCCTCAGCATCAGATGCCCACTCCAGGAGCCTCCTCTGCTGTGCTCCCCTGGCAGAAATGGGCAGAAAGCTTTCTGGTTTTCTCAGTTGTCTCTTGCTTTAGGAGACATGCAGGCACGGGGCTGCCTTGAGGGTGCTGAATAACCCTGGCTGTAATTTGCTAGGGCTGGATGACTAGGTCCAAAATGTCTCCACATTAACCTGTGCAGTGTTTGATGCACACATCTTGTGTTCTCCTCTTGTTCACTGCTTTTTTTTATATATAAAAAGCATTGCTGAACAGTTGCAGCATGCACTTTCCTGTAACCTGGATGGAGCATATAGAAAGCTTGTGCCAATAGTACAAAGAGACAAGGAGCTCATTTTTTATTTCTCAGCCAGTTTTCCTACTAGTGTAATTGCACTGACTCCAACACAGTTCACTGAGTGTAAATCAGGATCACAGGAATTCAGAGTGAGGCATCTATTCCCTCTCTCCTCTCCCAGCTCCTACTGTTCAGGCTCTGCAGCTGCCCTCTGCAGAATTCACCCTCTTTCTCTGTCCCTCACATTCTCCGTCAGGTGCTGTTATCCCCTGTAGGTTACAGGAGGTGTTTGTACAGTGCTTTGAAATCCTCTGTCAGCAGAGGCTTCATTGCCATTAAAGACAAAACACCTCTCTCCAGTTCTGCCCCAAACCTTGCTGCCACCATTACCTTGTGGGATGTGCTGGGGTGAATGGCACAGTTCCTATACCCACACAAGCTGCAGGCAATACAGAAGAGCCTCCTTTTGCCTGCAAAGCCAGGCTGCCAGAGCTGATTGCTTCTCCAAAAGGGTGTTACCACACCATGGCGCTGTAGGTCCTGTGGGCACTCCTGTTCCCTGACTCTGAGCTGAGAAGCGTTTATACTGAGGAGTCAGAAGAATTAGGAGAAGGTAAGAAGGGCTGGTCTTTACCTGGTGCTCCACTGGGTTCAAACGGTTTCAGTATGGGTTCATTTTTTGCCCCTTCCTCCCTCTGTGTCAACAAAAGGTCTCAAGATCCTCACACAGGTATTTTCACATGTAACAGAGACATAAGCTGTGCCATGGAGGACTGTTTTGGTGCATAGCCATTTATCCTTGCCTGGCAGGTGAGAGACATGCACATTTCCCACTCACCACTACCTCTTTTAGGGAACAGTTAAGCTGTGCTTTCACTGACATTTTCCTCTGGGGCCACGAGGACTGCCCAGGGGATGAGAGAACATACACATGAGTCCTTTGAAAAAGCCTGTGAGGAATTCACCCTTCAGCTCATAATTAAGTGCATTGTATCTTTATTACTGGCGTACCATGGGATTTCCAACAGGCCATCGTCACTGCCACAGGACTCACGCTCTCCAAATCGTTATGAATGCCATACGGAGACAGCAAGGTCTCCTGCACAGCTCCTGCTAGAATTCTCCAAACACAAGCCACTGCTCGGCACACAATCAGCTCTCTACTTCTAATGTTCACTTAAAAATTCATCTGCCATAAAGGATGTTCACAGAGCAAAGGGAGACACCATCTTTCCCAGCTATGGTTTACCATAGACACAGTGCAATAAATAGGTACTTCTTGGAGTATGCTCCAAGGCTGGAGCACGAAAAGTGGATGAGATGTGTGGCATAGGATTTTCTGTTGTTGTTTTTTTGGTTTTGTTTTTCTTTTTAATGAATACCTTGTCACTTCCATGCTTCCTCTTCATGTTCCAGGTCAACAGCTGATGGTAGAGTTTGAGAACAACCATGAAGGATGAACCCTTATGGTCTTTGGACCACAGAGGAGCCACTTTTGATCTCTCTAAACCTACCCACTCACACTTTCTTGCAGAGAAATTCCTACTAGCTCAAGATGACATTCCTGCCAGACTCTGAATGTCATCATATGGAGATCTGCTCCCACACAGAAGGGCGCAGAAAAGATGATGTGCTAATGAGCTACCTTCTTATCCCTGCTGTCAGTTCAGTGACTCTCCCTCCTCCTCCTCCTCCTCCCTTCCCCTGAACTGCAAATGTAATTGCTTTCCAGCAACACTGCAAAGAGCCCAGTCCATCTGCAACCCTGGAATCCCTCCAGAGGGCAAAGTTTTGGCTCTGTGTTTCAAATTATCTTGTCTTTTCTCTAGAGAAGAAGGAAAGAAATACTAACCAGGGCACTGATTCAGCCAGACTGAGCAGCTGAAATGAGGCCAGTGTCCCTTTTGCCACCAGACTACCCAGGCTGTCCTGCTGCCAGCGCTCAGCAGGCCACTGCAAGCGTGTTGCCACCATGTCACTAGTATAGTTATTCTGCTTGGCAGTGCAACTTGTGCCTCTGAGCCTGCTCCCCTCATGCCTTTCTCAATACACTACCTAGCACCCAGCAAGCAATATAATATCCAAGACAGAATGGATAGCCCAATGCTTAACTCAGCTCCCATGTTCCATGTGGAACTTCACACTTCCTGCGTGCACAGGGCTTGGGCACAGGCAAACAAGGTACTGCAACATCATTCGTATCAGTTGTCACTTAACCTTGGGCACACCACTTTCACCTCCCACTCTTCCTAGCTGTAAAGCAGGACTAGTACTTACTCATCAGCCTCTGAGAGGGATAGTTAGACTCAATTAGCCAGCGTGAGAAGAGTTCTGCACATTACTAGAGGACACTGATGCAATGTCTGGGCCTGCTCAGGCAAGAGGCATGCTCAAGCTAGAGGCAATGAAGGTCAACGTTATGGTTCCATGGTACTTGTGGTCTATGGAAAGCGTAAAATCATGTCAGGTGTCATAGTTATCAGCACCCTTTTTCACGTTGTCTCTCCACACACAGAGTAAAGCTTGCTGAGAGGCGAATGGTTCTGCTTAGTGCCCTCGGAAATGAATGAGGAGAATGAGATCAGCAGAGGAGAAAAAACTGGTAAGCAAGAACCCTGTATAAGAGGAGCAATTTCCCTGCTCAGTTTTCTTGGAGGATCCATAGGTACAAATAACAGTAAGCAGTTGCTTTAATTTCTCTCATACAACATACCAGGAAAAAGATTTGTCAATAAAAATGTGATGAAAACCAATGATACTTTCAAACTGTGTTGTTCCCCATCTCCCTTGCTTATGAAATCTGTGCCAGCCTTTTTTAGCTTTTTCAATTTAAAGGGTCACATTGAGAGCTCAACGTTGTTTTCTGCCCTGCCATTGTTTCTCAGTTCCCCATTTATAGCTGTTTTTTGACTAGCCTGGTTATACAGTATGAAATTATTTGTTTTCAAATCCAGTGAACTAGGTTCTCAGCAAACAGCACAGAAAAACTGGGGAATTCAGCTTGTAACTATTTTGATGTGGTATCTTCTGGAAAAAGGCACACATAGCCACCAGCTGGCCTTCCCACATGGATTTCTCCCACTTTAAGGCTCTTCAGATGTTCTTTACTATTAATGCTCAGCCATCTGATGCAACCTTTGCTACATATATCACTAATACTGTAACATGCCACAATCACCCTTCCACTCAGGTACTGGGTCCTCTTGCCTCATGGTACGTCCCAGCATGAGCAACATGGAAAGCATGAAGCTATTGCACAACAGTACTGTGACACCTTTCTTCCATTACCTCCAGCACACCATCTTGCAATTCCTTTTTAATTGCTCTTGTAATCTTCCTCTACCGCATACATATATAGAGAACAGCCCAAAATAGCTCAAAGGAAAGAGGTAAGTTCTGTTACCAGGAAGCAGCTGAAGAGGGGTTACTTTTCAGGCAGAAGGTTTCCCAGAGGATGCTATGGAGGCTAGTTTTGGCTCTTCTTTGGTGCAGAACTCATTATCATGACAGAACTAGAAGATCTCACATCTTCTGACGCTTGAAAGAAGATGCATAGCAGAACTATATTTATGTTCAACATACACCAAGTTACCCTGGCTTTAAGGGAGGAAGAGACCCAGTTCTTGGCTTAGATTTGCTCTCTCGTATTTGTACTGCTTGACTTCAAGCTGTGCAGTCCATAGGCTTTGTATTAGATGAACAGACCCCTCTTCACCTACATCCAGCACCACTTTGGGCCACTCCATCACCTTGCAGAAAAACCTAAATCCTTCTTGCTGTTGCAGTTAACCTTCCTGTCCATGTATCCATCCACAATTACTCATTCATAGCCAAGCCCTTGACGTGCAGCAGCTGCACACCCATGGAGATCCAAGGATCAAGAAATCCCAGGGCTCTAACTGCACTGCCTTGCATTACATGCCAGCACAAACTTGGAAAGCCAGTTTAATGAGGCAGCTAATGGGAAAGAGGAATGCTTGGAGGTGGATGTGTACTCACAACTTCTGTGCCATCAGATGTTATCTTAAACCTACTGAATAGCAGTTTGCTTGCCCTGCTCATTTAGGCTAAAATGTATACACACAACCCTGCCAGCAGGTCTGGAGGGACAGTGAGAAAAAGCTGGGACACACTGAGTGTGGTGAACTTTGCCACCAGCTGGATCTAAAGAGAACAGACATCCACAGCCTTCATTCAAGGAGATTTCATATTATAGGCTCCCATTTCAGCACAGAAGGTGATGAAGTGGGGGACAGGAGAGGAATAGGTGGCAAACAATTCAACTAGGGATGCAGCATTAAATGGTCCCTGGATAACAGTCTGATCACCTCAGCCATCTCCAGGTTTGGAGAGCAAAGGCACTGGCAGATTTGGAGGGACAGTGATACCTCTGACTCTGAAGGCTTCTGTTCTGCATAGACTCAGACTCAAATGAAAGGAATCACTAACTGCTTAATCTTAAGCATGTAATGAAGTTCAGCAACAAGTGATTTAAACACATTCTTAACAGTCTTCACCCAGGAACCTCCGATAGCTTTGACTAAGTGTTGCTTTGGTAAGAGCCTTATTTTCTTGTGTAAGTCTTAAAACATAACGGGGTTGATCATAACATTGTACATGCAGATGGCTAGTCCATGAGTGGGCAGCACTTTGACTGCCCATTCCTGTTTGAAGCAATGGAATATGGAATAAAATGAAATATTTTGGCATTAGCCAGCAGCGACAGTGAAGCTTATTTAGGAATAAGCTTCTGCTGACCAAGATCCTAGAGAGCAGAACACTACTGTCCTCTTACCCTGCATCCACCTTGGAATTAAGCCTCTCTCACCCAGACAGTGCTCAGGCTGACACTGCAAGCTGGGGTCTTGGCAGGTTATAGCCAAGTGCTATGGGATTGGAGTCTGTGAGATTAGAAGGTGACTTAGAAAAGAGAAAATGATTACCTTGAAGAACCATTAGCCTCTTAAAGGGCTACAAGGCAACAGCCTTCCTATCTCAGCTGGCACAGATTTCCTAAAATGGGACTTCTACTAGAGAAGACTAAAATACATTGGAAAGCTCCCACTGTACTGCAAGATGAAATGCATGTGTACCTGTCCTGGTTTGGCTAAAACAGAACCAATTTTCCTTTCAGTTGTTTTACTTTTCAGTTAGGTCTCTTCTAAGACTGCACATACAAAACCAGTATTGAGCTTCTCCCCCGCAGTCACACATTCCCCCGGTAATGCTCACGTCACCGCTGGTGCTGCAGAACAGCCCTGGGAAGATCCCAGGCTGGGCTCCTGGACTCAGGCAGGAGCTGGATTCAGGAACATGCAAATCATGGGCAGAGTCTTCCCAGGACACCAGCCATAGGAGATGAGTGAGGGCAGGAAGAAGGGCAGGCCAGAGGAGAGGGCGAAGGAAAGGACCTTGCCCCCCATGATCCCTCAGCTTTATACTGAGCTTAACGTGTATGGGATGGAATAGTTCATTGGTGAGTTTGGGTCACCTGTCCTGTCTGCTCCTCCCTGCAGGTGCACCTTTACACTAAGGGGGGGCCTCAAAGCAGCCCCAAAAGAATTCAGCAGTGACCTTGGTTTCTGCAAGAAGCTCAATACTGGGTTTGCACATATTTGTAAATAGTTCATTATTTTTCTTCTTGTTATTGTTATTTCTCTTTTTGTTGTTACAGTTTCATTAAAGCTGCTTTAGCTTTATTTCCAACTCGTAAGTCTCTCTCCCTTCTCTTCTTTCCCTTCCCCTGTCCGGGAAGGGAGAGGGGTTAACAGAGAGCATCTGCTGTCCATTTAGTGGCCAGCCCAGCCTCAAACCACAACAGTATCCACAAAATTAAGAATGAGCTGTGCACGTCCCAGCACTACTGACAGCAATTTCACATTCATTAGAAGCTGGAACGCAAGCAGCTGTACAACCACTTTGTTATAACTGTCTGGGGGCTCTGGGATAAGAGTTTATTTGTTGTCTTACAGGAAAGATGGACTCAAGGACCTGGTTTTTATCCAATACACACAGGTAACAGGACAGAGAGTGTCAGCTCACCAGAGCAATCTGTACCACGGTGGGGTTCATGCATCTTTGAGGGTTTGAAATACATCTGTTAGCTGAGAGTCATGAAATCTTATACCAAGGATAACATCAAGGGAACGTTTCAAGGCTTTTCTTCGAAATGAGAGGAGGAAAACACCTATCAAAAAAGGCTGACACTGTCAGCTGTTGTCCTGGCACTAGTCTAGAGTTCCCACCTCTCAAAAATCTGGCTGTGCTCTCCTTAGCCTGATGTAACCTCAGGCTATGTGTAACACCAGAGTTAGTAAACAGGCGGTGACGATGCCTCTGCTCATGTACAGCATTCCAGTCCAATCATTACGTCACATACCGATCACTCAGGTTATGACTTTGATATTCCACTGACACACCAGTTGTCAGCCTCCAGCGTCCATGCAACCAGAGTGCCTGCAGCTCAGGAGAAGGTTCCCTGTAGTCAGCACTGTACAGCTCACTGCCAGGTCTCACGCTGACCATTAAACAGGGAGGCTGCCCCGGTAAAATTTGGATCCAGATTCATCCAGACCACATCGCACTTCACCCTGTGTTGTTATGACTGGCTGGGTGGCTCAGGGTGGATGAGGTACAGGGATGCAGGTGGAATTCAGATTGGATTAATTTAAGTAGATTATGTAAAAATCATGTAAGCCACATCAACCTCACTTCTCCCTCTTCTCCACCTCCCCTCAAAAAAGTCCCATTTATTTTCAAAAGCCAAATAGACCCAGATGTCTGTATCCTTGCACTCACACTACCCTTTCCTCCAGCCAAGGGAGATAAACTGCACTTACATTCTGATCTGGTGACACTGTCACCACACACAGACAGACATAACTGGGCAGGGTATTTGGCACTGGAAAGATACCACAGCACCTCAAACTACCAAAGCGCTGACATTAAAGGGGGAAGAGCAACAATGAAAAACCCCTGGCTTTAGTATAAACAGATGAAGCTTCTGAAATCAGCATGGCTACGTTTAGCTTGTGCTCTTAGGTCAATTCCAAAAAGCTCAGCATGTAGCAGGGCCTGAGATAAGACAAGGTTAGGAACACAAGAAGAATTAAAATCTGCAATAGAGAGACGTCATGGCAGAGCTGGAAAAGGTTAGTGCCAGGTCAGGATCGATAGCAGAACTAGAGCAGATGGAGAAGCACCATGTCATAGGGAACACTGATAGGTCAAAGTCAGACAAGAGAGGAACAACACCACGACATGGTCAGCGAGCGCAGGAAAAAAGTTCAGACTATGTCACTGCAGCTACATGCATGGCAGAGTTATGCAAGCAGACGTGAGAACAGGTTAACAGTAAATACCTTGTTCGGTCAACACTGGGTGCTGTTTTCAGCTGCAGGAATTAAAACACTGGCAAAGTATGACAGCTCTTGATGGAGCACAGCTCTGATTTGCTGGTGCCCACAGGTCATTGATAGCTGCGGAACTCCTAAGTGGAGCTCAAATGCCTTCACTAGTGATCTTAACCAGCCAAGAGCTTGGACACTGCCAGCCTATATCATTTTGCTGTCAATCTCACAGCTGCTGTGTGGCCCAGTGCCTGTCCCTCGAGTCACCATGTTCCCTACGTAGAAGGGGATGCAATGCCACATGAGTCACTTTCCTGTTGCCTCTCCATTAGAAGCACAGACCACAGAACTGCACTGTCAACACTTCCCACACACAGCTTACATGGCAATGAGCTGCAGCAGAAACATCTTCCCTGCACCTAGAAAAGCTGTTGAGCCACCCCTCCTTACCAGGCATTTGACCAAAAGGCTGGCAGCAGCCTTCTCACATTTGCACTGGAGCAGGGAAGCTGTAACTGATTAACAGACTGGCTGATCAGGGCTTCAAGAGCCCTGCTTGCTTAGGCATTCAGCCACAGCACGGCAACACAGCCACCATTTCATGCAAAACGCACCCGTGTCTCGTGCCTGATGAACAAAAGCAAAGGACACTGCCTCTGGGTAGTGACTTCTTGTTTCTGCCTGGGGAAGGGAGGTGAAGACAGTGCTCCCAGGTACAGGCATGTCTAGATGACACTAAGCTAGGGCAGAAACACCAATGATCACAGTAAGCCCAGCTGGTACAGCCACACAGTCCAAGGCTCCTTCCACTGACGGGGCTGTGAGTCACGAGCAACAGAGGTGGAGCAGCCCAGTGGCTCCCGGTCTTTGTACGTGCCTGGAGTCAGCTTCCCCAAAACACATCCCCTTGCACAGTGCAGCCACAGGGAATTCACCCCAATTTATGCTAATGCTCTGACTCACACTGGTGTTCCTCCTACCTGCCTTCTGTTACCACCACAGCCTCTGATTTGATGCAACATGCCCTCATGAGCCTTCTGTTTCCATCTTAGTGCACAACAGCACAACCATTCTGCCACATGGCCCAGGTTTTTCGTATAGGGCAGAAAGGAAACTTTCCCTCCCAGAAACGGGCAGTAAGACACATGTATGGCTGTATTTCACTAGAAAAAGTCTGTTTCCACATGGGCTACAGCTGCACTTTCTGACCTCTCATTCTGGAGGGCCTGGAAGCATCATATCTCCCAAACTGAGCTGAAAGAGGTTTGATGTTGAAATCATTTTATCTTCATCACCTTTAATAGTTTTTAAGTATTTGAGAATCATGATATCCCCATGACAGAAGTGATCACACCAAGCTTTCAAATCCTGCTACAGCGAACTGCCACATGAAGCATGGAATGCACCAGGACTACCCAGGACGGGTCACAGCCAACACACAGAACAGCTCTGTCCAGGCAGATGCTTTTCCTGTTTTGATCTCACGCGTGGTTGAGCATAGGAGGACAATGACCATTACTGGCCATACAGAAAGTCCAACAGCTACTGATTACTTTGGAGTACTCTCAGCTGTCCAGCCATGCAAGTTCTTGCTGTCTCCGCTTGCAAGAAGGTGGCGGGCACTTGACTTCACAGAGCAGCCTGACCAGCACCCAGGTTCCCAGCAGCAGCATATCTGATGTTGGAGAGATGCTCAGGAGGTGACTGCTGGCCCACAGCATGGAAAGGATGGTCTGGACAGACTGCTGGGCACCACACATTACTTATGCATTTGTGCACTAGGCTGAATGAGAGTGTTTCTGTGGAACCTGTGTGTATTCACACAAGTCCTCCCTGCCTGTTATCCTGGCACTCAGCTTTGTCTTTTGGGGGCAGAGAGACAGCCTGATCTGCCACACAGATGCTCTCTCTGAATTAAAGAGCTGGCAGAACTTGCTGATCATATTTGCCAGAGCACCACAAGGAAGACAGGCAATGCTTAGCAGGTGTGCGAGTCATTTCTTGGCTTATTAAGTGTTTTTTCCACAACATTTTGTTCTAAATAAATAGCATTGTGCTTTAAGGAAGGTGGTGGTCATTGGTGCATTCTGCTCCTTGTCTTTAGGAAGAGCACCTGTAATTAGGAAGGACAGATCTTCAGATCTGCTGGGCTAATCACAAAAGTATTCAGCAAAGGGAACTGCAGAGCTAGGTTATCAAACTAAAGGGAGAGGAAAGCAGGGTTTTATTTTGAGACAGCTGAGAACTAAGGGTCTAAAACCTAAGTGAACATGATTTAGGAAATCACAAAAGGAGCAGAGTTACTGTTGAGCCAGAATCTGTCCTATTAACACCACAAAACCAAACAGGTTAGCTAACATACAACACATCTACAGCTATTTTTCAAACCTCAAACAATTCTTGATATAGGTGCCAGAGGTACTAAAACATAAAGACAAATATTTTCAGCTGTTTATTATAGAAATTCTCCCCAGGACTGCAAATGCCCTTCAGACAGAGACATAGTCTTAACATCAGAACACAAAATTCTGCCCAGTATGGCCACATTTAAATCAAAGTCTTTTAGTATTTGCCACTAACAATAATCTGCTTGGTATGAGCCACAACTTCAGGACAAATCAGGCTTTTTTTTTGCAGCAACCAGACTTCTGGTCATTCTAGAAATAAGCAAATCTAATTTGCTGATACAAAAGCATAAAACATTTTGTCTTCATCTGCATTAAGCATCATGTTAAGCTATCTTGGTTGCTTGCAGCAACACTCAGATGCTCAAAAGAGCAAAACACAATAAAAGTGAGGCATACTTACATATTAAAAACTGTAAAGGAGAAAGGATCCAGTGAAGGAGCAGTTCCTCATGAAGATAGCTACTTATCTCTGTTTCTCCACATTAAGCCGTAAGTCCCACATGGTGAGTGATTGGTTTATTGCTTTGACTGGATGGTCAACACACACATCTTCCTGCCCTCGAGCAACCAAGAGTCTAAACAGAAGCACTCTTCCTACCCTCCTTTTTGCCTTGATAAGGATTTGGATGAGTGGGTAGCAGGTGGGTTTCCTTTCTCTCTCAGATGAAGGCTATTAGTGGCTTCTACAGGTGCAAATCCTTCCCTCTGGCCACAGCAAGGAGGGCTGACCCCCCTCTCTTTACAGCAGTGTGTGTTGGTTTCTACCTGTTGGCTGGTAGAGAGAGGATTTGTTTCCTCTTTGTGCTGCTTAGTTTTATTCTAGACTTCACCTTTACTCTCTTGCTATAGGTCTTTCCTCACATCTCTTTACCTGTGTGGTTTACAGGCTTTGTTCCCAAGAAGAAGCCTCTTGTGCTGTTACTGCACTTGGGAACCTGCTGCTTCCTGCCTTCAGAAAGCGTTCTGGCTAGTTCTGGTCCTTTCTTACAGCTTGGTGACAGACCTTGTTGTAGCCCATTTCTCTGCTGGCAAGTAGAATGTGAGTTTCAGTCTTCTTCCACCCTTCAAAATTCCAGATGATGCTGTAATGTCACCTTGTTTGGGGTTTCTCAGTAGTCAGGGGGTAAGATGGTGCTGCAGCGTTTGCATTTGTTCTGCAGCTTTTGCTGTGCTGTTAGTATGTGTATCAGGTATCTCAGGACACCCTGTGCCTGTTTGGAGCTTTGTGGTCATCCTCTTGCTAGCTGTGTCTTGGATTTAGTAGAAAATGAATCCGTAATATCTAGGCCACAGAGAAGCAATGTTTGATATGAAAATGATACAGTGATGTGGGCAAGAACAGCTGTAAGCAAGTTAAGACAAACCTTATCATTGCAAACTGATGAAGCCTTTCTGACACTACAAATCTACAGAAATGCTGGAGCTTGGCTCCAACTGACTGAGCTACACCCCAGCTATTTGCTGTGATGCTCCTGAAATGGAATCTTTCTGCTCTTCACACAAGAGCATCAGATAGAAAGGCACTGTAGGTAATAGATACAATGACATCACACAGCCTCTGTTGCACTTAAACCTACATAAAGTATTTTTCTGTTGTCGGTCCTTCATCTGGAGGAGTGGGGGGTGCTGCTCTGCAGGTTAGGATGTTTTTTCAATCTCCAGGCTACACCACTCACCCAGTTAATGCTTATGTGCTTTTCTGCAAATTCAGTTTGAATAACAGCTCCCTTCTCCTCCTCTTTCCCCCAGTCACCAGGATAAACCCCATGATGTAAACCAGTCCTATTTCCCTGTTTACACGCGTCCAGGCTAAGCAAGTCCAGCATCCTCTGGGAGGGAGGGCTTTTCATCCCCTCCATCAGCCTAATGGCTCTTCTCTGTTCTGTCCATGCTTTCATCTTTCTTTTGAACTGTAAACAGTCTTTCAGTTTGCAGGTATTGTGCGACAGCATTAACTCTTGTTGATTTGGCAGGTGTTCCCCTCGTGCAGCCCAGAACCGTGCTGGTGTGTCTCAAAATAACATTACCTAGTTAATGCCCCCCAATTTTCCTCTCTTATCCAGTGCAGTCATCTCCCTTTTACAGTTTCTGGCTGCATCTCGCCTGGTAACTTGTCGTGCGTTACTCTATTAAGTACTTAGCTGAAGCCTACGCAAACTCTACCTACTGCACATTCTCTCCTCTGCAAGAGTCAATTAGCACAGACAGCTGTGAAGTCAGCCCGCAGTGAAGTGTTTTGCTAAGCCCATTGTGTATTTCAACTATATTTGCATCCTGAGTTACTCTTTCTGCCAAAGCACATAATAGAAAGATTTGTGTGTTATTGAGGTCAGGCTAACAGGTCTTCAGTTTGCTGCGTTGTATTTTCTTTTTCATGTCTCAAATGCAGGCACTGCTATTTTCCAGTCATGTGGTACCTGCCCCACTTAGATATATTTACATTCCTTGCTAACAAACTCTTGGTTTGCGCCTGTTCTTTCACCTCCCTTGACACAAGCACCAGGAGTTATTAGAACTGTGCTTTTGCTTCAGATGTGGTAATTTTTTTAAAAGCTTCATAACAATCACCATCCTGTCTTATTCCTTTGGATCTAGGCTACCTTAAGTCTTCACAGACATATCTCGTTTCTTTCTTGATCCTCTTTTTATTTGACTACAAAGCTTCTTACTGAGTTTGAAACTCTTTGCAATGTGTAAATTACCCCTAACTTCTGCAGCTCTTCGCTCCATTCCATAGCAAAGTGCCAAAAGAGAGGTTTCTTTGTTGCACTATCCCTTTCCCATCCTGTATGAGCTCCCTGTTATTTCTTAAACCCTTTTTGAAATCAGCTGGTTACTCCCCTAAACACTTGTCCTTCCCTGCTTAGCATGCAAATTGTAGATTGCTTTTTACCTTCGACTTAAAACTCTGGGGGTCTTCCACATTTCTGTTGTTGGACTCTTCAGTCTACCTGCTTGTACCAGCCAGCTCCTTCAGGTTCCTCTCAAATCTGCCGTGTTAACATTTTAGCTAGACACCCTTACTTTTTTTTTTTTTTTTTTCCCCTCTGTTTATACTGGAAGGGAAACTAAATCACCTCCTGAAATGAAACTGAATGACAACACTCGCTCAGCCCGGATAAGGTGCTGACATTTACAGTCAAGGCTGAGGTTCCCCAGCCCAAGCCATGAGCCCATGCCTCCTCTGCCTGTGCCTCACCTTGAAGCTGCGAATGCCTCCTGTCCCCAGTTGGTATTTTCTGAATAGAACAACTTTTGATAAAACTCAGTGTGTACCCTCAACTGACTGAAGCAAATAAGAGCCTGAAACACAACATGAAGCTAATGACAGTTTCAATCCACTGCTACGTGTCATGCCAGCCCTGTTGGTTCCTCTGGCTCTGGGGTGATTCACCACTATCCTGAAAAACAGGCAGCTCTGGCAGGGTTAGTCACCCAGCACTGACATGGGAATGCTCGTTCTGAGGGAGCAGAGCATACACTGCCCAAGAGAAATTAGCTCCTCCTTTTCCCAGAACCTGGAAAAACTAATTTCAGGATGTAACAAATAAAGTTAGGATTGCCTTTTTCTCCTTCCTAAAGGTTTCCAGGCCAAAATAAAAATTCTTACTGCTGTTAAGCATTTTGAAAATTATAACAGAGTCTGACCATTATCTTCCGTTCCTTTTTCCTTAGTCACTTGAAAACTGTCGAAGTCTTATGTTTTTTTCCATCTCCTTTTGTTGTACTCCTGAATCTACATCGTGTTCCTTAACTGTTAACTCCATTGCCACCCCACATCCTCCCTCACCTGTTTGAGCATTCCTGTGGTTTAGCTTGGCAGCCTGTTCTCCTCCCAAGCTCCAACAACACTAACAGACACTAAATCCTCTCCTTCGTATCCACCTGCTTTACTTCCATAGCTGCATCTACACTGTCTGCAAGACAGCTCTTCTGCTCAGCTGTCCCCCCCTGGTGATCCTCATGCCCTTTGGTTTATTTAACCAAAGTACAATGAAGGTACAGTCAGGAACAAGAAATGGATTAATGAAAGCTTGAAACAATAACAAAAAAATTCTTGACCTCTTGCTCTACATGCCACAACTTCAGTACCAGTCTTCCCCCAGGCTGTGCTCCTAATGATGGAGCAATATTCCAGTGTCTTTACACCAGAAAATCAGGGACTTGACTTCAAAAGGAGTTTGTAACCTCATACCTAATTGATCTGGGTGTAACAGCACCGAAGGGAGCAGAGATCCGCAGAGTTTAACCGGTGCAGGATCTGAAGCTGGTCCCCTAAGGCTTTTGCTTTGGGCTCTGCATTACAAATCTGGCCCAGCTCTGTAGCAGAGTCCTTTGGCAAGGTAAGACACACACCTGAGAGCTCTGCAGTTGAAAGGGCCAATTTTTGTCCCCCGCCAGCAAGCATGCAGTCACTCCCCAGTAGTAATTCTTTATTTCCTTACCCAATTTTCCTTAGATTGTACTAGCAGGTAAGATACCCAGTGCTTCATTTGTGAGACATGCATGATCCAGTGCGTTTCTCAGATGGATAAAATTCGCATTCTGGAGAAAGCTGAAAGAAGAGGCTAGATTTTTTTTTTACTGGTATCACTAAGACCAGAACCTAGCAAAAGCTTATCTTTTAGACACGGATTTGCCTGTCACTGTTTGTGCCCTTGCTTGATAAGGACGATGCATCTACAGACAAAATATTTGAATGCTTTTATTAACTACATGTTAGTGTTTTGGTCAAATTTGCTTGATTTTAGCAGGAAAAATTTCCAGAACTAAATACAAAAAATATACACTTGCTGCAATGGTTCAATTCCCAGATGAAACTGGTTTCATTTGATCAAGAGGCCATGTTATTTTAGTATGGGTAAACTGAACAGCTAGGGCAGGAGCCCTGTATCTTAGGAGTCAGGAGCTGCAAGACTGAGAATGTGAGACTAGAGATTTATTTCTTGCTTTGCCAGGCAGAGCTTTGATACAGACAGCTGATAAGAACACTTTCTAGAGCACTTTCTGGTCTGTGACTTGCACAGCAGCTGCACAAACAGGGAATGGACTCACGTTCTGCCTGTGGAAAGGGACCAGTGGGGAGGGAATAAGAGGCTGCAAGCCTGCAACAGCAGGGGTGTGCGGTGTGAAGGGTTGGGAGGACGCAGAGCTGAGCCCACACCTTTGAGCCAGAGTAGGACAGAGAAGGTGGCTGGGAAAAGCACAAGGGGAGAGGAAAATTAAGAAGCTTTGGGTTCTGTTACAGCTGACTTGTGAAGGGTCACCCAAGGTGAGAAGTCAGAGAGTCAGTCCTGCCAGGCAGGAGAGAAGAGCATGTCGTGTACGGCGCGGCAGGACAGATGTGCGAGCCAGGCGGCTGTTGATGTCACCATGGTGAGCGTGCCAAGGTACAGGCAGCACCCACTGCAGCCTGTGCGTGTCGCAGCCTCAGCACCCTGACCAGCGGAACGGAACGGTGGGTGCTGGCTGGCTGGGACCCAACAGGAAACTAGGGACTGTAAATAGACTTGTTTGGAGTGATTAGATGCAGAGGACAAGAACGATAATGAGAAGTACTTCTATAAAAATATCTTGGTGGGTTTGCTTCTCATTCTTTCTGCTCCTTCTCGCTCCTGCCATAAAAATGAACAAATCTGTAATTTCAGCCCACCTTGTTAGGCTCTTTAGCTGCCACAACCTGCTTAAAGCTGGTTTACAGCTGGGTCTCCATGTCATACACAGACACCTCTTGGACACATCTACATAATAAACGTTACAGAACAAAGGTCCATATTCCAGCCTGGGTTTAGCACAGGGGAAAATGCACTCAACTGGCCGGATTCAGCACCATTTCCTTGCATTTGCATGGATTTTATCGGTCTGTTTCACCTCTGTGCCTTACACCTCAGCCCTGTCGAGCTGTCACTTCACCCGGTTTAATATTAAACCGCTCGGTGTTCCAGTGCAGCAGCAGCTCATAGACTCACAGAACCATAGAATACCCTTGGCTGGAGGAGACCTCTAAGCTCACCCAGTCCAACCATTAACCCAGCACTGCCCAGTCCCCACTGCCCCATGTCCCTCAGCACCGCCCCGCAGGTTCCTCCCCGGGCGGGTTTGCCCCTCACTCCAACCCCAGTTCCTCCCTTCTGGGCACCTCCGTCCGCCCCAGGACCGCGGCACCGGTGGGGGATGCGCTGGGTCCGCCGCCCCGCCTGACGCAACCCGCGCCCCGCTTTGCCCCACGCGCGGCGCGGCGAAACATCCCGCCCCCGTTGCATCACCCGGTGGCGGCGAGGGCGGGGCGCACCGGGCGGCCTTTAAAAGGCGGCGGCGGCGTGTGGTGCTGCATGAGCGCCCCGCGCCTCTCCCGCACCCGCCGGCAGCGCCATGAAACGCGACCCGCAGCGCCCCGAAGAGTGCCCGGTGCGGCTGGAGGAGCCGCCGCCGCTCCTCCCCTCCGCGCTGCCCGGGGAAGCGGAGGAGGGCGCGGAGCCGGAGCTGACCTCGCCGGTGTGGATCTTCGGGTACGGCTCGCTGGTGTGGCGGCCGGGCTTCGAGTTCACGTCGCGCAAGGTGGGCTTCATCCGCGGGTACAGCCGCCGCTTCTGGCAGGGGGACACCTTCCACCGCGGCAGCGAGAGGATGGTAAGGGCACCGGGCGGCCGTGGGGGGGCTGGGGTCCGGGGGTGCGGGCTCGGCTCCTAACGGCTCTCCCTGCCTTTGCTTCTCCCCCCAGCCCGGCCGGGTGGTGACGCTGCTGGAGGACTGCGGGGTGAGTACCGGGGGGGGTGTGAGGGTGGCCTGGGGGGGGGTGTGAGGGTGGCCTGGGGGGGGGGTCCCACATCAGCAGCTGGTGGCTGACCTCAGCAGCCCAGTGCTCTTGTGCCCTCCTGGGAGCGTGGGGGTGTGGGTGTTATCCTCCTCTGCCCTGTTGTCACTCGTGCGGAGACCCCAAAGCGAGGCAGGCTTGCTTTGAAACACCAGTGGACCTGTCCACTGCAGCTACGGCATCCCATAACCACCCTGCTCTGTCTGCTGTTAGGCATGCACGTGGGGCGTAGCCTACGAAGTCCGCGGGGAGCAGATCGCTGCATCGCTCCAGTATCTCAACATGCGAGAAGCTGTCCTGGGAGGCTACGACACCAAGCTGGTGAAGTTCCACCCTCAGGAGAAAGATGCAGAGGAACCCATCCTGGCTCTTGTTTACATTGCAACACCTCAGAACCCTTCTTACCTTGGCCCAGCGTCCGAAGAAGACATTGCAGCTCAAATCATTGTCTCAAGTGGTTGTGCTGGCCATAACATCGAGTACTTGCTGAGACTGGCAGACTTCATGCGCTACTTTTGTCCTCAGGCTGAGGATAAACATCTCTTCTCCATTGAAGAGGCTCTCATTTCCATCCTTCCGTGCCTATACCACACAGAGGAGTCTCTAGAAGAAGCTGCAAGCATCTCTTAGAAGTCTAAGGGTGGAAACAGAAATCAGGGTCTGAGTAGAAGGGACATAAGGGAGAAAGCAATGGGGACAATCATAACCCTGATAAAATGTACTGGACTGAGTGACTAAAGGGAGAATTAGCAAGCAGTAGGGGAGGGAGGAAGTGGAGTAACACACGCTTGCTGTAGGACTCTGCAATTGGTACCGGTCACACTCCTTACCTGTAGCACCACAACAGCCACCACTGCTTTCCAGGAGCAGGGATCTTCACTGGAGCTTCGCTCTGCAAGATTTGCTGCCAGGGGGCAAACGCGAAGCACTCACTTTCTTTAGAGAAGGAGGTGCATCTGTTCTCTGCACGTTTTTCTTCTTGTTTTTTCTTTGAAGACTAGTTAAGCAGGACTTGACTGGGTTTTAGCAGTATATATGTAATTCTACCTCAGACTGGCAAAAAGCTGTTTGTGTGGTGGTGGAGGCTCTGGCAGGTTCTGCCAAATAAGACCTTTTCCCCCTTGCTGTGTCCCACCTCCAGTACAATGACCTGATGCTAAATGTCAGGACTTGTGTGCAATATTAAATGAACCAGCCTCTGTAGGCTCTTGTGAATCCTGCTCCTTATGTTGTGAAGGATCACAGTAATGCACTTGTTTTCTAAAATGTCATATTGTATTTATTATGTGTTGTGTTTAAACTGCTCACGTGCCACAGCAGTATGTAGCCCACATTCAACCTTGCATTTGTGCCTTCTAGCTTTAAATCAGTTTTCTGAGGAGCTAAGCCTGCTTTAATGACAGAAGCTTTTCTCCAAGCTTCCCTGACCTTGTGCTGCTACAGACATTACTGACTGTAAGAAATGGTCCTGCCTTTGTGGGAAGTCTGTCCTGTCTGTGGGAAAGCTGTTGGGATGCAGCAGCATTGTAACTAGCCCTGAACTGGATAAACCTCTGGTGCTTCAGGATAATGTGGGTTTCTGTAGAAGCATTTGAGGATTCTGGTTCTGTACCTGGGTGCCTGTCTGGTATGTTTTTATTTGACTGCAAAGAACCATGACTGAGCAAATTCTGCAAGCCTTTGAGCTACTGAAAAGCCTCCCTTGACTGTGTTAAGCAGAGGTGCTGCTGCAAGCTCAGACTTTTCAGCTTCCCACATTAACAGCATGAAAACCTATAGTATTTGGCAAAAGAGCTCTTGAGAGCTGATCCCTGGGATGTTGGACTACTCACAAATATGTGGGGGGTTTTTTATTTAAAAAAAAAAAAAAAGAAGATAGGGACTGTTTGTATTACTGTGGCTTGTATGTATATGAGGTGGTACTGTGTTGTGCCCAGTAATAAAACAAACTGACAGTCTTCTGTACTTTGGTGTTGGTCTTTTTTCACTACTGACTTAAAGTTCAAACTGATCCTTCTTTTAATTTTTTTTTTTCTTGTTGCTTTTTAAAAACAAAACCTTTGCTGGTAATGCTGCTGCAGTTCCTGTGTGGATTATTTGGTGGTTTGTTTTTTGTTTGTTTTTTTTTTAAAAAAACACACCTCAGTGCTGAGCAGCTTGTGTATGCTGGAGCTACTGGAAGCCCCCCACTGACTCTTTCCCTTTGAGAAAGGGGGATTCTGTGACTTCTCAGCTGTTTATCTAGTGCTGACAACACACTAGCCAGCCCTCCTGACTGTACAGGGCAGGCACAGAAATGTCATTCTCCCTTGGCAGGTCAAAGGATTTCTGTTCTGAGTGTAACTTGGCATGGCTGTTTCCAAGAAGTAAGAGTGGAAGGACAAGAAACTGCTGCTGCAGCCAGTAAGTGAGACAGTTATTTCTCTTCTGCCTTGCCCAGTGTGCTGTGTACAGGGGTAACATCAGCTGCCCTTCTCATTCCTCTAGGCACCAGCTGCCTCAGTGCTAGCAGATCACTGTACCTGCCACTATTACCTGCCTCAAGACTGGAGTGATGGAGTGAAAACTAATTGAAACAACTGACTTTACCACTAATTAAAGGCAGGTAAATGTTTCAGGGATAATGGACTAGAGAAAACTATGCCTGCCCTGTTCCACAGAGGCTCTTACTTCGACTGAGCAGCTGCATCTCCCCCTGGGGGCTGTATCCCTCAGCTGCAAAAACAAAGGGTTAAAGAATCCACTTACCTGCAGGAGAATACTCCCTTACTAGGACAGGACTGGGGTTAGACACCAAAATCTCTCCAGAATAAACTAACACATCTTCACACCTTTCAAGTTTTCAGAGACAACACTGACAGGAATGGATGGCAGATGTGCACTAAGCAACCTGCGCTGCTGTCTCGCACGGAGAGCCCCTGGCTTGGCTCAGCCTGGCTTGGCCCTGGGATCTTTCGTTGCTGGTAAAAGATAAGCAGCGAGTGCTTATGAACAGCCCATCAGCACCAGGCATGTTCCTTCTTCCCTTGAAATACTAAGTATTTTAAGCACATAGTACTTCACTGAACTACCATTTTATTCCCAATGAGTTCTTTGCAGTGGACTTCCAAAAAAAAAAGGACCCTCTTTGCTTTCTAGGACTAGTGAATACAGCAGCTTGCTGCTGTCATCCTGTCACTGCATCTGCAAGTCACTAAGACAGACAATGAGGCATCACGTAACCTCTTTCTCCTGAGGCTTTTATTGTGTCCTGTGAGCCTGGGAACTGATCATGTTTTGGTCAGTTGATGAGTTTAAGAGGTTAACATCCCAGATTTGAACTGTGGCCACATGACTGAGGGGAGACAGCACCCTGCAACGCTTGCTGCATGCTCAGTTTAGGTTTGTACTGCTGCTTACAGACAGGGGACCACAGTGGTTTGCCTCTGATGAACCAAACATGAGGAAGAGAATTGCTGCTTGGAGGCAGCCATACAACTATGGCAGCTGGGAGTGCCAGGCCAACAGTGACACACAAGGACAGTGTCCTTACCCTATGCATGTTTCACTACAGGCTTCCTCTCCCCACGTCACGACATGCCAGCCCAGGCGAAGCAGCTGGTGGTGGGCGCAGCTCCAGCTTCTGGCAGCTCTGCCACTGGCCTGATGGTGTCCTGGGAGAGAGCACTCACCTTGTCAGAGTGAGACAACTGCCCTCATTTGCAAAGTGCTGCCAGACGTTCCTGAAGATGCTGCTCTAGCACCTTCCTCTTGTGCATGCAGTTTTCTCTTCTCTGACTTCCTATGTCACGCGTGTGCCTATCAGGTCACCTCACGTTAGAAACCAGCTGCAATAGAAACATGTTTACAAGCGCTATCAATCACACACTTTTCAAATCTAAACCCAGCACAATTCACGTGATTTCAGTCCTTTCTTCAACCTTTTCCATTTTCCTGCCCAGCAGTTCCCACACAGCCCTGGAACATGGGCCTGAGTCACCATTTCCTTGAGTACATTAGGACAGGACCTACCCAGCTGCTTTGCAGTGGCACAGGCAGCTAAGTAAAGCAGATGACAACAGTTAATCCAGCCCTGGCCTTCGTGTGTATAAAGCTCTCCTGAGGGCACATGGTCCTTGACAGGGCAGGGAAAGGATAAAGAAACTCAGCAACATTAAAAGGATCCAGAGAAGACAAAACGAGAAGAAAAAGTTCTTAGGTGCTACAGCATCATCTCAGTTTCAGGGTGGAGTGTTGAGAACCGAGGAAACTTCACACAGGTAAATCTCTACCAAGATGATTCCAGCCAGCTTTAGTAAAAATGTAGTTTAAACACACCAAAGCGTGGACTCACCTGTGCTTGGTGTACCTTTCTAGATGAGGTGCCAGGTCAGAGAATTAGTGAGATCAAACTTGTATTTGTGGTTGATGGCAATAGAGGCACGCAGCTCCATGAAGGAGGTGACAGCAGAGGGGTAGGGAACAGCCCAGCATTTCCCAGGCAGGTGAAAAAGCAGCCAACTGCTTGGTTGGCTCTACTTGACCATCCCAAAAGCAGGGCCAGCACAGACTTTGCAGGCTGTCGAGGAGCCAGGATGGGATCTCAGTCCCAGGAGGAGCTGAAGGGGAGAGGTGCAGCTTCGCGTGTGTACTCACAGCCTCCAGAGGGTCCCTGGGGCTCCGCCACGTGCGGCGGGGAGAGGCTTGCAGGCGGCGTGCAAGTCCCAGGGAACGGCACATGCTGGACTTAGCAGCTGTTACAGGAGCTGCAGCTGGCTGTACGTAGCACGTGTTATTCCAGATGTGTCTGCTCGCTTCTCAGGAGACAGGCTGAAACGGGGATTTAATTGCCTACAGATGTTTCACAGGCAGAGGAAAAGCAGAAGATAAAAAACCCAAGGGATGCTTATCGGCGCTCCTGGGCAGTTGTGCAGCGATACACAGGCTGATGGGCAGTGCAAGGCAGAGAGCAGCCGGTGCTCTTCTGTCACAGAGTCCGCGAAGGCTGCGGTATGACATGTGCTCTGCTCTGCAGCAGAGGCTGGACAGCCCTTTGTGCACACTGCATGGAGTGGATGTGTCCAGAAACAACAGCCGGCTTGGTAACAGCCTGTTCTGCTCCTGCTTCCAGGAAAGATTGGATGGTGAAGCAATCCAGTTGGAAAGAAAGGGTTTACTGGGTGTACAGCTGCTCCAGGACAAGCGAGACTGACTTTGCATACAATATCCAGCACAAAACATGCAGACATGGTCACCTGTGCACTTCGATGCTTCTCCATGTAACACATTCCAGATGGTTCAGTGCCAGACCTGCAGCACTGCCAACATGTCCCAAAACCTGGAAGTCAGTCTAGGCCTGGAAGTCCTTTGAGAAATTTTAAATCGGGTTATATCACATTCACCTTGATAACCTCATCCCAAAGGCAGAGGGGAAAACAAATGAGCAGCATCTGCATAGGAGATTTTCCCTGAGTCAGACTTCTCGTTTTGGCCCAGCCAGTTTTCATGACGTGACACATACTTCAGTAGCATCAGACCCAAAGGGTTTTTCAGAACTCAAGGACAGATGCAACTTAGAAAAGCGCAGTCCCAGCAGACAAGTGGGCAGTGATGTGCCACCAGCACACAGCTTCGCTCAGCGCGGCACCGCTCCCCGCACACGGGAGGAACGGGAAGGGATAAGAAAAACAGATTTACAGTCCAGCTACGGAAAAACTACACTTGCAGTAAAACCAGCAGCTGCTCAGCAGACTTTGGAATTTCCTACTGACTAGTTGCCTTGGCTTAAATGAAAACCTCCCTAATTTATATGCTGTATTAAAGTTATGAGGAAAGCCTTGTACAGCTTTAAAAGAGCCTTAGGCCCTGGAGGGGAGGGAGGGTGGAAGGAAGTGGGCATTCTGGGCAGCACTGGGGAAGCTCTACATGCTGTGTTTACAAACCCTGTACACTTTTTGTTTGGCTTTTGGATGTGTTTTATTCTTTTCCCAACTGCCTTTTCATCTCGTGGTAGTGCCAGCCACGCTGATGCGTGTTTATGCTTGTGAATTCCTGAAGCACAGCCAGTACCTTGAACTCCAGAGAATGAGACTGAAATAACGTAAAAGGTCAGGGCAGTTCAAAGACAGAGAGGTGCTGTTTCCCTCGCTGGGGACACCACACTGTTCCCAAACCACACTGGGCTGCTCTGAGAACCCAAGAACAAAGACTTCTCTCTTATGTCCTCCTGTTTATGCTGCTTTTTGCCTCCCTCACCTCACTGACTTAACGGGACTAATTTCCATGAAGCTTCAATTAAAATCACCAGGGATCAGTTTGGCCTGAGTCTGACAACCAAAGAGACACCTGACAGCTACTGGCTCTTACAGCTCCTGTGACCAAAGAAAATGGGAAGTTTTTATCCTGACTGCTTGAGCTCTACTGGCTCACATAGTAGCAGCAAGCCCCAGAGTGCTGCTTCATTCACAAGCAGGCACCAGCTATTGCAGCACCGGGAAATCTATGAGCACTTCACCCACAGGAAGACAAGTCAGACAATGACTTTTGGAGAGGATTCATTCAGCCTTGCTGGTTAGCCAGCTGGTCCTTCAGAAAGGTGACAAACGCGTGCCTGGGATGACTGGGTGCACGCTGTGTCCATGCAGGTGAGTGTGCCGTGCGAGCAGACAGCGTGCAGAGCAGCCACAGATGGCTCCAGCGCATCGGGCACACCACCCCACACCCTGCACAAAGCCATTGCTCGTATTCCAGCTGCAGATTTCTGAACACCAGGGGGTTCGTTAGCACGGGCACATACACGACACACCGTGCTCATTTGCACAGCACTGCCTGGCCTCACATAGCCCCATTCCCAGGTGAAAGGCAGCTAGGGAACGGTCCAGGCTATCATGGGCACTGGGTTTCACTAGCTTATGGCCTCAGCTCTCTGCTTTGCCATGAACCGGAGCTATGAACCGAGCGACACCAACAGCACAGACAACACTGAAGGCATTTTACAGACTTGCATCCAACCCACTTACAGCAATTACAACCTCAGCTACAAACCAACCGCCGCCAGCTCACTGGTATTAAACTCCGTCTACACAAAGCATATGTGACATTTGAAAACCTTCAGAAAACAAAGCAAGCAGCCTTTTATCCCCTCCTTGTCTAGACGGCACACCGGCCTTTCCAAACTGCAAGTGGGCACCGAGGAAGCGCGTGATGCCGAGGGAGGGAGGGAGCAGGCACTGGTGAGGAGAGGCCAGAGCTGCCCATGGATGTGTTCACATTAGCTCTGCTCACCCCGCGGGCACCTCACGCCCAGGCAGCAGTGGTGGGGCACTTCACCCTGTCACACAGCCTGCAAGTGACCTCTGAGGACCGTGGCTGCCGCATTGCTGATCGGCTGGAGGTGCACGGGGTGGGGGGGAGATACTCTTACAGACAGCTGGGGTCAGCAGCTTTGGCCTCAGGATGCTTCTACAGGCATCATGGGCTGAAATCTCACATTTATTTTTGGTTTCCAGTGAAGTACCCATTTCTTTAAGTGAAATTGAGCCAAAAGTCTATTTCAAACAGCTAGCAGGTTTTTAGGCTGTACATAAATGCATTTTAGACTACACAGACGTTCACTCTTTTGGTCAGCTTTGTAAGAGTGTGTTTTTCTCCAAGACATTCCTCTCTGCAAACACCCAGTCCCATTTTTAGAGGGAAATGGGCAGGAATGCCCAGCTCCCCGTGGCGGTGATCGATGCTGCTTTTCATCTTCCCTCGACAGTGGCTGTTAAGGGACTCGATTACCTCTGGACGTGTTAGACAGGAGCCAGATGAGACTCATCTCGTGTTGCTGCACAGCGCGGTCAGTTCTGGCAGCATTTGTGTCTCTAAACTACATATGTATTCAATCTATTCCTGGAAATACATCCTATAATTTGAGGGCAGATGAGTTCAGGACTAAGGATAACAAGTAACTGCAGGACTAGCCTCATTCAGAGTAAATATCCACTATTTTTTTCCCAGAGGATTCTTGCTCATTTCACTTGATGGGAGGTTGCTAAACATGAGCAGCAGTTCAATTCCTCTCCCTACTGCACGGTCCTATATTTACTTCACTCCAAACGCAGGGGATCTGTTTCCCATTTTGACTTTGGCAAATCACTGTAGCACCTTTGCAAACTTTAATTCCTCTTCACAAGACCTCTGTGATGAGGTATCATTTCCATTATACAGATGGGGAACTGAGACACCAACAACACCATTTCAAAAGCGTACAGTGACTTTAAATGCACGGTGTGAAACGTTAAGGGATGATGTTTTTCAGAGTACTCAAACAGTACATTAGGTATCCAGGGATACCATGCTGGAAAAAAGATAGTGTGAGCTCATGTAATCAGCGCTGGATCCTGATGCAAACATGCGAGAGCCAGCTGAAATTCCCATGGATGCCCTTGTGTTTGCCATTGCTCAGTGAGGATCTGTGTGGCTGCAAGTTTAGTAATTTGCTCTCACGTGCCTAAGCTTGCATAATATTTATTTGCCAACTAAATTTAAGCTCAGCAGAGAAACATTTTTATATAGCTTGGGGTGGTTTTGTTTTACACACATCACTGAAAGTTGCTGCAGTCCCTCCAGGTTTTTAGCTAATGGCTGAGGCTCACAGCTGCTGGCAGTTCCAAACTTCTCCCATGTGTTTATCCCTGTAACATCTCAGACATGAGATCTGTTTTAAATTAAAGATTTAAACAACATTACTTTTCTCATTTGCTATCAATTATATCGCTGCAAGGAAGAGCTGGGCTTCTCTAATCTGTCTGTGAATATTCTACCAAACCAGCTCTCACTCTTAACATCTAGTTATTTGATTCCAGACAGACACAATGATCCATAGCCAAGGACAGCAAACCGCAGTGTAACCCAATTACACCAATTATACAATATATACCTCTGATTGCATATGCTAACAGGGAGTTATCAACGCCAGGACAGCAAGGCTCCTTCTGCAAGGCTCATGATGGTGTGTTTCAAAAACATGTAAATCACTTGGGGTTATAGCAGCCCATAAAAGAAATCGTCAGGACTTCCAGTCCCAAATCAATACCGGTTTAAAAACCTATGTGTGCATTATGGATTCAGCATCACAATGTCAGTAGGTTTTCAACTAGACAACAGTGACAATCTACTAAAAAACTAGGCAGCAATTATTTTTTTTTGTGCTAACCAGATTAAATATCTATCACAGTAAAATTATGACTACAAGTTAGCCACACCAACTTCTTCCAAACTCTGAACACGACAGAGGATGATGAAAGACTGCAGTCATCTGGACAAACGGACATCATGAAGCTGAATTACCAAATCAGGAGCACTTGAAATCCAGAGATTGAAATGTATCGTTATGCATCTTTAAAGCTATTTCAAGATCCATTTCAAAGAAACACCATAGTGCTATGGCAGTAGATGACATTAAAGAAAAATCTGGATTAAATGTCAAGAAAAGAGAGGTCTGTAGGAATGCAGAAGTTGTCCACAAGAGTCTTCATGTGATCTCTATGGAAGGAGCAGGACCAACAAGAAGAAAAGTGATGCAAAAGAGCGCTCACATCAGCACCTGCCAGATGCATGGAGTGACCAAAAAAAAGGAGGTTTGGGGTGTTAGTTTCTAAAAGTTCCTGTAGTCCGAACATCCCTTCTGCTTCCTCTGCTTGCAAAGAAAAACCCCGGAGCTTTGTTCACGGGCAATGAAGCATCATTCAAGGGTGTGCCCGGGTGGCATGCCATTGCATTTACGGGGCAGCAGCAGCACACTACACCAACCAGCACGCAGCTAATTGCAGTCATGTGCCAAAAGTAGTTTAAAATGTAGTTTAAATGTAGTTTAAAAAAAAAAAAAAAAAAAAAAAAGAATAAAAAGCAATATTGAGCCAACTATGTGTGAAATTGCTGAAACTTCCATTATTAAAAAAACCCCCAGCAACCTTTTATGGGCTGAGCAGACAAGAACTCTGCTATTTAAGACTGACTGGGGAAGATAAGGACTACCAAAGGTGCCTGCTTGGAACACACTTCTGTGAGGAAGTCAGATGGGTTTTAGAGCAACTTTGGCACAAGTTTAGGCTCATCTATGGAGAAAAGTTACTTGAATTAAAGACTGAATTAGAGAATAGTTGTTCCAGTTAACGCGAATGTTCTTTCTCCACAAAACGTACCTAGGAGGGGGCTTATTTGGGAACACTGTTGCAGAACAAGCATCATAAACCTGCTTGTCAGAGGTAGCTGTAAAATTCTGAAATTTACTCATTAGCCTGAATACAAAGGAGAATTGCTACACTTGAACTCTACCGTAATATCAGGGGAAATTTAAAAGAAAGCTGAAAGCCAGGCAACATCACGAGAAGAGGGCTCCCACCTGTGATTTATTCCTTCCTAGAGGAAAGCCCAGATGAGAAGATGGAAGGAAACATCAGAGAAATTACAAGAATAGATGAGAGGTGAGATAAAAAGGAATTTCTAGTAGGACAGCATTTGTTAAATACACCTTGAGAAGAAAGCCACTAGTTTCTTGTTATAAGAAAATGTGAATAAATTTAACAAATAGTTTGATCCTACACAACAGTTGTGTGTGACAGTCCAAACCAGTAGTAAATTTCCAAATAGGTCCTAATCTCTGAGAAACAGTAACAGTTTTGAAAAAGTTGGTGAAGGTTTATTCAGGGCAACAGTACCCACAAGCCACAGATATGCTTACCTTTATCCTAATTCACATTATATCACTGAGGTGCAAGAATATGAGGGTCACGTGTTTAAAAAAATTAACACCTTTAAACAGAAACACTTCTCCTGCCAACCCAAAGCCCTGGAGACCACGCACGGGTCTTGAGAAGAGTTGGGTAAGGCTGAGGAGCAGGGAGGAAAAAACAGGTGCTTGCAAACAAATGTCACAGGGACGACCAGGGGTACTGTAATCCCTGGCTGCTTGGAAGCTCACATCACACTTGGCTCCTGTTAAGTACGTGGGACTTCACACGACCAGGAATACTGTCGAAGAAGGAAGAGACAGTCCACAGAGAAACTCAAGAGGACACGAAAGTGGTGTTTCAATGTTTTCCTCCCCTACCTCATTCTATCAGCGGTGCTCATCTGCCAAGGAAGGAAGGAGTCATCATTCCATACCTGAGCAATGAAACACTTCCTCATGCCCGGGATGCAGATGAACTCCCTCATATGCCCCTAGAAGGACATTGTGTAAATGGGGTTTGGTACAAAATGCCTGGAAGACCCATTAGCTTTGGAGAAACTTCATTTTCCTGAGGGAAGAGGCAGGGGCTATGAGAAGGGCAAAGTTGGAGGAAACCCAACTCACCTTACCATGCCTTACTCCGCTGCAGGCTTTTCAGAGGAGGAAATGCTAACCTGAGTGCTACAAGCAAGACTTGTTTACAGTTCAGACCTGCTGGCTGAATCTGAGAGCTGGGACATCTGTATCATCCTATTAATGATGCTCCTGAAAGGATGAACCTTCCCTTCCCCTCCCTCATTCCCCACCACACACCTGGTGCAGGCTGCAAATAAAAAAAATCCTGCACAATTCAGTGAGTGCTTACAGCTGGGGGTGTAAGATGTGATCACCTGTACTTCAGTGGATGTATGTCTCAGTTATACTTCACATATAAGCAGTGTCTCTGAGTAGTGAGCTAGAAATTGTTTTTTCCAACCACTCAGGCAGAAATTTCCAAGGGACAGCATGGAGTGTGTCACCATCCCTTCTTGAGCAGGAAGGGGAGCACAAGACATGCCTGTTAGGCTCCCTCAGAGTTACAACGTGTGTTCCAGACTGAATAGTCAACAAAAAAAGGAAAGAGAGCAGCTGAGGTGAGAAGCTGAGGAGCCCGTAAGTGTACATGGGAGCAGCAGCAGGCCAGCTCGCTCCACGGAGAGCAGATCAGGACTGGCAGCACAGTGGTCACAGGGCAGCATTTCCCAGACTACACCGATCCACATCCTGCCCCCAAGTGATTTTATCAGTTGCTCTCTTCCTCCTCCCAACTGCAACTCGTCTGTTCCCGAGCCATGATCAAAGCAGTGCAAATCCCTGTTCCTTCTGCACGGAGCTTGCCCCACTGAGCTTTGTGTGCCTCCCCCACTGGGAAATGCTGCTAAAGGAAATACTTTGGGAATAAAGGAATAAAGCAAGATCCAGCCCCTAAGCAGACAGGTGGCTTTCCACAAATGGACCATGAGACAGCAAGGAGCAGGTGCACTGCAGTGGGGAAAGCATGCAACAGCAAGGGGAGAAGGCACAGAAATAACACCACATTTGGACAGTGCAGTATTAATACCCCTAAATTAAGAATTGAAGCAGTTCTAAGTGCAAACCCTCCTGCAGTAACCTGTTTGCTCTTGGCAAAATAGGAAGAGGAGATCTAGTGGCCAATAAAGACAAGACTTGCCCCATGATAGAAAAAGAAAATGGCTTGCAGGTTAATCTAAATCAAGGGTAGATTTATAGTTTGAATCACTCTTGCTTTCTTCCAAAGGAATATTACAGTTGCAGTTTTGGTCTTTAACAGTAAGACTTAATGTGGTCACTGCTTGGGAAGGTTTTGTTGACCATGTGTGGCAGTGGGAAGAACGGGTGTTCTGGGGGCCCTGCTGAGCTAGACATCCCTTGTACTACAAAAATGGGTGAGGG
Source organism: Podargus strigoides (assembly GCA_028020825.1). Lineage (NCBI taxonomy): Eukaryota > Metazoa > Chordata > Aves > Caprimulgiformes > Podargidae > Podargus > Podargus strigoides. Next base: position 38,787,485 of record CM051624.1, on the reverse strand, counting down.
TGGGACACCACAGCACCTTTTACTTCTAACTTTCCACGTGACATGAGAAAATTATCACTTTTAAATGTTTTTAACAGTAATATTAATCAGTAAACAGTTTTGCAGTAATTGGTGAGTAAAGATATAAAAGCTATACTCAAATAGCCTGAGGAATACACAGCATTCCCAGCACCGCCCAAAACATACCGGCATCTATTCCACCATTCCAGCTTAGATCCCAAACTCAGTTTTTTCAATATTCTCTTTCTGCCATTAGCAAATACCTTGATCCTGGCAAAGGAACGTGGCTTTCTCTGCCATTAATCCCCAAGACAAGTAAGTGCACAACACACAGTGAAAAGATGCTGAGACTGAAACCTCAAAGTTTCAGTGTCTGTGACTCACTTAAATAGAAACGTTCCCCAGTGCTGATCACAAAACTAACTCCACTTCCTTACAGAGGTTACAGGTCTTTCTAACACTACTTACTTCCCCAAATCAAGAAATTAGAACGGCCACCACCTGAACTCTTCCCCGTTCCTTGATTGACATCACAGAATCTCAAATGATGCACAATACGAAGAATGCATCTCCAAATTTAACTCTGTACAGAAACTGAACTGGGTATGTTCTAGCAGTTAATTTACTTTACTGCTACATTAGATCTTCCTGAATTTGTTACCCCGATGCAAGTTTAGCAAGCAGATAGGCTACCACTATTTTTTGCCACAGCTTCTGATGTCATTCCGTATTTCTGTTGAAGATTAAAGGACTTGCAAAATATTTTTTGTATTATCAGTTTTTAAAATGTCAATAATTTCATCCTCCAGAAGTATAGCATGCAACAGTACATACTGTATTTTTGCAATCTTTTCAAGTTACACATTATTTTTTTCACTCCACTTTGGATTACATCAAACTGACACAACTGTCTAATGGTTTAAAAAAAATTAAGACTGTGCACAAAAAAGTTATTTCAACTCATACTTAAAAAAATATAAAAAGGAAAAACTGTACAGAATGATGTCCCAAATTCATCAACTGTATTGAATTCAATCATCATAGCTCAGGTACTATGTAATTATGCATATTACACTTGCTTATTTTCTCTTGTGATCTACTGCATACTTACTCCAAAGCAGATTACCAGATAACCAGTGAACACAGACATAAGTGCACTGTTGTAACTGAAAAAGGTTACAACAGTGATACTGAGAGGAATGCAGACACTCTAGAGCCTTACATTGAGCAGCACATGTCTCTAGATGCATTCCCAGATGCACATCCTCCATGATCTCTTCCCCAGTCCTCTCATTCATACAGCTATATGCATAAAAACCACGAAGACACCGATTTACATAAAATTATCTCACTCGATTTTATTTAAGATTTTCTTCTCCAGTTAGTAAAAGAAAGATGTGTCTCTCTTTATACATATGTACAAGTTCAGTTATAAAAATAGACAGCACATTCAAAGAGAAAAAAAGGCTTGGCATTTGTCTTATTCCCTCTAAATATCATATATACATGTGAATAGGAGGGGAACGGGGAAGTCTTCATGAGTTAATTAAACATCACCTCCCCCTCAATTATCCCCTGCAAATCTGTTTAAAAATCAATCTAACTAAGCTCAGTTCTGCTATTTTCAGGTGTGCAAATTAGAGGCAGAGCCAACAGGAAGCACTCGCTCCACACTGTAGGACGCCAGGCAAAGGATTTGGGGTTTGAAAAAAAAAATTATAATAATAAAAAAAGTCATCTTCTGCTGTCACAGCCCAGACCTGCAACTCAACTTGCTGCTCTCTCAAGGGATGAAAGTGCCCCGGCAGAACAGCCTTTTAATGCAATGTGTCAGACAGAAGAACTGCCCCACACCTAAATCTCAGTGCAATGCAGACAACGCTTACAGCAAAGCAAGGGGCTACGAGGGGGAATTGTGCATTGAGAACACAGAAGGAGCAACCAGAGACTGAGAACACAGATGGGCACTGGCAGAGCTGCCTTCTATCGCCTTTACGGGACACTGGGACCTGCACATCGCAGCGAACTCAACCAAGTTGCTATGTGTGATGATCACAGAGGTGAAGGGAAAACACACTGGGAGAACAGTCAGTGGATGGCTGGGATACGAGATGTTTTTTTCCCAGGATTTGCTGGAAGGGGGAATGGCACAGTTCCCTCCCTCTCTCTCAGGACGGTTTTTCGTTGCTCCCCTCACAGCACTGCAAACTGCAGAAGCACCCTCTGCTATGGCACAGTGAGAGGAGCAGCAGCAAACTCCTCCTCGGCCCTTCAGCTCTCCCTTTTCTTGAGATTTGTACAAATTGGTTTTTAAGCTTTTAATAGTCCTGCACACCTCGAAAGTGAGGGAAATCGTTCTGAACACAGCCCCAGCTCATGCTGATGAGGACTCTGAAATGCAAACCAAACCACTGGCTTGTGGGGGTCCTTCCACTATATGATGCAGTCAGTGCTGCTGCTCTCACTAGGCTTGTCAGCACCCTCTGTATTCTGCAGCTCTGAAAAAGTGTGCTGAAAAAGAGTCCATTCCCTGGAAACCACCTGAGACACCTTCCTTTGCATTTCAAACCTTTAGAGCACCCAGAGGCCCACACTAGAAGAATCCCAGATTTGCTTTGATCACACATCATCAGCTCAGCCCCCCAATTACCACCCCCCAACATGTACACTGACCAGCTGCCAGTACAGAAATGTCTACATGGGTCCTCCTACAGGACACTCCTGGGGTTCAGATACAGATTTTGTAGGATCAGACTACCGCTGGGTTCCGCCTCAAGCTACAAGAGAGTATATTGGTGTGACTTCCAGCACACACAGCTGCAGGGTATTGCATGGAGTAGCTGGATGCTTTCTTGGGAACCTTTGTCAGATGCGTCAACAAAAGACAAGCTGCCACTCTCCCAGTTACAGCCCAGACTCCCTCCCCTCCTTCTCGCAGCGTCTGCAAAGATAGGTTTTTTTTTGGAATACACATAATCAAAGTGCTCGCATAAACCACCCCACTCCCATTGTGCTTTGATTTTCTTCTCACACACGTGCTGGACAGCAACGAGGCATCCGTTTGCATGCCTTCCTCTGGCAGGGTGGTCTACTCTGAAAGCCAATGCAGTCCAGACAAGCTTTGGGGGTTCAAAATTACTACCGACTGCCTGAGGTGTGGGCACCTTTGCTTTGCTTCCGAATTGGAGCTTCTGATATGAGACTGCTGGTCAGGTTTAAGCTTTTTGGGGTCCCACAAACACTGTTTCCTTTGCTCAAAGGGGAGCTCAAGGGAGAAGAGGCGCTTGAAGGTCCAAAATCTGCAAGTCCAGAAGGCCGAATAATTGCTGTTTGTAGAGGGCTATTTGCAGACATGCCTAGCAATGGAAAAGAGAACCAAATTCCATGTGAGCATGTTATCCCACTTGTGGCTCTTCAACAACAAACAATATACCAACAATCAGTCCTAAGACCACTCTGTATCCATGATTTATGAGAGTTTAATGAAGAGAGATGTCCTTAAGATATAAAACATCTTGCAGTTATACCCTGGGCCACTTCAGCTGATACAAAGCTGAAGCTCCATCACTCAGTTTAGCAGATTTTGGAACCTGATGCTGTAACTTCAATGTGACAGCAATGTAGGAAAGCCATAGCCACGCCCATGGGAAAAACAACACTATCTGATTTGTCTGGATGCCAAAATAAAAAAAAACAAACAAAACACAACAACAACAAGAGGAAAAATATTTGGTATGAGATAATTCAAAGGGCAGATGTAACTTCTGCAGGACTAGCCTTTCCAGGTCATCTGCAGCAAAACTGGCTATCCTCTCACACCATTACCATGTCACATTGTGTATTGCCTGGATCTCAGAATATAATGGACAAGCAATACCAACAATAAACCACTTTTCAGCTAATTTTTGACAGGGCGTAAACAACAATCACCCAAAGGCACGCGGTTGGTTCTGCTCTGAGCCTGCTGCCTCCCCTTCCCCACGCACCTTTAGAGACGTTGTACCCGTAGGCTGCGTACGCCGCCGCAGAGGCTGCTGCTGCCCCTGCTTTGGCACCTGCCATCGCAGCTGCGCTTCCCGCTATCGATTTCCGGCTCCTGCCCTTCCCAGTGCCGCCTTTGGATCCACCACACGAGCCTTTAGGACGACCCCGGCTTCGACTTGACTGGCCTCTCCCTGTGAGAGGTGTATCTTGCATTGAAACACCTTCACGAAAAAAGAATGGTAAAAGAATAACTGCTATAGTGTTTCAGGTGACTCAAATGAATACAGAATCATATCTACCTACCTTTTACATTAATACTGTCCTACCAACTGATACTTTTCATTTACATTAATACAGACACTGTTAGCAAGCAGTGATCCCATGAAAAGAAATTACATATACAAAACTTCACTCTTCATTAACTGCATCTCATTAACTCCAACTACTTCTCATTATCATTATGAAACCAATCCACAAACATGTGGAGGATTTTAGGTTCTACTTCAGGATGAAGCATTTTCTTACTTGAAGAGAGATACGAAGTTTCTTCTATTTGCTGTCTCTACAGAAACTTACAAAGGGCTACAGCTCTACTTATTTCAGTGTAGAAAAGGATGGTAGTTAAAAACGTTTGTCATTATTTAAAATTACAGCTGCTCCAATCACCCATTGGAAACAGATAACTAATTATTAGCCCAACAGCAAATTCCAGGAAAAGCTTTGAGATTAATAGCCTGTGGTTGTCTGTAATTTGGTAATATGCACGTAATGGAAGGTGAGCCCTCTATAACACAGGAAGAAAGGACAAAACTTTTAAGAGTAACTAACACAGAAAAGAGGAAAGTGTGGTGAATGACAGATGATAAACAGATTTCCTACCAAATCAGAAGTAATTTATCAATGAAAAGGCACTTTTTTCCCCAAATCCTGCCAACCATGCATATACTCTGGTTAAAATGCAGAAAACTTACCAGCTAGCCATACAAAGTCAATGTTTAATAAATGTTAGCAGTAAGTCAAGGTAAAACTACTTGCCATTCATGGTATCTGAAACTGAGCCAGTAATGGAAGCAGGAGAGTTTGTTGCCCTTGACTGAGGTGCTGAAGAAGCTGGATCATCCACAATCACAAGCATATCGCTGCTGCTCTCATCGGGAGGGATAGAGCCCATATGTAATTCACTGCTAATGGATATCTGAACATGACAGAGAATAGAGTTGTTAGCTTCTCAGGTTAGGAAAAGGAATGGTACAAACATAGTAAGAGCTTTAAAAGACTAGTGAGGAGTACTTAGAAAAAACTTGAACATCAAGGGGCTATTTGAGGGATACTGTTTGGTTCAGGAACAGAAAGACTGTTCCTGCTATGGAAGGTATTGGTATGGAAGAAGGCACATGGTTATAAATGTGAGCATGACAAAGGCAGGAAAAAGGGAGAAGAAAGTAGGAAGAATGTAAGTGGGATGGCAGGCAGGAACAGAAAAATTTCAGGAGCTGAAAGGGAGGAGACTCAGGGCATGAACTCGCTGTAAGAAAAAGAAGGCAGAGAGCGAATGAAGAGGGGAATAAAGGAATGTCAAAAGACATGAGGAGTAGTAAGGCAGCTTATTAACAGCTGTTGTATTTTCAATAAATTATTTTCATTTCCCTGGCTCACCTTTAAGAGTCTCACTTCCCCACATACTCAAAGTTCTACACAAGCTAAAATAACAGAAAGCACAAACCCTACAGGATGTAAGGCCACAACTGGAAGAGTATATAGCTTAAAGCAGCAGTGAGTCTTACCTCACTAAAAGGGCTGGGCATGGCAGAGTCTACACTAATGAAGGAGTCATCCCCGTCAGCAGACAGGTTGGAGTTATCAGCTGAGGGAACAAATGGGATCACGAGGTTCATGCCTTCTTTCTTTCTCTTCCCATCCAATTCATCTTCCTTCTTTTTCTGAAATGAATAAAACAATACCAGGAATGAAAAAGGCAGTAAAACAGAAGAAAGGGAATGAGCAATCCCAAATCTCAACACCTAATGCAGTATTATAATTTCAGGAATGCTGTGTCCAGGATTTCCCAAAACAAGTTTCTAAGGGATCTGTACTGTGTCCTTCAAAGGTTCCTTCTTTAGACTGAAGTAGGGTTTGGGCTTTTTTCTTTTCCTTCCTAAAATAGCTGGAATGATGGACAATTACTCTGACAGAACTGCTTTGATTTCCATTACCTTTTGGAGTGACTTGAAATTCTTTATCATTACACAAAATAACAATTAATTAATGCAAAGTCCCCTTGTCTCAAAAATTTAAAATTTTCATCAACAAGTTTTAATGATCTTTTTTAAACAAACTGATCTTCTCTTGTTCCATAGAAGTCACACAGCTATATGGGTTTTATCTGTGTTCAGTGCTTCGTTTACATTCCCTTTTTGTCCTTGCAGAACAAAATCTTGACTGTGTCACCATTTTATATGCCATAGAATGATCAGTTGATAACTGGTGATCTACAGTGTTGTTTGGGTATGCAGTACTTTCTTTTTTTCAAGTTGCTAATGATATTAAAATACAGATAACCATGCATTATGTATTTTGTAATATCCCCCTTCTGCGCAGGGAAGGGCCACAGACTGACGTTCAATAGTGAAGGGAAGAAGGCTTTACTCATTAGATTGCCATTGCATAAAACGTTTCCACCCCGCAGAATAGTGAGCCTGAGGCTCTTTCAGCTCTATCACTGGCACAAATAACCTCTTTGCATCAAAGTACCTTTTCAGCATATTTTTCCCTTTTGCGTTTACGTTCCTTCACACGATTTGTTTCTTCTTGCTGTCGCTTCTCTTCTTGACGCTGACGCACTGTCAGAAAAGAAATACAGAGCTGTCACCACTGGAAAGATCTCTCATATCCTTTTGTGAATCTTACAGGAAATTCTAACAGAACTGTGAAGAGAGTCAGCTGTATTAAACCTAAACCACTACTGTATTAAAACTATTTGTATCCAAATTACTAAGAAGTCTTACAGTGAAATTCTTCTTTCAAGCAACATAAAAACATATACCTCTAATACAGTTTCAAAAGTATGATGAAATACAGCATTTTTACTAATACTTTTCTTGTCATGACCTACATAATTCTTGTCAAAGCTTTGTCATTCAGGAACAATGTAATGATCCTGAAAGAGTGCCAATAAAAACTTTAGCACAACATCATGTCTCTTGCACAACTTCATCTTTCAGCTCAGCAGTGATATGAAACCAGCTTGTACTAACAAGAGTTGGCAATACAAAAAGAGCCAGGAAACAGAAGTTGCTATCAGCAATACATGTGTTTGTAGAGATAAAAACACAGATTTCATAAGCTAATGAAGTGGAAGATGGAGAAAACGCTGCAACATGAATTTCACATACATTTCTTTTCTAGTTCCTCATCATCCAGCAGAAGGCTGACCACCTCTTTTGGCTTCAAGGTGTCAGGTTTGAAATTGCCACCTGAAATCACCATTCGTTGGATCTAGAAGGAAAAAAACATGAGGGGGAAAAAAAAGGAAAAATTACTCAAAGCAGCCATGAACCATTCTCACTACCCTTCACTGAAAGCCAGCCAAAAAAAGATGCCAGCGCATCTGTGTAAATCAGAATTGACTCAACTTCTCTATCACATCAGTTACTAGTAAAATGTCAGGGAAGCTTTATTAAGAGTATCATTAAGAGTATAAAATATAAGAAGCAACCAAGCTAGAAAGCAGGAAATTGTCATCCCTTGTGCAAAGCTGCACTTCTTTTAAAGCACTATGTAATAACCAACAAATGATAATAGTAGTAATAGACTGCTGAACAAAAGGAAAAAATATAGTGGTACTCCTGTCAGGCATAAATTACCAGTCAAATTTCTCAAGTATCTGCACAGAGGATCATGCAGATCACATTCTTAAAGGGTAAAATATTTTTAGTCTCCTTGACAGAAAACTACATCTCAATATTGAGTCAGTGTCTAAGTTTAAGCAATTCACTCAACCTCTACTACTGTAACTGTATTAAAAATAAAAAACAAACAAAAAAGAGTTGTAACTTAGGAAAAGATAACAAGCTTTAGCATAAGCCAGTATCCATGATTTGGATCACCAGCAAAAAGACTACA